>CM060387.1:111418548-112913357 GCA_030545235.1 Helianthus tuberosus | reverse complement strand
AGAGTTCATTAGTTCACTCCCGTTCCCAGTAACAAGGGTCGGTGTGAGGCTGGTTACACCTAAATAGCGCTATTAACTAATAACCCGTTCGCCAGGCCCCGGCAACTAATCGGTATTAAATGGTAGGGACTTAAGTGATAGAGTTTCGTTTCGTGTTGCTTGTTGCATTACCGTATAAACAATAATTAACTAAGAGTTCCCAGTAACAGGGAAGTAAGTAAGTTTGTTCCCAGTAACAAGGGAAGAAAAGTAAGTTTGTATCCCTCACAAGGGGATAGTGTTGTTTTTAGCTCCGTTTCCCAATCCACCGGGAATGCATGCTTTAAGTTGTGAACTCACCTTGGGTTGCTCGGCAGATTAGTTACTTGGTCAAACACGTTGGTCACCACGTACTAACATGGTTACCCGTATAGGTCAGGTTGGGTACAAGTAAGTCACGTAAATTCTACATGTATCTAACACATAGCAGGCATACAGTTTTGAGTTATTGGGCCCGCTCTAATAATGGCTCAGTCAAACAGTAGCAATTAACACGTAGCCCGGTCAAACAGTAATTATGCATGTATAGTCCATACACTTTGGCCCAACAACGGAGACCAGTAGCCCACTCGAGACAAGGTGGTCTCGAGTCGAGACCGAGAGGTCTCGAGTCGCAACCAAATGGTCTCGGGCTGTAGCGGAGTGGTCTCGAGTAGTGTAGGTATGAGTCGCAACCTTAGGGATCTCGAGTCCAGTCTCGAGTCGCAATCAGAAGATCTCGAGTCGAGACCTTGATGGTCTCGAGTCCCTGAAGTCTGTTTTGAGTTGCTTGGACATGATCTCGAGTCGCAATCACTTCAGTCTCGAGTTAAGGTTTGATAGTCTCGAGTCGAGACTGGTGGTCTCGACTTGCACACCTGATGACCAAAACCTTCTAGAACCTGTCCGATTGTACTATCCAATAGGATTGCCATTTCATGAAATTGTGTACCATCCAATTAAATCACACAAACATGTTTTCTTGTCTACATTTTAATCAAAATAGATCAAACATACAGTTTTTCAAATATTTTCATGACACTCATGTAGTTCTTCATTAGGGTTTTCATTATTTTCAAAACACATTCAAAACCAATCCATTCTAGCATACAATACCTAATCAGTGCACTATTTGTGAATCATCATTAGCTTCTAACAACTAGCATACAATCCTCGGTTCAAAAGCATATATACACATTCTCGTATGTCATAACCATCATGCAAATTACCATCAACACTCATCCATTTCTATATTAATTAACCCACCATCTAAACATCAAGCTAGCATAATGATTATCTAACCGTTTTAACCCACATATCCATATAGAAACATGTATATCATTCAACAAACACACACCTTTGTCATACATTATCACTATAGTAAAAGGAGCAACTAACCAATTCAAGTGTGGGCAAGAAGGTGTAGAGTGATGAAGAATGAGGCTTCCAACGGTGTATACGGGCTGATTCGAGACCTCCGATGGCTGCTGGTTTGAGTCCGAGAGGTGGGAGAGAGGGTGATGCTTTTAGGTTTTCTAGAGAGAGAGAGAGTGAGGATGAAATGAGAGAGTGTAAAAGAGAGTGTGTGTGAGGGTTTTAGGTTTATATAGAAGGTGATGCACCTTAGGTGGGTTTCCGAGTGGGCCAAGGGAGTGCACGGCCCAACTGATTTGGTTTACTCGAGACCGGGTGGTCTCGAGTCGGGTCCATGTTGGTTTTGGTTCACTTATATTCATATATATAACATACGTACATACAACACATAGCACGTTAAGATAATTCACAAATTTTCATTTAATAAAATATGTACACCTAATTTCAATACAAGATGGTTGCTCGGGAAAACCCAGAGTGTCACATATTCGCCGACATTTTTATGCTGACTATTTTTCACATATGTTTCAGGTTTTCAACTATTCAAGTATGCAACGCATAGGATTGCATTCGGGCCTTAGACTTCTAAATCAAAAGACAATTTCATGTATTTTTTGTTTGTAAAATGATGTTAATAATATTGAAACAATTTAGTACCAGTAGTTGTGAGCAATTTGTAACGTGACTCCCCGATATTTCCGCCGCGTGTTGTTGTATTACGCGATTGGGGTGTTACAGAATGACAGAATCCGATATACATAATTGATAAACCTTTAACTTGTTAAGGGTTTATCCGACAGTCTCAAGGCTTGAATGTTGCAATAAACATTATTGTATAAATGTTTGTATCCATAAAGCATTGATTTTGAAAAACATAACTTTTGATTTAAACTATGGTTTATTGGACATTGTTTTGTACATGACATTTGGGTTCACATTACATTTGATTATACATGATATTATACATACGGTTTGGGTAAGTACTCTTAACTTGCCATACAAGACATTTGATTATACAAGACATGGTTTACACTTGACATTTGATATTGTTTACATATAACACTTTGGCATTTGGTTAACAAGACCTTTTTGGTCGTTATTTAGTAAGTGATTTAAATAACGAGGCGTGTGTAATATGATAAGAGCATGGTGGATACGCCGCTGGTACTTCCTATATATAAGTGCTTTTAGGATATTACATATAGTAGCGTTATTTAAACCACTTCAACAAAGACAAAGACATTACATTATGTTTACAAGAAATTGTTTTACAAATGACATATTATATACAAACTCATTTTCACTTGGTTATATACTTAACCATGCATCATTCTTTTATTATCATCTGATTTTCATATCGATTTTCATATGATTTTATAAAAGAAAACACTATTATAAGGTTCATGACTACTTTTTGTTAAACACTTCTTTTAACTACAAGTCATGAATCCTTCATTTACAAAACCTATCAATCTCACGGGCATTTTTATGCTGACGTACCTATTTTCACATGTGTTTCAGGAGCAAATGTTTGAGGTTGATCGTGATACGCTTAGGCGGACTTGGGCCTTAGTGACTTAGAAGAAGCAAGAACAGTTTAACTTATGTTATGTTTTCCTTTAATTCCAAGACAATGTAAACACTTTAATTAATAAAACCAAACTTTAAATACCATTTGTTGTGAAACAATGATTCTGTCGCTCCATTCCTCGATGTTTCCGCCGCGATTTGTTGTTTTACGCGGTCGGGATGTGACATAAGCACTAAACTAAAAGTGACGAGTTAAACATGTTAAAAAACATGTTTAACTAAGTTAGAAAACTGATTTGATATCAAAACAAAATGTTTTGATACCCGAAAATAGGTTCGTCGTAAAATGCACATAATCGTGCATTTTGACCGAAACTTTGACTCGTCACAAGGGATTATAACCATCATGATTACAAGCTCACGTTGCAAAGTTCAAACGAACTTTGTCTTGACCAATTCATGGTCAAAGCTGAAAGTCAAACACCGTTTGACTTTCTTGCTTGATTTAACTAAACAAGCACGAAAGAATACTTACAAGAGTCCAATGATTGGAAAAAAGAACTAAGAAAACCAAGTAGGAGGCCTTCAACAATAGTGATAGCCTCCAATAGAGCAGATATGAAAAAGAAGATGAAATGAGCAAGGAATGAAGGTTGAAGTTCTTGGGTTTATATAGGAAATCAAGCACTATTGGATCATTGCCATGTGTAATTGAGTGGTTCCAAGCAAGATCATTACCATACACTTCTTATATTCTGATTTAGGGGACTTGATGAGCACACAAACCAGCCCACAAGTTGCTAAAACAAGGATTAAAAACCAGTACAGCAGTTGAATTAGAAAGTTCTGAAAAAGTGGTGCTGTCAATATGCCCATATGTTGAGTAAACATATGCAACAAAAGTATTTATGAAATCAATGTGCTAGCATGCTCAGTCAACATACATAGCAAAGCATAATTGAAATCATGTACTATATGTGTACTAATTGAACATAGCAAGCATATGTAATGAAAAGCATGAAAAGCATGAAAGTAACAATGTAGGCACATGTGTATCACCCCAAAATATTTGAAAGCGGTAAAAGAGAGGACTATGTACTCACTTGATATTGCTTAATAGACTTGGAATAAAGACCAAGTAACGCTCGAAGAATAAGGGAATCAAACGGCACCTAATATAGGTAACTATGTTTATAAACGGATCCTAAATCGGGAGATAGGATAGAATGAGGTCTTGCAAACCATTTTATTGTTGGAACTCATATGGCATGGTTTAACAAAGCCTACATTCTGATTTGAAACCTATCCTAAGTGCTTATGACCCGTTAAGGTAGTCTACGCTACTTTGACGCGTCATTAGCGCAAAAGTGCATTCGAGGGGTCTAACTAGTCCTATGACAAGTATTATATGCCCTAACATGTTTAATAATCAGTTTAAGTGTCAAAATTTAAGTTACATATGCTTATATTTAAATCATGCATAAAAAGTCATTTTCCTAAGGCATATAAACTACCTATCATACAACTAACTAAACGAAGTGACCATAAGGTGTAACCTAGGAAGGTTATTCCCTATACAACTATGGTCACAAAATATGTTTGGTCGGATCTTAATGGTCGACCAAACGGGTCAGGTTCAAAAGTCTAAGCAGTTATTAAGACCGCTTGACTTACGACCCTAAATAAGCACTAAACTAAAAGTGACGAGTTAAACATGTTAAAACATGTTTAACTAAGTTAGAAAACTGATTTGATATCAAAACAAAGTGTTTTGATACCCGAAAATAGTTTCGTCACAAAATACACATAATCGTGCATTTTGACCGAAACTTTGACTCGTCACTTCGACTAGTCAACGTGGTAATCAGTAGGTATAATCACAAGTGTCGCAACCCCCGGCCCCTATCTGTCCCGGGAACGGGCGGCCGCGAGACCAGTTTTGGTGGTATCATTTGTTTATCATTTTGGCAGTGGAAATTTCATCAGGACCGTAGTTAGGAAATGTTTATCAGAGTAAAACCACCATATTTATATTAATAATCACATGGGTAAAACCCAAGTTTCTTATTACAACATGTTTATAGGGATAAACCCTATTTTATTGAATTTAAAACATTGTCTTTTTAGGTAACTTTTATAGCCACATTTTTCCAAGCCGTCAGTGCTCTCCAGATGGCTTTCTTCTAATTTGGCTTTTACATTTTGTTACCTGAAACGCGTTTTAAAAACATTTGTCAGTGGGAAATAATGGTGAGTGAATCCCAATTTAATCAAGAAGAATTTTATCCTTTAACACAGTATTGAGAGCAATCACATTGTTTATTTCTACACAATTACTCATTCAGTACTGTCAATCCTGACTGGTGGGTCATATTACACATTGGCTATCTCGTTGTCCAATGGTAACGTGTTCCACATTTTGTATACAAAACCCCAACATACCGGCAATAATTGAAGAACTACAAAGACTTAATCACTGCTTTATCACATTATAAAATATTTAAGGTTTTGTAAAAACAGTTTACAAAAAGAGGATAAACTCACATTGCTGTCTTAGGTTTCTTCTAAGGTTTCCTGATGATTATCTATAATTTACACAATGCGCATGCATTAGTATAATAACCCTTTATATTTACATTAGTAATACCCTCCCCGAGATGGCATTCCAACGACTACGTCGGGCAGAACCACGACAGCCGTTACGGAACCCTGGATCAATCGGGCAGCGTATCTAATATGTAACCGGGGTTATGATACTTACATCGGGGCAGAACTTCGTTAATTAGGGGGATATTATACCCGATAATTTTGCCTACTATTCAGAAATCCGTTGAGAGGGAAAGATTTTGAGCGAATTGTTTGAACTGCCGAAGGTTGCTATTTATAGGCCTGAAATTTGGTTTCCTCGCGGCCCGCGTAAGGTGAGACCTCAGGCTACGCGGCCCGCGTAGTAGGGGTCTACGGCATAGCTTTGACTGGTCATCACAACTAGAGTCAACATGATCATGACACCTGGCACGCTAGGGTTTCGCCCTGACTCCTTGCTGTCGCGGCCCGCGTAGGCATTAGCCAAAGGCTACGCGCCCCGCGAGCGCTCCATTTTTCTTGTTTTTAATTAAATTTTAATGCTATAATGTATTTTGGGCCCGGTTTTCACATACGGGGTGTATTTTAAGACATATAGGGGTATTTTAAAATATATTAGGGTGTCATAAAAATTCAGGAGGGTTGTTATATCCTCCCCACCTTGTTTTAGAGCTCGTCCTCGATATCTGCTGGAATAGGTGCGGATATTTCCTTTGCATTTCTGATTCAAGCTCCCATGTGTATTCTGGTCCTCTTTTGGAGTCCCATTTCACTTTGACCAGAACTAATCTCTTGTGCTTGAGGTTCTTAACTTTCTTGTCTTCAATCTGTAGAGGCTTCTCTACAAACTTTAACTGTTCATTTACCTCTATATCCTTAAGAGGTATTACTAGCGATTCATCAGCTAAGCATTTCTTAAGATTAGATACATGAAATACATCATGTATTCCTTCCATTTCCTCTGGCAGTTGTAGCTGATAGGCTACAGGTCCTATTCTTCGAATAATCTCAAAAGGTCCAACATACCTGGGGCTTAGCTTTCCCCTTTTGATGAATCTTACCACTCCTTTCCAAGGAGAGACTTTCAATAACACCTTATCTCCTACTTGAAACTCCAATGGCTTTCGTCTGTTATCAGCATAACTCTTTTGTCGATCACGTGCTGCTTTCAGTCGTTCTTTTGACTTGAATAATTTTGTCTGTTGTTTCTTGTACTATCTCAGGTCCAGATAGTTGCTTTTCTCTAATTTCTGCCCAATAGACTGGCGTTCGGCACTTTCGTCCATAAAGTGCTTCGAATGGTGCAGCATTGATACTTGTGTGATAACTGTTATTATTACCTCCGAAATCAATTACACAAGCTCTAAGCATGTCCTCCATTGTCTGAATTGTCCTTTCGCTTTGTCCGTCCGTTTGTGGATGATAAGATGTGCTTAGATTTAACTTGGTTCCCATGGCTTTTTGGAAACTTGTCCAAAAATGAGAGGTAAAGCGACTATCTCTGTCAGAAACAATTGACAGAGGAATTCCATGTAATGAAACTATTTCATTTACATATAATTTAGCTAACTGTTCCATACTGAAAGTTTCCTTCACTGGTAGGAAATGAGCTGACTTGGTTAGCCTGTCCACAATCACCCAGATTGTAACAAAATCTGGGTGATTTAGTAACAAAATCCATTGTTATTAATTCCCATTTCCAAATTGGCATTTCTAACTGTTGCAATAAACTTGAAGGTTTCTGATGTTCAACTTTGACTTGTGAACAGGTTAAACACTTTGCAACATATGCTGCTATATCCTTTTTCATTCCTATCCACCAGAAATTCTTTCTTAAGTCCTGATACATCTTATCACTTCCTGGATGCATCGTATACTTAGACTTATGGGCTTCTTCTAATATACGGTGGCGTAGGTTTCCTAATTTAGGTATCCACATTCTTTTCTTATGGAATCTCCAAATTCCATCTGTTCCATGTTCTAATTCTTTAATCATTCCTTTCAGTTTCTCAGTATTATCCTTGATTAGTGATTCTTGTGCTTTTCTAATTTGTTCATTTAAATCTACTTGCAGATTTAACTTAAGAGAACATACACTTTTTGGCTTTTCATGATATTTTCGACTTAAAGCATCAGCTACTACATTTGCCTTTCCTGCATGATACTGGATATTGCAGTCAAAATCACATGTTTTATATCACTTTATGTCCTTTACACCAAACTGAGTTAATTTACTCAGTTAGGTATTTAATGCAAGTGTATAATTGGTATTTCACCTTATTTTGTTTCAACATTTTCTGCCATAAATATCAAAATCAAGAACACACTCTCTCTTCATCAATCATCACATCTCTCCCCTGTTTCTCTCTCTTAAAAAAACCCTAGATCTAAAATAAAAGGCTCACTCAATCCCTCTCTCTTGCTCATACCACCTGCAAAACGAAATGGAGGATGCAGACGATGGAGGTGGTCGATTTACGAATGAAGATGATTACCGGATTTACGGATGAAGATAATTACCAGAGACGAGAAGTGTAACCATGGATGATGATGACTGAAAGAATTGAAATAGTGAAGATGGAGGTTTCGAAACTGAAGATGGAGGTGAACGGAGATGATGGCAAGATGACACATGTATGAAGTTGCAGGTTTCGATGATGGAGACGTGAAGTTGCAGGTTCCGGTGACCGGTTTCGAATCTGCCTGAATTCAGATGAACGATGATGTTGCAGGTTATGGAGATACAATGATGATGTAGATGATAGGAGGTGGTATTCGGAGAAGATGGTGATGATGTGTTTCGGAAAAGATTCGAGAACAGAGATGTGTGAGTATTTTGTAACGTCAATTGCAGCCATCACTAACCTAAAGTTGTAACAACAAATAGAAACCCTAATCAGCCGTTAAAAAATTGGATCACAATTCTCAAAATAATCATTTCAATCCATGAAATTATACTTAAACAGCTAAATTAAACAGCAAAGTAACAAACAGAAACTAACAAAAGGGTTTGAAAAATGCAGAAATCTGACCTTATAATTATCAAGAGTGTTGAGCCCCCACCACAATAACCGAAATATTATACTACAAGACCCTTGCGATCCAATCCAAATCAGACAACCAGCAAAACATACATGTGGGGAGGTGGGGTTTGAAAAATATTTAATTTTTTTTTGAAAAAAATATCAAATAATTTGTAAAAATTAGAGGAGATCTTACGAGGGTTTTGGGAATCTTGGAATCAGATGCTACAAAGCTTAAATCTTTATGCCATTGAAGTAAAAGAAAGCATAAAGATTGAAGCTTTAATGGAGATTATTAGTTTTTACAGGTGGGAAGAACAAGAAGAGGACGAGATAAGGGTAACATTTAAGTTGGGGGAAGGGGCAAAGTTTTATAATACCATTTTTGCCCTTGCCTTAAATTAACCTAACTGAGTAATTTAACTCAGTTTGGTGTAAAGGACATAAAGTGATATAAAACATGTGTTTTTTGGACATAAATTGAAACTAAAACTTTTAAAGGGTACGTTTCAAAATTCAGTGCAAACATAAAGGACAAAAGGTGAAATTTTCTCTTTAAAAGAATTTATGTAAGTTGGAAATTGTCGGTTCTTATGAAGTTTTCTTGCCCACGTGTTTTGAATTTAAATGACATTTTAGAGCGGTGTATGAAGAGGTTTTTGAACATAGTGCGCTTACATTATTCTAAGGATCTTGCATTAAAATAAGAAATTTGAATTTTAGTGGTTCTCGTGAAAACGTTGATTCTTAAAAAGAAACGTAGCGTAATGAACTTAGTGATCGTTGAAAAGTGTTTTTAGTAAAATGATTTGATTTTGAAAAGAGTTTTAGTAAGGTGATCTTATAAAATTTATAAGATCTTATAGGCATGTGAGAAAAGTTGGTTTGATTTTCGATTGTGAATAGTACAATGATGTAATGTGAGCGCGTTTTAGTGATTACGTTAAGCATGAAATTTGTGGGCATGATATTCATTAGGCCGATTAAGTAGGTGGGTAGCATTTCGTCAAATTTTGGTAAATCGGGAAGCAAAACGTTTAAGGTATGATCAAGAATTTCATGTATGGGCCTTATATAAAAATAAATCGTAAGATGAGAAATACGTTTGATAGAACAATAAGTTTCGAAATTGGCATAAGTAGGGATTTTGACAAATGATAAACGATTTAGGTATAAAACTTGATCGTGTTTGCGTAATAGTCTTTTTGAAAGAAATTTTTGGTAACGATCACCTAGGTAAGGGAATCACCCCTAACTCGTCAGTGATGTCGTTTTAAGAAAAGGAGGAGTGGAGTTAATCGTCAAGGTAAGGAAATCACTCCTATCTAGATGATATGTCTCCATTTTGATGTTACAAAGAATGTAAACAAAATTGAGTAACGTTTTGAAATCATGCATATGTATAAATATATGAGAAGATTTAGTATGATGTGTGTGTGAGAAAAATGATCTCGAAAATAAATTTGGATTTGAAAGAGAGGATTGCATCGTATAAGATCGATAATAGTAAAATGTAGGTTTGATTAGAACTTGGTTTGTTCCAAAACGGAACTTTGACTAAACCAAAGTGGTCGAAAATTCTTTTGAATTGGAGAAACATGCTTTGGCCTAATAGGTGGAATACTCTCGCCGAAATTTCGGTTAACGGTATTCACCCTTCCAATTACTACATGTTCCAAGTCAATCGAAAATTCGAGACTTGGCGGGATTTTTGAAAATCAAGGAGTGGGACTAGTCAACAAGGTTCGGGTTTCACCCCTAACTTGACGATTTCGTACCCTAAACGTGGTTGGTACTCGTCGGGTCAAAATTTAATTTCGACACTTTGACGAGGGTCCACTAGAGTTTGAAATGGAAATTCTCCATCAAGGTAAGGATTTCACTCCTATCTTGAGGGCGAATTTCGAGTAAAAAGAATCAAGCGGAATCAGAGTCGTTTACCAAATTGTGGGTTTCACGCCTATTTTGGTAATTCGTCTCGTTTTTAAAATATGAGTGTTGTCGGATTTAGAATATTCGAGTAAAATGCATGAGGAAGATTTGTACGTTAAATATTGGACAAACAAGTGAGGCAGGATAGGTTGGCTGTATGGGAAGTGGGAAGTGCTACTAATCTTAATCTGATGTGTTGCCCCTTATGCGGAAATAATCGAGATTCTAGAGACCATCTTTTCTTTCAATGTTCATTTGCTTCTAATGTATGGAAGGAGGTCAAGCAAATGGTGTCTTTGGAACAGGTTGATGACTCGTGGCAGACTATTATGGATTGGATGTCCCAAAATGCTTCGTCCAAGAAGACAGGGCACATTGTATGCAAGTTAGTCATTGCGGCGGCTACTTATTTTATATGGCTTGAGAGAAACAATTGCCTGTTTTCTAATGATCATGCAAATGTTGCTTCGGTGGTTGGGAGGATCAAGAACACGGTCAGGTTACGTCTTCTGGGATTCGAGTTTAAAAGGGATCCAAAGGTTGACAAGATGCTAAAGAAATGGGAGATCGATATGAATGAAGAAGTTAAGGACCCGGGGTAGAGGCTAGCTCGTGGTTTGTCTACTTTGGGTTCGAGTGTGTGGCTCGTGGATGTTTTTTCTTGTTGGGCTGTTTTTTATTTGTTTTCTTTCGAGGGTTGTGTGTTTTGTCTTTGTTTTCCTAAGCTTCAGTTGTATTGCCTAGTTGGTGTGTCATTCAGGCATGCCTTTGTTCTGTGTTTGAGTTATTTATAAAATTCACCTGGGGTAACCCTTTACCCAAAAAAAAACATGTCAAGGATATCACATAAAGAGTGGAATAATGAACAATTATTAACACATAAAAAGTATGTCAAGAATAACACATAAATGGTAGAACAATGAAACAAGTATTAACGCATAATAAAACACATAAGTGACATATATGTTTATAAGATCAAAAGGGAATATGTGAAAGCAAATAAAGTAGCATGCAAGTAGTTTCAAGCATAACATGAGGAATAAGCACTAAAACTATAGACTAGGTAAAAGCATTTCTACTTTTCCTAATTCCCTATAGTTATGGCTCTGATACCAATCTGTCACACCCCAACCAATGGCGGAAACATCGGGATGAGACGAAGTGTGAAGATTGCTCGAGACATCATAACACTAATAATTGTGACAAGTATTTAAATAGTAAATTTCATTTCATTTCTAAAGAATCGATTACAAGAATTTGAAATAAATACAACATCATAAATAAAGAAATTCAATACAATACAAATTTAAAGTGTGTATCTAAGCATCCTACTATGTTCCATGCATCATCAACATCATCTCAAAAACCTGCAACATGTTTTAAAAGCATAGTTCAATACAAAGGTATTGGCGAGTACACAAGTTTTAGACTCGTGTCGTGTGTATAAAAAGTATTCTCAATCCAACATAGCATTTGGTATACAAAGTCAAACTATCATGCAATACAATATGTCAACTCTAGTGTCCACTAGTATTTAGTATTTAGCATCCCTCGCCACAAAAGTGACGAGACCGTTATGTATAATAAATAGCATCCCTCGATACCGAAGTAATCGAGACCGTATAGTATAAAACTTAACAAAACCCCGTCGGGTGGTGTGCTACTCCTATAGCGTTATAATTGTTTAAGCCAAGTTAACAAGTAGTATGTATTCTAGCATAAACTTAAGCATAACAAAGCATGTATACGGATCGAATGAATAAAAGCATGCTTGTAAATTGTGCATTTTAACAAGTAAACATGTTGCACCCAAAGTATATTAAAAGGAAAATGGGTCAAGTGTACTCACAAATTTGCTAAGTCTTCCGATTATCCAAGTGTTGACAAGTGTATGAGATTAGGAGGATGGAACACCGAGGTAACTCTATATGACGAGTGTAATAGTCTTTTTGAAAGAAATTTTTGGTAAAGATCACCTAGGTAAGGGAATCACCCCTAACTCGTCGGTGATGTCGTTTTAAGAAAAGGAGGAGTGGAGTTAATCGTCAAGGTAAGGAAATCACTCCTATCTAGATGATATGTCTCCATTTTGATGTTACAAAGAATGTAAACAAAATTGAGTGACGTTTTGAAATCATGCATATGTATAAATATATGAGAAGATTTAGTATGATGTGTGTGTGAGAAAAATGATCTCGAAAATAAATTTGGATTTGAAAGAGAGGATTGCATCGTATAAGATCGATAATAGTAAAATGTAGGTTTGATTAGAACTTGGATTGTTCCAAAACGGAACTTTGACTAAACCAAAGTGGTCGAAAATTCTTTTGAATTGGAGAAACATGCTTTGGCCTAATAGGTGGAATACTCTCGCCGAAATTTCGGTTAACGGTATTCACCTACATTACAAGACCAGAATTCTTTGTAAGAACAACCGTAAGACACAGTTCTTCTTCTTTTGGGAATGGGCACTTGAAGTACGGGTCCATTGTTCACGCTGTGTTCAGGTTCAGAGGGTCGCTTGCTATCATGTTTACTTTTATTTTCTGCTTCCCTAACCGTTTGAATAATATATGGCATCGCATCTATTATTCCTTGTGCCATTACGTGTTGGATGGCACTGTTTTCTACTTGGTTTCCATTATTGTTGTTGTTTGGGTTTCCGTTATCCGGGTTATTGTTACTCTGGTTATCGTTATTTGGGTTTTCCGGATTATTATCTGGATTCTCTTGATTCACTTGGTCGGCCATCTGAATTTTAAACATTTACCACATATTAATATCACAAGATAATATCCCTAGCTCTCTCTCTCCTTGGCGATTTTCAATTCTTCATGAAACCCTAGTTTTCTCTTTGTGATCTAGTGTGATCTAGTGTATAACAGTCTGTGATTAGAGTTTCGATTTCTTGAAACTCTATAACGAACTCGTTAGCAATAAGTGATCAATCTGAAATTAGGGTTTTCCTTGTGTCTTCTTCAATCGCCGCCCTAGATACCGTATGGATTTTCTAACCTATTAAATTGGTTGTTATTGATCGCGGTTAACTGAGTTTAATTTAGCTAGATTGATACACTAGTTTAATCAGTTAAGAATTGACATTTGGTGCTACGGTATAAGGACTAGGGTTTCCTGCTTGGTGTTGTTTCGTAGTCTGTGGCTGGAGATCGGTTTTATGGTGTGCATGGTTTCTGGATTTTCGTTGAATTAGGGAGAGGTGTCCAACTTTTGATGAGTGAACGTAAAAAACCTGGGGGTAATGCCCCGACTAATCGTCCGGAGTCAGATTTATTTGACATTGATGGGTTCCCAAAATCCCCTTGTGAAGCGGATGGCAGGAATGAACATTTGATCGATGAGTCTGGATCTACACCTGGAACAGTGCCTGTTCGTGGTATTGGCCTTCGTGTGACAAATATCGAGGGTAATCCAATGTTGCCGAGGAGAGGTATGTTTTTCACTAATAATGTATCGGTGATTGATGGGTTGGCTGCTATTTCCAAACCTGTAAACTTGGATAAGGAGGAAGAAGTAAACATGGAATATAAAGGTGAGGAAAAACATCAGAGTCATGATGTGGGTGGACAGCCAAGTGCTGGTAATGTAGTTAAACCTTTGTCATATGCTGATTCTCTTAGGGGAGATAGTGGGAGGAAGGTTAATTTTAGAGCTCTTGCTACTATTGAGAAACAGGATGGTTGTGATGTGGTTTTATCTAGGGAATCCGTTAGAGTTGTTCAAGATAAACTGGCTAATACTTTATATGGATATTTCTTGGGAGATCGGGTAGCATACCCGGTAGTGGATTATTTTGTCAAAAATAACTGGAAACGATACGGTCTACAGAAATCTATGATGAACGCCAATGGTTTTTTCTTTTTCAAATTTGGAGATCAAGAAGGGATGATGAAGGCTCTTACTGAGGGTCCGTGGATTATACGTTCATAGCCCTTGTTTTTAGAAGTTTGGTCACCGTCTATTAAACTTGAAAAGAAGGAAGTCAAAAAGGTTCAGGTTTGGGTTAAATTGCATGAAGTTCCGATTGCTGCGTATACTGAAGATGGATTAAGTCTGATTGCAACTGCTATTGGGGATCCGAAAGCTTTAGATTCTTTCACAACATCAATGTGTGTAGATATGTGGGGCAGGAGTAGCTATGCACGTGCACTCATTGAAATATCGGCTGACAATGATCTTAAGGAGGAGTTGACTATTGCGGTTCCTTGCTTAGATGGAGATGGATTTGTTAAAGAGAAAGTTTATGTGGAGTACGAATGGTGTCCTCATAGGTGTGGTAGATGCTGCGTCTTTGGTCATAATGAGGATTGTTGTCCAAAGCAACCTACTCGTGTGCCAAATGCTAAACCTCAGGTTAGTAGGGTTAATAGCGATGAAAGGAAACATAAGCAGCCGAATCAGAATCGAGGGCCTCAAAAGCGCCAGCCTATTGTGGATGAGGAGGGGTACACGACTGTTCAAGGCAAGAAGGCAGCTAGAAAGGTTGGTTTTAATGTGAATAAACCTAAACAAAAATTCGAATATCGTCCGGTTACATCTAAGGGCAAGGGGCAATCTCTTAATCGGGATCCGATTCGGATGGATTCTATGGAAACTCGTAATAAATTTCATGTTTTAGGAGAAGGATCAGATTGTGGCCAGAGTAGCTCGGGTGTAGGGCCTCATCAAAATATGTCGGATGATGAGGAGGTGATGGAGGTGTACAATGAAACTAATGAATTTATCAGGGAGGATACACGTCAAACTAATAGTAAAGGGGCAAGCACTCCTAACCAAGTGGTTTCAAAAGATTAGTTTTGCTGTTTGGAACATAAGGGGTTTGAACCGTCCTCTGAAACAAATGGAGGTTCGGCAAGCTGTAAAAGATAACAAGTTGAGTTGTTGTGCAATTCTTGAGTCCCATGTGAATGTGAATAACTTGAGTAGAATTTGTTCTTTGGTTTTTAGAAACTGGAATTGGGTTTCTAATGGTAATTGCTGTAGTAAAGGTACTCGAATAATTCTTGGATGGAACCCGGATGTCGCTGATGTCATGGTTTTATCTCAAACGGATCAGGTGATGCATATACAGGTGTCGCTAAAGAAGGAGAAGAAAATGTTTTTTGGCTCTATTGTGTATGCGGCTAATTCTTATATTCTTAGAAGGCATTTATGGAGTAGTTTGGCGATGCATAGGCGTTTTGTTGACAACAAGCCGTGGGTGGTTATGGGAGATTTTAATTCAGCGTTGTTTCTTGAAGATAAGTCTATGGGTTCGTCTTCCATCTCGATTGGTATGAAAGAATTTAGAGACTGTGTGGAGACGATGGAGGTTTTTGATATCAATAAGACAGGTATGCACTTCACGTGGAATCAAAAGCCTAAAAAGGGTGTCGGTTTGCTTAAGAAACTTGATAGAGTCTTGGGTAATACTGCTTTTGTTGCTGAATTTCCTGATTCGCATGCTTTGTTTAAGCCTTATGGGATTTCGGATCATTGCCCTTGTATTTTAAAGATTACTAGTGGTGGTAGAATGAAACCCAAGCCGTTTAAGTTCGCGAATTTTCTTGTTCACAAACCGGAATTTCTGGATATTGTAAAGTCTGGATGGGAGGTCCAAGTGAATGGTGTTCATCAGTTTAGAGTGGTTAAGAAGCTACGGCTTCTTAAACACCCGCTTCGGTCTCTTTTGTTTAAACAGGGTAATCTTCACTCGAAGGTTATTAAATTGCGTGATAAACTTGAATCCATTCAAAAGGAGATTGACAAAAACTATATGGTAGAAGAGTTACGGATTGAGGAGTCTAGTGTGATTAAGGAGTATCAGGAAGCTTGCTTGGATGAAGAAAGATTCCTGAAGCAAAAGTCTAAAGTTGATTGGCTTCGGGCTGGGGACGCTAACACTTCTTTTTTTCACAATTCATTGAAGAGCAGGAACCATAGATGCCGAATAGATGGGATCACTGATGCTAGTGGGCATGTTTTAGTAGGACATAATGTAACAAAAACTTTTGTGGATCATTATGCTAATTTTCTGGGTGGCCAAGGGGTTGTCTCTCTAACTCCTTCTCCAGATCTGTTTTCTAAAGTTCTCAATTCGGAAGTGGCTAGTCATATGGTACGTCCGGTCACTATTGAGGAGGTTAAGACAGCTGTTTTTGCTATTGGTAATGATAAAGCTCCGGGTCCCGACAGGTTTACGGCTGCTTTCTTTAAGAATTCATGGCCGATAATTGGTAATGATGTTACGAATGCTATTCTGGATTTCTTTAATACGGGGCGTCTTCTTCAAGAAATAAATCACACGCTTATAGTGCTGGTTCCGAAAGTGTCTACACCGTCCACTATTTCGGATTACAGGCCGATATCTTGCTGTAATGTCCTCTATAAGTGTATTAGTAAACTTCTGGCAGATCGTATTAAAGGTGCGTTAAGTGGGATTGTTAATATCAACCAATCGGCGTTTGTCCCGGGTAGAAGAATTTCGGATAATATTTTACTTACACAAGAGCTGATGCATAACTATCATAGGGACTCGGGTCCACCTAGGTGTGCGTTCAAGGTGGATATTCAAAAAGCCTATGATACAGTGGACTGGAGTTTTCTTAAACATGCTCTGATCGGGTTTGGCTTTAATAGGCAAATGGTTGAGTGGATTATGCTTTGTGTTACTTCCCCATCTTACTCGATATGTGTTAGTGGTAACGTTCATGGGTATTTTATGGGCAAACGAGGATTACGACAAGGGGATCCGATATCTCCTTATCTTTTCACTCTTGTGATGGAAGTGTTGACGTGTATTTTACAACAGGTGACTAGAATCGATTCTTCTTTCAGGTATCATAATAAATGTGAAAAACAGTTTATCATCAACCTTTGCTTTGCCGATGATTTGTTTTTGTTTGCTAGAGGTGATATTGGCTCGGCAAGTTGTATTATGACATCCATTACTAAGTTTACGCAGATGTCGGGTTTAACTCCTAGTGTTCACAAGAGTACAGCTTATTTTTGTAATGTCCCGAACCATGTTAAAAATGCTATTCTCAATGTGTTGCCGTTTGTGGAGGGTGATCTTCCGGTTCGGTATTTGGGAGTTCCCCTTATATCGTCTCGGCTCTCATATGCTGATTGTCATACTCTAGTGGAGCGTGTGGAAAACCGTATTAACAGTTGGAATAACAAATTTCTTTCTTTTGCTGGTCGGCTTCAGCTCATCTTGTCAGTTTTGTCGTCTATGTACGTTTATTGGTCTTCAGTCTTCTTATTACCGGCTCGTGTTGTTAAGGAGTTGGAAGGCCGTATGCGTGATTTTTTATGGGCCACGAATGCGACTCAAAAGAGGAGAGCGAAAGTGGGATGGAAGGTGGTTTGTCTTCCAAAGCATGAAGGTGGTTTAGGTATTCGAAGGATCCGGGATGTGAATCGTGCTCTTATGGCTTTCCATGTGTGGAGTATTGTTACAAACCGGGAATCGCTTTGGGTGGCGTGGATTCATTCTTACAGGTTAAGAGGCTGCACTCTATGGGATTGTAAATCTGTTACCAACTGTTGCTGGAGTTGGAGGAAAATTATGCAGATTCGCTCAGAGTTTAGACACTATATATGGGTTAAACTTGGAAATGGTAGCACTACATCGGCATGGTACGATACTTGGTGTGAGGGTGGTCCGCTATGTTCTTTCCTTTCGCCGAGGGTTATTACGCGAGCTGGCTTTCGCCTGGATGATACTGTGCAGGATGTTTATGGGGATGGTAGTTGGAACTGGCCTGTCGAGTGGAGAACTTTATTCCCGATTTTTAATCAATTGGATCATCTTCATTGTATTTCGGATATTAGCGATTGCACCTTATGGAAGGTTGGTAATAAGTTGAGTGATTTTTCTTCAGCGGACGCTTGGGAATCCATTAGAACTACTGAGGCTGAAGTGAATTGGGTTAAAATTGTTTGGTTTTCTCAGTGCATTCCGCGGCATGCGTTCCATATGTGGCTTGTAATGCGGGGTAAACTTTTGACTCAAGACAAAATTTTGCAATGGGATTTATCTAGGAGAAAGAATATGAACATGATGTGTTGTGTGCTATGCTATGCGAATGTGGACTCTCATGATCATCTTTTCTTTGAGTGTGACTATTCTTCACAAGTTTGGAGTTCGGTTAGATCCAAAGGGAACATGACGTCTGTCGATTCTAAGTGGAGTAACATAATTGATTGGTTAAGGGACCGGGCTACTTCTAAATCGGCTGCCAATTATGTTAGTCGTTTAATTGTGGCTGCCTTGGCGTATACTATTTGGCAAGAGAGGAACGCTAGACTTTTTAACAACCATGCTAGACCTCCGGATACGGTGCGTGACCTGGTTTTAAGTACTGTCCGATACAAACTAATGGGAGCTAAGTTCAGGAACACGAATAGAGTGAGGAAATTGCTGGAAAGCTGGGAGATCCATACCGACTGTGTCGCTGATGATGGAGGCTGATTGTTCTTGAATATGTGTTTTTATTTTGGCTAGATGTTTTGTCTAGGTGTTAACGGTGTAGGTTGTTTTATTTTGGTTGTTTTGGCTTTTACAGTCATAGGGTCTGTCCTATGTCTGAACTAGTGTTGGTTTCTCAACACTACTTGTTTTATTGGTTGTGAATATATAGAATCACCGGGGTAACCCTTTACCCAAAAAAATATCACAAGATAATATCTTAATACGATCAATCACATGGCACGCATCTTAATCAAAAACATCGTGCATTGCGACTTTACTCTTTCTTATCTATTATACATCTCTACAAACTAATACTGAAAATTTGGAAGTATATGCAACAAATGAACATACATAGCATGAAGTACAAATCCTAGTTTTCTCTCTCTCTAATGGAGAAAATCGACCCTCTTGATTCCTTGACCTAAAACTCGTTTTTCTTGATGATTGTAGGGATTGTTTTGTGTGATTAGAGTCTCATCAATTCTGATTACACTTACGATTCAATATAATCATTCTTTGATTCGTTTTTGTTCAAGATTAGGGTTGGTTTTTCGGTTTTTTCTACACTTGGCTGCCGCAGGTTGTTTGCTTTCGTTGTTAATCTTGATTGGGTATACAAAGAGAGATTGTTTTGCTGCTTTTGTAATCTGAATCATCCCTTCTTGATCGATTTGTTCTTGACGGCTGCTAGGGTTTTTCAGCTCTGCGGAGTGGTTGCTTGTTCCAGCAACATCCATTCGCTGATTATTATGTTCGCTGGTTAAGTTTGTTGCGGATTAAGCTTTTGTTCGCTGATTAGTTGGCTGATTAAGTTCGTTCGCTGATTGTTTATGTTCGCTGATTATTCAGCAACATCTCGGTAGAGTTCCAGCAACAATGGATGGCCAAGATGCTGAAAATTCTAATGTGTTTGTGAAAAAGATTAAGAACATTGATGGTAAACCTTTTGAGCCTAGACAAATTTCACTTATGCCGGCTAGGGTTGCTGAATTGCCGAATAAGAAGGTATGTTTTATGATGCCGCTTAATGATTCTGAGCATGTTATTGGCAGCTCTGATTCTCCTAATCAGATTTATGCAAAGGTGTTTGACAAACGAAAGGTAGCATTTGTGCTACCGTTGAAGGATGTTAGTCCTCCTCGTGTTCAAGATCAGATACAAGATGATAATGCTCATGTCCAATCTTATGCGGATGTGGTCCTAAATGAACAGGTCGAGCATGGGGATATTAAGCGTGATAGTGATTTAATTCAGAAACAGAAGGATGATAAATTTGCTAGGAAGGCCAATGATGCGGCTGAACAAGTTCCTAAAGTCAACTTTCGTTCGCTAAACTCAGACGTCTCAATGGATGGAGTGGATGTAGTGCTTCCGATTGATTCTGTTCGCCAGGTTAACGACAGGTTAGCTAACACTCTTTATGGTTATTTTCTGGGGGATAGAATTGCGTATCCAGTAGTTGAACACTTTGTGAGAACAAATTGGAAGAAACATGGTCTTCAGAAAACTATGATGAATTCGAATGGTTTCTTTTTCTTCAAGTTTGAAGACAGAAAGGGTATGGATGTGGTTCTTGAAGGGGGTCCATGGATGATCCGTAACAAACCTATGTTTCTCAACATTTGGTCCCCTACAAACACTCTTAAAAAAGAAGAAGTTAAAAAGGTTGCAGTTTGGGTTAAATTGCATGATGTCCCTCTAGTGGCATATTCTGATGATGGTTTAAGCATGCTGGCTTCAAAAATTGGGAATCCTGTGCGGCTGGATTCGTATACTATTGATATGTGTAATGAGGCTTGGGGAAGGAGCAGCTATGCTAGGGCTCTTATTGAAATTTCGGCTGATCAGGATTTGAAAGAGACTCTTACCATGGCTATTCCTGATTTGGATGGGAATAAATATGTTACTGAGACTATTAGGGTGGAGTATGAATGGGAACCACCGAGATGTGCCCATTGCTGTGTTTTTGGGCATATTTATGAGGAGTGTCCTAAAGGCATTCGATCGATAGTGAAACCTCCTACAAACAATCAGAAAGTAGATGAGGATGGTTATACGGAAGTCAAGACAAAGAAGAATGTAAAGAAGAGCGGTTTTCAAGTTAACAATCAAAAGCCCAAGTTTGAATATAGACCTGTGGATAAGAAGAAAAAGGCAGTGACTAGCTCGTCAAAGGTTCAAACACACAATTCTTTTAGTGCTCTTGGGTTTGTTGAGGGGGACGGGGGTTCCTTCCAAGGGAGATCTAAAGGGGGACATGAGCTAAATGCGGAGTCTGACGATGATGAGGTAGAGAATGTATATGATGAAACGAAGGAGTTTATGACATCGGGTATACATCCTACATCTTCCAGTACAGGGGCAAGCACCTCTCACATAAAGGTGTCCAATGGATAGGTGGCTTTTGTTTCATGCAAAGGGGCTGCCGGATGGTAGCAATTTCATTTTTGATGATGGTGGTTGACGTCGTTTGTTTGTTATTTTCGTTTGTCTACTAGTTAGTCATTATCATGATTGTAGTAGGCTAGGTTGAGGTGGTAACTTGTTTTGTTTTGATTTTTTGTTTACATATACGGGGCATGTCCTGTATATGAACTAGTGGGGAACTCATCCTCACTACTTGTTCTTATTTGGCGGTTGTCTATAATAGAATCACCGGGGTAACCCTTTACCCAAAAAAAAATACTGAAAATTTGAAATTACAATACTACTATGCATTGCTAACTACAAAGTGGTCTATACTACAACATATATTATTATTACACATATTATTATTATTATTATTATTATTATTATTATTATTATTATTATTATTATTATTATTATTATATATTTTATATATTTTTTTCATACAAACATATTATATATTATTATATTATTATTATTATTATTATTATTATTATTATTATTACCAACTCCATCATCACCTTCACTGGTCTGGATTCATCCAGTAATCCATATTGCGCTCGTCATATTTCCAGACGAGTCGCTCTCCTACCTGTCGCATCCTCTCACTACTCTCAAAAATCTCTTCTCCGAAAGTTTGGAGCTCATGCACATTTTCTGCACTCATTGGGGGTGCAGGTGCTGGTACTGGGTCTGGATACTAGGGCATGGGATTCTCCTGAGGGTACGGATTCTCTAAGATCTCCCTAATGTATTCATCGTTATCATAGTAGGGATCTAGAGGGTCCAGACCTGGATAGGCTGCTAAATTCGGCATGGGTTCGTCATTTAGGTGGTAGCGTGGCACATAATCCCTATGATCATCGAACCATGGATCATAATCCAGGTCTAAGGGATTAGGGGCTGGTATCCTAGGTATCTCCTAAGGGTTGAAATCATGCATTTCTACTTGATTTTCGAGGTTGTCTTCTATCTTCATCGGCTGAGTGGGGAACAAAGGTAAGGGTTGTGGGGCTACTAGTTGTTCCAGGTTTGGGTCGGCAGCAGTTGTTGCTAGGATATGAAAATTGGCTAAGCTCCTATTAAGCATATCCTGTGTATAGGCAACTGACTCTCACTTAGCGGCTGATAGGACTCTCTGCTGTTGCAACTTTTGCATTCTTTTCCTACGCTCGAATACTCCCTTACTGAACCATCCTCTCTTTTTCTGAGGGAATGGCTCTTAGACTGAGCCTTAAAGACAAACATTCCTTCTTCATTATTAGCGGCACACCCAGAGAGGGCAGGCTGTGAGGAAGTACCTTCACTCCTAGGTGAATCGGACAACTGACGATAAACGTCTGAGGGTCCTTGATCACTCATACTGTAAACTAACAAATAGTCAAATAACACACAACAATAAAATACAACTATGCACGTATTTCCATAATAAATTTCCTAACAATTTGAATAATATATTGATGTCAGCAGAACACTTCTGTGGCTGAATCAGTGGCTTAGCTCTGATACCACATTCTGTCGCAACCCCCGCCCCTATCTGTCCCGGAAACGGGCGGCCGCGAGACCAGTTTTGGTGCTATCATTTGTTTATCATTTTCGCAGCGGAAATTTCATCAGGATCGTAGTTACTAAATGTTTATCAGAGTAAAACCACCATATTTTTTGTTAATAATCACATGGGTAAAACCCAAGTTTCTTATTACAACATGTTTATAGGGATAAACCCTATTTTATTGAATTTAAAACATCGTCTTTTTAGGTAACTTTTATAGCCACATTTTTCCAAGCCGTCAGTGCTCTCCAGCTGGCTTTCTTCTAATTTGGCTTTTACATTTTGTTACCTGAAACGCGTTTTAAAAACATTTGTCAGTGGGAAATACTGGTGAGTGAATCCCAGTTTAATCAAGAAGAATTTTATCCTTTAACACAATATTGAGAGCAATCACATTGTTTATTTCTACACAATTACTCATTCAGTATTGTCAATCCTGACTGGTGGGTCATATTACACATTGGCTATCTCGTTGTCCAATGGTAACGTGTTCCACATTTTGTATACAAAACCCCAACATACCGTCAATAATTGAAGAACTACAAAGACTCAATCACTGCTTAATCATATTATAAAATATTTGAAGTTTTGTAAAAACAGTTTACTTGGTTTACAAAAAGAGGATAAACTCACATTGCTGTCTTAGGTTTCTTCTAAGGTTTCCTGATGATTATCTATAATTTACACAATGCACACGCGTTAGTATAATAACCCTTTATATTTACATTAGTAATACCCTCCCCGAGACGGCATTCCAACGACTACGTCGGGCAGAACCACGACAGCCGTTACGGAACCCTGGATCAATCGGGCAGTGTATCTAATACGTAACCGGGGTTATGATACTTACATCGGGGCAGAACTTCGTTAATTAGGGGGATATTATACCCGATAATTATGCCTACTATTCTGAAATTCGTTGAGAGAGAAAGATTTTGTGTTTATTGTTTGAACTGCCGAAGGTTGCTATTTATAGGACTGAAATTTGGTTTACTCGCGGCCCGCGTAAGGTGAGACCTCGGGCTACGCGTCCCGCGTAGTAGGGTTCTACGGCTTAGCTTTGACTGGTCATCACAACTAGAATCGACACGATCATGACATGTGGCACGCTAGGGTTTCGCCCTGACTCCTTGCTGTCGCGGCCCGCGTAGGCAGTAGCTAAAGGCTAGTCGCCCCGCGAGAGCCCCATTTTTCTTGTATTTAATTAAATTTTAATGCTATAATGTATTTTGGGCTCGGTTTTCACATACGGGGTGTATTTTAAGACATATAGGGAAATTTTAAAATATATTAGGGTGTCAGAAATGTCACACCCCAAAAACGTCGCAGCGGAATATAAAACGTAGTGGTGACGGAAGTTGGTGCCCATTTATATCTTGTCGAGCGATGCATTTTATTGTTGGACATATTGATTTATTTTAAACATTAAGTTTTAAAACACGACACAACCACATAGTTAAGTTGTCTTTGATCCTCGCGGATCTTTTTACAAAACGTCCCAGAAAGTTTAAAAGTTGTCCAACATTTTCAAATTACACAACATGCATCATCAAACACAAGATACGCCATAATTTCCCGAAGCCGAACTCAAGTACCTGTAGAACACGTTAAAATCAAGTGTCAACGCCATAATTTCAAAGGAAACTTTGGACGCAAGACATATATCGCTTGCTATACCGAAACTTGATGAGGAGGGCTATATTATGGAACAAGTTGATGTCGAGTATGAATGGAAGCCACAACGATGTTCGTTATGCTGTATCTTTGGTCATGATGACCATAATTGTGCAAAAAACACTAATGCTAAGCCTAAGCAGGTAGTGGTTGACGATGAGGGTTTTGTAACGGACAAAAGGAGACTTGCTAAGCTGGGTAAGAAACAAAAACCGAAATTTATTTATAAACCCAAGAATAAAAGTCAGCAACCAAGTACGTCGGGAACAAAGACTGATTCCGGATCATATACTTCAGCAAGTAATGTGCAAGTTACGAATAATTTTGATGTGCTAGCTAAAACGGGTGAAGAGGGGGTGGGAGAAATCAAAGATTACAAGATAATTCAGAATGAAGACAAGATAGATTCTAATCGGGTTGAAAATGAAGTGGCGGAGGTGATTCCAACGGAAATGTCAAACTTTATGAGGAATGAGAATCATGAAACTCAATCTGAGGGGGCAAGCACTCCCGGTCACATCGGTTTTAATGGATAGCATTATGGCATGGAACATTAGGGGTTTGAACCGACCCCTGAAACAAAGTGAGGTTCGTTTACTTGTAGCTGAAAATAATTTAAAAATTTGTGCTATCCTAGAGTCTCATGTGGAAGTTACGAAACTGGTTAAAGTATGTAAAAATGTGTTCAGAAAATGGAATTGGACTTCTAATGGTGGTCAGTGTAGTCGGGGCACTAGAATTATCTTGGGATGGGATACGGATTCGGTAGATCTCATGGTTTTGGCTCAATCGGACCAAGTTATACATGTTCAATTGATTTTCAAAGCTGATAAGAAAGTTCTTTTTGGTTCGTTTGTGTATGCTGAAAATAAGTATCAGGACCGGAGGGCTCTATGGGAGGATTTGTGTAAGCATAATAGCCTGTGTCATGATAAGCCCTGGTTTGTTATGGGGATTTCAACACGACTCTTCATCTTGAGGACTCGCTTTATGGGCCTTCGAAACAAACAATCAGCATGCGGGAGTTCAATGAATGTATTCAGAATTTGGAACTTATTGATATCAAAGGGCACGACCTTCATTATACCTGGACTCAAAAACCAAAAAATGGTGTGGGTCTCCTTAAGAAGATTGATCGGGTTATGGGTAATATTAAATTCCTTGAGATATTTCCGGATGCGTATGCCATGTACCAACCGTATAGAGTATCAGATCATTCTCCTTGCATCTTAAAGACAGCTACCAACTTGGTGAACCGTGCAAAACCTTTCAAATTTCCTAATTTTATCACCGCCAAACCTGATTTCAGAAACTATGTTATCCAGGAATGGACGAAGAGTATTGATGGAGTTCACATGTTTTCGGTTATGAAGAAACTCAGGAATTTAAAGCCGCATATGAGAAGAATCTTACTTGATCAGGGTAATCTCCATGCTAAGGTGGTTGAGATGAGGAAAAAGCTGGATGAGATCCAGAATCTGATTGATAAAAACCCGCTGGATGCTAGTTTACGGCAAACGGAGGTTAAATGTCTTCATGATTTTCAATCAGCTGCTTATGATGAGGAATGTTTTTTAAAACAGAAGTCAAAGGTGGAATGGTTATGTGCCGGTGATTCGAATACCAGCTTCTTTCATAACACGGTGAAAAGTAAGAATGCGAGGTGCAAAATTCATAGTATTTTGGATGCTTCGGGTACCCGTCATGAAGGAGATGGTGTTGTGGATGTTTTAGTGTCTCATTACACAAATTTCTTGGGGGTAGAACAGCCGGTAGATACGGTTAGCTTGGAGGATGTCTTTGTCAATGTTCTTACTTCTAATGATGCTGATTTCATGGTTCGTCAGGTTACTCGTGAGGAGATTAAGCAGGCCATGTTTAGTATCGGTGAGAATAAAGCCCCGGGCCCAGATGGTTACACGTCAGCTTTCTTTAAACATGCTTGGGATATAGTGGGTGAGGAAGTTACTAATGCGGTGTTGGATTTCTTTGATAACGGTCAAATCTTGAAACAAATAAGCCACACGATTCTGGCTTTGATTCCAAAGAAAGAAATTACGGACTCAGTATTGGACTATCGTCCTATTTCCTGCTGCAATGTTTTGTACAAGTGCATAAGTAAGATTATCACGGATAGAATAAAGGGTAGCCTGGGTACGCTTGTGGGTATAAATCAGTCTGCTTTTGTGCCGGGTAGGAAAATATCTGATAATATTCTTCTCACTCAAGAGCTCATGCACAACTATCATCTCAATAGAGGTCCCCCGAGATGTGCTTTTAAGATTGATATCCAGAAAGCCTATGATACGGTGAATTGGGGCTTTTTGGAGAATGTCCTTCATCGTTTTGGTTTTCATCGTAAGATGGTTAGGTGGATCATGACATGTGTAACCACTGCTTCTTATTCGGTTAGTATTAATGGTGATATCCATGGCTATTTTCGAGGAAAACGTGGCCTGCGTCAAGGGGATCCTATGTCGCCTTACTTATTCACGCTAATCATGGAGGTCCTCTCTTTACTGCTTCAACGGGCGGCCATCACGTCTTTTAAATATCACGCACATTGTGCTAAGCAGAAAATCATTAACGTTTCATTCGCTGATGATTTATTTATTTTTGTTAATGGTGACATCAGGTCGGTTAAGAAGGTTAAGGATGCCCTAGAAGTGTTCACTCGTATTTCTGGTTTGGTTCCGAGCCCTTCGAAAAGCACGGTTTTCTTTTGTAACATCTCTCAATCGGTTCGTCAAGAGATTCTTAGTGTGATGCCTTTCCAACAAGGTGCTCTCCCCGTTCGGTATCTTGGGGTTCCTCTTATTACCACAAAGCTGAATTTTAAGGATTGCAAGATCCTTGTTGACCGTATGGAAAATAAAATAGCAAGCTGGATAAATAAATCTTTGTCTTTTGCGGGTCGGCTTCAACTGCTAAATTCGGTTCTTTCCTCTATGCACGTTTACTGGGCGTCTGTCTTTATAATTCCAGCGCGTATTATTAATGATCTAGAGAAAAGACTCCGTAGATTCCTCTAAAATGTGGGAACTGAAGGTAGAGTGCGAGCGAAAGTGGCTTGGAAAGATGTTTGTTTACCAAAAAATGAAGGTGGGTTAGGCATTCGGAGCATTGCTGATGTTAACAAAGCTCTGATCACCAATCATATATGGAGTATTATTACCAAACGGAAATCGTTATGGGTCGATTGGATTCACTCATATAAGCTGAAAGGAAAGTCTTTTTGGGATATCCCGAGTCGTGGCAGCATGAGCTGGGGATGGAGGAAAATTCTCTCTATTCGTGATCTGGTGCGTCCTCATATTTGGTCTTCTATTCGGAGTGGGTCTCAAACAAACGCGTGGAGTGACAAATGGTGTGCCGTGAGCCCGCTCAGATCTTTTATAACTCCGAGACATATTGCCAATGCGGGATTTAATCTCAATTCTTGTGTTTCGGATCTAATAGATGATCATTCTCAATGGAAATGGCCTCAAGCATGGAATGACTTATATCCGGTTTTAATTAACCTATCTGTGCCGATTCTAGATCATAATATGGAGGATAGGCTGATTTGGAAAGACCTGGAAGGTAACACATGTAGTTTCGGATCCGGAGTAGTGTGGGATACTATACGTAACCGGGATAGTATGGCTTTGTGGGCGAACATGGTGTGGTTTGCTCAATGTATTCCGAGGCATTCGTTTCACATGTGGCTTGTGTTCAAAAATAAGCTAAAGACTCAAGATAGATTGGCGGTTTGGGAAGCAGGGAGCGAAACTAATTTAAGGTTAATGTGTTGTCCTCTTTGTAGGTACAATCGGGACTCGCGCAATCACCTTTTCTTTCAATGTTCGTTTGCATCTAAAGTTTGGAACACTGTGAAGATAATGGCGGATCTGGATAGTGTTAATGATGCTTGGAGTTCGATTCTAATATGGATGGAGCAATACTCTAGTTCAAAGAAGCTGGTTCATGTTATTTGCAAGCTTCTTATTGCGGCGTCTTCGTACTTTGTTTGGCAAGAGAGAAACAATCGTTTATTCTCCCAAAATTATCGAACTCCAGAACAGGTGGCTCAATTGATTATACATACGGTTCGGCTAAAATTAATGGGGTTTAAAGATGATAACAATCCGGTGAACAGAAGATTAATAGAGAAATGGAAGATCTCTACAGAGAATCAAGTTAATGACCCAGGCTAATAGTTGTTAAGCTGGTTTTTGGGTGTCTAGTTTAGTTGTGGCTATGTTTTATTTTTTTCTTTCATTTGTAGTTCTGGGCTGTTTGTTTTTGGTTGTTTTTTCTGTGTTGGATTGCCTAGGCTTGGTATGCCAAGTCTAGGAGTGTGTGTCAGTTTATTGTCACACCCTGTTTTTATTGTTGATATATAAAATTTACCGGGGTAACCCTTTACCCAAAAAAAAATTAGAAGATGGAATTGTAAAACTTCTGGTTCAATGAATATGATGTGTTGTTTATTGTGCCAGAAGGGGATGGATTCTCATGAACATTTGTTTTTCTAATGTACATACTCTACGCAGGTTTGGGATGTCATTAAGGAGACAACATGTATTAAAAATGTGCAAGGCAAATGGGAAGATATAATGACATGGTTAATCCCTAGAGCTAACTCGAGATCGCTGAATTCGGTAATTGCTAAACTTACTATTAAGGCGACAGCTTACTTTATCTGGCAGGAGAGGAATTCCAGATTTTTTAACAACCAGCTTCGACCGCCTGAACAAATTACGAGCTTCATTTTAAGCACGGTGAAGATGAAGCTGCAATCATTCAAGTACAAGGACAAACCGAATGTTAGAAGTATCTTGGAAGATTGGAAGATGTACCCCTTGGAAGCATACATAGATAATTGAGATGTTTTTTGTGTTGTCCTAGTTGCTAGGTGGTTTTGCTTTTTGCTTGTTTTTACTCTTATGGTGGCATGTCATCTAAGAGAACTGGTGTAGGTTCTTTCTACTCCACTTGTGTTTTTTTGGTTTCGTAATATAATCACCAGGGTAAAACCCTTTACCCAAAAAAAAAGGTGAGTTCACATATTCACTTACACATAATTTTTAATCCAAAGAAAACTTTCTGATTAGGTGTTTATTTGAAAACATCCATATAAATTTTAGAAAGTCCATTTTACTTCCTTTATAAAATCCATGGGCCTTCCATCGGTTCATCAATCCGACAACTGTAATATATATATTGCCCAGATTTTGTATATTAAATTATTGCGTCAACTTTTAGACTGATATGTTAGATAGACGATACGAACTATATATTAACCATGCAGGGATAATCAAAGCTAGACAATAAACAGAATTTAAATTCGTCGTTTAACTTGACACGGGGCGACCGGTCACGACGGGGTTGTCAACCCGATAGATCTACCAACAATTCATCGCGTGCAATACTTAAATGATAAAACGACATCATGGGCGCAGGGTCCTCTTGAAGGACAATATGATGTCTGCCTCACGTACAATATATATATCCTACTAATATGACAATTTAATACACGATGTAGTACGAATTCCCTGACACTCCATTATTTGAGACCCAGTCAGAATTCGTCCCCAACTGTACGGTCATGTTTCGCTTAGGAAATACTGTACTTTCAATATTCATTCATCAAAAACGTTTTACTTCGAAACGTATGACTTATCAAATCTCATATATTTTCAACGAAAATATATATTTTATATTAAAAGGTATGTTTTATTTCGAAAACATTATTAAACCCTTTTATTGACGTGTTCTACCCCCAAAATATATACAAAGTAGTAAAAAGAGGGGTTTAGTGACACTCACCTTTGGGTGCGTATTTTAATAGCGTAATCCTAGAGATTGATTTTTATACACGTCCTAATATAGGAACGATTCTAAATCAATATACATAACACAAAAAATCTAAGTTTCTCCGTTTCTTAGAATTATCACATAACTTTGAGATTTTCTCGAAAAGTTGTCATTTTTGATCATGTTGGCACGTTAACTCTCCCGTTTATACCCAATATATCTACGATTTGCGCGTCGTAATATATATACATAAACGTTCATATAATTTAACACCGAAACACGCGTAATATTGCTAACTTATCTATTTTGTCATTTTTAAAGCAAATATACACAAAATGTCATATATGTATCAAATTTCATGCTTGACAAACAAGTTTCATGTCTAACACAATTTCCACTATTTCTACCGCACAAAACGTACATGCATAGTCTAAATTTCCCACTCTCAAGTTAACACTTAACATTTTTTCACATTTACATGTTTAAATCACTTAACACATTTTATCATATAAGGTTCACTCAAAATTTACCCATACTAGTGTTCATCGAAAAATGCGTATTTTAGCGATTCGGTAACGTTTTCGGGCGTCGGTAGTCACGTATGACCAACCAAACACCAAGTAAACTTAAAATTAGTTAAAATACTTGTTTTAAACTAAAAACATCAGTTTATTTACTGATCTAAATCAGTTTTACAAAAATCACTCGAAAAGCCGATTATTGACCGTTTTAACGCATAGTTTTGCGTTAAACGTTACTATAATCATCCCAACTCAAAACGATTTGATATTTTAACACAATACATGTTATTTACTGATTAAAATAGTGGTTATAATCAGATTAGTGTAGTTTTTGTATAAGTCACATAAATCATGCGATTTCACGTATTTTACAACTTTTAATGCACCAAGTACAACATGCAAAGCTAGCAAACATTATGACAAAGTTATATATAATTAAACACATCAAAATACTCTTATTTTAGTGTTTATATATTCTGATCAAAATTGATTTTTATAAAATCATGCTCAAATGATCATTTCATGCTTTCATATTATCATGCATGTTCACATATGTGCATCTAATGCACTCATACAACATCATCAACATCATTTATGATCTAATCATACTCAAGAACACATTAGTATCATGTCCTTACAAAACACATCATGTAATCATCATGATCATTCAATCATTCATTCATAAATGCAAGTATCCTACATATTTATGAATATATGACAAATTTTTACATGCATGAACACATATATACATACATATACACACATGAACTTCCAAAAGTTCACTTTTCATCATGTCATTTTCAAATCTTGAATCACTTTTAGAACATTCTTATATGACACATATTGATTTTTACATGCAATCCTACTTTTCAAGTAATCATGTAACTCAAGAATCTTTCAACAAAAATAAAAAACACAAACACCTACACATACACACACACTCACGGCCATACATATATATATATATACGCATCCATTTTATTTCATTCAAAAACCCATTTGTTTTATGTTTCAAGTTTGTGATTAAACTCAAGAACAAGAGAAACTTCCATCACTATCAAGAATCAAAAACAAGGTTTTTAGAATAAATTTTATACCTTTAAGTTCTTGAATGGTTTTTAGTAAAGTTTGATGATATTGGACTTGATTGTTGCTTGAAACACCTTGAAATCACTTCTAAACCACCAAAGGGACTTGAAAACACTTTGAAATGGATTTGAATCTTCAATATTAAGTTTGAAAATGAAAATGGTTGTGATGTAGAGGGTGTTCGGCCGTAGATATGCTCAAGAGAGAGAGAGTGAATTTTGAAAAGTTTGTATGGATCTATGTGAGATTATGGAAGAAGTTACATGATTAATCATTATTTGTAGTTCCCAAGAGCCAACACATGGCAAGAAGAATGTAAATGGCAAAAGGTGGGCTGCCCCATATGCCACCACCTAGCCCCTCTCTCACACAAATATGATACATACACACACATATATATATAATATAGTGTAAAAACAGGTATTTTACTGGATACCGGGTATTTTATCTAGCGTTTTAATCCCGTTTTAGTGCGTTTTAAATTATTTTTATCATTCTATAAAAATAATTACTTAAAATTATTACTGAAATAATTACCAGTTGCCTTGACTGGTGTAACACCCCGGCCGAAGGCGGAAAAGCCAAAGGTGTCACGAAACTTGATAGAATGCATTTGAGCACATGGAGTTTAAATTAAGTTGAAATATGATTAAGGTTCAATTAAATAGATTGCATTCAAATCCAAAAGAAATTCTTGTACATAAATAAAAATACAACATAACAGTTACACTTGATTTCGGATTTAGTCTAAGGCATAAGTCTTGAATCAATCTTATGTAAAATATTCTTGCAAATCATGTCATCAAACATTGTCACCTGAAACATATGTTAGGAGTAGAAGGATCAACAAACGGTTGAGTGAATTCATAGGTTTTGTTTCTGCAAAAATTGTCAATGTGATATAGATATAGTTTCAACAAAAAGTGGTTGTCGATATGTCTTTATAGCAAAAGAGTAATACATGTATTTACTTAGTGGTACATTCAAACCACTCAGACGTACTCGGTAATATCACCTCACTTCTATGATATAAGATATAAGATTTAACAACAACAACAACAATAGATTGAGAAGTGAAATGGGGCGTCAATCCTATAGCGCTATAATACAACCGATGGGCAAGTACATGTTAATGAACGTAAACTTCTTAAAGTAAACAACAAAGTATTAAGCAAATGCAAAAACAATCGGGGAAACCATGTATAGCAAATAGTTTGTATCACATTGTAACATATGTATCATCCCAAAAATAATGTAAAAAGGGACTATGAACTCACCTTGATTTCGGTTAAGTCCAAACAAGTATGTAAAGTGTGAGAGTTCTTGGAATTAAGATTCCACGTCACTCTATTTGATTGAACATGCAACAATATGGAATATGTATCAACAATAATGTTTAAATTGGATAATTGGGAATCCTAAATCTATAGGATTTGGTAGTGTTTTGTTTAAATGGTAGTTATGTGGTTTGGATAACCTAACAAGAGAACTCGGAAAATGAATAAGGAATTATATATGAAAAATATTTCTTTGACATAAATAATTAAATTACATACGTACATAATTGAGTTACTACAAACATTTTAAAATAATGAATCAATTATATTCGATTTGTATAATTAGTTTAACATAAATAATTATACCAAAATATTTCATAAGTGATATAATTAATTTATAACTTATAATTGAATTTAGAAGTACAAAAATATATAATTATTTGGTAAATGATAATTATATAGTTTAAAGAATAAATATGATAATTATATGATTAATTATCAAAATAATTAATTTAAATCAGAATAATTAAAAATAACATTTTTAATTATTGAACTTTAATATTACTGATTTAAGATAATTATTACAGTTTTGAAATCATTTTAAATAAATAGAAAGAATTAAAATGATTAAAATAACAATAAATAAGTTTACATAAGTTTAATTATCTAAATAATTAAATGTAATAAAAATTCAGATTATAAATTTATATAAACTCAGAATAATGTATCTTTTGTCATAAAAATAGTCTTGGATAAAATTTATATAGTTATATAATTTAATTACATTAAATTAAACTATATTTATAAGTATAAATACTGATTTATTTATATGAATATCAAATTTATAAAATATGAGCAACAGTATTATTTTTATAAAGTTCAATATTTAAAATAATTAATCTGAAAATTTCAGTATTTATTTCCCAAAAATTGATTTATTATTAATTATTTAATAATAAACTGTTTTAATATCATAAAAATTAGTTTTATAAATAAATTGATTAATTTTATATTTTTAATAAATGTATCAGGGTTTATAGAATTTATGCTAAAATTTCTAGATTCTAACTGTTTAAAACTGAATTAATATGAATTAAGGAACAAACTGTTAAATAAAAGAAAATAATATAAATCACTATTTATCATCTTCCCCAATTCATCGGTCAACAGAAGTCAACCCGTCTGATTACTCGATCTATACTTGTTTATAATCAAATTAGACTTAGATAAACATTCTATAACTGATAACTTACAAATTAAACGAATATCATTGATCCGGTTACGTCTGGAACGTCGTACCGACTGTTCTCCGGCGAACGGGCTCCGGCGAGACTTGCAGACGTGAATGCGAGGTATTTTTGAGGTGTTTGCGAGTTATGAGGGTGTAGCAGGTTCGTGGTGATCTAAATAATTTAAATAACCTATCAATTCGATCTCAGATCCAACATATCTTAGTGGGATTGTTCGGTTTTCATTTTTTTATAAAAACTTTCGGTTAAAGGTAATAATGTACCGAATATGTCTAACTAATGTGAGAATAATTTGGCAAAAACAATTGGTAACGAGTTGGTGATGTTGTCGGATCGAATAAACAATAATGAGTGGGAATGGGTTGAAAACCGGTGAACAGACGTGGTTTCCGGTTTCAGATTTGAAATAATAATATTAAAATCCTAGTGTGTGAATATATGAATTAAGATCTTATATATAAACGGATGTGGCATGCCCGGCCGAGTGGTTGTGATGTTGTTTGTTATCGTTGAGGTCTCGAGTTCGATCCTAGTTGTGGCCGGTTCGATAGGGTTTAAACCCTTTTTATGTTTTTAAAATCAAAAATTTACACTTAGTCCCTGCGGTTTCATTATTGTTACCTATGGTCCCTGTAACAGTTAACATAACAGTTAACTGAGTTAATTTTTTTTTTTAAATCCCTTATATAAAAGCTAACTGGGTTAGAGTTTCTGGTTAAAACAGTTTTGAAAATGATAGAATTGGTCCCTGAAGTAGTTAACTGGGAAGACTAACTAGGTTAGTCCTTTCTAATAGAAATCCTTTATAATGCATCTAACCCGGTTAGGATTTTTAGGTTAAAATAGTTTCAAAATGTCCAAAACAGTCCCTGGAGTATAACTTTCACAAAATGACCAAATGGTCCTTATACTTTTATTTCAAAATAAATATAAGTATCAAAAATGACAATTAGGACCCTAAACTTTTGAGTTTTCAATATTTACATTTTAACCCGAACTTACAAGATTCTAAAAATGATGGTTTTAGTCCTCGGACTTTAAATCAACGTTTTCAAGCAAGTTTCAAGGAATGAAAATTAGATCCTTCAAATTGTAGTTTCACAAAATGTCATAATAGGCCCTTATAGTTTGTGTAGCCTTGTTTAATAGCATAAAACTCAACAAGATTGTAATTGTTTCACATGTTTGTATTGGTATAAGCATGTAAGGGCATAAAACAAAGCATGAATCAAACAGATTTCATTTCAAATATGATGTGTGTATCAAACAAGTACATGTTTGAAAATCAAGGTTGTTACAGTCTCCCCTACTTTAGAAAATTTCGTCCCGAAATTTATTCGAAAGAGACCGTAAAATGTAATTGCAACGTAAACAATTGTGTGTACAAACAAGCAAGTAATGAATAATTCATTTCTCAGAAACGGAATGAATATGGTTTTGATTCTTGTTAGGCAATGTTTTACACGCAGACATGGGGTATAATTGCAAACAACATGTATTAGATAACAATAATATGGTCCCGGGTAACATAAAATCTTCAAGTGACTCTGGCAAAGTTTCAAGTATAACATAATAAGAACACTTATATATAGGAAGTACCTGCGGCGTATCCACCATGTTCCTATTGCATTATACTTGTCTCGTTACCCGATCACCCTAAATTTTATGCCACCATACTTAACAAGATTTACTATGATTCTCATGCGTTGAACCCCGTAATTAAGTGTGCACCCATAATTACGCGTTTCATCGTATGGTCGACATAGCTCTTCTAGTTAAGTACGTAAGGGAAAATTTGTATAAACGAAATGAGGGGAAATGAACATAAGTGTGAATTCGTAATGCATGATTGTATCTGGATCAAATGGTTTTATTCACAACACACTTTGAAAATATTAATATATCATTTCTAGAATAAATGCACTAAACACGAAGTTCATAGGCTCATCATGATACAAATATAATACAATGGTATAACAACGAAACAGTATACGAGAAGAAAGTGACCCACTTCTTCTGGTGGAAGGTTAAGAATTAGATATAATAATACTCCAAGCATCACACCAGCGATCACCAGAACCAAGCTACTCGGATGCATTTTTGAAGAGAACGAAAAGAAAGAGGGTTTTGTTGTGAATAAAAAAAAATGAGATTGTCGATTGGTTATTTATAGAGGTGGAATATAACCATTTTACAACAGCCATGTAACCGTTGTATGTGACCGTTATACAGTGGTCGTATATATACTCACGGGTTGTAACTCCTAAGCCTTGAGGGTTTCGATCCGTAATCCATGCTAATTTGGGAGTGTAAGCGTAGATGAAAACGTAAAGTATAAGTGTAATTAGTAACGCTTATGGGTATAATGACGTGGATATGAGTATGAGATTAAGCGAGGAAACAAATAAAATTAAGATACTGTTTAAATCAGACGAGCATCAACATAATATAACATCTCCTGGATTAGAACGTATTTCACATTAGCAAAGATAGCATCATTTGTTTGATGGTCTAGTATGCTGTAGACAATTTACCATTGAAATAAGTCATGTAATGGATCAATTTCAGGCTCAAAACTATCAGGTAGTGGAGGTAGTGGATCCAGTTGCATACGAGCAACTAGCATACTTTCCAACCATTGATTTCTTTCTGTCAACCATTGTACTTGCCGTAGCAAATCTTGGTTCTGATTGTTTAGCCTAGCCATTTCAACTACCATTTGATTTGGATGTAGATCCATTTGAGGCATCGTACTTGGGCCTGATATATTAGTTGTTGGCAGTTGTTCTACTTCGTCCAACAGTGACTGGAAAGAATGTGACAGTAATGGTGCTTGCAAAAAGGGTTCTGATGCTAACTGATCTTGAGTCATCATGTTTTCATCAAACCAAGTTCCTTGCATCCTTGAATTTTCCTCGAAAGGTAACGGTGGGAAGCTTGGTAAGACGTTCGGTATTAAAGGTTGGGGTAAGTTAGTTGTAATATGTTCTGGTATGTGTGGTAGTGGTGGTTGTACATCAAACCGATAAAAAGATTGTTGAGGAAATTGCAAAAATGATTGTTGTAAATTTTGTGGGAAGGTATTCCTTAAGGTAACTGGAGCTCCTTCCAATTGTGATGATGGTGTTAATGTATTAATATGGACAGGGGTTAGTATTATGGTGTAAGGATCTACAATTCCAGGTGCCTTTGGTGGAGATAGTCCCCGAACAATCTGATCACTTAGGACACCTAATGATTGTGCTATTCTTGTAATATAAGCCCCTCCCATGAGGCTTTTCAGAGGACGTGATTGTTGATTAGAAAAATATACAGCAAGCTCGTGGGCAATATTACAAGGAATTTGCTTAAAAATACTGTACAAATAGAAAAGTTCAGTTGTTCTAACCCTTTGAAGATGCCTGCGTCCTGTGATAGTGTTGGCTACCACACGGTGCATATATTTATAACAAGGTTCTATGATGTCCGCAACATTATTGTGGTTACACCATTCTTTTGATGAATGGCTATGCCAAAAATCTACCAAATTCGCGGAGGAATATGTGGTTGTTGCCTTTGTAAAAATGGGTTGATTAACTTCTTCATCTGTATATATGCCCAGATGAACTGCGAATTCAGTTAAGGACAAAATATGGGTTTGCCCACAAAGTTGAAAATGGATTGATTTATTGGTAAGATTGGCATTATGTTTGTAATAGAAGGTAGACAAGAACTCGTACACCAGTTCATCGTATGATAGTTCTAGGATATCGAAGAAACGGCGCCAAGGCGTATTGTGTGATAGTAATATTGATAGTGAACCACTGGGGTCAACCATTCCTATTCGTTGCCAATCAATACCGCTAATAGTAAGAACTTCATGTTGCTTGAGCTTTTGATACCTCTCTTGATGGTGTAAATCTGTAAACTGAAGGAAAGGATGAATTTTTGCTGCATTTGAAGATTCAGCATATGCTGTTGGGAGATTTGCCATTTGGATATGGGGTTTTGTTGAACTAAGAAAAGTTTGGGTATGGGGTATTGGATTATATCAGAAATTTGTAGTTCTTGTGTAGATTAGCTCGTGTAGTGAGTTCCTTATATAGATAAGGAGATTCCGGATTACACCATAGGATCAGTTAGAGCTTCCCTGCTACGTCCTACAGCTAGTTTGAAAATTTGAATCTGACAGGTATGGTCTCGAGAAAATTTTGAATTTGAAAAAGAGGGAATCGTATAGTAATAATTTGATAATAGTACAACGTAGGTTGATTAGGGCTTGGATTGTTCTGAAACGGAGAAAAGAACAAAAATATTCTTTTGAATTAGGGTAACATGCCTTGAGCCGATAGGCATACTGTACTCTCATCGGTACAGTATGCCTAACACGGTTCGCTTGCGCCTGATGGGGTTCAGATTTCGGCTGGCTTCAATAAAGGATAGGATTTTTAAGAATTGGAAGATTGAAGAGATTGAAGATAATGTAGCAGATCCGGGCTAGTTGTTTTTTTGTCTTCGTGTGCGTTTTGGTTGTTAATGTGGTCGTTTTTTCGTTGGTTTTGTTTGTTCTGGTTGTTTTTTTGTTGATGTTCCTAGGCTTGGCATGTCAAGCTTAGTAGGTGTGTCGATTTTGTCACACCCTTGTACTTATTTTTTCATTTATAAAATTCATCGGGGTAACCCTTTACCCAAAAAAAAAAAAATACTCTCATCGGTAGTTCCCAGGTAGGCAAACGTGTGTCTCGTCATGAAGGCATTTTCTGGAAGAAAGATTATAGTGATTTCATAATGGGGTAATGTAGTTTCATAAAATCAATGAGGATCAAAGAAAACACGTAACAAGATGGATATCATTTATTCCACGAATAAATGACATCAATGACAAGTCAAAGTAGTTGGGTTCTTATAACTTGGTGAAGTCATGCTTTAGCCTATAAGTGGATACTCATCCCAAGAATTCCCAGGTAAGCACAACTGGTCCTTCGTGTTAGGATATATACGAAGTGCTTGCCTAGACAGAAAACTCAGAATACAGGCATCCACCCTTCCAGATTGCACGAGTTCGTTATTAGAGCCCAAGACTTTGATGAGAACTAAAAATCAGAAGAGGTTTTGAAAATAATCACCTAAGGATAGGTGATGTGTATTTGTAAAATCTAAAGATAAGATCTGTGGTGACGAGGCATTGGTTACAAAAGATAGGAATAGAGATGAAGACAAGGCAAAGATAACGGAAGAGTTACTAATGGAAAGTGTCCTAGGTAAGTTATAGTCTAGGTCAAAAGAAATTTCTAATAACCTAAATCCCTATAACCATGGCTCTGATACCAATCTGTAACACCCCGGCCGAAGGCGGAAAAGCCAAAGGTGTCACGAAACTTGATAGAATGCATTTGAGCACATGGAGTTTAAATTAAGTTGAAATATGATTAAGGTTCAATTAAATAGATTGCATTCAAATCCAAAAGAAATTCTTGTACATAAATAAAAATACAACATAACAGTTACACTTGATTTCGGATTTAGTCTAAGGCATAAGTCTTGAATCAATCTTATGTAAAATATTCTTGCAAATCATGTCATCAAACATTGTCACCTGAAACATATGTTAGGAGTAGAAGGATCAACAAACGGTTGAGTGAATTCATAGGTTTTGTTTCTGCAAAAATTGTCAATGTGATATAGATATAGTTTCAACAAAAAGTGGTTGTCGATATGTCTTTATAGCAAAAGAGTAATACATGTATTTACTTAGTGGTACATTCAAACCATTCAGACGTACTCGGTAATATCACCTCACTTCTATGATATAAGATATAAGATTTAACAACAACAACAACAATAGATTGAGAAGTGAAATGGGGCGTCAATCCTATAGCGCTATAATACAACCGATGGGCAAGTACATGTTAATGAACGTAAACTTCTTAAAGTAAACAACAAAGTATTAAGCAAATGCAAAAACAATCGGGGAAACCATGTATAGCAAATAGTTTGTATCACATTGTAACATATGTATCATCCCAAAAATAATGTAAAAAGGGACTATGAACTCACCTTGATTTCGGTTAAGTCCAAACAAGTATGCAAAGTGTGAGAGTTCTTGGAATTAAGATTCCACGTCACTCTATTTGATTGAACATGCAACAATATGGAATATGTATCAACAATAATGTTTAAATTGGATAATTGGGAATCCTAAATCTATAGGATTTGGTAGTGTTTTGTTTAAATGGTAGTTATGTGGTTTGGATAACCTAACAAGAGAACTCGGAAAATGAATAAGGAATTATATATGAAAAATATTTCTTTGACATAAATAATTAAATTACATACGTACATAATTGAGTTACTACAAACATTTTAAAATAATGAATCAATTATATTCGATTTGTATAATTAGTTTAACATAAATAATTATACCAAAATATTTCATAAGTGATATAATTAATTTATAACTTATAATTGAATTTAGAAGTACAAAAATATATAATTATTTGGTAAATGATAATTATATAGTTTAAAGAATAAATATGATAATTATATGATTAATTATCAAAATAATTAATTTAAATCAGAATAATTAAAAATAACATTTTTAATTATTGAACTTTAATATTACTGATTTAAGATAATTATTACAGTTTTGAAATCATTTTAAATAAATAGAATGAATTAAAATGATTAAAATAACAATAAATAAGTTTACATAAGTTTAATTATCTAAATAATTAAATGTAATAAAAATTCAGATTATAAATTTATATAAACTCAGAATAATGTATCTTTTGTCATAAAAATAGTCTTGGATAAAATTTATATAGTTATATAATTTAATTACATTAAATTAAACTATATTTATAAGTATAAATACTGATTTATTTATATGAATATCAAATTTATAAAATATGAGCAACAGTATTATTTTTATAAAGTTCAATATTTAAAATAATTAATCTGAAAATTTCAGTATTTATTTCCCAAAAATTGATTTATTATTAATTATTTAATAATAAACTGTTTTAATATCATAAAAATTAGTTTTATAAATAAATTGATTAATTTTATATTTTTAATAAATGTATCAGGGTTTATAGAATTTATGCTAAAATTTCTAGATTCTAACTGTTTAAAACTGAATTAATATGAATTAAGGAACAAACTGTTAAATAAAAGAAAATAATACAAATCACTATTTATCATCTTCCCCAATTCATCGGTCAACAGAAGTCAACCCGTCTGATTACTCGATCTATACTTGTTTATAATCAAATTAGACTTAGATAAACATTCTATAACTGATAACTTACAAATTAAACGAATATCATTGATCCGGTTACGTCTGGAACGTCGTACCGACTGTTCTCCGGCGAACGGGCTCCGGCGAGACTTGCAGACGTGAATGCGAGGTATTTTTGAGGTGTTTGCGAGTTATGAGGGTGTAGCAGGTTCGTGGTGATCTAAAGAATTTAAATAACCTATCAATTCGATCTCAGATCCAACATATCTTAGTGGGATTGTTCGGTTTTCATTTTTTTATAAAAACTTTCGGTTAAAGGTAATAATGTACCGAATATGTCTAACTAATGTGAGAATAATTTGGCAAAAACAATTGGTAACGAGTTGGTGATGTTGTCGGATCGAATAAACAATAATGAGTGGGAATGGGTTGAAAACCGGTGAACAGACGTGGTTTCCGGTTTCAGATTTGAAATAATAATATTAAAATCCTAGCGTGTGAATATATGAATTAAGATCTTATATATAAACGGATGTGGCATGCCCGGCCGAGTGGTTGTGATGTTGTTTGTTATCGTTGAGGTCTCGAGTTCGATCCTAGTTGTGGCCGGTTCGATAGGGTTTAAACCCTTTTTATGTTTTTAAAATCAAAAATTTACACTTAGTCCCTGCGGTTTCATTATTGTTACCTATGGTCCCTGTAACAGTTAACATAACAGTTAACTGAGTTAATTTTTTTTTTTTAAAATCCCTTATATAAAAGCTAACTGGGTTAGAGTTTCTGGTTAAAACAGTTTTGAAAATGATAGAATTGGTCCCTGAAGTAGTTAACTGGGAAGACTAACTAGGTTAGTCCTTTCTAATAGAAATCCTTTATAATGCATCTAACCCGGTTAGGATTTTTAGGTTAAAATAGTTTCAAAATGTCCAAAACAGTCCCTGGAGTATAACTTTCACAAAATGACCAAATGGTCCTTATACTTTTATTTCAAAATAAATATAAGTATCAAAAATGACAATTAGGACCCTAAACTTTTGAGTTTTCAATATTTACATTTTAACCCGAACTTACAAGATTCTAAAAATGATGGTTTTAGTCCTCGGACTTTAAATCAACGTTTTCAAGCAAGTTTCAAGGAATGAAAATTAGATCCTTCAAATTGTAGTTTCACAAAATGTCATAATAGGCCCTTATAGTTTGTGTAGCCTTGTTTAATAGCATAAAACTCAACAAGATTGTAATTGTTTCACATGTTTGTATTGGTATAAGCATGTAAGGGCATAAAACAAAGCATGAATCAAACAGATTTCATTTCAAATATGATGTGTGTATCAAACAAGTACATGTTTGAAAATCAAGGTTGTTACAACTGGCTGCGTTGACAGTATTTTGTCTAATACGCGCAGTATCGCGCAGTATGCGCTCAAACTCGAAAAATAGAGTTTCTTAGCGTTTTAAATTATTTTTCCTCATGGATATGATTAAAATTACCAATCTAATCATAACAGATTATTTTTAGGATTTTAACACTGATCGGGTGGTCACCGACGTTCATTTCGCATTTTAATCGTTACGCGATAAGCGTTTATCTTACCGTCGCCAACATAATTTTTATCAAAGTTTATTTTTGCCAACACATTAAATTTCACATATAAACATCATAACCAGTCAAATATAGCCCTGTTACCTATTCACAACACGTGTTACAATTGTATGGTACGGCCTGAAAAGCCGGGTGTCACAGTCTCCCCCTGTTTAGGAAATTTCGTCCCCGAAATTTTAACTCTACAAGTTTTGTTTTCGCACTAAATAAGAATAATAAAAATGAATCTAATGAATACAGTCTTATAGTTTCTGTGAGAAACTTGGATTCTTGCAAAGAATCCTTGCAGATCTATATTACACACGTCCTCGATTCCTAAACTCTCGTCTCAACACTCTCCACACTCCCCAGGGTCCAACATTCACAGGCTCTAAATCAAGAAGATTCAAGTCATGGTCCCACCATTTCGGGTTTATCATACATATATTTACATATACTTTACTCTAAACCTGAAGTAGTCTGAGTTCACGCATGATTAATTCAACTCGAGATGGGCTCTCGAAAGAATCAAATCTCATAAACTCATTTTCTCTCTTTCTTGCATTCATTTCAGGTGTCCACTGGTTACACGACCTATAAATCGCAGATACTACTAGAATGCTGAAATCGCTGTCACACCCCGACCACGTTAATGTTGGGTTTTTTCAAATGTTTATCAAAGTATTTTATCCATATAAAATAAAAACGCAGCGGAAATTATTATTTAAAACATGTTACTTATAAGATATAAAACTCATTTTATGTGTAAAACCCAATCCCGGATCCATATACGAACATGCATGCTATCAAAATAAAACACAACCATAGAGTGTTTAGAATACTACCTTCCAAGGAGTAAAGGACATGAAGATAATGATGCTTCTTGAATGGTTGCCTTCAAGTGTAGAAGACCTCAAGCTTGTATACCCCAAGCCTTCCAACAAACACCTTATCTTTAGCTAGGATTTCTACACTTATGAACTCACTAAAATTCCCTCTTGATCAACCACACATAGCCGAAATATAGAGAGGTTATTTCTAGTGTTCTTGCACTTGATTTTCAAACTTGAAACCCTCAAGATCAACCATCATATGGCCGATTTTCTAGAGAGAAATCTCTAGTATTTTCAAGTTTTCTTCAAGTTCTCTACATCTATTTTTTGTCTTGCAAAATTGATTTAAAGAGTGAGAGAAGATGGCCACCCAAAAGAACCAATCAAGATCCATCTACACATGCAAATTGCATGCAACCTCATTGGGCCAAAATTGCTTGGGAAGACCACCCAATCAAGACCCATCTAACTTGTAAGACATGCATGTAGTGTGATTGGACCATACTTGGTCTTGGGAAGAGAAGGGGGCCCACCTTTTAATTTTATAAAAAAAATTCAATTTTCTTTTATAAAATAATTTAAGTCTTGATTAATTTTATAACTTTTATAAAATTATAACATCATATGTTATAGGACTTATACAACTTTTATTATGTTATTTAACCCATTAAATAACAAAATAAAATATTCTCTCAAAATAAATTATCCATATTATTTATTAGTTTGTCAAGTGCAATTATTTAGAAAACCAATTTCTAAATATTCTAAGTGTTAATATTTATTTGTTTGATCATATCATAAATAAATATTGTAAGTGTTTGTCTAGCTTGTATTTGGGTATGACTCGACTTGGATCATAACGTACTATCCACATCAATTTAATATGTGTCTTGGGCATACAGAGTCCAACAATCTCCCACTTGCACAAGATACATAGAAGATTGATGCAAGCAGTAAATGACGCCTAACTACGGTTTACTACCCCCAATACGTATGACTATATTTGCAATTCAATAACATCATCCCTTTCAAGTCCCGTACTTAAACATGATTTAGGTGAATCTATCATTTATCCTTTCGTTACAGATGTCCTGTCAAATCCAGAGACATAGAGTGATCACTCTCTGTTGATTTAACTTTAGCAGGCCTTAGACATCTTACTGTCAACGAATAAGATTAACAAATCCCATCTTGACTACATACGTCTCTCACAATCACCTTGTACCACACCTGAGCTTAGCCTTATGTACTGTCATATTACTAACAGCGAAGAAATAAGTCAAGGTACAATATTTGGTGAATATCAAGACCCAATATGTATCTCAGGTCTGAGGATACTATGATATTCTCCTTTACTCAAATTTACTTATGATCAATCACAAATGATTCCATGCAGTAATATTTGAGAGCGAGTCAGTCCAATATTTGTATCCCACAAATATCTATGAACTTTGGCAGCAACACTTTGCTCTATATTCATACCTAATGAATATCCACCAATCCAAGTTCATAATAGTCTTACATTCATATCTGTTCCCACAAGTATGATCGACTACAGACATTTAGAATAAGTAACTTATTCACGGATTTAAACATGCTAAAAGGAACATAACTCAAAATACCATAAAGAGTTATATTAACAATTGTTCCAATATCCAAATACAAAATAGATCAAATCCAATCACTAGAATATCGAAGTCCTAAGGCACAAGTATGAGCCTTTCATGCTTTGCCCATTCAAGGAGCTTCGTGAGTGGATCCGCAATATTTTGATCAGTGTGAACTTTGCGAATACATATCTTTCTCTTTTTCAACTTCATCCCTTATGTAGTTGAAACTCCGCTCAATGTGCCTAGTCTTTTGATGTACACGAGGTTCCTTGATTTGAGCAATCGCACCATCGTTATCACAAAGATCTCTAGGGTCCTGAATGGTATGGACTCCCCTTAGATCGGCAATAATTCAAGTGGTAGATACATATGAATTATCTTGACCAATGAAGCGGCGATGTATTCTGATTATGTAGTGGACAATGCTACCCTGACTGTGATCGAGAACCATCTCGATTAGTTTTGAAACTCGTATCCATGTAACCCTTTACAACGAATTTCGAAACTCGCATCCCTGTAACCTTTTACAACGAGTTCTTTTCCACCAGATCTATATATTATAAATATATCCTTAGTCCTTCTGAGGTATTTCAATATATATTTATAACAGTCACTCAATGACCGTTTCTCGCTGGTATCTTCTCGTTATGCTTAAAGCGCATAACTTGTCCGGTCTAGTGCGTACATAATGAATCCTATAGCTGACGCATATGGGATTCCTTTCATTCTTTCTTGCTCATCCTTTGAGCTTGGACATTGAGACGCATTCAATATTGTCCTCTCTTGAATAGGTACCAAACCTTTCATAGAGTTCTTTATCTTTAACCTTTTCAAGACTTTGTCAATGTATGCACTTTAGTTTAAACCTATCGTGCGCCTTGATCTATCCTTATAGATTCTTTATTCCCAAAATATAGGCGACTTCACCAAGATCCTTAATTGAAAAACAACTTTCAAGCCAGGCTTTTACACCCTCCAAGGTTGGAATGTTATTTCCAAATAGTGATCGACATATCATACTAAGAAAGTAATGATGCTCCCACTAGCCAACTTATACACACAAGCTTCATCGACGTTCTTGATGAATCCATATTCCCTAATCTCTTCATCAAAACGGTGATTCCAACTTCTAGATGCTTGTTTCAATCTATAGATTGATTTCTTTAACTTGCATACTTTGTCAGGATGTTTTGGATCGAGAAAACCTTCAGGCTTAACTATATAGACATCTTCCTCAAGATATCTATTAAGGAAAGCCGTTTTGATATCCATTTGCCAAATCTCATAATTATATTATGCAGGTATGGCAAATAATATCCTTATTGACTTTAGCATCGCCACAGGCGAAAAAGTCTCATCATAATCAACCCCTTGAGTTTGAGTGAAACCTTTTGCTATAAGTCTTGCTTTATAAGTATCCAAGTTACCATGTATATCCGTTTTCTTCCTGAAAATCCACTTACTTCCAACTACTTTGGAGTTAAGAGATGACACAACCAATTTCCATACTTGGTTGTCATACATGGATTGCATCTCTACGTTCATGGCCTCAAGCCATTTGTCGCAATCGGATTTTGACATTGCATCATGGTATGTGGTAGGTTCATCCGAATCTACCACGTAGCATCCATCCATGAAAAATCCATATCTTTCAGGTGGACTACTAATTCTACCAGATCTGCGAACGCTTTGTGTGTGTTGATCAACTACTTGATCGTTTTTCAACAACCTTTTGTTGAGTGCTAGTTTTAACCAAACGTGTATCGGCTTGTGGTTCTTGATCCTTATCAAGTTCCACTTGTTCTAATAATTCCTTCCACAAGGAACTTAGCTTCCAAGAACTCAGCCTTTCGAGCAACAAATACCTTTTGCTCTGTTGGATCGTAGAAATGATATCCTATACCATCTTTAGGATATCCTACGAAGATACACTTAGTGGATCGGACTTTCAATTTATTTGAGGTGTATAGCTTAACATAAGCTTTACAACCCCTTACCTTTAAATATGATAATGATGGAACCCTTCCATGCCATATTTTAAAAGGTGTCTTATCCACTTTCTTGGTTTGGGCCATATTTAATATACGAGCCATGGAGAGCAAAGCGTAACCCCAAAGTCATAGAGATAATGCGCTCCTAGCCATCATAGATCGAACCATATCTAATAGAGTTCGACTCCTCCTCTATCGAAACGAAGATCTTTAGAAGAGTTGATTTTGTACTTCACTTTTTGAAGATTCTGAACGTTTCAAAACTTCTTCTTTGTGTCAAGTACACATAACCTTAACTACTATAGTTGTCGGTAAAAGTAATGAAGTATCTTTCACCATTCTTAGTCATTGGCTTAAAAGGATCACATACATTCGAATGTATGATACCTAATAAATCTTTTGCCCTTTCCCACTAAGGGATTACTTGGTCATTTTACCTTGTAAATAAGATTCGCATGTATCAAATGAACTAATTTCATTTGTCTCCGAGAGACCATTCTTTCGAAGTATTTACATGTGACATCTGTTTATATGACCAAGGCGATAATGCCAAAGATAGATCTTACTCAAATCCATTTTGAGTTTCTTGGTGATTGCTTGGTACATTAAACTATCAAATGATGTATTATTATGAACCGATTCATAAATACCATTTGAAGGCATAGGTTTAAAGTAAAACATGTCATTCATCGATATAAATGTCAATGTTTGCAAACTTTAAGTCAAAACCATATTGTCTTATAAGGGAAACTTGAATAATGTTCCTAGTCAAACTAGGAGCATTCAAGACATTTTAAAACAATTTCTAAACCATTTGGAAGTTTCAAAACATAGTCTCCTTTCTTGTAATGTTTATTTCTTTTGAACCTTTTGCAACGAATTGCAAACATGAGTTCCACATCCGGTATCTAATACCCATGTGTTAGAAGAAATAACATTAAGGTCAATATGTATCATTAAGATTGTACCTGAGGTTTGCCTAGCATCCCTCTTGTTTTTCAACTCTTTGAGATAGGTTGGACAATTCCTATTTAAATGCCCTATCTCACCACACTCAAAGCATGGATCGTTCATGGCAACCTTTGCCTTCTTCTCTTTTGGTTCCGGTGGTTTCGCTTTAGTCTTTCTAATCATTTCCCTTTGAATTACCCGTTTCCATTTTCAACATTTGCTTTGGTGTCGGGGTGATGCCCTTTCTAGTTGCTACCCTCATTGATCGTTAGAATGGATAAAACCCTTTTATCCATATTGAGCATTTCGAGGTGATCAATGTGGCTTTTCATCTTAAAGACATAAGATGAGTCCGATTGGGTTTCCTCCATTCGACATGCATGAAACGCCCGAAGTGTTCTACCCTTGCATATTGTAGGAACATTTCCTTCAATTGGGTAATCATGTCGTATGCTCATGATATTCAAAAATCCTTTTGAATCTTGGGAATCATAATTCCTAACATGAGGCAAGAGGCTTGCGTAGTATCCTCGATATACTTAATCCAATTGTTATAGGCATCCTTATCTTCCATAAGATGTTCATCGGGATTAGGATCGTTCAACACATAGGATATCTTTTCTTACTTGAGAACGATTCTTAAGTTTCGATATTAATCCATAAAGTGTTTTGATTGATACGATCCTTTTCAAGGATTGTTTTTAGTGATAGGTTACGGACGGTTTGGGTAATATTGTTAGCGGCCATCTACAAAATTTAACAAGGTTCAATTTTAGTATTTTCGATATTATTATATTTTAATCATTAATACCCTTTTATGTCTCACAGACAATTAATAATTAAAATCTAGAATCCAACGTTACATTTAAATATTGGTTAGGTGACCTTTATCCCTCAATTTAAATTAACAAGGTAGTCAACGTTTGACAATTGCAACCCTTTGCAACTTCTAGCCATATGGGATCGGTTAAACATCTTTATGTTTAGTTGGCATATTTAATCCCATCAACACCTTTGTTCCCCATGCTTCGGTGACCCTAAGTTCATGGTTTCCAATTCAAGTCGTCCAACTTACACACACATGTGAGTTTATACACATAAGTGGTTAGGTGACCTTTATCCCACAAACATGGTAAACCCACCTCAAACATACAAGTTCCCTCAAGTGTGGTTAGGTGACCTTTATCCCACAAAAGAGTTCCCAAGTGTTTCGAGTGTTGTATAAAAGGATGGTGTTTGACTTGTTTTTAGAAAAGGGATTTTGAGTTTTCAAAAATTCTAGTTTAGAAAACTTTGTGTACCATACATTTGCATGCATTCAAATCCTTGGTACTTTTGTTAAAACAAATTTTCAAGGTTCTTTTTAATAAAACCCATTTTATTATAAAATCATTAATTTTTAATAAAACCTTTATTAACGATTTTAATGATTTTGTTAAGAACCAATTTTACGCTTGTTGTTGATTATTAGTTTGTTAAGCATGCATATCCAAATATCATCCAAACAATAAAATAAGCAACCACACAAGCATAACACATATATCAATAGGTGCATAACCATAGCCAACTTTTTTGACCACACTTGTTAGCCGAAACAAGTGTGCCAAAATGTCACACCCCCAAATTCCACCTGCGGAGTACCGTCCGCTTGAGGGCGTGACCGACCAGGATCCAGCCACCAATTATACTGAGCATTGGATAATAGCGAGGATGATCACCAACCATAATGGTTGGTAAACACCATAGTTTAAAGTTCAAATGTTTAAGTTCAAATAACAGTTAAGTAAGTAGCGGAAGCATAGATAAAATAGTTTAAACAAAGTTCATGGTTCAAATTATTTAGAACCCAACACGCGGGTTTACACGACCACTACACTTCCCAAGCAGCAGCTCCTCAGTCACTGGTTACCTGCAAAGCATGCAGTAAGGGGTCAACAATAATGCTGAGTGAGTTCACTAGTTGTCCAGTTTTAATTACCAAAAACTTGTTTCACCAGTTAATTTATCCGTTTATACATGCCATGGGGAGCTACCCCAAAAGTTAGCAACTAAACTGTTTTTCCAATACCGAACACTAGGTGACCGTTGCGTATCCGCAAGAGTGCCCCGATGTCAATGTTCTATCATCATTGACGGATGCCTGAGTACATTAGTTCACGACCGATCCCATACCTTGGCACGGTGTGAGGTTGGTAAGACCTAAATAGCGCTATCAACTAATAACCCGTTCGCCTGGCCCCGGCGACTAATCGGTATTATGTAGTAGGGACTTTAAGTGATAGAGTTTCGTTTAGTGCCGTTTGTTGCAATCCGTATAAACAGTAATTAACTAAAAGGTTCCCAATAACAAGGGAGGAGAAGTAAGTTGTATCCCGCATAAGGGGATAGTGTTGTTTTTAGTTCCGTTTCCCAAACCACCGGGAATACATGCTTTAGGTTGTGAACTCACCTTGGGTTGCTCGGTAGATTAATTACCCGGTCTATCACGTTGGTCACCACGTCCTAGCATGGTTACCGAATATGGGTCAAGTTGGGGTACAAGTAAACACGTATAATCTACACATAACTAACACCTAGCATGCACAACATACATTTATCCAATAAGTCATTGGGCCCGTCTAAGTTCTTTAACAGCAACAGTTAACAGTTAAACACGTAGCCCACTTAAACAGTAACAAGCATGTACAGCTAATACACTTTGGGCCCAATAACTAACAGCCCAGTCGAGAACACACAGTTGCGAGTCGCAACCGGAGGTTGCGGCTTGTCATGTCTTGGTTGCGAGTCGCAACCGGTGTTTCGACTTGTCACGTTTTGGTTGCGAGTCGCAACCGGAGGTTTCGACTCGTCATGGTCTTGTTTCGAGTCGCAACCGGGCGGTCTCGAGTCGCAATCTCGTAGTCTCGAGTCGTAACCGGGGGTTTCGAGTCGCAACCATCGGATACGTGCACAAGAATCCTTCTAGAACCTCTGATGTACTAGCCAATGAGATTGCAATTTCATGTAAATTGTGTACTGTCTCCACTAACATGTTTTATTGTCTAATATCCCACTAAATCAGATCAAACAAGGCATATTTCAAATATTTTTATGACCTTCAAACTGTTCTTCATATATTCATGCACATTTAACACATAATCATCATATTATCATTCAAACTTGTTCATCCTTTTAGGGTTTTCATCATTCATCCTATATGAATACTCAAATCCTAATTCTAGCACACCTTTCACCCAAAACAGGGACATGTACGACAACTTGCATATCATCACTAAGGCAACAATTGTCTCACACTATCTAACATGCATTATCTAGTCATGAACACACTAAGCTATCCATATCAATGTTTCTCGGTTTACATCTTTTAATCAAAGAGAAGCATAGTTAAATTCATAAACAAGTTGCACATCATCATTCACTCAAACAAGTAAACACTCATCATGCATTTTGTCATCAAGCAAGCACCTTTATCTAATGTTTTCATCTATTTGCAAGGAAACAACTAACCGGTTAGTAGTCAAGAGTGTGAGGGTATGGAGGATTTGTGAAGGAAGCTTCCGAGTGATGACAATGAGCGTGAACCGAGATGATCCGAGATGATCCGAGAGCTCCCTTTGTTGTAGCCGGTTTGATCCGAGAGAGGGAGAGGAGAGGAGGTGAGTTTGATGTTAGAACCTTAGGGTTTTAGGGTTTTAGTGAAAGAAAGATGAGGGAGAGTGTGTGAGAGGATGTAAGAGAGTGATGTTGCAAAATGGTGTAAGTTGTGAGGGTTGGTCATATATATATCGAGTGGGTTAGGGGTTTCCGGGTGGGCTTCTAGGTTACGGCCCAACCAGCCCAAATGTTTACGGTTCACTCGAGACCGAGGGTGGTCTCGAGTCGGGTCCTTTGGGGTCTCGGCCCACTCATATAACATACATACATATATAATATACACATATTCATCACACTTAGCACAAGGATCACATAACATCATCGAGATAACACGCACTAACATTTAATAACGTATATACACATAATGTTAATACAAGATATTTGCTCGGGAAAACCTAGAGTTGTCACATTATCCCCAAGTTTTAAGAACTTTCGTCCCGAAAGTTAAAGCAGCCACTGACAAGCTAGTAAAGAGTGAGAGCGTTTCAACGGGGTGTCACATCATCCCCCCGTTAGTTTGGAATTTCGTCCCGAAATTCAGTTGTAGCTTCAGTGCTGGGGGTTTCATTTGGGAACAGCTGGGGATACTTGCGCTTCATCTGGTCTTCCCGCTCCCAGGTAAACTCTGGGCCACGGCGTGAGTTCCAACGAACTCGCACGAGAGGTATCTGGCTACGTTTGAGGGTTTTGATCTCACGATCCGTGATCTCAACCGGTTCCTCAGTAAAGTGTAGCTGCTCGTCAATAGTAAGTTCCTTGTAAGGAATGACGAGTGTTTCATCTGACAGGCACTTCTTCAGATTAGACACGTGGAAGACGTTGTGCACAGCACTCAGTTCTTCAGGCAGATTCAATCTGTAAGCGGCCGTGCCGATCTTTTCGGTAACTTCAAAGGGTCCGACATATCTTGGATTAAGCTTGCCCCGTTTCCCAAAACGGACCACACCCTTCCAGGGTGAGACCTTAAGTAGAGCCCGTTCACCAACCTGGAACTCTTGCGGTTTCCTATCTTTATCAGCGTAGTACTTTTGACGGTCACGAGCTGCCGCCATGCGTTGCCTAATCTGGGCAATCTTTTCTGTGGTGTCGACTACATGTTCCGGGCCTGTGATCTGGCTGTCACCAACCTCAGCCCAGCAGAGAGGCGATCGACATTTACGGCCGTACAATGCCTCGAAGGGTGCTGCCTGAATGCTGGTGTGGTAGCTGTTGTTGTAGGAGAATTCCACCAACGGTAGGTGCTTCTCCCAATTCTTGCCAAAATCGATCACACATGCCCTGAGCATGTCTTCGAGGGTTTGGATGGTGCGTTCAGACTGCCCATCCGTTTGCGGGTGATACGCGGTGCTCATGTCTAAACGTGAGCCAAAAGATTTGTGCATGGCTTGCCACAACTCAGAAGTAAAACGCGCGTCTCGATCAGAAATAATAGAGGTAGGCACTCCGTGCTTCGAGACCACTTCTTTTAAGTATACCTCTGCTAGGGTAGAGAACTTGTCTGTTTCTTTAATGGCCAAGAAGTGTGCAGACTTAGTTAAGCGATCCACTATCACCCAAATGGTGTCATTTCCGCGCTGAGACCTAGGCAGGCCAGTAACAAAATCCATGGAAATCTGCTCCCATTTCCATTGCGGGATCTCTGGCTGTTGGAGTAGGCCTGATGGTTTCTGATACTCAGCCTTGACTCTTGCACAAGTTAAACATTTCCTGACATAGGTTGCTATGTGGGCTTTCATGCCAGGCCACCAATAGGTAGCCCTCAAGTCGTGGTACATCTTATCTGATCCCGGATGTACTGAGTAACGGGACTTGTGGGCTTCATCCATCACTAAGTCACGTAAATTCCCATAAAGCGGAACCCATATGCGTCCGGCTACGTAGTAGGCGCCGTCTTCTTTTTGTTCCATTCGTTGTCTCGATCCTCGTAGGGACTCGGCCCTGATGTTCTCGGCTTTCAATGCTTCAACCTGAGCATTCCGAATCTGATTAGGGAGGTTCGAGTGGATAGTGAGTTGTAAGGCACGAACACGCTTGGTTTTGGTCTCCTTTCTGCTGAGGGCATCGGCTACCACATTAGCCTTGCCTGGGTGATATTTGATTGCACACTCGTAGTCATTTAGGAGTTCGACCCATCGGCGTTGCCGCATATTCAACTCCTTTTGTCCCATTATGTGTTGGAGACTCTTGTGATCAGTGTAAATCGTGCACTTGGTGCCATACAAGTAATGTCGCCAAAGCTTGAGCGCGAAGACCACAGCTCCAAATTCTAAGTCATGCGTCGCGTAGTTTCGTTCGTGGACCTTGAGTTATCGCGAGGCGTAAGCAATAACTTTCTCGCGTTGCATCAATACGCAGCCAAGTCCTTGAATAGAAGCGTCGCAGTAAACGACAAAGTCGTCGGTACCTTCAGGTAAGGAAAGAATAGGAGCACTACAAAGGTTCTTCTTTAGTTCCTGGAAGGCAGATTCCTGAGCATTACTCCATTTGTAAGCAACACCCTTCTGAGTGAGTGTCGTAAGTGGTTGAGCGATCTTAGAGAATCCCTTGATAAATCTTCGATAGTATCCCGCCAATCCCAAGAATTGGCGAACTTCGGTCGGAGTCTTAGGCACAGGCCAATTCTTAATGGACTCAATCTTAGCAGGGTCAACATGAATCCCTTCCTGATTGACGATGTGTCCAAGGAAATGGACTTCTCTAAGCCAGAAATCACATTTCGAGAATTTGGCGTACAGTTGCTCATTGCGAAGAAGTTCGAGAATAAGACGTAGGTGTTGTTCATGCTCCTCTTGGCTCTTCGAGTAGATTAGGATGTCGTCGATGAATACGATTACGAACTTATCGAGGTAGGGTTTGCATACTCGGTTCATGAGATCCATGAAGATTGCAGGTGCGTTGGTCATACCGAAAGGCATAACAAGGAATTCGTAGTGACCATAGCGGGTTCTGAAAGCAGTCTTAGAGATGTCCTCATCGCGGACTCTCAGCTGGTGATAACCCGATCTCAGATCGATCTTGGAATAATAGCTCGACCCTTGCAGCTGGTCGAACAGGTCGTCGATACGGGGAAGTGGATAACGGTTCTTGATGGTAACCTTGTTAAGTTCGCGGTAGTCAATGCACATTCGGAATGAGCCATCTTTCTTTTTGACGAAGAGCACTGGGGCTCCCCAGGGTGATGAACTAGGACGGATAAAACCTTTGTCCAAAAGTTCTTGTAGCTGAGTAGAAAGCTCCTTGAGCTCCGCGGGGGCTAATCGATAAGGTGCACGAGCTATAGGCGCTGCTCCGGGAGCTAGCTCGATTTGAAATTTGACCTGACGGTGAGGAGGGAGTCCAGGTAGTTCCTCCGGGAATACCTCAGGATAGTCGCGTACCACTGGAAAATCTTCAATCCTGTTTTCCATTTTCTGTGTGTCGGTAATGAGTGCTAAGATAGCGGTGTGCCCCTTTCGTAGGTATTTCTGGGCCTTTAAGAATGAAATGATGCCTGTGACTTCTCCGCTCTTGTCGCCTTGAACTATAAGAGGTTTGCCAGGGGGACGGGGAATACGAATAGCTTTCTCCTGGCAGAGGATTTCAGCTCGATGTTTGGATAACCAATCCATACCAATGATGACGTCGAAGCTTCCAAGAACGATGGGGAAAAGATCGATACAGAAGGTCTGACCAGACAACTCTAATTTGCAGTTACGAATTATGTGTGAGGCCTCGAGGTTTCTACCATTAGCTATTTCAACGGTGTGCTTAGAGCTCAGCGGCGTAAGAGTGAGCTTAAGTTTCTTACTAATACGTAGGGATACATAACTAGCATCTGCTCCGGAATCAAATAGCATGGAAACATAACGATCATTAAGTAGGAACTTACCCGCTACAACGTTGGGGTCATTCCTTGCTTCCCCAGCTCCAATCACAAAAGCTTTTCCTCTAGCACCATTTCCAGCATTGTTGTTATTGTTCCCAGCACCCTGATTGTTGTTGTTCTGATTCAGTTCAGGGCAATCCTTTCGCATGTGCCCCATTGCTCCACACTTGAAGCATCCACGGTTGTTTCCTTGTTGCTGCTGTTGCTGTGGTTGTTGCTGATTCTGCCTAGCTGGGAACTGGCTTCGGCAGTCTTTGGCTTCATGCCCCATCTTGCTGCATCGCTGACACTGACCCTTTCCACATGGCCCACTGTGATGTCGGTTACATTTGTTACACTTAGGGTGGTTTCCTCGATAGCCACCCTGTTGCTGAGGGCCCTTGTTGCTTTCAGTCTTCCTTTGTTGAACTGGGGCCTGAGTGGGGTTAGCATCCTTTCCCTGACTTCCATCCCACTTTCGCTTGTTATCGCCAGAAGTTCCAGTAGTAGCACCGATCCTCTGGGGCAGCTTGCCCTCTTCCACAGCCTGATTGGTGAGTTTGTGAGCAAGACGAACCACGGGCTGTATGGTGTTGAGGTTGGCCGAGGTCACATGGCTCCGGATTTCTGGGACCAAGCCTTTGATGTACAATTCGACCCTTCGATACATAGGTTGGGACATGTTTGGGCAAAGTGCAGCATAGTCGTTGGACTGCTTGGTGTAGGTCTCAATCTCTGATCCGACCATCTTGAGCGCATAGTACTCGTTCTCGAGTTTGTGGATGTCATCCCTGTGACAGTACTCCTCTTTGATCATGTCCTTGAAATCTTCCCATGCCGTAGCATTAGCAGTTTCCAGACCAAGCATCTGAATCTGTGCTTTCCACCATGAAAGCGCGTTTCCTTCAAGCGTACCAGTTGCGTACTTAACCCAGTTAGCAGGGGGACACTCGCAGACAGCGAAGACAGCTTCGGCCTTTTCAATCCAGTGCAGAAGGCCTATGGCACCCTCAGTGCCGTTGAAGGGGAGAGGCTTGCCATCCATGAAGGTTTTGAAAGTACAAACACGTGGTTGCGCAGGCGCAGGCTGACCTGTTGTGAGAAATGGAGCGAATAGGTTTTAGAGGTGAAAAGACGATGTGGGGGTAGGATCTAAACATCCTATAGCAACGAGTTTACCTCCAGGGTGAGCTGCGAAAGCTGCAGCCACCGTGTTGAGCAAGTTGGCGAATTGAGCCTGAGTCATGTTAACGCTTCCTCTTCCGCGTCCACTCATTGTCTTCATAGCCAGAAAACACAGTATGAGTGTGATGTTGTAACGTAGCGAGAATAAGATAGAAGAGGGAGGTGTATCTATCTAATCAGGCACACTAGTATGTATAATAGAGCAGTCAATATAAGGTAAACAAGCAAGTAAACACAAGTCCGAGCTACGAGGTCTAGTATGTCGAGTCTTGCCCTTGGAGTGTAGTGTCGTCACGAGTCACGGGTTATAGTCTGGTTTTTCTCAAAAAGACTCTTCTTTTTAAAACCAAGTTCACTATAACCAATGGCTCTGATACCAATCTGTCACACCCCCAAATTCCACCTGCGGAGTACCGTCCGCTTGAGGGCGTGACCGACCAGGATCCAGCCACCAATTATACTGAGCATTGGATAATAGCGAGGATGATCACCAACCATAATGGTTGGTAAACACCATAGTTTAAAGTTCAAATGTTTAAGTTCAAATAACAGTTAAGTAAGTAGCGGAAGCATAGATAAAATAGTTTAAACAAAGTTCATGGTTCAAATTATTTAGAACCCAACACGCGGGTTTACACGACCACTACACTTCCCAAGCAGCAGCTCCTCAGTCACTGGTTACCTGCAAAGCATGCAGTAAGGGGTCAACAATAATGCTGAGTGAGTTCACTAGTTGTCCAGTTTTAATTACCAAAAACTTGTTTCACCAGTTAATTTATCCGTTTATACATGCCATGGGGAGCTACCCCAAAAGTTAGCAACTAAACTGTTTTTCCAATACCGAACACTAGGTGACCGTTGCGTATCCGCAAGAGTGCCCCGATGTCAATGTTCTATCATCATTGACGGATGCCTGAGTACATTAGTTCACGACCGATCCCATACCTTGGCACGGTGTGAGGTTGGTAAGACCTAAATAGCGCTATCAACTAATAACCCGTTCGCCTGGCCCCGGCGACTAATCGGTATTATGTAGTAGGGACTTTAAGTGATAGAGTTTCGTTTAGTGCCGTTTGTTGCAATCCGTATAAACAGTAATTAACTAAAAGGTTCCCAATAACAAGGGAGGAGAAGTAAGTTGTATCCCGCATAAGGGGATAGTGTTGTTTTTAGTTCCGTTTCCCAAACCACCGGGAATACATGCTTTAGGTTGTGAACTCACCTTGGGTTGCTCGGTAGATTAATTACCCGGTCTATCACGTTGGTCACCACGTCCTAGCATGGTTACCGAATATGGGTCAAGTTGGGGTACAAGTAAACACGTATAATCTACACATAACTAACACCTAGCATGCACAACATACATTTATCCAATAAGTCATTGGGCCCGTCTAAGTTCTTTAACAGCAACAGTTAACAGTTAAACACGTAGCCCACTTAAACAGTAACAAGCATGTACAGCTAATACACTTTGGGCCCAATAACTAACAGCCCAGTCGAGAACACACAGTTGCGAGTCGCAACCGGAGGTTGCGGCTTGTCATGTCTTGGTTGCGAGTCGCAACCGGTGTTTCGACTTGTCACGTTTTGGTTGCGAGTCGCAACCGGAGGTTTCGACTCGTCATGGTCTTGTTTCGAGTCGCAACCGGGCGGTCTCGAGTCGCAATCTCGTAGTCTCGAGTCGTAACCGGGGGTTTCGAGTCGCAACCATCGGATACGTGCACAAGAATCCTTCTAGAACCTCTGATGTACTAGCCAATGAGATTGCAATTTCATGTAAATTGTGTACTGTCTCCACTAACATGTTTTATTGTCTAATATCCCACTAAATCAGATCAAACAAGGCATATTTCAAATATTTTTATGACCTTCAAACTGTTCTTCATATATTCATGCACATTTAACACATAATCATCATATTATCATTCAAACTTGTTCGTCCTTTTAGGGTTTTCATCATTCATCCTATATGAATACTCAAATCCTAATTCTAGCACACCTTTCACCCAAAACAGGGACATGTACGACAACTTGCATATCATCACTAAGGCAACAATTGTCTCACACTATCTAACATGCATTATCTAGTCATGAACACACTAAGCTATCCATATCAATGTTTCTCGGTTTACATCTTTTAATCAAAGAGAAGCATAGTTAAATTCATAAACAAGTTGCACATCATCATTCACTCAAACAAGTAAACACTCATCATGCATTTTGTCATCAAGCAAGCACCTTTATCTAATGTTTTCATCTATTTGCAAGGAAACAACTAACCGGTTAGTAGTCAAGAGTGTGAGGGTATGGAGGATTTGTGAAGGAAGCTTCCGAGTGATGACAATGAGCGTGAACCGAGATGATCCGAGATGATCCGAGAGCTCCCTTTGTTGTAGCCGGTTTGATCCGAGAGAGGGAGAGGAGAGGAGGTGAGTTTGATGTTAGAACCTTAGGGTTTTAGGGTTTTAGTGAAAGAAAGATGAGGGAGAGTGTGTGAGAGGATGTAAGAGAGTGATGTTGCAAAATGGTGTAAGTTGTGAGGGTTGGTCATATATATATCGAGTGGGTTAGGGGTTTCCGGGTGGGCTTCTAGGTTACGGCCCAACCAGCCCAAATGTTTACGGTTCACTCGAGACCGAGGGTGGTCTCGAGTCGGGTCCTTTGGGGTCTCGGCCCACTCATATAACATACATACATATATAATATACACATATTCATCACACTTAGCACAAGGATCACATAACATCATCGAGATAACACGCACTAACATTTAATAACGTATATACACATAATGTTAATACAAGATATTTGCTCGGGAAAACCTAGAGTTGTCACACAAAAGGTCCTTCCTAAAGGGTGAAAAATGACACAAGCGATGTGTCGTTGAACTCCCACTTGATCCCGCATCCAAATGCTTCAAGTCTCCCTTTTGTGTTGTGATTTCTCCACTTTCTTTGAGCTTCCAAAATGTACTTTAATTCAGCTCCAAACTCCTTTGGGCTCCGTAAATGTGTTTTGGTTATTGGGCTAAAATCCCGTTAAGAACTATGAAGTCCTTTGGGCCCGAAATTGGCCAAAACCAAAACCGCATTTTTGTGTGCATCTTCTTTTACAAAAAAATATCCTAATACATTTTTCTAGTAAAATAAAATGCACCTAATCTATTTATTTTACATACCAAATGAAAATAAATAAATTACATATTTTTACACATGGAAGAACAAAAATAATTATTATTACAACCCTTTAAAATAATTAAATACAAATCACAAACACAATCATTCAACATATTCACACAAGGTCATGGCTAGGTTATGAACACCAAAAATATATATATCCAAATATATAAAATTCAAGAAGCAAAATGGTTCCCTTTTACAACCTACAATTTTCGGTCAAGAATGAAAAACCGAAAAATGTGGGTTTTTGTCCAAACAAAATAATCATCCAAATGAAATAATTTTTCAAGATTCATATATGCATGTAATAATATAATCTTGAAAAACAAAGGGATAACCATGGTGAAAAATTTCGGCCATAGGGTTTAACCAAACCCGAAACCCGAAAATTTCATATCCTATGAAGCATGCATTCATATAAGCGGCTCTGATACCACTGTTGGGTTTTTCACATGTTTATCAAAGTATTTTATCCATATAAAATAAAAACGCAGCGGAAATTATTATTTAAAACATGTTACTTATAAGATATAAAACTCATTTTATGTGTAAAACCCAATCCCGGATCCATATACGAACATGCATGCTATCAAAATAAAACATAACCATAGAGTGTTTAGAATACTACCTTCCAAGGAGTAAAGGACATGAAGATGATGATGCTTCTTGAATGGTTGCCTTCAAGTGTAGAAGACCTCAAGCTTGTATACCCCAAGTCTTCCAACAAACACCTTATCTTTAGCTAGGATTTCTACACTTATGAACTCACTAAAATTCCCTCTTGATCAACCACACATAGCCGAAATATAGAGAGGTTATTTCTAGTGTTCTTGCACTTGATTTTCAAACTTGAAACCCTCAAGATCAACCATCATATGGCCGATTTTCTAGAGAGAAATCTCTAGTATTTTCAAGTTTTCTTCAAGTTCTCTACATCTATTTTTTGTCTTGCAAAATTGATTTAAAGAGTGAGAGAAGATGGCCACCCAAAAGAACCAATCAAGATCCATCTACACATGCAAATTGCATGCAACCTCATTGGGCCAAAATTGCTAGGGAAGACCACCCAATCAAGACCCATCTAACTTGTAAGACATACATGTAGTGTGATTGGACCATACTTGGTCTTGGGAAGAGAAGGGGGGGCCCACCTTTTAATTTTATAAAAAAAAATTCAATTTTCTTTTATAAAATAATTTAAGTCTTGATTAATTTTATAACTTTTATAAAATTATAACATCATATGTTATAAGACTTATACAACTTTTATTATGTTATTTAACCCATTAAATAACAAAATAAAATATTCTCTCAAAATAAATTATCCATATAATTTATTAGTTTGTCAAGTGCAATTATTTAGAAAACCAATTTCTAAATATTCTAAGTGTTAATATTTATTTCTTTGATCATATCATAAATAAATATTGTAAGTGTTTGTCTAGCTTGTATTTGGGTATGACTCGACTTGGATCATAACGTACTAGCCACATCAATTTAATATGTGTCTTGGGCATACAGAGTCCAACAGTTAAAACAACAAACCGTGGCGAAAACGTCGGGGAGTGTCGTGGCAGAATTATTGTTTCACAACCATGGATAAAAAATTTTCGTTTTATTAGAATATTTACATTGTTTTAACACAAAACAAACAAGTTACATATCGACTATCACTGTTATTATGTCACTAAGGCCTCGTCCAGATCCTATGTGACTCATGCATCCTAGCAATCAACATCAAGCAACAACACCTGAAACATATGTAAAAACAAAGTCAGCAAAGAAATGCTGGCGAGCACATAGGTTTTATAAGAGTGTCGGATTCATGGCTAGTTTACATGTTGCAATACCTTATTAAAACCTTGTTTTGAAAAGAGTATAATATTACAACAAAATTAACCAACTCAAATCATGCGGGTTATAATTTATAAAATCTCGTAGCCATGATTCTTAACCCAAAACCATTTGTTTTAGTAAACCAAATTGTAAAACATTTCGTATTAACTCATTTAATAAATCTCGTATGGTTTATATCCTTTCGAAAACATCGTTATGTGACATCGTTTCAAAATCGTTTACCCAAGTGAACTAAATAACGCCACGGTATGTAATATGTTGAAAACACTTATATATAAGAAGTACCAGCGGCGTATCTACCATGTTTTCACCATATTACACCCGTCCCGTTATCTAAACACTTAACCAAAAACCAATCATTTATCCAACTCGTTTAATCTTGTTCAAATCGTTTCCAAATCGTTAACTCGTTTAAATCGTTTAAATCATCCTCGTTTTAATTGTGAAAACTATTTTTGGTCGTCTCGCTAATAACATCCAAACCTTCGTGACTCGACTATCTCGCTTCTCGCATTAACAAACCACCAAATGTAACACCCCGAAAACGGGTTTGGTAATTAAACCCCGTTAATACAAAAGAGCGGGTAAAATACCGTTAGCGGTAAACATTAACCCGGAAATTTATTAGGATTAAAATAAATAAGCCCGTTTTAGTGTAAAACAAATATGATACATACACACACATATATATATAATATTGTGTAAAAACAGGTATTTTACTGGATACCGGGTATTTTATCTAGCGTTTTAATCCCGTTTTAGTGCGTTTTAAATTATTTTTATCATTCTATAAAAATAATCACTTAAAATTATTACTGAAATAATTACCAGTTGCCTTGACTGGCTGCGTTGACAGTATTTTGTCTAATACGCGCAGTATCGCGTGGTATGCGCTCAAACTCGAAAAATAGAGTTTCTTAGCGTTTTAAATTATTTTTCCTCATGGATATGATTAAAATTACCAATCTAATCATAACAGATTATTTTTAGGATTTTAACACTGATCGGGTGGTCACCGACGTTCATTTCGCATTTTAATCGTTAAGCGATAAGCGTTTATCTTACCGTCGCCAACATAATTTTTATCAAAGTTTATTTTTACCAACACATTAAATTTCACATATAAACATCATAACCAGTCAAATATAGCCCTGTTACCTATTCACAACACGTGTACAATTGTACGGTACGGCCTGAAAAGCCGGGTGTCACAGTCTCCCCTGTTTAGGAAATTTCGTCCACGAAATTTTTACTCTACAAGTTTTGTTTTTGCACTAAATAAGAATAATAAAAATGAATCTAATGAATACAGTCTTATAGTTTCTGTGAGAAACTTGGATTCATACAAAGAATCCTTGTAGATCTATATTACACACGTCCTCGATTCCTAAACTCTTGTCTCAATACTCTCCACCCTCTCCAGGGTCCAACATTCACAGGCTCTAAATCAAGAAGCTTCAAGTCATGGTCCCACCATTTCGGGTTTATCATACATATATTTACATATACTTTACTCTAAACCTGAAGTAGTCCGAGTTCACGCATGATTAATTCAACTCGAGATGGGCTCTCGAAATAATCAAATCTCATAAACTCGTTCTCTCTTTCTTGCATTCATTTCAGGTGTCCACTGGTTACACGACCAATAAATCGCAGATACTACTAGAATGCTGAAATCGCTGTCACACCCCGACCACGTTAAAACAACAAACCGTGGCGGAAACGTCGGGGAGTGTCGTGGCAGAATTATTGTTTCACAACCATGGATAAAAAAAGTTTAGTTTTATTAGAATATTTACATTGTTTTAACATAAAACAAACAAGTTACATATCGACTATCACTGTTATTATGTCACTAAGGCCTCGTCCAGATCCTATGTGACTCATGCATCCTAGCAATCAACATCAAGCAACAACACCTGAAACATATGTAAAAACAAAGTCAGCAAAGAAATGCTGGCGAGCACATAGGTTTTATAAGAGTGTCGGATTCATGGCTAGTTTACATGTTGCAATACCTTATTAAAAACCTTTGTTTTGAAAAGAGTATAATATTACAACGAAATTAACCAACTCAAATCAAGCGGGTTATAATTTATAAAATCTCGTAGCCATGATTCTTAACCCAAAAACATTTGTTTTAGTAAACCAAATTGTAAAACATTTCGTATTAACTCATTTAATAAATCTCGTATGGTTTATATCCTTTCGAAAACATCGTTATGTGACATCGTTTCAAAATCGTTTACCCAAGTGAACTAAATAACGCCACGGTATGTAATATGTTGAAAACACTTATATATAAGAAGTACCAGCGGCGTATCTACCATGTTTTCACCATATTACACCCGTCTCGTTATCTAAACACTTAACCAAAAACCAATCGTTTATCCAACTCGTTTAATCTTGTTCAAATCGTTTCCAAATCGTTAACTCGTTTAAATCGTTTAAATCATCCTCGTTTTAATTGTGAAAACTATTTTTGGTCGTCTCGCTAATAACATCCAAACCTTCGTGACTCGACTATCTCGCTTCTCGCATTAACAAACCACCAAATGTAACACTCCGAAAACGGGTTTGGTAATTAAACCCCGTTAATACAAAAGAGCGGGTAAAATACCGTTAGCGGTAAAGATTAACCCGGAAATTTATTAGGATTAAAATAAATAAACCTAATAATTAATAAAAAGGAGAATAAATGCTTTGAGAAAACAAAGTTATAAAAGGCCCGAATTAACGAGACTTAAAACACAACAGGTTATAACTTCCCGAACCCGTTAAGGTAACTAGGAATAATTAACCTAGTTGGTAGCATGAGATCAAATGACTAATGGTGAGTTATAGCTTCAATTGGTCAAGATAAAACATGAGGGACTAATATTGCCGAGTGGGAAACTTGGTTTATTAAAACAAAAAAATAAAACACAACACACACACTTGGTGTGTGTGTGTGTGTGCGCATGAAATCGTCCAGGAGAAGGAGCAAGAGCTCCAAACCCTAGCTCATCCAAATTCATCAAATTGGAGGGCCAAACGATGTCACACCCCCAAAATCCACACGCGGAATACTACCGCTTGGAGGCGTGACATGACCAGGATCAAGCCACCAATCATATTGAACATAAGTATATAGTGAAAGTCATTCATCAATACGGTCAGTGTTTCCAAAACCAAATATAAACAAGTGTGTAGCGGAAGCATTAATGTAAACCCAACATAAGTTTTAAGTACAAAATGTCATAATGTTTAACAACACATTCATGATCCATGTCCACAACGACCGTGCCTCCCGTGCAAGCTCCAAAAGTACCTAAGGTCCTGCAAGGCATGTAACAGAGAGTCAACAACTAGTTGAGCGAGTTCACAGTTAGTTATTCAGTTATAGAATTCGTTTCGTAATTCAGTTGTTCGTTTTGTAAACCATGTTTCTTATTGATTCTCATCGCGGTCCTCCAGACATCTGTGCGAAGGTTAGTGGCCGTATCGCTGTGCGAAGGTTAGTGGCCGTATCGCGGCCTTTTCAGGCATCTGTGCGAAGATTAGTGGGGGCTTCCCCATGTGTTAGACTAGTCGTGTTTGTACGTGCCCTTCTTGATCCAAGGACCGTAGCGAGTGTGAGTGTACGTAGGTTTTACGTACGTTAAGGTTGTTGTCCTACCCAAGGAGGACGAACGTACGTATTCTACCCAAGGAGAATACGCAGGATTAATATTGGCATCCTACCCATGGAGGATGGCGGTACATATCCTACCCAAGGAGGATATGTAGGTTCCATTATAGTTTCTTAACCCATTCCCAACCCACCGGGAATCCCATGCCTTGGTAAGAGTGTGAACTCACCTTGTTTGCTCGGTATGCTAAGTTAAGTGCTCACAATAATTCAGTCAAGTCCTATAGTGCACGTATGTTCAGTCAGTTTACGTTCGAAATATTTCACATGTAACTATCCTCACAGTAATATCACAAAGTGTTTGACAGTTCATATCGTACCACACAAGCAGTTAATTGCATCCATATTTTTAATAGAGTTGGTATCTAGCAGAAATAGCAAGTTAACTGAGTGAATAAGGTTAACAGATTTCATGAAATAATAGAATTAATCCACTTCTTTGAAATAATAAATAAACAGAGTAAGTTAGTTAACCCAGTTAACAACTTAACAGAATTGTCATCTAACAGAGTTACTCAAACAATAAAGTTATCAACTTACATATTTAACATAGTTAAATAAACTAACTGAGTTATTCAAGTGATTAGTTTAATTGAATAACATATTTAATAACAATAATTATTAACAGTACACATGTTGCCAAACACACAAAAGTGCCGAAATCACCCTAAGGCCGAAAACACTTCTGGCCGAAAACACACATGTGGCCGAAAACACCCTATGGCCGAAATCCCACACATGGCCGAAATCACTTTATGTCCGAAAACCAAATAGTGCCGAAAACCCTCTAGTGGGCCGAAATCCTTAACTGGGCCGAAAACCCTTATGTGGGCCGAAATCACTATATGTGATTTCGTCCAGGTTATACTTGTGGGGTGTTTTCGCCATTCATCATCATCATCAACAAACTTACAGTAACATAAAAACCCAGCAACTCTAAACCCATTTCTTATCAGATGCAATCCTTTTGTACAAACCATCAATCAACCAAAAGCTAAAACATTTGATTAGATATCTACTTATCTGTATACTCAGAATTAACATCCAACAACAATCATAGTGTTCATCATTCATTAACATAAACCCACTGTTGTTCAAAATATCAAATATACAGGAGGTTCATAGATGATAATTATCTATCAAGCACACAATGATCAATCTCATAATCACATATATAAATGAATACATACATCATGATTAAACATCCAAAATCATATGATATGCAACAAGGAAACAACTTAATCATGAAATCACTAACCAAAAATTAAACAGAGGTTTTGCTTCAACTGAGGAATTCTTCTTGTGGGTTTTTAGAGATAGAGAGAGAAGCAATGTGATGGGATCAGTTTTGATAAGTGTGAAACTTCTCAGAGAAGTTTGTTTATAAAATCATTACATATAAAATATCTCAACTCTGGGCCAAAGCCCATCATCTGATTTCGTTGGTTTAAAGTGGACGAAAACACCTAAAGTGTTTTCACCACTTGGGTGTTTTCATGATACTTGTTATTAACAGTAAAGGTTCCAACTTTAATTTAACATGTTACTTAGCACAAATCCTTATAACATACACTCACATATAATAATTATTATGGATTCCAAATATAAAATATCAGTCGCAGTACTATTTAACGTATTACAAAGGTAAGCGTTGTGAAACAACGAGTCGTATTAACAGACAACTAAATAAAAAAAATTAACGTGCACTAAATGCGAAGATAGAATCTTGGAAACTCGAGTTGTCACAAACGACGCTTAAATTCACAACCGAATGTGGATTAAAGATCACCCGAACAAGAGGATCATAAGGTATGTAAAATCTTGGTGTTTGGTGAAGTTGTAAAAATTTGATAATCATCCTAATCACGAATTAGGCATGGATTAGAGAAGCTATGGCTAGATTAGTGATGTATACTTGCTTAGGAACAAAACCCTAAGTGAAAATCATACATAACATGCTATGAATTGAAGAATTTGATGAATTAACACACTTAGATAGGTGGGTTTTAATGTTATGATGAAATTGATGATATAACTATGCTTAGAATCAACATGCATGATAACAAATAGAAGGTGTTCGATTAAACCATGAAATTGGGTACAAGATCATACTTCTAACGAGATGGGTTTTGTATGATATAAGAGAATTGATGTTAAGATCGTGATATAGATGCTTGAAATCATGTTACCTAGTAGTTAGTGTGTAAAATTTGATTTCGTTAAGAGTTCGGATGAAATGCCTAAGAGAAATTCAGTAAACCAAATGTGCATAATTCGGAATGAAGGAAAAGCATAATTCGGATGCAATGTAAGTATAGCTTACACTGGTAATGTATTTTGGAATATTCTTTGTCGTATTGATTACGAATAAGACAAATACCTAATTGAGATATGGTGTTCCGGCGTGTAGTCGTACGGAACAAGATAATCAAATATGATAAGAAACCATAGTGATGGCTAAAAAATGAGTTAAATTGGTAATTCGATCATATTATGACGAATGAAACATGTACTTTTAAGGGTTACCATATAAGGTAAATCATAATAACCAATAAGGGTAAAATTGTAATTTGGTCACTCGTTGACAATAATTGTTGGTTTTGAAAGATACTTTATTTCGAAAGCCTTGGTAGGCCAAAAAGCGTTAAGAAGTGATTTATAATTAAAATGACCGCACGATGTAAACTGGAGCGAGTTATGTAGGCAAGATGGCAATAAGCTTCATCTCGCCAATATAATCAGTCAACTAAAACAAACGGGTCAAAAGGGTGAAAATATCACCCTTTGACAATATCGACTAATGGTTTGTCGAGTTATATGATTTCAGGAATAAATATCAAATGGATACTCACATCGCTATTACTTAGCGGTTACTAAGGCAAGGTATCGAAATGAGTCAATATATATATTGATCCGAGCCAGGTATGTATAATATAGATTAACTACTCAATAGGAACTAGAGGCTCCTTGATAGTTAATTGCAGTCATATAGATAATTGGTTACTTTAATAAGTAAGCCGAATGATTCATATGATGATCGTTGTGTTTTGAAAACATAATGACTTTTTGAATCAAATGCATAGTTTAAAACAGGGCTTTTGGGTCGATAATGCTTTTAAAAGTCCGTTATATTAATGACAGGACTAAATGGAACAAAATGCCCTTGTAAGCTAAATCGAGCGAACGACCCATAAAGGTTGTTCGGAAAACAGTAGTATGCATAATTAAACACTTAGAATGAGTATACAAAAGCGAAAGATGTGAATCCTTAGTCATTTGACTCTATAATAGTCTTTGCAGTAAAATAATGATTCGAGGGGTAAAACTCGGAGTTTAGGAATTTCCACGCTTAATACAACACAAATATAGTTGTGAAGAAAGATTATTTGATAAGAAATGTGGTAGTGTAATGCTCGATGTGAGTGAAAGAGATTCATGCTTAAAATAGGCTTAATTACCCTTAACGGGTCAAAATAAGCTTATGAGCGAAAACAGGTTAAGAATGCGTAAGAAACGCGTGATTCGAACCTAATATGATAGTCAATATTGAAATGATGAATCTCATGAGTTTTTAGATCAAATAAACATGTTTGTTTGATAAAAACACGAACGGGTCACAAATTGGTAAAAAGGGGAATAAGTCGAAGACCTAAAAGTCTGAAATTTTATTAATCCGGATGTTGGATTTTAACTCTATAAGATGGAGAATTAAATTACGGACGCGTAGGAAAAAGAATCGGGTAAAACGGATTAAAAACGAGAGAGTTACGCTCGTTTCCGTGAAATCGGGTTATTCTGGGAATATGCAGCAACCAGCTACAACAATCTGATGAAATCAGGCCGTGGCGCCGCGCGACGGGGAAGGCCCCAGGCCGGGGCGCGACGCGACGGGTACCAGTTTCTCGAAAATCGTTTATTTTAACTGTTGATGTATTGCGAACCCGTTTAAATATGTTCTAAGTTACGTGTGACTAATCCAACTCATGTTTTATGAGTTTCAGGTAAAATTCTAGAACCGGAGGACGACCAAGCACAATGATAAACCGAACACGATCATGAAATAAGCTTCCGCACGACGTTTTGTTGTTACTTTTAAATGACGAACTTAATTACATTATGTTCTAAACCTTTAAATTGTAAAAGGTTTTAATAAGCCGTATTTCCGATGTATATGTAATCTTAATTACATGATTGTTTTCGTAAAATATACGTTAAACTATGATTTATATTAATGGGTGTTACAAGTTTTTTTTTTTTGGGTAAAGGGTTACCCCGGTGATTTTATATCATATCAACAAAAACAAGTAGAGAGGCTGAAATACCCCCTAGTTCTCTTGGTGGCATACCACCAAAGAGGAAACAAGAACACAACCAAATAAAACAACCAAAATTAGATAACTATTACATTTCTTCTAACAATGGTCATCAAAGGTCTCTATCCCATGCACGTTCCACTTCTCCAAAAACCGGCTGACATTGGCACTGGCTTTGTACTTGAAAGAAAGCAATTTGGTTCGAACCGTATGCAAAATAAGCTCCACAGTTTGTTCCGGAGGTCTTAGTTGGTTGTTGAAAAATCTAGCATTCCTTTCCATCCAAATATAATACGCCGATGCTTCCACTAGAAGTCTACTCGTTACCGCCTCAATAGATCGACGAGTAGCACTAGGAACCAACCATTGCATTATGACGTCCCATTTTTCATTGACCCGGGACATTTCTCCTCTCTCACGAACTTTATACCACACCATCTTTGAGTATTTGCACTCAAAAAATAGGTGGTCAATCGTTTCAATACCTGCATAACAAAGAAGACAACACATTTGGTTCATAGAACCAGTCACAGTATGGTTCCAATGCAGGATCCTGTCTTGAGTCCACAGCTTCCTCTTCATTATCAACCAAGTAATAAACGCATGTTTGGGAATGTTAAATCGAGACCAGACAATATTCGACCATTCAACATAGTGTCCCCGAGTTCTAATAGCAGCCCACGCCTCTTTAGACTCAAACGAGACCAAGTTACCTTCCGAATTCATCCACAAAATTCTATCTTGAACATCAGCCGATAAAGTAACAGGTTGGAGCTGAAATAGAACCGGGTATAAATTCCTCCAAGCTTCAAGCCAAACCCAGTTGCCACCATCTATAGCATCAGCTAACTTTGAATACATACTAAAACCATGTTGAGCCATACGTCTATGCGTAACATAATTACTCAGCGGACATAGACTACACCATTTGTCAAACCATAAAGAAGTTGTTTCACCATTACCGATTTTGGACCAGAAAAAAGGCCTAACCACATGTCTAAAATTCAGTAATTTCTTCCAACCCCAAGGCGAATTATTTTGGATAGGAACGTCCCAAATGCTACGATTTTTTAATCTATGAATCAGAATCCAATTTGTCCAAAGGGATTTCCTTTCCGAAAGAATACTATAAATGTGGAATGTCATGAGAGACCGATTAACATCCGAAATACGTCTAATGCCTAGCCCCCCTTCAGACTTAGGAAGACATACCTCTTTCCATGCAACTTTAGCTCTACCTTTAGCGGCCGTACCATATCCCCATAAAAACCACTTCATTTTATTCTCCAGCTCCTTAATTATACTCATAGGTAACAAGAAAACCGAAGCCCAATACGCATGAATAGAAGACAGTACAGATATGACAAGCTGAAGCCTTCCAGCAAACGAAAGGAACTTATTTTTCCAATCCATGATCCTCTTATCCATTCTTTCCACAAGCACTTTACAATCTTTTACTAGAAGCCGAGAAGCCAAAAGAGGAACCCCAAGGTATTTAATCGGAAGCTTACCCTCTTCAAAAGGAACAAACTCCATAATTCTGGACTTAATGCTACTAGAAACGTTGCAAAAAACGCAGAACTTTTAGAGTTACTAGGAGCAAGCCCTGATACATCTTTAAACTTCAACAAAGACTCCATGATTACCCTTGCCGATTGAGTATCTCCCCTAGCAAAGATAAGCAGATCATCTGCAAAGCAAACATTAATAATCATCTGTTTTTCGCACCTGTTATGAAATCTAAAAGACGGTTCCGAGTCAGCCGCTTTTCGAAGAAGTAAAGTTAATACTTCCATAACCATGGTGAACAGATAAGGAGACATAGGGTCTCCTTGACGCAGACCCCTCTCACCCCGAAAGTATCCATGTATGTTACCATTAATGCTGAGAGAAAATGACGTGGATGTAACGCATTCCATAATCCAACCGATAAAACGCTGGTTAAAGCCAAACCCATGGAGGATATCACGACGAAAATCCCAATCCACCGTGTCGTAGGCCTTCTGAATGTCCACCTTGAAGGTACAAGTTGGTAATCAGAGCTCAAGGTTAAAAGAATAAAGTGTTCGGTTCGAGGCTTGATCGCAAATCCGGTAAGTACGTATGGTTTAGTATCATTAAAGTGTTGAGAACAACACATATGGTTATCGTGTAATACATGTTATACCAATAAAAACGATATAGTGTAGATATAGTCAACGAAATTACACGCATTGATGCATATAGTAGAAAAGCCTTGAATTATAATACGGGCATCCATTAATGTCGAAATTACTAACTATTGTAAATGTTTTAGTTGAAGGACACTCGCATATGAAGATAGCGAGAGTTTAACAAATCACGGATTTGATAGAGGGACGGTCCAAAGAGTATGCTCAGCAAGGACCTAAAACACGTAGCGATCGCAAACAAGGCTAATGGCAAAAGAAGCCCGTTAGGGCAAACATTACCAGGTGCACATTTTAAATTTAATTGCATAAATAGTAATATGCAACAAATACGTAGAGATTGAAAGTTGCATATGTAGATTGAAAACTTGGAAAAAAAACCCGAATAGAAAACCTATCCGGGATATTGTTTCCAAGAGAAACAAATAGAGGCATTACTTACATGGGGCGTAATGTGAAAATTATAAAAAGGTCATGTATACCAGGTATGGATCGCTTACTCTGGCCAAGTAAGTGGTGAGCACGTGGCACCATGAACTTTTTATGATGGACATGCTTACATCCGATGTAGTAAGGACGGGGTGAGTGGGACAAATTAAAAAGTACCCAACTAAATCAAATGAGCAAAATATTTGATAATAATGTAAACGCACAGCCGGGTGATGGAAGCGTATTACATTAGGATAATGAGCCCGAGTGAAGGGACAAAGAAACATGTAAAACGATTAAAGTACGCACTGGGAGGGGGTGTACTTACACTCAAACCCGGAGAATGCAAACACGTAAAACGATTAAAATACGCACTGGGAGGGGGTGTACTCACACTCGAACCCTGGAAATGCAAATATGCCTCTTAACGGGTCGTTTTTTGGTAAAACGTCAAACTTGAGGACAAAGTCGGAATATAAAAATGAAGCGAAGTCTTAATGTGTACCGGGAGGGTTGCAATAATAACGACTTCGGTAAAACACCCGGATGATGGGTAAGAATTAAACACATGCGTAGACCGAGAAACGGGAACTCGGATGGAAAGTTAAAAGACTCGGGTTTTGAGTCATAACTAAAAGACGACAAGATAATGTAAATAGAAATTTTGAATAAGTTATGTTCAAGTATTTTAAAGTTGAACGGATTGAATATAATATCATGCCGGACGGCATGAGTGGCTTATCCAGTTGTTGAATATTACGTGCGAACTAATTGGAAGAAGTTTGGGATTCAGAAGTCTATGATGAATGCCCAAGGTTTTTTCTTTTTTAAGTTTGCTGATCAGGAGGGTATGATGAGAGTCTTGAAAGAAGGTCTGTGGATTATAAGGTCTCAACCTCTTTTTCTTAACGTTTGGTCGGCTACGGTGAAATTGGAAAAAAAAGAAGTTAAAAGGGTTCAGGTTTGGGTCAAAATTCATGATGTGCCAATTGCAGCTTTCACGGAGGATGGTTTAAGTTTAATTGCTACTGCTCTTGGTGAACCGAAGATGCTTGACTCGTTCACTACGTCTATGTGCTTGGATGCATGGGGTAGGAGTAGTTATGCGCGAGCGCTTATTGAGATATCTGCTGATAATGAACTTAAAGAGGAGTTAACGGTAGCGGTGCCGGTGTTAGAGGGGGATGGATTTGTTAAGGAGAAGGTGTGGGTAGAATATGAGTGGGGTCCTTATAGATGTTCTCATTGTTGTATCTTTGGTCATTCTGATCAGGATTGCCCACATCAAACTATGAAACAACATATTCCAGAGGCTAGTGGGAAGAACTATAAGGTTGGTGGTAATAACAAAGGTCCGATTGTGGATAGTGACGGGTATATGGGTGTTCATAAAAGGAAGATTGCGAGGAAACCTGGATTCCAAGTTAACAAGCCAAAGCCTAAGTTCGAATATAGGCCGGTCACTTCAAGTAAAGGGGGGACACGGCCTGGTTCAGATTCGGTTAAGGTGGGTTCCAATAATAGGTTTGCTTCTTTAAATGAAATTCAGGGTGACACTGGGCAAAGTAGTAAAGGGATTGGAAATGAGTTGGACGATTTGGATTATGAGGAAGTCGTTGAGGCTTATAATGAAACCAATGAATTTTTAAGTGAAGGTGGTCAGAATACCAAAAACGCTAAAGGGGCAAGCACTCCTAAACCAGTGGTTTCCAATGGTTAGTCTTGCTGCTTGGAATATTAGGGGGTTGAACCGCCCGCTGAAACAAATGGAGGTTCGTAAGCTTGTTAAAGATAATAGTTTGAGTTTGTGTGCGATTTTAGAATCCCATGTTGATATTGGTAATCTCAATAAGGTGTGTTCCGATGTGTTTAAAAATTGGAACTGGACTTCTAATGGGGGTTGCTGCTCCAAGGGAACTCGTATTATTCTTGGCTGGAATCCTAATGTCTTCGATGTGATGGTGGTGTCTCAAACGGATCAAGTTATGCAGTTGCAGATTGTGATCAAAGCTGATAATAGGAGGTTTTTTGGTTCCATTGTTTATGCTGCTAACTCTTATGTTGTCCGTAGGGAATTGTGGCATCAATTGTCGGTGCATAAGGCCCTTGTTCGTGATGATCCTTGGGTTATTTTGGGCGACTTCAACTCAGCGTTAAACCTAGAGGACAAATCTTCTGGTTCTTCTTCTTTGACGGCTAGTATGAGGGAGTTTAAAGAGTGTGTGAAGCTGATTGAGGTTTTTGATATTAATAGCAATGGCTTTCATTTTACTTGGACTCAGAAGCCGAAGCAGGGTGTGGGTTTGCTAAAGAAGATTGACCGTGTGTTAGGTAATACTTCATTTGTGTCTCATTTTCCGGATTCGGTCGCTGTCTTTCAGCCGTATAGAATTTCGGACCATTGTCCTTGCATCTTGAGAATTATGAAGGAGGTTAAATTGAAGCCGAAACCGTTTAAGTTTGCTAATTTTTTGATTCACAAGCCTGGTTTCATTGACATAGTTAAGTCTTCTTGGGAGGTTCATATTAATGGTGTTCACCAATTCCGTGTTGTCAAGAAGCTGAGATTGTTAAAGTCTCTGTTGCGTGCTCTTTTGTTTCAGCAGGGAAACCTGCACAAAAAAGTTACCAATCTTCGTGACAAGTTAGAAGCTATTCGACAGAGTATCGATCGTGAGCCCTTGGACGAAGTTTTGAGAACTGATGAAGCAAAGGTTATTCGTGAGTATCAGGAAGCGTGTTTGGATGAGGAGAGGTTTTTAAAACAAAAGTCAAAAGTAGATTGGTTGAGGGCCGGGGATGCTAATACGGCGTTTTTTCATAAGTCTTTGAAGAGTAGGAACCATAGATGCCGCATTGATGTGATAACCGATTCGAATGGAATATCTCATGTAGGTGATTCTGTTTCGAATGCTTTTGTTAAGCATTATGAGAAGTTTCTTGGGTGTGCTGGTAGTGTTTCAGAGAAGCCTACGCCGGATCTTTTTGCTAGAAAGCTGGATGCTGAAGTCGCCGGTAATATGGTTAGGACGGTTTCGGTGGATGAGGTTAAATCGGTATTTTTTGCTATGGGTAATGATAAAGCTCCGGGCCCTGATGGTTACACGGCTGCGTTTTTCAAAAGCGCTTGGCCTATTATTGGGATGGACGTTACTAATGTTATTCAAGACTTTTTTTATCACGGGGCGGCTTCTTCAAGAGCTGAATCATACGCTTATTGTTTTAATCCCTAAAGTGCCTACTCCTGCAGCTATTGGGGATTATTGGCCTATTTCTTGTTGTAATATCCTCTACAAATGTATTAGTAAGATTGTGGCGGATCGGCTAAAGGGTGCCCTTAGTAGTATTGTGAGTATTAACCAATCTGCTTTTGTTCCGGGTAGGAGAATTTCGGATAACATTCTTCTCACGCAGGAGCTGATGCATAATTATCACAGGTCGTCGGGTCCTCCTAGATGTGCTTTCAAGGTTGATATCCAGAAAGCGTATGATACGGTGGAGTGGTCCTTTCTCAGGGATGTTCTTATTGGGTTTGGTTTTCACATGGTGATGGTGGAGTGGATCATGATGTGTGTCTCCTCTACCTCTTATTCGATCTGTGTTAATGGGAACATCCATGGTTATTTCAAAGGTAAACGGGGTTTAAGACAAGGAGATCCGTTATCTCCATACCTTTTCACTCTAGTTATGGAGATTTTGACTTGCATTTTGCAGCATGCTACCAGAATTGATACTTCTTTCAGGTTTCATAACAAATGTGAAAACAGCAAATTATCAATCTGTGTTTTGCTGATGATTTATTCCTTTTTGCGAGAGGTGATGTTGGCTCGGCAAAATGCATTATGTCTTCTCTTTCTCGGTTTTCTGAGATGTCAGGTTTGAAGCCTAGCACCCAAAAGAGTACTGGTTATTTTTGTAATGTTCCGAGTCATGTCAAAAGAGGTATTTTGGATGTTATGCCTTTTACGGAAGGTAATTTGCCCGTTCGTTATTTGGGGGTTCCTCTTATCTCGTCGAGACTTTTGTTTAAGGATTGCAGTATTCTGGTTGAGAGAGTGGAGAATCGTATTAGCAATTGGAAGAATAAACTCCTTTCGTATGCTGGAAGGTTGCAATTAATCATTTCGGTTATGTCTTCTTTGTTTATCTACTGGTCATCGGTTTTTATTTTGCCATCTAGAATCGTGTATGATTTGGAGGCTAGAATGCGGAATTTTCTGTGGTCCCAAGGTTCTTTTCAGAAAGGGAAGGCTAAAGTCTAGTGGAAAGCTGTTTGTGTTCCTAAAAGTGAGGGCGGGTTGGGTATTAGACGAATTGGGGATGTTAATAAGTCCCTGATGGCGTTTCATGCTTGGAGTATTTTAACGAGAAGGGAGTCTTTGTGGGTTGCTTGGATCCATTCATATCGCCTCAAAGGCCGTACTTTATGGAATTGTCGGGTGGTTTCCAATAGTTGTTGGAGTTGGAGGAAAATTCTTCAGATTAGACCGATGATTCGTGAGCATGTTTGGTCCAGGATAGGAAATGGTCGGAATACTTCAGTTTGGTATGATTCTTGGTGTGACCTAGGCCCTTTATGTTCGTTCTTAACCCCTAGAGTTATTACCACTGCGGGTTTTTCTTTGTCGGCTACTGTGGATGAGCTGGTAGTTGACGGAGCGTGTCAATGGCCAGTGGAGTGGCTAGATTTGTATCCTCCTCTTAATCAGATTATGCAGGTTACGATAGAGCCTCATGTGGATGACAGACTGAGTTGGAAAGATGGTTCGGACATTGTTGACTTCTCTACGGCTAGTGTGTGGCACTCTATTCGAGACAGGGAGTCAGAGGTTGATTGGTTTGGTGTTGTGTGGTTCTCTCAATGTATTCCGAGACATGCGTTCCTTATGTGGCTTATTGTTCGGAGGAAATTATTGACTCAGGACAAGATTTTACGTTGGGATTTGGCTCGAAGGAAAAACATGAACATGTTGTGCTGTTTATTATGCTATGAGGATGTGGATTCTCATAACCATTTGTTTTTTGAATGCAAGTTTTCGTCAAAGATTTGGTGTTCTATCCGAAATAAAGCGGGTATGGATTCGGTCGATGCTTCTTGGAGTAATATTTTGGATTGGTTGTGTGCCCGGGTTCGCTCGAAATCAGCTTCCAATGTTGTTAGTAGACTGCTAGTAGCGGCAGCTTCCTATGATATTTGGCGGGAAAGAAATAATAGATTATTTAAGAACCAATTAAGGCCTCCTGAAGTTATTGTTAATAATATCTTTAACACGGTTCGTTACAAGCTGATGGGGATGAGGTTTAGAGACACTAACAAAGTGAGGAGATTGCTGGAAGCTTGGGATATTCATGGAGCGGCGGTCATTGATGATGGCGGTTGATTAGTTTGTTTGTTTTGTTGGTCTAGATGTTTTGTCTAGTGGTCGTCTTTGTTTGGATGTTTTTGTTTTCTGGTTGAGTTTTGGTTTACAGTCATGGGGTATGCCCCATGTCTGAACTAGTGTGGGTTTTCCACGCTTCTTGTTTTTATTGGTTGTGAATATATAGAATCACCGGGGTAACCCTTTACCCAAAAAAAAAGCAAGCGGGATAATGGTAGCGTTAAAAGCAAAAGAATAATGAGCCTGGTAATGGGACATAATCAAATATGAATATATGTAAACTGGATAGTGGTGAGCATAAGATGAACCGACGCATAAATGGCGTGAGAAGTCATAAAGTCGGAAAATTTGCCCAAAAGAAAACGAGTGTAGCCTTAGACTACGGTCAAGGTCAAAGGAAATACCAAGGCAAAAATAAACGATTTTGAACCTAAAAGGGTGCCTTAATGCCATATACGTATATAAATATATATACCTTTGAATAAAGACTTGAATAAAAGATGATCTACGAGATTATCATACCCTACGAGATTATAAATGATGCTAAGGTCTACAGGACCAAAAAGACCTTCGGGTCACAAATAGAAAGAAACGAATTGTTGAGGTCTCACCTTAATAAGGTAAAAAGGTGAAAATATAAAGGAATAGCCTACGAGGCTAAGTGAAAGAACCTACGGGTCAATAGGAGAAAGCGAGGGAACTTGCTACGATTCCTCACGTAAAATGAGAACGGAAGGGAATAAATTATGGGTTGTCAATTTCCTTGATATGAGTAATTGACTTAGTTAAAAGGAAAAACGTTAAACTAAAATTCAGTTTTAGTAAGAAACAACGTTTTAACAAGTATGAATATTATGAGACGAATTCGGAAAATGATTAATATCAAAGAATTTAGATCTTAACACCGATGGGTGCAAGGCAATGCATTCGAAAGAAAGATTTTCGATAAGAAAAGACGACATAAACTTAAACATGACGTGATGTGATCAAGGTCACAAAGGTGATACAGAATATAATCACGTTATAACGTGAGTTGCAAGATATGAAATCATAAGCACACAAAAGGCCATTGACGGCAATATAGTAAACCCGGGTGATGGGGTATAAGGTAACCGGTGACTAACAAGTCTAACCGCCAAATTAAATAATCAATAAAGAAAATGGATACAAGCTGAAAGTAACGGCCCTAGAGGCCTTATACATGAAAGACGCACGCGTCCATATAAAAGTGAAAACTTTTGACCAAAAGGAACGGGTGCCTTGAAAACGAAACTAGGTTCGTTTGATTATACAAATGAACTATGTAAATAAGGTTTCGGGGACGAAACCTCTTTAAGGGGGGTAGACTTGTAACACCCCGAAAACGGGTTTGGTAAATAAACCCCGTTAATACAAAAGAGCGGGTAAAATACCGTTAGCGGTAAAGATTAACCCGGAAATTTATTAGGATTAAAATAAATAAGCCTAATAATTAATAAAAAGGAGAATAAATGCTTTGAGAAAACAAATTTATAAAAGGCCCGAATTAACGAGACTTAAAACATAACAGGTTATAACTTCCCGAACCCGTTAAGGTAACTAGGAATAATTAACCAAGTTGGTAGCATGAGATCAAATGACTAATGGTGAGTTATAGCTTCAATTGGTCAAGATAAAACATGAGGGACTAATATTGCCGAGTGGGAAACTTGGTTTATTAAAACAAAAAAATAAAACACAACACACACACTTGGTGTGTGTGTGTGTGTGCGTGAAATCGTCCACGAGAAGGAGCAAGAGCTCCAAACCCTAGCTCATCCAAATTCATCAAATTGGAGGGCCAAACGACGCTTAAATTCACAACCGAACGTGGATTAATGATCATCCGAACAAGAGGATCATAAGGTATGTAAAATCTTGGTGTTTGGTGAAGTTGTAAGAATTTGATAATCATCCTAATCGCGAATTAGGCATGGATTAGAGAAGCTATGACTAGATTAGTGATGTATACTTACCTAGGAACAAAACCCTAAGTGAAAATCATACATAACATGCTATGAATTGAAGGATTTGATGAATTAACACACTTAGATAGGTGGGTTTTAATGTTATGATGAAATTGATGATATAACTATGCTTAGAATCAACATGCATAATAACAAATAGAAGGTGTTCGATTAAACCATGAATTTGGGTACAAGATCATACTTCCCACGAGATGGGTTTTGTATGATATAAGAGAATTGATGTTAAGATCGTGATATAGATGCTTGAAATCATGTTACCTAGTAGTTAGTGTGTAAAATTTGATTTCGTTAAGAGTTTGGATGAAATGCCTAAGCGAAATTCAGTACACCAAATGTGCATTGAATAAGTTGATAAGTCGATTGACTTTAAAAAGTCAAACCGACTAAGTACATGATCGAATGATAAATTCGACATAAGGAGCGTAGGATGGAATAGTCGTAAATGATTATGACTAACCTAACCATCTTACAATTTCAATGATAGTTTGACGCTTGGCAAGCTAGGTGAAAGTTTGGGGAAGGAAGCGGGTCAAACAAATCAAGAATGAAGGAAAAGCATAATTCGGATGCAATGTAAGTATAGCTTACACTAGTCATGTATTTTGGAATATTCTTTGTCGTATTGATTACGAATAAGATAAATACCTAATTGAGATATGGTGTTCCAGCGTGTAGTCGTACAGAACAAGATAATCAAATATGATAAGAAACCATAGTGATGGCTAAAAAATGAGTTAAATTGGTGATTCGATCATATTATGACGAATGAAACATGTACTTTTAAGGGTTATCATATAAGGTAAATCATAATAACCAATAAGGGTAAAATTGTAATTTGGTCACTCGTTGACAATAATTGTTGGTTTTGAAAGATACTTTATTTCGAAAGCCTTGATAGGCCAAAAAGCGTTAAGAAGTGATTTATAATTAAAATGACCGCACGATGTATACTGGAGCGAGTCGTGTAGGCAAGATGGCAATAAGCTTCGTCTCGTCAATATAATCGGTCAATTAAAACAAACGGGTCAAAAGGGTGAAAATATCACCCTTTGACAATATCGACTAATGGTTTGTCGAGTTGTATGATTTCAGGAATAAATATCAAATGGATACTCACATCGCTATTACTTAGCGGTTACTAAGGCAAGGTATCGAAACGAGTCAATATATATATTGATCCGAGCCAGGTATGTATAATATAGATTAACTACTCAATAGGAACTAGAGACTCCTTGATAGTTAATTGCAGTCATATAGATAATTGGTTACTTTAATAAGCAAACCGAATGATTCATATGATGATCGTTGTGTTTTGAAAACATAATGACTTTTTGAATCAAATGCATAGTTTAAAACAGGGCTTTTGGGTCGATAATGCTTTTAAAAGTCCTTTATATTAATGAAAGGACTAAATGGACCAAAATGCCCTTGTAAGCTAAATCTAGCGAACGACCCATAAAGGTTGTTCGGAAAAGAGTAGTATGCATAATTAAACACTTAGAATGAGTATGCAAAAGCGAAAGATGTGAATCCTTAGTCATTTGATTCTATAATAATCTTTGCCGTAAAATAATGATTCGAGGGGTAAAACTCGGAGTTTAGGAATTTCCACGCTTAATACAACACAAATATAGTTGTGAAGAAAGATTATTTGATAAGAAATTTGGTAGTGTAATGCTCGATGTGAGTGAAAGAGATTCATGCTTAAAATAGGCTTAATTACCCTTAACGGGTCAAAATAAGCTTATGAGCGAAAACAGGTTAAGAATGAGTAAGAAACACGTGATTCGAACCTAATATGATAGTCAATATTGAAATGATGAATCTCATGAGTTTTTAGATCAAATAAACATGTTTGTTTGATAAAAACACGAACGGGTCACAAATTGGTAAAAAGGGGAATAAGTCGAAGACTTAAAAGTCTGAAATTTTATTTAACGGGATGTTGGATTTTAACTCCATAAGATGGAGAATTAAATTATGGACGCGTAGGAAAAGAATCGGGTAAAACGGATTAAAAACGAGAGAGTTATGCTCATTACCGTGAAATCGGGTTATTCTGGGAATATGCAGCAACCAGCTACAACAATCTGATGAAATCAGGCCGTGGCACCGCGCGACGGGGAAGGCCCCAGGCGGTGGCGCGACGCGACGGGTACCAGTTGTTGGACTCTGTATGCCCAAGACACATATTAAATTGATGTGGCTAGTACGTTATGATCCAAGTCGGGTCATACCCAATAACAAGCTAGACAAACACCTATAATATTTGTTTATGATATGATCAAACAAATGAATATTAACACTTACAATATTTAGAAATCGGTTTTCTAAATAATTGCACTTGACTGACTAATAAATTATATGGATAATTTATTTTGAGAGAGAATATTTATTTTGTTATTTAATGGGTTAAATAACATAATAAAAAGGTTATGATTTGTTGCATAAAATCTTATAAATATGTGATATTATATTTATAAAAGTTGTAAATATAATAAAAGACATAATATAAATAAGGAGGTTGATTTTTGATTGGGCAAATGAGATGGCCCTATGGGCGCCACTTTGGGTCTTCCCAAGTAGGTTGGTCCAATCAATTTTCATGCAAGTCTTTTATGCTAGATCAAAGATGATTGGTTCAAGAATATAATCAATTTTCTATTTCTCTCACATCTAACACACATATATTTTGTGTGAGACAAAATCAAGATGCAAGAACTCCCATTTTTCTCTACATATTTCGGCCAAGAGCTGAATTTTTAGAAGGATTTTGTGAGCTTCAAGTGTAGAAATCCTAGCAATCTCAAGGTGTTTGTTGGAGCTTTCGGGTATACTAGCTTGAGGCTTTCTCGTTTGGAAGCTACCATTCAAGATTCATCATCTTCTTCTATCTCCTTGCTCCAAAGAAAGGTTGATTTCTCAAACACCCTATGGTTGTATTTTGATAGCATGTATGTCATATATGGATCCGGGTTTTGGGTTTTTGCATTTAAAAGAGTTTTAAATCTTGTAAAGTAACATGTTTTAAATCCTTATTCCGCTGCGTTTTAATTTTATTCGGATAAAATTAGCTTTGATAAACATGTACAAAACCCAACAATGGCATCTAGAGCCGCTTATATGAGTGCATGCTTCATTGGATTCAAAATTTTCGGGTTTTGGGTTTGGTTAAACCCTATGGCCGAAAGTTTTGACCATGGTTCTCCTTTTATTTTTCAAGATTTATTTCCTACATGCATAAAGGAATCTTGAAAAATTATATCATATGGATGATTTGTTTTGTTTGGACAAAAACCCACATTTTTCGGTTTTTCATTCTTGGCCGAAAAATATAGGTTGTAAAAGGAAACCATTAATTTTGCTCTTGAAATTAATATATATTTGGATATATATATTTTGGTGTTCATAACCTAGCCATGACCTTATGTGAATATGTTTGTGTTTGTGATTTTAGATAATTATTCAATGGGTTGTAATAATTATTTTGTCTTCCATTTGTAAAAATATGTAATTTATTTATTTTCATTTGATATGTAAGTAAATAGATTAGATGCATTTATTTTACTAGAAAAATGTATTAGGATACTTTTATGTAAAAGAAGATGCATACAAAAATGCGGTTTTGGTTTTTGCCAATTTCGGGCAAAAAGGACTTCATAGTTCTTAACGGGATTTTAGCCCGATAACCAAAACACATTTTGAAGTTCAAAGGAGTTTGGAGCTGAATTTAAAAGACATTTGGAAGCTCAAAGAATGTGAAGAAATCACAACACAAGATGAAGACTTGAAGCATTTGGATGCCGGATCAAGTGGGAGTTCACCGACACTTTTTTTGTGTCCATATTCACCCTTTAGGAAGGACCTTTTGACACACTTGTTTCGGCTAACAAGTGTGGTCAAAATAGTTGGCTATGGTTATGCACCTTTTATCATATGTGTTGTGCTTGTATGGTTATATTTTATTTATGGTTGTTTGGATGATATTTGGATATGCATACTTAACAACTAATAACCCGTAACAAGCTTAAAATTGGTTCTTACAAAATCATTAAAACGATTAATAAAAGGTTTATTAAAAATTAATGATTTTATAATAAAATGGGTTTTATTAAAAGAACCTTGAAAAATTGGTTTTCACTAAAGTACCATTGATTTGAATGCATGCAAATATATGGTACATAAAATTTTTCTAAACTAGAATTTTGAAAAATAAAAATCCCTTTTATAAAACAAGTCAAACACCATCCTTTTATACAACACTCAAATTACTTGGGAACTCTTTGTGGGATAAAGGTCACCTAACCACACTTGAGGAAACTTGTATATTTGAGGTGGGTTTACCATGTTTGTGGGATAAAGGTCACCTAACCACTTATGTGTATAAACTCACACGTGTGTGTAAGTTGGACGACTTGATTTGGAAACCATGAACTTAGGGTCACCGAAGCATGGGGAACAAAAGGTGTTGATGGGATTAAACATGCCAACTAAACATAAAGATGTTTAACCGATCCCATATGGCTAGAAGTTGCAAAGGGTTGCAATCGTCAAACGTTGACTACCTTGTTAATTTAAATAATGGGATAAAGGTCACCTAACCAATATTTAAATGTAACGTTGGATTCTAGATTTTAATTATTAATTGTCTACGAGACGTTAAAAGGGTATTAATGATTAAAATTTTAATAATATCGAAAATACTAAAATTGAACTTTGTTAAATTTTGTAGATGGCCGCTAACAATGCAAACCCGATTAATCAAACCGTCCGTAACCTATCACTAAGAACCATCCTTGAAAAGGATCGTCTCAACCATAACAACTTCATGGATTGGTTTCGAAACTTGAGAATTGTTCTCAAGCAAGAGAAAATATCCTATGTGTTGGACGATCCTATTCCCGATCAACCCGACGAGGAAGATGTAGAAGCCTACAATGATTGGGTTAAGTATACCGAGGACTCCATGCAAGCCTCTTGCCTCATGTTGGGAACTATGATTCCCGAGATTCAAAAGGACTTTGAACATCATGGGGCATACGACATGATTACCCAATTGAAGGAAATGTTCCTACAACAAGCAAGGGTAGAACGCTTCGAAACGGTTCGAGCGCTTCATGCATGTCGGATGGAGGAAACCCAATCGGTCTCATCTTATGTCCTTAAGATGAAAAGCCACATTGATCGCCTCGAAAGGCTCAATTGTCCCGTCTCAAAAGAGTTGGCTACGGATTTGATCCTCAACTCTTTAACAAAGAAATTTGAGAGCTTTGTTATGAACTATAACATGAATGGATGGGACAAGAGCATTGGTGAGCTTCATGCAATGCTCAAAACGGCCGAAGCGGGAATGGGTAAAAAGGCTTTACCCGTTCTAACGATCAATGAGGGAGGCAAGAAGGGACATCACTCCGACTCCAAGGCAAATGTTGCCAAAGGGAAGGGACACGTCAAAGGGAAGGGAAAAAGAAAGGCTAAAGCAGAACCACCAAAACCAAAAGAGAAGAAGGCAAAGGTTGCCACGAGCGATCCATGCTTTGAGTGTGGAGAGATAGGGCATTGGAAAAGGAATTGTCCAACCTATCTCAAAGAGTTGAAAAACAAGAGGGATGCAGGGCAAACCTCAGGTACAATCTTTATGATACATATTGATCTAAATGTTATTTCTTCTAACACATGGGTATTAGATACCGGATGTGGAACTCATATTTGCAATTCGTTGCAGGGGTTCAAAAGAAATAAGCATTACAAGAAGGGAGACACTAGTCTCTTTATGGGCAATGGAGCGAAGGTTCAAGTTGAAGCCCAAGGAGACTATGTTTTAAAACTTCCAAGTGGTTTGGAAATTTGTTTGAAAAATGTTTTGTATGCTCCTAGTTTGACTAGGAACATTATTTATGTTTCCCTTTTAAGACAATATGGATTTGATTTGAAGTTTGTGAACAATGAAATTTATGCTTTGATGAATGACATGTTCTACTTTAAAGCTACGCCTTCAAATGGTATTTATGAATTGGTTCATGATAATACATCATTTGATAATTCGATGTACCAAGCAAACACCAAGAAACTCAAAATGGATTTGAATGAGACCTATCTTTGGCATTGTCGTCTTGGTCATATAAACAGAAATCGCATGCAAACACTTCAAAAGAATGGTCTTTTGGAAACAAATGAAATTGGTTCATTTGATACATGCGAATCTTGTTTACAAGGTAAAATGACCAAGAAACCCTTTAGTGGCACAAACCAAAGGGCAAAAGATTTATTAGGCATCATACATTCGGATGTATGTGGTCCTTTTAAGCCAATGACTAGGAATGGTGAAAGATACTTCGTAACTTTTACCGACGACTTCAGTCATTATGGTTATGTGTACTTGCTAAGACACAAAGATGAAGTTTTTGAAACGTTCAAAATCTTCCAAAACGAAGTAGAGAATCAACTCACCAAGACAATCAAAGTTCTTCGTTCCGATAGAGGAGGCGAATACCTTAGTGATGCTTTTCAAGATCATCTTAGGAGTTGTGGGATCATCTCACAACTTACTCCACCTAGAACACCACAACATAATGGTGTGTCTGAGAGGAGGAATCGAACTCTATTGGATATGGTTCGATCTATGATGGCTAGAAGCACATTGCCTCTATCATTTTGGGGTTACGCTTTGCTCTCCGCGGCTCGTATATTAAATATGGCCCCAACCAAGAAAGTGGATAAGACACCTTTTGAAATATGGCATGGAACCGTTCCATCATTATCATATTTGAAGGTATGGGGTTGTGATGCTTATGTGAAGCAATACACCCCAAACAAGTTAGAAGTACGATCCATTAAGTGTATCTTCGTAGGATATCCTAAAGATGATATAGGATATTATTTCTACGATCCAACAGAGCAAAAGGTATTTGTTGCTCGAAAGGGCAAGTTCTTGGAGGATAAGTTCCTTATGGAAGGAACTAGTAGAACAGTGGAACTTGATGAGGATCAAGAACCACAAGCCGATACACGTTTGGTTGATACTAGCATTCAACAAGAGATTGTTGAAAATGATCAAATGGTTGATCAACATACACAAAACGTTCGCAGATCTGGTAGAATTAGTAATCCACCTGAAAGATATGGATTTTTCATGGACGGATGCTATGTGGTTGATTCAGATGAACCAACCACATACCATGATGCAATGTCGAAATCCGATTGCGACAAGTGGCTTGAGGCTATGAACGTAGAGATGCAATCCATGTATGACAACCAAGTTTGGGAATTGGTTGTGCCACCTCTTAACTCCAAAGTAGTTGGAAGTAAGTGGGTTTTCAAGAAGAAAACAGATATGCATGGTAACTTGGATACTTATAAAGCGAGACTTGTAGCAAAAGGTTTCACTCAAACTCAAGGGGTTGATTATGATGAGACCTTCTCGCCAGTGGCAATGCTAAAGTCGATTAGGATATTATTTGCCATAGCTGCATATCATGACTATGAGATTTGGCAAATGGATGTCAAAACGGCTTTCCTCAATGGATATCTTGATGAAGATGTCTATATGATTCAGCCTGAAGGTTTTGTCGATCCAAAACATCCTAACAAAGTGTGCAAGTTAAAGAAATCAATCTATGGATTGAAACAAGCATCAAGAAGTTGGAATCACCGTTTTGATGAAGAAATTAGGAATTTTGGATTCATCAAGAACGGGGATGAAGCTTGTGTGTATAAGAAAGCTAGTGGGAGCACCGTCACTTTCTTAGTATTGTATGTCGATGACATTCTACTATTTGGAAATGACATTCCAACCATGGAAGGTGTAAAAGCCTGGCTTGGAAGATGTTTTTCCATTAAAGATCTTGGAGAAGCTGCCTATATTTTGGGAATAAAGATCTATAGGGATAGATCAAGGCGCTTGATAGGTTTAAACCAAAGTGCATACATTGACAAAGTCTTGAAAAGGTTCAAGATGGAGAACTCTAAAAAGGGTTTGGTACCTATTCAAAAGGGGACAATTTTGAATGTGACTCAATGTCCAAGCTCAAAGGATGAGCAAGAAAGAATGAAAGGAATCCCATATGCGTCTGCTATAGGATCCATAATGTATGCAATGATATGCACTAGACCGGACGTGTCATGCGCTTTAAGCATGACAAGTAGATACCAGCAAAATCCAGGAAACAGTCATTGGATGGCTGTTAAGAGCATATTGAAATACCTTAGGAGGACTAAGGATATGTTTCTAATATATGGATCTGGTGAAGAGGAACTCGTTGTAAAAGGTTACACGGATGCGAGTTTCCAAACTGATCGAGATGGTTCTCGATCACAATCTGGGTATGTCTTCATTTTGAATGGAGCTGCAGTCTCTTGGAAGAGCTCGAAGCAGGATGTTGTAGCATTGTCCACTACAGAATCAGAATACATCGCCGCCTCATTGGCAGCACAAGAAGCTGCGTGGTTAAAGAAGTTCATTGCCGACCTAGGGGTAGTCCCTACCATTCAAGACCCCCTAGAGATCTTTTGTGATAACGAGGGTGCGATTGCTCAAATCAAGGAACCTCGTGCACATCAAAAGACTAGGCACATTGAGCGGAGATTCAACTACATAAGGGATGAAGTTGAAAAAGGAAAGATATGTATTCGCAAAGTTCACACCGATCAAAACATTGCGGATCCACTCACGAAGCTCCTTGAACGGCCAAAACATGAGGGTCATACTTGTGCCTTAGGACTTCGGTATTCTAGTGATTGGATTTGATCTATTTTGTATTTGGATATTGGAACAATTGTTATTTTAACTCTTTTATGGTATTTTGAGTTATGTTCCATTTTAGCATGTTTAAATCCGTGAATAAATTAATTATTCTAAATGTCCGTAGTCGATCATAATTGTGGGAACAAATATGAATGTAAGACTATTATGAACTTGGATTGGTGGATATTCATTAGGTATGAATATAGAGCAAAGTGTTGCTGCCAAAGTTCATAGATATTTGTGGGATACAAATATTGGACTGACCCGCTCTCAAATGTTACTGCATGGAATCATTTATGATTGATCATAAGTAAATTTGAGCAAAGGCGAATATCATAGTATCCTCTGACCTGAGATACATATTGGGTCTTGATATTCACCAAATATTATGCCTTGACTTAGTTCTTCGCTGTCTGTAATAAGATAGTACATAAGACTAAGCTCAGGTATAGTACGAGGTGATTGTGAGAGACGTATGTAGTCAAGAAGGGATTTGTTCCTCTTATTCGTTGAGAGTAAGATGTCTAAGGCCTGCTTAAGTTAAATCAACAGAGAATGATCACACTGTGTCTCTGGATTTGACATGACATCTGTAACGAAAGGATAAATGATAGATTCACCTAAATCATTTTCAAGTAAGGGACTTGAAGAGGATGATGTTATTGAATGGCACTTCGTCATACGTATTAGGGGTAGTAAACCGTTGTTAGGCGTCATTTACTGCTTGCATCAATCTTCTATGTATCTTGTGCAAGTGGGAGATTGTTGGACTCTGTATGCCCAAGACACATATTAAATTGATGTGGCTAGTACGTTATGATCCAAGTCGGGTCATACCCAATAACAAGCTAGACAAACACCTATAATATTTGTTTATGATATGATCAAACAAATGAATATTAACACTTACAATATTTAGAAATCGGTTTTCTAAATAATTGCACTTGACTGACTAATAAATTATATGGATAATTTATTTTGAGAGAGAATATTTATTTTGTTATTTAATGGGTTAAATAACATAATAAAAAGGTTATGATTTGTTGCATAAAATCTTATAAATATGTGATATTATATTTATAAAAGTTGTAAATATAATAAAAGACATAATATAAATAAGGAGGTTGATTTTTGATTGGGCAAATGAGATGGCCCTATGGGCGCCACTTTGGGTCTTCCCAAGTAGGTTGGTCCAATCAATTTTCATGCAAGTCTTTTATGCTAGATCAAAGATGATTGGTTCAAGAATATAATCAATTTTCTATTTCTCTCACATCTAACACACATATATTTTGTGTGAGACAAAATCAAGATGCAAGAACTCCCATTTTTCTCTACATATTTCGGCCAAGAGCTGAATTTTTAGAAGGATTTTGTGAGCTTCAAGTGTAGAAATCCTAGCAATCTCAAGGTGTTTGTTGGAGCTTTCGGGTATACTAGCTTGAGGCTTTCTCGTTTGGAAGCTACCATTCAAGATTCATCATCTTCTTCTATCTCCTTGCTCCAAAGAAAGGTTGATTTCTCAAACACCCTATGGTTGTATTTTGATAGCATGTATGTCATATATGGATCCGGGTTTTGGGTTTTTGCATTTAAAAGAGTTTTAAATCTTGTAAAGTAACATGTTTTAAATCCTTATTCCGCTGCGTTTTAATTTTATTCGGATAAAATTAGCTTTGATAAACATGTACAAAACCCAACAATGGCATCTAGAGCCGCTTATATGAGTGCATGCTTCATTGGATTCAAAATTTTCGGGTTTTGGGTTTGGTTAAACCCTATGGCCGAAAGTTTTGACCATGGTTCTCCTTTTATTTTTCAAGATTTATTTCCTACATGCATAAAGGAATCTTGAAAAATTATATCATATGGATGATTTGTTTTGTTTGGACAAAAACCCACATTTTTCGGTTTTTCATTCTTGGCCGAAAAATATAGGTTGTAAAAGGAAACCATTAATTTTGCTCTTGAAATTAATATATATTTGGATATATATATTTTGGTGTTCATAACCTAGCCATGACCTTATGTGAATATGTTTGTGTTTGTGATTTTAGATAATTATTCAATGGGTTGTAATAATTATTTTGTCTTCCATTTGTAAAAATATGTAATTTATTTATTTTCATTTGATATGTAAGTAAATAGATTAGATGCATTTATTTTACTAGAAAAATGTATTAGGATACTTTTATGTAAAAGAAGATGCATACAAAAATGCGGTTTTGGTTTTTGCCAATTTCGGGCAAAAAGGACTTCATAGTTCTTAACGGGATTTTAGCCCGATAACCAAAACACATTTTGAAGTTCAAAGGAGTTTGGAGCTGAATTTAAAAGACATTTGGAAGCTCAAAGAATGTGAAGAAATCACAACACAAGATGAAGACTTGAAGCATTTGGATGCCGGATCAAGTGGGAGTTCACCGACACTTTTTTTGTGTCCATATTCACCCTTTAGGAAGGACCTTTTGACACACTTGTTTCGGCTAACAAGTGTGGTCAAAATAGTTGGCTATGGTTATGCACCTTTTATCATATGTGTTGTGCTTGTATGGTTATATTTTATTTATGGTTGTTTGGATGATATTTGGATATGCATACTTAACAACTAATAACCCGTAACAAGCTTAAAATTGGTTCTTACAAAATCATTAAAACGATTAATAAAAGGTTTATTAAAAATTAATGATTTTATAATAAAATGGGTTTTATTAAAAGAACCTTGAAAAATTGGTTTTCACTAAAGTACCATTGATTTGAATGCATGCAAATATATGGTACATAAAATTTTTCTAAACTAGAATTTTGAAAAATAAAAATCCCTTTTATAAAACAAGTCAAACACCATCCTTTTATACAACACTCAAATTACTTGGGAACTCTTTGTGGGATAAAGGTCACCTAACCACACTTGAGGAAACTTGTATATTTGAGGTGGGTTTACCATGTTTGTGGGATAAAGGTCACCTAACCACTTATGTGTATAAACTCACACGTGTGTGTAAGTTGGACGACTTGATTTGGAAACCATGAACTTAGGGTCACCGAAGCATGGGGAACAAAAGGTGTTGATGGGATTAAACATGCCAACTAAACATAAAGATGTTTAACCGATCCCATATGGCTAGAAGTTGCAAAGGGTTGCAATCGTCAAACGTTGACTACCTTGTTAATTTAAATAATGGGATAAAGGTCACCTAACCAATATTTAAATGTAACGTTGGATTCTAGATTTTAATTATTAATTGTCTACGAGACGTTAAAAGGGTATTAATGATTAAAATTTTAATAATATCGAAAATACTAAAATTGAACTTTGTTAAATTTTGTAGATGGCCGCTAACAATGCAAACCCGATTAATCAAACCGTCCGTAACCTATCACTAAGAACCATCCTTGAAAAGGATCGTCTCAACCATAACAACTTCATGGATTGGTTTCGAAACTTGAGAATTGTTCTCAAGCAAGAGAAAATATCCTATGTGTTGGACGATCCTATTCCCGATCAACCCGACGAGGAAGATGTAGAAGCCTACAATGATTGGGTTAAGTATACCGAGGACTCCATGCAAGCCTCTTGCCTCATGTTGGGAACTATGATTCCCGAGATTCAAAAGGACTTTGAACATCATGGGGCATACGACATGATTACCCAATTGAAGGAAATGTTCCTACAACAAGCAAGGGTAGAACGCTTCGAAACGGTTCGAGCGCTTCATGCATGTCGGATGGAGGAAACCCAATCGGTCTCATCTTATGTCCTTAAGATGAAAAGCCACATTGATCGCCTCGAAAGGCTCAATTGTCCCGTCTCAAAAGAGTTGGCTACGGATTTGATCCTCAACTCTTTAACAAAGAAATTTGAGAGCTTTGTTATGAACTATAACATGAATGGATGGGACAAGAGCATTGGTGAGCTTCATGCAATGCTCAAAACGGCCGAAGCGGGAATGGGTAAAAAGGCTTTACCCGTTCTAACGATCAATGAGGGAGGCAAGAAGGGACATCACTCCGACTCCAAGGCAAATGTTGCCAAAGGGAAGGGACACGTCAAAGGGAAGGGAAAAAGAAAGGCTAAAGCAGAACCACCAAAACCAAAAGAGAAGAAGGCAAAGGTTGCCACGAGCGATCCATGCTTTGAGTGTGGAGAGATAGGGCATTGGAAAAGGAATTGTCCAACCTATCTCAAAGAGTTGAAAAACAAGAGGGATGCAGGGCAAACCTCAGGTACAATCTTTATGATACATATTGATCTAAATGTTATTTCTTCTAACACATGGGTATTAGATACCGGATGTGGAACTCATATTTGCAATTCGTTGCAGGGGTTCAAAAGAAATAAGCATTACAAGAAGGGAGACACTAGTCTCTTTATGGGCAATGGAGCGAAGGTTCAAGTTGAAGCCCAAGGAGACTATGTTTTAAAACTTCCAAGTGGTTTGGAAATTTGTTTGAAAAATGTTTTGTATGCTCCTAGTTTGACTAGGAACATTATTTATGTTTCCCTTTTAAGACAATATGGATTTGATTTGAAGTTTGTGAACAATGAAATTTATGCTTTGATGAATGACATGTTCTACTTTAAAGCTACGCCTTCAAATGGTATTTATGAATTGGTTCATGATAATACATCATTTGATAATTCGATGTACCAAGCAAACACCAAGAAACTCAAAATGGATTTGAATGAGACCTATCTTTGGCATTGTCGTCTTGGTCATATAAACAGAAATCGCATGCAAACACTTCAAAAGAATGGTCTTTTGGAAACAAATGAAATTGGTTCATTTGATACATGCGAATCTTGTTTACAAGGTAAAATGACCAAGAAACCCTTTAGTGGCACAAACCAAAGGGCAAAAGATTTATTAGGCATCATACATTCGGATGTATGTGGTCCTTTTAAGCCAATGACTAGGAATGGTGAAAGATACTTCGTAACTTTTACCGACGACTTCAGTCGTTATGGTTATGTGTACTTGCTAAGACACAAAGATGAAGTTTTTGAAACGTTCAAAATCTTCCAAAACGAAGTAGAGAATCAACTCACCAAGACAATCAAAGTTCTTCGTTCCGATAGAGGAGGCGAATACCTTAGTGATGCTTTTCAAGATCATCTTAGGAGTTGTGGGATCATCTCACAACTTACTCCACCTAGAACACCACAACATAATGGTGTGTCTGAGAGGAGGAATCGAACTCTATTGGATATGGTTCGATCTATGATGGCTAGAAGCACATTGCCTCTATCATTTTGGGGTTACGCTTTGCTCTCCGCGGCTCGTATATTAAATATGGCCCCAACCAAGAAAGTGGATAAGACACCTTTTGAAATATGGCATGGAACCGTTCCATCATTATCATATTTGAAGGTATGGGGTTGTGATGCTTATGTGAAGCAATACACCCCAAACAAGTTAGAAGTACGATCCATTAAGTGTATCTTCGTAGGATATCCTAAAGATGATATAGGATATTATTTCTACGATCCAACAGAGCAAAAGGTATTTGTTGCTCGAAAGGGCAAGTTCTTGGAGGATAAGTTCCTTATGGAAGGAACTAGTAGAACAGTGGAACTTGATGAGGATCAAGAACCACAAGCCGATACACGTTTGGTTGATACTAGCATTCAACAAGAGATTGTTGAAAATGATCAAATGGTTGATCAACATACACAAAACGTTCGCAGATCTGGTAGAATTAGTAATCCACCTGAAAGATATGGATTTTTCATGGACGGATGCTATGTGGTTGATTCAGATGAACCAACCACATACCATGATGCAATGTCGAAATCCGATTGCGACAAGTGGCTTGAGGCTATGAACGTAGAGATGCAATCCATGTATGACAACCAAGTTTGGGAATTGGTTGTGCCACCTCTTAACTCCAAAGTAGTTGGAAGTAAGTGGGTTTTCAAGAAGAAAACAGATATGCATGGTAACTTGGATACTTATAAAGCGAGACTTGTAGCAAAAGGTTTCACTCAAACTCAAGGGGTTGATTATGATGAGACCTTCTCGCCAGTGGCAATGCTAAAGTCGATTAGGATATTATTTGCCATAGCTGCATATCATGACTATGAGATTTGGCAAATGGATGTCAAAACGGCTTTCCTCAATGGATATCTTGATGAAGATGTCTATATGATTCAGCCTGAAGGTTTTGTCGATCCAAAACATCCTAACAAAGTGTGCAAGTTAAAGAAATCAATCTATGGATTGAAACAAGCATCAAGAAGTTGGAATCACCGTTTTGATGAAGAAATTAGGAATTTTGGATTCATCAAGAACGGGGATGAAGCTTGTGTGTATAAGAAAGCTAGTGGGAGCACCGTCACTTTCTTAGTATTGTATGTCGATGACATTCTACTATTTGGAAATGACATTCCAACCATGGAAGGTGTAAAAGCCTGGCTTGGAAGATGTTTTTCCATTAAAGATCTTGGAGAAGCTGCCTATATTTTGGGAATAAAGATCTATAGGGATAGATCAAGGCGCTTGATAGGTTTAAACCAAAGTGCATACATTGACAAAGTCTTGAAAAGGTTCAAGATGGAGAACTCTAAAAAGGGTTTGGTACCTATTCAAAAGGGGACAATTTTGAATGTGACTCAATGTCCAAGCTCAAAGGATGAGCAAGAAAGAATGAAAGGAATCCCATATGCGTCTGCTATAGGATCCATAATGTATGCAATGATATGCACTAGACCGGACGTGTCATGCGCTTTAAGCATGACAAGTAGATACCAGCAAAATCCAGGAAACAGTCATTGGATGGCTGTTAAGAGCATATTGAAATACCTTAGGAGGACTAAGGATATGTTTCTAATATATGGATCTGGTGAAGAGGAACTCGTTGTAAAAGGTTACACGGATGCGAGTTTCCAAACTGATCGAGATGGTTCTCGATCACAATCTGGGTATGTCTTCATTTTGAATGGAGCTGCAGTCTCTTGGAAGAGCTCGAAGCAGGATGTTGTAGCATTGTCCACTACAGAATCAGAATACATCGCCGCCTCATTGGCAGCACAAGAAGCTGCGTGGTTAAAGAAGTTCATTGCCGACCTAGGGGTAGTCCCTACCATTCAAGACCCCCTAGAGATCTTTTGTGATAACGAGGGTGCGATTGCTCAAATCAAGGAACCTCGTGCACATCAAAAGACTAGGCACATTGAGCGGAGATTCAACTACATAAGGGATGAAGTTGAAAAAGGAAAGATATGTATTCGCAAAGTTCACACCGATCAAAACATTGCGGATCCACTCACGAAGCTCCTTGAACGGCCAAAACATGAGGGTCATACTTGTGCCTTAGGACTTCGGTATTCTAGTGATTGGATTTGATCTATTTTGTATTTGGATATTGGAACAATTGTTATTTTAACTCTTTTATGGTATTTTGAGTTATGTTCCATTTTAGCATGTTTAAATCCGTGAATAAATTAATTATTCTAAATGTCCGTAGTCGATCATAATTGTGGGAACAAATATGAATGTAAGACTATTATGAACTTGGATTGGTGGATATTCATTAGGTATGAATATAGAGCAAAGTGTTGCTGCCAAAGTTCATAGATATTTGTGGGATACAAATATTGGACTGACCCGCTCTCAAATGTTACTGCATGGAATCATTTATGATTGATCATAAGTAAATTTGAGCAAAGGCGAATATCATAGTATCCTCTGACCTGAGATACATATTGGGTCTTGATATTCACCAAATATTATGCCTTGACTTAGTTCTTCGCTGTCTGTAATAAGATAGTACATAAGACTAAGCTCAGGTATAGTACGAGGTGATTGTGAGAGACGTATGTAGTCAAGAAGGGATTTGTTCCTCTTATTCGTTGAGAGTAAGATGTCTAAGGCCTGCTTAAGTTAAATCAACAGAGAATGATCACACTGTGTCTCTGGATTTGACATGACATCTGTAACGAAAGGATAAATGATAGATTCACCTAAATCATTTTCAAGTAAGGGACTTGAAGAGGATGATGTTATTGAATGGCACTTCGTCATACGTATTAGGGGTAGTAAACCGTTGTTAGGCGTCATTTACTGCTTGCATCAATCTTCTATGTATCTTGTGCAAGTGGGAGATTGTTGGACTCTGTATGCCCAAGACACATATTAAATTGATGTGGCTAGTACGTTATGATCCAAGTCGGGTCATACCCAATAACAAGCTAGACAAACACCTATAATATTTGTTTATGATATGATCAAACAAATGAATATTAACACTTACAATATTTAGAAATCGGTTTTCTAAATAATTGCACTTGACTGACTAATAAATTATATGGATAATTTATTTTGAGAGAGAATATTTATTTTGTTATTTAATGGGTTAAATAACATAATAAAAAGGTTATGATTTGTTGCATAAAATCTTATAAATATGTGATATTATATTTATAAAAGTTGTAAATATAATAAAAGACATAATATAAATAAGGAGGTTGATTTTTGATTGGGCAAATGAGATGGCCCTATGGGCGCCACTTTGGGTCTTCCCAAGTAGGTTGGTCCAATCAATTTTCATGCAAGTCTTTTATGCTAGATCAAAGATGATTGGTTCAAGAATATAATCAATTTTCTATTTCTCTCACATCTAACACACATATATTTTGTGTGAGACAAAATCAAGATGCAAGAACTCCCATTTTTCTCTACATATTTCGGCCAAGAGCTGAATTTTTAGAAGGATTTTGTGAGCTTCAAGTGTAGAAATCCTAGCAATCTCAAGGTGTTTGTTGGAGCTTTCGGGTATACTAGCTTGAGGCTTTCTCGTTTGGAAGCTACCATTCAAGATTCATCATCTTCTTCTATCTCCTTGCTCCAAAGAAAGGTTGATTTCTCAAACACCCTATGGTTGTATTTTGATAGCATGTATGTCATATATGGATCCGGGTTTTGGGTTTTTGCATTTAAAAGAGTTTTAAATCTTGTAAAGTAACATGTTTTAAATCCTTATTCCGCTGCGTTTTAATTTTATTCGGATAAAATTAGCTTTGATAAACATGTACAAAACCCAACACCAGTTTCGCGAAAATCGTTTATTTTAACCGTTGATGTATTGCTAACCCGTTTAAATACGTTCTAAGTTACGTATGACTAATCCAACTCATGTTTTATGAGTTTCAGGTAAAATTCTAGCACCGGAGGACGACCAAGCACAATGAAGAACCGAACACGATCAAGAAATAAGCTTCCGCACGACGTTTCGTTGTTACTTTTAAATGACGAACTTAATTACATTATGTTCTAAACCTTTAAATTGTAAAAGGTTTTAATAAGCCGTATTTCCGATGCATATGTAATCTTAATTACATGATTGTTTTCGTAAAATATATGTTAAACTATGATTTATATTAATGGGTGTTACACCAAAGGGTAAGTTAACAATAAGATTCAGTCATTACCCACCTAACCCACACATAACCATGGGTGCAGTATGATAACGGGATTTGTCAGATCCTATGGTACCATAACCTAATACTGGTCGGCTTGATCAATGCTAATGAATGTCATTCGTTATGTAACTACAACCAACAAGTTTGTTCACATTATTGAAATCGTTATTAGTTTAGTATAAACCATCTTATTCGTTTTTGAAACCATTGTTAAAATATCGAAAATCATTTTGATACATATGAATCACCCCAAAACAATTGAAAACAGTAAAATAGGGGAACTATGTACTCACATGAAGTGCAAAGTATCCTCAATCAATAGAACTTCAACAAACTCAAGTAAACCAGAGAAATCAAGCAGCACCTAGTAATCGAATCACTAGTCAAACAATCGACACCTCAATCGGAAGATCGGATAGAATGAGGTCTTGTAAACCAAATGAGTGTTGGAACTCATGTGATATGGTTTAACAAAGTCTACATCCTAGATCGGAACCTAACCTAAGTGCTTTCGACCCATTGCGACCCATTAAGGTAGCTTACGCTACTTTAACGCGTCGTTCGCGCAAATGCGCGTTCGAGACGTCTAACTAGTCCTATGACAAGTATTATATGCCTAAACATGTTTAAATATGTTGCATAATCAGTTATGTGACAAAAGTTTATGTTACATATGCTTAATTATCAATTATTCATGCAAAGGGCATTTTGGTCATTTACCTAAGGCATATAAACTACCTATCATATAACTAATTAAACCTAAGTGACCATAAGGTATAACCTTGGAAGGTTATTCCCTATGCAACTATGGTCACTAAACATGTTTGGTCGGATCTTAATGATCAACCAAACGGGTCGAGTTCGAAAGTCTAAGCGGTTGTTTAGACCACTTGACTTACGACTCTACACAAGCACTAATCTAAAAGTGACGAGCTAAACATGTTAAGACATGCTTAGTTAAGTTAGAAAATAGGTTTTGGTATCAAAATAAACGGTTTTTATACCCAAGAGTAGTTTGGTTACAAAATACGCACAAATACGCATTTTGGCCGAAACTACGACTCGTCACTACGCCTAGTCAACGTGGTAATCAGTAGGTATAGTCACAAGGGACTATAACCATCGTGATTACGCTCACGTTGCAAAGTTCAAATGAACTTTGTGTTGACCATTGACTGGTCAAAGCTGAAAGTCAAATACCGTTTGACTTTCATGCTTGAAATACAAGAACAAGCAAGAAGAGGACTTACAAAGGGTCCAAGAAGGTGTTTTGATTCAAAGTTACTCAGGTATGAGGTGTTAAAACCTCAACTTAGAGCAGAAGTTGAATCAAGGTGTGAAAAACCCAAATGAGGAAGCTTGCTATTTATAGGAAGTTGAGATCAATAGGATCATTCTATGTGTTTTGAGGGTGTAATCTTGGCCATACATGTGGGTACATGATATTAGAATACAATGGGGGTCGAAAACCAGCTCCAGGTATTGCAAAAGTTACAAAAAAGACCCCCAAGTTCAATCCCATTGCTGAAAATGCTCAAAAACAAGTTTCTCTCCAGATCAGGCGCTCGCGTCGCGCCATGGGATAGGCAGATGGTGGTGGCGCAGCGCCACCAGGTACCAGTTCCAGAAATTTTGCCAAAATGGCAGAAATGGTCCCTGCACATGTTTAAGGCCTTTTTCGATGCGTTTAAACCCCGTTAACCCCATTTCAAGGCTCTAAAATGATGTTAAAGTATAGGGGACTCAAAACATGCACAAAAATATCTCGGATGTCGGTTCGTTTGGTCGTACGGTTGCGTTATTCGGTTAATTACGACGGAAGTCGTAACGAACGCAAAAAACATCCAAATTACGCGACGAATGGATTTTTATCAAGCCAATCACTAAAATAAAAAAATTTTAATTATTACATAAATTTTTGGATGTCCGGATATATTCAGAACGTAAGATATGCGCGAAAATGTAAACTTGTGCACTTTTTGACGCTTTTAGTCCCTATTGATCAATAAAGTTTATTTTAGCATACCGAACCCCTCAAAGCCTATTTCTAAGCTATGTAAAGGATATTTAGGGTATGCTTAAGTTATGATCAAGTTCCGGAATGTTCGTTACTATACAAATCGATAAAGTTTCACAGTTTGACACAATTAGTCCCTGTGATCGAACAAACTTGATTTCAACACACCAAACCATCCAAAGCTTATTTCTAAGTTATGTGGAGGTTATTTAAGGTATGTTAAGCCTATGTCACTATTCCGGAGTGTTTGTCACATTAAACTGACTACGTTTACGCACCAGTTTGCGTATAACCTTCTCGAAAGCGATTTAAAGCTTGCAATCGGAATCGAATCAACTCGTAAAATCATCAAACACAAATACACACATAATAACACCAAAACACATATACTAACACCAAAGCACATTGTTTTATTGATAATTGACATTGTTTTACATTGTATATCGATTACAGAACACAGTTGTCACAGTCTCCCCTACTTTAGGAAATTTCGTCCTGAAATTTTATTTAGAGGAAACTTGTGAAAACAAATGCGGATATTTCATCTTCATCTGGTCCTCACATGCCCAAGTAAACTCTGGGCCACGTTTGGAATCCCAGCGAACCTTGACCAATCGAATCTGTTTGTTCTTCAACTGTTTGAATGTACGGTCCACTATCTCCACAGGTTTCTCGACAAAGTACATCGTTTCATTGATTTGAATCTCGTCGAGGGGAATGTGAAGATCAGCGTCAGCTAAACACTTTCGCAAATTGGACACGAGAAAAGTCGGATGAATATTTCCAAGCTCTGGAGGTAGCTCTAGCCGATAGGCAACCTTTCCAATTCTTTCCACAATCTTAAATGGTCCCACATATCGAGGTGCAAGTTTTCCTTTCTTTCCAAATCTCACTACTCCCTTCCAAGGTGACACCTTGAGTAAGACACGGTCTCCGACTTGAAATTCTAAGGGTTTGCGTCGCATATCCGCATAACTCTTTTGACAGCTTCGAGCTGTCACAAGATTATCGCGGATTTTCTTGATTTTGTCTGTTGTTTCCAGAATGAGCTCAGGTCCAGTAAGCTGAGCTTCGCCAATCTCATTCCAACGGACAGGTGAACGATATTTTCGACCATAGAGAGCTTCGAATGGTGCCATATTAATACTAGCATGATGACTATTGTTGTAAGAGAACTCGATCAATGGAAGATGAGAATCCCAATTACCACCAAAGTCTATTACGCATGCTCTAAAAATATCCTCCAAAGTTTGAATCGTTCTCTCAGATTGACCATCTGTTTGGGGATGATAAGCAGTGCTTAGATTCAGTTGGGTTCCCAAAGCAGATTGCATGGTATTCCAAAAATGAGATGAAAACCGAGCATCACGATCGGAAATGATATCCAAAGGAACACCATGTCGTGATACAATCTCATGAACATAAATCTTTGCAAGTTTATCAAAAGATAGATCCTCGCGAATTGGAATAAAATGAGCTGATTTCGTTAAACGATCGATAACAACCCAAATTGCATCGTGACCCTTAGATGTACGCGGTAATTTAGTGATGAGATCCATCGCAATGTTCTCCCACTTCCAAACCAGTATCTCTGGTTGTACAAGCAAACCAGAAGGTCGTTGATGTTCAGCCTTAACTTTGAGACAAGTTAGGCATTTCGATACATACAAGGCAACATCCTTCTTCATACCAGGCCACCAGTACTGAGTACGAAGATCCTTGTACATTTTATCAGCACCAGGATGGATAGAATATCGAGACTTATGAGATTCGTCCATTACCATGGTGCGAAGATCGTCTTGTTTCGGAATCCACAAACGATCCTTGAAATAAAGCATACCATCATCTTTCCTTTCGAGCTTAAGCTCAAGCTGATGTGGTAATTCCTTACCTATCAAATTTTGTGAAACACAAAATTTTTGAGCTTGATGGACACGAGTTTGAAGATCAGATAGAGTGCGAACAGAATGAAGCTTGACTCGCTCTTTTCGACTAAGCGCATCAGCTACGACATTCGCCTTACCAGATGGTAGCGAATCTCGCAATCATAATCACTTAAGAGCTCAACCCAACGTCGTTGCCTCATGTTCAGCTCCTTCTGATTGAGAATATGCTAGAGACTTTTGTGGTCTGTTAAAACCACACACTTTGTGTCGTAAAGATAATGTCTCCAGATTTTAAGCGCGAAAACCACAACTCCTAACTCAAGATCATGAGTCGTATAGTTCTTCTCGTGAACTTTCAACTGTCTAGACACATAAGCTATAACTTTACCTCGTTGCATAAGAACACAACCAAGGCCTAAATTACATGCGTCATAGTAGACAACGAAATCATCGTTTCCTTCGGGCAACGATAGAACAGGAGCATCACATAACTTCTGTTTCAGCGTTTGGAACGCTTCTTCTTGCTTGGGTCCCCACTCAAAAGGCTTATTCTTCTGAGTCAAAGCAGTGAGTGGAACCGCGATCTTTGAGAAATTAGAAATGAATCGACGATAATATCCAGCAAGACCAAGAAAAGATCGAATCTTTGTAGGTGTCGTTGGTGTATTCCAATCATTAATAGCAGGTATCTTGGATGGATCCACATGAATTGTCACACCCCGACCACGTAGAACATACAAACGTGGCGGAAATGTCGGGGAGTGTTGTAACAGAATTAATTGTTTCAAATCCATGGCAATTGAAGTTTCGTTTTATTGATTACAAGTGTTACAATGTCTTAACAAACAAAGAAATACAACATAATTAACTAGTCTTGCATCTTTTATTGTCACTAAAGCCCAAGTCTGCCTATGTGTATCTTGATCATCTTATGCAACAGCTCCTGAAAAACACATGTGAAAATAGGTACATCAGCATAAAAATGCCTGTGAGATACATAGGTTTTGTAAAAATAGGTTTCATGACTTATGTTTGAGAAAATGTTTAGTCATGAACCTTGTAATTTGCTTTGTCTTGTAAATCATTTGAAAATCGATAAGATCAGATAATAAGTATAAATAAATGTAAGGTTAAATGAATAACCAAGTAAAATATGTTTGCATAAGATAAGATGTTTATAAATCAATGTCTTGTGAAAAGTATGTTATTTGTATAAAATGTTCTATGTCTCAAACTGAAATGATTCAAATAACGCTATGATATGTAATACCATACAAACACTTATATATAGGAAGTACCAGCGGCGTATCCACCATGCTTGTATCATATTACACACGCATCGTTACTTAATCACTTAATCAAACCAAACCAACCAATGTAAGAAGTCTATGTCAAATATCCATGTCAAATGTCTATGTCAAAATGTCATATATGGCAAGTGAAATGTCTCAACTAAACCATATGCACAAAAACAAAGTATTGAAGTAAAACTTGGTTTAAATCAAAGTTATGTTTTGTGGGAAATGCATGATCAAATGTCAATCATGTTAAAATGTCTATGCCGAAATGTCTATGTCAAATGTCTATGTCAAAATGTCATGTAAAACGATGTACTAAGTAATGCACACAATTGGGCACACCTAGCATGAAATGTCATAAAATCATGTACTATAATGTACTAACGAACATAGCAGGTATATGATGTGAAAACGGGAAAACATGAATGTAACAAGTAGGCACATGTGTTTCACCCCAAAACAGTTTGGAAAACAGTAAAAGAGGGGTCTATGTACTCACCTGAGATTGCTCAGTAGTCCTTGAGTAACAACTAAACAATGCTAGAGATCGCGGATATCAAACGGCACCTAGTATAGGTAGCTACATTAATAAACCGGACCTAAATCGGAAGATCGGGTAGCATTAGGGTTTGTAAACCAAACGAGTGTATAGACTCGTGTCATTTGGTTTAACAAAGCCTACATACTAAATGAAACTTAACCTAAGTGTCTACGACCCATTACGACCCGTTTAGGTAGCTTATGCTACTTTAACGCGTCGTTCGCGTGAAACGCGTTCGGACCGCCTAACTAGTCCTATGACAAGTGTTATATGCCTTAAACATGTTACATAATCAGTTATGTGACAAAGGTTTAGGTTACATATGCTTAATTACCAATTATACATGAAAAGGGTATTCTGGTAATTTACCTAAGGCATATAAACTTCCTATCATACAACTACTTAAACGATGTGACCATAGGGTATAACCTCGGAAGGTTATGCCCTATACTAGGGTCACCTAATGTATTTGGTCGGATCCTAATGATCGACCAAACTGGGTCGGGTTCGAAGGTATAGGCGATTTATTAGATCGCCTACCCTACGACCCTAGACAACGTGGTAATCAGTGGGCATAGTCCCAAGGGACTATGACCAACGTGATTACACTCACGTTGCGAAGTTCAAACGAACTTCGCATTGACCATTACTGGTCAACGCTGAAAGTCAAACAAAGTTTGACTTTCTGACTCGAAAAGCAATAAAATAAGGAAAAGAACGAAAGAATACTTACGAAGGGTCCCCGAATGCTAAACTCGATTCAAAAATCTCAGGTATGAAACAAATGTTTCAACTTAGAGTTTCTCAAATCAAGTTTCTAGTGATTTTAGCAATGGGGGGTATGGGGTATTTATAGGAATACCCGAACCGTTAAGATCGTTTCATGGAAAACGTGCCTTAATCCCATCCGTACATGTGTTGCAAAGTTATGGTGTTTAGGTGTTTAAATTCCATCCATACATGTGTTGCAAAGTTATGGTGTTTAGGTGTTTAAATTCCATCCATACATGTGTTGCAAAGTTATGGTACCAAAATTCCATCCTTATCCGCTGACTAAGCAAGTTTAGAATGTGTGGTTGTGAATTAAACAACGGCTAATACATCGAATCTGGTCCCGAATGCGAAAAACGAACCAAATGACGCGACAAATGGATTTTTCTTATGGCGAACACTAAAATAAAATATTTTAGTGCTTACATAAATTTTTGGATGTCCGGATGTATTCAGAACGTAAGTTATGCGCGAAAATGCAAACTTGTGCACTTTTTGACACTTTTAGTCCCTGAATGACCCAAAAGTTTATTTTAGCACACCGAACCCCTCAAAGCCTATTTCTAAGCTATGTAAAGGATATTTATGGTATGTTTAACTTATGGTCATGTTCCGGAAGGTCTGTTACAGTTCAAATTGGCATACTTTCGCAGTTTGTCAACTTTAGTCCCTGTAAGCGATTAAACTTGATTTCACCACACCAAACCTTCCAAAACTTATATATAAGTTATGTAAAGGTTATTTAAGGTATGTTAAGCCTATTTCACTATTCCGGAGTGTTCGTTGCATTAAACTGGTTATATTTACGCATCAGTGCGGGTATAACCTTCCAGAAAGCGATTTAGAGCTTGAAATCGAAACAAGAGTTGATATGTGAAATCGATACACATATTTTTACAAATCCCAAGTATGAAATATAATATTTCATTGGTTTGGCATTTGTTTGATGGTCGCAGTGACACGGGTGTCACAGTCTCCACTACTTTAGGAAATTTCGTCCCGAAATTAATTCGTAGGAGTCTATTTGTGACTTTGTGTTAAATAACCATCAAAGATGAACAAGACGTAATCCTGTAATTTCTCTTTAACGAACATTTTTCAGAAATGAAAAATGAACAGAGTTATTCTCAACAGGCATTCTTTAGAAACAAAAATGAACAGAATAGTCATTTTCCACAACATCTTCAGAAACAAAAATGAACAGAATAGTCATTTTACATCTTCAGAAACAAAAATGAACAGAATAGTCATTTTACATCTTCAGAAACAAAATTGAACGGAATAGTCATTTTACATCTTCAGAAACAAAAATGAACGGAATAGCCATTTTACATCTTCAGAAACAAAAATGAACGGAATAGTCATTTTACATCTTCAGAAACAAAAATGAACGGAATAGTCATTTTACATCTTCAGAAACAAAAATGAACGGAATAGTCTCTAGACACATGACAAAATTTGCTGTGGTTTCCGTGCACTGAATTTCATAATTATGTATGCATCCATAATTCCGCAATTCCTTGCATAGTCCGCACAATTTGTCTGAAATGTGAAGGGGAGGAAAAATCAAACCTGATGATGAGTGTGACTAAACTACCATAGGGTCCTTTTAATTAGATCGACAAAGGATCCTTTTAAATTAGGCCACCAAGGAGTCCTTTCAGCTATATCATCACATGATATTCCTAACCAGATTTTTGGATCAATCTGTTTACCTAGACCTCTCAGGGTCTAATTATGGAATGGTACAATATAATCCAAGGGTCTTTACTATTACGTACAAGCCCGTTGAGGATTTAATATAGCACCCAAAGATATGGAAGATTCTACGAGGATTTGGATGACAAGAATTTGGATCACACAAAAGCACATAAGAACATAATCACATAATTGTTTAACTTGGTTATTAATTTGTTATCTTTGGACGCGGATACTCAAAGCACACCAGGAATCCAATCCGTGGATTCCATGCGGCACTTAAATCATTAGAATCTAACTATGAAGATAGGAAGATCTAAATAAGAATTCGGCTTTGTCCTTATTGAATGGTAATGTTCGTATTAAGGCATACGAATAATTCAATTAAGGGCTCCGATTTGAGTGATATTCATCCACAAGGATCTGATTATGAGGATAGAAAGATCCTTTATGGATTTTGAAATTTGTGTAACGAGAGGTGCTTCGACACCTTGCACTAGGCGTGCTTAAGTCGATACACAAGGTAGAAAGTTCATGAGGTTCAGGCGCTAGATATGCCAGGGCGACATATGAAGCAGAACTTGAAGGTTAAGCAGCAACAGGGTTTGCTACTGCCTTGCTTTGAACAGCAAAGCGACACATGTTAACCAAATGTCTCCATCATCCACCGTGGGTACATTTGTAACATGGTATTTGATTTGAATAATGACGATGGCATTGATTGCACCAAGGAGCAGTTCCCTTACACGGCTTCAATCCTGAGCTGACTCATGGTGATAGCTAAATCAACGGTCTTCTGGAGTACTACGCCTATTTGTTGGGCAGTTGTAGCACCTGGTCCGGACACTCGAGTCTTGTTGCGATGAAGAGACACCATGAAGAACATAGGAGATATGGGAGGGAACAAGGGAAATGAAAACAGAATAACAATGCATAAAATTGCGATCATTTGTTTGTTACTTAAGGCAAACAAATGAGACGGTGACTAATCAAAGTAAATAGGTCAAAAATAATGTATCGCGAAGACATGCTCGCCTATAAGTGAACACTCATCCCAAGAATTCCCAGGTAAGCACAACTGGTCTCGCGTCTGGTTGAGATGTATACGAAGTGCTTGCCTAGACAGAAAACTCAGAATACAGGCATTCACCCTTCCAGTTTGCACGTGTTCACATTATTTAAAACCCAAAACCTTGACGAGATTTTGAAAATTCAAAGGGGTTCGAAACCATATAACAGAGGGTTCAAAACCTTACAATAGAGGGTTCAAAACCTAGTAATTAATCATCCTAGAACAGATGATTAGTTTTCAAAGCGGTTTCGAAAAATTATGTTCTTGTTGTGGTCGTCGCCTAAGGATAGGTGACGGTATTGTTTCATGACTAAACGCAAGTAAACTCGCGTTAGGGTCCTAGGAAGGTTATAGACTAGGTCAAAGCATTACTAATAACCTAATTCCCTATAACCATTGGCTCTGATACCATCTTTTCTGTCACACCCCGACCACGTAGAACATACAAACGTGGCGGAAATGTCGGGGAGTGTTGTAACCGAATTAATTGTTTCAAATCCATGGCAATTGAAGTTTCGTTTTATTGATTACAAGTGTTACAATGTCTTAACAAACAAAGAAATACAACATAATTAACTAGTCTTGCATCTTTTATTGTCACTAAAGCCCAAGTCTGCCTATGTGTATCTTGATCATCTTATGCAACAGCTCCTGAAAAACACATGTGAAAATAGGTACATCAGCATAAAAATGCCTGTGAGATACATAGGTTTTGTAAAAATAGGTTTCATGACTTATGTTTGAGAAAATGTTTAGTCATGAACCTTGTAATTTGCTTTGTCTTGTAAATCATTTGAAAATCGATAAGATCAGATAATAAGTATAAATAAATGTAAGGTTAAATGAATAACCAAGTAAAATATGTTTGCATAAGATAAGATGTTTATAAATCAATGTCTTGTGAAAAGTATGTTATTTGTATAAAATGTTCTATGTCTCAAACTGAAATGATTCAAATAACGCTATGATATGTAATACCATACAAACACTTATATATAGGAAGTACCAGCGGCGTATCCACCATGCTTGTATCATATTACACACGCATCGTTACTTAATCACTTAATCAAACCAAACCAACCAATGTAAGAAGTCTATGTCAAATATCCATGTCAAATGTCTATGTCAAAATGTCATATATGGCAAGTGAAATGTCTCAACTAAACCATATGCACAAAAACAAAGTATTGAAGTAAAACTTGGTTTAAATCAAAGTTATGTTTTGTGGGAAATGCATGATCAAATGTCAATCATGTTAAAATGTCTATGCCGAAATGTCTATGTCAAATGTCTATGTCAAAATGTCATGTAAAACGATGTACTAAGTAATGCACACAATTGGGCACACCTAGCATGAAATGTCATAAAATCATGTACTATAATGTACTAACGAACATAGCAGGTATATGATGTGAAAACGGGAAAACATGAATGTAACAAGTAGGCACATGTGTTTCACCCCAAAACAGTTTGGAAAACAGTAAAAGAGGGGTCTATGTACTCACCTGAGATTGCTCAGTAGTCCTTGAGTAACAACTAAACAATGCTAGAGATCGCGGATATCAAACGGCACCTAGTATAGGTAGCTACATTAATAAACCGGACCTAAATCGGAAGATCGGGTAGCATTAGGGTTTGTAAACCAAACGAGTGTAGAGACTCGTGTCATTTGGTTTAACAAAGCCTACATACTAATTGAAACTTAACCTAAGTGTCTACGACCCATTACGACCCGTTTAGGTAGCTTATGCTACTTTAATGCGTCGTTCGCGTGAAACGCGTTCGGACCGCCTAACTAGTCCTATGACAAGTGTTATATGCCTTAAACATGTTACATAATCAGTTATGTGACAAAGGTTTAGGTTACATATGCTTAATTACCAATTATACATGAAAAGGGTATTCTGGTAATTTACCTAAGGCATATAAACTTCCTATCATACAACTACTTAAACGATGTGACCATAGGGTATAACCTCGGAAGGTTATGCCCTATACTAGGGTCACCTAATGTATTTGGTCGGATCCTAATGATCGACCAAACTGGGTCGGGTTCGAAGGTATAGGCGATTTATTAGATCGCCTACCCTACGACCCTAGACAACGTGGTAATCAGTGGGCATAGTCCCAAGGGACTATGACCAACGTGATTACACTCACGTTGCGAAGTTCAAACGAACTTCGCATTGACCATTACTGGTCAACGCTGAAAGTCAAACAAAGTTTGACTTTCTGACTCGAAAAGCAATAAAATAAGGAAAAGAACGAAAGAATACTTACGAAGGGTCCCCGAATGCTAAACTCGATTCAAAAATCTCAGGTATGAAACAAATGTTTCAACTTAGAGTTTCTCAAATCAAGTTTCTAGTGATTTTAGCAATGGGGGGTATGGGGTATTTATAGGAATACCCGAACCGTTAAGATCGTTTCATGGAAAACGTGCCTTAATCCCATCCGTACATGTGTTGCAAAGTTATGGTGTTTAGGTGTTTAAATTCCATCCATACATGTGTTGCAAAGTTATGGTGTTTAGGTGTTTAAATTCCATCCATACATGTGTTGCAAAGTTATGGTACCAAAATTCCATCCTTATCCGCTGACTAAGCAAGTTTAGAATGTGTGGTTGTGAATTAAACAACGGCTAATACATCGAATCTGGTCCCGAATGCGAAAAACGAACCAAATGACGCGACAAATGGATTTTTCTTATGGCGAACACTAAAATAAAATATTTTAGTGCTTACATAAATTTTTGGATGTCCGGATGTATTCAGAACGTAAGTTATGCGCGAAAATGCAAACTTGTGCACTTTTTGACACTTTTAGTCCCTGAATGACCCAAAAGTTTATTTTAGCACACCGAACCCCTCAAAGCCTATTTCTAAGCTATGTAAAGGATATTTATGGTATGTTTAACTTATGGTCATGTTCCGGAAGGTCTGTTACAGTTCAAATTGGCATACTTTCGCAGTTTGTCAACTTTAGTCCCTGTAAGCGATTAAACTTGATTTCACCACACCAAACCTTCCAAAACTTATATATAAGTTATGTAAAGGTTATTTAAGGTATGTTAAGCCTATTTCACTATTCCGGAGTGTTCGTTGCATTAAACTGGTTATATTTACGCATCAGTGCGGGTATAACCTTCCAGAAAGCGATTTAGAGCTTGAAATCGAAACAAGAGTTGATATGTGAAATCGATACACATATTTTTACAAATCCCAAGTATGAAATATAATATTTCATTGGTTTGGCATTTGTTTGATGGTCGCAGTGACACGGGTGTCACATGAATACCCTGCTCGTTGACTAAATGACCCAAGAACTGAACTTCTTTAAGCCAAAATTCACACTTGGAGAATTTAGCAAAAAGTTGTTCCTTCTTAAGGAGTTCCAATGTTAAGCGAAGGTGTTGCTCGTGCTCGTCTCGATACTTCGAATAAATGAGAATATCGTCGATGAACACAATGATGAACTTGTCTAAATAAGGTTTACAGACCCTATTCATTAAGTCCATAAAGATAGCTGGGGCATTTGTCAAACCAAAAGGCATGACAGTGAACTCGTAATTCCCATATCTCGTGCGGAAAGCAGTTTTGGAATATCTTCTTCGAGAACACGAAGTTGATGATACCCAGAACGCAGATCGATCTTGGAAAAGCATGAAGCACCTTGCAGTTGGTCGAAGAGATCATCAATTCGAGGTAGGGGATATCGATTCTTGATGGTAAGCTTATTAAGCTCACGATAATCGATACACATTAGAAAAGATCCATCTTTCTTTTTCACAAAGAGAACAGGAGCTCCCCAAGGCAAAAAGCTCAGACGGATGAATCCTTTATCAGACAACTCTTGAAGAAGTTTCGATAACTCTTGCATCTCCGACGGTGCAAGACGATAAGGTGCTTTCGCAATCGGGTTGGCATTGCGTACAAGGTCAATATGAAACTCGACTTGACGAACTGGAGGCAAACCAGGCATTTCATCAGGAAACACCTCTGGATAATCCCGAACAATCGAAATATCCTGAATACTCTTGCTCTTGCCTTTCTCCTCGGTGACATGTGCCAGAAAAGCAACATATCCTTTTCGCAAATAACTTTGGGCCTTTGTACACGACATAAGCTTCAAACCACCAGATGGCTTCTCGCCACGAACTTCCAGAACATCGACAGATGGAAGAGGAATACGAATAATCTTATCGAAACAAACCACCTCAGCATGATGTTTGGTTAACCAGTCTATCCCCACGATAATATCGAAACTCCCAAGTTGCATCGGCGTGAGGTCAATAGGAAAAAGATGGTTATCAAGGTTTAACTGACAATCACGAATAACAGAATCGAGAACAAGTGGTTTACCAGTAGCAACTTCGACAGATAAAGGTTTCCTCAGTTTAGTTCTAGGTATCGCAAGCAAAGGTTCAAAAGATAACGAAACAGAACTTCTATCGGCACCAGAATCAAAAAGAATAGATGCAGGTCGATTGTTAACAAGAAACGTACCATTGACAACGAGGTTGTCAGCTCGAGCCTCGTTAGCGTTCAGATTGAATGCTCGTCCACGAGCGGGATTCACATTCGCGTTTGCATTGGAATTTGCATTCTCGTTCACCAACCTTGGGCAGTTGTTGCGGAAATGACCCATTTCACCGCAATTATAACACGAACCAGGTGGGAATCTCGCAGCATTCCCCTGAACCTGTGCTGGATTCTGAGCGGCTTGATTCTGGCCCAAGCGACAGATGTTGGCCAGATGCCCAAGTTTACCACACGTAGTGCATTGCTTGCAAGCTTGTTGTGCAACATGATGACCGTTGCAGCAAGCACAGTGAGGTGCGGTACCAGCATACGCTTTATTCGCAGGCGGTTGAGCCGGTGGGTTCTGAGGGTTCTGAGCAGTAACTGCAAAGTTCTGAGCACCCTTTCGCTTTCTCGACTTCTTCAATGACTCACCTTTCTTAGTCTTACCCTTTTCCTTGTCTTTTGCAGAATCAGCTGACTTCTTCTTATCATCCTTGCGGGTAAGTTTACCCTTCCTGACTTGAGACTTAGTCAGGGTAGCCGAAGACATGCTCGCCTATAAGTGAACACTCACCCCAAGAGTTCCCAGGTAAGAGTGACTGGTCCGATTGTGTGGATTTGTACGAACACTCTAGCTTTAGACAGAAAACTCAGGATACAGGCACTCTTCCAGTTTGCACGTGTTCACATTATTTAGATCCAAACTTTGACGAGATTTTGAAAACTCAAAAGGAACTAAGCCAAATATGAGTCAAACTGGAAGGGTTCAAAACCTAGTAATCAATCATCCTAGAACGGATGATTAATTTTCAAAGCAGGTTCGAATTTGTGTTCTCATTGTGGTTATCACCTAAGGGTAGGTGACGGTTTTGTTTTAAAAAAAAATCTAAACGCAAATTTCCTTGCGTTAGGGTCCTAAAAGTTATAGTCTAGGTCAAAGTATTACTAATAACCTAATTCCCTATAACCATTGGCTCTGATACCAACTCTTCTGTCACACCCCGACCACGTTAAAACAACAAACCATGGCGGAAACGTCGGGGAGTGTCGTGGCAGAATTATTGTTTCACAACCATGGATACAAAAAGTTTCGTTTTATTAGAATATTTACATTTTTTTAACACAAAACAAACAAGTTACATATCGACTATCACTGTTATTATGTCACTAAGGCCTCGTCCAGATCCTATGTGACTCATGCATCCTAGCAATCAACATCAAGGAACAACACCTGAAACATATGTAAAAACAAAGTCAACAAAGAAATGCTGGCGAGCACATAGGTTTTATAAGAGTGTCGGATTCATGGCTAGTTTACATGTTGCAATACCTTGTTAAAAACCTTGTTTTGAAAAGAGTATAATATTACAACGAAATTAACCAACTCAAATCAAGAGGGGTTATAATTTATAAAATCTCGTCGCCATGATTCTTAACCCAAAAACATTTGTTTTAGTAAACCAAATTGTAAAACATTTCGTATTAACTCGTTTAATAAATCTCGTATGGTTTATATCCTTTCGAAAACATCGTTATGTGACATCGTTTCAAAATCGTTTACCCAAGTGAACTAAATAACGCCACGGTATGTAATATGTTGAAAACACTTATATATAAGAAGTACCAGCGGCGTATCTACCATGTTTTCACCATATTACACCCATCCCGTTATCTGAACACTTAACCAAAAACCAATAGTTTATCCAACTCGTTTAATCTTGTTCAAATCGTTTCCAAATCGTTAACGGGATTTGTCAGATCCTATGGTACCATAACCTAATACTGGTCGGCTTGATCAATGCTAATGAATGTCATTCGTTATGTAACTACAACCAACAAGTTTGTTCACATTATTGAAATCGTTATTAGTTTAGTATAAACCATCTTAATCGTTTTTGAAACCATTGTTAAAATATCGAAAATCATTTTGATACATATGGATCACCCCAAAACAATTGAAAACAGTAAAATAGGGGAACTATGTACTCACATGAAGTGCAAAGTATCCTCAATCAATAGAACTTCAACAAACTCAAGTAAACCAGAGAAATCAAGCAGCACCTAGTAATCGAATCACTAGTCAAACAATCGACACCTCAATCGGAAGATCGGATAGAATGAGGTCTTGTAAACCAAATGAGTGTTGGAACTCATGTGATATGGTTTAACAAAGTCTACATCCTAGATCGGAACCTAACCTAAGTGCTTTCGACCCATTGCGACCCATTAAGGTAGCTTACGCTACTTTAACGCGTCGTTCATGCAAATGCACGTTCGAGACGTCTAACTAGTCCTATAACAAGTATTATATGCCTAAACATGTTTAAATATGTTGCATAATCAGTTATGTGACAAAAGTTTATGTTACATATGCTTAATTATCAATTATGCATGAAAAGGGCATTTTGGTCATTTACCTAAGGCATATAAACTACCTACCATATAACTAATTAAACCTAAGTGACCATAAGGTATAACCTCGGAGGGTTATTCCCTATGCAACTATGGTCACTAAACATGTTTGGTCGGATCCTAATGATCGACCAAACGGGTCGAGTTTGAAAGTCTAAGCGGTTGTTTAGACCGCTTGACTTACGACTCTACACAAGCACTAATCTAAAAGTGACGAGCTAAACATGTTAAGACATGTTTAGTTAAGTTAGAAAACTGGTTTTGGTATCAAAACAAACGGTTTTGATACCCAAGAGTAGTTTGGTTACAAAATACGCACAAATACGCATTTTGGCCGAAACTACGACACGTCACTATGCCTAGTCAACATGGTAATCAGTAGGTATAGTCAATGGGACTATAACCATCGTGATTACGCTCACGTTGCAAAGTTCAAATGAACTTTGTGTTGACCATTGACTGGTCAAAGCTGAAAGTCAAATACCGTTTGACTTTCATGCTTGAAATACAAGAACAAGCAAGAAGAGGACTTACAAAGGGTCCAAGAAGGTGTTTTGATTCAAAGTTACTCAGGTATGAGGTGTTAAAACCTCAACTTAGAGCAGAAGTTGAATCAAGGTGTGAAAAACCCAAATGAGGAAGCTTGCTATTTATAGGAAGTTGAGATCAATAGGATCATTCCATGTGTTTTGAGGGTGTAATCTTGGCCATACATGTGGGTACATGGTATTAGAATACAATGGGGGTCGAAAACCAGCTCCAGGTATTGCAAAAGTTACAAAAAAGACCCCCCAAGTTTAATCCCATTGCTGAAAATGCTTAAAAACAAGAATCTGGCCAGGTCAGGCGCTCGCGTCACGCCATGGGATAGGCAGATGGTGGTGGCGTAGCACCACCAGGTACCAGTTCCAGAAATTTTGCCAAAATGGCAGAAATGGTCCCGGCACATGTTTAAGGCCTTTTTTGATGCGTTTAAACCCCGTTAACCCCATTTCAAGGCTCTAAAATGATGTTAAAGTATAGAGGACTCAAAACATGCTCAAAAATATCTCGGATGTCGGTTCGTTTGGTCGTGCGGTTGCGTTATTCGGTTAATTACGACTTCGTAACGAACGCAAAAACGATCCAAATTACGCGACGAATGGATTTTTATCAAGCCAATCACTAAAATAAAATATTTTAATGATTACATAAATTTTTGGATGTCCGGATATATTTAGAACGTAAGATATGCACGAATATGCAAACTTGTGCACTTTTTGACGCTTTTTGTCCCTATTGATCAATAAAGTTTATTTTAACATACTGAACCCCTCAAAGCCTATTTCTAAGCTATGTAAAGGATATTTAGGGTATGTTTAACTTATGATCAAGTTCCTGAATGTTCGTTACTATACAAATCGATATAGTTTCACAGTTTGACACAATTAGTCCCTATGATCGAACAAACTTGATTTCAACACACCAAACCATCCAAAGCTTATTTCTAGTTATGTGGAGGTTATTTAAGGTATGTTAAGCCTATGTCACTATTCCGGAGTGTTTGTCGCATTAAACTGACTACGTTTACGCACCAGTTTGCGTATAACCTTCCAGAATGCGATTTAAAGCTTGAAATCGGAATCGAATCAAATCGTAAAATCATCAAACACAAATACACACATAATAATACCAAAACACATATAATATCACCAAAGCACATTGTTTTATTGATAATTGACATTGTTTTACATCGTATATCGATTACAGAACACAGTTGTCACAATCGCCCTTCCGGTTAGTAACATAACTCTTCTAGCTATACGCACTGCTTCTTCGATTCTTCGATAAACCTCCATTTATCTCCCAAATAATCTTTATAAAGCGCAAAATCAGTGTATTATCCATTATACACTTCTTCAAATGCATCCGAATAGTACATCATGTACACCATTCAATTCTGATGATAGCTTGAGCCCATGTGCGACTAATCCAACTCAAGATGGGCTCTCGAAAGGACCAAGTCAATGTGGCTCATCTTCTCTTTCCTCTGCTAAACTCTATAGCATCACTCTCAATATAACTCCATTAACAGAACTAAATCTTCAATTGTCAATTTAATTCTTCTGTTGATCAATTGGCGACCTTTAACCTTCCCGCGATCTAGACAAATCCTGTCGCTGGTTTCCTAAATAAACTAAGGTTTGGTTAATTGTCCTTTGTCACGTTAGCTCCACGAAGTGACGATCAACTCCTCATCCATCCAAGGCTTCAAACTGAGCAACCTAAATATTAGCGTGTTAATTATTGTTGTAAGATACTCTGCCAAGGGCACGTGAGTTATCTTAACTTCCTTCTAAATCCATCATACACGCTTCCCAATCTCAAACTGATCTATAAGCATACTTTCATCATCCTTTCTAATTCCATAATTAACTTCAAACGTTACTTATAATTCTCTTTGGTTCATTTATAGACAAACATGTCGTTGATGACTGTTATCACGAACTTACCCGATTAGGGTTTCCATACCCTATTCAAGAGATTTATGAATTTAAATGGCACATTAAATAAATCAAAGGGCATGACTAATATCTCGTAATGGCCATATCGCGTTTGAAAAGAAGTCCTTGAAATTTCTTCGTAGCAACCTTAAACTGATATTATCCTAGTCGTAGATCGATTCTCGTGTAGCAGCTGAGTCCCGGTAGCCTGATTGAACAAATTGTCAAATCCTTGTAATAAGGTACCGATTCTTGATGGTCAACTTGCTCGGCTTTCTGAAGTCCTCACATATCCTGAAGAATCCATCCTTCGTTATTCCATCAAAGCAGATGCATCTTAAGGTGAAAAGCTCAATCGAATGAAACCCTTGTCTTTTTGGGTAAAGGGTTACCCCGGTGATTTTATATATTCACAAAACAAACAAAACAAGTAGTAAGGTGACATCCTTACTAGTTCAGTCATGAGACATACCCTCATGAAAGTAGAACAAAATGAAAACAACCACCACAGGAAAACGAAACAAAAATACCACTAGACAACTATCTAGACCATCACGCCACAGGAATGAAACCCTTGTCCAAAATCTCTTAAAACTATATCGTCATTTCTATCATTTCAGGCGGTGCTTAATCTATAAGAAGATTGTGCAATCGGGCGTAGCACCGTGAGTCAGATCGATTCGAAATTCGATCCATCTCGCAGGGAAGATCCAGGTAAGTCTTTTTAGGAACACTTTCGGATAGTTTCGATTGATAGAAATCTCTCTGACGTTCCTATATTCGGTTTCCGCATCTATCTAAATCACTGAAAATGCAAGATAGTCCTTTCACAACAACTCAAGCATCCTCACAACTGTGACATCTGTGCCTTCACGGCCATCAAACAAATACCAAATCAATGAAATATTGTGTTTCATACTTGGGATTTGTATAAATATGTGTATCATTTGCATATATCAATTCTCGTTCGATTTCGAGCTCTAAATCGCTTTCTGGAAAGTTATATGCGAACTGGTGCGTAAACGTAATCAGTTTAACTCGACAAACACTACAGAACAGCGACATAGGCTTAACATACCTTAAATAACCTTTACATAACTTAGAAATAAGTTTTGGAGGGTTTGGTGTGTCGAAATCAAATTTATTCGAACGCAGGGACTATTTGCGTCAAACTGCAAAAGTCTGCCAATTCGTATGGTATCGAACCTTCCGGAATATGATCATAAGTTAAACATACCCTAAATATCCTTTACATAGCTTAGAAATAGGCTTTGAGGGGTTCGGTATGCTAAAATAAACTTATTTGGTCAAACAGGGACTAAAAGTGTCAAAAAGTGCCTAAGTTTGCCTTTTCGCGCATATCTTACGCTCAGAATATATCCGGACATCCAAAAATTTATGTAATCATTAAAATATTATATTTTAGTGATTGGCATGATAAAATTCCATTCGTCGCTTAATTTGGATCGTTTTTGCGTCCGTTACGATTTCCGTCGTAATTAACCGAACAACGCAACCGTACGACCAAACGAACCGACATCTGAGATATTTTTGAGCATATTTTAAGTTCCCTATACTTTAATTTCATTTTAGAGCCTTGAAATGGGGTTAACGGGGCTTAAACGTGTAAAAAATGCACCGAAAACCAAGTTTTAGGCCTGCAGTGACTAAAATTGTAATTCTGCCAAACTTCTTAGGCCTGGGGCGTAAGCCTAAGCCTATTCTTACGTGGCTCGTGAGAGCTGCCCAGATCAGAAACATTGAATTTGGACTTCCAGCCTGTTTTTGATGGTTTTAACCCAAGGTTTTGCATACTTTGGGCTAGATTTGATGGTTTTTAGTATGCCCTTGTATTACAATACCATGTGCCCACATGGAGGGTCAAGATCGAAGCACGTTTTGCGAGGAACGATCCTAATGGTTGTGGGTTTTCTATAAATACCCATCACCTTCATCCTCATTCCTCACAAATCTGATTGAATTACTCTAAGTTGGAGTTCAAGAACTTCATACCTGAGTAATTTGATCAAGATCTTCTTAGCTTGGACCCTTTGTAAGTATTCTTTCATGCTTTTATGCGTTTTTAAGCACGAAAGTCAAACTGTGTTTGACTTTCTGCTTTGACCAGTCTTTGGTCAACACGAAGTTCGTTTGAACTTCGCAAAGTGAGCGTAATCACGATGGTTATAGTCCCTTGTGACTATACCTACTGAAGACCACGTTGATTAGGTGTAGTGACGAGTCATAGTTTCGGTCAAAATGCGTATTCATGCGTATTTTGCAACCAAACTATTCTTGGGTATCAAAACCGTTTATTTTGACATCAAACTTATTTTCTAACTTCATTAAACATGTTTTAACATGTTCCGGTTTGGTAGAGACTCGAAACAAAAGAAGATTTTGGATAGGTGGCAGATCTCGAAGAACAACATAGAGATTGATCCCGGCTAGAGAGGCCTTCGGGGTTTTTTGGTGTGTTTGTTTAGGGCCGTGTTTTTATCTTGTATTTCCGTTTGTTTTGGTTGTGTCGCTTGTCGGGTTTGTTGGTTTGCTTTCCTAGTCTTGGTATGCCAAGTCTAGTAGTGTGTATCGGTGTCTTGATGCACCCTGTTTTTATTTGGTTGATATAAAATTTCACCGGGGTAACCCTTTACCCAAAAAAAAAAAAAAAACTCATCACTTTTAGTTTAGTGCTTATATAGGGTCGTAAGATAAGCGGTCTAAACAACCGCTTAGACTTTCGAACCCGACCCGTTTGGTCGATCATTAGGATCCTATCAAACATATTTTATGACCATAGTTGTATAGGGAATAACCTTCCAAGGTTATACCTTATGGTCACTTCGTTTAGTTAGTTGTATGATAGGTAGATATATGCCTTAGGAAAATGACCAAAATGCCCTTTTTACACATAATTTCATTTTAAGCATATGTAACCTAAATTTTGACAATTAAACTGATTAGGTAACATTATTAGACATGTTAAGGCATATAATACTTGTCATAGGACTAGTTAGGCGGTCCGAACGCGTTTCACGCGAACGACGCGTTAAAGTAGCGTAAGCTGCCTAAAACGAGTCGTAATGGGTCGTAAGCACTTAGGTTAGGTTTCGATTTAGTATGTAGGCTTTGTTAAACCATGTCATATGAGTTCCAATACTCATTTGGTTTACGAAACCTCATCCTATCCGATCTTCCGATTTAGGTCCGGTTTATTTACGTAGTTACTTATATTAGGTGCCGATTGATTTCCGTGATCCCTCTAGCTTTGCTTGTTTGTTATTCAAGACTTCTAAGCATTCTCAAGTGAGTACATAGTTCCCCTACTTTACTTTTTTCAATTGTTTTGGGGTGATTCATATGTGTTAAATGATTTCGAGGTTTAAACGATGGTTTCAAAAATGATTAAAATGGTTTATATTAAATTAATAACGATTTCGATAATGTGGATAAACTTGTTGGTTGTAATTACATAACAAATAACATTCATTAGTTTTGGCCGAACCGACCAGTATTAGGTTATGGTACCATAGGATCTGACAAATCCCATTATCAGACTGCACCCATGGTTATGTGTGGGTTAGGTGGGTAACGACTGAAACTGTTATTGTTAATTTACCCTTTGGTGGTTTATTAATGCGAGTTTCGAGATAGTCGAGTTGAGAAGGTTTGGATGTTATTAGCGAGGCGACCAAAAGTAGTTTTCATAATTAAACGAGAATGATTTAAACGACTGAAGCGATTTTAACGAGTTAACCGATTTGGGTAAACGATTGGTTTTTGGTTAGTGTTTAGATAACGGGACGGGTGTAATGTGATGAAAACATGGAAGATACGCTGCTGGTAATTCTTATATATAAGTGTTTTCATCATATTACATATCGTGGCGTTATTTAGTTCACTTGGGTAAACGATTTTGAAACAATGTCACACAACGATGTTTTCTAAATAATATAAACCGTACGAGTTTTATTAACGAGTTTTTACGAGATGTTTTACAATTTGATTTAATTAAACAAATGTTTTGGGGTTAAGAATCATGGCTACGAGATTTTATAAATTATAACCAACTTGATTTGAGTTGGTTAATTAGGTTGCAATACTATACTTTTCAAAACAAGGTTTTTAATTAGGTATTGCAATATGTAAACTAGCCATGAATCCGACACTCTCATAAAACCTATGTGCTCGCCAGCATTTCTTTGCTGACTTTGTTTTTACATATGTTTCAGGTGTTGATGAATGATGTTGATTGCTAGGATGCATGCTCACATAGGACTGGATGTAACAACTGTGCTTGTAATCACTATGAACAGTTCTGTTATCAATAAAACAATGTTATTTGATCCCAATGTTTGTTTTGTTATGTTATACATTTTTCATGTTTTGACTTTTATGTAATTTCAAACTCTACATCGCGTTCTGGAGAGTTATACGCAAACTAGTTCGTAAACGTGCTCAGTTTAATGCGAGAAATACTCCGGAACATCAACATATACTCAACATACCTTAAATAACCATTACATAACTTAGAAATAAGTTTTGAAGGCTTTGGTATGGCAAAAACAAGTTAATTCGCTTACAGGGACTAAATATGACAAACTGCGAAAGTATGTCAATTTGAACTGTAACGAACATTCCGGAACATGACCAAAAGTTAAACACACCTTAAATATCCTTTACATAGCTTAGAAATAGGCTTTGAGGGGTTCGGTGTGCTAAAATAAACTTTTGGGACATTCAGGGACTAAAAGTGTCAAAAAGTGCACAAGTTTGCATTTTCGCGCATAACTTACGTTCTGAATACATCTGGACATCCAAAAATTTATGAAAGCATGACTATATTATGTTTTAGTGTTCGCCATAAGAAAAATCCATTCGTCGCGTCATTTGGATCGTTTTTCGCGCTTATGCGTATTCCGTCGTAATTAACCGAACAACGCAACCGTACGGCTAAACGAACCGACATCTGAGATATTTTTGAGCATGATTTAAGTTCCCTATACTTTAACTTCATTTTAGAGCTTTGAAATGGGGTTAACGGGCCTTGAACGTGTCAAAAATGGGCTGAATGCATGACAGGGACCAAAACTGTAAATCTGCCAAAGTTGTTACCTTACGGACCTCAACATTGGCAGCTTTACGGTCCGTAAGGCAACCTGCAGACCAGATGCAGTGTATTAACAGCCTGTTTTCAGCAGATTTAACCACAACCACATGTTTGCAACTTGCTTAATCACTAAGATTAGGGGCATATGTGGCTCCATAACCTTTGTGACAAGTGTACGGCTCGGATCGTGGCACGTTATTCAAGAAACGATCCTAGCGGCTCTACTTTATCTATAAATACCCACCCCCCTTTGGCTTAAAAACCCACAAATCTGATTGAAAAGACTCTAAGTTGGAACCTTCGTTTCATACCTGAGCTATTTTTTATCTGGGTTAGCATTCGGGGACCCTGGGTAAGTATTCTTTCGTTCTTTTCCTTATTTTACTGCTTTTCGAGTCAGAAAGTCAAACTTTGTTTGACTTTCAGCGTTGACCAGTAATGGTCAATGCGAAGTTCGTTTGAACTTCGCAACGTGATTGTAATCACGATGGTCATAGTCCCTTGGGACTATGCCTACTGATTACCACGTTGTCTAGGGTCGTAGGGTAAGCGATCTAATAAATCGCTTATACCTTCGAACCCGACCCAGTTTGGTCGATCATTAGGATCCGACCAAATACATTAGGTGACCATAGTAGGTAGGGAATAACCTTCCGAGGTTATACCCTATGGTCACATCGTTTAAGTAGTTGTATGATAGGTAGTTTATATGCCTTAGGTAAATTACCAGAATACCCTTTTCATGTATAATTGGTAATTAAGCATATGTAACCTAAACTTTTGTCACGTAACTGATTATGTAACATGTTTAGGCATATAATACTTGTCATAGGACTAATTGGGCGATCTGAACACGTTTCACGCGCACGATGCGTTAAAGTAGCATAAGCTACCTAAACGGATCGTAATGGGTCGTAAACAATTATGTTAGTTTCATTTAGCATGTAGGCTTTGCTAAACCATATCACGTGAGTTCCGACACTCATTTGGTTTACAAACCCTAATGCTACCCAGTCTTCCGAGATAGGTCCGGTTTATTAACATAGTTACCTATACTAGGTGCCGTTTGATTCCGAGATCCATAGCATTACTTGGTGGTTATCTTTATACAACTGAGCAATCTCAAGTGAGTACATAGACCCCTCTTTTACTGTTTTCCAAACTGTTTTGGGGTGGAACACATGTGCCTACTTGTTACTTTCATGCTTTCCAGTTTTCACATCATATACCGACTATGTTTGTTAGTACACTATAGTACATGATTTCATTACATTTCATGCTATGTATGTCCATTGTGTGCATACTTAGTACATTGTTTTACATTACATTTCTGCTATGTATGTTGACTGATAGCATGCTAGCACATTGATTTACAAGACTTTTCTGCTTTGTATGTTAACTTAGCATACTTAGTACATCGTTTTCTTATGACATGTATACAACTGCTATGACATTTGGTTTGCACAAACGGGTCTTTATAACGTTCATTAACATTTGCTACGCCGCTCGGGAGTAAGTAGTGGTACCATAGGACTTGACAAATCCCATTCCTGACATCCCGGGTTTGTTTGGATGTAAGGAATGACTGAATCCGAATACAATTCTTTTGATAACCTTGACTGAAAGGGTTATCCGACTGTCTCAAGGCTTGAATGTATGCGTTAACTTACCACATAAATGTTTGTATCAATGTATCATGCATCACTTTGCAAAACATAATTTTTTTTGATATATTCAAAATATTTTGTTTTGTACATTCTTACTTATGGTTTAAGTAGTCTTATTTTACTTACCATACATAACATTTGTTACACAATTACTTGACTACTATTGGACATGGATATTTGACTACTATTTGACATGGATATTTGACATAGACATTTGACATGATTTACATCTTGACATATTATTCAATACATTTGACAATTGGTTTAAACATAGACTTCTTACATTGGTTGGTTTGGTTTGATTAAGTGATTAAGTTAACGATGCGTGTGTAATATGATACAAGCATGGTGGATACGCCGCTGGTACTTCCTATATATAAGTGTTTGTATGGTATTACATGGCGTAACGTTATTTGAATCATTTCAATATTGAGACATAGAACATTTTAAATAAATAACATATTTTTCACAAGACATTGATTTACAAACAACTTATCTGGTACAAACACATTTTTACATGGTTATTTATTTAACCTGACATTTACTTATACATATCATCTGAACTTATTGTTTTCAAATGATTTATATGACAAAGCAAATTACAAGGTTCATGACTAAACATTTTCTCAAACATAAGTCATGAAATCTTATTTTTCACAAACCTATGTATCTCACAGGCATTTTTATGCTGACGTACCTATTTTCACATGTGTTTTCAGGAGCTTTTCCGTAAGATGTTGATCATGATACTAGGGCGGACCTGTGCCTTAGAGACTAAAAACGAAGATAGACTATGTTTAATTATGTTATAAACTCTGTATTTCCTGTGTTAAGACAATGTGACTCTTGTTTAATAAATAAAATACAACTTTGTTTGCCATGGATTTGAAACAATTAATTCTGTTACAACACTCCCCGATGTTTCCGCCGCGATTTGTTGTTTTACGCGGTCGGGGTGTGACACTGGACGAGGCCTTAGTGACTTAATAACAATGATAGACTATGTATAACTTGTTTGTTTGAATTAGGTTATTAGTAATGCTCACATTTCTTTGAATAAAATGAAACTTCAAATTTCCGTGTGTTATGAAACAATGATTCTGCCATGACCCTCCCCGACGATTCCGCCGCGATTTGTTGTTTTGCGCGGTCGGGGTGTGACAGAAAAGTTGGTATCAGAGCTCATGCTTATAGGGAATTAGGTTATTAGTAATGCTTTGACCTAGTCTATAACCTTCCTAGGACCCTAACACAAGATTCTTGTGTTTTAAATGGGAGCAAAGTTGAAGAACACTATCAACTTCGGGTGCAGAGTTACAATGTTTCTCTGGGCGAATAGGGCGATTTGGGCGATCTTGTGAAACAATCCTCTTTTCATTCCATCCTTGATTCTGATCGATCTTGCTTAGCATCTAGGGAGTACCTGATTACGCTCCTTAGTTTCTAATCGATTGAAATCAGATTAGGGTTTTTTCGAGATTAGGATTTCTGTCTATTTCGTTCGTATGCTAAGCTGTAGATTTCTGATTTCGAGTTTAGGGTTCCGGTTTCTTTTGTGATTTCGTTAATCTACTGCTTTCGTTTGTTGAGTTTAGGGTTCCGATTCTTATATCTGGTTTGGGTTTACAAATCTTGAACGAATTTCTGCTTGACGGCTGCTACGGTTTGTCAGGGTTTTTGTTTTTCAGCCGTCATACCTATTCCGTTTCAGATTAGGGTTGAATGGATGAACGCATGAAACCTGGTGATAAGCCGCCACTGTCATTTAAAGAAATAGCTGATCGAATTCTTGATGTTGATGGGAACACTATACAGCCAAAACGTGGTGTAAACATCATCGATGAACTCACAAAGGTCTCGTCAACGGTTCAGTTGGATAAACTGTTTTCGCCAAAGACAGTTGTTGATGGAGGGAATTTGTCGGCCGATCAGGGGAGTGTTAAGCTTTATGCGACTCCTTTGGCTGGTCAGTTTAACACAACATTCTCTGGGGCTGCTGAACCTTTATCATTTGCTAAAATAGTGAATAACGCTAAGGAGAATGTGAAGGTAAATTTTCGGATGATGCAATCTAGCGAGGCTGTTGACGGAGCTGATGTTGTTATTCCGTTGTCTTCGGTTAAACAAGTAACTGACAGGTATGCCAACACTTTGTATGGATATTTTCTGGGTAAACGTCTGGCTTTTCCTGTGGTGGATTACTTTGCAAAGAACAACTGGGTTAAATATGGTCTCTCTAAACTAATGATGAATGCGAACGGGTTCTTTTTCTTTAAGTTCAAAACAAAGGAAGGGATGGATAAAATGGTAGAGGATGGACCTTGGATGATTAGGAATGTTCCGATAATTTTGAAGGAGTGGTCGGCGTCTATCAAGTTGGAAAAGGAAGATATAAAAGTTATTCCTGTTTGGGTCAAGATGCATGATGTGCCGTTAGCGGCATATACCGAGGATGGTCTTAGTCTGCTTGCTTCTAAGATAGGGGTGCCTAAGATGCTAGATTCGTACATTGCTACGATATGTGCTGAATCTTGGGGACGAAGCAGTTATGCTAGAGCTCTCATTGAAATTCAGGCGGGGGCTGATTTAAAGAGGAGTGTTACTGTTGCAATCCCATCTTTAGATGGTAATGGTTATTCAAAGGTGGAGGTAACAGTTGAATATGATTGGGAGCCTTTAAGGTGCTCAGCTTGCTGCGTGTTTGGTCATGAGGATAACTCGTGCCCAAAGAACCCTCAGGTTGTTTCGAGTGGGGAGTCTGGGAAGAAAATTGATGAGTTTCAGGTTGTGGGGGCCAAGAAGAAGAAAGCTAGTAACCAAGGGCTTCATATGAAAAATCAGAAGTCTAAGTTAGTATATAGACCAGTTGTTAACCCTAAACCAAATCCGTCCTTGAGGAAGCCGATGAACAATCAAGCATCAACGTCAAATCCTTTTGATATCCTCAAGGACGATGATGGTGGTCAGGGAGGTAGTACTATGGGTCGTATTGAGAAGAAGGCCAAGCAGACGAATGACAAGCAGGATTCAGATGAGGAGGAGGTCGTTGAAGTCTACAATGAAACTAATGAATTTATGACTTCGGGAACACATCCTTCTTCTTCTAGAGCAAGGGCAAGCAACTCCTCTACAAAGGGTTCCAATGGATAGACATGCTGTGATTCGTGTCAAGGGGTTGCCAGTGTGTGGCAACTTCATTTTTGATGATGGAGGTTGAGTCGTTGTCTTTTTGGTTTTGTGTGTTGGTCTTGTCTACTTAGTTTCATGATGTAATGTAGGCTAGGTCATGGGTTGTCTTAGAGTTTTTGGTTTTTATTTTGGTTCACATATACGGGGCATGTCCTGTATATGAATTAGTGTGGAACACATCCTCACTACTTGTACTTTATTGGGATTGTTTTAATAGAATCACCGGGGTAACTGTGACACCTGGGTCACTGCGACCATCAAACAAATACCAAACCAATGAAATATTGTATTTCATACTTGGTATTTGTAAAAATATGTGTACCATTTGCACATATCAATTTTTGTTCAATTTCAAACTCTAAATCACTTTCTGGAAGGTTATACGCGCACTGACGCGTAAGTATAACCAGTTTAATGTAACAAACACTCCGGAACAGTGACATAGGCTTAACATACCATAAAATAACCTCTACATAACTTAGAAATAAGTTTTGAAGGCTTTGGTACGGCAAAATCAAGTTAATACGCTTACAGGGACTAAAGTTGACAAACTGCGAAAGTATGCCAATTTGAACTGTAACGAACATTCCGGAACATGACCATAAGTTAAACATACCTTAAATATCCTTTACATAGCTTAGAAATAGGCTTTGAGGGGTTCGGTATGCTAAAATAAACTTTTGGGGTCATTCAGGGACTAAAAGCATCAAAAAAGTGCACAAGTTTGCATTTCCGCGCATAACTTACGTTCTGAATACATCCGGACATCCAAAAATTTATGTAAGAACTAAAATATTTTATTTTAGTGTTTGGCATAAGAAAAATCCATTCGTCACGCCATTTGGATCATTTTTCGCGCTTATGCGCATTCCGTCGTAATTAACCGAACAACGTAACCGTGCGGCTAAACGAACCGACACCCGAGATATTTTTGAACACATTTTAAGTTCCCTATACTTTAACTTCATTTTAGAGCTTTGAAATGGGGTTAACGGGGCTTAAACGCGTCAAAAAACGCATCGAAAACCAAGTTTTGAGGTTGCAGGGACTGAAACTGTAAATCTGCCAAACTAGGCCCGTAAGTAGGGGCCAGATGCAGCAAAACGTTTTTTTACAGCTGTTAACAGCCCTTAACACTCTCCAAAGGCCAAGTGCCAAGTGTCAAACTCTTATGGTGGATGGCAAATGAGTTACCACAACTTTTCAACAAGTGTACGGCTTAGATCGTGCCCCCTTTTCCAAGAAATGATCCTAACGGTGAACCGAAAACTATAAATACCCACCTCCACCCTTCACATTCCTCACAAGAATCTGATCAAAAAGACTCTAAGTTGGAACCATTGTTTCATACCTGAGTTATTTTGATCTAGATTAGCATTCGGGGACCCTTCGTAAGTATTCTTTCGTTCTTTTATTGCTTTTCGAGTCCGAAAGTCAAACTTTGTTTGACTTTCTGCGTTGACCAGTTTATGGTCAATGCGAAGTTCGTTTGAACTTCGCAACGTGATTGTAATCACGATGGTTATAGTCCCTTGGGACTATGCCTACTGATTACCACGTTGTCTAGGGTCGTAAGGATAAGCGATCTAATAAATCGCTTATACCTTCGAACCCGACCCATTTGGTCGATCATTAGGATCCGACCAAACACATTAGGTGACCATAGTATATAGGGAATAACCCTCCGAGGTTATACCTTATGGTCGCTTCGTTTAAGTAGTTGTATGATAGGTAGTTTATATGCCTTAGGTAAATTACCAAAATACCCCTTTGATGCCAAAATTCGTTTTAAACATATGTAACATAACTTTTGACATCTAAACTGATTTGACAACCATATTAGACATGTTAAGGCATATTTTACTTGTCATAGGACTAGTTAGGCGTTCCGAACGCGTTTTACGCGAACGACGCGTTAAAGTAGTATAAGCTACCTAAACGGGTCGTAATGGGTCACAAACACTTAGGTTAAGTTTCGTTTTAGTATGTGGGCTTTGTTAAACCATATTACACGAGTCTCCATACTCGTTTGGTTTACGAACCCGCATTCTATCCGATCTTCCGATATTAGGTCCGGTTTATTAACATAGTTACCTATATTAGGTGCCGTTTGATTCCGTGATCTCTAGCATTGCTTGGTGGTTATCTTAGGACTTCTGAGCAATCTCAAGTGAGTACATAGACCCCTCTTTTACTGTTTTCCAAACATTTTGGGGTGGAACACATGTGCCTACTTGTTACTTTCATGCTTTCCATGTTTTCACATCATATACATGCTATGTTCATTAGTACATTTATAGTACATGATTTCATTACATTTCATGCTATGTATTCCCATTGTGTGCGTACTTAGTACATCGTTTTACATTACATTTTATGCTATGTATGTCCATTTAGTTCATACTTAGTACATCGTTTCACATCACATCACATGCTATGTATGTCCATCTATTGCATACTTAGTACATTTGTTTTCATCACATGCTTACATTTTGATATGATATTTGGTTTGTATAAATGGAACAATACATTCATTAACACCGATCACGCCGTTCGTTAGTAGGTAGTGGTACCATAGGAATTGACAACTCCCGTTCCGGACATCCTGGGTAGGTGGGGATGAAAGGAATGACCGAATTCGATATACATTTACAACAAGATAAACCTTTAATTTGTTTAAGGGTTTATCGCCACAGTCTCAAGGCTTGGATGTATGCATTTTCACAACACGTCATAGATGTTCGTATCAGTATAGCATGCATTTCCACAAAACATAACTTTGATTTAAACCGAGTTTTACTTCAATACTTTGTTTTGTGCATTTTACCTATGGTTTAGTTGATGCATTTCACTAGCCATACATATCATTTTGATTACACATTACATGATTTACATTTGACACATAAACATTTTAGACATTGGTTATACATTGCATGATTTACATCTTGACATAAACATTCTGACATATTATTCAATACATTTGGCAATTGGTTTAAACATAGACATCTTACATTGGTGGTTTGTTTGGGTAAGTGATTTAAGTAACGAGGCGTGTGTAATATGATACAAGCATGGTGGATACGCCGCTGGTACTTCCTATATATAAGTGATTGTATGGTATTACACATCGTAGCATATTTGAATCATTTCAGTTTGGACATATAACATTTATACAAATAACATACTTTTCACAATACATTGTTTTACAAACAACTTAATTTATACAAACTCATTTCACATGGTTATTCACTTAACCTGGTATTATTCTTTTATACATATATATCCTTTGGTTTATTTATCACTTTTCAAATGATTTACAAGACGAATCAAATTACAAGGTTCATGACTAAACATTTTCTTAAACAATAAGTCATGAATCCTATTTTCATAAACCTATGTATCTCACAGGCATTTTTATGCTGACGTACCTATTTTCACATGTGTTTCAGGAAATGATGCATAGGATTTATCAAGATACACTTAGGCGGACTTGGGCCTTAGCGACAATAAAAGATGCAAGACTAGTTATTTATGTTATGTTTCTTTGATTGTCAAGACATTGTAACTACTTTAATCAATAAAACAATATTTAAATTTCCATGTGTTTTTTTTTTTTGGTAAAGGGTTACCCCGGTGATTCTATATATTCACAACCAAATAAAACAAGTAGTGTAGAAAACCTACACTAGTTCACTCATGAGACATGCCCCATGAGAGTAATTAAACACAAACCAGAACACACCACACAAAAGGAAGCAACTAGACTCTAATCTAGAAAAAACACAAAAAAAGACTACTCAACCACCATCAATCTCATTCAAAGGACCTTGAATCTCCCAATCTTCAAGAAGCTTCTGAACTCTAGCAGTATTCTTCAGCTTCACTCCCATCAGCTTATACCGAACCATTTGAACAATGGAAGCACTTATATTTTCTGGAGGTCTTAATTGGTTTTTAAATAACCTAGCATTCCGCTCCTGCCAAATCATGTAACACGAAGCCGCAACTAAAATTCGAGCAACCAAATTAGACGCTGTCTTCGACCGGGCACGAACTTGAAGCCACTCCACAATATCCCCCAAAACCGGCTGAACCAAATCCATACCCACCTTTTGTCTAACCATGTTCCAGACTTGAGACGAGAATTTGCACTAAAAAAATAAGTGATTATGTGAATCAAAGTTCTCATAACAAAGCAGGCAGCACATCATGTTCATATTTTTCCTTCGAGAGAGGTCCCATCCCAAAATTTTATCCTGAGTAAGTAACTTACCTCTCATAATTAACCACATTAAGAAAGCATGCTTCGGAATACATTGAGAAAACCACACAATAGAGCACCAATGGACTTCTGGTTCTGTATATCGAATAGAATTCCAAACACCTGAAGCCGAAAAATCTCTAATATGATCACCATCACGCCATAAAATCCGATCTCTTTTATTCGGTTCTAAATTGACATTATCAAGCTGAATAAGAACAGGAAAAAGATCCCTCCAAGCTGTAGGCCACCTCTACTCCCCATTGTTTCTAACATCAGCAACTGTAGCCTCCAAAGTAAAACCCGCATTCGAAATCATTCTTGGTGACAGAATATTCCCCAACGGCCCCAAGGAGCACCAGAAATCATACCACGCTGAAGTTGTAACACCATTACCAACCTCGGTCCAAATATGTGTTCGCATTAACGGTCTAAGTTGTAATAACTTACGCCAAGACCAGCAGCAATTGCTAGGAACCGTGCAACTCCAAAAACTTTTACCTTTAAGCCTGTACGAATGAACCCAATCGACCCATAAAGACTTTCGTTTAGTGATAATACTCCAAATGTGAGATGTCATGAGAGCTTTGTTAATATCACCAATTTGTCTAACTCCTAACCCACCTTCATACTTCGGAATACAAATAGATTTCCAAGAAACTTTCGCCTTTCCTTTATGAAAATTGCAATCTTGAGACCAAAGAAAATTTCGCATTCTCGATTCCAACTCATTAACCACACGAGTTGGTAAAATGAAAACAGAAGACCAATAGATATGCATAGAGGACAAAACAGAGATTATAAGTTGTAACCTACCAGCAAAAGAAAGCATCCTGTTCCTCCAATGCATTATACGCTTTTCGAGCTTTTCCACAAGAACATTACAATCTTGATACAATAGCCTAGAAGATATGAGAGGCACCCCCAAGTACCTGACAGGAAGCGTACCCTCCACAAACGGCATAATTCTCAAAATAGCACTTTTAATGTAACTCGGAACATTGCAAAAGAAGACCGTGCTTTTTTGAACACTAGGCACCAACCCTGACATCTTGGTAAACGAATCCAATGACTTCATAATAAACTTCGCCGAAGCAATCTCTCCTCTAGCAAAAAGAAACAAATCATCTGCAAAACACAGATTTATAATTTGCTGCCTTTCACACCGATTATGAAACTTAAACGAGGAATCAATTCTCAACGAGTGATGCAGATTGGCTGTCAAAACTTCCATAACAAGAGTGAAAAGATATGGAGATAATGGATCCCCTTGCCTTAACCCACGATTTCCCTTGAAATAGCCAAGAATATTACCGTTGACACAAACAGAATACGAAGTAGTTGTAACACATACCATGATCCAATTCACCATCTTAATATTGAAACCAAAACCAATCAGAATACTCCTTAAAAAATTCCAGTCAACTGTATCATAGGCTTTTTGAATATCAACTTTAAAAGCGCACCGTGGCGGCCCAGCATTCCTATGATAGTTATGCATAAGCTCTTGAGTCAACAGAATATTATCCGAGATTTTTCTTCCTGGGACAAAAGCAGATTGGTTGATACTAACTATCTCGTTTAAAGCCCCCTTCACTCTATCCGCAACAATTTTGCTAATGCACTTGTATATAACATTGCAACATGCAATAGGACGATAATCAGTAATAACCGAAGGGGTAGGAACCTTTGGCACAAGCACAATGAGCGTATGGTTTAACTCGCGTAACAAATTCCCAGTGTCAAAGAAATCAATAATAGCTTTTGAGATATCCGCACCAACAATATTCCACGCACTCTTGAAAAAAGCAGCCGTATAACCATCCGGCCCCGGGGCTTTATCAATACCAATAGAAAACATAGCCGCTTTCACTTCCTCTGAAGAAACCTGACGGATCATATGGTCAGCCGTATCCGAGTTCAACGAATTAGAAAATAGATCAGGCGATGGAAGCAAAGAAACGTCCCCTGTACACCCCAAGAACTTCTCATAATGACTAACAAAAGCATCATGAACCATATCACCTTCGAACACATTTCCACTCGAATCCCGAATAATATCAATCCTGCTATGATGGTTCCTATTTTTCAGCGCAGAGTGGAAAAAAGCCGTGTTCATATCTCCAGCACACAACCAATCTACTTTGGATTTCTGTTTCAGAAATCGCTCCTCATCAAGTAACGCTTCTTGATAACAGTTCGTAACCGTAGCTTCTTCGGCTCTAAGAATAGCATTCAAAGGATCCCGATCTATAGACTGCTGAATACTGTCAAGCTTAGTACGAAGCTCAATGGTTTTGTTATGAAGATTGCCTTGTTTAAACAATAATGCACGAAGAGGCCTTTTAAGCTGCCGAAGCCTTTTAACAACCGAAAACTGATGAACTCCATTAACTCTAGTAACCCAAATCTGATTGACAATATCTAAAAATTCCGGTTTATGAACCAGAAAATTAGCAAATTTAAAGGGTCTCGGTTTCAACTTACCCGCTTCAGGAATTTTGAGGACACAAGGAGAGTGATCCGAAAGACGATACGGCTGAAATAATGCTACCGCACGCGGAAAAAGAGAAACAAATTGAGTATTACCCAAAACACGATCAATTTTCTTTAATAATCCGACGCCCTTCTTTGGTTTTTGATTCCATGTAAAATGGATTCCCGAACTGTTAATGTCGAACATCTCAATATCATCCACACACGATTGAAAGTCCTTCATTCCAATAGAACATCTCAATTTCCATGTGTTATGAAACAATGATTCTGTTACAACACTCCCCGACGTTTTCCGCCACGTTTGGTTGTCCTACGTGGTCGGGGTGTGACAGAAAAGTTGGTATCAGAGCTCATGGTTATAGGGAATTAGGTTATTAGTAATACTTTGACCTAGTCTATAACCTTTCTAGGACCCTAACGCGAGTTTACTTGCGTTTAGTCATAAAACAATACTGTCACCTATCCTTAGGCGACAACCACAACAAGAACATAAATTTCAAAACCGCTTTGAAAACTAATCATCTGTTCTAGGATGATTGATTACTAGGTTTTGAACCCTCTGTTATAAGGTTTTGAACCATTTAAGTTTTCAAATCTCGTCAAAGTTTGGGTCGTATAATGTGAACACGTTCAAACTGGAAGAGTGAATGCCTGTACCCTGAGTTTTCTGTCGAAGGCTAGAGTGTTCGTACAAATCCGCAGTATCGGACCAGTCACTCTTACCTGGGAACTCTTGGGGTGAGTGTTCACTTATAGGCGAGCATGTCTTCAGTGATACATTAATATGATCCGCTTACTTTGATTTGTCACCATCTCATTTGTTTGCCTTAGGTAACAAACAAATAATCGCAATTTTCATTCGTTACCATTCTGTATTGATTATCCAATAACCTTTCACTTGTTTCTTCCTATGTCTTTCATTTTCTTCTAGAATGTCTCTTCCTCTCAGCACTGGTCAAATGTCCGAGCGAACAGCCAAATTTGCCCAGCAAATAGGCGAAGTGATTCAGAAGACTGTGGATTTAGGCATTGCCATGGCTCGTCTCAACAATGAAGCCTCTCGTCTCGACAATGAAGCCACTCAAGAGCCACCAAAGGAAGCAGAAGTCAAGCCAGCACCAAAATCAAGGAAGCGTAAGGCTTCAAGGAAACCCGCAGCGGTTACACCTAATCAAGCGGGACCTAGCCATGTGGCAAGGCCACCAGCTAGGAAGCCATACATAGGAACTGCCCCTTTGTGCAAACGATGCAACCGTCATCATTCAAACCTCATACCCTGCTCCAAATGTACCTACTGTGGACGGAGGGGACATTTGGTCAACACATGCCGCTTTGCTATCCAAAACAAAGCTGCTATAAACCTTGCTGCTACCCAACTCCAAGTCAACCCTACTCAAGCTCGCTTTCCGCCTGGATCGTGCTACAACTGTGGCGATACGAGCCATTTCAGGAACAAATGCCCAAAGCTTGCTAATGCAAATCCAACCCATGGATGAGCAGTTGGCTGACTAGAGGATGCTGCTGTCTTATGCTTTTATTCTCCTGTTTTCTTGTAATGTGAAACAATCTGTTTTGTTTATAAATAAATTATTGTTCACAATTCTGATATACAAGTGTAGTTACATGTGTGTATGACTTTTCCTATGATACCTACATCAAGAAACTATGTACCTTGCAAACTACTCTTGTGATTTCTCTCTTTCAAATGATCGCTCATAATTCCCTCAAAAATTTTAAGTACTCGTTTCATTCTAAGAAACGAAGTACATGAAATAAAGTGAAATTATGAGTAATCGTGCTTTTTACACATCTGTATCTTTGAATCCTTGGTTAGATAACTAAGGGTATTTTCAAATCTCATACCCATTACGTTTTGATTTTTTTCAACATACACAGTACAAGTATTTCAAAAACAATCTTCATGATCTCAAAACATTTCATATAGTTTGAAAACAATTTTTTTTTCAAATGCATTGTCTATGTTATTTCAAAAACATTGGTTATGTTTTCAAAAAAAAAAAACAACTTTCATAATTTTCATAAAAAAAAAACAACTTTCATATACAGGACATGCCCCATATATGTAAGCCAAAACCAAAACACCTATGACGCCACAAAACCTAGCCTACTTTACATCAAGAAACACTGATCAGTAGACAAACAAAAACCTAACCAACAAAAACCATCATCCTCCATCATCAAAAATAAAATTGCCACGAACCAGCACCCCTTCAACACGAATCAAAAAAAGACTATCCATTGGCGAATTTTGTGGAAGAGGTGCTTGCCCCTGCTTTTGAAGACAAAGGATAAGTACCCGAAGTCATAAATTCATTAGTTTCATTATAGACTTCAACAACCTCCACTTCATCAGAATCAACTATATCATCCCCAGTCCCCTTCTTCTTTTGACGAGCCATTCCCTTCTCATCCCTTAGAACATCAAACGGGTTCTGGGACACCACACTAACCGAAGGATCCGACTTTCTTACCCCTCCATTCGATTTAAACCCAACCGGCCTGTACTCAAATTTCGGCTTAGTTTTATTTACATGAAAACCAGGCCTTCTAACCACTTTTTTACCATCCACATCCATAAAGCCATCTTCATCCACTACTGGAGTCTTCACCGAACCCTGCGATTGCTTCCCAAAATTCGTTTTCTGAGTCTTCCCCATATTCGGTTTCTGAGGTTGAGGCACAACCTTTGGAGATTTCCTAGGCTGTCTCGGGCAAGATTCATCAGAATGACCAAAGACTTTACAATGGGCACACCTAGGAGGACTCCATTCATATTCCACACCCATCTTCACTATAATAAAACCCTCACCTTCCAGTTCAGGCACCGCCATAACTATTTCCTCTTTAAAGTCGTTCTCAGCTGATATTTCTATCAAAGCTCTTGCATAACTGCTCCTTCCCCAAGCATCCGTACACATTGAGGAGGTGTACGAATCCAACAATTTCGGCTCACCAATGGCGGAAGCAATCATACTCAAACCATCTTCTGTATAAGCGGCTATAGGAACATCATGAATTTTAACCCAAACTTGTATCTTTTGAACTTCCTTCTTCTCTAGTCTCGCAGTAGGCGACCACACACTAAGGAAAAGAGGTTGAGAACGTATAATCCAAGGCCCTTCTTTAAGAACATTCATCATACCATCTTTGTCTGCAAACTTAAAAAAGAAAAACCCGTTGGCATTCATCATAGACTTTTGTAAACCAAATTTCTTCCAATTGTTTCTCACAAAATACTCAACAACCGGGTAAGCCACTCGATCCCCCAAGAAGTACCCATACAGCGTATTTGCTAATTTTTCTTGAACTTGCCTAACAGATTCTCGGGGAAGCACCACGTCACAACCATCCTGCAAAACCGGACTCGCAAGAGTTCTGAAATTTACCTGCTTGTTCTTGGCTGCCACAACTGATTCAGCATAGGACCTAGTCCTCAATGCACTACCCAAATCAGTGCGAACCTGAGAATTTTCCTTGTTTTCCGATGTCGTGGAATTTGGCCACACCTCCACAGGAACTTGGACAGTAGACTTAAACAATTCATCAATGATGTTAAGTTTGTTGGGTTCCGATTGAACCGTCTGAACTACTCCCCGACGAGGCAACAAAGTGTTTCCCTCAACATCAATCACACAACTAGCTAAACTCTCAAATGAGAGTGCAGGTTTCTGACGTTCATCAGCAGTTAAAGGATCATCCATTCGTGAAAACCCACTCAGGTTATAGGGAATTAGGTTATTAGTAATGCTTTGACCTAGTCTATAACCTTCCTAGGACCCTAACACAAGATTCTTGTGTTTTACCCAAAAAAAAAAAAAAAGAAAAGAAAACCCACTCAGGTGTCACACATAATCTGATCAGCAAACCAGCCAGGAGATCTGTGAATCTGAGTGCGAACCACTGTTTAATCAGTGACGAAAGAAACTGACTGCCGAAACCCTAGATAATTTCAGAACAGTCGTTTACCCCGTAACACTATGCAGATGTAAGCTACTTCCAGAATCGAAACAATCCGAAATCACAGAAAGACAGAACCCTAAAAAACGAACCCTAATCTGACTTCAGTTTAGTGATTAGGAACGAGTAGTGGATTCCTTACCAGGGTCTTCAGGTTCTTAGCCGATGAAGAAATATGCAGAAACCCAGCCGCACCTCTTCACAAATCAGAAAAAACAGATAAAGACGGAACCCTAAGTACAGAATCCGAACCTGATTTCAACTGATTATCTTCTAAAGAACGACCCTAAGATGATAACCAATATCAATCGAGATTTGGAGAAGCACGAATCTGCTAGGGTTACACGATGATGCCCAAGTCGCCAAAATCGCCCAAAACTCATCTTCCGAATGGAAATTGAGTACTTCTGATTTTTCATATGAAGACCTTGGTTAATGAACTTGTTTTTGACTTTTCAGTTTCACAAGTTTAACATGTTAAGCTCACAACTCATCTTCCGGCTCAGAAACTTCTACCATCTGCTTCAAACTTCGAATCTGAAGATCAGCTTTCCACTTTGGTTTGTCAAAAATAAAGCAGAAATGTAAAATCTTTTTGGATTTTGAATAAAGTTTCTATACTAGAATGCTAAACAAAAAAAAAATGCAGTAAATGTAAACTATTTACAAACAAATTTTTGGTGAGCGTGTTAGGGAATTAAATCAGCTATTTGACAAGTCACAAGTACCTGTTGGATCGTTCGGTGACCCTAAATAGTCAGTATGAGTAGTTCACCATCAAGTACAAAGGCGGAATCAATGTAAAAGATGTTAATACAGCTTGTTCCTTTCTAATTATCCTTTTATTGATCAATCCTGAGCTTTTTACACGTTCAAATGACAAACAGACAGCACCTCGGCTCAGAACATATGGTCTAATTCCGCTCCAAATGACATGCATACATCAGGTATTTATAGAGATGAGATTCCGCTTGAACATGTCAAAGTTCATTTCGAGCGGAATCACTTGTGTTGATTTCGCTTGAACTGCACAATGACACTTTCAAGCGGAATCACCGACTTTAACATATAAAACCCTAATTTTGACCCTGTTGTGTGCTCGTTTATCCTATCTAGACATAAGACTCGATTAAGATGAAGTTAACAGACACTAGATGCACCAACAGACTCCCCCTTGGATGTTGACGAAGTCTTCGGCGTCGAGTCTTTAGTCTTTGTCTCTTTCCAATTTGTCTTGACATTGTAAAAGCTTCCTTTAATCTTTATCTTCAAACTTTAATCTTCAATCTCCCCTTTGAGTGCTGATCCAGAATCTGACTCCCCCTTTCGCAGACTCCCCTTCTTGATAAGCTGGGACTTGAATTCTGGTTCAAACTTTGACATTTTCTTTGCCATGGGGAACTTGACTCCTGTTTCCTGCACAATCTCTACCTAAACATAAGATATATGACAATAACAGTTTCAATCCAAATCTACCATTCAACTTCATTTGTTGGTATTATCAGTGTATAGAAATCCACTTAAGTATTCAGGTCCAAGTTAATGACCTTGATTACTCAATTTGTCTACCAAGTCCAACTTAATGACCTTGGTTGATACATGACAAAACAAACTGATTTTAGTTCAAAATATTTTCTGAAAAAATTACAAGTTTCAAGTTAATGAATGTCACACCCTCAAAATCCACATGCGGAGTATTACCGCGAGGCATGTGACGACCAGGATCTTAGCCACTAATTATTTTGAACGGATTAGTTATTGTTATAAACATTAGCATAATTAGTGACCTAATTTAAAATTTTCAAAACATAGTTTAAGTTCACAGCGGAAAGGAAAAGAAAACGCATCATAATTGAAACCACAAGTTTATTATCATGTTACTTACGAACCACGCACTCCATCCAATTGCAACGTCCGCCCAGAGCTGTAACGAGCAACCTGCAAAGCATGCAGTAGAGTGTCAACATAACGTTGGCGAGTTCACGTGTTTGTAGTTTTCCAGTTTTAGTTCCAAAAACTTGTTTCAACGGTTAATTTACTCATTTATACATGCCATGGGGAGCTACCCCGTAAGTAAGCCACTAAACTGTTTTTACAATACCGAATACTAGTCATCCGTACGTTTCCGTAGTGCCCCCGTTTGTCAATGTTCTATCATCATTGACGGTTTGCCAGAGTCTATTAGTTCACGCCCGATCCCATACGCGAGCACGGTGTGAGGCTGGTGAGACCTAAATAGCGCTATCAACTAATAACCCGTTCGCCAGGCCCCGGCGATTAATCGGTACTAAGTAGTGAGGACTTGAGTGATAGAGTTTCGTTTAGTTTTGCTTGTTGCATCCAGTATAAATAGTAATTAACTAAGGGTCCCGTATAAGGGGAGAAAAGTAGGTTTGTATCCCTCAGAGGGGATAGTGTTGTTACCCGTATCCCACACAAGGAGATAGAAATACCGTATCCCGCACAAGGAGATAGTAAGCAATCCCAAACCAGGAAAAGTTGTTTCGTTCCGTTTCCCAACCATCGGGAACGCATGCTTTAAGTAAAAAGTAGTGAACTCACCTTTGCTTTGCTCGGTTGACAATTTACTCGTGTTACGTTGGTCAACCATACCCTATTATGGTTATTAAATATTTATTAGGTTCTCATGCAAGAAAATGTCACGTACAAACTACACGTATCTAACACGTAGCACGTAAGTCATACTGGCATATACGTTATTGGGCATATCCTAACATATGAGCAGTTAAATAGTAGCAGCACAAAGTCCAGTTAAGCAGTGGAAAATAACACACATTCCGAAACAGGTTATCACATAGTGCGGCCCAATAACGGAGTCAAGCAGCCCAGTCGAAACCAGATAGTCTCGACTCGAGACCAAGAGATCTCGAGTCGCAACCATGAGTTTCTGAGTCGTAACCATGAGGTCTCGAGTCAGGCCTGAGTCGAGATCAGGAGATCTCGAGTCACAACCTACCCGAGATCGAGTCCCCTGTTGTTTGTCTGGTTTCGAGTGGTCACTAAGTGGTCTCGAGTCGAAACCGCTTGATCTCGACTCGCAACCACTGTGGGAATCTTTCTAGAACCTTATCCATTTGTACGAACCAATCACAATTCCTTAACATGTTTTATCATGCCGTATAATCATCAAATCAGATCAAACCAACATATTTCAAATATCTTTCATATCATTTAAACTGTTCATCCTTAGGGTTTCTAGCATCGCCGTGTTATTTCCGAATATCACAACTTTCTACAATAAACGAGAGGCACTCAACGTATACATCAAACCATCGACATCGTGCAAAAATCCTAGCTATCATTCATAAACACATCTATGTTCTAGTGCCAACAATAATCATTAAAATCCTAGTTTAATTCACACATTAACAGAAATCACCAAGATTCATCATTTCGTTTATATATTCACAACCATGATAACAGTTAATTATATATTCTTTTCTTATCAAAGCTCCTATTAACATTCACATTCTAAGTCACTAAAATAAACCCAACATCAAATATTTGTGACCTGATTAATCAACAGGGACCTCGAACACCTTTCATTCTTTTTCCTACATATGTGTTATTCAAAAACCACAACAATACAAAGCAATTTCCCACCACATCCACTGCTATGTGCAGGGTTTAAAAAGCATAATAGTACAAGCAATTCCATAATAGCTAACCACATATCATTATTTCTGTAAGAACCCCTATATAGTTTACAATCAGCATTTTTGTACCATTTTTCACAATTAAACACAACTAGCAGTAATATTCAATCAAGCTCATTATGAACACAACTTATTCAAAGACATAACCTACCGACCGAGAGATGAACGAGAAGGGGTACGCGGCTGCCGTAAACTTCTAACCAGGACCAAAACAGAACTCGAGCCAGCTCCCTGACCTGCTGAGTTGTCGTGACCCGAGACCCGAACATGAACAACTCGACACCATCGGTACCATCTCTCATCAGCTTCATTCTTTCAGCAAGAACAAAATAAGAAAGGAAAGGGATGAAAGGAACAAGGGTTACCGGTGAAACTCCTCGGACCAAACCGTGCCGCCGCCGCAGGCGTGACTCCGCCATCTTCCCTGCTTTAGTCTCTCTCTCTAAACCGGGGTGCGTGTGTGTTGGGGGGGGGGGGGGGTTATGGTGTGTAGATAGGTGGGTGTGGAGGTGTACGAGGGAGAGGGGTGTTCAACGAATGTCACACCCCGACCACGTGTAACATACAAAACGTGGCGGAAACGTCGGGGAGTGTTGTAACAGAATTAATGTTTCATAACCATGGATACCAAAAATTGTTTCGTTTTATTAAACATTGAATAATTACATCGTCTGGAAATCTAAATACACAATTTAAACATAGTCTATCATTGTTATTGAGTCACTAAGGCCTTGTCCAGTCCTATGTGAGCATGCGTCCTATCAATCGATATCTTTCAACAATACCTGAAACATATGTGAAAACGAGGTCAGCAAAGAAATGCTGGCGAGTACATAGGTTTTGTGAAAATAAGATTCATGACTTCTGTTTAAGAAAATGTTTAGTCATGAACCTTGTAATTTGCTTTGTCTTTGTAAATCATTTGAAAAATAATAAGTTCAGATGATATGTATAAATAAGAGAATAATGTATGGTTAAATGAATAACCATTGTAAAATGAGTTTGCATAAGATAAATTGTTTGTAAATCAATGTCTTGTGAAAAGTATGTTATTTGTATAAAATGTTATATATCTCAAACTGAAATGATTCAAATAACGCTACGATATGTAATACCATACAAACACTTATATATAGGAAGTACCAGCGGCGTATCCACCATGCTTGTATCATAATACACACGCATCGTTACTTAATCACTTAATCAAACCAAACCACCAATGTAAGATGTCTATGTTTAAACCAATTGTCAAATGTATTGAATAGTATACCAAAATGTTTATGTTAAGATGTAAATCATGTTACGTATAACCAATGTCAAAAGTGTTTGTGTCAAATGTAAACCATGTAATGTGTAACCAAAATGACATGTATGGCTAGTGAAATGCATCAACTAAACCATAGGTGAAACGCACAAAACAAAGTATTGATGTAAAACTTGGTTTAAATCAATACTATGTTTCGTGGAAATGCATAATCAAATGTAAATCATGTCCAAATGTTTATCCAATCGTTAAAACATTTTGTGAAATCGTTCAAATCGTTCTTGTTGTTTTAATCGTTCAAATCGTTCTTGTTTTAACTGTGAAACTACTTTATGGTTGATTTTCTAATAACATTCAAACCTTCTTGACTCGTTCATCGTTCCAACTCATTCTCGTTCTCGTTCTTAACAAACCCTTACCAAAGGGTAAATTAATAATTACAGATTCAGTCGTTACCCAAAATACCCACACATAACCATGGGTATAGAGAATAACGGGATTTGTCAGATCCTATGGTACCATAACCTAATACTGGTCGGCTTGATCATTGCTAATGAATGTCATTGGTTATGTAACTACAACCAACAAGTTTGTTCACTTTATTGAAATCGTTCTTGAAACCATTGTAATTGTTCTTGAAACCACATTGCAATTGTTTTTGAAACCATTGTAATTGTTTTTGAAACCATTGTAATCGTTCTTGAAACCATTCTTATCGTTCTTGAAACCACATTGTAATTGTTTTTGAAACCATTGTAATCGTTCTTGAAACCACATTGTAATTGTTTTTGAAACCAATGTAATCGTTCTTGAAATCATTGTTAAGATATTTAGCACATATGAGTCACCCCAAAACAGTTGAAAACAGTAAAAGAGGGGAATAATGTACTCGCCTGAGAGTGCTTGGAGGTCTTGAACAACAACCAAACAAGGCTAGAGGGAGCACGGAATCAGTCGGCAATCTAAAACTATATAAATAAACCAGAACTTAAATCGGGAGATCGGATAGGATGAGGGTTCGTAAACCAAACGAGTATGGAGACTCGTGTAATATGGTTCAACAAAGCCTACATACTAAATGAAACCTAACATAAGTGCTTACGACCCATTACGACCCGTTTAGGTAGCTTATGCTACTTTAACGCGTCGTTCGCGTAAAACGCGTTCGGAACGCCTAACTAGTCCTATGACAAGTAATATATGCCTTAACATGTCTAATATGGTTGTCAAATCAGTTTAGATGTCAAAATCTATGTTACATATGCTTAAAATGAATTTTGGCGTCAAAAGGGCATTTTGGTAATTTACCTAAGGCATATAAACTACATATCATACAACTACTTAAACGAAGCGACCATAAGGTATAACCTTGGAAGGTTATTCCCTATATGCTATGGTCACCTAATGTGCTTGGTCGGATCCTAATGATCGACCAAACGGGTCGGGTTCGAAGGTATAAGCGATTTATTAGATCGCTTACCCTTACGACCCTATTTAAGCACTAAACTAAAAGTGACGAGCTGAGCATGCTAAAACATGCTTAACTAAGTTTAGAAAACAGGTTTGGTATCAAAACAAACGGTTTTGATACCCATAAGTAGTTTGGTTACAAAATACGCAAGAATACGTATTCTGACCGAAACTACGGCTCGTCACTGAGCCTAGATAACGTGGTAATCAGTAGGTATAGTCACTAGGGACTATAACCATCGTGGTCACGCTCACGTTATGAAGTTCAAACGAACTTCGCATCGACCATAAACTGGTCAATGCAGAAAGTCAAACAAAGTTTGACTTTCGGACTCGAAAAGCGATAAAAGAACGAAGGAACACTTACGAAGGGTCCCCGAATGCTAATCTAGATCAAAATAGCTCAGGTATGAAACAAAGGTGTCAACTTAGAGCACAAATGATCAGATTCTTGTGAGAAATGAAGTGAAGTGGGTTGGATATTTATAGTTTTCGGTCCACCGTTAGGATCGTTTCTTGGAAAAGAGGGAATGATCTAGCCCGTACACTTGTTGCAATGTTGTGGTGACTGATTTTTGGCCACCATAAGAGTTTAACAAGTGGCACTTGACCTTTGGAGAATGTTTAGGGGCAGATAACAGCAGCCAAAAATGATTTGCTGCATCTGGACACTGCTTGCGCACCGTAACAAAATATTTGTTACGGTGCGCAAGGGCCTTGCAGGTCTGAAGTTTTCAAAAGTGGCAGAACAGGCCCCTGCACCTTGTTTCGTTGCGTAACGGCACTTCTAACACCCGTCAAACCCAATTTCAAGCTCAAAAATGAAGTTAATGTGACACCTGTGTCACTTCAACCATCAAACAAATGCCAAACCAATGAAATATAGTATTTCATACTTGGGATTTTCAAAGATATGTGTATCGTTTACACATATCAACTCTTGTTCGATTTCAAGCTTTAAATCACTTTCTGGAGGGTTATACGCGCACTGATGCGTAAATATAACCAGTTTAATGCAACGAACACTCCGGAATAGTGAAATAGGCTTAACATACCTTAAGTAACCTTTACATAACTTAGAAATAAGTTTTGAAGGCTTTGGTATGGCAAAATCTAGTTTATTAACTTACAGGGACTAAACTTGACAAACTGCGAAAGTATGCCAATTTGAACTGTAACAGACATTCCGGAACATGACCATAAGTTAAACATACCATAAATATCCTTCACATAGCTTAGAAATAGGCTTTGAGGTGTTCGGTATGCTAAAATAAACTTTTGTGTCATTCAGGGACTAAAAGCGTCAATAAGTGCACAAGTTTGCACTTTCGCGCATAACTTACGTTCTGAATACATCCGGACATCCAAAAATTTATGTAAGCACTAAAATATTTTATTTTAGTGTTTGGCATAAGAAAAATCCATTCGTTTCGTCATTTGGATCGTTTTTCGCGCTTATGCGCATTCCGTCGTAATTAAGCGAACATCGCGTTCGTACGGCCAAACGAACCAACCTCCGGCATATTTTTGAGCATGTTTCATGTCCACAATGTTTAGGCATCATTTTAGGGCCTTAAAGTTGGCTTTACGGGCCTTAGAAGTGTCGGAAATGGCCTTAAACACATGCAGGGACTGAAACTGTGAAAATGGAAACATGTTTGCTGATCAGAAGTCCCAGGCGGCCCGCCTGAGATTCTACACATGCTGAAGTGGGCCGCGTCCGCCTCCCTGATCAGATTAGATCGAACAGTCAGCTGTTTCCAGCTGTTTGATCCTCACCCACACTGCACATTCAGCTCATTTAGACCCATTTTTAGCCACCACAACTTTGCAACACTTGTACGGATGCGATTAAGGCACGATATTCGACAAACGATCTTAACGGTTCGGGTATTCCTATAAATACCCAACCCATTTAACTTCAAAAATCACAAGAATCTGATCTAAGTGACTCTAAGTTGGAACCATTGTTTCATACCTGAGTTATTTTGATCTAGATTAGCATTCGGGGACCCTTCGTAAGTATTCTTTCGTTCTTTTATTGCTTTTCGAGTCTTTTCGAGTCTGAAAGTCAAACTTTGTTTGACTTTCTGCGTTGACCAGTTTATGGTCAATGCGAAGTTCGTTTGAACTTCGCAACGTGAGTGTAATCACGTTGGTTATAGTCCCTTGGGACTATGCCTACTGATTACCACGTTGTCTAGGGTCGTAGGGTAAGCGATCTGATAAATCGCTTATACCTTCGAACCCGACCTATTTGGTCGATCATTAGGATCCGACCAAATACATTAGGTGATCATAGTATATAGGGAATAACCTTCCGAGGTTATACCTTATGGTCGCTGCGTTTAAGTAGTTGTATGATAGGTAGTATATATGCCTTAGGTAAATTACCAAAATACCCTTTTCATGTGTAATCGGTAATTAAGCATATGTAACCTAAACTTTTGTCACATAACTGATTATGTAACATGTTTAGGCATATAACACTTGTCATAGGACTAGTTAGGCGGTCCGAACGCGTTTTACGCGAACGACGCGTTAAAGTAGCATAAGCTACCTAAACGGGTCGTAATGGGTCACAAACACTTAGGCTAAGTTTCGTTTTAGCATGAAGGCTTTGTTAAACCATATTACACGAGTCTCCACACTCGTTTGGTTTACGAACCCTCATTCTATCTAAATCCTCCGATTTAAGTCCGGTTTATTAACATAGTTACCTATATTAGGTGCCGTTTGATATCCGTGATCTCTAGCATTGTTTGGTTGTTACTCAAGGACTACTAAGCAATCTCAAGTGAGTACATAGACCCCTCTTTTACTGTTTCCTAAACTGTTTTGGGGTGAAACACATGTGCCTACTTGTTACATTCATGCTTTCCCGTTTTCACATCATATACCTGCTATGTTCGTTAGTACATTATAGTACATGATTTCATTACATTTTATGCTATGTATGTCCATTGTGTGCATACTTAGTACATTGTTTTACATTACATTTTTGAACCGTTTATAACAATTTGACTATGTGACCCGTTTATAACTATTTGACTATGTGAACCGTTGTAAACATTTGATTATGTGAACCGTTGTAAACATTTGACTATGTGAACCGTTTATATCTGTGAACCGTTTGTATCTGTGAACCGTTTGTATCTGTGAACCGTCTGTATCTGTGAACCGTTTGCATCTGTGAACCGTTTGTATCTGTGAACCGTGTGAACAGTATTTGACCATACATAAACATTTCTACAATTGTTAAACATTACTTTGGTGGTTTGGTTTGATTAAGTGATTAACTAACGATGCGTGTGTAATATGTGATACAAGCATGGTGGATACGCCGCTGGTACTTCCTATATATAAGTGTTTGTATGGTATTACATATCGTAGCGTTATTTGAATCATTTCAGTTTGATACATATAACATTTTATACAAATAACATACTTTTCACAATACATTGTTTTACAAGCAACTTATCTTATACAAACTCATTTTACAATGGTTATTCATTTAACCATACATTATTCTCTTATTTATACATATCATCTGATCTTATCGTTTTTCAAATGATTTACAAAACAAAGCAAATTACAAGGTTCATGACTAAACATTTTCTCAAACATAAGTCATGAAACCTATTTTCACAAAACCTATGTATCTCACAGGCATTTTTATGCTGACGTACCTATTTTCACATGTGTTTTCAGGAGCTGTTGCATAAGATGATCAAGATACACATAGGCAGACTTGGGCTTTAGTGACAATAAAAGATGCAAGACTAGTTAATTATGTTGTATTTCTTTGTTTGTTAAGACACTGTAACACTTTTAATCAATAAAACGAAACTTCAATTGCCATGGATTTGAAACAATTAATTCTGTTACAACACTCCCCGACATTTCCGCCACGTTTTGTATGTTCAACGTGGTTGGGGTGTGACAGTTAAAGTATAGGGAACTTAAAATGTGCTCAAAAATATCTCGGATGTCGGTTCGTTTAGCCGTACGATTGCGTTGTTCGGTTAATTACGACGGAATGCGCATAAGCGCGAAAAACGATCCAAATGGCGTGACGAATGGATTTTTCTTATGCCAAACACTAAAATAAAATATTTTAGTACTTACATAAATTTTTGGATGTCCGGATGTATTCGGAACGTGAGTTATTCGTGAAAGTGCAAACTTGTGCACTTTTTGACACTTTTAGTCCCTGAATGAGCCAAAAGTTTATTTTAGCACACCGAACCCCTCAAAGCCTATTTCTAAGCTATTTAAAGGATATTTATGGTATGTTTAACTTATGGTCATGTTCCGGAATGTCTGTTACAGTTCAAATTGGCATACTTTCGCAGTTTGTCAAGTTTAGTCCCTGTAAGCGAATTAACTTATTTTTGCCATACCAAAGCCTTCGAAACTTATTTCTAAGTTATGTAAAGGTTATTTAAGGTATGTTAAGCCTATTTCACTATTCCGGAGTGTTCGTTGCATTAAACTGGTTATATTTACGCATCAGTGTGCGTATAACCTTCCAGAAAGCGATTTAGAGCTTGAAATCGAACAAGAGCTGATATGTGCAAAAGATACACATATTTATATAAGTCCAAAGTATGAAATACGATATTTCATTGGTTTGGCATTTGTTGGATGGTTGAAGTGACACAGGTGTCACAGTCTCCCCTACTTTAGGAAATTTCGTCCCGAAATTTATTTAGAGGAAACTTGTGAGAGTTTAAAACATGAAGTTGAAAAGATCGAACAACATTGGTTAGGGTTCTAAACTTCTAGTAACCTTAATAACATTATGCTTGCAATGTAAGAGGGACACTTATATACAAGTATATGAAGTGTCATTGGTGCGTCCACCGTGCCTCCATTACATTGTTCTCATTTTGTTATTGTTGTCACTATCGGTTCTTACACATAATAAACCTTACTGGGTTTTTTTTGTGCACTAAATTTCATAATTATGTACGCGTCCATAATTAGACAATTCCTTGCACAGTTCACACAGTCTATTTTATAATGTGTAGGGTAAAACCAAATGAACAAACCTGTGATGAGTGTGACTGGACCACCATAGGGTCCTTTCAGCTGTATCATCACATGCCATTCTTAACCAGATCTTGAATCAATCTTTAACTAGACCACTCAAGGGTCTCTCATTGAATCATGGAATGGTACTATATAACCCAAGGGTCTTAACTACCACGTAGAAGCCCATAAGGATTAAGGTAGTACCTTTTTAAATATCCTACTATGAATCCCTCATATGAAGATATGAAAGATTCTATAAGGATTTGAAAATCGGATCACACAAAAACATAGAGGAGAACACATAAACACATATCACATAATCGCATAATCGCACACTCGCATTATTGTTTAAATTGACCTTTAAATTTGTTATCTTTGGACACGGGTATTTAAAGCATACAAGGAATCAAATCCTTAATTGCAGCAATTTGGATGAATCCATATGAATACCCTGCTTGTTGACTACATGACCCAAAAACTGAACTTCTTTAAGCCAAAATTTCCTCTTGGAGGATTTAGCGAAAAGTTTGTTCCTTTTTCAAGGGTTCCAGTGTCAATGAAGGTGTTGATCGTTATCGGCTCGGGACATGAATAGATCAAGATGTCATCAATAACAACAATGACGAACTGATCCAAATAAGACTTGCAGACTCTATTTATTAAGTCCATGTAGATGGCTGGAGCATTTGTCAATCCAAAAGGCATGACTGTAAACTCGTAATGGCCATACTTCGTGCAGAAAGCCGTTTTGGGAATATCTTCTTCGAGAATACAAAGTTGATGATACCCAAAATGCAAATCGATCTTGGAAAAGCATGAAACGCTATGCAGTTGATCGGAGAAATTGTTGATTTAAGGTAGCGGATATCGATTCTTGATGGTAAGCTTACTAGGCTTACGTTAATCGATATACATTCGAAAAGATCCATTTTTTTTCTTTTCACAAAGAGGACAGGAGTTTCTCCAAGGTGAAAAGTTCGGACTGATGGATCCTTTATCAGACAACTCTTGAAGCTGTCTTGATAATTCTTGCATCTCGAACGGTGCAAGACGATAAGATACTTTAGATTTAAAAGAAACAAGTGTTTGAGGTTCTTAGGGAGATCACAAGTGATTCATAAAAATGACAGAACCACACGAGTAGTTTTGTCTTTGTGTTGACATCATAAGGTTGGATCAAACATTCATACAATTGCATTAGTTAAAAATAAAACCACAAATTTTTATTTATATAACAACTGCATTGTCTTTAAATGTTACAAGATAACAACCAGAGGAAATACAAAATGCTAATTGTTCACTCCTTCATCATTGAGTGCCTCATTGATGTTAAACACTCGACCACGTGCTGGATTCACATTGACGTTGACGTTTGCATTTGGGTTTGCGTTAGCATTTGCATTCACCAGTCTCGGACAGTTGTGGCGGAAGTGACCAATCTCTCCGCAGTTGAAACATGACCCTAGTGGGAATCCCGCAGCATTCCCTTGAACCGGAGCTTGAACCTGAGCAGCCTGATTTTGTCCCAAACGACAAACATTGGCCAAATGCCCAAGTTTACCACACGTCGTGCATTGCCAGCAAGCTTGTTGTACCGCGTGATGACCGTTGCAGCGTGCACAATGAGGTGCGGTACCGGCATATGCTTTCTTTGCAGGTGGCTGAGCTGGTGGGTTCCGCGGGTTCTGAGCAGTCTGTGCTGTAACAGCAAAGTTCTGAACACCCTTTCGCTTTCTTGATTTCTTTGACGTCTCACCTTCCTTACCCTTCTTGTTTTGACCTTTCTTGCTATCCTCCTTGTCAGACCCCTGCTTCTTACCCTTGTCACCCTTTCTGTGTAACTTATTCTTCCGAATCTGCGACTCAGTCAATGTCGCAGCTAACTCGATCGCCTGACGGAGTGTGGTAGGGCTACTACCAGTAAGGATGTCTTGTACCGAGTCAGGTAGGCCGTCGATGTACCTTTCGATAGCCTTGTCGAGTGGGGTAACCATTGTCGGGCAAAGCAGACTCAATTCCTCAAACCTATCAGTATACGCCCTGTGCTCACCACTATCTTGCTTCAACTCATCAAATTCCTTCTCCAAAGCTCGCTGCTCATGACGAGGACAGAATTCCCTCATCATAAGGGCCCTAAGTTCAGCCCATGTCTGTGCTAGAGCAACTTCTGCACCACGATCCCTCATAACCCCGTTCCACCATGTGAGAGCCCTCTTCTGAAACACACTCGAAGAAAACTCGACCTTGCGATTGTCAGGACACTGCACGTGGTGGAAAGTATTCTCAATGCTCTCGAACCATTGAAGAAGCCCAGTCGCTCCTTCAGAACCACTAAACTTGAGTGGTTTAGCCTGGTTAAAATCCTTGTATTTGCATGTAACATTGTTGTTGTTATTGGCTTGGTTCCATTGAGCAAAGAGGTTTGGGAATTGAGCAGCCATTTGCTGCGCAATGATTTCTGTCAATTCGGCAGTCGCTATCTGGCTTTCGCGTCGAGGAGGCATTCTAAAAGAGGAAACATGAAAGGAAACGAGTGAGAGAATTAGACGAAAAGAATGAGATGAAACAAATCTGATGAAAGCAAGGATAGTGGTCATTTGTTTGTTACTACAAAGCAACAACCGACACACAGTGACTAATCAAAGTAAATGAGTCAAAAATAATGTATCGCGAAGACATGCTCGCCTATAAGTGAACACTCATCCCAAGAATTCCCAGGTAAGCACAACTGGTCTCGCGTCTGATGAGATGTATACGAAGTGCTTGCCTAGACAGAAAACCCAGAATACAGGCATTCACCCTTCCAGTTTGCACGTGTTCACATTATTTAAAACCCAAAACCTTGCCGAGATTTTGAAAATTCAAAGGGGTTCAAAACCATATAACAGAGGGTTCAAAACCTTACAATAGAGGGTTCAAAACCTTGTAATCAATCATCCTAGAACAGATGATTAGTTTTCAAAGCGGTTTTGAAATTTATGTTCTTGTTGTGGTCGTCGCCTAAGGATAGGTGACGGTATTGTTTTATGACTAAACGCAAGTAAACTCGCGTTAGGGTCCTAGAAAGCTTATAGACTAGGTCAAAGCATTACTAATAACCTAATTCCCTATAACCATTGGCTCTGATACCATCTTTTCTGTCACACCCCGACCACGTGTAACATACAAAACGTGGCGGAAACGTCGGGGAGTGTTGTAACAGAATTAATGTTTCATAACCATGGATACCAAAAATTGTTTCGTTTTATTAAACATTGAATAATTACATCGTCTGGAAATCTAAATACACAATTTAAACATAGTCTATCATTGTTATTGAGTCACTAAGGCCTTGTCCAGTCCTATGTGAGCATGCGTCCTATCAATCGATATCTTTCAACAATACCTGAAACATATGTGAAAACGAGGTCAGCAAAGAAATGCTGGCGAGTACATAGGTTTTGTGAAAATAAGATTCATGACTTCTGTTTAAGAAAATGTTTAGTCATGAACCTTGTAATTTGCTTTGTCTTTGTAAATCATTTGAAAAATAATAAATTCAGATGATATGTATAAATAAGAGAATAATGTATGGTTAAATGAATAACCATTGTAAAATGAATTTGCATAAGATAAATTGTTTGTAAATCAATGTCTTGTGAAAAGTATGTTATTTGTATAAAATGTTATATATCTCAAACTGAAATGATTCAAATAACGCTACGATATGTAATACCATACAAACACTTATATATAGGAAGTACCAGCGGCGTATCCACCATGCTTGTATCATAATACACACGCATCGTTACTTAATCAAACCAAACCACCAATGTAAGATGTCTATGTTTAAACCAATTGTCAAATGTATTGAATAGTATACCAAAATGTTTATGTTAAGATGTAAATCATGTTACGTATAACCAATGTCAAAAGTGTTTGTATCAAATGTAAACCATGTAATGTATAACCAAAATGACATGTATGGCTAGTGAAATGCATCAACTAAACCATAAGTGAAACGCACAAAACAAAGTATTGATGTAAAACTTGGTTTAAATCAATACTATGTTTCGTGGAAATGCATAATCAAATGTAAATCATGTCCAAATGTTTATCCAATCGTTAAAACATTTTGTGAAATCGTTCAAATCGTTCTTGTTGTTTTAATCGTTCAAATCGTTCTTGTTTTAATTGTGAAACTACTTTATGGTTGATTTTCTAATAACATTCAAACCTTCTTGACTCGTTCATCGTTCCAAGTCGTTCTCGTTCTCGTTCTTAACAAACCCTTACCAAAGGGTAAATTAATAATTACAGATTCAGTCGTTACCCAAAATACCCACACATAACCATGGGTATAGAGAATAACGGGATTTGTCAGATCCTATGGTACCATAACCTAATACTGGTCGGCTTGATCATTGCTAATGAATGTCATTGGTTATGTAACTACAACCAACAAGTTTGTTCACTTTATTGAAATCGTTCTTGAAACCATTGTAATTGTTCTTGAAACCACATTGCAATTGTTTTTGAAACCATTGTAATTGTTTTTGAAACCATTGTAATCGTTCTTGAAACCATTGTTATCGTTCTTGAAACCATATTGTAATTGTTTTTGAAACCATTGTAATCGTTCTTGAAACCATTGTTATCGTTCTTGAAACCATTGTTATCGTTCTTGAAACCACATTGTAATTGTTTTTGAAACCATTGTAATCGTTCTTGAAACCACATTGTAATTGTTTTTGAAACCATTGTAATCGTTCTTGAAATCATTGTTAAGATATTTAGCACATATGAGTCACCCCAAAACAGTTGAAAACAGTAAAAGAGGGGAATAATGTACTCGCCTGAGAGTGCTTGGAGGTCTTGAACAACAACCAAACAAGGCTAGAGGGAGCACGGAATCAGTCGGCAATCTAAAACTATATAAATAAACCGGAACTTAAATCGGGAGATCGGATAGGATGAGGGTTCGTAAACCAAACGAGTATGGAGACTCGTATAATATGGTTCAACAAAGCCTACATACTAAATGAAACCTAACATAAGTGCTTACGACCCATTACGACCCGTTTAGGTAGCTTATGCTACTTTAACGCGTCGTTCGCGTAAAACGCGTTCGGAACGCCTAACTAGTCCTATGACAAGTAATATATGCCTTAACATGTCTAATATGGTTGTCAAATCAGTTTAGATGTCAAAATCTATGTTACATATGCTTAAAATGAATTTTGGCGTCAAAAGGGCATTTTGGTAATTTACCTAAGGCATATAAACTACCTATCATACAACTACTTAAACGAAGCGACCATAAGGTATAACCTTGGAAGGTTATTCCCTATATGCTATGGTCACCTAATGTGCTTGGTCGGATCCTAATGATCGACCAAACGGGTCGGGTTCGAAGGTATAAGCGATTTATTAGATCGCTTACCCTTATGACCCTATATAAGCACTAAACTAAAAGTGACGAGCTGAGCATGCTAAAACATGCTTAACTAAGTTTAGAAAACAGGTTTGGTATCAAAACAAACGGTTTTGATACCCATAAGTAGTTTGGTTACAAAATACGCAAGAATACGTATTCTGACCGAAACTACGGCTCGTCACTGAGCCTAGATAACGTGGTAATCAGTAGGTATAGTCACTAGGGACTATAACCATCGTGATCACGCTCACGTTATGAAGTTCAAACGAACTTCGCATCGACCATAAACTGGTCAATGCAGAAAGTCAAACAAAGTTTGACTTTCGGACTCGAAAAGCGATAAAAGAACGAAGGAACACTTACGAAGGGTCCCCGAATGCTAATCTAGATCAAAATAGCTCAGGTATGAAACAAAGGTTTCAACTTAGAGCACAAATGATCAGATTCTTGTGAGAAATGAAGTGAAGTGGGTTGGGTATTTATAGTTTTCGGTCCACCGTTAGGATCGTTTCTTGGAAAAGAGGGAATGATCTAGCCCGTACACTTGTTGCAATGTTGTGGTGACTGATTTTTGGCCACCATAAGAGTTTAACAAGTGGCACTTGACCTTTGGAGAATGTTTAGGGGCAGATAACAGCAGCCAAAAACGATTTGCTGCATCTGGACACTGCTTGCGCACCGTAACAAAATATTTGTTACGGTACGCAAGGGCCTTGCAGGTCTGAAGTTTTCAAAAGTGGCAGAACAGGCCCCTGCACCTTGTTTCGTTGCGTAACGGCACTTCTAACACCCGTCAAACCCAATTTCAAGCTCAAAAATGAAGTTAAAGTATAGGGAACTTAAAATGTGCTAAAAAATATCTCGGATGTCGGTTCGTTTAGCCGTACGATTGCGTTGTTCGGTTAATTACGACGGAATGCGCATAAGCGCGAAAAACGATCCAAATGCCGTGACGAATGGATTTTTCTTATGCCAAACACTAAAAGAAAATATTTTAGTGCTTACATAAATTTTTGGATGTCCGGATGTATTCAGAACGTGAGTTATGCGTGAAAGTGCAAACTTGTGCACTTTTTGACAATTTTAGTCCCTGAATGAGCCAAAAGTTTATTTTAGCACACCGAACCCCTCAAAGCCTATTTCTAAGCTATTTAAAGGATATTTATGGTATGTTTAACTTATGGTCATGTTCCGGAATGTCTGTTACAGTTCAAATTGGCATACTTTCGCGTTTGTCAAGTTTAGTCCCTGTAAGCGAATTAACTTATTTTTGCCATACCAAAGCCTTCGAAACTTATTTCTAAGTTATGTAAAGGTTATTTAAGGTATGTTAAGCCTATTTCACTATTCCGGAGTGTTCGTTGCATTAAACTGGTTATATTTACGCATCAGTGTGCGTATAACCTTCCATAAAGCGATTTAGAGCTTGAAATCGAACAAGAGCTGATATGTGCAAAAGATACACATATTTATATAAGTCCAAAGTATGAAATACGATATTTCATTGGTTTGGCATTTGTTGGATGGTTGAAGTGACACAGGTGTCACAACAAAGGTCATCAGTCGAGAAAGAGGGGTGCCGGAAGTCGCCGGAGATGCGGCTCCGGTCACCGGAAAGGTAGAGAAGGGAGGGAAAGGGGGATCAGACATTGTGCGGCCGATGTCTTTCTATTTAGGGTTTTGGGGCTTGCAAAAATGAAGGAGGTGGGAGGTTTAAGCTTATATTTAAAGGGTAGGGTTTTTAGGTTAGTGGGTTTGGGCCTAGCCCAAATGCGAACCCGTTTAAACAACTACGCGTCGCTCAAACCGATTGGCCCGGTTATATTATCTTATTCATAAATAATCGAAACTTCCATCGCGGATTATTATCACTTTGTGAAATAATGATGATAATAACAATAATAAATAGATAATAGTGAATACGAGCATTAATAAAATGCTCGTTTCTCGACGATCAGGATCAAGGGTTCGAGTTGTCACATTCTCCCCATGTTACAGGAATTTCGTCCTCGAAATTTAAGCTAAGACATACAATTCGTTCTAATTATAGACTCGCTGATAACCTAGTGTCATACGTACATACACGTAGTTCACCAAAGTTCACAAAATAAACATATAAGCCACGTAGCACATAAAGTCACATAACACGAAAGGTCACGCAGCACAAGATTCACAGAGTTTGTACATATTTCACATAAGATAGAATTTCATGAAATAACTTATAACATCAAAGAAACGTACAGGAAAACCCGAAGTGTCACATTATCCCCGAGTTCAAGAAATTTCGTCCCGAAATTTAGCGCGCAGCCACTGACAAGCTAGTATGTTTAAACGTTTTCGCGGGGTGTCTCATCATTCCCCTGTTTGCTTCGAATTTCTTCCCGAAATTTGATCGTAGTCTCAGTGCTGGAAGTATTGTTTGTAAACAGCTAGGGATACATGCGCATCATCTGGTTTTCCCGTTCCCAGGTAAGCTCTGGGCCACGGCGCGTGATCCAACGAGCTCGGTCTGTTGGCATATTGTACCACGCTTGAGGGTTTTGCTTTCTTGATCCCTGATCTCAACCAGTTTCTCAATGAAGCGTAGTTTGTTGTTGATCACGAGTTCCTAAAAAGGAACAACGAATGTTTCATCTGACTGACACTTCTTCAGATTAGGCACGTGAAAGACGTTGTGTACCGCACTCAGCTCTGTAGGCGGGTTTAGTCTGCAAAGCTACCTTACCGATCCTTTCGGTAATTTCGAACGGTCCAACATATCGTGGATTCAGTTCGTCCCGTTAGCCAAAACGTACCACACCCATCCAGGGTGAAACTTTATGTAGAACCCAGTCTCCGACTAGGAATTCTAGAGGTTTCCTATGCTTATCCGCGTAATCTTTCTGACGGTCTGGAGCTGCCGCCATGCGTTGTCTATTCTGGGCAATCCTACCCGTTGTGTCCAGTGCAAGTTCTGGGCCGGTAATTTGCCTTCCACCCAACATAGAGGTGACTGGCATTTGCGTTCGTGCAATGCCTCAAATGGTGCTGCCTAAATGCTAGTGTGGTAATTGTTGTTGGAAGAGAATTCTACAAAAGGAGTGTCACTTGTTTTCCGACGTCGATAACACATGCTCTCAACATGCCTTCTAGGGTTTCGGAGAGTGCGTTCGGTTGGCCACCCATCCGCGGGTAGTAAACAGTGCTCATGTCTAACAGTGAGCCAAAGGATCTGGCCGCATCTTGCGACGAATCGGATGCAAAACGTGGGTTACGATCAGATATAAGAGAAGTTGACATCCCGTGCCTAGTATCTACTTCTACCAAGTAGATGGTTGCAAGTTCGAAAACCTGTTGGTTTCTTTGGTCGCATGCCGTTACTAGCAGATATTTCATCAATGCCTTAGACATGATGGAGTAAGATAGAAGCACCTCGTAGATCATTTTCCAATTGCTGGAGTTGCGGATATTTAAGCATCTCTCGAATGCTAGGTGACGCTCTTTCGAGTTTAAATCGTGAGGGGTTGCGTATACGGTCGAGAAATGCGGGCTTTCGATGTTAAAAGTTGTGTCTTAAAAACTTAGCGCAAGGAGGTTCGTGTCGTAGAAGTACCAGGGCGAAGCAAAGGAGTCGTTCAGATTCCCACTGGTTTTCAGAGTAGGTTCAGATCCCGTCGAAGGAAACAAACATCGAATTTTGACAGGATGGAATAAACTCGAGAGTTGTGACTAGGTGTTGATCGTATCGAGTTCGAATAACAATTCTTGCAATACCTTTTTCCTTCGGGGTATACTTGGCTCGTTGTTCCAACGAGTGACGTTCGTAGAAAGTAATTCGCCCAAACGTAGAATTGTGCAGAATAGAGTAGGATAAGAATCACGGAATTCGTGAAGCATAACGCGAGTAGCGAGAACATGCGAGACGGGTAGTCAATTCTGATGCATTCAACTTGAGACTAAACATAAAGGCTTTGGGATCGGCAATAGGGATTTATCTGATGTCGATGAGGTAGTTGGTCGTACACAAGCTATGGGCGTTTAGAATACAGAACGTTGCTTGCTGTTAAGGGGTGTTACGTCGATGTTGTTAGCGCAAAATGAAGTAGCTAGAGAGGGATGGTCATTGTGCGGGTCTGTAGGTTTCAGGATCTACTGAGACGCCTGGCAGGATGTGATTTCTCGGGTCGGAAGAAAAATCAAGTTCGAGTGGGTTGTTCTAAGTCGTGCGAATGAGTTTGAAGTAGCGCTTGCGTCGTCGGGGGGGGGGGGGGGGGGTTGATGTGAAACTGCGGAAACGGGCTCTCGAAAAAGCACGATTGAGGTAAATGTTGCCAATTTTCAGGGTTTATGAAGTTTGTCGACTAAAGGTTGATCTTGCCGAATTCATTAATCTGGAGAGAAATCTGGTCAAGGTTCCCGTATGAAGAAACGTGGATATTGTGATGAAGAAACGGTAGAAGCGGGGATACCATCCGGAGTAATAACACAGATTCGTACAAAAACTAGCGAAAGGATTCATGGAATCAGAAAAGTCGTCAAAGAATAACGGTTCTAGAAAATGAAGGGTAAGGTAAGCATCTAGGTCACCGTACTTGTCGATGGGTTGACTGGCTCGTGTCTTCGCCTTGCCACGCTTTCAAACACGCCGGTTTCGTAAGAAAATTGTCATTTTGCTGGGTTCTGGGGCGTGCTATGGTATAAGGTTGGACTTGAAGAAGGAATAACCATGTAACGAGGAATTAGGGGAATTAACTTCGTGGTCGATGGAAATGTGATACGATTGCTGACACTGCAATGAGAAGCATACACCACGCATGCTTTTCGTGTTCGAGACGTGCAAACCGAAACCCGAAAAGTGTAGACTTACTAGAATGCTTCAAGAATCCAGGTGATCAGTCGGGTGAAGGAATAAGTCTCACCACTTAAGTAGGGAAAAGAAATGCGCAGGTAAAAAGGATGCGAATGGCGTCGTTGCTTCTTTCATTATCCCATGATATAGGGGTGGCTCCCCTTCGTCGATTCGTTCTCGTAACTTCTTTATGTGCTTTGTAGCAGGCCTTTCCTGGGCAGGTCTATCGAGTGGACGTCCCTTGCGTCGATTTGCAATCCAGGGATGATATCAGGAAATACGTGGACGAGGGCTCGGAATAACTGGCTCTTGGCCCTTAGTGTATGGTGGTTTCGAATCAGGTTTAGGAGGACTCGCTCCTGTTTTAACACGTAACATGCTAGCCTAGCCTTCGTATGATCCACTGTGTTAAATACTAAATATACGCATACGTACTAACATATATATATATGCTAATTATACACATACACACATGCGTGTTCACACACATAAGTTATGCACAAGTAAATGCTGATAGCCTACCATTACCAGGTGAGCATCTGAGGTTGACGAACCTTGCAATCCGGAGTGTGGTGTCGTTGTGGTTTCCACTAAAGAACGGTTATAGTCTGGTTTTCATATAAAAATATTTTATTTCCCAACCAAAAATATTTTATATTTAAAACCTAGTTCGCTATAACCAATGGCTCTGATACCAATCTGTCACACCCTCAAAATCCACACGCGGAGTATTACCGCGAGGCATGTGACGACCAGGATCTTAGCCACTAATTATTTTGAACGGATTAGTTATTGTTATAAACATTAGCATAATTAGTGACCTAATTTAAATTTTTCAAAACATAGTTTAAGTTCACAGCGGAAAGGAAAAGAAAACGCATCATAATTGTGACAACCCGAGTTTTCAAGGTCTCTATCCGATTTAATACGTATGTGCTAAGTATGTTTAATAGTTATGTTGAGGTGCAATATAAGTGTTGTTTGTGTTTCGTATTAATTTTGTGTTTGTGAATTTAATAAACAACAAAATTCCATAGCCGAAAACACTCACTTGAAAACCCCCCTTATGAAATCATTCTTGGTGAAAACACCTTTGTGTTTTCGTCAAGATGGTGGCCTACGAAAACCCAATGGGCTTCGGCCCAATAGCAACTTGTTATATAATTTGTTCACAACCTTTACGTAAAAGCTAATCGCCAAACCCTAGAGCCCTGTTGCTTTTCCCTGTGTGCGACGACAATCTAGTACACTCGAAGCTTCATTTGTTGTCTGATTATTATGACTTCTGTTAAGGTTAGTGTGCAACTATTGATGACTGTTGATTGAAAACAAGATTTATTATTGATTGGCTTTATGAATTAACTGTTAGCACATAATGATCGTAATCATGTTGTGAATTGAATTGGTTGGTATGATAGGAAATCCTGGTAAGTTGATGTTATGATCGTTTGTGTATATCTACTGTCATCGTGCGGTTTGATCGTGTGTATGCGTATATCTCTAGATGACGTAATGGTGATCGTAATTATCTGATGTTTATTGGTTATGCTTTACTCTGTTGAATCTGAGAATGATTGTATGAGGATATGATCTTGCTTTACAAATGTATTATGTTCCAGTAACCTTTATGTGGCTTTGTTTGCATATGTGTAGTTTATCGATGTCAACAGTTAGGGGTTACATGTTGGATAGAGAAATTATGTAATGATGACATGCATGTGAAGCCAAATGAATAAGAATTCACATGATCGGCTATTAGGTTTATTCTTGCAAGTGGGTTGTCAGGGACATGTGATGTCTCATAGGTGCATAATTAGATTGTGAGTACATGGAAATATGATAATGCATGTGATTGACAGTAGCCATGTGATTATTAATCATATATATATACATGTATTGTTTGTGTGGTTCGATGATAGCATGTAAAAAGATGGCTGTTAGCATGATTAGGGTTCATAGAGATTTGAGGTTAAAAACCCTTGTTTGACCGACATATGGATTGATTAAGAACTGTTGGTTGTGTTAATTGATTTTATGCAAATATGGAAATTGTTGATTAATTGTAACTAAATAGCATAAGTTTCGGATATTTAAAACAAATAGCACAAGACGACCAATAGTTGGCTAGATGGCTCTGGGCGAAATTTGGCGATCCTGAAAACCCTAGTTTCGTTTTGCTCTTTCTGATCTTAATCTTGATCGATCTGGGTTAGCAATTGTGGTGTTGTCGATCCTTCTGAGTAAGGTTTCTAGACTTTACCTTGGTTTCTAATCTTTTGAAGTCAGGATTAGGGTTTGTTCTTTTCGTTTTCTTGCTAGGGTTTGCCGCCAATACGCTTTGGTTTTTTCTTTTTCGTTTCTGATTTACGTTGCATGGTTCTTCTTTTCTTATGTGATGGATTCAAAACAATTCAAGCCGCCTGATGTAAGTAGTAGGGATCGGGGTTTGGAGGATTTAGGGTTCCAATCGTTTTCTGAAAAAATGCATGGGGATGTGTTCATAAGTTCGAAGGGTTATACACCGTTGAATATTCAGGAAAGAAGGGATAGGACGTCATTATTTGCCAAACCCCTGAATATTGATGGTAATCCGGTCATTCCTCGTCGTGGAGTGGAACATAAAGAGCAGAAGATAATAAATGTTATTGATGAGTTGGAGAAAGTCACTGTGCCGGTTCAGATGGATAGTTCACACGATGTTTGCAAGGAAGATCTGAATCAGCCGAAGTCTATGTCGTCTTCTTATGCTGAAAAGCTTCTATCCGAAAGTCAAACTTCTCGTAATAAAAGGGAGGTTAAATTCAGACTCTTGGAACCTGCGGAGACTAGAGAAGATGCTGATGTTGTTATTCCGAAAGAGGTTGTTCAGCAGGTACAAGATAAGTTTGATAATGTGCTTTATGGATATTTCTTAGGGAATAGATTACCTTTTCCTGTGGTAGAATACTATGCAAAGAATGTCTGGGCAAAGTTTGGTTTTTCAAAGCTTATGATGAACACGTCAGGATTCTTTTTCTTCAAGTTTGACTCGAAGGAGGGATTGATGAAGGTTCTGGAAGGAGGACCATGGTTAATAAGAAAAGTTCCGTTATTTTTGAACATATGGTCGCCAAAGGTTATCCTTAAGAAAGATAGTATTAAAACTGTTCCAGTTTGGGTCAAATTGCATAATGTTCCGATTTCAGTTTACACTGATGATGGTTTGAGCCTGTTGGCTTCTAAACTAGGGGTTCCTAAAAGGCTAGACTCCTATACTGCTGATATGTGTGTGGAAAACTGGGGAAGGAGTAGTTATGCCCGTGCAATGGTTGAACTTAATGCTGATAATGAACTTAAGGACCATATTACAGTAGCTATTCCTAAGATGGATGAGGAGGGTTACATTATGGAACGGGTAGAAGTTGAATATGAATGGAAGCCGTTACGTTGTCCGACATGTTGTCTTTTTGGTCACGACCATAGCACGTGTAGCAAAGTTGTTAAGGATAAAGCAAAACAGGTTGTTGTCGATGAGGAAGGATTTATTACAGACAAGAGACGAGTGGCAAAGCAAATGTATCCTTATAAGAAGCAAAAGGCCAAGTTTATGTATAAACCAAAGACGAGTAAAGCAGGAGCTAGTACTTCCGGAACCAAAAAGGATGATCACACTAATGGGCCGCAAACAGTCAAAGTGGCCAACTCTTTCCAAGCTCTATCGGCGGATGATGTGGATGATAAAGATGAGAGTACTAATGCTGGTAATGATCCGGGTCAAGTGGAGAAAAACATACCGAAGGGCAATAGGCCGAATGATGAGGTGCTTGAGACTAATCCTACTGAAATGTCAAAATTTATGAGTGGTGGTGTGAATGTTAGTCAATCTGGGGGGGCAAGCACTCCCGGTGCTATGGGTTTTAATGGGTAGTTTGGCCGCTTGGAATATAAGGGGTTTGAATCGTCCCCTGAAACAAAATGAGGTCCGGGTGCTTATAAATGAAAATCATTTGAGTATTTGTGCTATTTTAGAGACACATGTTCAGGTTAATAATCTTAGCAAAGTCTGTAAGAATGTTTTTCGTAAATGGAATTGGACGTCCAATGGGGATTTATGTCAACGAGGTACTAGGATTATTATCGGATGGAGTTCGGATGATGTGGACCTTATGGTTCTCTCGCAGTCTGATCAGGTAATCCACACTCAAATCCGCCTCAAAGCTGATTCTAAAGTGTTTCTCTGTTCCTTTGTGTATGCCGAGAATAAGTATCAAGATCGCCGTCTTCTTTGGGAAGATCTATGCAAGTTTAACAGTTTAGCTCTTGGACATCCGTGGGTGGTTCTTGGGGATTTTAACACGGCGCTGAATATGGAAGATTGCTTATATGGTCCGTCTACTCACACAATCGGAATGAGAGAATTCTTTGATTGTATCCAAACTGTGGAGCTTATGGATGTTAAATGTCATGGTTTTCATTTTACTTGGAACCAGAAACCTAAGGAGGGTATTGGGGTTTTTAAGAAGATAGATCGTATTATGGGAAATACTAAGCTTTTGGACTTGTTTCTAGACGTGTATGCTCTGTTCCAGCCTGCCCGAGTTTCTGATCATACTCCCTGCGTTTTAAAACTGCCTTCTATTAAACGTAATAAGCCGAAGCCTTTTAAATTTGCAAATTTTTTGACGTCTAAACCTGAATTTAGGCAGTATGTTACATCCGAATGGGCAAAAACAGTGCAAGGTTATGCTATGTTTTCGGTAGTTAACAAATTACGAAATCTGAAACCGCTCTTTCGTAAACTTTTACAACAACAAGGAAATCTTCATGATAAAGTGACTCGATTGCGTAGTGAGCTGGATGTGTTTCAGCAGATTGTTGATGCTAACCCGCTAGACAATGCAGCTCGAGAAGGCGATTTTGAGCGATTTTGTGCTTCTTGTTCTTCGATTTCCCTTGTTTTTTCTTGTGATCTTATGTATAACAGTCTGTGATTAGGCCTTGATTTCCAAGTGTCTATAACGAACTCGTTAGCATTTGGGATCGATTAAGAACTAGGGCTTTCTTTTGTTTTTCTTGAAAATCGCCTCCTTAGTAATAAAGTCTGAAACCCTAATTTATTAATCTAGTAGCCATTGATTGCGGTTAACTGTGATTAACTTAGCTAGATTGATGACACTATTTTAATCGATCAAGGGTTGAAGTTTTGTTCTAGGGGTTAAAGGATTACTTGTTTGTTTATTTTCGGTTTTCGGCTCTTGTCGGCTGATTAGGGTTTCTGTTGCTGCTTCCGTAATCTGTTCTTGCTGCTGTTTTTACGTGTGCATGTTTTTAGTTTGATACAAAGATGAGTTCTGAACCGCCTGATATCAATGATATTTTTCAGAAACCTTCATCTGGGAATGCTGATTATCGGGATTTGTATGGGAAGCCGCCAACCGTGATTAAGGGTTTGGGAAGCAAAATTCTGAATATTGATGGCAAAACGATGGCACCGAGACGTGGAGTTGTCGTGAATAATCTGAATGAGAATTGAGTTATCAATGTTCTTGATGAATTGGAGAAGATAACTGTCCCGGTTGAGAATGTTTATGCCGATAAACAACAGGAGACGGTCTCTTATGCTGAAAAGTTGAAATCTAATGTGGTATTAAAAAATGAAGTAAACTTTAGGATGATGGAGTCTGGGGAATCGTATAAAGAAGCTGATCTGGTCATTCCTAGGGAGGTTGTTAAGAAGGTTCAAGATAGATTTGAGAATGTGTTATTTGGATATTTTTTGGGCGACAGATTGCCTTTTCCGGTAGTCGAGTATTACGTTAAAAATGTATGGGCGAAGTTTGGGTTTGCAAAAATAATGATGAATTCGGAGGGCTTTTTCTTTTTCAAGTTTGACAACAAAGAAGGTATGAATAAAGTGCTTGAAGGTGGTCCGTGGTTAATCCGAAAGGTTCCGTTGTTTCTAAACAAATGGTCTCCGTCCACTAGTTTAAAGAAGGAGGGCATTAAATCAGTTCCCGTGTGGGTTAAGCTTCACAATGTTCCTATTGCAATTTACACTGATGATGGCCTTAGTCTGTTGGCGTCAAAAATAGGGGTTCCTAAAAGCTTGGATAGTTACACGGCGGACATGTGTGCTAAGAGTTGGGGGAGAAGTAGTTTTGCTAGAGCGTTAATTGAAATTAATGCGGAAAAGGAGCTGAAAGATCATATAGTTGTTGCAATTCCAAAGCTGGATGATGAGGGTTTCATTATGGAAAAAATTTCCATCGAGTATGAATGGAAACCAAACCGATGTTCGTCGTGTTGCATGTTTGGCCATAATGATCAAAACTGTCCGAAAAAACCTGAACCAATTATGAAGCAAGTTACTATTGATGAAGACGGGTTTATCACAGATAGAAGGAAAGTCGCAAAATTTGGTACTATGAATAAAAAACAAAAAACTAAGTTTGTATACAGGCCAAAGCCGAATAAGAATGGAGCGAGTTCTTCGGGTACGAAAAATGATGAAGTTCCGGTTGTAAAGAGTACTAATCAGGTTAAAGTGTCAAATGCTTTTGAGGTACTAGACGCGGAAGGTAGAGATGATGGTGACGGGGAGGAGAACTTACATAATAAAAATGATGATACGCATAAGAAGGGGAATCAAACGGCTCAGGTTATAGAAGAGATTTTGGAAAACACTCCTACGGAAATGGCTCATTTTATGTCTAATGATCAGCGTGTTGATCTCTCTGAGGGGGCAAGCACTCCCGGTAACAATGGTTTAAATGGGTAGCCTTATGTCATGGAATATTAGGGGCTTGAACCGGCCCCTGAAACAAAGTGAGGTTCGAACACTTGTTGCTGAAAATAATCTTCAATTGTGTGCTATTCTTGAATCGCATGTGGATGTTGGTAAGCTTGCTAAAGTGTGTAAATTTGTCTTTCGTAATTGGAATTGGACGTCAAATGGTGGGGTGTGTCGTCGAGGTACCAGAATCATTCTGGGCTGGAATGCTGATATTTTGGATGTTATGGTTCTTGCTCAGTCGGATCAGATTATTCATACTCAGGTTATTTTTAAAGCTAGCAAGAAAATTCTTTTCTGTTCATTTGTTTATGCAGAAAACAAGTATATAGATCGCAGATTGCTATGGGATGATATATGTAAACACAAAGGGTTTTGTCATGACAAGCCGTGGGTGGTTATGGGAGACTTTAATTCAGCGCTTAACATTGATGACTCGTTATCTGGGGTTTCCAAACCGTCCATTGGCATGCGTGAATTCCAGGAGTGTATCCAAAAAGCTGAATTAATGGATATTAATGCGCATGGTCTTCTGTACACTTGGAATCAAAAGCCGAAGAGTGGAGGTGGTTTATTGAAAAAGATAGATCGAATTATGGGTAACGTTAAATTCTTGGATCTGTTTCCTAATGCTTATGCTATGTTTCATCCGTACCGTATGTCGGATCACACGCCATGTATTCTAAAAATTCTTGGTAATAATGGGTTTCGGCCAAAACCTTTTAAGTTTCCAAATTTTATTGCTAATAAACCGGAGTTCAAGGAAACTGTTAACATAGAGTGGATGAAAAAATATGAGGGGGTAACTATGCTTTCGGTTGTAAAGAAGATGAGGAACTTAAAGCCTAAGTTGAGAAAGATTTTTTTCAACCAAGGAAATTTGCATACGAAAGTTACGAATCTGAGAAAGAAACTTGATGAGCTTCAGGTTCAGGTTGATGGTAATCCGTTTGATGTGCAACTTCGTCAGTTGGAAACTCAATGTCTTAAAGATTTTGAAGCAGCGGCATATGATGAGGAGTGCTTTCTGAAGCAAAAGTCTAAGGTTGAGTGGCTTTGTGCTGGGGACTCAAACACAAAATTTTTTCATAACACTGTGAAATCTCACAATGCTAGACTTAAAATTCATAGTGTTATGGATCTTTTGGGGAATAGGCATGAAGGCGAAAGAGTTGCTGATGCTATGGTTCTGCATTATTCGAATTTTTTGGGTATGGAGAATCCGATTGATCTAGCTAATTTGGAAAACTTGTTTTCCAATATTCTTAGCAATGAAGAAGCAGAGCATATGATTCGTCCGATTACTCGTGAAGAGGTTAAAGCAGCTATGTTTGATATTGGAGATGATAAGGCCCCTGGGCCTGATGGATATACTTCGGTTTTTTTCAAGAAAGCATGGGATATTGTTGGGAACGAAATTACTGATGCGGTCTTACAGTTTTTTGAAAACGGTAAGCTTCTGAAACAAATTAATCATACTATTCTTGCTTTACTTCCGAAAAAAGAAATTCCGGATTCGGTTTTGGATTATAGGCCGATCTCTTGCTGTAATGTTTTGTACAAATGTATTAGCAAGATTATTACTGAACGTTTGAAAGGTAGATTGGATTCTCTTGTCAGTATCAATCAATCAGCGTTTGTTCCAGGTCGGAAGATTTCAGATAATATTCTTCTAACTCCGGAGTTGATGCATAATTATCACATTAACAGGGGTCCGGCTAGGTGTGCTTTCAAAATTGATATTCAGAAAGCATATGATACTGTCAGCTGGAAATTTTTGGAGGACATTTTGATTCGATTTGGTCTTCATAGTAAAATGGTGAACTGGATCATGACTTGTGTGTCTACAGTTTCCTACTCTTTGAGTATTAACGGCAATCTGCATGGTTATTTCAGGGGAAAACGTGGATTAAGGCAAGGTGATCCAATGTCGCCTTACTTATTCACGTTAGTTATGGAGGTTTTAACGTTATTGCTTCGACGAGCAGCTAGTATGTCGTTTAAATATCATCTTCATTGTGCGAAAGAGAAAATAATTAATGTGTCTTTTGCGGATGATTTATTTATTTTTGTGCATGGTGACATCGGCTCTGTTAAAAAGATTAAGGATGCTCTGGAGAAATTCACGAACATGTCAGGTCTTGCTCCAAGTCCTGCTAAGAGTACGGTGTTTTTTTGTAATGTTCCTAACTCGATAAGGCAGGAAATTCTTGATATAATGCCGTTTCAGGAGGGTGAGCTTCCGGTTCGTTACCTTGGGGTCCCGCTTATATCTTCAAGACTTTTATATCAGGATTGTAGGAGCCTCATTGAGCGTATGGAGAAAAAGATAGTCAATTGGGTGACAAAATCTTTGTCTTTTGCTGGTCGGTTACAGCTTATTAACTCGGTTCTCTCTTCTATGCACATCTACTGGGCCTCTGTTTTCATTATTCCAGCTCGGGTTATCAGTGAGCTTGAAAAGCGTATTCGAAGATTTTTGTGGAATGCTGGTTCGGAAGGAAGGATTCGTGCTAAGGTAGCATGGAAGGATGTGTGTTTGCCTAAACATGAAGGCGGATTGGGTATTAGAAGTATTTCTGATGTAAACAAATCGCTAATGGCAAATCATATTTGGAGTATCATCTCGAAAAGGGAGTCTATTTGGGTGCGATGGATCCATAATTATAAAATTAAAGGGAGAAATTTTTGGGAGATTCCGTGCCGTGGGAGTGTGAGTTGGGGTTGGAGAAAAATCCTATCTATTCGTCATATTATCCGGCCACACATATGGTCGACTATTAAAAGTGGTGCTCAAACTAATGTTTGGAGTGATATGTGGTGCTCGCTAAGCCCTCTTAGTTCGTTTATATCTCCTCGGTCCATTGCTAATGCTGGGTTTTCGTTACAGTCTTCTGTTGCGGAAGTTATTGATCAGAATGGTAATTGGAGGTGGCCCCAAGCTTGGATGGATCTTTTCCCGGTGTTATTCACGATGGCGGTCCCTTCTATTGTTCCTAATAGTGTGGATCGGCTCATTTGGAAAGACTCGGAAGGGAAGGTTAGTGACTTTAAATCATCTCAAGTCTGGAACACAATTCGAAATAGGGATAATCAAGTGATGTGGTGTAACATGGTTTGGTTTCCTCAATGTATTCCGAGGCACTCGTTTCATTTGTGGCTTGCATTTAGAAACAAATTAAAAACACAGGATCGTTTGGCAGTTTGGGAAGCAGGTAGCCTTACGAATTTGAATTTGATGTGTTGTCCGCTGTGTAATTTTGATCGTGATAGTCGGGACCATTTGTTCTTCCGATGTGCGTTTGCGGATCAGGTGTGGAGTAAGGTTAAGGAGTTTGTTTCTTTGGGGAATGTGGACAATTCATGGCATTCGATTCTAATTTGGGTTGAAAAGCATGCTTCTTCTAAGAAAGCGGATCATGTTGTGAGTAAGCTGTTGATTGCGGCTTCGTCGTACTACATCTGGCAAGAGAGAAATAATAGACTATTCAAGAATAATAAAAGAACTGTGGATCAAGTTGCTGAGATAATTAAAAACACGGTTCGCTTGCGCCTGATGGGGTTCAGATTTCGGCTGGCTTCAATAAAGGATAGGATTTTTAAGAATTGGAAGATTGAAGAGATTGAAGATAATGTAGCAGATCCGGGCTAGTTGTTTTTTTGTCTTCGTGTGCGTTTTGGTTGTTAATGTGGTCGTTTTTTCGTTGGTTTTGTTTGTTCTGGTTGTTTTTTTGTTGATGTTCCTAGGCTTGGCATGTCAAGCTTAGTAGGTGTGTCGATTTTGTCACACCCTTGTACTTATTTTTTCATTTATAAAATTCATCGGGGTAACCCTTTACCCAAAAAAAAGACAATGCAGCTCGAGAAGCGGCTGCCAAGTGTCTTCATGAGTTTCAAAAAGCAGCTTATGATGAGGAGTGCTTTCTCAAGCAGAAATCAAAAGTTGAATGGCTTTGTGCTGGGGATTCGAACACAGCATACTTTCATAATTCTGTGAAAAGCAGGAATGCTAGAAATAAGATTCATTGCATTCATGATGTGCATGGTAATCGGTTTGAAGGTGATGACGTCCCAGCCGCTCTTTTGGATCATTATGAGACATTTCTGGGAACGGATCAGCTTGTCCAGACTGTTATTGCTGAAGACCTGTTTGTTAATACGCTTGACCAAGAAACAGCGAACCGAATGACAAGACAAGTAACTCGAGAGGAGGTTAAAAGTGCCATGTTTAGTATTGGTGAAAATAAGGCGCCTGGTCCAGATGGTTTCACTTCTTCATTCTTTAAACACGCTTGGGATATTGTTGGTGATGAGGTGACAAATGCTATTATTGATTTTTTTGAAAATGGTAAACTTCTAAAACAGGTCAACCATACTATTCTTGCTCTGATTCCTAAGAAGGATACTCCCAATTCTGTTCTAGACTATCGTCCTATTTCTTGCTGCAATGTGCTTTTTAAGTGTATTAGCAAGATTATAACGGATAGGTTAAAAGGAAGTTTGAATAACCTGGTTAGCATAAATCAGTCGGCTTTTATTCCAGGTAGGAAAATTTCAGATAATATTCTTTTGACCCAGGAATTGATGCACAATTATCATCTTAACAGAGGGCCTCCTAGATGTGCTTTCAAGATAGACATTCAAAAGGCGTATGATACAGTTAACTGGCAATTTCTTGAGTTAATCCTGATCCGATTTGGATTTCATCATAAAATGGTAAGTTGGATTATGACATGTGTCACATCGGTCACTTATTCTCTAAGCATAAATGGGGAGCTTCATGGGTATTTTGCGGGAAAGCGTGGTCTTAGACAAGGGGATCCACTGTCTCCTTACTTGTTTACGCTGGTTATGGAAGTGCTGACTCTTTTATTACAACAAGCTTCATTGCATACGTCTTTTAAGTTTCATGTTCGTTGTCCTAAACAGAAGATAATTAGTGTATCCTTTGCGGATGATTTGTTTTTATTCTCTCATGGTGATACTACTTCGGTTAAGCATCTAAGAGAGGCCCTAGAGAAGTTTACTCTAGCTTCGGGTCTGGTTCCGAGCATGGCTAAAAGTACCGTTTTCTTCACCAATGTTCCTCAAGCGATTAAAAATCAGATTATGAACATTATGCCCTTTCAAGAGGGATCGTTTCCGGTTCGTTATCTTGGGGTTCCGTTGATCTCTTCTAGATTGGCTGCCAAAGACTGCAAAATTCTTTTGGAGCGTGTGGAGAGACGAATAGATAGTTGGATGTCAAAAACTCTGTCGTTTGCAGGTCGGCTTCAGCTTATCAACTCTGTTCTTTCGGCTTTATACTCTTACTGGGCTTCAGTTATGATGCTCCCATCTAGTGTTATAAAGGATTTGGAGAAAAGGCTTCGAAGGTTCTTGTGGAATGGTGGTAATCAAGGTCCGGTTCGTGCTAAAGTAGCTTGGAAGGATGCTTGTTTGCCTAAAGAGGAGGGTGGTTTAGGTATTCGAAGTATAATGGATGTGAACAAGACTCTTTTAACTTCCCATATCTGGAGCTTAATTACTAACCGGCAGTTGTCACACCCTCAAATTACCACGTACGGAGTGTCCCTGTTAGGCGTGTGACTACTAGCAATGAGCCACCAATTACGTTGAATCACAAGTTTAAAATAAAGTTCCATCGTTTAATAATAATGAAATCCCAAACGTAAGTCATTCAAAACCATAAGTTCAGCGGAAGCGTTAACGTAACATAATGTAAATACTTTCCAAACAACTATAGTAAATAAATGTTTGATAATTAAACCCATCAATGCAACCATGACCACTCACGCCCTCCAGCCAGCAAGTTCCTGTTCCTAAGTGCCTAACGACCTGCGAGCATGTTACAAGTGTATCAGACAAAGCTGGCGAGTTCACAGTTTTAGAAAACGTTTGTTACCAGTTGTATGTAAAACAGTTCAATAACCAATGCAAGTAATATTGTTAATATCTCAATTCCGAACAAGACGGCTCCTGAAATACATGACTGCCCTTCCCACGTACTCCTATCTAGTACTGGGCCCCGACTGGGTCATTAGTTCACATCCGTCCTATCTAGGAGCGGTGTGAGGGTGCCAAACCTAAGTAGCGCTACCAACTAATACCCGTTACCCTCCAGGTAACATAATAAGGGACTTACAAAAATGATAGGTGAGAATATTAACCAATATACCCGTTATTACCCAGACCACTGACTGTCCCCAACCACTGGGACGCATGCTCGAATGTAGTGAACTCACCTTAGATTGCTCGGTATGTTACGTTACATTACCCGCTCCAAGTTGGTCAACCAAACCCTACCGTGGTTACCAAAAACAATCAGTTTCGTATGCACATTGATCACATATTTTTCATACACATTACACAAGTAGCGTACACATAAACACACGTCATATGCAAGTTATAACAAGAGGTCACGTAACACAACAATTCATAATAGCCTGTAATCAAGTATTCGGGTCTCATGCAAAGTTCACATCACTTGTTCATGTTTCACAAAACAATTAATAGTCATTTCGTTGTTCAAAAGAGTATGCGGTCAATTCTGATTTGTGCGGTGCACTAGTTAGTTCGGCCCAAGCTCAGTGCATGGCCCAACATCATGTGCGATTCCATGTTGACCAAGCGGCCCATGAGCGTATTTCAGCCCAATGAGGTGTGCGGCTGGGTTTCAATTGTGCGACCAGGTCTCAAGCGTGCGACCAGATCCCCGGTGTGCGATCAGATGTGCGATTCATTTAATGTTTGTGGTCCTCTGACCAGTGTGCGACCCACGATGTATAAAGCCCGTTCGAAAGTGTGTGTGCAGCCCATTAAAACCCGTAACAACAGTTAGCAGTTTTTAGCATGTTCCAAATGGATCAAACAATTATATTTTGCAATTATCATACGTGTTCCTACAACTCTACTAACCGTCCAATTAATAACCAATTCTTCCTTATGATCGACCACATCCAGTTTGATTCAGACATCACATAACATCTTCTTGCATAATTTCAATCATCACATAAGTCAAAATCATGGACCAAATATGCTAACAATTTCTAGCTTACATTAACAGTCATCATCGTTGGCATACATCAATTGGTCTAATAGTTTTTTTTATTTATTTATCATTAAGGTTTGTTAATACTAACAAACCTAACTCTAGTGCGTCATGCAACTTAACTACAAAAGTCAAAACTGTTTCCTCCACTCACATAACCCTAACCGTGTGCAATCATATTCTTTAATACTAATCATATATGATCTCCAATCAATACCAATTCATGAATTTCAAGAGCACTAATCCTCTGTTTATTTACAATTAATCAAGGATTAATTCATGTAATTATATTCACACAGAACCACACACACATACGTCAATGGATTCACACAACATCATCGGTACAACTTCTCCTAATCGGCCGGTTGTTAACAAGTTCTCATATTCTCTCCTATGTGATCGGTACAACCTTTAGCATGCTTTCTATTGTTCTTGATTCGTTACTATAGCACTACCAATTCATATAGATCATCAAACAATCAAACATTCTGTCATGTATAATATCAAATAGTGGTAATGTACTTACCAGAATATGAATTGCACAAGAGTGTGCCTATGGCCGAGAAGGGAAGGGCTTCGCTGGAAAGGGGGGGGGTCTCCACTGCCGTCGCCATCTAGAGAGGTGTAGGGTTTTCCATGTTTTCATAACAACGATACGTATTCTAACGTACACGCACATAAAGAATTCTTGGGCACAACAGATGCGGACCAAATGAAAGGGTGGGCCGAAGCCCAAACATAAGCCGGCTACTTATCGTGTGCGTGAACAATAATCCCAATCCACCGATCCACTTCCAACCTTCTATTGGACTTTACATGGCCGACAATTAAAAATCACATGGGCCGAGATGAACACGTGAGTTACTGCCATAGTTAGTCTTTTAGTGATCCTTTTGTATTGGGCCGAGAGAGTTGTCAGGTCATCATGATTCCCACTAAATGAAGTTTGCCAACATTATCAATTCACCTCTAATTACTATTGGGCCGATCAAATGCTAGGTTTGATATGATTGCAAATCACATGGATTACTAATTGTATTGAGATAAGTTCTTACATCACTCATTAAGAACTCTACATCATAATAGATGAACTATTCATCAAATATGTAGGTTACACATCAAGTATGCAAGTTACAACACTAACCATTATGAAAGAATTAGTGTGAAACAAGTAACGTGTTAAGGAAAGATCTTGAAAACTCAGGTTGTCACATCATCCCCAACTTGAAAGAAATTTCGTCCCGAAATTTGACAAGTAATCCAAAACGACAAGATGTTAACTCAGGATGACTGTGGATTTTCCGCGGGTACCACATCATCCCCAACTTGAAAGGGAATTTCGTCCCGAAATTCACTGGTTGCCTCTGATTTAGATTGGTCGGTTGGGAATAAGTGATGGCACTTGAGCCTCATCAGATTCTCACGTTCCCACGTGAACTCCAGTCCACGTCTTGAGTTCCAACGAACTCTCACAATTGGGATCCGGCTATGCCTACGAACTTTAACTTTTCGATCCATGATTTCGATGGGTTCATTCGACAACTGCACCCGTCTAATAAAGGTATCACAAGTGTTTCATCGAATAAGTACTGCCTTAGACTCGAGACATAGATGTCATTGCTAACGTTACTCAATTCGCCAAGTAACTCCAGCATGTACGCCACTTGCCAACGCGTTCCTGAATTTTGAATGGCCCACACAACGCAAGTTAAGCTTGCCGCGTTTCCCAAGGCGTATCACACCCTCCCAGGGTGAGACTTTCAACATGATACGACCATCTACAGCGAACTCTCAGTGTTTCCTAAGCTTACCGTCTTTCCTGACGGTCACTCGTTGCCGCCAAACAATTTCCGATCCAAGCAATCTTCCCAAGAGTTTCGAGTACAAGTCCTGGACCCGTGTTTAGGTTGTCATCCACCTCGGTCCACGAGGAGATTGGCATTATCATCCACGCAATATCTCAAACAGAGCTGCCTGAATACTAGAAGGGTAACAGCTACGGTAGAACTCAGCCAAAAGTATACGCCCTTCCAATTTACCCTAAGTTAATCCCACACATGCTCGCAGCATGTCTTCGAGTGTTAGGGGGTTTGTTTACTCAAACCGTTCGTCCTGATGATAAGTAATGCTCATGTCTAGACGTGAGCCAAGGGTGTTGTGTATCGCCTGCCATAAATCAGGTATAGCTCAAAATTGGAAGTAATAGGAGTTGACACCTCGTGCCTAAAACCGCCTCTCAGAGGAATATTCACAAGCTGTGAAGACGCGTAAGTTTCCTGGAGTGCAAGAGAATGTACCGGTTGCATGAGAAAATCAACGATCATCCATGTGATACTGTTTCCGTTCTGAGTTTTTTTTTTTGGTAGACCAGCGACAAAATTTGTGGCAGTCTGTTCTCATTTCCATATGGGTGTTTCTGGTTGTTGGCACCAAGCAGTAGGTTTTTGATATTCCACCTTGACTCTCGCACAAGTCAAACATCGTTCCTATACTCGGTTACGTGGGCCTTCATGTCCGGTTGCCAGTACATGATTTATAAATCCTAGTATCCCCTATCGAGACCCAGACGACTAGAATAACAATGTTGGTGTGCTTTGCTCAATACAAGTCCCGTACAGTTGCCGTATAATGAGATCCACACTCTTTCCTGGAGGTAGCGAATATCATCCGACCTGCCAAAGGTTGCTTCTCCACGCCCCGCATAGGTTCAACTTGAAAATTTTCTTCCCTCAGTTCTCCAGTTTGGGCAGTGTGAGTCTGATCAGGTAAGTTAGAGTCGATAGTGAGTTGCAAAGTTCGTGCACGTTTAAGTTTCATAGTTGTAATCATCCAAAAGTTCCCTCCTGTGATGCCATTAACTGATTTAGCTCTTTCGAAGCTAAGGTACGCGGGAGGCCCTTGTGATCGGTCTAAATAACGCATCTGGTACCGTCCAAGTAATGCCTCCATCTAAAATCCCAAGACAACGGTTTTCACCGCCGGTTGTGTGTCATGCAGTTCCTCTTTGTAACTCCACCACGTAAGTCATCACTCTCTCGTGTTGCGTCGGTGTATAACTGGGATTCTGATTCGGACCATCATGGTATACCACTAAATTACCCGCACCCTCGGGTAAAGATGATGCTCAGTGCATTGCAGAGTTGGAATTCGAAAGCTGAAAAGACATCCTCCTGTTTCGTCTTTCATGAACACAGCACCCTGCTGTGCTAAAGAGATTTAAGATGTGCGACCTTCAAAAATCCTGTGAGTGAGCTGCGATAGTATCTAGCGAAACCAAGAAATTACTGCATCCTCTAAGGGATCTTTGGTGCCGAACAATATCTAACGAAATGGGTTTTAGCGAGATCCACGTGTATTCCCACTTTGTTGATCATATGGGTAAAGGGTTACCCCGGTGAAATTTTATATCAACCAAAATAAAAAACAGGGTGTGAAGAGACATCAACACACACTTCTAGACTTGGCATACCAAGACTAGCAACACAAACAAAGACAAAACACCCGACAAAACGTCACAACCAAGAGACAACTAAACAAGGGAACACGACCCAAAAAACAAACACAAGGACAAAACTAACAAATCCACCTTAGCCCGGCTCCAAAGCCATATTCTTTGAGATCAGCCATCTTTCCAAAATCTTGTCATATTTTGGATCTCTACCCACCTTGAATCCCATAATTCTAAGCCGAACCGTGTAAATAATGATCTTAGATAGGGCATCAGCATTTCGAGAAAGAGGAGAAAAAAGACGATTGTTTCTTTCTTGCCAAATAAAATAAGTGGTGGCCGCAACCAGAATCTTACATATAATATGCTCTAGAGTTCTTGAATTAGCATTCAGTTCCATCCATTGAATAATCGACGACCAAGTGTTCAAAACACCCCCCATGTCCACGTTTTTCCTAACCACTCCCCAAACATCCGAGGAATAATGACATTGATAGAAAAGATGATCTCTAGAGTCACGATCACATTTGCATAATGGACAACACATGAGCTGTAAATTAGTAGCACTACCAGCTTCCCAAACGGTCAACCTGTCTTGCGTCTTAAGTTTATTCTTGATAACTTCCCAAAAGGTATCTCTCGAATCCAGAAGTTACCTTTAACAAGACTTCGCGTGGAGTGGCCCCTCCCTCAGGGGCCCTAAAATAAGATACAAATGCCGCCCATGATGTTCCTTCCTCTTGGAAATGATCCAGAACGTCATCCATAAATACGGTCGATTCATGTGGTCCATAGAGGTGTTGGTGTGTTGATTAACTCAATGGTCATGGTGTACAAAGTCGCAATGGCCGCATTGCGTTCGATATGCCGTTTCAGGAACATTCTCCTCTTGGTTGTCAATATATGGTCGAGGCAAACAGTTCTTGATTGTCACCTTACTGAGTTCTGGATAATCAGTACACATACGAAAAGGCTTTATCTTCCCGAATATAGCTGGGGCTCCCCAAAGCGAACAAAAACTATGTCCAATAAAACTCTTGTCCAACAGTTCCTGTAGATAGTCCTTGCAACCCTCCTGGTGCAAGACGGTATGTAGCACGAGTAATCAGGGTTGCCCCTGTCGTGAGATCAAACTGAGATTCTGCCTAACAATGGTGGAAGTAAATCTAGAAGCTCCTAGGGTAGCACACTGAGAGGAATCACGAATAATTGGTGGATCCTCGATCCTCTTTTCCTTAGCCTCAAAATCAGTAACGGTTGCTAACGTAGCAGGGTGATCCCTCCGTAGACACTTCTGGGCCTTCATAGCTGATATGGCGCTAACCTTTTTTTTTTTTGGGTAAAGGGTTACCCCGGTGATTCTATTAAAACAATCCCAATAAAGAACAAGTAGTGAGGATGAGATCCACACTAATTCATATACAGGACATGCCCCGTATATGTAAACCAAAAACAAAACCAAACATTCTAAGACAACCCACATCCTAGCCTACATTACACCATGAAACAAAGTAGGCAAGACCAAAACACGAAAAAACCAAAAAACGACTCAACCTCCATCATCAAAAATGAAATTGCCACAAACTGGCAACCCCTTGACTCGAATCACTACATGTCTAGCCATTGGAACCCTTTGTGGAGGAGTTGCTTGCCCGAGCTCTAGAAGATGAAGGATGTGTTCCCGAAGTCATAAATTCATTAGTTTCATTGTAGACTTCCTCGACCTCCTCCTCATCTGAATCCTGCTTGTCATTAGACTGCTTGGCCTTCTTCTCTATACGACCCACCATACTACCTCCCTGACCACCATCATCGTCCTTAAGGGCATCAAATGGGTTAGACGTTGATACCTGATTGTTCATCGGCTTCCTTAAGGACGAATTTGGTTTAGGGTTTACAACAGGCCTATACACTACCTTAGGTTTCTGATTTTTCATATGGAGACCTTGGTTAGTAGCTTTCTTCTTCTTGGCACCACTCTGTTGCTTTAGAACAAACAACAATTCTCCACACAAAATTTTCTCCTCACAAGGTATGTCTGCGCGATTTCTGAATAACCAATCCACACTATCTACTGCATTGTAACCATCAGGGGTAGTAGAAGGAAGGTCGATGTCGAACACCTGTCTCCCAAGGTCGAGTTTGCATCCTAGCGAACATATAAGGCTTCAATTGACTTGCATCAGCCGACTCCACAACAGGATCGGTTTCAAAAAGCATCAGGGTTAAACAGAACAGAGACGAAGCGAATAGCTACCCATCCAAGCTATCGTGTTGCTATTACGCCTGGTATAGCCTATGCCAATACTAAATGTCCTTCCATTTGCTTCGTTTCCAATGTTTTTTATTTCATCACGAGAATCTCCAGTACTGCCGTCATTCCCTTGGTTGTCGTCACCTTGGCTTAACACAGTCATTCCTTGTCGAGGTCACCTTCGTTTCCATACTGTAAGCTACGATCACGAGTACCTTAATGTTGCCGCGACTGTTGCCTCTAATATTGTTGCCTGTAACGGTGTCCTGCGTCCTTTCACCAATAAGGTCCATCTTTTCACATTTCGTGCCACGTCCTAAGGCACTACTCCTGGTACGGGCGGTTACACAGTCCGCTCTACAGTCAATCGTTATCGATTTTGTCCTGATTGGTCCGTAAGAGTCGACTCCCATGAGTCGCTGGCTGGGGTTAAGGATTCGATTGGAGTCAAATCTCTGTTGTTCGTTGCTGGTAACTTGGGTCGTCCAAATACTGAGGTCGGTAAAATACTACGCTTACCCTTTTGTCCATCAATCTAACAAGTCGATTGAGTAATAGACAGTATGCTGTAAGAGTGTTGCAGAAGTGATCACACTTCGGGGTCTAAGACGTCAATACGTAGAGTTCCAGCAACAAAGAAAAGTGAGAAAGGTATAGACCAATCATTGTCGTTGCAACATCCCACTCAGGGATGTCCGTACAAGCACCTAACATTCTACACAGTTTGCTAGGCGTTCAGATGGGTGTTCAGGTAAGACTCGATAGCATCAAGATTCGAAAGGATTCAGAGAGGAGTGAAAAGATCACGTTCAAGTAAGAGACAATCACTGATATGACTCTTATAGACTGTTGTGTTTCACATCGATCACATAACGGAACGGAACCCCTTTTTCACTTGTTAAGCCTCACTGGGACTCGCATGCACCCCACATTGTTATTATGTGTGCACCCACAATAACACTGTGATTTGCATGCTCATCTCAGTTCCTCTTAACTCGTGTCAAATGGTTCCTCCAACTCGAGTGGCAATCAAAGAGCATCACGTAACGTGGGTCATGAATGTTTAGGGAAATACCACCCTATCAGACACATAACAGAGGCAGGTGATACATGAATTCATACTATTGTGCTAGACGTGCAATCTCATGCAATATCATAACTTGTTCACTAGTTATGCAGTACAATGAGTATACGAGAGACGAACCTTGCAGTCTGGAGCTGAGTGTCATGTTCGTATTCAGAACTTGTTCGATTATAGTCTGGTTTTATAAAAACATTTTTAAACCAAGTTCACTATAACCAGTGGCTCTGATACCAAACTGTCACACCCTCAAATTACCACGTAGGGAGTGTCCCTGTTAGGCGTGTAACTACTAGCAATGAGCCACCAATTACGTTGAATCACAAGTTTAAAATAAAGTTCCATCGTTTAATAATAATGAAATCCCAAACGTAAGTCATTCAAAACCATAAGTTCAGCGGAAGCGTTAACGTAACATAATGTAAATACTTTCCAAACAACCATAGTAAATAAATGTTTGATAATTAAACCCATCAATGCAACCATGACCACTCACGCCCTCCAGCCAGCAAGTTCCTGTTCCCAAGTACCTAACGACCTGCGAGCATGTAACAAGTGTATCAGACAAAGCTGGCGAGTTCACAGTTTTAGAAAACGTTTGTTACCAGTTGTATGTAAAACAGTTCAATAACCAATGCAAGTAATATTGTTAATATCTCAATTCCGAACAAGACGGCTCCTGAAATACATGACTGCCCTTCCCACGTACTCCTATCTAGTACTGGGCCCCGACTGGGTCATTAGTTCACATCCGTCCTATCTAGGAGCGGTGTGAGGGTGCCAAACCTAAGTAGCGCTACCAACTAATACCCGTTACCCTCCAGGTAACATAATAAGGGACTTACAAAAATGATAGGTGAGAATATTAACCAATATACCCGTTATTACCCAGACCACTGACTGTCCCCAACCACTGGGACGCATGCTCGAATGTAGTGAACTCACCTTAGATTGCTCGGTATGTTACGTTACATTACCCGCTCCAAGTTGGTCAACCAAACCCTACCGTGGTTACAAAAAACAATCAGTTTCGTATGCACATTGATCACATATTTTTCATACACATTACACAAGTAGCATACACATAAACACACGTCATATGCAAGTTATAACAAGAGGTCACGTAACACAACAATTCATAATAGCCTGTAATCAAGTATTCGGGTCTCATGCAAAGTTCACATCACTTGTTCATGTTTCACAAAACAATTAATAGTCATTTCGTTGTTCAAAAGAGTATGCGGTCAATTCTGATTTGTGCGGTGCACTAGTTAGTTCGGCCCAAGCTCAGTGCATGGCCCAACATCATGTGCGATTCCATGTTGACCAAGCGGCCCATGAGCGTATTTCAGCCCAATGAGGTGTGCGGCTGGGTTTCAATTGTGCGACCAGGTCTCAAGCGTGCGACCAGATCCCCGGTGTGCGATCAGATGTGCGATTCATTTAATGTTTGTGGTCCTCTGACCAGTGTGCGACCCACGATGTATAAAGCCCGTTCGAAAGTGTGTGTGCAGCCCATTAAAACCCGTAACAACAGTTAGCAGTTTTTAGCATGTTCCAAATGGATCCAACAATTATATTTTGCAATTATCATACGTGTTCCTACAACTCTACTAACCGTCCAATTAATAACCAATTCTTCCTTATGATCGACCACATCCAGTTTGATTCAGACATCACATAACATCTTCTCGCATAATTTCAATCATCACATAAGTCAAAATCATGGACCAAATATGCTAACAATTTCTAGCTTACATTAACAGTCATCATCGTTGGCATACATCAATTGGTCTAATAGTTTTTTTTTTTATTTATTTATCATTAAGGTTTGTTAATACTAACAAACCTAACTCTAGTGCGTCATGCAACTTAACTACAAAAGTCAAAACTGTTTCCTCCACTCACATAACCCTAACCGTGTGCAATCATATTCTTTAATACTAATCATATATGATCTCCAATCAATACCAATTCATGAATTTCAAGAGCACTAATCCTCTGTTTATTTACAATTAATCAAGGATTAATTCATGTAATTATATTCACACAGAACCACACACACATACGTCAATGGATTCACACAACATCATCGGTACAACTTCTCCTAATCGGCCGGTTGTTAACAAGTTCTCATATTCTCTCCTATGTGATCGGTACAACCTTTAGCATGCCTTCTATTGTTCTTGATTCGTTACTATAGCACTACCAATTCATATAGATCATCAAACAATCAAACATTCTGTCATGTATAATATCAAATAGTGGTAATGTACTTACCAGAATATGAATTGCACAAGAGTGTGCCTATGGCCGAGAAGGGAAGGGCTTCGCTGGAAGGGGGGGTCTCCACTGCCGTCGCCATCTAGAGAGGTGTAGGGTTTTCCATGTTTTCATAACAACGATACGTATTCTAACGTACACGCACATAAAGAATTCTTGGGCACAACAGATGCGGACCAAATGAAAGGGTGGGCCGAAGCCCAAACATAAGCCGGCTACTTATCGTGTGCGTGAACAATAATCCCAATCCACCGATCCACTTCCAACCTTCTATTGGACTTTACATGGCCGACAATTAAAAATCACATGGGCCGAGATGAACACGTGAGTTACTGCCAAAGTTAGTCTTTTAGTGATCCTTTTGTATTGGGCCGAGAGAGTTGTCAGGTCATCATGATTCCCACTAAATGAAGTTTGCCAACATTATCAATTCACCTCTAATTACTATTGGGCCGATCAAATGCTAGGTTTGATATGATTGCAAATCACATGGATTACTAATTGTATTGAGATAAGTTCTTACATCACTCATTAAGAACTCTACATCATAATAGATGAACTATTCATCAAATATGTAGGTTACACATCAAGTATGCAAGTTACAACACTAACCATTATGAAAGAATTAGTGTGAAACAAGTAACGTGTTAAGGAAAGATCTTGAAAACTCAGGTTGTCACAGCAGTCCCTTTGGGTACAATGGATCCACTCATACTGTAACACCCCAACCCGGAAGGGCTGACGTGTCACAATAACAGTAGTATCATAAACAAAAGTCATAATTCCATTTATTTATTTGACAAGGATACAACCATATAATAACGAAACTTAAGATTAATATACAAGCAGACACATTCATTTTTATTAACTAACATCTTCAGATTTATTCCTAAGCTTTATTCTTCTCTCTTTCCCCCGCCCAAGATAACCTGCTGACCTGTAAATACAAAATTTATACGGAATGAGCCAAATGCTCAGTACGGAATTATAGGCTCAAAGAACAAATAACGCTTTATGCAAAACTTATACAATGCAAGAACATAATTTCATAATCATATCTTACGGATGTACCCATGAGCAAACTGAAAACGTGACAATACACAGGTAGCTACTCCTGCATACTTATCACACGAGATGGCCAGTTGGCATACCTGTTATCCATCTCATTAACTTAAATTCTAGGATCGATCCATACGCCTCCTAGTAGCTTTGTACCACACTTGTACCTAGGGACGCCGTGAACTAATCTCTCCGTCACAGATGGAGCACATGCTGTTGATGCCGCAACAACATGCTCGTGGGACACTCCACGAGAAGCGATACTCAGGGTATCAGAGTACAAATGGACTTATTCATATAACTTATAAAACTTATTTTCATAACAGAACGGAACATATATTGGAACATGCGATAATGAGTACAACTAACATAATATTATCGCATGACATGAAAGCTTAAATCAAATGATTAGAACAGAATTCGAACGGACTGTCAAATGAATCGATACTCAAAGACGTGAGGAGTTTTAAAATATATAGTAATTTAGTGGTTTATAACAATTTGAATATGAAGCAATAAGAAGTGGGGTAAGGATCCGTACCTTAATAACTCCAAAGTGAAGCTACCTTGTGCTAATATTTTAGATTTATACGGGGAGAGTTTAGACTACTGATTAGTCTTTTAACCTAATTTAAATAACATGCACACAAACTAGGTTAGTAACTTAATACAGCCTTTACGATAACTCACGAGATCAAATTCTCACAACGAACGACAAAGTGCGATACTTCATCCATCGAATTAACGATGATCCGTCAAATTAATGACGAACGACAAAGTACAATACTTTATCCATCGAATTAACGATGATCCGTCAAATTAATGACGAACGACAAAGTATAACCCTAATGTGGGCAGCACTTAAACATCCATTGGATATATTGATCGATCGGACAATGAATTGTAATAGCGATCGAGTTATTACCCTGTTCTGCAGCACCCCGCTACTCTTAATTAGTGTTTTGTGTGTGTTTGGAGAGTAATTAGACGATAACTCAGAGTGAATTTGAAGTTTGAACGTCGTTTTTGTGCCCAGAATCAAGTGCCAACCTCTGCTATTTATACACGATTTTGAACTAGCTTACGGACCGTAAGCTTAATAACCTTACGGTCCGTAAGGTTAAAAAAAATGGGTATAGGGTGGCCACGTGTGGAACTAGCCTAGCTGAGTCGACAATTTTAATAAATTCAACTTCCGTAACAAGTTATTAGGATAATCGTCACGTAGGGAATACCCCCCCTGAGTTTTAGGGGCCCTAATCCTGATTCTGAAATTTCTGAAAATTCTAGGGTTTGTACAGAATTACTTGGGTGTCTTAATTAGGGTTTCCTATGGGTTAATTTAATAAAATAATTAGGTCTTTTAATATTATTAGTTTATTATGATTTTAAATTTTCGGTTATTACAACTATTACCCCCTTAAAAGAAATTTCGTCCTCGAAATTTTTCAAATAAGAACATATCGTATAAGTAACGGAATTTTCATAGCAGAGTTACTAACTTATATAACCAGAATTTCCTAAACACACATGTGTATCTGAAATTCATAACTAAGATCATGACTATAATTGTCAATTACCTTACATATGTGCCCTAATGGTCCTCCTATAATGCATCTTAATAAAATATCTTACCGTACGAAAAGTCAATAGAGACTTAAAGATACTTAGAGTGACTATTGGTACTGATATTTCCTACATAGATATGCTTAATTATAGCTAAGATATATTCACATAAGGTAAAACATAAATGACCGTAAACAGAAACAATTGAACATATATCAAAGAGCAAGTTTTACCGTTACTCGACTAAAATTCTATTGCGAGAATAGATTAGGGTATAGAGAACGAATTGATTCTTCAGATTCCCATGTTGCTTCGCGTTCAGAGTGATTTTTCCAGAGGATTTTAACAAACGAAATTACTTTCCTACGCAAAACCCTTTCTTGTCGATCTAAAATGGCTTCTGGTTCCTCTTCGTAGGACAAATCCTCGTGAATTGTAAGTAACGGATAACTAATGACATGAAGTGGATGATAATTATATCCTCTTAACGAGGAGACATGAAAAACGTTATGAACGTGAGAGAGCTGAGGAGGTAAAGCCAGTCGATATGACACTTCTCCAATTCTTTCAAGGATTTCAAACGGACCGATGAAACGAGGACTAAGCTTCCCTTTAATTCCAAATCTACGAACGCCACGCCACGGTGATACCTTTAAGAATACGTGGTTGCCAATTTTAAATTCGAGTGGTCGTCTATCTTGATCTGCATAGCTCTTTTGTCTGCTCTGAGCTTCTTTTAGTTTTTCTCGTGCCATAGTGACTTTTTCATTTGTAATCTGAACTAGTTCTGGCCCTTCAATAATCTTTTCTCCAACTTCATCCCAGCATATCGGTGCACGACATTTCCGACCATACAAAAGCTCAAAAGGTGCCATGCCAATACTTGCTTGCCAACTATTGTTGTAAGCGAACTCAACAAGGCATAAATATTCATCCCAGTTTCCAGACCATTCAAGTGCACATGCTCGGAGCATATCTTCCAAGGTCTGGATCGTACGTTCTGACTGCCCATCTGTTTGTGGATGGAAAGCCGTACTAAACTTCAGTCGTGTACCCCAAGCTGCCTGAAAACCTTTCCAAAATCGTGAGGTGAAACGTGGGTCTCTATCGGAAACAATGGAAGATGGTGTGCCATGGAGTCGAATAATTTCTTGAAGAAATATTTCGGATAACTTATTAACCGAAAATCCTTGCTGAATCGGTAGAAAATGTGCTGACTTTGACAATCTATCGACAACAACCCATACAACATCATTCTTCTTGAATGTCTTAGGCAAACCAGTAACAAAATCCATTGTGATCTCATCCCACTTCCATATGGGAATATCCAATGGCTGCAATAGACCGCTTGCTCGTTTGTGTTCAATTTTCACTTGTTGGCAAGTGAGGCATTTACTTACATAGCGAGCAACGTCTTCCTTCATGCCATTCCACCAGAAGTTCTGTCTTAAGTCTCGATACATCTTAGTAGATCCTGGGTGAATTGAAAATGGTGAGCTGTGAGCTTCGGCTAACAATGACTCACGAAGGGTGGAGTCATCGGGTACACAAAGTCTTTTACCGCACCAAATCACCCCATGATGGTCTATACGAAATTCAGATTGCTTACCCACCTCAAGATTTTGCACAATTGCCCAAAGTTCTCCATCTTGCTTTTGTGCATCTTTGATCCGTGATATGAGGTCGGGTTCAATCTGCATTCTAGCTAGATATCCATCAGATTTACTAACCTGAAGCCAAATGTTCATCCTTTCGAGATCCCTCATAATATGAGGCTGAATTTGTAAGCAAGATATAGTCCCGGAATTCTTTCGGCTTAACGCGTCAGCTACAACATTGGCTTTGCCTGGATGATATTGAATATTTGCGTCGTAATCTTTTAAAAGTTCTAACCATCTTCTTTGCCTCATATTTAGCTCTTTCTGCATAAATATATACTTGAGGCTCTTGTGGTCGGTAAAGATGTCACAACTCTCACCATACAGATAGTGTCGCCAAATCTTAAGTGCAAAGACGACTGCGGCTAGTTCTAAATCATGTGTAGGGTAGTTAACTTCATAAGGTTTCAACTGACGGGAGGCATAAGCGATAACCTTCCCATGTTGCATTAGCACACAACCTAATCCTTTCTTTGAGGCATCACTATAGACTTGGTAACCTCCTGATCCAGAAGGGAGAGCGAGTATCGGAGATGATACGAGTCGTTTCTTCAATTCTTCAAAACTTTTCTCTTGTTCCTCATTCCATGAGTACTTCACCCCTTTCCTTAGGAGTTTTGTGAGTGGTAAAGCGATTACCGAGAATCTTTCAATGAATCTTCGGTAATAGCCAGCAAGACCCAAGAAACTTCGTATTTCGGTAACAGAAGTAGGTCTTGGCCATTTTGTAATAGCTTCAACCTTTGTTGGGTCTACCATAATTCCCTCTGCTGATATGACATGACCTAGAAATGCCACTTGGCTAAGCCAAAAGTCACATTTGGAAAACTTCGCGTACAACTTCTCATGCCGCAAGGTTCCAAGTACCGCATGTAGATGTGCTTCATGCTCTTCGTGACTCTTAGAATACACTAGAATGTCATCGATAAAGACAATAACGAATTTGTCTAGGAATTTGTGAAACACGCGATTCATCAAATCCATGAAGACTGCGGGTGCATTAGTTAGCCCAAAGGGCATAACCAAAAATTCGTAATGACCATATCGAGTACGAAAGGCGGTCTTGGGAACATCATCATTCTTGATCTTTAGCTGATGATACCCGGACCTCAGGTCAATTTTTTAGAAGAACTGAGCCCCCTGAAGTTGATCAAAGAGATCATCAATGCGAGGCAGAGGATACTGATTACGAATAGTAATCTTGTTCAGTTCTCGGTAGTCAATACATAAACGCATACTACCGTCTTTCTTTTTCACAAATAAGACCGGAGCACCCCAAGGTGAAACACTGGGTCTTATGAATCCTAGATCTAACAATTCTTGCAATTGTTCCTTCAACTCCTTCAGTACCATCGGGGCCATACGGTATGGAGCTTTAGAAATAGGTTCGGCACCAAGGATCAAGTCGATGGTGAATTCTACCTGCCGGTCAGGTGGTAATCCCGGTAGTTCATCCGGAAATACATCAGGATATTCACGAACAACGGAGTGGCTATCGATACTCTTAACACTAGCAGAAGTATCCCTAATCGATGCTAGGAATCCAGCACAACCGTTTGATATGAATTTTCGAGCCTTGAGCGCAGAGATAATTTTAAGAGATTTATGAGTTTGAGTTCCCTGATATATAATATCAGGATGATGAAGATCTCCGAAAATAACACGGCGAGAATGACAATCTATAGTTACGCGGTGTCTAGATAACCAATCTATTCCTAGAATAACATCAAAGTCACACATATGTATTGGAAATAAGTCTGCCTTACACACAATAGATTCAATACGGATCGGACAATCTTTATATACGGAAGTGATTACGGATGAATTTTCCATGGGAGTGGAAATGGTTAAAGTATGATTTAAGAGAGTTGGTCTTATCGGAAGATACTTAGTAAACGAGTGGGATACTAAAGAATGAGTCGCTCCTGTGTCGAATAACACATAGATACTATGTTTACCAAGCTGAAGGGTTCCCGACACAGTACCTGGGGCATTAGCAGCATCAGTAGCAGAAAGTGCGAAAACTCTTCCTCCAACATTGGGTGGTGCAACGTTTGGTCGGTTATTCTTCCTAGTGTCTTTCTTTGTACACTCCTTGATCATGTGTCCAGTTTGGCCACATCTAAAGCATGCTCCTGTACTTCGGTGACATACGCCATGATGTCTCTTACCACAAGTATTACATAGAGGATATGTAATCTGATTCGGGTTTACTTGTTGATTCAGTGGTTGAGCTCTAATAGGTTCTGCATACAACTGAATCTGGTTTTGAGCAGGCCTCGGGTTTTGCAGTCTAGGTTGCCATGGACGTGCCTGATTTCTAGAGTTTTGATTTCCTTGCACTTTGCGATCTTGATGTTGTGGCGTAGTGGATGATTGGTCGTTTTCCTGCTTAAATTGTCCTTCCCTATTTCTCTTTTTATTATCCCCAGTTCGAGATAAGAATTCTTTCCTTTCGAATTCAAAAGTTTTGATTGCATCAGCAACTTCGGTGATATCCTTAAATTTCATATACATGATCGACTTCCGAATTCGATCATTGACTGCCCACTTGCATTTTTCTGCCTGGACTTCTGCTGATCCTGCAACGTCTCCTACAATACTAGCCAACCTTGAAAATCGAGTAATGAACTCAGAGGCTGGTTCATCACTTCCCTGTCGAATCACTGCATACTCCCTGATATAAGCTTCTTTATCAGCGGTCGAAAAATACTTGTCGTAAAAGATATTACGAAAGTCGACCCATGAAAGATTAGCGTCAAAATCATCCCCTCCTTTGACATGCTTATATCCTTCCCACCAAGTTTGTGCGTCATCTTCCAGTTTGTAGGTAGCCAATCTAACTTTGTATTGCTCCGGAACTCCAAGAACTCCGAAGATCTTTTCAATATGAGCTATCCAGTTCCTTGCTTCGACTGGATTATTAGCGTGACTAAAGGATTTCGGCTTTTGTTTTTGGAATTTACTAATCCATATGTCTATACTATAAGTAGTATTGTTTGTGGTATTTTCACGAGTTTCACCACCAGAGGTTGGATTAGTGTTAGTGCCTTCTGGATGACGAGTTTGTTGAATAACGGCCTCAGCGGTTTGAGCAACCAGGTTTGGAAGCAACCCGGCAACAGCCTGGTTGATAGCATTAATTACGCTTGGATCGACTGGAGTCTCATTCGAAGAAGTGTTGTTACGTACAGGGTTAGTACGAGTATTCCTATGTAGCGGACGACGAGGAGGCATCTATAAGAATAGACATAGGAATTAAACCAAATAAGAGACCAAATTGAATCCTATCATAGATATCTACCCATTTCTCACAGGTTTTAATTACTATCTTCAAGTTTTCTACAGGAAAGAGCCTTTGCTCTGATACCATAGCTGTAACACCCCAACCCGGAAGGGCTGACGTGTCACAATAACAGTAGTATCATAAACAAAAGTCATAATTCCATTTATTTATTTGACAAGGATACAACCATATAATAACGAAACTTAAGATTAATATACAAGCAGACACATTCATTTTTATTAACTAACATCTTCAGATTTATTCCTAAGCTTTATTCTTCTCTCTTTCCCCCGCCCAAGATAACCTGCTGACCTGTAAATACAAAATTTATACGGAATGAGCCAAATGCTCAGTACGGAATTATAGGCTCAAAGAACAAATAACGCTTTATGCAAAACTTATACAATGCAAGAACATAATTTCATAATCATATCTTACGGATGTACCCATGAGCAAACTGAAAACGTGACAATACACAGGTAGCTACTCCTGCATACTTATCACACGAGATGGCCAGTTGGCATACCTGTTATCCATCTCATTAACTTAAATTCTAGGATCGATCCATACGCCTCCTAGTAGCTTTGTACCACACTTGTACCTAGGGACGCCGTGAACTAATCTCTCCGTCACAGATGGAGCACATGCTGTTGATGCCGCAACAACATGCTCGTGGGACACTCCACGAGAAGCGATACTCAGGGTATCAGAGTACAAATGGACTTATTCATATAACTTATAAAACTTATTTTCATAACAGAACGGAACATATATTGGAACATGCGATAATGAGTACAACTAACATAATATTATCGCATGACATGAAAGCTTAAATCAAATGATTAGAACAGAATTCGAACGGACTGTCAAATGAATCGATACTCAAAGACGTGAGGAGTTTTAAAATATATAGTAATTTAGTGGTTTATAACAATTTGAATATGAAGCAATAAGAAGTGGGGTAAGGATCCGTACCTTAATAACTCCAAAGTGAAGCTACCTTGTGCTAATATTTTAGATTTATACGGGCAGAGTTTAGACTACTGATTAGTCTTTTAACCTAATTTAAATAACATGCACACAAACTAGGTTAGTAACTTAATACAGCCTTTACGATAACTCACGAGATCAAATTCTCACAACGAACGACAAAGTGCGATACTTCATCCATCGAATTAACGATGATCCGTCAAATTAATGACGAACGACAAAGTACAATACTTTATCCATCGAATTAACGATGATCCGTCAAATTAATGACGAACGACAAAGTATAACCCTAATGTGGGCAGCACTTAAACATCCATTGGATATATTGATCGATCGGACAATGAATCGTAATAGCGATCGAGTTATTACCCTGTTCTGCAGCACCCCGCTACTCTTAATTAGTGTTTTGTGTGTGTTTGGAGAGTAATTAGACGATAACTCAGAGTGAATTTGAAGTTTGAACGTCGTTTTTGTGCCCAGAATCAAGTGCCAACCTCTGCTATTTATACACGATTTTGAACTAGCTTACGGACCGTAAGCTTAATAACCTTACGGTCCGTAAGGTTAAAAAAAATGGGTATAGGGTGGCCACGTGTGGAACTAGCCTAGCTGAGTCGACAATTTTAATAAATTCAACTTCCGTAACAAGTTATTAGGATAATCGTCACGTAGGGAATACCCCCCTGAGTTTTAGGGGCCCTAATCCTGATTCTGAAATTTCTGAAAATTCTAGGGTTTGTACAGAATTACTTGGGTGTCTTAATTAGGGTTTCCTATGGGTTAATTTAATAAAATAATTAGGTCTTTTAATATTATTAGTTTATTATGATTTTAAATTTTCGGTTATTACACATACAAGTTGAAAGGTACAAGTTTATGGGAAGTGCAATGTAGAGGTAGTGTTAGTTGGGGATGGAGGAAACTTTTATCCATCCGTTCTAGTGTTCGGTCGTTCATCTGGAGTTCTATTCGAAGTGGCCGACAAACTAATGTTTGGAGTGACAATTGGAGTACATGCAGTCCTATTCGATCGTTTATCTCCCCTAGAGCCATTGCAAACGCGGGTTTTTCTTTAACTAATTCCGTGGCGGATGTTATTGCTGAAGATGGTCAATGGTTATGGCCTCAGGCGTGGTACAATTTATATCCAGTACTCATAAATATCGTTCCTCCTCAGATCATTTCTGATGTGAATGATCGATTTTCGTGGAAGGATGTGGAAGGTAATCTTAATGCATTTGGATCATGGGAGGTTTGGAACAGCTTGCGGCAGAGACATGATAAGGTGCAATGGAGTAATTCGGTTTGGTTCAGTCAGTGTATCCCTCGTCATTCTTTCCATTTGTGGTTGGTTATCAAGAATAAGTTAAAAACACAAGATAGGATGGCCATTTCGGAAGCAGGTAGTGCTACTAATCTTCGGCTCATGTGCTGTCCGTTATGCCGGTTTGATCGGGATTCTCGGGATCACCTTTTTTTCCAATGTTCATATGCTTCAGAGGTTTGGAAATTGGTTAGGAGAATGGTTGACATGGGGAGTGTTACGGATACATGGGCTTCTATTTTGCAGTGGATGGAGCTAAATGAAAACTCTAAAAATTTGGATCATATTATTTGCAACATCTTGGTGGCGGCTTCAACTTATTTTGTCTGGCAAGAAAGGAACTCGCGTTTATTCTCTCAAGAGCAGCGGAGTGCTAGTGCGCTTGCTAAGGTTATCATTGATACGGTGAGGCTCAGAATTATGGGTTTCAGATTCAGAAAAGACCCGAAGCAAAAGAAGATTTTGGATCGGTGGTTGATTTCGGAATGCAGCATGAATTTTGAACCTGGCTAAAGCGGGTTGATTTTGTTTGAAGCTGTGTTTTTTGTTTGGGCCGTGTTAGTTCTTGTAGTCTGTTCTGTTTCTGGTTTTGTTTTGTCGGGTTGTTTTCTTTTGTTGTCCTAGTCTTGGTATGCCAAGTCTAGTAGTGTGTATTGATGTCTCGATACACCCTGTTTTTATTGGTTTGATTGATATAAAATTTCACCGGGGTAACCCTTTACCCAAAAAAAATCGCACAAGATACCCTTAGTCGCACAAGATGTTCCGTGTCGCATAAGATCAATTGGACCGCACAAATTGAATTATGTTTACTTGTTTGGGCCGTATGTATGTTGGATCTGCTTGTTATTTGGGCCGGGTGTTTAACTGAATCGCACAACATGTTGGGCCGCCTGTTATTGGGCTTTATCTTCTGAGTCGCACAAGTTGGACATGATGTGGACTTGACTGTTTAAGTGATTTACGTGTTTGCCATGATCAATACGTGTTCGTAACTGGTAAGCTTATGTGTAAACATACGTGCACTTCTTGAACTAGACCTGACTTGTATGGTAACCATGTTAGGACGTGGTTGACCTCTAGCAGCTTGATTGACCTTTCGTTTACCTACCGAGCAATCTAAGGTGAGTTCACACTCTACAAAGCATGGGATTCCCAGGGGTTGGGAATGGGGTTAAGGAATATGGATTCCTCGTCCTTTCTTGGGTAGGACAGTAATGGTTCAGGAATGTAATTCCTCGTCCTCACGGACAGATAACTTTTACTAGACCAAAACTCTATCACGAAGTCCCTCCTTTTTATATCGACTTAATCGCCGGGCCAATGGCAAGCGGGTCATTAGTTAGATAGCGCTATTTAGGTCTGACAAGCCTCACACCGTGCCGCAGAGGACGGGCGTGAACTAATGGATCTGGGCACGTCAATGCTGATAGACATTGACAGTTCAGGGCACTTAAACATGACTTTAGTCAGCAGTCGATATGGTAACGAGTCTAGTGTATACATGGGGTAGCCCCCACGGCCGAAATGCCAGATAACTATCATGGGTTAGCCCCCACGGCCGAAATGCCAGATAACTATCATGGGGTAGCCCCCACGGCTGGATTGCCAGAGTTAATGGGTTAAACAAATCACGTTTTCAAATATGGGGTAACCCCCACGGCAGGGATGCCAGTTAAAGGAACTATTTTTGGAACAACTAAAACCAACACCCAACTGTGAACTCGCTCAACATTATTGTTGACTCGTTACTACATGCTTTGCAGGTCAATAGGTACTTAGCTGGAGCTTGCACAAGGAAGAGTCGTTGTGGGACATGGACAGCTGTGTGCCATGTTAAACCTTTGGAGATTCAAACTTATGATTTGGTTTTAAACATTATGCTTCCGCTCATAACTTAAACTATGTTTGTTTTGGACACTAATTGTGTTGGTTGGACTTTTAAAATTAATTACTTGCTTGTTCAATATGATTAGTGGTTTGATCCTGGTCAGTCACGGCTCCAAGCGGTGATACTCCGCGTGTGGATTTTGGGGGGTGTGACAGATTGGTATCAGAGCCATTGGTTATAGTGAACTTGGTTTTAATAAGGGGAAAACGTTTTTGTTAAAACCAGACTATAACCTGTACAGTGCTCAACGATCCACAACGACGCTTCGCTCCACGTGCAAGACTCGACATTCTAGGTGATATGGTTTATGTTATATTGCCTACTTGCTAGTTACATAGAACATTGCTCATGATATGGTTAGATAACTTAGTAGCCATTGTTGCAACACCGCGTGCTTGCTCCCTTCTATCACTTCACACTTACGCACATTCGCGACACCTTTCCTACCTGTGTTTCCTTCGATGTCAAGATCATGAGTGGACGCGTTAACCTAACTCAAGCCCAGTTGGCGGCTTTGATCACTGAACAAGTTACTGCAGCACTCGTAGCTGCCCAGGCCGAAGGTATAGCCTGCCATCACAATTTACTCTAGGATCCTTAGATCCTACTTTCGCAAACCAACACTTGTGCTTAAGTATGTTTACTCTTACGTACATGACTGGTCAACACGCTCAGCCATCTGTGTGCACATTCAAAACTTTTATGGACTGCCGATCTACTACTTTCAGCGGCACTGAAGAAGCTGTTGGACTCCTCCACTGGTTCGAGAAGCTCAAATTGATCTTTGAAATGTGTGAATGCCCCGAGGCTCGTAGGGAGCAATATGCCACTGGTACTCTCGAAGGCACTGCGCTAACTTGGTGGAACGCGCAAGTTCAGATGCTGGGGCTGGCGGCTGCTAATGCCACCCCATGAAGTAATGCTAAGGAACAGAATCAAACGTGAATACTGTAGTCATGGTGACATCCACTAGTTGGAAGTGGAGTTCTTTAACCTGAAGATGACGGGGGGTCAGAGATAGAAGCGTACACGAAACGATCCAACGAACTGGCAGTGTTATGCCCAACTATGGTGGATCCTCCTATCAATCGCATTGAGCTGTACCTCAAAGGCTTAGTACCAGAGATTCCAAAGTCATGTGACTTCTGCTAACCTTGCTACTATTCAAGATGTTACTCGTCTTCCTCATCGTCTCACAGATCAGGCAGTGGAACAGAACAGGCTGCCTAAGCGTATCGGTACTACTACCACTACTACTACTTCTGCTACTCCCAGTGACAACAAACGAAAGTGGGATGGAACCTCTAGCAAGGGTTCGACTGCGGTTCAGTCCCAGGCAACAGCGAAAGATCGACGACTACCAGAGTCCTGGTCAGCAATCTTCTGATGGTCAAGGGCAGGGTGGATATCGAGAGAATCACCCAAAGTGCAATAGATGCAACAGACACCACAGTGGTCACATAGTCAAGGGTTGTAACCTCATCTTAGCCGGTCAGACATTCTCCATCAATCTGATTCCCATAACTCTGGGTAGTTTTGACATCGTCATTAGTATGGATTGGTTATCCCAACAACAAGCAGAGATCCTATGCAAGGAGAAGATCATTCGTATTCCCCGTTCTGGCAAAGAACCTCTTGAAGTTCAAGGCGACAAGAGTGGTGTCGTGAGTGGCATCATCTCCTTCTTGAAGGCACAGAAGTGTTTGCGAAAGGGCCACACAGCTATATTAGCACTCGTTACAGATACATCGACGAAAGAGAAGAAGTTAGAGGATATTCCAGTTGTGCGCGACTTTCCTCAAGTGTTTCCTGAAGAGTTACCTGGGCTACCGCCTCATCGCTAGGTCGAATTTCAGATCAAGCTAGCTCCAGGAGCAGCACCCATAGCTTGAGCACCTTATCGCTTAGCTCCAACTGAACTGGAAGAACTATCTAAGCACTTGCAAGAACTTTTAGAAAAGGGTTTCATACGTCCTAGCTCTTCACCCTGGGGAGCTCCAGTATTATTTGTGAAGAAGAAAGACGGTACCTTCCGCATGTGCATTGATTACCGCGAACTGAACAAGGTGACCGTGAAGAATCGTTATCCTCTTCTACGCATCGATGACCTATTCGACCAGATGTAAGGGTCGAGCTACTATTCGAAGATCGATTTGAGATCAGGATATCACCAGCTGAGAGTCCGAGAAGAGGACGTCTCCAAAACAGCCTTTAGAACTCGTTATGGATACTATGAGTTTTTGGTCATGCCTTTTGGGCTGACAAGCGCACTTGCGGTCTTCATGGACTTGATGAGCCGAGTGTGCAAGCCTTACCTGGACAAGTTCGTTATAGTTTTCATCGACGACATCCTAATCTATTCGAAGAATCAGGAGGAACACGAGCACCATCTACGACTCATTTTGGAACTCCTTCGAACAGAACAGCTGTGCGCCAAGTTTTCAAAATGCGACTTCTGGCTTTGTGAAGTCCATTTCTTAGGCCATGTGGTGAACAAGGATGGGATTCATGTTGATCCATCTAAGGTAGATTCGATCAAGAACTGGCCTGCACCTCGCACACCAACCGAAATACGCCAATTCTTGGGTTTGGCGAGTTATTATAGAAGGTTCATCAAAGACTTCTCAAAGATTGCACAGCCGCTTACACTACTGACACAGAAAGGTGTTGCTTACCGTTGGGGTAATACACAGGAAACAGCGTTTCAGCACTTAAAGGATAGACTTTGTAGCGCACCTATCCTCTCATTGCCTGAAGGCACGGACGATTTTGTAGTCTACTGCGACGCATCCATCCCAGGGTCTTGGATGTGTGTTGATGCAATGGGATAAAGTCATTGCTTATGCTTCGCGCCGACTTAAGATTCACGAACGGAATTACACTACACATGATTTAGAGCTGGGAGCTGTTGTTTTTGCGCTCAAGATATGGCGACATTACCTGTACGGTACCAAGTGCACCATCTACACCGATCACAGGAGTCTCGAGCATATCTTTAAACAGAAAGAATTAAACATGAGTCAGCGTCGATGGGTCGAGCTACTGAACGATTACGAATGTGCTTTAAAGTACCATCCGGGAAAAGCCAATGTGGTGGCCGGCGCCCTTAGTCGAAAGGATACTACACCAAGGCGTGTACGAGCGTTGCAACTCACTATTCAGTCTAGTCTTCCTTCTCAGATACGAGATGCTCAGGTAGAAGCATTGAAACCAGAAAACGTCAGGGCTGAAGCCCTACGCGGCTCAAGGGAACGATTAGAACAAAAAGAAGACGGTGCTTACTACGTAACAGGACGCATTTGGGTCCCACTTTATGGCAACCTACGAGAGCTTGTGATGGATGAGGCACACAAGTCTCGCTACTCGGTACATCCTGGTTCGGATAAGATGTACCACGATATCAAAACTACGTATTGGTGGCCTAGCATGAAAGCCCACATAGCAACTTACGTTAGCAAGTGTTTGACTTGTGCGAGAGTCAAAGCGGAATATCAGAAACCTTCAGGCCCACTCCAACAACCTGAGATACCACAATGGAAATGGGAACAAATTTCCATGGATTTTGTTACTGGCCTGCCTAGATCTCAACCTGGGAATGATACTATTTGGGTGATCGTGGATCGACTCACTAAGTCTGCATACTTCCTGGCTATTAAGGAAACAGACAAGTTCTCTACCTTAGCAGACATCTACTTAAAAGAAGTGGTTTCAAGGCACGGGGTGCCAACCTCTATTATCTCTGATCGTGACGCACGTTTTACTTCAGAACTGTGGCAAGCAATGCACAAGTCCTTTGGCTCACGTTTAGATATGAGCACAGCTTATCACCCGCAAACGGATGGGGAGTCTGAACGCACCATCCAGACCCTTGAAGACATGCTTAGGGCAAGTGTGATTGACTTTGGCAACGGTTGGGAAAAGCATCTGCCACTTGTGGAATTTTCGTACAATAACAGCTACCACACCAGCATTTAAGCTGCTCCGTTTGAGGCATTGTACGGGTGTAAATGCCAGTCACCTCTTTGTTGGACAGAGGTGTGAGATAGTCAGATCACTGGTCCAGAACTTGTGGTAGACACAACAGAACGAATTGCTCAAATACGACAACGAATGGCGGCAGCTCGTAACCGTCCGAAAAGCTACGCCGATAAGGGCAGGAAACCACTCGAGCTCCAGGTTGGGGAGCGAGTACTACTCAAAGTTTCATCCTGGAAGGGTGTGGTTCGTTTTGGAAAACGGGGCAAACTTAACCCACGATACGTTGCACCGTTCGAAATCATAGAGAAAAAAAGGCAGGGTGGCCTACAAACTAAACTTACCCGCAGAACTCAGTGCAGTTCACAACGTTTTCCACGTGTCGAATCTGAAGAAGTTTCTGTCAGATGAGACCCTCATAGTTCCTTTGAAGGAGCTCACCATCGACGAACAGCTATGATTCGTCGAGGATCCAGTTGAAATCACGGACCGGGGTGTTAAGGTCCTCAAGCGCACTAGAATACCTCTCGTTCGAGTTCGTTGGAACTCCCGTCGTGGCCCAGAGTTCACCTGGGAGCGCGAAGACCAAATGAAACAAAAGTATCCCCAACTATTCACAAACAGTACAACCACTACTGAGGCTGAAGCTACGGAATTTCGGGACGAAATTCCAGATCAACGGGGGGAGGATGTGACACCCCAGGAAAACCAGTAAACAACATAACTCATCTAGCTTCCTCAGTAACCGCGTACTAAATTTCGGGACGAAATTTCTTTCAAGTTGGGGATAATGTGACAACCCGAGTTTTCAAGGTCTCTATCCGATTTAATACGTATGTGCTAAGTATGTTTAATAGTTATGTTGAGGTGCAATATAAGTGTTGTTTGTGTTTCGTATTAATTTTGTGTTTGTGAATTTAATAAACAACAAAATTCCATAGCCGAAAACACTCACTTGAAAACCCCCCTTATGAAATCATTCTTGGTGAAAACACCTTTGTGTTTTCGTCAAGATGGTGGCCTACGAAAACCCAATGGGCTTCGGCCCAATAGCAACTTGTTATAAAATTTGTTCACAACCTTTACGTAAAAGCTAATCGCCAAACCCTAGAGCCGTGTTGCTTTTCCCTGTGTGCGACGACAATCTAGTACACTCGAAGCTTCATTTGTCGTCTGATTATTGTGACTTCTGTTAAGGTTAGTGTGCAACTATTGATGACTGTTGATTGAAAACAGGATTTATTATTGATTGGCTTTATGAATTAACTGTTAGCACATAATGATCGTAATCATGTTGTGAATTGAATTGGTTGGTATGATAGGAAATCCTGGTAAGTTGATGTTATGATCGTTTGTGTATATCTACTGTCATCGTGCGGTTTGATCTTGTGTATGCGTATATCTCTAGATGACGTAATGGTGATCGTAATTATCTGATGTTTATTGGTTATGCTTTACTCTGTTGAATCTGAGAATGATTGTATAAGGATATGATCTTGCTTTACAAATGTATTATGTTCCAGTAACCTTTATGTGGCTTTGTTTGCATATGTGTAGTTTATCGATGTCAACAGTTAGGGGTTACATGTTGGATAGAGAAATTATGTAATGATGACATGCATGTGAAGCCAAATGAATAAGAATTCACATGATCGGCTATTAGGTTTATTCTTGCAAGTGGGTTGTCAGGGACATGTGATGTCTCATAGGTGCATAATTAGATTGTGAGTACATGGAAATATGATAATGCATGTGATTGACAGTAGCCATGTGATTATTAATCATATATATATACATGTATTGTTTGTGTGGTTCGATGATAGCATGTAAAAAGATGGCTGTTAGCATGATTAGGGTTCATAGAGATTTGAGGTTAAAAACCCTTGTTTGACCGACATATGGATTGATTAAGAACTGTTGGTTGTGTTAATTGATTTTATGCAAATATGGAAATTGTTGATTAATTGTAACTAAATAGCATAAGTTTCGGATATTTAAAACAAATAGCACAAGACGACCAATAGTTGGCTAGATGGCTCTGGGCGAAATTTGGCGATCCTGAAAACCCTAGTTTCGTTTTGCTCTTTCTGATCTTAATCTTGATCGATCTGGGTTAGCAATTGTGGTGTTGTCGATCCTTCTGAGTAAGGTTTCTAGACTTTACCTTGGTTTCTAATCTTTTGAAGTCAGGATTAGGGTTTGTTCTTTTCGTTTTCTTGCTAGGGTTTGCCGCCAATACGCTTTGGTTTTTTCTTTTTCGTTTCTGATTTACGTTGCATGGTTCTTCTTTTCTTGTGTGATGGATTCAAAACAATTCAAGCCGCCTGATGTAAGTAGTAGGGATCGGGGTTTGGAGGATTTAGGGTTCCAATCGTTTTCTGAAAAAATGCATGGGGATGTGTTCATAAGTTCGAAGGGTTATACACCGTTGAATATTCAGGAAAGAAGGGATAGGACGTCATTATTTGCCAAACCCCTGAATATTGATGGTAATCCGGTCATTCCTCGTCGTGGAGTGGAACATAAAGAGCAGAAGATAATAAATGTTATTGATGAGTTGGAGAAAGTCACTGTGCCGGTTCAGATGGATAGTTCACACGATGTTTGCAAGGAAGATCTGAATCAGCCGAAGTCTATGTCGTCTTCTTATGCTGAAAAGCTTCTATCCGAAAGTCAAACTTCTCGTAATAAAAGGGAGGTTAAATTCAGACTCTTGGAACCTGCGGAGACTAGAGAAGATGCTGATGTTGTTATTCCGAAAGAGGTTGTTCAGCAGGTACAAGATAAGTTTGATAATGTGCTTTATGGATATTTCTTAGGGAATAGATTACCTTTTCCTGTGGTAGAATACTATGCAAAGAATGTCTGGGCAAAGTTTGGTTTTTCAAAGCTTATGATGAACACGTCAGGATTCTTTTTCTTCAAGTTTGACTCGAAGGAGGGATTGATGAAGGTTCTGGAAGGAGGACCATGGTTAATAAGAAAAGTTCCGTTATTTTTGAACATATGGTCGCCAAAGGTTATCCTTAAGAAAGATAGTATTAAAACTGTTCCAGTTTGGGTCAAATTGCATAATGTTCCGATTTCAGTTTACACTGATGATGGTTTGAGCCTGTTGGCTTCTAAACTAGGGGTTCCTAAAAGGCTAGACTCCTATACTGCTGATATGTGTGTGGAAAACTGGGGAAGGAGTAGTTATGCCCGTGCAATGGTTGAACTTAATGCTGATAATGAACTTAAGGACCATATTACAGTAGCTATTCCTAAGATGGATGAGGAGGGTTACATTATGGAACGGGTAGAAGTTGAATATGAATGGAAGCCGTTACGTTGTCCGACATGTTGTCTTTTTGGTCACGACCATAGCACGTGTAGCAAAGTTGTTAAGGATAAAGCAAAACAGGTTGTTGTCGATGAGGAAGGATTTATTACAGACAAGAGACGAGTGGCAAAGCAAATGTATCCTTATAAGAAGCAAAAGGCCAAGTTTATGTATAAACCAAAGACGAGTAAAGCAGGAGCTAGTACTTCCGGAACCAAAAAGGATGATCACACTAATGGGCCGCAAACAGTCAAAGTGGCCAACTCTTTCCAAGCTCTATCGGCGGATGATGTGGATGATAAAGATGAGAGTACTAATGTTGGTAATGATCCGGGTCAAGTGGAGAAAAACATACCGAAGGGCAATAGGCCGAATGATGAGGTGCTTGAGACTAATCCTACTGAAATGTCAAAATTTATGAGTGGTGGTGTGAATGTTAGTCAATCTGAGGGGGCAAGCACTCCCGGTGCTATGGGTTTTAATGGGTAGTTTGGCTGCTTGGAATATAAGGGGTTTGAATCGTCCCCTGAAACAAAATGAGGTCCGGGTGCTTATAAATGAAAATCATTTGAGTATTTGTGCTATTTTAGAGACACATGTTCAGGTTAATAATCTTAGCAAAGTCTGTAAGAATGTTTTTCGTAAATGGAATTGGACGTCCAATGGGGATTTATGTCAACGAGGTACTAGGATTATTATCGGATGGAGTTCGGATGATGTGGACCTTATGGTTCTCTCGCAGTCTGATCAGGTAATCCACACTCAAATCCGCCTCAAAGCTGATTCTAAAGTGTTTCTCTGTTCCTTTGTGTATGCCGAGAATAAGTATCAAGATCGCCGTCTTCTTTGGGAAGATCTATGCAAGTTTAACAGTTTAGCTCTTGGACATCCGTGGGTGGTTCTTGGGGATTTTAACACGGCGCTGAATATGGAAGATTGCTTATATGGTCCGTCTACTCACACAATCGGAATGAGAGAATTCTTTGATTGTATCCAAACTGTGGAGCTTATGGATGTTAAATGTCATGGTTTTCATTTTACTTGGAACCAGAAACCTAAGGAGGGTATTGGGGTTTTTAAGAAGATAGATCGTATTATGGGAAATACTAAGCTTTTGGACTTGTTTCCAGACGTGTATGCTCTGTTCCAGCCTGCCCGAGTTTCTGATCATACTCCCTGCGTTTTAAAACTGCCTTCTATTAAACGTAATAAGCCGAAGCCTTTTAAATTTGCAAATTTTTTGACGTCTAAACCTGAATTTAGGCAGTATGTTACATCCGAATGGGCAAAAACAGTGCAAGGTTATGCTATGTTTTCGGTAGTTAACAAATTACGAAATCTGAAACCGCTCTTTCGTAAACTTTTACAACAACAAGGAAATCTTCATGATAAAGTGACTCGATTGCGTAGTGAGCTGGATGTGTTTCAGCAGATTGTTGATGCTAACCCGCTAGACAATGCAGCTCGAGAAGCGGCTGCCAAGTGTCTTCATGAGTTTCAAAAAGCAGCTTATGATGAGGAGTGCTTTCTCAAGCAGAAATCAAAAGTTGAATGGCTTTGTGCTGGGGATTCGAACACAGCATACTTTCATAATTCTGTGAAAAGCAGGAATGCTAGAAATAAGATTCATTGCATTCATGATGTGCATGGTAATCGGTTTGAAGGTGATGACGTCCCAGCCGCTCTTTTGGATCATTATGAGACATTTCTGGGAACGGATCAGCTTGTCCAGACTGTTATTGCTGAAGACCTGTTTGTTAATACGCTTGACCAAGAAACAGCGAACCGAATGACAAGACAAGTAACTCGAGAGGAGGTTAAAAGTGCCATGTTTAGTATTGGTGAAAATAAGGCGCCTGGTCCAGATGGTTTCACTTCTTCATTCTTTAAACACGCTTGGGATATTGTTGGTGATGAGGTGACAAATGCTATTATTGATTTTTTTGAAAATGGTAAACTTCTAAAACAGGTCAACCATACTATTCTTGCTCTGATTCCTAAGAAGGATACTCCCAATTCTGTTCTAGACTATCGTCCTATTTCTTGCTGCAATGTGCTTTTTAAGTGTATTAGCAAGATTATAACGGATAGGTTAAAAGGAAGTTTGAATAACCTGGTTAGCATAAATCAGTCGGCTTTTATTCCGGGTAGGAAAATTTCAGATAATATTCTTTTGACCCAGGAATTGATGCACAATTATCATCTTAACAGAGGGCCTCCTAGATGTGCTTTCAAGATAGACATTCAAAAGGCGTATGATACAGTTAACTTGCAATTTCTTGAGTTAATCCTGATCCGATTTGGATTTCATCATAAAATGGTAAGTTGGATTATGACATGTGTCACATCGGTCACTTATTCTCTAAGCATAAATGGGGAGCTTCATGGGTATTTTACGGGAAAGCGTGGTCTTAGACAAGGGGATCCACTGTCTCCTTACTTGTTTACGCTGGTTATGGAAGTGCTGACTCTTTTATTACAACAAGCTTCATTGCACACGTCTTTTAAGTTTCATGTTCGTTGTCCTAAACAGAAGATAATTAGTGTATCCCTTGCGGATGATTTGTTTTTATTCTCTCATGGTGATACTACTTCGGTTAAGCATCTAAGAGAGGCCCTAGAGAAGTTTACTCTAGCTTCGGGTCTGGTTCCGAGCATGGCTAAAAGTACCGTTTTCTTCACCAATGTTCCTCAAGCGATTAAAAATCAGATTATGAACATTATGCCCTTTCAAGAGGGATCGTTTCCGGTTCGTTATCTTGGGGTTCCGTTGATCTCTTCTAGATTGGCTGCCAAAGACTGCAAAATTCTTTTGGAGCGTGTGGAGAGACAAATAGATAGTTGGATGTCAAAAACTCTGTCGTTTGCAGGTCGGCTTCAGCTTATCAACTCTGTTCTTTCGGCTTTATACTCTTACTGGGCTTCAGTTATGATGCTCCCATCTAGTGTTATAAAGGATTTGGAGAAAAGGCTTCGAAGGTTCTTGTGGAATGGTGGTAATCAAGGTCCGGTTCGTGCTAAAGTAGCTTGGAAGGATGTTTGTTTGCCTAAAGAGGAGGGTGGTTTAGGTATTCGAAGTATAATGGATGTGAACAAGACTCTTTTAACTTCCCATATCTGGAGCTTAATTACTAACCGGCAGTTGTCACACCCTCAAATTACCACGTAGGGAGTGTCCCTGTTATTGGGCTTTATCTTCTGAGTCGCACAAGTTGGACATGATGTGGACTTGACTGTTTAAGTGATTTACGTGTTTGCCATGATCAATACATGTTCGTAACTGGTTAGCTTATGTGTAAACATACGTGCACTTCTTGAACTAGACCTGACTTGTATGGTAACCATGTTAGGACGTGGTTGACCTCTAGCAGCTTGATTGACCTTTCGTTTACCTACCGAGCAATCTAAGGTGAGTTCACACTCTACAAAGCATGGGATTCCCAGGGGTTGGGAATGGGGTTAAGGAATATGGATTCCTCGTCCTTTCTTGGGTAGGACAGTAATGGTTCAGGAATGTAATTCCTCGTCCTCACGGACAGATAACTTTTACTAGACCAAAACTCTATCACGAAGTCCCTCCTTTTTATATCGACTTAATCGCCGGGCCAATGGCGAGCGAGTCATTAGTTAGATAGCGCTATTTAGGTCTGACAAGCCTCACACCGTGCCGCAGAGGACGGGCGTGAACTAATGGATCTGGGCACGTCAATGCTGATAGACATTGACAGTTCAGGGCACTTAAACATGACTTTAGTCAGCAGTCGATATGGTAACGAGTCTAGTGTATACATGGGGTAGCCCCCACGGCCGAAATGCCAGATAACTATCATGGGGTAGCCCCCACGGCCGAAATGCCAGATAACTATCATGGGGTAGCCCCCACGGCTGGATTGCCAGAGTTAATGGGTTAAACAAATCACGTTTTCAAATATGGGGTAACCCCCACGGCAGGGATGCCAGTTAAAGGAACTATTTTTGGAACAACTAAAACCAACACCCAACTGTGAACTCGCTCAACATTATTGTTGACTCGTTACTACATGCTTTGCAGGTCAATAGGTACTTAGCTGGAGCTTGCACAAGGAAGAGTCGTTGTGGGACATGGACAGCTGTGTGCCATGTTAAACCTTTGGAGATTCAAACTTATGATTTGGTTTTAAACATTATGCTTCCGCTCATAACTTAAACTATGTTTGTTTTGGACACTAATTGTGTTGGTTGGACTTTTAAAATTAATTACTTGCTTGTTCAATATGATTAGTGGTTTGATCCTGGCCAGTCAAGCCTCCAAGCGGTGATACTCCGCGTGTGGATTTTGGGGGGTGTGACAATAATTGAAACCACAAGTTTATTATCATGTTACTTACGAACCACGCACTCCATCCGATTGCAACGTCCGTCCAGAGCTGTAACGAGCAACCTGCAAAGCATGCAGTAGAGTGTCAACATAACGTTGGCGAGTTCACGTGTTTGTAGTTTTCCAGTTTTAGTTCCAAAAACTTGTTTCAATGGTTAATTTACTCATTTATACATGCCATGGGGAGCTACCCTGTAAGTAAGCCACTAAACTGTTTTTACAATACCGAATACTAGTCATCCGTACGTTTCCGTAGTGCCCCATTTGTCAATGTTCTATCATCATTGACGGTTTGCCAGAGTCTATTAGTTCACGCCCGATCCCATACACGGGCACGGTGTGAGGCTGGTGAGACCTAAATAGCGCTATCAACTAATAACCCGTTCGCCAGGCCCCGGCGATTAATCGGTATTAAGTAGTGAGGACTTGAGTGATAGAGTTTCGTTTAGTTTTGCTTGTTGCATCCAGTATAAATAGTAGGTTTGTATCCCTCACAGGGGATAGTGTTGTTACCCGTATCCCACACAAGGAGATAGAAATACCGTATCCCGCACAAGGAGATAGTAAGCAATCCCAAACCAGGAAAAGTTGTTTCGTTCCGTTTCCCAACCACCGGGAACGCATGCTTTAAGTAAAAAGTAGTGAACTCACCTTTGCTTTGCTCGGTTGACAATATACTCGTGTTACGTTGGTCAACCATACCCTATTATGGTTATTAAATATTTATTAGGTTCTCATGCAAGAAAATGTCACGTACAAACTACACGTATCTAACACGTAGCACGTAAGTCATACTGGCATATACGTTATTGGGCATATCCTAACATATGAGCAGTTAAATAGTAGCAGCATAAAGTCCAGTTAAGCAGTGGAAAATAACACACATTCCGAAACAGGTTATCACATAGTGCGGCCCAATAACGGAGTCAAGCAGCCCAGTCGAAACCAGATAGTCTCGACTCGAGACCAAGAGATCTCGAGTCGCAACCATGAGTTTCTGAGTCGTAACCATGAGGTCTCGAGTCAGGCCTGAGTCGAGATCAGGAGATCTCGAGTCACAACCTACCCGATCTCAAGTCCCCTGTTGTTTGTCTGGTTTCGAGTGGTCACTAAGTGGTCTCGAGTCGAAACCGCTTGATCTCGACTCGCAACCACTGTGGGAATCTTTCTAGAACCTTATCCATTTGTACGAACCAATCACAATTCCTTAACATGTTTTATCATGCCGTATAATCATCAAATCAGATCAAACCAACATATTTCAAATATCTTTCATATCATTTAAACTGTTCATCCTTAGGGTTTCAAGCATCGCCGTGTTATTTCTGAATATCACAACTTTCTACAATAAACGAGAGGCAGTCAACGTATACATCAAACCATCGACATCGTGCAAAAATCCTAGCTATCATTCATAAACACATCTATGTTCTAGTGCCAACAATAATCATTAAAATCCTAGTTTAATTCAAACATTAACAGAAATCACCAAGATTCATCATTCCGTTTATATATTCACAACCATGATAACAGTTAATTATATATTCTTTTCTTATCAAAGCTCCTATTAACATTCACATTCTAAGTCACTAAAATAAACCCAACATCAAATATTTGTGACCTGATTAATCAACAGGGACCTCATGAACACCTTTCATTCTTTTTCCTACATATGTGTTATTCAAAAACCACAACAATACAAAGCAATTTCCCACCACATCCACTGCTATGTGCAGGGTTTAAAAAGCATAATAGTACAAGCAATTCCATAATAGCTAACCACATATCATTATTTCTGTAAGAACCCCTATATAGTTTACAATCAGCATTTTTGTACCATTTTTCACAATTAAACACAACTAGCAGTAATATTCAATCAAGCTCATTATGAACACAACTTATTCAAAGACATAACCTTCCGACCGAGAGATGAACGAGAAGGGGTACGCGGCTGCCGTAAACTTCTAACCAGGACCAAAACAGAACTCGAGCCAGCTCCCTGACCTGCTGAGTTGTCGTGACCCGAGACCCGAACATGAACAACTCGACACCATCGGTACCATCTCTCATCAGCTTCATTCTTTCAGCAAGAACAAAATAAGAAAGGAAAGGGATGAAAGGAACAAGGGTTACCGGTGAAACTCCTCGGACCAAACCGTGCCGCCGCCGCAGGCATGACTCCGCCATCTTCCCTGCTTTAGTCTCTCTCTCTCTCTAAACCGGGGTGCGTGTGTGTTGGGGGGGGGGGGGTTTATGGTGTGTAGATAGGTGGGTGTGGAGGTGTACGAGGGAGAGGGGTGTGCAACGAAGGTCATCAGTCGAGAAAGAGGGGTGCCGGAAGTCGCCGGAGATGCGGCTCCGGTCACCGGAAAGGTAGAGAAGGGAGGGAAAGGGGGATCAGACATTGTGCGGCCGATGTCTTTCTATTTAGGGTTTTGGGGCTTGCAAAAATGAAGGAGGTGGGAGGTTTAAGCTTATATTTAAAGGGTAGGGTTTTTAGGTTAGTGGGTTTGGGCCTAGCCCAAATGCGAACCCGTTTAAACAACTACGCGTCGCTCAAACCGATTGGCCCGGTTATATTATCTTATTCATAAATAATCGAAACTTCCATCGCGGATTATTATCACTTTGTGAAATAATGATGATAATAACAATAATAAATAGATAATAGTGAATACGAGCATTAATAAAATGCTCGTTTCTCGACGATCAGGATCAAGGGTTCGAGTTGTCACAATGAACTTGTTTTGACTTTCCATTTTCTCAATTATCATGATTAACTCCAAACTCATCATCCAGCTTAGAATCTTTCTGCATCTGCTCCAACTTTCTGAATCTGAAGATTAACTCTCCACTTTGGTTTGTCGGAAAATAAAGCAGAAATGAAAAATCTTTTTGGATTTTGAATAAAGTTCTAAACTAGAAAATGAAATGCCGAAATAAAATGCAGAATGTAAACTATTTACAAATATATTTTTGGTGAGTGTGTTAGGGAATCATATCAGCTATTCGACAAGTCACAAGTACCGTTAGTCCTAGAGACTGAGGGAGGATCAGTCTTAGAGACTGAGAGGTTCAATCTTAGAGTCTCAATCTATTACATCCATATCATCCACATTTAGAGTGCCACGAAACCCTAAACTCTCTCTCCTTGTGGCGATTTTCTGGTTTCTTCATGATTTCTTTGGTTTTTTCTTCGTGATCATATGCATAACAGTCTGTGATTAGGATTTTGTTTTCAAAATTCTATAACGAACTTGTTAGCATTTGGGATCGTTCTAAAAACTAGGGTTTTTCTTGTTTTTCATAATCGCTGCCTTAGTAATTTGTATTGATACTCTGATTTATTAATTTGGATGTTATTGATTGCGGTTAGCTGAGACTAATTTAGCTAGATTGATACACTGGATTAATCGATCAAGAGTTGAGATCAGATTCTAGGGTTTCAAGGATTAGGGTTTTGCCGTTTTCTGTTCTTTTGGTTTATCTGGTTCGTGGGTTTCTGTCTTGCATGATAAGTTACTGAGTTTGTTGATTGAGAGAGGTGTTATTTCTAGTATGGATGATCGTAAAAAATCGGAGGGGGATGTGCACGATGGTAGGTATAAACCGCCGTTTACTTCTTCACTACGTCAGGGTTTAGCTTCTCGTGTGGTTGACATAGAAGGTAAAACTTTAATGCCACGTAGGGGTACCATTGCTTCTACTACACAGGAGCAGCCTAAGTTTAATGTCATAGATGAACTTTCTAAGATTACTGTTCCAGTAACTGAGGATAATATGCAACATGATTGTAAGTCTGCGGATCAGCCATCCATGGCTGGTTTGTTTATGCATGAGGAGAAGGGCAACAAACCATTATCTTATGCGGAGTCCGTGAAGAATGCTGCTGGTAAAAAGTTAAATTTTAGGTCTCTTGCTACTGCTGATCGTCGTGATGATTGCGATGTGGTATTGCCGAAGGAATCTATTAGAGTGGTAAAAGATAAGCTAGCAAACACGCTTTATGGATACTTTCTGGGAGATCGGATTGCTTACCCGGTGGTGGAATATTATGTCAAAAATAATTGGAAAAAGTATGGGCTGGAGAAAATAATGATGAACGCGAATGGATTCTTTTTCTTCAAGTTTGCGGATAATGCGGGTATGATGGCAGCTCTAAATGGAGGTCCTTGGATAATAAGATCTCAACCTTTATTTTTAAGTGAGTGGACGCCAAGTACTAAACTTATTAAAAAGGAGGTCAAGAATATGCAGATCTGGGTGAAAATTCATGAGGTTCCTCTAGCGGCTTATACGGAGGATGGTCTTAGTTTGATTGCTACAGCGATTGGGGAACCAAAGCTTCTTGATTCATATACCACAGCGATGTGTCTGGATTCCTGGGGACGAAGCAGCTATGCTAGGGCGTTGATTGAAGTGTCGGCTGATAAGAAACTTAAAGAGGAAATAACCATGGCTGTTCCGGAGCTGGAAGGGGATGGATATGTTAAAGAAACCATGTATGTTGAGTATGAATGGTATCCGCAGAGGTGCTCTCATTGCTGTGTTTTTGGTCATACAGATGACATTTGTCCTAAACAACCGCGGAAGATGGGTAAACATTTCAATGGAGAGAAGTCTTCTAAGGCTTTTGTGCAAGATCGGAGACATGAAAAGAAACCGATGGTTGATGATGAAGGGTATATGGGTGTGCAGCCGAAGAAAGTGGCACGGAAGGTAGGATTTCCTGTTAACAATCAGAAACAAAAGTTTGAATATAGGCCCATTGTGTCAAAGCCGAAGGATCCAGATTCAGGTCAGATTCATTCGGTTAAAATTTCGAACCCTTATGATGCTTTAAATTTTGATGATAATTTGGAGACGGGTCAAAGTAGTAAAGATGGAGGGGGTGATCAAAATATTTCGGATGAGGAAGAGGTAGTAGAGGTGTTTAATGAAACGAATGAGTTTATGAAAGAAGGTACTATTAATCCAAAAGATAATAAAGGGGCAAGCACTCCTATTGTGGGGGTTACAAATGATTAGTATTGCTTTCTGGAATATTAGGGGGTTGAACCGCCCTCTGAAACAAAAAGAGGTTCGCTCCGTTGTTAAAGATAGAAAGTTAAGTTTTTGTGCTATTCTTGAATCTCACGTTGATGTTGATAACTTAAGTAAGGTATGTAAGTCGGTCTTTCGTCGATGGGATTGGACCTCGAATGGGGGTATGTGTGATAGGGGTGCTCGTATAATTATAGGTTGGGATCCAGATATATTTGATGTAATGGTGCTGTCTCAAACTGACCAAGTTATGCACGTTCAACTTATTGTTAAAGAGGATAAGAAGTTGCTTTATTGCTCGGTAGTGTATGCGGCAAACTACTATGTTACTCGACGTGATCTTTGGTCTCATCTTTCTTATCATAAGCGGCTAGTTGGTGATAAACCGTGGCTTGTTATGGGTGATTTTAATTCTGCCCTTCGTCTGGAAGATAAGTCTATGGGTGTGTCATCCATCACTACGGGTATGCGGGATTTTCAGGATTGTGTGGCGAATATTGAGGTGATGGATATCAACCAGTCGGGTCTCCATTTTACATGGAACCAGAAGCCAAAAAAGGGTGTGGGTTTATTAAAGAAAATTGATCGTATCATGGGCAATACCTCGTTTCTAGCTGATTTTTTTTTTTTTGGGTAAAGGGTTACCCCGGTGATTTTATATATTCACAACCAGAAAAACACAAGTAGTGTAGCGAGCCTACACTAGTTCAGTCATAGGACATGCCCTAAGACCGTACAACCAGAAAAAACAAAACGAAAACAAAACAACCACTAAAGAGTAACACCACTAGACAACCACTATCTAGACAACCTAACACATAAACAATCGATAATCAGCTGCCATCATAATGAAAATCGGACCCCTTTATCTCCCAATCCCCAAGCAACCTTCGAACATTAGCACAATCCTTCAACTTCGCTCCCATTAGTTTATACCGCACTTGTTGAGTAATAAGTTCACTAATAGTTTCCGGAGGCCGCAATTGATTCTTGAATAATCTAGCGTTACGCTCCTGCCAAATGAAATAGGCACTAGCCGCCACTAACAGTCTTGCAACATAGTCATTAACGGATTTCGACTTGGCACGATCACTCAACCACTTGACAATATCATCCCACTTCGGCTGAACCAAATCCATTCCAACCTTATGCCTGACCATAATCCACACTTTAGTTGAAAACTTACATTCAAAGAATAAATGATGATGAGAGTCATGATCCTCATAACATAATAAACAACACATCATGTTCATGTTCTTTCTTCGCGAAAAATCCCAACTCAATATTTTGTCTTGAGTAAGCAGCTTCCGTCTCATGATCAGCCACATTAGAAAAGAATGACGAGGGATACACTGTGAAAACCACACAATACTACACCAATTAACCTGTTCTTCCTGATGTCTTACCGAATCCCACGCTCGAGACGAGGAAAATTCATGTTTATCATCACCATGACGCCACAACAGTTTATCAGCCTTGTTCGGATCCAAAGACAACCGATCAAGCTGATTTAGAACCGGGTAAATGTCACGCCACGCATCTGGCCACCTCCATAAATTATCAGAATAAACATCGGACACTTTAGAGGTCATATCAAACCCCGCATTAGCGATAAGCCGAGGAGATAAAATCTGCACGAGAGGCCCTAAATCGCTCCAAGTATCATACCAAGCAGAGGTGTCTAACCCATTACCAATTTCGGACCATATAAAGTTTCTCATAAACGGACGAAGCTGGAGAATTTTTCTCCAAGACCAACAGCAAGTAGACGGAACCTTGCACGCCCAAAAGCTTTTGCCTCTTAACCTATACGCGTGAACCCACTGAACCCACATAGAACGACGGTTCGTAAGAATACTCCAAATATGCGTAGCCATAAGAGCAATATTGACGTCTCCTATCCGACGAATTCCTAAACCACCCTCCTGTTTAGGAACACAAACCGTTTTCCACGAAACTTTAGCACGACCTTTCTGAAAAGCACTATCCTGGGACCATAAAAAATTCCGCATCAAAGCCTCCAAGTTAACGATCACACGGTTCGGCAACATAAAAACTGACGACCAGTAGATATGTAACGAAGACAAAACAGAGACAATAAGTTGCAACCTGCCTGCAAACGAAAGTAACTTATTCCTCCAATGCATAATACGTTTTTCCAGCTTCTCCACCAAGATTTGACAGTCTTTATAAAGAAGCCTCGAGGATATAAGAGGTACCCCCAAATACTTCACCGGCAAACAACCTTCGTTAAAAGGCATAAGATTCAAAATCGCGGTTTTCACATAAGATGGAACATTCGAAAAATAAACCGTACTCTTCTGCACACTTGGAAACAAGCCAGACATTTTAGCAAAAGAATCAAGCGACTTCATAATGCATCTAGCCGAAGCAATCTCACCTTTCGAAAAAATAAACAAATCATCCGCGAAACAAAGATTGATAATTTGTTGGCGCTCACACTTGTTGTGAAATTTAAAAGAAGAGTCAATCCTTCCCGCATGATTTAGAATGGCCGTTAGAACTTCCATAACTAGGGTGAATAAGTAAGGAGAAACTGGGTCACCCTGTCTAAGCCCACGTCTACCCTTAAAATAACCATGCACCTCCCCATTAACACAAATCGAGAACGTAGTAGTGGATACACAAAGCATTATCCAGTGAACCATATTATGATGAAACCCAAACCCGAGTAAAATACTTTTGAGAAACTTCCAATCAACAGTGTCATAAGCCTTATGAATATCAACTTTGAAAGCACATTTAGGAGGGCCGATGTTCCGATGATAATTATGATTCAACTCTTGAGTTAACAGAATATTATCAGAGATTTTTCGACCAGGCACGAAAGCTGATTGGTTTAAACTAACAAGATCATCCAAAACCACTTTAATTCTATCAGCTATAATCTTGCTAATGCATTTATAAAAAACATTGCAACAAGCAATAGGACGATAATCAGTAACCATTGTCGGGGAAGATGACTTAGGAAGCAACACTATAAGCGTATGATTTAACTCACGAAGAAGCTTACCGGTAGTGAAAAAATCAATAACCGCCTTCGTCACTTCACAACCGACAATAGGCCAGGCACCCTTAAAGAAACCTGCTGTGAAACCATCAGGGCCCGGAGCTTTATCTGAACCAATAGAAAACATTGCCTTCTTAACCTCCTCAGAAGTGACCGGTCGGACCATATGAGCCGCTACATTCAAATCTAATGACTTGGTGAATAAGTCTGGAGCTGGCATAAGAGATGAATCTTCAGAACCACCCAAAAATTTCGCATAGTGATTAACAAACGCTACTTGAACCAAATCTTCCTCAAAAACGTTGCCGCTAGTATCCCGAATGACATTTATACGACTCTGATGAACTTTATTTTTAAGAGACGAGTGAACAAACGCGGAGTTCATGTCTCCAGCCGCCAACCAATCCACTTTAGATTTTTGTTTCTAGCTGATTTTCCTAACTCAGTTGCTGTGTTTCATCCGTATGGTTTATCGGACCACTCCCCATGTGTCCTGACTATGAATCGAGCCAAGTCTAATAAGCGAAAGCCGTTTAAGTTTGCAAATTTTTTGATTCATAAACCGGAGTTCCTTAAAATTGTAAAGGATGCTTGGGAGTATAATGTTAGTGGAGTTCATCAATTTCGGGTAGTGAAAAAACTTTCGACTCTAAAAACTCCTTTGCGTGCCTTACTGTTCAAACAGGGTAATCTCCACAAGAAAGTGGCTGGTCTCCGTGATAGTTTAAATGATGTTCAGTCTCAAATTGATAAGGATCCTATGAATGCAGATCTGAGGGCTCTTGAAACGAAGTTAAATTCTGAATTTCAGGTTGCTTTGCTTGATGAAGAAAGGTTTTTAAAGCAAAAAGCGAAAATGGAGTGGTTAAGAGCTGGAGACGCTAATACAGCGTTTTTCCATGCCACGGTTAAAAGCCGAAACCATAGATGTCGAATTCAAGTTGTCCGAGACATGAATGGGGTGGATTATGAAGGAGATGCGGTTCAAGAGGCTTTTGTTAAACATTATGAGATGTTCTTGGGATGCCAAGATAATTTATCTTTGTATCCTACTCCTGATCTTTTTACTAAGCATGTGAACCCCGTTGATGCTTCTCATATGATTCGGCCGATTACAGTTGAGGAGGTTAAGAATGCCATGTTCTCTATAGGCAATGATAAGGCCCCGGGTCCTGATGGTTACTCTGCTGCATTTTTTAAAGCTGCCTGGCCGATTGTTGGAGGTGATGTTTCTTTGGCTGTTATTGATTTTTTCAAGACAGGTAGATTGCTTGGTCAGATTAATCATACTCTTCTTGCGCTTATTCCGAAGAATTCTTCTCCTGGTCTAGTTACTGATTATAGACCAATAGCTTGTTGTAATGTCCTTTTCAAATGTGTGAGCAAGATTATTGTGGATCGTATAAAGAGTGTTCTTAACCAAGTGGTGAGTATAAATCAATCAGCTTTTGTCCCGGGTAGGAAAATTTCAGACAACATCCTTCTCACTCAAGAGTTACTTCATAACTATCACAGGCATACGGGTCCTCCTCGTTGTGCTTTCAAGGTAGATATTCAGAAAGCGTATGATACGGTTGATTGGTGTTTCTTGAAAAATGTGTTGATGGGGTTTGGCTTTAATGAGAAGATGGTCGCTTGGATTATGATGTGTGTCACTACTACATCTTATTCTGTGTGTGTTAATGGTAATATTCATGGATATTTTAAGGGCAAGCGTGGTCTTCGACAGGGTGATCCGCTCTCTCCTTATTTGTTCACGTTGGTTATGGAAGTTTTGACTTGTATTCTTCAGCGAACCGCCCGGATTGATAAGTCTTTCAAATTTCATAATAAATGTGAGAAGCAACGGATCATTAACCTTTGTTTTGCGGATGATTTATTCCTGTTTGCTAGAGGAGATATTTATTCAGTTCAATGCATTATGACATCCCTTTCAAATTTCACAAATATGTCTGGGTTAGTTCCTAGTATTCCTAAGAGCACGGGATTTTTTTGTAATGTGCCTTCTCATGTTAAAAATCATATTTTGAGCATCATGCCGTTTGTTGAAGGGTTGTTGCCGGTTAAATATTTGGGAGTTCCTCTTATCTCTACTGGTCTTCTCTATAAAGATTGTAGGGTTCTTGTGGATAGATTGGAGCAGCGTATCACCAACTGGAAGAATAAGCTTCTCTCCTTTGCAGGTAGATTACAGCTTATTAATTCGGTTCTCTCGTCTATGCATATTTTCTGGTCTTCGGTGTTTATTCTTCCGAATCGAATCATTCTTGAGTTGGAAGCCAAAATGCGTAATTTTTTGTGGTCTTCGGATGGTTTATTTCATAAGGGGAAGGCCAAAGCCTCGTGGAAATCTATTTGTGTTCCAAAATATGAGGGTGGCTTAGGTATTCGCAGGATTGGAGATGTTAATAAAGCGTTAATGATTTCTCACGTATGGAGTATTTTGGTTAAACGTGATTCTTTGTGGGTGGAATGGGTTCACACGTATAGGCTTAAAGGTCATAGCTTTTGGATGTGCAAGGCTGTGGCGTCTTCTTGTTGTAGTTGGAGAAAGTTATTACAGCTTAGACCTATTATTAGGAAGTTTATTTGGTCTAAGTTGGGTGATGGAAGCGACACTTCAGCGTGGTTTGATTGGTGGAGCCATCTAGGTCCGCTTGGTAATATTTTGACGCCTAGAATAATCTCTAATGCGGGTTTTTCTCTTAAGTCTACGGTGCAGGAAATTTATGATGATGGGGTTTGGAGATGGCCTGAGGCGTGGAGAGATACCTATCCCGTTTTAATTCAGCTTGATAATGTTCGGCTGGATTCCAATCGATCTGATCAATTCATGTGGAAGGATGGTAATGATCTCGCTGAATACTCTTCATCTCGGGTTTGGCATTCAATTAGATATCGAACTGAGGAGGTAGATTGGACAAAACTTGTATGGTTTTCTCAATGTATTCCTAAGCATGCCTTTCTCATGTGGTTGGTGATTCGTCGTAAGCTCCTTACACAAGATAAAATTTTGCAATGGGATTTGTCAAGAAGGAAAAACATGAATATGATGTGCTGTCTTCTATGCTATGCGGATACTGATTCTCATAAGCATTTATTCTTTGACTGTAACTACTCTACTCAAGTTTGGATAAAGGTTCGTGGTAAGGGGGGTATGGATACTGTTCATCCAAATTGGGAAGCTATTGTTGACTGGTTAGCGGCTCGAGCAAAGTCTAAAACAGCGATTAATTTCATTAGTCGCCTTTTAGTTTCGGCTGCGATCTATTTTATATGGCAAGAGCGTAACGCCAGAATTTTCAAGAACCAGACTAGACCTCCTGATGTTCTGAGTGACTTAATCCTGCAGACGGTTCGTTATAAGTTAATGGGGGTGAAGTTTAAGGAGAGCTCTAATGTTAGAAGATTGTTGGAATCCTGGGAGATTTTCTCAAGCAGGCAAGAGGATGAAGGCGGCTGAGTAGTTTGTTTTTTATTTTTATCTAGATTATAGTCTAGTAGTTTTGGTTTGATGTCTTGGTTTGTTTGTGTTAGTTTTTTCGGGTGTACTCTCATGGGGGATGTCCCATGTTTGAACTAGTGTGGGCTCTCCACATTACTTGTGTTTTTTGTTTTGTTGATATATAGAATCACCGGGGTAACCCTTTTACCCAAAAAAAAAAAAAAAAAAAAAGTCACAAGTACCGTTAAGCTTTGATTACATATTCAAAATTATACAATTCACTTAGATTGTCGATATACTGATCCACTTAAATTTTCACACACATTTCAATCTGTCCAGGATACGTATTTAGTGTTTTATAGACTTAAACTTATACATGTGTCCCACCTCTTGAATATACTCCCGTATCCAGATCCCAATATTCAGTCTTACAGGTGAGTATACCACAGATGATATTTGTAAGGGAATAAATTATGAAACAGTACGAAACCGTGAGAGCTCAGGTCAGAACTTCCGTCCAGCAGAGAGATGACGGTTCGACTTGGGTGGGTCCCCTTTAGAGGATCTTTTCTACAACAGCATTGATTAACAATTTTATTGTCTCATCATTTTATGCTGAGGGCGGCGCTATATTTCAAGCAAGCAGTAAAGTATTCTCCGGGGACTAGGCCATTGCTTCCGCAAAATCAGAAGTCCCGGGATAATACCCCAGATATCACTGAGTATAAAGACCTAGTATCTTAGAAAGAGGGATCTTTCAAACAAGATTTCAGGGGTTACCTATATATCCAAGTAGTGTTCCCCACGAAATAAGTAAGTAAAGATTTAGGTTTATATCCCGAACAAACCTACTAAATGTGTAAAATCCTATCGGCACATCATCAGCGAGACTGTTTAACGCATTTAAACTTTCCATTTCTTTAGCATACCGTAACTGGCAAGCCGAGGTACTATCATTTTCCCTTTTTACACAAGCTCTTTTCTGGTTTTCTATTGTTTTTGGATTTTGAAAATATCTCATGTTTTTGTATTTTTGTCATTTTTTATTGTTTTTGTATTTTCTGAAAATATTACCCTATACTCTCCCCCTAAATACCAAAACAAGTAAAAAATCGACAAACCATTGCAGATTGTTTCTCAACATCATTTACAATGTCTCCTTCATCAACGCCAAGAATCTCTTCCAACACCGATAAAAGCTTCATACCGTTCAGTTTTAGCAAATATGAAAACGTGTTTTATCAAATGCTTTGGTATGTAAATCAGCTTTTTGATCGTCAGTGTGGATTTTCTCAATTCGTATCAGCTTCTTCTCGAAACAATCGCGAATGAAGTGATGACGAATTTCAATGTGTTTCGTTTTAGCGTGATGAACATGATTTTTAGTAATGTTAATTGCTGCCTCATTATCAACAAAGATAGGGGTGTTAAGAAATTGAAAACCGTAGTCGCGCATCTGTTGCTGGATCCACAAGATCTGAGAGCAGCAACTGCTAGCAGATACATACTCAGCTTCGCATGTGGATAAAGCCACAGAGGTCTGCTTCTTGCATTGCCAGGTGACCAAACGTGGTCCGAAAAACTGGCATCCCGCTGTTGTTGATTTAGCATTAACTTTGCAGCTTCCGAAGTCGGAATCGGAATACCCTTCGAGCGTGAAATCGCCTTTTCTTGGATACCACAACCCCAATGATGGAGTTCCTTTCAGGTAGCGTAATATCCTTTTCACAATCACCATATGCGAAGCTCTCGGGTTAGATTGAAATCTTGCTGCGAGGCACGATGGGTACATAATATCGGGTCTTGAAGCAGTTAAGTACATCAGCAATCCGATCATGGAACGATACATCGTTTCATCTACCCTGTCTCCGGTGAGATCTGGGTTTATCCCATGATTCGTCGCTAATGGGGTGGAAGCTGGAGTAGAACCTGACATCCCAAATTTCTCCAAGATATCATGAACATACTTCGTTTGATGTATGAAAATTCCTTTGGGTAGTTGATCAACCTGCAGTCCCCAAAAGAATTTCATCTCACCCATTGATGACATTTCAAATTTCTACTTCATAACTCATTCAAAATCTTTGCACAGATTCTCATTTGTTGACCCAAATATGATGTCTTCCACATATATTTGAACTATCAGAAGATGTCCGTCGACTTCTTTGGTGAAGAGAGTGGCATCCACTTTTCCACGGATGAAGCTGTTGGCAAGCAGGTGTTGAGACAATGTCTCGTACCAAGCTCTCGGTGCCTGGTGTAAACCATACAGCGCTTTATCTAGTAAGTAAACCTTGTCTTTGTGGATTGGACCGGTGAAGCCCGGTGGCTGTCCGACATATACCTCCTCTTTTACCTTCCCGTAGAGAAACGCCGATTTCACATCTAACTGAAAAACTTTAAAATTCTTCCACGATGCAAATGCCAGAAAGATCCTAATTGCTTCTAGTCGAGCCAGGGGAGCATATACATCGGTGAAATCTATACCCTCCTGCTGACTAAAACCCTGGACTACGAGTCGAGCTTTGTTACGAACAACAACCCCTCTATCATCTCTCTTGCACTTGAACACCCATTTTGTGTTAATCTTCCTTTGACCATCAGGCAAGTCTACTAACTTCCACACACCTAACTTTTCAAACTGGCTCAGTTCCTCCTGCATCGCATTGACCCAAGAGTCTTCAGTAAGCGCCTCTTTATAAGTCCTTGGTTCAATCTGCGAGATAAAACAACTTAGTGAGAATTCAGTTTATAAAGGAGCAACTGTAGTATAAAAACATGTAAGCCCTTGATCAAATTATCTTCTAGTGCGGACGCCTGATTGCAAATCTCCTATTATCAGCTCCTCTGGATGGTATGAAAGTGTTCTTGGCATCACCTCGCCTGGAACATCTACCTCGCCTTCCAAATTTGTGATATTTTGTTCTGCAATTTGTTCACTGACTGGAATAGATTGACTTGTAATCTGAATTTGCTCCCCCTCAGAATCTGAATCACCACGATCAAATATTGTTCTGTTCTCAGATTCTTGATTATCATTGACTGCCGTCTGATTATCATGAGCAACTTCATCTTGTTGAATATCATCATGTTCTCCAGCATTGCTTGGACCTGCTTCATCGTCATTTGAAGTATGCCTTTGACGCTTTGAAGACTCAGCTGGGAACCTTTCCTGTGATAACTCGTACTCTCTCAGAATATCCAACTCATCAAAGAAATCTTCTTCTTCTTCCTTTTCTTCTTCCATGTCAAATGAATTCCACAAAGTGTCATAATGAAAACGCCATGAATCTCCGGGATTTTGCGGTGGCATCGTGTAGCCTTGACATTCAACATTATGCGCCTCAATAATCCGCTTCAAGCTTGGAACATAGACTCGTCTTTGTGGACTTGAGTAACCCACAAATATTCCTTCGATACTCTTTGGACCAAACTTACCAAAAGGCTCTAGAACAGTGCAGGGAGACCCAAACGGTTCTAAATACTTCAGGTTCGGCTTACGATTGTTGATTAGCTCAAAACATGTCTTGTTGAATTTCTTTACAGTAAGCACCCGGTTGAGCGTATAGCATGCGGCTGATACTGCTTCTGCCCAAAAGTTAACTGGTAGCTTGGAATCAGCAAGCATCGTCCTGGCCGTTTCAATTAGTGTCCTGTTCTTTCTTTCAGCTACTCCATTCTGTTGCGGAGTGTAAGGAGCACTAAATTCATGCAATATACCTCTTTCATCGCAATACTCTTCCATCTTGATATTCTTGAACTCAGTACCATTGTCAGAACGTAATCTTCTAATGCGTGTCTGGTACAAGTTTTCCATCTTCTTGAAAAGCGTCATCAAACAATCAAACGTCTCATCTTTTGATTTCAGAAATAGTACCCATGAAAATCTTGAGTAATCATCTGTGACCACAAGACAATAGAGATCCCCTGTAATGCTTTTGACGTTTACTGGACCAAACAGATCCATATGGAGTCTCTCTAAAGGTCTTGAGACTGAATTGACTTTCTACCCGGGGTGTGATTTCTTCTTTTGCTTTCCTTTGATGCAGCTAATGCACTCTCCCTCAAGATGAAAACCTTTCACATGAACACCTATAACCAAATCATTATGCACCAGGTGATTCATTTTTCTCAAATGTATATGACCCATTTTTCGGTGCCACAATTGTGATTCTTTCTCTGTTGCTCTAGACATAAAACAATGAGCCTGACTCGTGGTAGTATTAGCTACGCTCATATCCAACACGTACAGATCATTGACTCTGGGTGCTCTCATAATAATCTATTCTTCGGGAACAACAAATCCTGGTTTCAAGATCAAACATTCTTTGTCTGTGAAGTGCGTTGTATACATCCTATCACAGATCTGAGATATACTCAGAAGATTGTTCTCAAGCTCAGCAATGTAGTTAACTCTTTCAAATGTGACAATGCCATTTGATAAAGTTCCTTCTCCAACTATCCTACCTCCTTGATTTCCTGCGAACCCCACATAACCTCCATTAAAGCCACGAACATCGTATAGTAGGGTTTTCTTCCCCGTCATGTGCCGAGAAGCTCCACTATCCATAATCCATCGCGAAACGGATCTTGGAAGCTCCTGCACATTTCACAAACATTTAGTGAGATTTTGTTGCCACCCCAGCCTCTTTCGACTCGGGTAACTTGACGTTAAGGTGAGATTTTGAATGTAAAGTGGCGGAAAGTTTTTGTCATTCATTTTCAAGCTTTCTTCTGATCCAACCTCAACCTTTTTGTATAAAAAGAAATCATTTTTAGAATGACCGGTTGATTGATCTTTCTTTTGAACATTCTTCTTTTCTGGTGGAGTAGAAGATTGTTTCTCCAAATGTTCATAATAATCCAAAGGAACATCCATCTTTACCGGAGTGGTAGAAGACGATTGTTTTTCCAACTCTGAAACCTTTGGGTTTTCAACAACTTTTGGCTTCCATGTTTGTTGAGGTGATGCAACCCGTTTGTAAAACTTGTCATTTTTAGTTACCGCATTTTTAACAGGTTCAGTTTTGATTTTGGTGTTGTCATTTTTCAAAACCTTTTTCTCAACAACCATTGGAGCTTTTCCTTTCACGTCAACTTTCCTCTTCTGAATCTCAACAACTTCAGTTTTAGGCTTCAAGTTGGTACACTTTCGTGCAATATGTCCAACTATGTTGCATTTGAAGCATGTTCGGGTGTCAACTACCCGACTTGTACCTTCAGACTGAGGCTGTGAGGCCTTCTTCTCAAAGAACTCTTTGTTTGATTTTGAAAAAATCTCAGATTCTTCATCAGAAAGTGAACTTCAACTATTCACAAACACCTTTTTCTCAGAAAACCTTCTGTTTTGAACATTTTTCCTTTGATAATTCTTACCACCCTGATAACCACCCGACCATCTGTTTTGATTGTTATAAAAACGCGGAGGAACAACAGGTTTCTTGTAGTAAGCTTTATCTTTTTCAAAATTCATTTGCCTCTTTGTCTGATTTAATCCTTTTACTTCAGACAAATCAATTTCAATCAGTTTGAACACATTTGTCAATTTAGCAACATTAACATTCTCCAGTGGAAACTCAGAATCCGAATACAACTTATCCGATCCCGACATCTTGTACATGACAAGAGTAGGTTCTTCATTTAAGTTGTTTTTGGATTTTGGTTTCGGAATGTATTTGTCCAGAAAACATTCATCATCATCAGCAGTGTCACTTTCAGATTTTAAAACATTTTCAGCCATACTTTTCACAATTTCAGACTGGACACTATCTTCATCGGAAGATGAAGTGAATGTGACATCAATTGACTCTGGAAGTTTCACTTCATGAACATCTTCATCATTAACCAACCCGGATTTCTTCTTTGAAAAATTGTTTAGAACTGGTGGTGGAACCTGATGATACCCCACCTCGGTTCCATCAGCATATACATCTTCGCCTGCTTTGTTTTTCCCGATGGGTTTGGGAACAATGTGTTGCAAAACAAAGCTTGCAGCGTTGTAACTTTTCAATTTCAACTGGATGCGTTCATTTTCAATTTTAGTTTCTTGGAATTGAAGCTTCAACTTAGCAATTTCATCCAGTTGCTGATTGATTAACTCTTCTTTCACTCTAAGAACACCGGTCAGTTGAATATTTTCCTTGTTTGTCTTACCATTTCTTTCATCACAATCTTTAACCGTTCGTTTTAGCTTCTCAAAATTTTCTAAAATTTGACGATTTTCAAAAATCAAATTTTCCATTTTCTTTCCTAATTCTTTCTACGTCATTTTTATCTTTTTCAATTTTCTCAGTTAATTCTTTTAATTTGTCATTCGAAGCTTTCAACAATTTATCCCGGTTTAAGATCTGATCTTCAACACTTCTGACTCTACTAGTCTGTTCTTCAGCTTTCTTACCACTGAGGTAAGCATGTGTACTACAAACTTTGCACTCTTTCATGCAACTTTTGTAGTTGTTCTCAGATGTACCATTCTTACCTGACACATGTGTATCATTTCTACTAACCTTATCTTTGGACCCAGTTCCAGAACCAGAAACAACCTCTAGTTCTTTTGCAGCTAGAACTTTGTCAACCATCTTTTTCAAGTTTTCAGCGGTGAGTTCTTGTGAAGTATCAATAACTCCGTCATCAATCTTCTTTGGCTCTAGTTCTTTTGCTGTCTCTTTTTCTTTCTCAACGGTTTCTCATCCTCCCCACCATTCTCTCTGTCTGGCTTCCTCTTCATCAGCAATTTGTTTGGTTAGAACTTCAAGATCAACAGTATCTGGATCCACAGCTATGTTACCATTAGGATGAAGATAACATTCTCTATCAGGATCCCATCGCCTTGCCTTCTTTGCTTCCATCCAGATACGATAGATTTTGACTTTCATGAAACGAGCTGTATCCTTCCTGTTCACATACTTCACTTCTTCAGTTCTCTTATCCTTAAATGGAACAATCTTTGCTGCTGTGAAGGCATAACCAACTGCGTCTTCCTCAGGCAGAACATCACTCCAATCGTAACCTTCATCGTCATGAAAAACTGCAAGTGCCCTGGATTTCTCTTTGGGTGCCTCCTCTATCTGCTTCATCCTGGGAGGTTCTGATTTATTCTGATGATAGATCGCTCTCTTGTAATAATCCTCTCGAAAAGGATTTGCAGTATCATCAGCATAAGCATTTCTGCACTCACGCTTAAAGTGACCTTTCTGTTTACACTTGAAACATGTCACTTTTGACTTGTCAAAGCCTAATTTGGTAGAAGGTCCACCAATAGACTGTCTCCCTGTAATCTCCATGAAACGCTATGCTCTTCTCACTGCACTCGCCATACACCACCTTATATCGATCAATTCCATCTCCTCAGGATCGATTTGTTCGTAGTCTTCCTTTGTTAGATTGGTGTTGCCTATCTTTCTTGCAACGAGACTTTCGTACGATTCTAACACAGACGCTAAGTGATGGGATTTTCACATGTTTATCAAAGTATTTTATCCATATAAAATAAAAACGCAGCGGAAATTATTATTTAAAACATGTTACTTACAAGATATAAAACTCATTTTATGTGTAAAATCCAATCCTGGATCCATATATGAACATGCATGCTATCAAAAAAAAAAAAAAAACACAACCATAGAGTGTTTAGAATACTACCTTCCAAGGAGTAAAGGATATGAAGAAGATGATGCTTCTTGAACGGTTGCCTTCAAGTGTAGAAGACCTCAAGATTGTATACCCCAAGCCTTCCAATAAACACTTTGATTTGTAGCTAGGATTCCTACACTTATGAACTCACTAAAATTCCATCAAGATCAACCACCATGGCCGAAAATTAGGAGCCATTTTCTAGAGTTCTTGCACTTGAATATTAAACTTGAAAAACCTTTATGGATGCCTCATCTTGGCTGATTTTTAGAGAGCTTCTCTCTAATGTTTTTCAAGTTCATCCAAGTCTTCTAACCTCATTTTGTCATACAAAATGATTATATAAAAGATGAGAGAGATTGCCACCATTTTAGCCCAATCAAGTATCCTCTTACACATGCATTTGCATGTAATCCTATTGGACCAAAAGTGTTTGGGAAGAGCACCCAATCAAGGCACATGCAAATGCATGAAACCTCATTGGACCAAAAGTGTTTGGGAAGAGCACCCAATCAAGGCACATGCAAATGCATGAAACCTCATTGGACCAAAACATCTTGGTAAGACCAAGGGGGAAGGTGGCGGCCTAGCTTTTATTTTATAAAAAAATTCAAATTCTTTTATAAAATATAAGTCTTGTATATATTTTATAACATTTATAAAACATATCATATTATAAGACTTTATGCGATATCTCATAACCTTTTAAAATGTTATTTAACCAATTAAATAACAAAATAAAATATTCTCTCAAAATAAATTATCCATATAATTTATTAGTTTGTCAAGTGCAATTATTTAGAAAACCGATTTCTAAATATTCTAAGTGTTAATATTTATTTATTTGATCATATCATAAATAAATATTGTAAGTGTTTGTCTAGCTTGTATTTGGGTATGACTCGACTTGGATCATAACGTACTAGCCACATCAGTTTAATATGTGTCTTGGGCATACAGAGTCCAACAATCTCCCACTTGCACAAGATACATAGAAGATTGATGCAAGTAGTAAATGACGCCTAACTACGGTTTACTACCCCTAATACGTATGACTATATTTCCCATTCAATAACATCATCCTCTTCAAGTCCCTTACTTGAAAATGATTTAGGTGAATCTATCATTTATCCTTTCGTTACAGATGTCATGTCAAATCCAGAGACATAGAGTGATCACTCTCTGTTGATTTAAATTTAGCCGGCCTTAGACATCTTACTCTCAACGAATAAGAGGAACAAATCCCATCTTGACTACATACGTCTCTCACAATCACCTTGTACCACACCTGAGCTTAGCCTTATGTACTGTCATATTACTAACAGCGAAGAAATAAGTCAAGGTACAATATTTGGTGAATATCAAGACCCAATTTGTATCTCAGGTCTGAGGATACTATGATATTCTCCTTTACTCAAATTTACTTATGATCAATCACAGATGATTCCATGCAGTAATATTTGAGAGCGAGTCAGTCCAATATTTGTATCCCACAAATATCTATGAACCTTGGCAGCAACATTTTGCTCTATATTCATACCTAATGAATATCCACCAATCCAAGTTCATAATAGTCTTACATTTATATTTGTTCCCACAAGTATGATCGACTACGGACATTTAGAATAAATAACTTATTCACGGATTCAAACATGCTAAAATGGAACATAACTCAACATACCATAAAGAGTTATAATAACAATTGTTCCAATATCCAAATACAAAATAGATCAAATCCAATCACTAGAATATCGAAGTCCTAAGGCACAAGTATGACCCTCTCATGCTTTGCCCGTTCAAGGAGCTTCGTGAGTGGATCCGCAATATTTTGATCAGTGTGAACTTTGCGAATACATGTCTTTCCCTTTTCAACTTCATCCCTTATGTAGTTGAAAATCCGCTCAATGTGCCTAGTCTTTTGATGTACACGAGGTACCTTGATTTGAGCAATCGTACCATCGCTATCACAAAGATCTCTAGGGGTCCTGAATGGTAGGGACTTAGATCGGCAATAATTCAAGTGGTAGATCCATATGAATTATCTCAATTAAAGAAGCGGCGATGTATTCTGATTCTGTAGTGGTCAATGCTACCCTGATTGTGATCGAGAACCATCTCGATTAGTTTGGAAACTCATATCCATATAACCCTTTACAATGAATTCCGAAACTCGCATCCCTGTAACCTTTTACAACGAGTTCTTTTCACCAGATCTATATATTAGAAATATATCCTTAGTCCTTCTGAGGTATTTCAATATATTTATAACAGTCACCCAATGACCGTTACTCGCTGGTATCTTCTCGTCATGCTTAAAGCGCATAACTTGTCCGGTCTAGTGCATATCATTACATACATAATGAATCCTATAGCAGACGCATATGGGATTCCTTTCATTCTTTCTTACTCACCCTTTGAGCTTGGACATTGAGACGCACTCAACATTGTCCTCTTTTTGAACAGGTACCAGACCTTTCATAAAGTTCTATATCTTGAACCTTTTTCAAGATTTTGTCAATGTATGCACTTTAGTTTAAACCTATCTAGCGCCTTGACCTATCCTTATAGATCTTTATTCCAAAATATAGGCGACTTCACCAAGATCCTTAATGGAAGAACAACTTCCAAGCCAGGATTTTACACCTTCCATGGTTGGAATGTCATTTCCAAATAGTAGAATGTCATCGACATATAATACTAAGAAAGTAAAATGCTCCCACTAGCCTTCTTATACACACAAGCTTCATCGACGTTCTTGATGAATCCATATTCCCTAATCTCTTCATCATGACGGTGATTACAACTTCTAGATGCTTGTTTCAATCCATAGATTGATTTCTTTAACTTGCATACTTTATCAGGATGTTTTGGATTGACAAAACCTACAGGCTGAACTATATATATACATCTTCCTCAAGATATCTATTAAGGAAAGCCGTTTTGACATCCATTTGCCAAATCTCATAATCATATTATGCAGGTATGGCAAATAATATCCTAATCGACTTTAGCATCGCCACAGGCGAGAAGGTCTCATCACAATCAACCCCTTGAGTTTGATTGAAACCTTTTGCTACAAGTCTCACTCTATAAGTATCCAAGTTATCATGCATATCCGTTTTCTTTCTGAAAACCCACTTACTTCCAACTACTTTGGAGTTAAGAGATGGCACAACCAATTCCTAAACTTGGTTGTCTTACATGGATTGCATCTTTGCGTTCATGGCTTCAAGCCATTTGTCACAATCGGATTTTAACATAGCATCATGGCATGTGGTAGGTTCACCAGAATCTACCCCGTAGCATCCATCCATGAAAAATCCATATCTTTCAGGTGAACTACTAATTCTACCAGATTGCGAACGTTTTTGTGTGTATTGATCAACCACTTGATCATTTTCAACAACCTCTTGTTGAGTGCTAGTTTCAACCAAACGTGTATCGGCTTGTGGTTCTTGATCCTCATCAAGTTCCATTGTTCTACTAATTCCTACACGAGGAAATTAGCTTCCAAGAACTCAACCTTTCGAGCAACAAATACCTTTTGCTCTGTTGGATCGTAGAAATAATATCCTATACCATCTTTAGGATATCCTACAAAGATACACTTAGTGGATCGTACTTTTATTTGGGGTGTATTGCTTCACAGAAGCTTCACAACCCCATACCTTCAAATATGATTAATGATGGAGCCTTTTCATTCCATATTTCGAAAGGTGTCTTATCCACTTTCTTGGTTGGGGCCATACGGGCCACGGAGAGCAAAGCGTAACCCCAAATGATAGAGATGATATGTTCTTAGCCATCATTGATCGAACCATATCCAAATAGAGTTCGATTCCTCTTCTATTGTAACGAAGAACTTTGATTGAGTTGATTTTGTACTTCACCTTTTGAAGGCTTTGATTATTTCAAAACTTCAACTTTGTGTCTCAGCAAGTACACATAACCATAACTACTATAGTTGTCGGTAAAAGTAATGAAGTATCTTTCACCATTCCTAGTCATTGGCTTAAAAGGATCACGTACATTCGAATGTATGATACCTAATAAATCTTTTGCCCTTTCCCACTAAGGGATTACTTGGTCATTTTACCTTGTAAATAAGATTCGCATGTATCAAATGAACCAATTTCATTTGTTTCCAAAAGACAATTCTTTCGAAGTGTTTACATGCGACATCTGTTTATATGACCAAGGCGATAATGCCAAGGATAGGTCTTACTCAAATCCATTTTGAGTTTCTTGGTGATTGATTGGTACATTGAGCTATCAAATGATGTATTATTATGAACCGATTCATAAATACCATTTGAAGGCATAGGTTTAAAGTAAAACATGTCATTCATCGATATAAATGTCAATGTTTGCAAACTTTAAGTCAAAACTATATTGTCTTATAAGGGAAACTTGAATAATGTTCCTAGTCAAACTAGGAGCATTCAAGACATTTTAAAACAATTTCCAAACCATTTGGAAGTTTCAAAACATAGTCTCCTTTCTTGTAATATTTATTTCTTTTGAACCTTTTGCAACGAATTGCAAACATGAGTTCCACATCCGGTATCTAATACTCATGTGTTAGAAGAAATAACATTAATGTCAATATGTATCATTAAGATTGTACCTGACGTTTGCCTAGCATCCCTCTTGTTTTTCAACTCCTTGAGATAGGTTGGACAATTCCTATTTAAATGCCATATCTCACCACACTCAAAGCATGGATCGTTCATGGCAACCTTTGCCTTCTTCTCTTTTGGTTTCGGTGGTTTCGCTTTAGTCTTTCTAATCAATTCCCTTTGAATTACCCGTTTCCATTTTCAACATTTGCTTTGGTGTCGGGGTGATGCCCTTTCTAGTTGCCTCCCTCATTGATCGTTAGAATGGATAAAACCCTTTTATCCATATTGAGCCTTTCGAGGTGATCAATGTGGTTTTCCATCTTAAAGACATAAGATGAGACCGATTGGTTTTCCTCCATTCGACATACATGAAGCGCTCGAACCATTTCGATGCATTCTACCCTTAGGAACATTTCCTATAATTGGTTAATCATGTCGTATGCGTATGATGTTCAAAATCCTTTTGAATTTCGGGAATCATAGTTCCCAACATGTGGCATGAGGCTTGCATGGAGTCCTCGGTATACTTAACCCAATCGTTGTAGGCATCCTTATCTTCCATAAGATGTTCATCGGGATTAGGATTGTTTTCAGTGATAGGTTACGGACGGTTTGGGTAAAATTGTTAGCGGCCATCTACAAAATTTAACAAGGTTCAATTTTAGTATTTTCGATATTATTATATTTTAATCATTAATACCCTTTTGTGTCTCATAGACAATTAATAATTAAAATCTAGAATCCAACGTTACATTTAAATATTGGTTAGGTGACCTTTATCCCATTATTTAAATTAACAAGGTAGTCAACGTTTGACGATTGCAACCCTTTGCAACTTCTAGCCATATGGGATTGGTTAAACATCTTTATGTTTAGTTGGCATGTTTAATCCCATCAACACCTTTTGTTCCCCATGCTTCGGTGACCCTAAGTTCATGGTTTCCAAATCAAGTCGTCCAACTTACACACACGTGTGAGTTTATACACATAAGTGGTTAGGTGACCTTTATCCCACAAACATGGTAAACCCACCTCGAATATACAAGTTCCCTCAAATGTGGTTAGGTGACCTTTATCCCACAATAAGAGTTCCCAAGTGATCCGAGTGTTGTATAAAAAGATGGTGTTTGACTTGATTTATAAAAGGGATTTTATGTTTTCAAAATTCTAGTTTTAGAAAACTTTATGTACCATACATTTGCATGCATTCAAATACTTGGTACTTTTGTGAAAATAAATTTTCAAGGTTCTTTTTTAATAAACCCCATTTTATTATAAAATCATTAATTTTTAATAACCTTTTATTAACCTATTTTAATGATTTATTTAAGAACCAATTTTACGCTTGTTGTTGATTATTAGTTTGTTAAGTATGCATATCCAAATATCATCAAACAACAAAATAAACAACCACACAAGCACAACACACATATCATTAGGTGCATAACCATAGCCAACTATTTTGACCACACTTGTTAGCCGAAACAAGTGTGCCAAAAGGTCCTTCCTAAAGGGTGAGTATTGACACAAATAATGTGTCGTCGAACTCCCACTTGATCCCGCATCCAAATGCTTCAAGTCTTCCTCTTGTGTTGTGATTTCTTCACTTTCTTTGGGCTTCCAAAATGTGTTTAAATTCAGCTCCAAACTCCTTTGGACTTGAAAAAATGTGTTTTGGTTATCGGGCTAAAATCCCGTTAAGAACTATGAAGTCCTTTAGGCCCGAAATTAGCCAAAACCAAAACCGCATTTTTGTGTGCATCTTCTTTTACAAAATATATCCTAATACATTTTTTCTAGTAAAATAAAATGCACCTAATCTATTTATTTTACATACCAAATGAAAATAAATAAATTACATAACTTTACAAATGGAAGAACCAAAATAATAATTATTACAACCATTGAAATAATTAAATACAAATCACAAACACAAATATTCAACATATTCACACAAGGTCATGGCTAAGTTATGAACACCAAAATATATATATCCACATATATAAAATTCAAGAAGCAAAATGGTTTCCTTTTTACAACCTACTTTTCGGTCGAGAATGAAAAAACCGAAAAAGTGGGTTTTTGTCCAAACAAACAAATCATCCAAATGACATAAATTTTCAAGATACGTTTATGCATGTATTAAAATAATCTTGAAAAACAAAAGGATAACCATATATAAAATTTCGGCCACAGGGTTTCAACCAAACCCGAAACCCGAAATTTTCATATCCTATGAAGCATGCACTCATATAAGCGGCTCTAGATACCATTGATGGGATTTTCACATGTTTATCAAAGTATTTTATCCATATAAAATAAAAACGCAGCTGAAATTATTATTTAAAACATGTTACTTACAAGATATAAAACTCATTTTATGTGTAAAATCCAATCCCGGATCCATATATGAACATGCATGCTATCAAAAAAAAAAAACCACAACCATAGAGTGTTTAGAATACTACCTTCCAAGGAGTAAAGGATATGAAGAAGATGATGCTTCTTGAACGGTTGCCTTCAAGTGTAGAAGACCTCAAGATTGTATACCCCAAGCCTTCCAATAAACACTTTGATTTGTAGCTAGGATTCCTACACTTATGAACTCACTAAAATTCCATCAAGATCAACCACCATGGCCGAAAATTAGGAGCCATTTTCTAGAGTTCTTGCACTTGAATATTAAACTTGAAAAACCTTTATGGATGCCCATCTTGGCTGATTTTTAGAGAGCTTCTCTCTAATGTTTTTCAAGTTCATCCAAGTCTTCTAACCTCATTTTGTCATACAAAATGATTATATAAAAGATGAGAGAGATTGCCACCATTTTAGCCCAATCAAGTATCCTCTTACACATGCATTTGCATGTAATCCTATTGGACCAAAAGTGTTTGGGAAGAGCACCCAATCAAGGCACATGCAAATGCATGAAACCTCAATGGACCAAAAGTGTTTGGGAAGAGCACCCAATCAAGGCACATGCAAATGCATGAAACCTCATTGGACCAAAACATCTTGGTAAGACCAAGGGGGAAGGTGGCGGCCTAGCTTTTATTTTATAAAAAAATTCAAATTCTTTTATAAAATATAAGTCTTGTATATATTTTATAACATTTATAAAACATATCATATTATAAGACTTTATGCGATATCTCATAACCTTTTAAAATGTTATTTAACCAATTAAATAACAAAATAAAATATTCTCTCAAAATAAATTATCCATATAATTTATTAGTTTGTCAAGTGCAATTATTTAGAAAACCGATTTCTAAATATTCTAAGTGTTAATATTTATTTATTTGATCATATCATAAATAAATATTGTAAGTGTTTGTCTAGCTTGTATTTGGGTATGACTCGACTTGGATCATAACGTACTAGCCACATCAATTTAATATGTGTCTTGGGCATACAGAGTCCAACACTAAGAACACCATCTGTTGTTTAGCAGACTCTTCACTGAAATTCTGACCATTCTTCAGATCAACAGCAATGTTGCATTGAAAGACATTCTTTGATGCAGATTGATTTGAAGTATTTGACGAAGAACCACCATGGTAGCCACTGCTAGGAATTTCTTGATTCACTGAGTTTGAGCTTTCTGCTGAAAAGGCTGTCTTTGGAATTGCAGTCTTTGGGATCACACTGCCTCTGTAATATAGCTCCACATTCTGCTGATAAGATGTGTTATTGACTTTGCTGGATTTCTTGATCTCCAATTCAAGGCTTTCCAGTCTTTCTATAAGCAGATCAACCTTCAAATCAGCAGGCTTTATCGTATTTTTCAGCATCAATGCAAAATATTGCCAGTCTTGCTCATTCGGTAAAGCATCAAACAATTTGTCTACCAGCTCTTCTTGAGTGTAAATGATATCATGTCTAGCAAGCTCCATCTTTAGATGCCCAAATCTTTCGATCATCTTGGAAACAGACTCGTTCTTTAAACAACCACACAAATCAAACTCTTTTTGTAACAGTTTCTTTTGGTTCTTTACTATTTCAGCACTGCCAATACATTTTATTTTTAATTTTTCCCAAAGGTCTCTTGAATCTTTGTATTCGATCAGTGCGATAATATCATCATGGACAGATTGGTGAAGTAGAGCAATACACTTCTGTTCAGCAATGTATTTTTCAATCTGATTTTCCTCTAAGTTCTCATAATCATCTCTCCCCATATCAAATCCATTTTTCAAACTTCTCCAACTAGGATACGCAAACGCCTTAAGCCATTCTTCGAATCTTGTGGCCCACCGGTTGTAATCTTCAATAGCCATCAACTTGGGCGGCTTATTGTATGTTCCGTATGCACTGTCTACGCTCATAGCATCCTGAAGAATTTTCTTCGCACTCGGTGTTGGTGTAGTTTCATTCGTGTTATTTGATGTACCATCTCCCGAACCACTAGTATAAGCAAACACATCACAGAACGGATTCATGAACAAATCATCCATCTTTCACGTACCTGAAACAGTCAACAAACACTTAGAAAAATTTTTAAATTTTGGAAAACAACAATTTCAAGCGGAATCAGTTTGAAGCGAAATAGCTTCAAGCGAAATCAGCTTTTAAGCGAGATAGCTTTTCAAGCGAGATAGCTTTTCATGCGGAATAATACTGTTCAAGCGAAATCAGGTTTTGAAGCGAAATCTCTTATTTCGCTTGAACTTTCAAGCGGAATCTGAATTCAAGCGAAATCAGACAAAATCTTTCAAACGGAATATGACCAAATATGTAATTCCGCTTGGAATTACACTGAAACTTTCAAGCGAGATAAGGATGATGTCAGCAAGTTCGAACAGATTTTCAAGCGAAATTACAAGTTTTTATCCAATTTTGATTGAATTAAGGTCCAATTCCTTCAAGGATTACTTAAAACTGTGTTTTGTTTGATATGTGAGAGTTTTAATCCATTTTGACCGTTAAATTTTGTTCAAATCAGAAAAGAAGGAGTAGAAGTGTGAGAATCCGGTAAAATCAAGCTGAATTGGTATGAACTCCTCGTCCTGAGCTCTGATACCACTTGTTGGATTGTTCGGTGACCCTAAATAGTCAGTATTAGTAGTTCATCATCAAGTACAAAGGCGGAATCAATGTAAAAGATGTCAATACAGCTTGTTCCTTTCTAATTATCCTTTTATTGATCAATCCTGAGCTTTTTACACGTTCAAATGACAAACGGACAGCACCTCGGCTCAGAACCTATGGTCTAATTCCGCTCCAAATGACATGCATACATCAGGTATTTATAGAGATGAGATTCCGCTTGAACATGTCAATGTTCATTTCTAGCGGAATCACTTGTGTTGATTTCGCTTGAACTGCACAATGACTCTTTCAAGCGGAATCACCTACTTTAACATATAAAACCCTAATTTTGACCCTGTTGTGTGCTCGTTTATCCTATCTAGACATAAGACTCGATTAAGACGAAGTTAACAGACACTAGATGCACCAACAGTACCGTTAAGCTTTAATTTCATACTCAGAATTAAACAATTCGCTTAGATTGTGGATATACTGATCCACTTAAATTTTCACACAAATTTCAATCTGTTCAGGATACGGTTTAGGTGTATTAAGAACTTAAACTCATTCATGTGTCCCACCTCTTGAATATACTCCCGTATCCAGATCCCAATATTTAGTCTTACAGGTGAGTATACCACAGATGATATCTGTAAGGGGTTAAATTGCGAGGGCCGTGAGAGCTCAGGCTATTGCTTCCGCAAAATCAGAGAGATGACGGCTTCGCCTTTTGGTGTGTCCCCTTTAGAGGATCTTTTTTTACAACAGCACATGATTAGCATTTTTCAATGTTTCATCATTTTTTATGCTGAGGGCGGTGCTATATTTCAAGCAAGCAGAAAGTATTATACGGGGACTAGGCCATTGCTTGCGCAAAAGCAGAAGTCCCGGGATATTACCCCAGATATCACTGAGTATAAAGACCTAGTATCTCAGAAAGAGGGATCTTTCAAACGAAATTTCAGGGGTTACCTATATATCCAAGTAGTGTTCCCCACGAAATAAGCAAGTAAAGATTTAGGTTTATATCCCGAACAAACCTACTAAATGTGTAAAAACCTATCGGCATATCATCAGCGAGACTGCTTAAGACTTTTATACTTTACATATCTTTAGCATACCGTAACTGTCAAGCCGAGGTACTATCATTTTCCCTTTTTACACAGGCTCTTTTTCATTTTCTATTGTTTTTGAATTTTGAAATATCTTATGTTTTTGGATTTTTGAAATATTTACTGTTTTTGTATTTTCTGAAAATATTACCCTATACTCCCCCTAAATACCAAAACAAGTAAAAAATAGACAAACCATTGCAGATTGCGTCTCAACATCATCTACAGTGGTACCTTCATCAACGCCAAGAATCTCCTCCAACACCGATAAAGGCTTCATACCGTTCAATTTTAACAAATATTGAAAACGAGTTTTATCAAACGCTTTGGTATGTAAATCAGCTTTTTGTTCGTCAATGTGGATTTTCTCAATTCGTATCAACTTCTTCTCGAAACAATCTCGGATGAAGTGATGACGAATCTCAATGTTTTTCGTTTTAGCGTGATGAACAGGATTTTTAGTAATGTTTATCGCTGCCTCATTCTCAACAAAGATAGGGGTGTTTAAAGATTACAAACCGTAGTCGCGCATCTGTTGCTGGATCCACAAGATCTGAGAGCAGCAACTGCTAGCAGATACATACTCAGCTTCACATGTGGACAAAGCTACGGAGGTCTGCTTCTTGCATTGCCAGGTGACCAATCGTGGTCCGAAAAACTGGCACCCTGCTGTTGTTGATTTAGCATTAACTTTGCAGCATCCAAAATCGGAATCGGAATACCCTTCGAGCGTAAAATCGCCTTCTCTTGGATACCACAACCCCAGTGATGGAGTTCCTTTTAGGTAGCGTAATATCCTTTTCGCTATCACCATATGCGAAGCTCTCGGGTTAGACTGAAATCTTGCTGCGAGGCAGGTTGGATACATAATATCAGGTCTTGAAGCTGTCAAATACATCAGCGATCCGATCATGGAACGATACATCGTTTCATCTACCTTCTCTCCGGTGAGATCAGGATTTATCCCATGGTTTGTCGCTAATGGGGTGGAAGCTGGAATAGATCCTGACATCCCAAATTTCTCTAAGATATCATGAACGTACTTCGTTTGATGTATGAATATTCCCTCGGGCAGTTGATCAACCTGAAGTCCCAAGAAGAATTTCATCTCACCCATCGATGACATTTCAAATTTCTGCTTCATAACTCTTTCGAAATCTTTGCACAAATTTTCATTTGTTGACCCAAATATGATGTCGTCCACGTATATCTGAACTATCAGAAGATGTTCGTCGACTTCTTTGGTGAATAGAGTGGCAACCACTTTTCCACGGATGAAGCTGTTGGCAAGCAGGTGTTGAGACAATGTCTCATACCAAGCTCTCGGGGCCTGGTGTAAACCATACAGCGCTTTATCCAGCAAATAGACCTTGTCTTTGTGGATTGGATCGGTGAAGCCCGGTGGCTGTCCGACATATACCTCCTCTTTTACCTTCCCATAGAGAAAAGCCGATTTAACATCTAGCTGATAAACTTTTTTTTTTGGGTAAAGGGTTACCCCGGTGATTCTATTAAAACAACCGCAAATAAGTACAAGTAGTGAGGATGTATTCCACACTAGTTCATATACAGGACATGCCCCATATATGTAAAACAAATAAGCAAGTAACCTATGACACCCCATAACCTAGCCTACTAAACATCAGTAGACATGACAAAACAAGACAAAACAAAACGAACGCCTTCATCCGCCATCATCGAAAATGAAATTGCCAGACACCGGCAACCCCTTCACATGAACCAAAAAGAGTCTATCCATTGGAGAACTTTGTGGGAGAGGTGCTTGCCTTTGCTCTCGAAGATGAAGAATATAAACCCGAAGTCTTAAATTCACTAGTTTCATTATAGACTTCAACGACCTCCTCCTCATCCGATTCCTATTTGTCACTATTAGTCTGCGCAGCTTTCTTCTCCACTCGACCCACAGTGGTACCTCCCTGATTTCCATCATCATCCTTAAGGATGTCAAACGGGTTTGACGTTGAAACCTGGTTATTCATTGGATTCCTCAAGGACGATTTTGGTTTAGGTTTGACAACTGGTCTGTAAACTAACTTAGGCTTCTGATTTTTCATATGGAGGCCTTGGTTATTAACTTTCTTCTTCTTGGCACCCACAACCTGAAAATCATCATTATTCTTATCAGAATCCCCACTTGAAGTTACCTGAGGGTTCTTTGGGCACGAGCTATCATCATGACCAAACACACAGCAAGAGGAGCACCTTAGAGGCTCCCAATCATATTCAACTTTGACACCTTTGAATGACCATTACCATCCAAAGATGGGATTGCAACAGTAACACTCTTTTTTAACTCAGCTCCCGCCTGAACTTCTATAAGCGCTCTAGCATAGCTGCTTCTTCCCCAAGACTCAGCACACATCGTGGCAGTATATGAATACAACATCTTAGGAGTCCCAATCTTAGAAGCGACCAAGCTAAGACCATCCTCGGTAAATGCCGCTAACGGCACATCATGCATCTTGACCCAAACTGGAACAACTTTAATATCCTCTTTTTCCATCTTAATAGAGGGCGACCACTCCTTCAAAATTATCGGTACACTTCTGATCAACCAAGGCCCATCCTCAAGCATTTGATTCATCCCTTCCTTAGTTTTAAACTTAAAGAAAAAGAAGCCGTTTGCATTCATCATAAGCCGAGAGAGACCATATTTAACCTAGTTGTTTTTTGCAAAGTAATCGACCACAGGAAATGCCAATCATTTACCCAGAAAATAACCATACAAAGTGTTAGCATACCTATCAGTGACTTGTTGAACCGATGACAATGGAATAACAACATCCGCCCCATCAACTGACTCAGTAGATTCCATCACCCTGAAATTCACTTTAACATTCTCCTTAGTGTTCTTAACTATGTTAGCGAATGATAAAGGGTCTGCAGCCCCCGAATTCCGTGGTTTTCCGTGTGCAGCCAACAAATTCGCTCCCTCCAGACCTGCTGATGTCGAATACCACATATTAGAATAATCCCAAAAGTGTTATGAATGCTCACCAGCCGGTTTCTCTAATTGAACTGGCATCGTGATCTTTGAAAGTTCATCGATGATATTAGGCCGCACCTTCTCCACAGGAACCTGAACAGAAGTGTTGCTGTGATCAGTTTGCGGAGTTTGAATTGAACCCCTACGAGGCATCCACGTGTTTCCCTCAACGTCGATCACCCGGCTAGCTAAACTGTCAAACGAGAATTGTGGTTTACCGCGATCTTGAGGAAACGCCCCATCTGATTTATGATCATCCATTCGAGACCCTGTTAATTAAAGAAAAGAACCCTAGTAGCCGACAACCTTAATGCGCAGAAAAGAAACGTGAGAAACCCTTGTAGCCGTCAACCCTAATTCATTCAAGAGAGGACGAATCAGTTTGACAACTATGTAGCAACCCTAGAATCAGAACATACGCAGCAAAATACACTCCCTCTTTGAAAACCCAAACCAGACTATCAATGAAAACCAATAAACAACGGCAGCCAAGTGCAAAGAACCCAAGAAGAGGAGAAATTCGTAACCCTAATGACTAAAAACGGATCAATGACGATTATATTGAATTGCAAGGATAAACTAGAGATTATAAGACTCTAATCACACAAACAATCCTCATAATCAGCAAGTAATCACGAAGGTTAGGTCAAACAATGGTGTGGTCGCCGTTTTTCTCCATCAGAGAGAGAGAACTAGGGTTTTGCTCATTGTTTCATTCCCGCTACTATCTAGCTGATAAACTTTAAAACCTTTCCAAGATGCAAATGCTAGGAAGATTCTGATCGCTTCAAGTCTAGCAACCGGAGCATATACTTCAGTGAAATCTATCCCCTCCTGCTGACTGAAACCCTGGACTACGAGTTGAGCTTTGTTACGAATAATAACCCCTCTATCGTCCCTTTTGCACTTGAACACCCACTTGGTGTTTATCTTCCTGTGACCATCAGGCAAGTCTACCAATTTCCACACTCCCAACTTCTCAAACTGACTCAGCTCCTCTTGCATCGCGTTGACCCAAGAATCTTCAGTTAGTGTTTCCTTATATGTTCGCGGTTCAATCTGCAAAATAAAACAACTAAGTGAAAACTCAGTTTGTAACGGAGCAACTGTAGAATAAAAACAAGTAAGGCCTTGGTCAATTTGACGTCTAGTGCGAATGCCTGATTGTAATTCTCCAATAATCAACTCTTCTGGATGGTACGAAAGAGTTCTCGGCATCACCTCACCTGGAACATCTACCTCGCCTTCCAAATTTGTAACATTCTTATTTGCACCTTGTTCACTGACTGGAATTGTTTGACTTAATATCTGGATCTGCTCCCCCTCAGAATCTGAATCATCACGATCGAATATAGGTCTATCATCAGATTCTAGATTATCGTTGACTGCCGTCTGATTGTCAGGAGCATGTTCCGAGGATTGTGGAATATCATCATGTTCTCCAGCATTACTTGGACCTGCTTCATCATCGTTCGAAGCTTGTCGTTGACGAATGTAAGTTTCTGCTGGGAATCTTTCCTGCGATTCTTCATATTCTCTCAAAATATCCAACTCGTAAAAGAAAGCCGGTTCTTCTTCAATGTCAAACGAATCCCATAAAGTATCGTAATTAAAACGCCATGAGTCGCCTGGATTCTGCAGTGGCATTGTGTAACCTTGGCACTCAACATTATGTGCTTCGATGATCCGCTTCAAGCTTGGAATAAAGACTCTTTTCAATGGACTTGCATAACCCAGCGAAAATTCCTTCAATGCTCTTTGCACCAAATTTACCAAAAGGTTCTAGAACTGTACAGGGAGACCCAAACTGTTCAAGATACTTCAGGTTCGGTTTGCGGTTGTTTATCAACTCAAAACAAGTTTTGTTGAATTTCTTCACTGTGAGAACCCGGTTGAGTGTTTAGCAAGCGGCTGACACTGCTTCTGCCCAAAAAATTGACTGGTAATTTCGAATCAGCAAGCATCGTCCTGGCCGTTTCAATTAGCGTCATGTTCTTTCTTTCAGCTACTCCTTCTGTTGTGGAGTGTAAGGAGCACTAAATTCTTGCAATATACCCCTCTCATCACAATACTCTTCCATCTTGTTGTTCTTAAACTCAGTACCATTGTCACTCCTGATTCTTCTGATTCGAGTTTGGTACAAGTTTTCAATTTTTCTGAACAACGTCATCAAACTTTCAAACGTCTCATCTTTAGTCTTCAAAAATGATACCCATGAAAATCTGGAATAGTCGTCAGTTACTACAAGACAGTAGAGATCCCCAGTTATGCTTTTGACGTTTATCGGACCAAAAAGATCCATATGAAGTCTCTCTAACGGTCTCGAAACTGAATTGACTTTCTTTTGAGGATGTGATTTTTTCTTTTGCTTGCCTCTGATGCAGCTAATGCACTCCCCTTCCAGATGAAAACCTTTCACATGAACACCAGTAACTAAGTCATTATGCACCAGGTGATTCATTTTTCGTAGATGAATATGGCCCATCTTTCGATGCCATAAACGTGACTCCTTTTCTGTTGCTCTTGACATAAAACAGTGAGCCTGACCCGTGGTAGTAGTTGCTACACTCATGTCCAACATGTACAGATCATTGACTCTGGGTGCTCTCATGATAACCCACTCTTCGGGAACAACAAATCCTGGTTTCAAGATCAAACATTCTTTGTCTGTAAAGTGCGTTGTATACATACGATCACATAGTTGAGAGATGCTTAGAAGATTGTTTTCAAGCTCGGCGATGTAGTTTACTCTTTCAAACGTGACGATTCCATTTGATAAAGTTCCTTCACCAACTATTCGACCACCTTGATTTCCCGCAAATCCCACATATCCTCCATTAAACCATCGAATATCGTACAGTAGGGTTTTCTTCCCCGTCATGTGCCGAGAAGCTCCACTATCCATAATCCAACGTGAAACGGATCTTGGAAGCTCCTGCACATATGACAAACACTTTAGTTAGATTGTGATGCCACCCAAGCCTCTTTTGACTCAGGTAGCTTGACTTTGATGTGCGTTTTAGCAGTGTAAAGTGGCGGAAAATTCTTGTCATTCATCTTTAAGCTCTCTTCAGACCCAATCTCAACCTTTTTGTATAAAAAGAAATCATTTTTAGAAGGTTGACTAGATGATTGGTCTTTCTTTGGAACATACTTCTTTTCAGAAGTAGTAGACTCTTGTTTTTCAAGTTTCTCATAGTAATCCACAGGAACATTCATCTTTACTGGAGTGGTAGAAGACGATTGTTTTTCCTTTTCAGAAACCTTTGGTTTTGGAGAACTTGAATTCTTTTCAACTGATTTTGGTTTCCATGCTTGTTGAGGCGAAGCAACCCGTTTATAAAATTTGTCAATTTTAGTTACCACATTCTTTACAGGTTCAGTTTTGATTTTGGTGATTTCATTTTTCAAAACTTTCTTCTCAACAACCATTAGAGCTTTTCCTTTTGCATCAGCTGTCCTTTTCTGACTCTCAACAACTTCAGACTTAGGCTTGAAGTTGGGGTACTTTCGTGCAATGTGTCCAACTTTGTTGCACTTAAAGCATGCACGAGTATCAACTACCCGACTTGTGCCTTCAGTCTGAGGCTGTGAGGCCTTTTCTTCAAAAAAACTCTTCATTAGATTTTTAAAAAATTTCAGATTCCTGCTCGGAATGAGAACTCGAGCTTTTTACAAACACCTTTTTCTCAACAAACCTTTAGTTTTGAAAGTTCTTTCTTTGATAATTCTTACCACCCTTATAACCACCCGACCAGTTGTTTTGATTGTTGTTAGAAAAACGCGGGGGTACAACAGGTTTTTTGTAGTAAGCTTTATCTTTTTCAAAGTTTAATTGCCGTTTAGAACGTTTCAAACCTTCAAGTTCACAAACATCAATCTCAACCAACTTGAACACATTTTTCTTTTTTTTGGGTAAAGGGTTACCCCGGTGATTCTATTAAAATTCAACCGCAAATAAGAACAAGTAGTGAGGATGTGTTCCACACTAGTTCATATATAGGACATGCCCCATATATGTATGACAAAGCAAAAAAACAAAGTAACTATGACACCCCATAACCTAGTCTACTATACATCATGAAAGAGATCTAGTAGACAAACAATGCAAAACAAAACAAAAACCTCAACCGCCATCATCAAATATAAAGCTGCCACAAACCGGCAACCCCTTCAAACGAACCAAAAGACGCCTATCCATTCGAGAATTTTGTGGAAGAGGTACTTGCCCCTGCTTTCGAAGAAAAAGGATGAATACCCGATGTCATAAATTCACTGGTTTCATTGTAGACTTCAACGACCTCCTCTTCATCCGACTCGTGCCTGTCACTCGACTGTTTCTCCTTCTTCTCTATACGACCCACAGTACTACCACCCTGACCACCATCATCTTCCTTAAGGGCATCAAAGGGGTTAGACGTTGATACCTGATTGTTCATCGGCTTCTTTAAGGACGAAATTGATTTAGGGTTTACAACTGGTCTGTACACTACCTTAGGCTTCTGATTTTTCATGTGAAGACCTTGGTTAGTAGATTTCTTCTTCTTAGCACCCACCACCTGAAAATCATCAATCTTTTTTCCAGACTCCCCACTCGAAACGACCTGAGGCCTCTTTGGACACGAGTGATCCTCATGACCAAACACGCAACAAGAAGAGCACCTTACAGGCTCCCAATCATATTCGATTTTAACCTCCACCATTGCGTGACTATTACCCTCTAAAGATGGGATTGCAACTGTAACACTCCTCTTTAACTCAGCCCCGGCTTGAACTTCAATGAGAGCTCTAGCATAACTGCTTCTACCCCATGACTCAGCACACATTGTAGCAGTGTACGTATCTAGCATCTTAGGCACCCCTATCTTAGAAGCGAGCAAGCTAAGACCATCCTTAGTATATGCTGCTAATGGCACTTCATGCATCTTAACCCAAACTGGGATAGCCTTTATATCTTCTTTTTCCAACTTGACAGAGGCCGACCACTCCTTCAAGATTATCGGGACATTTCTAATCATCCAAGGTCCATCCTCCACCAATTTATCCATCCCTTCCTTTGTTTTGAACTTAAAGAAAAAGAACCCGTTCGCATTCATCATTAGTCTAGATAGACCATATTTAACCCAGTTGTTCTTTGCAAAATAATCCACTACAGGAAAAGCCAGCCGTTTACCCAAGAAATATCCATACAACGTGTTAGCATACCTGTCAGAGACTTGTTTAACCGAAGACAATGGAATGACGACATCAGCACCATCAACCGACTCACTAGATTCCATCAACCGAAAATTAACCTTTACATTCTCCTTTGCATTGTTTACTACACTAGCAAACGATAAAGGTTCTGCAGCCCCAGATACTTTTGAATCCGATTTACCAGCCAATGGAGTTGACAAATTCACTCCATGAACACCTGTTGTTGGCGAGAATAGTTTATCCACCTGAACCGGAGTCGTGACCCTAGTAAGTTCATCGATGATGTTGATACCACGCCTTGGCTGGATATTGTTCCCATCAACATCAAGAATACGATCCGCTATTTCCTTAAACGACAATGGTGGCCTTCCACCCGGTTTCATGCGATCATCCATTAAAACTGATCCCTAGCAGCCAAAATTCACTCAAGAAACAAGTTGCCTGAATAAACCCTGGTAGCCGTCAATCACCAATAACATAACCAGCCGCAAAAAACCCTAATCGGAATAGCCTTGCCGAAATTCAGAAAGAAAGAAAAAGCTGCCGCAAACCCTAATCGGATGACAAAGATGAAGACTAGATTCCGCCAAACCCTAATAATGATGCTGCCGAAACCCTAATTCAGCAAGCAATTGGAACAAATCTTAGGGATGATGCCGTCGCTCCAATAACAAACAGAAAAAAAAAAACGATTTAGAAAATCGAAATCAAGAAAACAAAACCCTAGGCCACGAATTAAATCTGATTTCAATTGATTAGAACCTAAAGAAACAGATAATGAATCCTTAGATGCAAACCAAGATCAATCGAGACGAAGAATCAAAAGAATCGGCTAGGGTTTCATGGAAATCGCCCAAATCGCCCAAGTTCCCACGCCACAACACATTTTTCAATTTGTCAACATTCACATTTTCCAGAGGAAAATCATGATCCGAATACAACTTATCAGATCCCGCCATCTTGTACATCACATGATTAGGTTCTTCACTTAAGTTGTTTTTGGATTTTGATTTTGGAAAATATTTGTCCAAAAAGCATTCATCATCCTCAGTAGTGTCACTTTCAGATTTTAAAACATTTTCAACCATACTTTTCACAACTTCAGATTGGACACTATCTTCATCAGATGATGTGGTAAATGTGACATCAATCGTGTCTGGAAGCTTAACTTCATTTTCTTCTTCATCATTAACCAACCCTGATTTTTTCTTTGAAAAATTGTTTAATACCGGTGGTGGAACCTGATGAAACCCAACCCCGGTTCCATCAAAGTATACATCTTCGCCTGCTTTGTTTTTCCCAATTGGTTTAGGAACGATATGTTGAAGAACAAAACTTGCGGAGGTGTAACTGTTCAGTTTCAACTGAATGCGTTCATTTTCAATTTTAGCTTCTTGAAACTGAAGCTTCAACTTAGCAATTTCATCCAGTTATTGATTGATTAACTCTTCTTTAACTCTCAGAACACCTGACAGTTGAAGATTCTCTTTTGTTGTTTTACCATTTCTCTCACCAGAATCTTTTACCGTGCGTTTTAGCTTCTTAAAATTTTCTGAAAGTTGACGATTTTCATGAATTAGCTTTTCGTTTTCTTTCCTAATTCTTTCTACGTCACTTTTATCATTTTCAATTTTCTCAGTTAATTCTTTTAGTCTATCATTTGAAGCTTTTAACATTTTATCACGGTTTAAGATCTGATTTTCAATGTTTCTGACTCATCCTGTCAGTTCTTCGGTCTTTTTACCGTTAAGGTAAGCAAGTGTACTACAAACCTTGCAGTCTTTCATGCAATTTTTGCAGTCGCTCTCAGTTTTAGCTTTCTTACCTGACTCATTGATTACATCATTCTGACTGACCTTGATTTTAGACTCTGTGCCAGAACTAGAAACTACCTCTAGCTCTTTCGCAGCAAACACTTTGTCAGCCATCTTCTTCAAATTTTCTACAGTAAACTCTTGTGACGTGTTAATAATCCCGTCATCAATTTTCTTTGACTGCTGCTCTTTCTCCTTTTCTTTTTCTTTAGCTTTTTCTTCAGCTTCTCCTCCTCCCCACCACTCTCTCTATCTGGCTTCTTCTTCGTCAGCAATTTGTTTGGTGAGAGTTTCAACATCAACCGTTTTTGGATCAACAGCTATGTTACCCTTGGGATCTAGGTAACATTCTCTATCAGCATCCCATCTTTTCGCCTGTTTTGCTTCTTTGTATGTATAACCGATTCTAATCTTTATGTTTTGGGCTTTCATCTTTCTGTTGATGTATTTCTCTTCTTCTGTTCTGCTATCTTTGAAAGGAACAATTTTTGTCACAAACGCATAGCCCACTGCATCCTCTTCTGGTAGCAGTTCACTCCAATCAAAACCTTCGTCATCATGAATAACAGCAAGAGCTCTTGATTTTTCTTTGGGGTTATCTTCAAGCTGTTTCATTCTGGGAGGTTCAGATTTGTTCTGATGATAGATTGCTCTTTTGTAGTAATCCTCTCTGAATGGATTTGCAGTATCATCAGCATGTGCGTTTCGATATTCACGTTTAAAATGTCCCTTTTGTTTACATCTGAAGCACGTAACCTTTGATTTATCAAATCCGAGCTTTGTGGAAGGTCCACCAATAGAATGTCTGCCTGTAATCTCCATGAACCTTTGTGCACGTCTAACCGCACTAGCCATACACCACCTGATATCTATCAACTCCATCTCTTCTGGGTCGATCTGATCATAATATTCCTTGGTGAGGTTGGTGTTTCCAATTTTTCCCGCAACAAGGCTCTCGTATGATTCTAGGACAGATGCTAAAAACACCATTTGCTGCTTGGCGGATTCTTCACTGAAGTTCTGTGCATTCTTGAGATCCATAGCAATGTTGCATTGAAACAGATTCTTTGGAAGTGATTGACTTTGAGCAGTTGAAGATGAACCTCCATGATAGCCATTGCTTGGAGTTTCTTGATTCACCGTGTTTGAATTTTCTGCTGAAAATGCTGTTTTTGGTGATGCGATCTTCGGGATCATACTTCCTCGGTAATACAACTCAACATTCTGCTGATATGAGGAATGATTGACTTTGTTTGATTTCCTGATCTCCAAATCATGACTTTCCAATCTTTCGATTAACAAATCAACCGTCAGTTTGGTTGGTTCAGCTGTGTTTTTCAGCATCAAAACAAAATACTGCCAATCTTTATCATCAGGCAGTGAGTCAAACAGTTTGTCAACCAATTCTTCTTTAGTGTACACGATTTGGTGTCTTTCAAGTTCTAACTTCAAATGCCCGAATCTTTCAATCATCTTTGGCACAGATTCGTTTTTCAAACATCCAAACAAATCAAATTCTTTTCTTAACAATTTCTTTTTGTTTTTGACTATCTCAGCACTACCCACACATTTCACTCTATGTTTCTCCCATAGATCTTTCGCATCTGTGTACTCAATCAATGATATTATGTCGTCTCTCACAGACTGACGAAGCAATGCAATGCACTTTTGTTCAGCAACAAAACTTTCTACATGATCAGTGCCTTCTAAATTTTCATAATCCGATCTTCCGATATTAAAACCATTCTTCAAACTCTTCCAGCTTGGGTATGCAAACGCTTTTAGCCATTCCTCAAACCTTTTAGCCCATCTATTGTATTCTTCAATCGCCATCAGTTTGGGAGGTTTGTTGTATGTCCCATAAGCACTTTCTACACTCAAAGCATCAGACAGGGTTTTCTTCGCACTCGGATTGGAAACGTTTTCATTTGTGTTGTTTGATGTATTATCTCCGGTGTTTCCCGTGAAAGCAAACATGTCACTGAAAGGATTCATAAACTCATCCATCTTCAAGTATCTGAAACAATCAACAAACACTTAGAAAATTTTTGTTTTTTAACAACAGTTTCAAACGAAATCAGTTCACGCGAAATCAGTTTTCAAACGGAAACAGATTTCACACGGAATAAGCTTTCAAGCGAAATACCACCTCAAACGAAATCAAGGTTTTCACACGGAATAGTGTTTTCAAACGAAATCACCAAGCGAAATTTAATTTCGTGCGAAATTAAAGACAATTTCAAACGAAATTAGTGATTTCGAGTGAAATGCTCAAACAAAATCTGATTTCGTGTGAAATCAAAGGCACTTTCAAACGGAATAAGTGATTTCGTGTGAAACAATAGTACTTTCAAACGAAATTAGTCTCAAAACGTAATTATGTGCGAAATCACAGCTGACACTTTCGAGCAGAATTATGATGACATCATCAAATCGGCCACCATTTTGTCAAATTGATCCGGTTTTTGTTCGAATTTTGGTCCAATTCTTTCAAGGATTCTTTAAAACAGTGTTTTACATGATATATGTGAAATTCAGTCAATTTTTTCTTTTAAATCTCGTTTAATTTTGAAAAGAATGAGTAGAAGTGATGAAAACAAGCTGAATTGGTATAAACTCTTCTTCCTGAGCTTTGATACCACTTGTTGGATCGTCGTGTGACCCTAACGAGTCAATCAGAAGAGGTTAACATCAATATCAAAGGCGGAATCAATGATATCGACGTGAATATAGCTAGATTCTCTTTAATTATCTTTCTTTTATTGATTCCAAAGCTTTTACAGATCGTTTGACAAACTGGCAGCACCTCGGCTCTTAATCGAAAAGTTACAAATGACCAAGCAACTCAGCTATTTATAGTTGTGGTGATTTCGCATGAAAGTGGCACTGGCCATTTCAAGCGAAATTACAATGTCTAATTTCATGTGAAATAGCCAGTGACCATTTCAAGTGAAATTACACACTTACACATAAACCCTAGTTTTTATCCTATTGAGCACTAGTTTATCCTATCTAGACATAAGACTCGATAATGACAAAGTTAACAGACATTTGTGCACCAACAGCAATATCTATGCGTTGTCATTCTGTTTTGATTATCCGATAACATTTCACTTGTTTCCTCCTATGTCTTTCATTTCCTCCAGAATGTCTCTTCATCGCAGCGACACTCAAATGTCCGAGCAGACTACCAAATTTGCCCAGGGAATAGGTGAAGTAATCCTGAAGACTGCTGAATTAGCTGTCGCCATGTCTCGTCTCAATAATGAAGCCACCCAAGAAGCATCAAAGGAAGCAGAAGCCGAGCCTTCGAAAAGGTCAAAGAAGCGTAAAGCTTTAAAGAATCTCGTAGCCGTTGCACCAAATCAAGCAGAACCTAGCCAGGTGGCAGCACCACCAGCCAAGAAGCCGTACTTGGGAACTGTTCCTTCGTGCAATCAGTGTAACCTCCATCATCATGCCAGTGTCAAGTGCCGTAAATGCCTAATTTGTGGAGTTATAGGTCATACAGCTAGGGTTTGCCGAGATGCTCCATGGGGACATCTGGTTAATGTGTGCCGTTTTTGTCACACCCCGACCACGTAAATCAACGAAACGTGGCGGAAACGTCGGGGAGTGTTGTAACAGAATTAATGTTTCACAACCATGGAAATTAAAGTTTCGTTTTATTCATCAAACAAGCGAGTTACATTGTCTTTAAACAAGAAATAAAGAGTACATAACATAAATTAACTAGTTCTTGTCTCGTTTTAAGTCACTAAGGCACAGGCCCGCCTAAGTATGTCTCGATAAGTCCTATGCATCAATTCCTGAAAACACATGTGAAAATAGGTACGTCAGCATAAAAATGCCTGTGAGATACATAGGTTTTGTGAAAATAAGTTTCATGACTTGTAAGTTTGGAAAGAGTTGTTTAATAAAGTTTAGTCATGAACCTTGTAAATTGATTTGTTTTGTAAATCATTTGAAAAACAATAAGTTCAGATGATATGTATAAATAAGAGAATAATGTATGGTTAAATGAATAACCATGTAAAATGAGTTTGTCTAAGATAAGTTGTTTGTAAAACAATGTCTTGTGAAAAGTATGTTATTTGTATAAAATGTTATATGTCTTAAATTGAAATGATTCAAATAACGCTACGATATGTAATACCATACAAACACTTATATATAGGAAGTACCAGCGGCGTATCCACCATGCTTGTATCATATTACACACGCCTCGTTACTTAAATCACTTACTCAAACCAAACCACCAACGTAAAATGTTTATGTATAATCAGATGTCAAAATGTTTATGTCTAATGTAAATCATGAATTGTGTATATCAATGTCAAAATGTTTATGTCTAATGTAAATCATGAATTGTGTATATCAATGTCAAAATGCTTATGTCTAATGTAAATCAATGTACTAAGTATGCACACAATGGGCATACATAGCATAAAATGTAATGTAAAACAATGTACTAAGTACGCACACAATGGGGCATACATAGCATAAAATGTAATGTAAAACAATGTACTAAGTACGCACACAATGGGCATACATAGCATAAAATGTAATGTAAAACAATGTACTAAGTATGCACACAATGGGCATACATAGCATAAAATGTAATGTAAAACAATGTACTAAGTATGCACACAATGGGCATACATAGCATAAAACACAATGAAATCATGTACTAATGAACATAGCAAGTATATGATGTGAAAACAGGAAGCATGAAAGTAACAAGTAGGCACATGTGTTTCACCCCAAAACGTTTGGAAAACAGTAAAAGAGGGGTCTATGTACTCACTTGAGATTGCTCAATAGAATTTAGATATCCACCAAGCAAAGCTAGAAGGTCACGAATATCAAACGGCACCTAATATAGGTATCTACATTAATAAACGGACCTAAATCGGAGGATCGGATAGAATGAGTGCTCGTAAACCAAATGAGTATGGGAACTCATGTAACATGGTTTAACTAAGCCTACATACTACAATGAAACCTAACCTAAGTGCTTACGACCCATTGCGACCCGTTTAGGTAGCTTATGCTACTTTAACGCGTCGTTCGCGTGAAACGCGTTCGGAATGCCTAACTAGTCCTATGATAAGTAAAATATGCCTTAACATGTCTAATATTGTTACCAAATCAGTTTAGATACCAAAAGTTATGTTACATATGCTAAAAATGAATTTTGGCGTTAAAAGGGCATTTTGGTAATTTACCTAAGGCATATATACTACCTATCATACAACTACTCAAACGATGTGACCATAAGGTATAACCTCGGAAGGTTATTCCCTATACAACTATGGTCACCTAATGTGTTTGGTCGGATCCTAATGATCGACCAAATGGGTCGGGTTCGAAAGTATAAGCGATTGATTAGATCGCTTACCTTAACGACCCTATATAAGCACTAAACTAAAAGTGACGAGCTAAGCATGTTAGAACATGCTTAACTAAGTTTAGAAAACAGGTTTGGTATCAAAACAAACGGTTTTGACACCTAAGAGTAGTTTGGTTACAAAATACGCAATAACACGTATTTTGGCCGAAACTACGACTCGTCACTGAGCCTAGATAACGTGGTAATCAGTAGGTATAGTCACTAGGGTGTATAACCATCGTGATTACGTTCACGTTATGAAGTTCAAACGAACTTCGCATTGACCATGAACTGGTCAATGCAGAAAGTCAAACAAAGTTTGACTTTAACGCTAAAAGAACGAAGGAACACTTACAAAGGGTCCAAGAATGGAAGGTTTGAATCCGAATACTCTCAGGTATGAAGTGTTAAACACAACAACTTAGAGAGCAAATTCAGATTTCAAAGGTGTGGGTTTTTGCAAATGAAAGGGTTGGGTATTTATAGGAAATTTCATATAGAATATTCCTAGCATATTCCAAGCATATTCCTAGCATATTCCTTAGCATATTCCTAGCATATTCCTTAGCATATTCCAAGCATATTCCTAGCATATTCCAAGCATATTCCTTAGCATATACCTTAGCATATTCCTGGCATATGGCTAAAACAGGTATTTAACTGGGTACCGGGTATTTTATCTATCGTTTAAATCCCGGTTTATGGCGTTCTAAATTATTTTTATTACTCTATAAAAATAAACTCGCCAAGATATTACTGAAATAATTTCAGTTGCCAGGACTGGCTGCGTTGTCTTCGTTTTGCAGTAGAAGCACTGTGTTGCGTAGAAACACACGGTACGCGCTTAAACTTTGAAAAATAACGTTTTTAGGCGTTTCATTTTATTTTTCAACACGGGCCTGATTAAAATAATATTTTAATCATAACAGAATATTTGTGGGATTTAAATATTATCCGGTCGGTCACCAACGTTCGTTTGGTCGTACGATCGCGATGTTCGGTTAATTACGACGGAATGCGCATAAGCACGAAAAACGATCCAAATTGCGCGACGAATGGATTTTTCTTATGCCAAACACTAAAATAAAATATTTTAGTGCTTACATAAATTTTTGGATGTCCGGATGTATTCAGAACGTATGTTATGCGCGAAAGTGCAAACTTGTGCACTTTTTGACGCTTTTAGTCCCTGAATGACCCAAAAGTTTATTTTAGCACACCGAACCCCTCAAAGCCCCATGATTGAACTAGTGTAGACTCTCTACACTACTTGTTTTCATTGGTTGTGAATATATAGAATCACCGGGGTAACCCTTTACCCAAAAAAAAACCTCTCAAAGCCTATTTCTAAGCTATATAAAGGATATTTAAGGTGTGTTTAACTTATGGTCATGTTCTGGAATGTCTGTTACAGTTCGAATTGGCATACTTTCGCAGTTTGTCAAATTTAGTCCCTGTAAGCGAATAAACTTGATTTCACCACACCAAACCTTCCAAAACTTACATCTAAGTTATGTAAAGGTTATTTAAGGTATGTTAAGCCTATTTCACTATTCCGGAGTGTTCGTTGCATTAAACTGGTTATATCTACGCATCAGAGCGCGTATAACCCTCCAGAAAGCGATTTAAAGCTTGAAATCGAACAAGAATTGATATGTGCAAACGATACACATATTTATACAAATCCCAAGTATGAAATACAATATTTCATTGGTTTGGTATTTGTTTGATGGTTGAAGTGACACAGGTGTCACAGTCTCCCCTACTTTAGGAAATTTCGTCCCGAAATTTTATTTTAGGAGAAACTTGTGAGGACAAAGGTGATGTTTTCGCTTTGAATGTATCCCTTGAACCCTAAGTAGAACTCTGGGCCATGATAGGGTTCCTAGCGAAATTGTTAATCCCTCAAAGTGAAGTCCTTGTAGCAGCAAAACATGGAGTTTCAAACTATGGATAGGAGAACGTTTCCCATGAAGACTTATCATAGGAAGCTTGAATTCATGATTGGGAAGTGTAAAATAAAATGACATCGGTCAAAGTCCAAGACTTCTCCCGTATCATTACTCTTGTTACTATAGGTCTTAACACATGACAAAACTTCCTGTGGTTTCTGTGCACTGAATTCCATAATTATGTAGGCCTCCATAATTACGTAATTCCTTGCACAGTTCGCACAGTTCATTTCATAATGCGTATGGGGAAAAAAATCAAACGAATAATCCTGTGGTGATTTAACTTGACTGCAATAGAGCCTCTTTAACTAGGTCACCAAAGGATTAGATCAACGAACAATCTCTTGAACTAGACCACTCGAGGGCCTATTTAACTACATAAACACATGATATCTTTAACTAGATTGCCGAACCAATCTATTTAACTAGGTCAACGAAGGATCTCTTTAACTAGACCACCAGAGGGCCTCTTTAACTATATGTGGCATGATATATTTAACTAGATTGTCGAACCAATCTCTTTAACTTAGATCGACGAAGGATCTCTTTAACTAGACCACCAGAGGGCCTCTTTAACTATATCAACACATGATATATTTAACTAGATTGTCGAACCAATCTCTTTAACTTAGATCGACGAAGGATCTCTTTAACTAAACTACCCAAGAGGAATATTTAACTACATCGACGGAGGATGTCTTTAAACTTTGGAATAGTACTTTATAATCCAAGGGACTTAACTACAACGTAGAAGTCCATTAAGGATTTAAGATAGTACCATTGGATATCCTACTACGAATCCCTTATACAAAGATATGGAAGATTCTACAAGGATTTTGTTAAAAAAAAAAAAATTTGGATCATACAAAAACACAAAAAGGGAACACATAATCACATAATTGTTTAATTTAGCCTTTAATTTGTTATCTTTGGACGCGGATACTTAAAGCACGCCAGGAATCCAATCCGTGGATTTCATTTGGCACTTTAATCATTTTCAAGAATCTATCTATAAAGATAGAATGATCTACCAAAAATTCGATTTCGTTTTCAAGAAAACGCAATATTTAAGTACCCTATTAAGAATTTATAGTGGTACTTTGGGTATTCGTACAGAGTTGTAACTTGCGCCTTGTACTTCGTTTCCTTAGAAGAAACGGGTACTTAGGATTTTTGTGGGAAATCGCAAGAGATCATAAAATGGAAAGATTTTGGGGGGTAATCTGTTCTTCAAGGAATACGGCTCCTTGATTGTCGGTATTGTAGGGGATACGTTGTTTATACATGCCATCACATTTGTACATTGCAATGTAAAATAAAAAGATTTATTTATAAACAACAACAACTGTTTCATGGACCTTGACAACAAAAGAAAATATTACATAAGGATTGATTATTTCTAAACAACATTGTCTTCTAGTTGGTCCGATGCTCATCCCTGCGCTGGATTCGCATTAGCAATCTTTGGGCAGTTTCATCGGAAATGGCCCATCTCGCCACAGTTGAAGCAAGGACCTGGTGGACAACGAGCTTGAGCAGGATTTACTTGAGGTTGGTTTGGACCACCTTGGTTTGGGGTAAATCGACAAGCATTTGCCAGGTGACCGAGTCGCCCACATGACGCACATAAACGACACTGTAGGTGAGCTAAGTGGTGTGCATTACATTTATTGCATATCGGTGCAGTACCGGCATAAGGTTTCCTTGCAGGAGGTTGAGTTGGTTGGTTGCGGGTGTTTTGGTTGGGTTGAGCAGCAATCGCAAAATTCTGCGAAGCCTTACGCTTCTTAGAAGGTTCGGTTTCGCTTTCCTTGGTTTCCTCCTGAACATTAGCTGCTTGTTTCTTGTCGCCTTTCCGAAAAAGTTTGCCCTTTCTGATATGAGATTCGGTTAGGGTAGCAGATAATTCAATGGCCTGTCTAACTGTGGTAGGATTACTACCAGTAACAATGTCCTGAACTGGATCAGGGAGACCATCAATGTATTTTTTCGATCGCCTTATCCAAAGGCGTAACCATGGTAGGACACAACAGGCTCAGCTCCTCATATCGATCAGTGTAGGCTCGATGTTCACCGCTGTCTTGCTTAAGATCGTCGTATTCTCTTTCCAAAGCCCTAAGTTCATGACGAGGACAGAACTCCTTCATCATCAGAGCTCGAAGCTCTTCCCATGTTTGAGCCAGTGCCACATCGGCACCCCTATCTCTCATCACACCATTCCACCATGTCAAAGCCCGTTTCTCAAAGACACCAGATGCGAAATCTTCCTTTCGCTCATTTGGGCATTGAACATGCCTGAAGGTGCTCTCTAGACTCTCGAACCATTGCAGAAGTGCAGTCGCTCCTTGAGACCCAGAAAACTTTGATGGCTTAGCCGAGTTGAACGTCTTGAAGTTGCAGGGGGCATTATTGTTGTTGAGGGCTTGGTTACATTGAGCAACGATGTTCGGGATTGTAGCAGTCATTTGCTGTGTAATGACAGCTGCCAGCTCCTCAATAGATACCTGATTTTCGCGTCGTGGAGGCATTCTAAAAGGGGAAACAAGAGAGAAAACAAATGAAATGGCATTGGGTAAGAATAGGATGTTACAATTACCGACCAAAATCATGGGTGATGGTCATTTGTTTGAACCACGAAGCAAACGAACAACACAAAGGCTGAATCAAAGCAAATAGATCCTCATAATGTATCGCGAAGACATGCTCGCCTATAAGTGGACACTCACCCCAAGAGTTCCCAGGTAAGAGTGACTGGTCCGATTATGTGGATTTGTACGAACACTCTAGCCTTAGACAGAAAACCCATGGTACAGGCATTCACTCTTCCAGTTTGCACGTGTTCACACTATTTAGGACCCAAAACTTTGACGAGATTTTGAAAATTTGAAAGGCACAAGGACAAAAATCAAACTGGAAGGGTTCAAAACCTTACAACAGAGGGTTCAAAACCTAGTAATCAATCATCCAAAAACAGATGATTAATTTTCAAAACGGATTCGAACTTGATGTTCCCGTTGTGGTTATCACCTAAGGATAGGTGAAGTGCATGTTTTAAAATCTAAACACAAGATAACTTGTGTTGGGGTCCTAGAAAGGTTATAGTCTAGGTCAAAGCATTACTAATAACCTAATTCCCTATAACCATTGGCTCTGATACCATCTTTTCTGTCACACCCCGACCACGTAAATCAACGAAACGTGGCGGAAACGTCGGGGAGTGTTGTAACAGAATTAATGTTTCACAACCATGGAAATTTAAGTTTCGTTTTATTCATCAAACAAGCGAGTTACATTGTCTTTAAACAAGAAATAAAGAGTACATAACATAAATTAACTAGTTCTTGTCTCGTTTTAAGTCACTAAGGCACAGGCCCGCCTAAGTATTTCTCGATAAGTCCTAAGCATCAATTCCTGAAAACACATGTGAAAATAGGTACGTCAGCATAAAAATGCCTGTGAGATACATAGGTTTTGTGAAAATAGGTTTCATGACTTGTAAGTTTAGAAAGAGTTGTTTAATAAAGTTTAGTCATTACCTTGTAAATTGATTTGTTTTGTAAATCATTTGAAAAACAATAAGTTCAGATGATATGTATAAATAAGAGAATAATGTATGGTTAAATGAATAACCATGTAAAATGAGTTTGTCTAAGATAAGTTGTTTGTAAAACAATGTCTTGTGAAAAGTATGTTATTTGTATAAAATGTTATATGTCTTAAATTGAAATGATTCAAATAACGCTACGATATGTAATACCATACAAACACTTATATATAGGAAGTACCAGCGGCGTATCCACCATGCTTGTATCATATTACACACGCCTCGTTACTTAAATCACTTACTCAAACCAAACCACCAACGTAAAATGTTTATGTATAATCAGATGTCAAAATGTTTATGTCTAATGTAAATCATGAATTGTGTATATCAATGTCAAAATGTTTATGTCTAATGTAAATCATGAATTGTGTATATCAATGTCAAAATGTTTATGTCTAATGTAAATCAATGTACTAAGTATGCACACAATGGGCATACATAGCATAAAATGTAATGTAAAACAATGTACTAAGTACGCATACAATGGGCATACATAGCATAAAATGTAATGTAAAACAATGTACTAAGTACGCACACAATGGGCATACATAGCATAAAATGTAATGTAAAATAATGTACTAAGTATGCACACAATGGGCATACATAGCATAAAATATAATGTAAAACAATGTACTAAGTATGCACACAATGGGCATACATAGCATAAAACACAATGAAATCATGTACTAATGAACATAGCAAGTATATGATGTGAAAACAGGAAGCATGAAAGTAACAAGTAGGCACATGTGTTTCACCCCAAAACGTTTGGAAAACAGTAAAAGAGGGGTCTATGTACTCACTTGAGATTGCTCAATAGACTTTAGATATCCACCAAGCAAAGCTAGAAGGTCACGAATATCAAACGGCACCTAATATAGGTATCTACATTAATAAACGGACCTAAATCGGAGGATCGGATAGAATGAGGGCTCGTAAACCAAATGAGTATGGGAACTCATGTAACATGGTTTAACTAAGCCTACATACTACAATGAAACCTAACCTAAGTGCTTACGACCCATTGCGACCCGTTTAGGTAGCTTATGCTACTTTAACGCGTCGTTCGCGTGAAACGCGTTCGGAATGCCTAACTAGTCCTATGATAAGTAAAATATGCCTTAACATGTCTAATATTGTTACCAAATCAGTTTAGATACCAAAAGTTATGTTACATATGCTAAAAATGAATTTTGGCGTTAAAAGGGCATTTTGGTAATTTACCTAAGGCATATATACTACCTATCATACAACTACTCAAACGATGTGACCATAAGGTATAACCTCAGAAGGTTATTCCCTATACAACTATGGTCACCTAATGTGTTTGGTCGGATCCTAATGATCGACCAAACGGGTCGGGTTCGAAAGTATAAGCGATTGATTAGATCGCTTACCTTTACGACCCTATATAAGCACTAAACTAAAAGTGACGAGCTAAGCATGTTAGAACACGCTTAACTAAGTTTAGAAAACAGGTTTGGTATCAAAACAAACGGTTTTGATACCTAAGAGTAGTTTGGTTACAAAATACGCAATAACACGTATTTTGGCCGAAACTACGACTCGTCACTGAGCCTAGATAACGTGGTAATCAGTAGGTATAGTCACTAGGGTGTATAACCATCGTGATTACGCTCACGTTATGAAGTTCAAACGAACTTCGCATTGACCATGAACTGGTCAATGCAGAAAGTCAAACAAAGTTTGACTTTAACGCTAAAAGAATAAAAGAACGAAGGAACACTTACAAAGGGTCCAAGAATGGAAGGTTTGAATCCGAATACTCTCAGGTTTGAAGTGTTAAACACAACAACTTAGTGAGCAAATTCAGATTTCAAAGGTGTGGGTTTTTGCAAATGAAAGGGTTGGGTATTTATAGGAAATTTCATATAGAATATTCCTAGCATATTCTAAGCATATTCCTAGCATATTCCTTAGCATATTCCTAGCATATTCCTTAGCATATTCCAAGCATATTCCTAGCATATTCCTTAGCATATACCTTAGCATATTCCTGGCATATGGCTAAAACAGGTATTTAACTGGGTACCGGGTATTTTATCTATCGTTTAAATCCCGGTTTATGGCGTTCTAAATTATTTTTATTACTCTATAAAAATAAACTCGCCAAGATATTACTGAAATAATTTCAGTTGCCAGGACTGGCTGCGTTGTCTTCGTTTTGCAGTAGAAGCACTGTGTTGCGCAGAAACACACGGTACGCGCTTAAACTTTGAAAATAACGTTTTTAGGCGTTTTAATTTATTTTTCAACACGGGCCTGATTAAAATAAGATTTTAATCATAACAGAATATTTGTGGGATTTAAATATTATCCGGTCGGTCACCAACGTTCGTTTGGTCGTACGATCGCGATGTTCGGTTAATTACGACGGAATGCGCATAAGCGCGAAAAACGATCCAAATTGCGCGACGAATGGATTTTTCTTATGCCAAACACTAAAATAAAATATTTTAGTGCTTACATAAGTTTTTGGATGTCCGGATGTATTCAGAACGTATGTTATGCGCGAAAGTGCAAACTTGTGCACTTTTTGACGCTTTTAGTCCCTGAATGACCCAAAAGTTTATTTTAGCACACCGAACCCCTCAAAGCCTATTTCTAAGCTATATAAAGGATATTTAAGGTGTGTTTAACTTATGGTCATGTTCCGGAATGTCTGTTACAGTTCAAATTGGCATACTTTCGCAGTTTGTCAAATTTAGTCCCTGTAAGCGAATAAACTTGATTTCACCACACCAAACCTTCCAAAACTTACATCTAAGTTATGTAAAGGTTATTTAAGGTATGTTAAGCCTATTTCACTATTCCGTAGTGTTCGTTGCATTAAACTGGTTATATCTACGCATCAGAGCGCGTATAACCCTCTAGAAAGCGATTTAAAGCTTGAAATCAAACAAGAATTGATATGTGCAAATGATACACATATTTATACAAATCCCAAGTATGAAATACAATATTTCATTGGTTTGGTATTTGTTTGATGGTTGAAGTGACACAGGTGTCACAGTTTTGCTATCCAAAGCAAAGTTGTTACAGATCCTACTGCTGCTCAAGCAGATCCATCACAAGCTCGTTTTCCGCCTGGTACTTGCTACACCTATGGCGAGACGGGTTATGTCAGGGACAAAAGACCAAATATTTTCAATGTAAATCTGACCCACGGATGAGCATTTGGCTAATTAGAAGAAGATGTCGCTTTGAATAATCTGAATCTTATGCTTTAGTTTCTTTTGTTTTTCTTGAACTCTGAAAACAATCGGTTTTGTTTATAAATAAAATCGTTGTTTGCAATTCTGATGTACAAGTGTAGTTACATGTGTGTATGGCATACCCCTACGATACCTACACCAAAGAACCATATTTGTAATTCTCTCGTTCATATGATCGCTCATGATTTCCTCGAGAATTCTAAGTGCTCGTTTCATTCTAAGAAACGAAGTACAGAAAATAAGTGACATTTTGAGTAATCACTTTAAATCCTTGGTTAGATAACTAAAGATATCTTTCTTCAATCTCATATCATTTCATTATGGTTTTCATAACAACATACATAGTATAGGTTTTCAAAACAACCTTCATGATTTCAAAATATTTCATATAGTTTGAAAACGATTTTAACACAGTATATTTACCTAATGTATCAAGTGCATGATTTCAAAAGCATTATCCATATTTTCAAAATCCTTATACATAATTTCAAAATTTATCTCGCATGATTTTAAAACATTTTATAAATATACTTACCTAATACACCTACTTTATGATTTCAAAAGTATTATGTAGGATTTCAAAAACATTAAACATATTTCTAAAGAACCCCATGCATAGTTTTCGAAAAGCATTCTGCTCATATTACCCAACCTTCAAATTCTGCTTCATACGTCGCCTTGGCATATATAGCACCTCAACTTGATGAGCATTCTACCTCATGTATCGACTTAAGCATGTCTAGTGCAAGGTTTCGAAGCGTCTCCCGCTCTTCGAATTCCAAAATCCATATAGGATCTTCTTATCTTCACAATTAGATCCTTGAGGATGATTATCGCTCAAATCAGAGCCCTTGATTGGATTCTTTGTACGTTTTAATATGTACATTGCCATCCAATAAGGACAAAGCTGAATTCCTATTAAAATCTTCCTATCTTCATAGTTAGATTCTTGATATGTTTAAAGTGCCAAATGAAATCCACGGATTGGATTCCTGGTGTGCTTTAAATACCCGTGTCCAAAGATAACAAATTAAAGGTCAAGTTAAACAATTATGTGATTATGTGTTTTCTTTTTGTTTTTGTGTGATTCGAATTTTCGTCATCCAAATCCTCGTAGAATCTTCCATACCTTCATATGAGGGATTCATAGTAAGATATTCAAAAGGTACTACCTTAAATCCTTAATGGGCTTCTATGTGATAGTTAAGACCCTTGGATTATAAAGTACCATTCCATAATTCGAAAGAGACCCTTTGAGTGGTCTAGTTAAAAAGAGTGATTCAGAATCTGGTAAAAAATGACCCGTGATGATATAGCTGAAAAGACTCCTTGGTGGTCTATTTTAATAGATCATTTGTTGATTTAGATAAAAGGACCCTATGGTGGTCAAGTCACACTCATCACAGGTTCGTTCATTTGGTTTTCCTCTACACATTATAAAATGCACTGTGCGGACTATGCAAGGAATTACGTAACTATGTACGCATACATAATTATGAAATTTAGTGCACAGGAACCCCAGTAAGATTTATCATGTGTAAGAACCTATAGTGGCAACAATAACGAAATGTGAACAATGTAATGGAGGTACGGTGGACGCACCAATGGCGCTTCATATACTTGTATATAAGTGTCCCTCTTATATTGCAAGCATGATGTTATTTAAAGTTACTAGAAGTTCAAAACCCTAACCACTGTTGTTTTATCTTCTCGACTTCATGTTTCGAGCTCTCACATGTTTCCTCTAAATAAATTTCGGGACGAAATTTCCTGAAGTAGTGGAGACTGTGACATCTGTGCCTTCACGGCCATCAAACAAATACCAAATCAATGAAATATTGTGTTTCATACTTGGGATTTGTATAAATATGTGTATCATTTGCACATATCAATTCTCGTTCGATTTCGAGCTCTAAATTGCTTTTCTGGAAAGTTATACGCGAAATGGTGCGTAAACGTAATCAGTTTAACGCGACAAACACTCCGGAACAGTGACATAGGCTTAACATACCTTAAATAACCTTTACATAACTTAGAAATAAGTTTGGAGGGTTTGGTGTGTCGAAATCAAATTTATTCGAACGCAGGGACTATTTGCGTCAAACTGCAAAAGTCAGTCGATTCGTATGGTATCGAACCTTCTGGAATATGATCATAAGTTAAACATACCCTAAATATCCTTTACATAGCTTAGAAATAGGCTTTGAGGGGTTCGGTATGCTAAAATAAACTTATTTGGTCAAACAGGGACTAAAAGTGTCAAAAAGTGCTTAAGTTTGCATTTTCGCGCATATCTTACGTTCTAAATATATCCGGACATCCAAAAATTTAAGTAATAATTAAAATATTTTATTTTAGTGATTGGCATGATAAAATTCCATTCGTCGCTTAATTTGGATCGTTTTTGCGTCCGTTACGATTTCCGTCGTAATTAACCGAACAACGCAACCGTACGACCAAACGAACCGACATCTGAGATATTTTTGAGCATATTTTATGTTCCCTATACTTTAACTTCATTTTAGAGCCTTTAAATGGGGTTAACGGGGCTTAAACGTGTCAAAAATGCATCGAAAACCAAGTTTTTGGGCCTGCAGGGACTAAAATTGTAATTTTGCCAAACTTCTTAGGCCTGGGGCGTAAGCCTAAGCCTATTCTTATGCGGCCTGCGAGAGCTGCCCAGATCAGAAACATTGAATTTGGACTTCCAGCCTGTTTTTGATGGTTTTAACCCAAGGTTTTGCATACTTTGGGCTAGATTTGATGGTTTTTAGTATGCCCCTTGTATTACAATACCATGTGCCCACATTGTGACAACCCGACTTTCCAAGGTCTTTCCCCGGCACGTTACTTGTCTGCTAGAGTTCTAGTTGTGTTTTCAGGATCTGTTATGTTGTATTGTGTGCATTTTGCTAGATGTTTAATAAACTTGTTTATTGTTTGGATTACTTGTTGGAAAGTTATAAATAGGTTAAAGATATAAACACAACACTCTCCTTCATACACAAACTCGACGAAACTCACTCTTACACGGCGAAACGCTGGTTGGGCTGCCGGCCCAAATAAAGCCCGCACACGACCCAAGTGTTCGTTATTTGTGTTACTTGTGTATGCGGCAGTTATCATTTAGCGAACCCTAATTTCTGTGTCATCTATCCCTCCTCTTTTCAAACCGGCGGCAGTCTTACCTTCCTCAAAGCCCCTTTGTTCTTCATTCTGTTCGGTTAGTACGCTACTGTCACTTTAATCTATGTATAAAAGATGTGATGTTGATAATTGTTTTGTGATATGTGAGGACTATTATAGATTTAGAGTATTATAAGAAACTGTGCATTCATATGTGTGTGTATCCTCTTTTACGTTATCAAATCGGCCCCCACCAAAAAGTCCGCATGACCGATGATGTTTATATGATTGTAATTGATTGTTGTTAATTAATGAAAGAGTGTTGGTAATCATGTGAAATGCTAGGAGGTCGATATCAGTGGGTTATTTGGTTCAATATAATTGAAGGCACATGGCCCATATGAGATTTAATAATATTGGTAATCATTATAGTTGTTAACTTTGAAATTAGACTTTGAAATTAGAATGAATGCCACGTTTAATAGTCACCTTGATTTCATAAATCCATGTGCACCCCTATGTAAATGACGGCCATGTTTAATTGTGATAGTGAGTGCATGAATTCATGTGCACATGTAAGGAGATGGCGGCCATGTGGGTGTGGGTGTAGTCTCAATTTGATCAACCATGTGCACATCTTGAATACATTGTCAAAATAGTCAAAGGCATTAATGTTAAGTAAATTAAGTGATGAAATGATGTTTTGGTTTTGTTGGAATTGGAAATTGTGCATGTAGATTATAGGATTGATAATTCTTATGTTTCATAAATTGGTGACTATGACAACTTGGGTCATGAGACACGATCTTGATTTCAACGGTGGCATTATAATAACTAAGGTTTAGGTTATGATCATGACTTTACCCATGTGCTTTTCTTAAACAATGTAGCAGTTGAGTTATGATTCGTCGTCTTGGAGTTTCGCCATAAGGACTTGGAACTTGTGGACAGACTGTTATTTGATATGATTATGTGAATGTTAAAAAAAGAACCATGATGACTACTGTTAATGATATTTACTGCCTACTGTTAATGATGTTTACTGATAGAGATACTTACTTGATATGTGATACAATCTGATTCTTACACCCAGCATAACACATACAACTGCTAAGCACTAGTTTGGAACACATACGTGTATTGTGTGATTATGTGGGAGGTATAAATGTTGTGATAGTTTGCGTGTACCTTATGACTATACGTGAACATAAACTAATTGCGAGTACTTGAATGCAATAGGGTGTGACTGTTTAAGTGTGAACGAGTAGTTAGTCTTACCGAGCAAATCTAAGGTGAGTTCACTGCATTTCTCAAGCATGCGTCCCGGTGGTTTGGGACAACTAGTAAACATTTGGAAGGGAATCTTGGGTAAACAGTTAAATTGGGTTTTGGTTATCGAACATGGAATCTATCATTATCGGATTGCCTGTAGGGCAATGGGGTAATTAGTTGATAGCGCTATTAGGTTTGATACCTCGCACCGGGCCGTAAGGACGGGCGCGAACTAATTATCTGGGCATCATTACCAATGCTTGGTTAGGGGCATTGGGGACTGGACACACTTCCAGGTTATTAAGGGACACACTTCCCGGATACATATGGGCACACTCCCTAGGGTATCTCAACAAGTCATAAACAGCATCATATCACAACGTTGAATTGACTTAACAGATATCTGGTAACTACACACGTTAACAAAACCTTGAACTCACCAGCGTCGTCTGACACACTTGTCTGCATGCTTGCAGGTCGCTAGAATTCATGACGTGGACTTGCTATCTGGGAGTGCTGGAGTGGTCATGGATCGAGGCTCTTGGATTAACTTATAAGTGAAACGTTGGTTTTGAACATTTACTATGAAACAATTGTTAAACGATTTACTATATGCTTCCGCTACACAACTCTTTGGGAGTAACCCTATGTTTGACATTTTCTATTGGTAATTCATGACATGTTTTATTTAAATATTTATCATTGGTTCAATGTGATTGGTGGCTCGAACTCTGATGAGTAACACGCCTCGCGGAGCTCCCGCAGGTGGTATTTTGGGGGTGTTACAGTTTGGTATCAGAGCCACTGGTTATAGCGAACTAGGTTTAAAATGTTTTTATAAAACCAGACTATAACCAAACACCTTCGAAAATCGATCATGACACTCAGCTCCAGATTGCAAGGTTCGTCTTCTGTTTACTTTATGCATTGCTTGTTTAGTAGTCACACACTCATAGCTTGCATGAAACAACACACTAGGTACTATGGTGACCTGATAGAGTGACACTACTCCTTGACTTATGTGACTCGTAACTCTGTGATACCTTTCGTTGTGTTATTTGAACGGGGGGGAAACTTCTGGCGCAAGCTAAGAGGCACTGAGATAAGCATGCAAATTGCCTTATTATTATGGGTGCACACTTAATAATAACGTGGGGTGCATGCAAGTCCCAGTGAGGCTTATCAAGCGTGAGAAGGGTTCTGCCTTATTATGTGTGAACTTGGTAGTACATAGATATCAACATGATACTTGATTTCTATCTCGTTTCGATTTCCTGAATCGATTCATCTCTATATATAGAATCATGAGTGGACGAGGACACGGACGTGGCAACATTAACATGACTCAGGCTGAGTTGACTGACCTAATCAACACCCGGGTGGCTGAGGCTTTAGCAGCCTATCAAGCTGGTACGGAATGTACCAAGTACTCTTTACTCTTATATCGCGTACACGTCTTTTCACTCCTATAATGTGTTTCCTTTCATCCTTTAGGTCAGCAAGCGCATCCCCAGAACAATCAGCCTGTCTGTACGTTTAAAACGTTCATGGACTGTAAGCCACAGACCTTCACCGGGACTGAAGGGGCTGTGGGACTCTTGAGATGGTTCGAGAAAGCAGAGTCCGTGTTTGCTATATGTAACTGTCCCGCTGGGGACAGAGTGAAATATGCTGCGGGTACCTTGGCGGATGGTGCCCTAACGTGGCGGAATGCCCAAGTGCAGTTGCTGGGCATCGAGGCAGCGAATGCCACAACTTGGGATGATTTTAAAGAACTGATCAGGGAGGAGTATTGTCCTCGGGATGAGGTCCAGAAGTTGGAAAACGAGTATTATGACTTGAAGATGGTAGGATCTGAAGTCGAAGCGTATGTGAAGCGATCGTATGAACTGGCCGACATGTGCCCGAATTTGTCCCGACCTATGTCTCGGAGGATTGAGTTATTCATTAAGGGGCTGCCTCCGCGTGTGAAGAGTTTGGTCACTGCAGCCCATCTCAATGATTTGACACAGATTGTCCGTTTGACCCACAAGATTGTGGATCAAGAGGTAGAGAGTAACTCGTTACCACCGCGTGTTTCAACCACTACTGCTGCTGCACCCACTGCCACTGCGTCCGCTAATGATAACAAGCGGAAGTGGAACGATTACGACAAAGCATCTAGTGCGAGTCAGACTCAGAAAAGGCCAGACAACAATAGCAATCGCAGCATCAGCCAGTCGTCTTCTGTCAATCAAGGCCAGGGAGGTAGCCAAAGTCAGGGTTCGTATGTAGGGAGGAAGCCACGGTGTAACAAGTGTGGCTATCATCATTTCGGGCAGTGTGGACGGATATGTAACAGGTGTGGTAAAGTGGGCCACGAGGCCAAAGATTGTAGGGCCCCACAGCCCAAACACCAGCAGCAACAAAACCAGCAGAACCAGAGACAGCAGGGACAACCACCCCAGCAGAATCAGGGCTTCAGAAAGGGGTGCTATCAGTGTGGTGACGAGGGTCACTTTAAGCGGGATTGCCCTCAGTTAAATCAAAACGCTAACGACAACAACCGCCCGAATAACAACAATGCTGGGAACAACAACAGCAATGGCAACAATGGGGGTAATGGTGCTCGGGGCAGGGTGTTTCAGCTTGGGGCAGGGGATGCCAGGAATGACGGCAATGTCGTAACCGGTACGTTTCCTGTAAACAATCATATTGCTTCTGTGTTATTTGATTCTGGTGCCGATTGGAGTTATGTGTCCCTAGAATTTAGTCGACGATTGGGGATAACCCCAACACCCTTAGAAGTTAAGCAAGTAGTAGAACTAGCAGATGGTAAGACGATAGAAGCCTCGCATGTCCTTTTTGGGTGCAAACTAGATCTCGTGGGTCAGGTGTTTGATATTGATCTTCTTCCCGTTACGCTCGGTAGTTTCGATATAGTGGTAGGCATGGATTGGCTGTCTAAGCACCAAGCGGAGATTTTGTGTAAGGAGAAGATTGTGCGTATTCCTCTCCCCGATGGAGAGTCATTATCAGTTCAAGGGCATCGTAGTGGGACGATGGTTGGTATTATCTCGGCCATGCATGCGCAGAAGTATCTACAAAAGGGGTATCCTGCAATGTTAGCGTTAGTTACTAATGCTCAGTCTGAAGAAAGGAGGATCGAGGATCTGCCAGTAGTGCGAGAATACGCTGATGTGTTCCCTGAGGAGCTACCAGGTTTACCGCCTCACCGTCAAGTAGAATTTCAGATTGATCTTGCGCCGGGAGCGGCTCCAATTGCTCGAGCTCCTTACCGGTTAGCACCTGGGGAGTTGCAAGAACTGTCTAATCAGCTACAAGAGTTATTGGATAGAGGTTTTATTCGACCCAGTTCTTCGCCTTGGGGAGCTCCAGTTCTGTTTGTAAAGAAGAAAGACGGGTCATTCCGCATGTGCATCGATTATCGGGAACTCAACAAAGTAACCATCAAGAACCGTTACCCATTGCCACGCATCGACGACTTGTTTGACCAGTTGCAAGGGTCAAGTTTCTATTCAAAGATCGACTTAAGATCGGGTTATCATCAGGTGCGGGTTAGAGAGGAGGATGTTCCCAAGACGGCCTTTCGAACGCGCTATGGGCACTATGAATTTTTGGTTATGCCGTTTGGATTAACAAATGCACCAGCGGTCTTCATGGATCTCATGAACCGCGTATGTAAACCATATCTCGACGATTTTGTTATAGTATTCATAGATGACATTTTAATCTACTCGAAGAGCAAGGAAGATCACGAGCGACATCTGCGTCTTATCATGGAACTCCTGAGGAAGGAGCAGCTTTACGCAAAATTTTCTAAGTGTGATTTCTGGATTCGAGAAGTACACTTCCTTGGGCATATTGTCAACGAGTTGGGGATACATGTGGATCCTGCTAAGATCGATGCTATTAGGAATTGGGCGGCACCGAAGAATCCTTCGGAGGTGTGATTTCTGGATTCGAGAAGTACACTTCCTTGGGCATATTGTCAACGAGTTGGGGATACATATAGCGACTTATGTCAGCAAATGTTTGACTTGTGCTAAAGTCAAAGCGGAGCATCAGAAGCCCTCGGGTCTACTGCAACAGCCAGAAATACCCACGTGGAAGTGGGAACAGATCGCCATGGACTTCGTTACCGGGTTACCAAAGACTCAAGCTGGGAACGACACTATTTGGGTAATTGTCGATCGTCTCACGAAATCAGCGCATTTTTCTGGCAATCAAAGAAACAGACAAGTTTTTCGCAACTGGCAGCGATTTATCTTAAGGAAGTAGTTTCTAAGCATGGGGTGCCAACTTCTATCATTTCAGATCGAGATCCACGTTTTACTTCTGAGCTATGGCAGTCGATGCATAAATCGTTTGGTTCACAGCTCGATATGAGTACCGCATACCATCCACAAACGGATGGTCAGAGCGAGCGCACCATCCAGACACTTGAAGACATGCTACGGGCATGTGTAATCGATTTTGGGAAAGGATGGGAGAAGCATTTGCCGTTGATAGAATTCTCCTACAACAACAGCTGCCATACTAGTATCCAGGCAGCTCCGTTTGAAGCATTGTACGGGCGGAAATGCCGTTCTCCTCTCTGTTGGCTCGAAGTGGGTGACAGTCAGATCACAGGCCCGGAGCTTGTGCTTGAAACATCGGAAAATATTGTTCAGATTCGGAACCGTATGGCCGCAGCGCGCGACCGTCAGAAAAGTTACGCTGACAAGCGTAGGAAGCGCTTGGAATTTGAAGTTAATGATCGAGTCATGTTGAAAGTCTCACCCTGGAAGGGTGTAGTGAGTTTTGGGAAACGGGGCAAGTTAAATCCTCGCTATGTAGGGCCATTCAAGATTCTAGAGCGAATTGGTAAGGTGGCCTACAGGTTGGAGTTACCTGTTGAGTTGGGTATCGTCCATGATGTGTTCCATGTGTCGCAGTTAAAGAAGTGTTTGTCCGACGAAACACTGGTCGTACCATTTCAAGAACTGAAGATCGACGACAAGTTGCAGTTTGTCGAAGAACCAATTGAGATTATGGACCGGGATGTTAAAGTTCGCAAGCACAGTCGTATTCCAATTGTGAGAGTTCGATGGAACTCACGACGTGGACCGGAGTTCACGTGGGAGCGTGAGGATCAGATGAAGCTTAAGTATCCACATTTGTTCCCTAAAGACAAGACCAAGCCTGGCAATTCTAGATCTAATATAACTAGCGAATTTCGGGACGAAATTCCCATTCAAGTTGGGGATGATGTGGTACCCGCGGAAAATCCACAGTCATCCTGAGTTACCGCCTTGCTTTTTGGATTGCTTATCAAATTTCGGGACGAAATTTCTTTCAAGTTGGGGATGATGTGACAACCCGACTTTCCAAGGTCTTTCCCCGGCACGTTACTTGTCTGCTAGAGTTCTAGTTGTGTTTTCAGGATCTGTTATGTTGTATTGTGTGCATTTTGCTAGATGTTTAATAAACTTGTTTATTGTTTGGATTACTTGTTGGAAAGTTATAAATAGGTTAAAGATATAAACACAACACTCTCCTTCATACACAAACTCGACGAAACTCACTCTTACACGGCGAAACGCTGGTTGGGCTGCCGGCCCAAATAAAGCCCGCACACGACCCAAGTGTTCGTTATTTGTGTTACTTGTGTATGCGGCAGTTATCATTTAGCGAACCCTAATTTCTGTGTCATCTATCCCTCCTCTTTTCAAACCGGCGGCAGTCTTACCTTCCTCAAAGCCCCTTTGTTCTTCATTCTGTTCGGTTAGTACGCTACTGTCACTTTAATCTATGTATAAAAGATGTGATGTTGATAATTGTTTTGTGATATGTGAGGACTATTATAGATTTAGAGTATTATAAGAAACTGTGCATTCATATGTGTGTGTATCCTCTTTTACGTTATCAAATCGGCCCCCACCAAAAAGTCCGCATGACCGATGATGTTTATATGATTGTAATTGATTGTTGTTAATTAATGAAAGAGTGTTGGTAATCATGTGAAATGCTAGGAGGTCGATATCAGTGGGTTATTTGGTTCAATATAATTGAAGGCACATGGCCCATATGAGATTTAATAATATTGGTAATCATTATAGTTGTTAACTTTGAAATTAGACTTTGAAATTAGAATGAATGCCACGTTTAATAGTCACCTTGATTTCATAAATCCATGTGCACCCCTATGTAAATGACGGCCATGTTTAATTGTGATAGTGAGTGCATGAATTCATGTGCACATGTAAGGAGATGGCGGCCATGTGGGTGTGGGTGTAGTCTCAATTTGATCAACCATGTGCACATCTTGAATACATTGTCAAAATAGTCAAAGGCATTAATGTTAAGTAAATTAAGTGATGAAATGATGTTTTGGTTTTGTTGGAATTGGAAATTGTGCATGCAGATTATAGGATTGATAATTCTTATGTTTCATAAATTGGTGACTATGACAACTTGGGTCATGAGACACGATCTTGATTTCAACGGTGGCATTATAATAACTAAGGTTTAGGTTATGATCATGACTTTACCCATGTGCTTTTCGTAAACAATGTAGCAGTTGAGTTATGATTCGTCGTCTTGGAGTTTCTCCATAAGGACTTGGAACTTGTGGACAGACTGTTATTTGATATGATTATGTGAATGTTAAAAAAAGAACCATGATGACTACTGTTAATGATATTTACTGCCTACTGTTAATGATGTTTACTGATAGAGATACTTACTTGATATGTGATACAATCTGATTCTTACACCCAGCATAACACATACAACTGCTAAGCACTAGTTTGGAACACATACGTGTATTGTGTGATTATGTGGGAGGTATAAATGTTGTGATAGTTTGCGTGTACCTTATGACTATACGTGAACATAAACTAATTGCGAGTACTTGAATGCAATAGGGTGTGACTGTTTAAGTGTGAACGAGTAGTTAGTCTTACCGAGCAAATCTAAGGTGAGTTCACTGCATTTCTCAAGCATGCGTCCCGGTGGTTTGGGACAACTAGTAAACATTTGGAAGGGAATCTTGGGTAAACAGTTAAATTGGGTTTTGGTTATCGAACATGGAATCTATCATTATCGGATTGCCTGTAGGGCAATGGGGTAATTAGTTGATAGCGCTATTAGGTTTGATACCTCGCACCGGGCCGTAAGGACGGGCGCGAACTAATTATCTGGGCATCATTACCAATGCTTGGTTAGGGGCATTGGGGACTGGACACACTTCCAGGTTATTAAGGGACACACTTCCCGGATACATATGGGCACACTCCCTAGGGTATCTCAACAAGTCATAAACAGCATCATATCACAACGTTGAATTGACTTAACAGATATCTGGTAACTACACACGTTAACAAAACCTTGAACTCACCAGCGTCGTCTGACACACTTGTCTGCATGCTTGCAGGTCGCTAGAATTCGTGACGTGGACTTGCTATCTGGGAGTGCTGGAGTGGTCATGGATCGAGGCTCTTGGATTAACTTATAAGTGAAACGTTGGTTTTGAACATTTACTATGAAACAATTGTTAAACGATTTACTATATGCTTCCGCTACACAACTCTTTGGGAGTAACCCTATGTTTGACATTTTCTATTGGTAATTCATGACATGTTTTATTTAAATATTTATCATTGGTTCAATGTGATTGGTGGCTCGAACTCTGATGAGTAACACGCCTCGCGGAGCTCCCGCAGGTGGTATTTTGGGGGTGTTACACACATGGAGGGTCAAGATCGAAGCACGTTTTGTGAGGAACGATCCTAACGGTTGTGGGTTTTCTATAAATACCCATCACCTTCATCCTCATTCCTCACAAATCTGATTGAATTACTCTAAGTTGGAGTTCAAGAACTTCATACCTGAGTAATTTGATCAAGATCTTCCTAGCTTGGACCCTTTGTAAGTATTCTTTCGTGCTTTTATGCATTTTTAAGCACAAAAGTCAAACTGTGTTTGACTTTCTACTTTGACCAGTCTTTGGTCAACACGAAGTTCGTTTGAACTTCGCAACATGAGCGTAATCACGATGGTTATAGTCCCTTGTGACTATACCTACTGATTACCACGTTGATTAGGTGTAGTGACGAGTCATAGTTTCGGTCAAAATGCGTATTCATGCGTATTTTGCAACCAAACTATTCTTGGGTATCAAAACCGTTTGTTTTGATATCAAACTTGTTTTCTAACTTCGTTAAACATGTTTTAACATGTTTAACTCGTCACTTTTAGTTTAGTTCTTATATAGGGTCGTAAGATAAGCGGTCTAAACAACCGGTTAGACTTTCGAACCCGACCCGTTTGGTCGATCATTAGGATCCGATCAAACATATTTTGTGACCATAGTTGTATAGGGAATAACCTTCCGAGGTTATACCTTATGGTCACTTCGTTTAGTTAGTTGTATGATAGGTAGTTATATGCCTTAGGAAAATGACCAAAATGCCCTTTTTACATATAATTTCATTTTAAGCATATGTAACTTAAATTTTGACAATTAAACTGATTAGGTAACATTATTAGACATGTTAAGGCATATAATACTTGTCACGGGACAAGTTAGGCGGTCCAAACGTGTTTCACGCGAACGACGCGTTAAAGTAGCGTAAGCTACCTAAAACCAGTCGTAAGCACTTAGGTTAGGTTTCGATTTAGTATGTAGGCTTTGTTAAACCATGTCATATGAGTTCCAATACTCATTTGGTTTACGAAACCTCATCCTATCCGATCTTCCGATTTAGGTCCGGTTTATTTACGTAGTTACTTATATTAGGTGCCGATTGATTTCCGTGATCCCTCTAGCTTTGCTTGGTTGTTATTCAAGACTTCTAAGCATTCTCAAGTGAGTACATAGTTCCCCTATTTTACTGTTTTCAATTGTTTTGGGGTGATTTATATGTGTTAAATGATTTCGAGGTTTAAACGATGGTTTCAAAAACGATTAAAATGGTTTATATTAAATTAATAACGATTTCGATAATGTGGATAAACTTGTTGGTTGTAATTACATAACAAATAACATTCATTAGTTTTGGCCGAACCGACCAGTATTAGGTTATGGTACCATAGGATCTGACAAATCCCGTTATCAGACTGCACCCATGGTTATGTGTGGGTTAGGTGGGTAACGACTGAAACTGTTATTGTTAATTTACCCTTTGGTGGTTTATTAATGCGAGTTTCGAGATAGTCGAGTTGCGAAGGTTTGGATGTTATTAGCGAGGCGACCAAAAGTAGTTTTCACAATTAAAACGAGAATGATTTAAACGACTGAAGTGATTTAAATGAGTTAAACAATTTGGGTAAACGATTGGTTTTTGGTTAGTGTTTAGATAACGGGACGGGTGTAATGTGATGAAAACATGGTAGATACGCCGCTGGTACTTCTTATATATAAGTGTTTTCATCATGTTACATACCGTGGCGTTATTTAGTTCACTTGGGTAAACGATTTTGAAACAATGTCACACAACGATGTTTTCTAAATAATATAAACCGTACGAGTTTTATTAACGAGTTTTTACGAGATGTTTTACAATTTGATTTAATTAACCAAATGTTTTGGGGTTAAGAATCATTGCTACGAGATTTTATAAATTATAACCAACTTGATTTGAGTTGGTTAATTAGGTTGCAATACTATACTTTTCAAAACAAGGTTTTTAATTAGGTATTGCAACATGTAAACTAGCCATGAATCCGACACTCTCATAAAACCTATGTGCTCGCCAGCATTTCTTTGCTGACTTTATTTTTACATATGTTTCAGGTGTTGTTGAATGATGTTGATTGTTGGATGCATGCTCACATAGGACTGGACGAGGCCTTAGTGACTTAATAACAATGATAGACTATGTATAACTTGTTTGTTTGAATTTCAAGACAATGTAAATGGTTAATCTTTGAGTAAAACGAAACTTCAAATTTCCGTGTGTTATGAAACAATGATTCTGCCACGACACTCCCCGACGATTCCACCGCGATTTATTGTTTTACGCGGTCGGGGTGTGACAACAACACTGACCACTCTCGACTATTAACACTCAACTCTTGACTCAATCGATTTCCGCGAACAACTTCCGCCTTTCTATTGTCTTCAGGATGAGATATTGCAACTAGCTTCTTCAAGCGATTGTCCCCACTTCATCCTCAGAAAGTGTATTCATTCTTGCATTTTAGTCAAAGCTTCTCAGTTCCACTGATAATAAACCAATCTCTAGAACTACAATCGCCTAACTAAATACTATAACCACGAACAACCTTGCTAGTTTCTATCAATTTACCAACTATTTGTTCTATCGGACACTTTATACTTAGCTTACTTGTAGGTGAACACAACAATGGTTCATAGTTTTTCGAATAAAACTCAAGTCAGCTTTGGTATTATAAGTATGAACATAGATTGGCTTTTGATTCAAAAATATCGGTAACAGTAGCAGGACTCTCACATGCCTTCCTGACACTTGCCCCAACGAAATTGCTCTTAACGTCCTGTCCTTTCGATTTCGGGCATTCCCTTTGGTAGTGTCATTGTTCACCACATGCAAAGCATCCTTTAAGCGCATCTCCATCCATTGTACTCTTAGCGTAACACTGGGAAGTCACATGTCCGGTTCGGCTACATCTCGCGCACTTCTCTTGTCCATCACCGTCCTTACCCTTTCCTGACTCTTTAGGGTTAGCTAAACTTGCTTTCTCCAAGTTGCGTTTCTTTCTACTCTCAACTTCGGGAGTCTTCTTGGAGCTCTCGGGTTTGCGCTTCTTTGAATCTCCAATTCCAGGCTCAGATCGCTGAAACACTCGGATAACCGACTCATTCTGACAGCCCGATATCACGTATATCGATGTCACATCATTGCATAGGACACCAGTAAATGATCTTGGGCTACAACTGTCACACCCCGACCACGTATAACATACAAAACGTGGCGGAAAACGTCGGGGAGTGTTGTAACAGAATTAATTGTTTCATAACCATGGCATACAAAGTTGTATTTTATTTATCAACATAAGAGTTACATTGTTTTAAACAGGAAATAAAGAGTTCAGAACATAATTAGACTAAGTCTATCTTCATTTTATGTCTCTAAGGCACAGGTCCGCCCTAGTGTCACGATCATCATCCTACGCAAAAGCTCCTGGAAACACATGTGAAAATAGGTACGTCAGCATAAAAATGCCTGTGAGATACATAGGTTTTGTGAAAATAGGATTCATGACTTAAGTTTAAGAAAAAGTTGTTTAGCAAAAGTCAGTCATGAACCTTGTAAATTGTTTTGTTTTGTAAATCATTTAAAAAGCGATAAGATCAAATGATATGTATAAATAGAAGAATAATGTATGGTTAAATGTATAACCAAGTAAAATTTGTTGTATAAAGTAAATTGTTTGTAAACCAAAGTCTTGTGAAAATCGTGTTACTTGTGTAAAATGTATAAGTCCAAATTGAATGATTTAAATAACGCTATGATATGTAATATAATACAAACACTTATATATAGGAAGTACCAGCGGCGTATCCACCATGCTTGTATCATATTACTCACATCTCGTTACTTAAGTCACTTAAACAAACCACCAATGTAATAAGTCTATGTTAAACCAATTGTCAAAAGTCCTTGTATAAATCATATCAAATGTTAATAGTCCAAAAGTAGTCAAGTAATGTGTAACAAATGTTATGTATTGTAAGTAAAGTATTGTCACATAATCCAAATGTAGAAATGTACAAAACAAAGTATTTTGAATATATCAAAAAGTTATGTTTTGCAAAGTAATGCATGTTACATTGATACAAACATTTATGTGGTAAGTTAACGCATACATTCAAGCCTTGAGACAGTCGGATAACCCTTTTAGTCAAGGTTATCAAAAGAAATGTTTTCGGATTCAGTCATTCCTTACATCCAAACAAACCCGGGATGTCAGGAATGGGATTTGTCAAGTCCTATGGTACCAGTACTTACTACCGAGCGGCGTAGCTAATGTTAATGAACGTATATAAGTCTCGTTTGTGCAAACCAAATGTTATAGCAGTTGTATACATGTCATATGAAAACAATGTACTAAGTATGCTAAGTTAACATACGAAGCAGAAAAGTCATGTAAATCAATGTGCTAGCATGCTATCAGTTAACATACATAGCAGAAATGTAAAGTAAACAATGTACAAAGTAACGCACACAATGGGCATACATAGCATGAAATGTAATGTAAAACGATGTACTAAGTACGCACACAATGGGCATACATAGCATGAAATGTAATGTAAAATGATGTACTAAGTACGCACACAATGGGCATACATAGCATGAAATGTAATGAAATCATGTACTATAATGTACTAACAAACATAGCAGGTATATGATGTGAAAACAGGAAAGCATGAAAGTAACAAGTAGGCACATGTGTTTCACCCCAAAACAGTTTGGAAAAACAGTAAAAGAAGGGTCTATGTACTCACTTGAGATTGCTCAGAAGTCCTAAGATAACCTCCAAGCAATGCTAGAGATCACGGAATCAAACGGCACCTAATATAGGTAACTATGTTAATAAACCGGACCTATATCGGAAGATCGGGTAGAATGAGGGTTCATAAACCAAACGAGTATGGAGACTCATGTAATATGGTTTAACAAAGCCTACATACTAAATGAAACCTAACATAAGTGCTTACGACCCATTACGACCCGTTTAGGTAGCTTATGCTATTTTAACGCGTCGTTTGCGTGAAACGCGTTCGGACAGCTTAACTAGTCCTATGACAAGTAACATATGCCTTAACATGTCTAATATTGTTGTCAAATCAGTTTAGATGTGACAAGTTATGTTACACATGCTTAAAATGAATTTTGGCATCAAAGGGGTATTTTGGTAATTTACCTAAGGCATATAAACTACCTATCATACAACTACTTAAACGAAGCGACCATAAGGTATAACCTCGGAAGGTTATTCCCTATATACTATGGTCACCTAATGTGTTTGGTCGGATCCTAATGATCGACCAAATGGGTCGGGTTCGAAGGTATAAGCGATTTATTAGATCGCTTACCCTTACGACCCTAGACAACGTGGTAATCAGTAGGCATAGTCACAAGGGACTATAACCATCGTGATTACAATCACGTTGCGAAGTTCGAACGAACTTCGCATTGACCATAAACTGGTCAATGCAGAAAGTCAAACAAAGTTTGACTTTCGGACTCGAAAAGCAATAAAAGAACGAAGGAACACTTACAAAGGGTCCCCGAATGCTAATCTAGATCAAAATAGCTCAGGTATGAAACAAAGGTTTCAACTTAGAGCACATTAGATCAGATTCTTGTGAGGAAAAGTGAAGGGTGGAGGTGGGTATTTATAGTTTTCGGTTCACCGTTAGGATCATTTCTTGGAGAAGAGGGAATGATCACATCCCTACACTTGTTGGAATGTTATGGTAACTGATTTTGGCCACCATAAGAGATTAACATGTGGCACTTGACCTTTGGAGAGTGTTAGGGGCTGTTAACATGTGTTTAAAATGACCTTTGCTGATCAGAAGAGGCCTAGCGTGACGCCAAGGGGGGCTAGGTGTCACGCTAGGGTCCCCCTGATCAGCAAACACTTTCTAATGTTCACCTTTCAGTCCCCGTTGCGTATTAAGGCCATTTCCGACATGTTTAAGGCTCGTTAAATCATTTTCAAGGCTCCACAAGGATGCCTAAACATTGTGGGCATGAAACATGCTCAAAAATATGCCGGATGTCAGTTCGTTTGGTCGTACGATCGCGATGTTCGCTTAATTACGACGGAATGCGCATAAGCGCGAAAAATGATCCAAATTGCGCGACGAATGGATTTTTCTTATGCCGAACACTAAAATAAAATATTTTAGTGCTTACATAAATTTTTGGATGTCCGGATGTATTCAGAACGTAAGTTATGCGCGAAAATGCAAACTTGTGCACTTTTTGACGCTTTTAGTCCCTGAATGACCCAAAAGTTTATTTTAGCACACCGAACCCCTCAAAGCCTATTCCTAAGCTATATAAAGGATATTTAAGGAGTGTTTAACTTATGGTCATGTTCCGGAATGTTTGTTATAGTTCAAATTGGCATACTTTCGCAGTTTGTCAAATTTAGTCCCTGTGAGTGAATTAACTTGTTTTTGCCATACCAAAGCCTTCAAAACTTATTTCTAAGTTATGTAAAGGTTATTTAGGGTATGTTAAGTATATGTTGATGTTCCGGAGTATTTTTCGCATTAAACTGGTTACGTTTACGCACCAGTTTGCGTATAACTCTCCAGAAAGCGATATAGAGTTTTTTTTTGGGTAAAGGGTTACCCCGATGAATTTTATAAATGAAAAAAATAAGTACAAGGGTGTGTCAAAACCGACACACCTACTAAGCTTGACATGCCAAGCCTAGGAACACCAAACAAAAAACAACCAGTACAAACAAAAACAACCAAAAAACGACCACATTAACAACCAAAACGCACACGAAGACAAAAACAACTAGCCCGGATCTGCTACATTATCTTCGATCTCTTCAATCTTCCAAGTCTTAAAAATCCTATCCTTTATTGAAGCCAGCCGAAATCTGAACCCCATCAGGCGCAACCGAACCGTGTTTTTAATTATCTCAGCAACTTGATCCACTGTTCTTTTATTATTCTTGAAAAGTCTATTATTTCTCTCTTGCCAGATGTAGTACGACGAAGCCGCAATCAACAGCTTACTCACAACATGATCTGCTTTCTTAGAAGAAGCATGCTTTTCAACCCAAGTTAGAATCGAATGCCACGAATTGTCCACATTCCCCAACGAAACAAACTCCTTAACCTTACTCCACACCTGATCCGCAAACGCACATCGGAAGAACAAATGGTCCCGACTATCACGATCAAAATTACACAGCGGACAACACATCAAATTCAAATTCGTAAGACTACCTGCTTCCCAAACTGCCAAACGATCCTACGTTTTTAATTTGTTTCTAAATGCAAGCCACAAATGAAACGAGTGCCTCGGGATGCATTGAGGAAACCAAACCATGTTACACCACATCACTTGATTATCCCTATTCCGAATTGTATTCCAGACTTGAGATGATTTAAAGTCACTAACCTTCCCTTCCGAGTCTTTCCAAATGAGCCGATCCACACTATTAGGAACAATAGAAGGGACCGCAATCGTGAATAACACCGGGAAAAGATCCATCCAAGCTTGGGGCCACCTCCAATTACCATTCTGATCAATAACTTCCGCAACAGAAGACTGTAACGAAAACCCAGCATTAGCAATGGACCGAGGAGATATAAACGAACTAAGAGGGCTTAGCGAGCACCACATATCACTCCAAACATTAGTTTGAGCACCACTTTTAATAGTCGACCATATGTGTGGCCGAATAATATGCCGAATAGATAGGATCTTTCGCCAACCCCAACTCACACTCCCACGGAACGGAATCTCCCAAAAATTTCTCCCTTTAATTTTATAATTATGGATCCATCGCACCCAAATAGACTCCCTTTTCGAGATGATACTCCAAATATGATTTGCCATGAGCGATTTGTTTACATCAGAAATACTTCTAATGCCCAATCCGCCTTCATGTTTAGGCAAACACACATCCTTCCATGCTACCTTAGCACGAATCCTTCCTTCCGAACCAGCATTCCACAAAAATCTTCGAATACGCTTTTCAAGCTCACTGATAACCCGAGCTGGGATAATGAAAACAGAGGCCCAGTAGATGTGCATAGAAGAGAGAACCGAGTTAATAAGCTGTAACCGACCAGCAAAAGACAATGATTTTGTCACCCAATTGACTATCTTTTTCTCCATACGCTCAATGAGGATCCTACAATCCTGATATAAAAGTCTTGAAGATATAAGCGGGACCCCAAGGTAACGAACCGGAAGCTCACCCTCCTGAAACGGCATTATATCAAGAATTTCCTGCCTTATCGAGTTAGGAACATTACAAAAAAACACCGTACTCTTAGCAGGACTTGGAGCAAGACCTGACATGTTCGTGAATTTCTCCAGAGCATCCTTAATCTTTTTAACAGAGCCGATGTCACCATGCACAAAAATAAATAAATCATCCGCAAAAGACACATTAATTATTTTCTCTTTCGCACAATGAAGATGATATTTAAACGACATACTAGCTGCTCGTCGAAGCAATAACATTAAGACCTCCATAACTAACGTGAATAAGTAAGGCGACATTGGATCACCTTGCCTTAATCCACGTTTTCCCCTGAAATAACCATGCAGATTGCCGTTAATACTCAAAGAGTAGGAAACTGTAGACACACAAGTCATGATCCAGTTCACCATTTTACTATGAAGACCAAATCGAATCAGAATATCCTCCAAAAATTTCCAGCTAACAGTATCATATGCTTTCTGAATATCAATTTTGAAAGCACACCTAGCCGGACCCCTGTTAATGTGATAATTATGCATCAACTCCTGAGTTAAAAGAATATTATCTGAAATCTTCCGTCCTGGAACAAACGCTGATTGATTGATACTGACAAGAGAATCCAATCTACCTTTCAAACGTTCAGTAATAATCTTGCTAATACATTTGTACAAAACATTACAGCAAGAGATCGGCCTATAATCCAAAACCGAATCCGGAATTTCTTTTTTCGGAAGTAAAGCAAGAATAGTATGATTAATTTGTTTCAGAAGCTTACCGTTTTCAAAAAATTGTAAGACCGCATCAGTAATTTCGTTCCCAATAATATCCCATGCTTTCTTGAAGAAAACCGAAGTATATCCATCAGGCCCAGGGGCCTTATCATCTCCAATATCAAACATAGCTGCTTTAACCTCCTCACGAGTAATCGGACGAATCATATGCTCTGCTTCTTCATTACTAAGAATATTGGAAAACAAGTTTTCCAAATTAGCTGGTTCAATCGGATCCTCCATACCCAAAAAGTTCGAATAATGCAGAACCATAGCATCAGCAACTCTCTCGCCTTCATGCCTATTCCCCAAAAGATCCATAACACTATGAATTTTAAGTCTAGCATTCCGAGATTTCACAGTGTTATGAAAAAATTTTGTGTTTGAGTCCCCAGCACAAAGCCACTCAACCTTAGACTTTTGCTTCAGAAAGCGCTCCTCATCATATGCCGCTGCTTCAAAATCTTTAAGACATTGAGTTTCCAACTGACGAAGTTGCACATCAAACGGATTACCATCAACCTGAACCTGAAGCTCATCCAGTTTCTTTCTCAGATTACTAACTTTCGTATGCAAATTTCCTTGGTTGAAAAAAATCTTTCTCAACTTAGGCTTTAAGTTCCTCATTTTCTTTACAACCGAAAGCATAGTTACCCCCTCATATTTTTTCATCCACTCTATGTTAACAGTTTCCTTAAACTCCGGTTTAGTGGCAATAAAATTTGGAAACTTAAAAGGTTTTGGCCGAAACCCATTATTACCAAGAATTTTTAGAATACATGGCGTGTGATCCGACATACGGTACGGATGAAACATAGCATAAGCATTAGGAAACAGATCCAAGAACTTAACGTTACCCATAATTCGATCTATCTTTTTCAATAAACCACCTCCACTCTTCGGCTTTTGATTCCAGGTATACTGAAGACCATGCGCATTAATATCCATTAATTCAGCTTTTTGGATACACTCCTGGAATTCACGCATGCCAATGGACGGTTTGGAAACCCCAGATAACGAGTCATCAATGTTAAGAGCTGAATTAAAGTCTCCCATAACCACCCACGGCTTGTCATGACAAAACACTTTGTGCTTACATATATCATCCCATAGCAGTCTGCAATCTATATACTTGTTTTCTGCATAAACAAATGAACAGAAAAGTATTTTCTTGCTAGCTTTAAAAATAACCTGAGTATGAATAATCTGATCCGACTGAGCAAGAACCATAACATCCAAAATATCAGCATTCCATCCCAGAATGATTCTGGTACCACGATGACACACCCCACCATTTGAAGTCCAATTCCAATTACGAAAGACAAATTTACACACTTTAGCAAGCTTACCAACATCCACATGCGATTCAAGAATAGCACACAATTGAAGATTATTTTCAGCAGCAAGTGTTCGAACCTCACTTTGTTTCAGGGGCCGGTTCAAGCCCCTAATATTCCATGACATAAGGCTACCCATTTAAACCATTGTTTCCGGGAGTGCTTGCCCCCTCAGAGAGATCAACACGCTGATCATTAGACATAAAATGAGCCATTTCCGTAGGAGTGTTTTCCAGAATTTCTTCTATAACCTGAGCCGTTTGATTCCCCTTCTTATCCGTACCATCCTTTTTATTATGTATGTTCTCCTCCCCGTCACCATCATCTCTACCTTCCGAATCTAGCACCTCAAAAGCATTTGACACTTTAACCTGATTAGTACTCTTTACAACCGGAACTTCATCATTTTTCGTACCCGAAGAGCTCGCTCCATTCTTATTCGGCTTTGGCCTGTATACAAACTTAGTTTTTTGTTTTTTATTCATAGTACCAAATTTTGCGACTTTCCTTCTATCTGTGATAAACCCGTCATCATCAATAGTAACTTGCTTCATAATTGGTTCAGGTTTTTTCGGACAGTTTTGATCATTATGCCCAAACATGCAACACGAAGAACATCGGTTTGGTTTCCATTCATACTCGATGGAAATTTTTTCCATAATGAAACCCTCATCATCCAGCTTTGGAATTGCAACAACTATATGATCTTTCAGCTCCTTTTCCGCATTAATTTCAATTAACGCTCTAGCAAAACTACTTCTCCCCCAACTCTTAGCACACATGTCAGCCGTGTAACTATCCAAGCTTTTAGGAACCCCTATTTTCGACGCCAACAGACTTAGGCCATCATCAGTGTAAATTGCAATAGGAACATTGTGAAGCTTAACCCACACGGGAACTGATTTAATGCCCTCCTTCTTTAAACTAGTGGACGGAGACCATTTGTTTAGAAACAACGGAACCTTTCGGATTAACCACGGACCACCTTCAAGCACTTTATTCATACCTTCTTTGTTGTCAAACTTGAAAAAGAAAAAGCCCTCCGAATTCATCATTATTTTTGCAAACCCAAACTTCGCCCATACATTTTTAACGTAATACTCGACTACCGGAAACGGCAATCTATCGCCCAAAAAATAACCAAATAACACATTCTCAAATCTATCTTGAACCTTCTTAACAACCTCCCTAGGAATGACCAGATCAGCTTCTTGGTACCATTCCCCAGACTCCATCATCCTAAAGTTTACTTCATTTTTGAATACCACATTAGATTTCAACTTTTCAGCATAAGAGACCGTCTCCTGTTGTTTATCGGCATAAACATTCTCAACCGGAACAGTTATCTTCTCCAATTCATCAAGAACATTGAGAACTCGAGGCTCATTCAGATTATTCACGACAACTCCACGTCTCGGTGCCATCATTTTGCCATCAATATTCAGAATTTTGCTTCCCAAACCCTTAATCACGGTTGGCGGCTTCCCATACAAATCCCGATAATCAGCATTCACAGATGAAGGTTTCCGAAAAATATCATTGATATCAGGCGGTTCAGAACTCATCTTTGTATCAAACTAATCACATGCACACGTAAAAACAGCAGCAAGAACAGATTACGGTAGCAGCAACAGAAACCCTAATCAGCCGACAAGAGCCGAAATCCGAAAACAAACAAACAAGTAATCCTTTAACCCCTAGAACAAAACTTCAACCCTTGATCGATTAAAATAGTGTCATCAATCTAGCTAAGTTAATCACAGTTAACCGCAATCAATGGCTACTAGATTAATAAATTAGGGTTTCAGAATTTATTACTAAGGAGGCGATTTTCAAGAAAACACAAAAAGAAAAACCCTAGTTCTTAATCGATCCCTAATGCTAACGAGTTCGTTATAGACACTTGGAAAATCAAGGCCTAATCACAGACTGTTATACATAAGATCACAAGAAAAAACAAGGGAAATCGAAGAACAAGAAGCACAAAATCGCACAAAATCGCCTAAAGGAGAGAGAACACGACCATCCCCAAAAGAGAGCATGTCTTGTTAATCAAGATAAAGGAAATAAAAAAGCGATATAGAGTTTGAAATTACATAAAAGTCAAAACATGAAAAATGTAAAACATAACCAAACAAACATTGGGATCAAATAACATTGTCTTATTGATAATAGAACTGTTCACAATGTTTACAAGCACAGATGTTACAACAACCCTGGATTGTTTTGTGTACGCTCCGGTGCACTGTCCATATGGTTAATAGAAATCAGGAATACGTTCCAATGAGATCATAACAGATGAACAACCAAAACTTTCCGATCATTATTTTACTTGAAGGGTTTCCAATCTGTGTCCCACCAAGATCCTGCCCGGGAGTACCGCATTCACGTTTCCGGACATCATTTTGGTTAGCATCACGCTGTTCCATGGCAGTATTAACGTGTTGAGTTATGAGTCGTGCCAACTCCTCTGGGGTGGCAGGTAGTCCAGTATCCTGTCTTTCTTTTGGCGGCATTTTCTTCGTTTCTATTGTGACATCCCGAACCCTCAAGGTTAGTGTCGTCTAATTCAGTGACCAAAAAGTGTTAAAATCAAATGGGAGACCTCTGGGCGATTTGGGCGATCTGGGTGATCGTGTGAAACCTTCATCTTTCAATCCAACCCTGTTTCTGATCGATCTTGTTTAGCATCTAGGGAGTATCGATTTCGCTCCTTAGTTTCTAATCATTTGAAATCATATTAGGGTTTTTTCGTATTTAGGGTTTCTGTCTTTTTCGTTCGTAGATTAGGGTTTGAATGCGGCTGATGTTTCTTGGCAGTGTCCTGCTTTAATCGTTGCTGAATCTGTTTATCGTTGCTGTATCTACATTCGGCTGGACGATTTGTTCTAGGGTTTCGGCAGGTTCGCTGATTGAGCGGCTGTTTGTTAGTGAATCTGTGGAACTAGTGGTAATCCGATTGCTGTTTCAGTCATCACTAGGGTTTTGGTCGCATTCTTGCTACTGGGTAGCGGCTGTTGCTTTTTGCGGCTGCTGAAATGGATGATCAAAATGCTGATAACGTAAACGTCTTTGCGAGGAAGATAAAGAATATTGACGGTAAACCTTTTGAGCCAAAACTAACGTCAAAAATAGCTGCGAGGGTTTCCGAACTGAGCAAGAAGGTAACCTTTATGCTGCCATTAGATGATGATGCACAGGTTGGTCGGTCTGATTCCCCTAATCAACAGTATGCTAAGGTTCTTGATAAAAGAAAGGTAGCTTTTGTGCTCCCGCTGAATGATGTTAGTCCTCTCCCTCGAGCTTCTTCTCAACATCAATCATACGCTAATGTTGTGTCAAACAATCAAGCTGACCAGGGTGGTGTTAACATGGATTCCGGTTCGACTACTTGAAATTCAGCAAGGAATGCTTTTGAGGCGGCTGATCAAACTCCTAATATTAATTTTAGGTCACTTAAGTCGAATGTCTCCTTGGAAGGAGTGGATGTTGTTTTACCAATTGATTCTGTTCGTCAGGTTAACAGCAGGTTAGCAAATACTCTTTATGGTTACTTCCTGGGGGATAGAATTGCTTATCCGGTTGTTGAATATTTTGTGAAAACAAATTGGAAAAAACATGGTTTTCAGAAAATTATGATGAATTCGAATGGGTTTTTCTTCTTCAAGTTTGAAGACAGACAGGGTATGAATAATGTCCTTGAAGGGGGTCCTTGGCTGATTCGGAACAAACCTCTTTTTCTCGACACTTGGTCCCCTACAAACACTCTTAAAAAAGAAGATATTAAAAAGGTTGCGGTTTGGGTGAAATTGCATGAGGTTCCTCTAGTGGCGTATACTGACGATGGGTTAAGCATGTTGGCATCTAAAATTGGTTCTCCTTTGCGGTTGGATTCTTATACTATTGATATGTGCAACGAGGCTTGGGGACGAAGCAGCTATGCTAGGGCAGTCATTGATATATCTGCTGAACATGACTTTAAAGAGGTCCTAACCATGGCTATTCCTGAGTTGGATGAGAACAAGTATGTCAATGAGACTATTCGTGTGGAATATGAATGGAAACCCCCGAGATGTGCCCACTGTTGTACATTTGGGCATGACTCTGAGGAGTGTCCAAAATGCATTCGATCGACAGTGAGGCCTCCTACTAACAGTCCGAATGTAGATGAGGATGGTTATACGGAAGTTAGGACAAAGAAGAATGCAAAGAAGAGCGGTTTTCAAGTTAACAATCAGAAGCCCAAGTTTGAATATAGACCTGTGGATAAAAAGAAAAAGGAAGTGAGTGTGAATGCACGGGGTACTAGTTCGTCCAAGGTTCAAACACACAATTCGTTTAGTGCTCTTGGGTTTGTTGGGGGGAATGGGGGTTCCCTCCAGGGGAAGTATAAAGGGGGGCGTGAGTTAAATGAGGAGTCTGACGATGATGAGGTAGAGGTTGTATATGATGAAATGAATGAGTTTATCAATTCGGGTACACATCCTACGTCTTCCAGTACAGGGGCAAGCACCTCTTCCACAAAGTTATCCAATGGATAGGTGGTTTTTGTTTCATGCTAGGGGGCTGCCGGTTGGTGGCCATTTCATTTTTGATGATGGCGGTTGACGTCGCTGCATGATTTATTTTCGTTTTTCTACTAGTTAGTCATTATCATGATTGTAGTAGGCTAGGTCGAGGTGGTAGTTTGGTTTGTTTTGTTTTTTTTTGCTTACATATATGGGGCCTGTCCTGTATATGAACTAGTGGGGAATGCATCCTCACTACTTGTACTTATTTGGCGGTTGTCTATAATAGAATCACCGGGGTAACCCTTTACCCAAAAAAGTCTAATTCAGTGACCATTGGTTCAGTGTTTCAGTGTTATATTTTTATATATGTCATAGTCTGCATTGAAATTGGTTGATGTGTTAGATTGTTAAACGTGCTTATTAATTTTATGTCACAGTTTACGTTACAGTTAGATGTAAGATACCTTAAACGTGTTATATGTGTGTTTGACTACTTGCGACACAATGATGTATTCTTATGTGCATAGTAGAGTTAGTATTTGTATTTTGGGTTAGTCACACTTGGGCCGGAAATCGCACACGTCACACACCCCATTAGAACCAATCCCACACTCCATTCGTATTTCATTATCGGCCCAACTCCCTTTTGTGACAACTGTGTTCTGTAATCATCGTATAATGTAAAATAATGTTGATTATCAATAAAACAATGTGCTTTGGTGTTATTATATGTGTAATTGTGTTTAATGATTTTACAATTTGATTCGATTCCGATTTTAAGCTTTAAATCGCTTTCTGGAAAGTTATACGCAAACTGGTGCGTAAACGCAATCAGTTTAACGCGACGCACACTCTGAAACTGTGACGTAAGCCAAACATACCCTAAATATCCTTTACATAACTTAGAAATAAAGGTTTGAAGGATTCGGTATGGCAATAACATGTTTATTTGAAATTTATAACTATTTACGACAAAACTGCGAAACGAACGTTGGTGATCGCCCGGATAATATTTAAATCCCAAAAATATTCTGTTATGATTAAAATTTTATTTTAATCAGGTTCGTGTTGAAAAATAAATTAAAATGCTTAGAAACGTTATTTTTTAAGTTTAAGCGCGTACCGCGTGTTTCTGCGTAACACGGTGCTTCTACTGCAAAACGCAGACAACACAGCCAGTCTCGGCAACTGAAATGTATTTCAGTAATATTTTGGTGAGTTTATTTTTATAGAATAATAAAAATAATTTAGAATGCCATAAACCGGGATTTAAACGCTAGATAAAATACCCGGTATCCAGTTAAATACCTGTTTTTATCTAATTTACCAAACAAACTTACACTTTAACCCCCCCCCCCCTTCAAATTTACGGTTACAATAAGGGGACCCCACCTAATATTTCCAAGATATTGATTATATTTCTTGTGATCTTTGCTAGATTGTTTAGGACACTTGTAAATGCATGCTACACCTCCATATCTCTACATAATCTTTCAATATCACTCCATATCCTTCATAGATCACAAATCTCCTTCTCTCCTCTCTCCCTTGAACCGTAACCCCCACCTCCGTCACCATTTTCATTTCTTCAACTTTGTTTTTCAAGATTTAACCCCATTTCAAGCATAATTCAAGTTGGTATGAAGATCTAATGGTGTTTCCAAGATGCTTTCAAGTGATTTCAAGCTCCTTATCATCAAAACCTCATCCAACAACTTACTTGAATCTCGAAGGTATAACATTTATTTTTAAATCATACTCTTGATTCTTGGTTGTTCTTGATGATTTGAAGTTTCTCTTGAATCTCAGAATTTTCACAAACTTGAAATCTAAAAAGAAAAGGGTCTTGATACAAATAAAAATGGTGATGTTTATGTGTGTATATAATCGTATACATATATATGGGTGTATGAGTTTTGAAGTTTGATTTCTTGATAAGTACTAGTTTAAATTGTTGCTTGTTCTTGAATTATAGTTAAAATGCAAGTGTTTAATGATCTATACATGATATGATAAATGTTCAAATACATAAGCAAATAAACATGAATAAGTTGCATATTTGATGCATCTAAACTCATATGAAAAGATGATGTTATGATAGTGTGCTTTAGACACTTGTACATGAGAATACATGTTAATTTAAATCTCAAGAAGTGATAAAAAATGGTTATATGACAAAAATGTTTTATAACAGATTATAACACTAAAAATAGCATTATTTGGTATATTATAATGGCATGAAACTTTGACATAAGTTTGATAGCTTTGCATGTTGTACATATCGCTTAAAAAGTGGTAAAATATGTGAAATTTGCATGATTTATGTGCTTTATGTGAGACCTGCACTATCATGAGTATAACCACTATTTTATTCAGTAAATAACATGGGTTATGTTAAAATATCAAGTCGCTTCGATTTGGGATGGTTAGGGTAACGTTTGATGCAAAACTATGCGGTAAAACGGTTAAAAAATCGGCTTTTCGGAGAATTTTTATAAAACAGATATTTTTTATATAAAAATAAGTATTTTAACTTATATTAAGTTTACTTGGTGTTTGGTTAGTCATACGTGTCTTCGGCGCCCAAAAATGTACCGAATCGCTAAAATAAGTGTTTTTCAATGTACACTAGAATGGATTGTTCATGGGTAAATTTTATGTGTTACAATGTGCTATGTGTTTTACAATATGTATATGATGATATGATCATACTTGACAAGATTATGTGTATTACGCTTGAGTACACATATACAAATACACCAAGATAATAAAAAATAATAACTTTTTTTGAGAAAAATCTCAAAGTTATGTGAAAATTCTAAGTATCGGAGAAACTTATGTATTTTGTGGGTTTTTGATTATTAAATCATTCTTATTTAATTTAGGACGAATAAACAATTTGAGGGATTGTGTTAACATATATGGAGTTTGCTTACTGGCCGTGAATCGTTATGGGTCAAATGGATCCATTCTTATCGTATTAGGGATCGATGTTTCTGGGATGTGCCTGTGCAAAATAACCTTACTTGGAGCTGGCGTAAGATGCTAAGTCTCAGGTCGCTAATTCGTAATCATATATGGATGAAGGTGGGTAATGGGATGAATACTTCTGCTTGGTTTGACGTATGGGATGATGTTTGTCCGCTTAGCACCATTGTTAATCCTCGAAGTATTGCAAATGCGGGTTTTAATATGAACTCTAGGCTGGCCGATGTTAATTTAGATGGTGATTGGAGGTGGCCGATAGCTTGGATTAGTCGATTCCCAGGGTTGACTAGTCTGAGAGATATCATGTTGGATCCAAGTCAACAAGATAGGTTAATGTGGCGAACTAGGAGGGGTATGTTCTCGGAATTCTCTACTTACATGGTTTGGGAGGATTTGCGTCAAGCTCAGGATGAGGTGGGTTGGTCGAGAGTGGTTTGGTTTCCACAAGCTATCCCGAGGCATTCGTTTCTTGTGTGGTTGATTATTCATCATAAGCTGAAAACTCAAGATGTCATGACCAAGTGGAACTCGGAAAATATGAATTTTAATCTCTTATGTTGCTCTTTATGTACGCGGGGACCAGATTCTCACCAGCATTTGTTTTTTGAATGTAAGTTTGTGGAAAATGTTTGGTATGGGGTTAGAGATAAAGCGGGTATGGAGTCTATTCAGAATAAATGGAGTGTCATCTTTGATTTCCTAGTTGGTATAGCGAACTCCAAGATGGTTACCCATGTCATTGCAAAAATTGTTGTTGGTGCTACGGCTTACTTTGTGTGGGAAGAAAGGAATAGAAGGCTTTTTTCAACAAAAAGGAGGAATGAAAATCAACTGATAGAGGTAATCTTGTCTACCGTTCGAATGAAGCTTCACACGATGAGATTTAAGAGTACTGTCCAAATGGCTCGTGTAATGCAAGACTGGAGTTTACCGCGAGGGCTTATTGTAGCGGATGATGATTGTGGTTAAGTAGGTATAGGTTGCAACTTGCTTTGTGTAGCGTATAGTGTTTGTTTACGTTATTTAGCGTGTTTGCTTGTTTTTTTTTTAGTCTACTCTTGTATGGCATGTCATACTTGAGAACTGGGAGTCTTTCTGTCTCTCACTTGGTTTTTTTGGTTGGTATAATATTCACCGGGGTAACCCTTTACCCAAAAAAAAAAAAACGCAACCAAAGGTGAGTACATAGATCCCCTCTTTTTACTATTTTCGATTGTTTTGGGGTGATTCATATGTATCAAAACGATTTCGATATTCTAACGATGGTTTCAAAACGACTGAGGTGGTTTATACTAAACTAATAACGATTTCGATAATGTGAACGAACTTGTTGGTTGTAGTTACATAACGAATGACATTCATTAATTTTGGCCGAACCGACCAGTATTAGGTTATGGTACCATAGGATCTGACAAGTCCTGTTAGCAGACTGCACCCATGGTTATGTGTGGGTTAAGTAGGTAACGACTAAACCTGATGATTGTTAAATTACCCTTTGCTGGTTTGTTAATATGAGTTGAACAAGTTGAACGATGAACGAGTCACGAAGGTTTGAATGTTATTAGCGAGACGACCAAAAATAGTTTTCACAATTAAAACGAGAACGATTGTGAACGATTGAATAATTATGAACGATTTAAACAAATGAACGATGATCTATAACGAGAACGAGTTAAACGATGTCACACAACGATGTTTACGAAACTATATAAACCATACGAGTTTTATTACGAGAAGATTTATGATTTGGTTTACATAAACAAATGTTTTGGGTTAAGATTCATGGCATCGAGGTTTATAAAATTATAACCAATCTGTTTTGACTTGGTTATTCATTTTACAATACAAACATTTTACAAAACAAGGTTTTCTAATATCGATTAACGAAGTTGTACGAGTTATTTCAACATGTAAACGAGCCATGAATCTGACACTCTCACAAAACCTATGTGCTCGCCAGCATTTCTTTGCTGACTTTGTTTTTTTACATATGTTTCAGGTGATGTTGCTTGATGTTGATTGCTAGGATGCATGAGTCACATAGGATCTGGACGAGACCTTAGTGACATAATAACAATGATAGACGATAAATAACTTGTTTGTTTCATGCTAAAACAATGTTAATTACTTAATGAATAAATAAAACGAAACTCTTTTGTATCCATGGTTGCGAAACAATAATTCTGTTACAACACTCCCCGACGTTTCCGCCACGATTTGTTGTTTTACGTGGTCGGGGTGTGACAGAAGAGTTGGTATCAGAGCCAATGGTTATAGGGATTAGGTTATTAGTAAAGTTTTGACCTAGACATAACTTTCTAGGACCCCAACGCAAGTTGAATTGCGTTTAGATTTTTTAAAAAAAAAAAAAAACAAAACCATCACCTACCCATAGGTGATAACCACAACGAGAACACAAAATCCGAATATGCTTCGAAAATTAATCATCCGTTCTAGGATGATTGATTACTAGGTTTTGAACCCTCTGTTGTAAGGTTTTGAACCCTTCCAGTTTGACTCATTTTTGGCTTAGTGCTTTCTGAGTTTTCAAAATCTCGTCAAAGTTTGGGTCTAAATAATGTGAACACGTGCAAACTGGAAGAGTGAATGCCTGTACCCTGAGTTTTCTGTCTAAGGCTAGAGTGTTCATACAAATCCACATAATCGGACCAGTCACTCTTACCTGGGAACTCTTGGGGTGAGTGTTCACTTATAGGCAAGCATGTCTTCGCGATACATTATTTTGGCCCATGTACTTTGATTAGTCATTGCGTGTCGTTTGTTTGTTCGAGGTAACGAACAAATGATCGCCTTCTTTAAGTTTCGTCGATATTTTCAATACCTCTTTTGTTTTTTCCTAATTGTCGACCTCACTCGTTTCTCATATTTCCTTGTTAGACAGCCTCCTCGACGTGATGCACAATCTTTTACTGCTGAAGAAGTCGCAACCCTTGTCTCTCAGCAAATGGCTGCTGTGCTTCCAGGTGTTGTGACCCAAATCCACGAGCTAAAGTTTTCTGGGTCGCAAGGAGCAACTGCGCTCCTTCAACGGTTCGAAAGTATCGAGAGCACATTCAGACATGTGCAATGTCCAGATGGGCGTAAGGTTGAATTTGCATCAAGTGTATTTGAGAAGCGTGCTCTTACGTGGTGGAACGGAGTGATGCGCGACAGGGGTGCCGAATTGGCATTGGCACAAACATGGGAAGAGCTTCGAGCTCTCATGATGAAAGAGTTTTGTCCCCGTCATGAAATTTGAGCTTTGGAACGAGAGTTTGACGATTTAAAGCAAGATGGGGGAAAACACCGTGCGTATACGGATCGATTTGAGGAACTCAGTCTTTTGTGTCCTACTATGGTTACCCCGTTGGAGAAAGCGATAGAGAGGTATATCGATAGGTTACCCGATTCCATACAGGATATTGTGACTGGCGTTAATCCTACTACCGTTCGTCACGCGATCGAGCTATCTGCTACCCTGACTAAGTCACAAGTCAGGAAGGGTAAACTTACCTGCAAAGGTGATAAGAAGAAGTCGACTGAATTTGTCAAGGAAAAGGGTAAAGGTAAGAAAGGTGAGTCGTTGAAGAAGTCGAGAAAGCGAAAGGGTGCTCAGAACTTTGCAGTTACTGCTCAGAACCCTCAGAACCCACCAGCTCAACTGCCTGCGAAGAAAGCATATGCTGGTACCGCACCTCATTGTGCTCGCTGCAACAGTCATCATGTTGCACAACAAGCTTGTAGGAAATGCACAACGTGTGGTAAGCTTGGGCATCTGGCCAACATCTGTCGTTGGTGACCGCCCGGATAATATTTAAATCCCAAAAATATTCTGTTATAATTAAAATTTTATTTTAATCAGGTTCGTGTTGAAAAATAAATTAAAACGCTTAGAAACGTTATTTTTCAAGTTTAAGCGCGTACCGCGTGTTTCTGCGCAACACAGTGCTTCTACTGCAAAACGCAGACAACACAGCCAGTCTCGGCAACTGAAATTTATTTCAGTAATATTTTGGCGAGTTTATTTTTGTAGAATAATAAAAATAATTTAGAACGCCATAAACCGGGATTTAAACGCTAGATAAAATACCCGGTATCTAGTTAAATACCTGTTTTTATCTAATTTACCAAACAAACTTACACTTTAACCCCCCCCCCCCCTTCAAATTTACGGTTACAATACGGGGAGCCCACCTAATATTTCCAAGATCTTGATTATATTTCTTGTGATCTTTGCTAGATTGTTTAGGACACTTGTAAATGCATGCTACATCTCCATATCTCTACATAATCTTTCAATATCACTCCATATCCTTCATAGATCACAAATCTCCTTCTCTCCTCTCTCCCTTGAACCGTAACCCCCACCTCCATCACCATTTTCATTTCTTCAACTTTGTTCTTCAAGATTTAACCCCATTTCAAGCATAATTCAAGTTGGTATGAAGATCCAAAGGTGTTTCCAAGATGCTTTCAAGTGATTTCAAGCTCCATATCATCAAAACCTCATCCAACAACTTACTTGAATCTTGAAGGTATAACATTTATGTTTAAATCATACTCTTGATTCTTGGTTGTTCTTGATGATTTGAAGTTTCTCTTGAATCTTGGAATTTTCACAAACTTGAAATCTAAAAAGAAAAGGGTCTTGATACAAATAAAAATGGTGATGTTTATGTTAGGTTTTTTCACATGTTTATCAAAGTATTTTATCCATATAAAATAAAAACGTAGTGGAAAATCATTATTTAATAAACATGTTACTTACAAGATATAAAACTCATTTTATTATGTAAAACCCAATCCCGGATCCATATACGAACATGCATGCTATCAAAATGAAACACAACCATAGAGTGTTTAGAATACTACCTTCCAAGTAGTAAAGGACATGAAGATGATGATGATTCTTGAACGGTTGCCTTCAAGTGTAGAGACCTCAAGCTTGTATACCCCAAGCCTTCCAACAAACACCTTATGTTTTAGCTAGGATTTGAACACTTGTGAACTCACTAAAACTTCCTTCTTGAAGCCAACCCTTGGCCGAAAATTCCACTAGGGAATATGAGAGTTCTTGGCACTTGAATTACAAACTTGAAAACCTCTTGAACCAACACTTGTTGGCCGAAATTTAGAGAAGAAATTCTCTAGTTTTCTTTCAAGTTCATAAGTCTTGCACCTTCTTGCATTTGACATCTTGGTATTTATAGAACCATGAGAGAGAATTGCCACCCACCTTGACCAATCATGTGGCCACTTACACATGCATTTGCATGTAATGCTATTGGACAAAATTGCTTGGGAAGATCACCCAATCACAACCCATCTAACTTGTAAGACATGCATGTAGTGTGATTGGACCAACATGGTCTTGGTTAGACCACCCAATCAAATCTTCTCTAGCACATGCATTTGCATGCATTTCTATTGGACTAAAAATTTAGGGAAGAACACCATGGGGGGGGGGGGGTGGCGGCCTTGCTTTATTTAAAAAAAATTCTTTTAAATAATATAAGTCTTGTATTTTATAACTTTTATAAAATATAACATCATATGTTCACAAGACTTTATACAACTTTTATTAAGTTATTTAGCCCATTAAATAACAAAATAAAATATTCTCTCAAAATAAATTATCCATATAATTTATTAGTTTATCAAGTGTAATTATTTAGAAAACCAATTTCTAAATATTGTAAGTGTTAATATTTATTTGTTTGATCATATCACAAATAAATAATATAAGTGTTTGTCTAGCTTGTTATTGGGTATGACTCGACTTGGATCATAACGTACTAGCCACATCAATTTAATATGTGTCTTGGGCATACAGAGTCCAACAATCTCCCACTTGCACAAGATACATAGAAGATTGATGCAGGCAGTAAATAACGCCTAACTACGGTTTACTACCCCTAAGTCCCTTACTTGAACATGATTTAGGTGAAACTATCATTTATCCTTTCGTTACAGATGTCATGTCAAATCCAGAGACACAGAGTGATCACTCTCTGTTGATTTAACTTTAGCAGGCCTTAGACATCTTACTCTCAACGAATAAGAGGAACAAATCCCTTCTTGACTACATACGTCTCTCACAATCACCTTGTACCACACCTGAGCTTAGCCTTATGTACTGTCATATTACTGACAGCAAAGAAATAAGTCAAGGTACAATATTTGGTGAATATCAAGACCCAATATGTATCTCAGGTAAGAGGATACTATGATATTTTCCTTTACTCAAATTTACTTATGATCAATCACAGATGATTCCATGCAGTAATATTTGAGAGCGAGTCAGTCCAATATTTGTATCCCACAAATATCTATGAACTTTGGCAGCAACACTTTGCTCTATATTCATTCTAAATGAATATCCACCAATCCAAATTCATAATAGTCTTACATTCATATTTGTTCCCACAAGTATGATCGACTACGGACATTTAGAATAAGTAACTTATTCACGGATTTAAACATGCTAAAATGGAACATAACTCAACATACCATAAAGAGTTATAATAACAATTGTTCCAATATCCAAATACAAAATAGATCAAATCCAATCACTAGAATATCGAAGTCCTAAGGCACAAGTATGACCCTTTCATGCTTTGCCCGTTCAAGGAGCTTCGTGAGTGGATCCGCAATATTTTGATCAGTGTGAACTTTGCGAATACATATCTTTCCCTTTTTCAACTTCATCCCTTATGTAGTTGAATTTCCGCTCAATGTGCCTAGTCTTTTGATGTACACGAGGTTCTTTGATTTAAGCAATCGCACCCTCGTTATCACAAAGATCTCTAGGGGTCCTGAATGGTATGGACTACCCCTAGATCAATAATTCAAGTGGCAACTTCATATGAATTATCTCAATCAATGAAGCGGCGATGTATTCTGATTATGTAGTGGACAATGCTACCCTGATTGTGATCGAGAACCATCTCGATTATTTTGGAAACTCGTATCCATGTAACCCTTTACAACGAGTTCCTTTCACCAGATCCATATATTAGAAATATATCCTTAGTCCTTCTAAGGTATTTCAATATATATTTTTAAAAGTCACCCAATGACCGTTACTTGCGGATATCTTCTCGTCATGCTTAAAGCGCATAACTTGTCCGGTCTAGTGCATATCATTACATACATAATGAATCCTATAGCTGACGCATCTGGGATTCCTTTCATTCTTTCTTGCTCATCCTTTGAGCTTGGACATTGAAATGCATTCAATATTGTCCCCTCTTGAATAGGTACCAAACCTTTCATAAAGTTCTATATCTTGAACCTTTTCAAGATTTTGTCAATGTATGCACTTTAGTTTAAACCTATCGTGCGCCTTGATCTATCCTTATAGATTCTTTATTCCCAAAATATTGGCGACTTCACCAAGATCCTTAATTGAAAAACAACTTTCAAGCCAGGCTTTTATACCCTCCAAGGTTGGAATGTTATTTCCAAATAGTGATCGACATATCATACTAAGAAAGTAATGATGCTCCCACTAGCCATCTTATACACACAAGCTTCATCGACGTTCTCGATGAATCCATATTCCCTAATCTCTTCATCAAAACGGTGATTCCAACTTCTAGATGCTTGTTTCAATCCCTAGATTGATTTCTTTAACTTGCATACTTTGTTAGGATGTTTTGGATCGACAAAACCTTCAGGCTTAACTATATAGACATCTTCCTCAAGATATCTATTAAGGAAAGCCGTTTTGACATCCATTTTCCAAATCTCATAATCATATTATGCAGGTATGGCAAATAATATCCTAATTGACTTTAGCATCGCCACAGGCGAGAAGGTCTCATCATAATCAACCCTTTGAGTTTGAGTGAAACCTTTTGCTACAAGTCTTGCTTTGTAAGTATCCAAGTTACCATGCATATCGGTTTCCATCCTGAAAACCCACTTACTTCCAACTACTTTGGAGTTAAGAGGCGCTACAACCAATTTCCATACTTGGTTGTTATACATGGACTGCATCTTTACGTTCATGGTCTCAAGCCATTTGTCGCAATCGGATTTTGACATTGCATCATGGTATGTGGTAGGTTCACCCGAATCTACCACGTAGCATCCATCAATGAAAAATCCATATCTTTCAGGTGGACTACTTATTCTACCAGATATACGAACGTTTTGTGTGTAATGATCAACCACTTGATCGTTTTTAACAACCTCTTGTTGAGTGCTAGTATTAACCAAACGTGTATCGGCTTGTGGTTCTTGATCCTCATCAAGTTCCACTGTTCTATTAATACCTTCCACAAGTAACTTAGCTTCCATGAACTCAGCCTTTCGAGCAACAAATACCTTTTGCTCTGTTGGATCGTGGAATTAATATCCTATACCATCTTTAGGATATCCTACAAAGATACACTTAGTGGATCGTACTTCTAATTTGTTTGGGGTGTATTGCTTCACATAAGCTTCACAACCCATACGTTTAAATATGATAATGATGGAGCCCTTCCATGCCATATTTCAAAATGTGTCTTATCCACTTTCTTGGTTTGGGGCCATATGGGCCACAGAGAGCAAAGCGTAACCCCAAAGTGATAGAGATTAGGCGCTCCTAGCCATCATAGATCGAACCATATCTAATAGAGTTCGACTCCTCCTCTATCGAAACGAAGAAATTTAAAAGAGTTGATTTTGTACTTCACTTTTTGAAGATTTTGAACGTTTCAAAACTTCTTCTTTGTGTCAAGTACACATAACCATAACTACTATAGTTGTCGGTAAAAGTAATGAAGTATCTTTCACCATTCCTAGTCATTGGCTTAAAAGGATCACATACATTTGAATGTATGATACCTAATAAATCTTTTGCCCTTTCCCACTAAGGGATTACTTGGTCATTTTACCTTGTAAATAAGATTCGTATGTATCAAATGAACCAACTTCATTTGTTTCCAAAAGATCATTCTTTCAAAGTGTTTACATGCGACTTCTGTTTATATGACCAAGGCGATAATGCCAAAGATAGGTCTCACTCAAATCCATTTTGAGTTTCTTGGTGATTTCTAGGTACATTAAACTATCAAATGATGTATTATTATGAACCGATTCATAAATACCATTTGAAGGCATAGGTTTAAAGTAAAACATGTCATTCATCGATATAAATGTCAATGTTTGCAAACTTTAAGTTAAAACCATATTGTCCTATAAGGGAAACTTGAATAATGTTCCTAGTCAAACTAGGAGCATTCAAGACATTTTAAAACAATTTCCAAACCATTTGGAAGTTTCAAAACATAGTATCCTTTCTTGTAATGTTTATTTCTTTTGAACCTTTTGCAATGAATTACAAACATGAGTTCCACATCCGGCATCTAATACCCATGTGTTAGAAGAAATAACATTAAGATCAATATGTATCATTAAGATTGTACCTGAGGTTTGCCTAGCATCCCTCTTGTTTTTCAACTCTTTGAGATAGGTTGGACAATTCCTATTTAAATGCCCTATCTCACCACACTCAAAGCATGGATCGTTCATGGCAACCTTTGCCTTCTTCTCTTTTGGTTTCGGTGGTTTCGCTTTAGTCTTTCTAATTATTTCCCTTTGAATTACCCGTTTCCATTTTTCAACATTTGCTTTGGTGTCGGGGTGATTCCCTTTCTAGTTGCCACCCTCATTGATCGTTAGAATGGATAAAACCCTTTTACCCATATTGAGCCTTTCGAGACGATCAATGTGGCTTTTCATCTTAAAGGCATAAGATGAGACCGATTGGGTTTCTTCCATTCGACATGCATGAAGCGCTCGAACCGTTTCGAAGCGTTATACCCTTAGGAACATTTCCTACAATTGGGTAATCATGTCGTATGCTCATGATGTTCAAAACCTTTTGAATCTCGGGAATCATAATTCCTAACATAAGGCAAGAGGCTTGCGTAGTATCCTCGATATACTTAATCCAATCGTTATAGGCATCCTTATCTTCCATAAGATGTTCATCGGGATTAGGATCGTTTTCAATGATAGGTTACGGACGGTTTGGGTAATATTGTTAGCGGCCATCTATAAAATTTTACAAGGTTCAATTTTAGTATTTTCGATATTATTATATTTTAATCATTAATACCCTTTTATGTCTCATAGACAATTAATAATTAAAATCTAGAATCCAACGTTACATTTAAATATTGGTTAGGTGACCTTTATCCCTCTATTTAAATTAACAAGGTAGTCAACGTTTGACAATTGCAACCCTGTCACACCCCGACCACGTATAACATACAAGACGTGGAGGAAAACGTCGGGGAGTGTTGTAACAGAATTAATTGTTTCATAACCATGGCATTCAAAGTTGTATTTTTTTTTATTAACAAGCGTGTTACATTGTCAATACGGGAAATAAAGAGTTTATAACATAATTAAACTAAGTCTATCTTCGTTTTATGTCTCTAAGGCACAGGTCCGCCCTAGTGTCACGATCATCATCCTACGGAAAAGCTCCTGAAAACACATGTGAAAATAGGTACGTCAGCATAAAAATGCCTGTGAGATACATAGGTTTTGTGAAAATAGGATTCATGACTTATAAGTTTAGGAAAAGTTGTGTAATAACAGTCAGTCATGAACCTTGTAAATTGTTTTGTCTTGTAAATCATTTGAAAAGTGATAAAATAAGATGATATGTATAAATAAGATCATAAAGTATGGTTTAATAAATAACCAAGTAAAATGAGTTTGCATAAGATAAGTTGTTTTGTAAAACAATGTCTTGTGAAAAGTATGTTATTTGTATAAAATGTCATATGTCTAAATTGAAATGATTCAAATAACGCTACAATATGTAATACCATACAAACACTTATATATAGGAAGTACTAGCGGCGTATCCACCATGCTTGTATCATATTACACATGCCTCGTTACTTAAATCACTTAAACAAACCACCAATGTATAAAGTCTATGTTTAAACCAATAGTCAAAAGTCCTTGTATAAGCCATGTCAAATGTTTATAAGTCCAAAAGTAGTCAAGTAATGTGTAACAAATGTTATGTATTGTATGTAAAGTATTGTCACATAGTCCAAAATGTATAAATGTATAAATGTACAAAACAAAATATTTTGAATATATCAAAAAGTTATGTTTTGCAAAGTAATGCATGTTACATTGATACAAACATTTATGTGGTAAGTTAACGCATACATTCAAGCCTTGAGACAGTCGGATAACCCTTTCAGTCAAGGTTATCAAAAGAAATGTTTTCGGATTCAGTCATTCCTTACATCCAAACAAACCCGGGATGTCAGGAATGGGATTTGTCAAGTCCTATGGTACCAGTACTTACTACCGAGCGGCGTAGCTAATGTTAATGAACGTATAATAGTCTCGTTTGTGCAAACCAAATGTCATAGCAAAAGTGAACATGTTATATGAAAATAATGTACTAAGTATGCTAAGTTAACATACAAAGCAGAAAGTCATGTAAATCAATGTGCTAGCATGCTATCAGTCAACATACATAGCAGAAATGTGAAGTAAAACAATGTACTAAGTACGCATACAATGGGCATACATAGCATGAAATGTAATGTAAAACATGTACTATAATGTACTAACGAACATAGCAGGTATACGATGTGAAAGCAGGAAAACATGAAAGTAACAAGTAGGCACATGTGTTTCACCCCAAAACAGTTTGAAAAACAGTAAAAGAGGGGTCTATGTACTCACTTGAGATTGTTCAGTAGTCCTAAGATAACCACCAAGCAATGCTAGAGATCTCGGAATCAAACGGCACCTAATATAGGTAACTATGTTAATAAACCGGACCTAAATCGGAAGATCGGGTAGAATGAGGGCTTGTAAACCAAACGAGTGTAGAGACTCGTGTCATTTGGTTTAACAAAGCCTACATACTAATTGAAACCTAACATAACTGTTTACGACCCATTACGACCCGTTTAGGTAGCTTATGCCACTTTAACGCGTCGTTCGCGTGAAACGCGTTCGGACCGCCTAACTAGTCCTATGACAAGTGTTATATGCCTAAACATGTTACATAATCAGTTATGTGACAAAATTTTAGGTTACATATGCTTTATTACCAATTATACATGAAAAGGGTATTCTGGTAATTTACCTAAGGCATATAAACTACCCATCATACAACTATTCAAACGAAGCGACCATAGGGTATAACCTCGGAAGGTTATTCCCTATATTCTATGGTCACCTAATGTATTTGGTCGAATCCTAATGATCGACCAAATGGGTCGGGTTCGAAGGTATAAGCGATTTATCAGATCGCTTACCCTACGACCCTAGACAACGTGGTAATCAGTAGGCATAGTCCCAAGGGACTATAACCAACGTGATTACACTCACGTTGCGAAGTTCAAACGAACTTCGCATTGACCATAAACTGGTCAATGCAGAAAGTCAAACAAAGTTTGACTTTCAGACTCGAAAAGACTCGAAAAGCAATAAAAGAACGAAAGAATACTTACGAAGGGTCCCCGAATGCTAATCTAGATCCAAATAACTCAGGTATGAAACAATGGTTCCAACTTAGAGTCTTTTAGATCAGATTCTAGTGAGTTTGAAGTAAATGGGGGTGGGGTATTTATAGTTTTCGGGTAACCGTTAAGATCGTTTCATGGAAACCGTGCTCAAATCTCATGCGTACACTTGTTGGAAAGTCATGGTGACTAAAAATGGCCCATAATCAGCTGAAAGGTCAAGTGTGAGTATGTGGTTGAGGATTAAACAGCTGGAATCTGCTGATTAAGCGATCTTATCTGATCAGAGAGGCTGATGCGGCCCGCTTCAGGATCAGACAAAGCTCAGGCGGGCCGCCTGGAGCTTCTGATCAGAAAACAAGTTTCCATTTTGACAGTTTCAGTCCCTGTTGTGTTTTAAGGCAATTCCCGACACTTCTAAGGCCCGTAAAGCCAACTTTAAGGCCCTAAAATGATGCCTAAACATTGTGGACATGAAACATGCTCAAAAATATGTCGGATGTCAGTTCGTTTGGTCGTACGAACGCGATGTTCGCTTAATTACGACGGAATGCGCATAAGCGCGAAAAACGATCCAAAATGCGTGACGAATGGATTTTTCTTAAGCCAAACACTAAAATAAAATATTTTAGTGCTTACATAAATTTTTGGATGTCCGGATGTATTCAGAACGTAAGTTATGCGCAAAAGTGCAAACTTGTGCACTTTTTGACCCTTTTAGTCCCCGAATGACCCAAAAGTTTGTTTTAGCATACCGAACCCCTCAAAGCCTATTTCTAAGCTATGTAAAGAATATTTATGGTATGTTTAACTTACGGTCATGTTCCGGAATGTTCGTTACAGTTCAAATTGGCATACTTTCGCAGTTTGTCAAGTTTAGTCCCTGTAATCGAATTAACTTGTTTTTGCCATACCAAAGCCTTTAAAACTTATTTCTAAGTTATGTAAAGGTTATTTAAGGTATGTTAAGTATATGTTGATGTTCCAGAGTATTTGTCGCGTTAAAATAAGTACGTTTACGCACCAGTTTGCGTATAACTCTCCAGAAAGTGGTATAGAGTTTGAAATTGAATAAAAGTCAAAACATGAAAAATGTAAAACACAACCAAACAAACATTGGGATCAAATAACATTGTTTTATTGATAACCGAACTGTTCACAATGATTACAAGCACAGTTGTTACAGTCTCCCCTACTTGTGGAAATTTCGTCCCGAAATTTATTTAGAGGAAGCTCGTGGGAAAAGATGCGGATATTTCGCCTTCATTTGATCTTCGCGTTCCCAAGTAAACTCGGGTCCTCGTTTAGCTTCCCAGCGAACTTTGACCAAAGGAATGCGCTTGCGTATGAGCCACTTGACTTCACGTTCCATTATTTCCACTGGCTTCTCAACAAATTTCAGTGTTTTGCCAACACGAATTTCGTCAAGCGGTATGTGGAGGTTCTCATCAGCTAAACACCTCTTGAGATTGGACACGTGAAAAGTTGGATGAACATTTCCAAGTTCAGGAGGTAACTCAAGTCTGTAGGCTACCTTTCCGATTCTTTCGACGATCTTGAATGGTCCAACGTATCTTGGTGCAAGTTTTCCTTTCTTTCCAAATCTGACCACACCTTTCCAAGGTGAGACCTTAAGTAATACTCGATCACCGACTTGAAATTCCAAGGGCTTGCGTTTTGGATCCGCGTAACTCTTTTGGCGGCTTCTAGCTGTCTGAAGGTTATCACGAACTTTCTTTATCTTGTCAGTTGTCTCTAAAATGAGAGCAGGTCCAGTAAGTTGAGCCTCGCCGATCTCATTCCAGCAGACTGGTGAACGACATTTTCGACCATAGAGAGCCTCGAAAGGAGCCATTTTGATGCTGGTGTGATAACTGTTGTTGTAGGAGAATTCAATCAACTTAAGATGTGAATCCCAACTACCACCAAAATCGATCACACAAGCTCTAAGCATATCCTCCAGAGTCTGGATTGTTCTCTCAGATTGACCATCCGTTTGCGGATGATAAGCCGTGCTCAGATTAAGTTGGGTCCCCATAGCAGATTGCATGGTTCTCCAAAAATGAGAAGTGAAACGAGCATCTCTGTCAGAAATGATGTTCAAAGGAACACCATGTCGAGCCACAATTTCATCAACATAGATTTTTGCAAGTCTGTCAGCAGGAAAATCCTCGCGGATTGGCAAGAAATGCGCTGATTTAGTAAGACGATCAACAACTACCCAGATGGCATCATGACCTTTCTTTGTGCGTGGAAGTTTGGTGATGAGATCCATAGTAATGTTTTCCCATTTCCAAACCGGTATCTCTGGTTGCTCCAATAAACCAGAAGGAAGCTGATGTTCAGCCTTAACCTTAAGACAAGTAAGGCATTTTGATACGTATAAGGCAATGTCTTTCTTCATTCCAGGCCACCAATAATGAATACGAAGATCCTTATACATCTTATCTGAGCCCGGATGAATAGAATAACGCGACTTATGGGCTTCATCCATAAGCAATGTACGAAGATCATCCTGGCTTGGGACCCACAAACGGTTCATGAAGTAATACGATCCATTGTCCTTCAGTTCCAAAGCAGGCGTTATGTGATAGGGAAATTCCTTATCCATTAAACCTTGTGAAACACAAGATTGTTGAGCCTGAGAAATGCGTGCTTGGATATCGGATTGAGCTTGAATAATAGATTGAACACGTACACAATGAAGTTTAGTACGTTCCTTACGACTCAATGCATCAGCTACGACATTCGCCTTACTAGGATGGTAGCGAATTTCGCAGTCATAGTCGTTTAAAAGCTCAACCCAACGTCGTTGCCTCATGTTGAGTTCTTTCTGGTTGAAGATATGCTGAAGACTTTTGTGGTCCGTGAAAACCACACATTTTGTACCGTACAAATAGTGTCTCCAGATCTTTAGAGCGAAAACAACTGCACCCAACTCAAGATCATGAGTGGTGTAGTTCTTCTCATGTATCTTCAACTGTCTCGATGCATAGGCTATGACTTTGTTCCTTTGCATCAGAACAAAGCCAAGACCCAATTTAGATGCATCACAGTAAACGACGAAATCATCATTGCCCTCAGGCAAAGTCAGAACAGGCGCGTCGCAAAGTTTTTGTTTCAAGTGTTGAAAAGCTTCCTCTTGCTTGAATCCCCACTCAAAGGGCTTGTTCTTCTGAGTTAGAGCAGTTAGAGGAACTGCAATCTTTGAGAAGTTCTCAATGAAGCGGCGGTAATAACCCGCTAGACCAAGAAAAGAACGAACCTCAGTGGGAGTAGTAGGCGTATCCCAATCCCTAATCGCACTGATCTTGGATGGATCTACATGGATACCTTGTTCGTTGATGATATGCCCCAAAAATTGAACTTCTTTAAGCCAGAATTCACACTTGGAGAATTTGGCAAACAGTTGCTCTTTCTTTAGGAGTTCCAAAGTAAGACGAAGATGTTGCTCGTGATCAGCTCGCGTCTTGGAGTAAATCAAGATGTCGTCAATAAAAACAATGACGAACTGATCCAAATAAGGTTTGCAGACCCTATTCATTAAGTCCATGAAAGCAGCAGGAGCATTAGTCAAACCGAATAGCATGACTGTGAATTCATAATGCCCATAACGAGTGCGGAACGCTGTCTTGGGAATATCTTCTTCATGCACCCGAAGTTGATGATATCCGGAACGTAGATCAATCTTCGAAAAATAAGAAGCGCCTTGTAATTGATCAAAGAGGTCGCCTATGCGCGGTAGGGGATATCGATTCTTGATGGTAAGCTTGTTAAGCTCACGATAATCGATACACATCCTAAAAGATCCATCCTTCTTCTTGACAAAAAGAACGGGAGCACCCCAAGGTGAAAAGCTAGGACGTATAAAACCTTTGTCAGAGAGCTCCTGAAGCTGCTTAGACAACTCTTGCATCTCAGATGGTGCAAGACGATATGGAGCTCTGGCAATGGGATTTGCACCAGGTACGAGATCAATGTGGAACTCGACTTGGCGTGCTGGAGGTAGACCAGGTAAGTCTTCAGGGAATACTTCAGAATAATCCCGAATGACAGGAATATCTGAAATAGACTTACCCTTGCCTTTATCTTCTGTAACATGTGTTAAGAAAGCCACATAGTTCTTCCGCAGATACTTCCGAGCTTTAAAACAAGACATGAGCTTAAGACCACCAGACGGTTTCTCACCTTGAACCTGTAGGATCTCACCTGTCGAAAGCGGCACATGAACAATCTTCTCAAAACAAACTACCTCTGCGCGATGCTTGGATAACCAATCCATACCCACAATAACATCAAAGCTTCCAAGTTGCATAGGCGTGAGGTCAATAGGAAAAAGATGGTCGTTAAGGTTCAACTGGCAGTTGTGAAGAACAGAATCAAGAATAATGGGTTCACCACTAGCAACTTCTACTGTCAAAGGTTTACCTAGTTTCGTTCTAGACACGTGAAGCATTGGCTCAAAAGACAATGACACAAAACTCTTGTCGGCACCCGAATTAAAAAGAACAGATGCAGGCTGATTATTAATAAAGAACGTACCGTTCACCACATTATCGTCTGCCTGCGCCTCTTGGGCATTCAAGTTAAAAGCTCGCCCTCGAGCCTGAGCCTGATTTTGGTTCTGATTCTGATTTTGGTTGGTTAGCCTTGGGCACCGGTTCCTGTAGTGGGTCAGATCCCCACAATTGTAGCACGAACCAGGAGGAAAATGAGGTCGTGCAGCTTGACCTTGTTGCTGAGCAAGAGGCTGAGCAACTTGTTGGGCTTGGTTCTGAACTGCCTGGTTCTGGTTAACAGGAATGCGGCAGGTGGCAGCAAGATGACCAGGCCTTCCGCAGTTGGTGCACTGACGACACTGGAGGTGTGGTTGATGATGGCCGTTACACCTGTTGCACAAAGGTGCATTGCTAAGATAAGGCTTCTTGGCTAGTGGTTGCGCAGGCTGATTTGGTGCAGCTTGAGCCTGTGCAGTAACAGCATAGTTTTGGGAAGCCTTCCGCTTCCTAGACCCTCCAGAATTCTTTCCCTTCTTGTTTTGACCTTTCTTGCTATCTTCCTTATCAGACACCTGCTTCTTACCCTTGTCACCCTTTTTGTGCAGCTTCCCCTTTCGAACCTGCGACTCAGTCAATGTCGCTGCTAACTCGATCGCCTGACGGAGTGTGGCAGGGTTACTACCAGTAATGATGTCTTGTACTGAGTCAGGTAGGCCGTCGATGTATCTTTCGATAGCCTTGTCGAGTGGGGTAACCATAGTTGGGCAAAGCAGACTCAACTCTTCAAACCTATCAGTATAAGCCCTGTGCTCACCACTGTCTTGTTTCAAGTCCTCAAACTCTTTCTCCAACGCTCGCTGTTCATGACGAGGACAGAATTCCCTCATCATAAGGGCCCTAAGTTCAGCCCAAGTTTGCGCTAGAGCAACTTCTGCACCCCGATCTCTCATAACCCCGTTCCACCATGTGAGAGCCCTCTTCTGAAACACGCTCGAAGAAAACTCGACCTTGCGATTATCCGGACACTGCACGTGGCGGAAAGTATTCTCAATGCTCTCGAACCATTGAAGAAGCCCAGTCGCTCCCTCAGAACCACTAAACTTGAGTGGTTTAGCCGAGTTAAAATCCTTGTATTTGCATGGAGCATTGTTGTTGTTGTTGGCTTGGTGCCATTGAGCAAAGAGATTTGGGAATTGAGCAGCCATCTGCTGCGCAATGATTTCTGCCAGTTCGGCAGTCGCTATTTGGTTTTCGCGTCGAGGAGGCATTCTAAAAGAGGAAAACATGAAAGGAAACGAGTGAGATGATTGGATGAAAAGAATGAGATGAAACAAAATTAACAAACGCAAAGATGGTGGTCATTTGTCCGCATTACCAAGCAAACAAACGACGCACAGTGACTAATCAAAGTAAATGGATCAAAAATAATGTATCATGAAGACATGCTCGCCTATAAGTGAACACTCATCCCAAGAATTCCCAGGTAAGCACAACTGGTCTCGCGTCTGATGAGATGTATACGAAGTGCTTGCCTAGACAGAAAACCCAGAATACAGGCATTCACTTGTGACAACTCGAGTTTCCAAGATTCTATCTTCGCATTTAGTGCACGTTAATAATTTTTTTTTTAGTTGTTTGTTAATACGACTCGTTGTTTCACAACGCTTACTTTTGTAATACGTTGTATCGTATTTCGACTGATATGTTATACTTGGAAATCCATCATACTTATTATGTGAGATTGTATGTTAATAAGGTGTTATTGTTTAACATGTTAAACAAAGTTGGACTCTACTGTAAACAATATCATGAAATCACTCAAGTGGTGAAAACACTTTAAGGTGTTTTCGTCCACTGATGACCACGAAATCAGAGATGGGCTTGGCCCATGGCCCAGTATTGAGATATTTTGTATTAATCATTTTATAAACAAACCTTCTCTGATAAGTTTCACATTTTTCCAAACCACATCTTATCACTTTGTTGTCTCTCTCTCTACATCTGAAAAACCCAACAAAAGAGTTCCTCATTTGAAGCAAACCTCTGTTTAAAATCCTTGGTTAGTGATTTTCATGTTCAGTTGTTTAAGATGCTTATCGTATGATTATTGGATGTTTAATCATGATGTATGAATATATGTGAATACATGATTTATCATAGTGTGCTTGTTAGATAATTATCATACATGAACTGTGTGTATATTTGAAGTTTAGATCAACAGTGGGATTATGGTATGAATGATAAAATGATGGAATTATGTTCTAGATTTCACAAAGTTTTGATAGAGTATTTGTTTTAATATCAATGATTGATATAAATGGCTTGTAGATGATTAATCATGTTACTGTAGTGAGAATATAAAGTTTCTGGGTTTTTACAATGTTACAGAAGTGTTGTTGATGATGATAAATAGTAACGAAATCACCCATCACCATTAAAGTGGACGAAATCACGAAGAGTGATTTCGGCCCACATGTGTTTTCGGCCCAGTAAGGGTGTTTTCGGCCCACATAGAGTTCGGCCCTATTTGGTTTTCGGCTCTTTTGGTTTTCGGCAAACATAAGGTGATTTCGACACCTTATGTGTTTTCGGCATAAGGGATTTCGAACATAAGGTGGTTTTCGGCTAAGGGGTTTTCGGCACTTTTGTGTTATTCTTGGCAACAAGCTACTGTAAATAATTAATGCCATTAATATGTGATTCAATTAAGCTAATCACTTGATTAACTCAGTTACTTTATTTAACTCTGTTAAATATGTAAACATCTGTTAAGGCTGTTTAGTTATTAACTTGGTTAGACATGCTAAACTTAATAAACTAGTCAATCCTGTTAAGTGGATTAACTCTGTTAAGTGTAACAACTTAGTAAGGGACTTGCATGTGACTTGAAACCTCGTATGGAATGATTAATTGTTTATACAATGCACAATATTAACTGTCAAACACACTCTGTGATATTACTGTGCTGCTAGTTACATGTGAAACATTACGAACATATTCTGACTGAACATACGTGCACTATAGGATTTGATTGATTACTTGCGAGCATATAGTTTAGCATACCGAGCAAACAAGGTGAGTTCACACCTCTACCAAGGCATGGGATTCCCGGGGTTGGGAATGGGTTGATTGATTATTTATGTTTAAGAGTTATTGAAATTACATACCATTGGCCTCGGGAGAGGAAGGTCAATGGTAGATACTACTAGACTAGTGATACATATACTTCTCTTCGCAAACATGCCGGGATCGGCCGCGATACTAGAACAATCTTCGCAAACATGCCTGGAATGGCCGCGAACTATACTTAAATCTTCGCAAACATGCCTGGAGGGCCGCGATACAAATATAACTAGTCTAGAAAACAGGGGAAACCCCCACTAAACTTCGCAAACATGCCTTGAGGGCCGCGATGCTATTACATACGATACATGATTGCTAAACGAACATACAATTTACGATACGAACAATATAACTAAGTAACCAACAGTGAACTCGCTCAACTTTTTGTTGACTCTCTGTTACATGCCTTGCAGGACCTTAGGTACTTTTGGAGCTTGCACGGGAGGCACGGTCGTTGTGGATATGGATCGTGAATGTGTTGTTAAACATTATGACTTTTTGTACTTAAACTGATGTTGGGTTTTTACATTAATGCTTCCGCTACACACTTGTTTATATTTGGTTTTGGAAACACCTATCGTATTGATGAATGACTTTTACTTTATACTTATGTTCAATATGATTGGTGGCTTGATCCTGGTCATGTCACGCCTCCAAGCGGTAGTACTCCGCGTGTGGATTTTGGGGGTGTGACAGATTGGTATCAGAGCCATTGGTTATAGAGAACTCGGTTTTTAATAAGGGGAAAACGTTTTTATTAAAACCAGACTATAACCAGAACAGTGCTCAACGATCCACAACGACGCCTCGCTCCACGTGTAAGACTCAACATCCTAGGTAATATGATACATGTTTTGTTGCCTACTTGCTAGAATAGCATAGAACTTTGCTCCGGGTATGCTTAGATTAACTTAACACTATTGCATGAGAACACTTGTGTGCTTACTCTCTTCTGTCATTGCACTACTCGCGAACCTCTCTCACTTATGTTATCTTTGCTATGAAGATCATGTCTGGACGTATCAACATGACGCAAGCCCAATTGACGGCTCTCATTAACGAGCGAATTGCTGAGGCACTTACAGCCGCACAAGCAGGAGGTATACCCTGCAGTTGTAACTCACACTAGGATCTTTAGATCCTACACTCCTAAACCAACTCTTGTGTTTTAATCTTGTACTGGATTCTTATATACAACAGGTCAGCACGCTCAGCCACCTGTTTGTACCTTCAAAACTTTCATGGACTGTCGTCCTACTACTTTTAGTGGCACGGAAGGAGCGGTTGGACTCCTCCATTGGTTTGAAAAGCTCGAGTCCGTATTTGAAATGTGCGAATGCCCTGAGGCTCGCAGGGTGAAGTACGCCACTGGTACTCTAGAAGGCATTGCGCTGACTTGGTGGAATGCGCAAGTGCAGATGTTAGGACTGGCTGTTGCTAACGCCACACCTTGGAACGGTTTCAAGGAATTGATCAAAGAGGAATACTGTAGCCGTGATGACATTCATAAGCTGGAGGTAGAGTTTTACCACTTGAAAATGACGGGGTCAGAAATTGAAGCGTACACCAGAAGATCGAACGAGTTGGCTATTCTGTGTCCTACTATGGTGGACCCTCCCATTAAGCGTATCGAACTGTATCTCAATGGTCTGGTGCCGGGGATTCAAAGCCACGTAACCTCAGCGAATCTTGGCACTATTCAACAGATCGTCAAGCTAGCTCATCGCCTCACCGATCAGGCGGTGGAACAGAACAGGCTGCCTAAACGTATCAGCGCTACTACCGCTACCACTCCAGCTACTCCTGCTACTCCCAGCGACAACAAGCGGAAATGGGAAGGGGATTCCAGCAGGGGTTCAGCTATTGTACAGTCTCAAGCACAACAGCAGCGCAAGACTAGTGATTACCAGAGTCCGAGTCAGCAATCGTCTGGTAGTCAGGGGCAGAGTGGATATCGGGGAAATCATCCACTATGTAACAGGTGCAACAAACACCACAGTGGTCAGTGTCGTAAAGGCCGCTGTCAAAGATGTCTAAGGGTAGGTCATGACGCTAAAGATTGCAGGAGCTCAAGGCCTGCGAATCAGAACCAGCAACAACAGTCACCAGTTCCACGAAACCAGTCACAGCAACAACAGCAAGGAAATAAGGTATGCTTTCAGTGTGGGGCTGAAGGTCACTTCAAGCGGAACTGCCCCCAGTTAAACCAGAATCAGAACAACAACAACAATAATCAGGGCAGTGGGAACAACAATGGGGGAAACAACAACAACAATGGTGCAAAGGGTCGTATGTTTGTGATTGGTCAGAGTGACGCAAGGAACGATCCAAATGTGGTTACGGGTAAGTTTCTTCTTGACGACTTTTATGTTACCGTATTATTTGATTCGGGTGCGGATACCAGTTATATGTCTCTGAACGTTAGTCAAATGCTTAAACGCGCACCAACACTTTTGAACACCAAACATGTCGTAGAGTTAGCTAACGGTAAAAGTCTAGAAGCCACACACATAGTTCAGGATTGTAATCTTATCCTCGCTGGTCAGACTTTCTCTATCGATCTCATTCCTATAACTCTGAGTAGTTTTGATATTGTCATTGGTATGGATTGGTTATCCCAACAACAAGCAGAGATCCTATGCAAGGAAAAGATCATTCGTATTCCTCGTTCTGGCAAAGAACCTCTCGAAGTTCAAGGCGACAAGAGTGGTGTCGTGAGTGGCATCATATCCTTCTTGAAGGCTCAGAAGTGTCTGCGAAAGGGCCACATAGCTATTTTAGCACTCGTTACAGATACATCGACGAAAGAGAAGAAGTTAGAGGATATTCCTGTAGTACGCAATTTTCCTCAAGTGTTTCCTGAAGAGTTACCTGGATTACCGCCTCATCGCCAGGTCGAATTTCAGATCGAGCTAGCTCCAGGAGCAGCACCTATAGCTCGAGCGCCTTACCGTTTAGCTCCAACTGAACTGGAAGAACAGTCTAAGCAATTGCAAGAACTTTTGGAAAAGGGTTTCATACGTCCTAGCTCTTCGCCCTGGGGAGCTCCAGTATTATTTGTAAAGAAGAAAGACGGTTCTTTTCGTATGTGCATAGACTACCGCGAACTGAACAAGGTGACTGTGAAGAATCGTTATCCACTTCCACGCATCGACGACTTATTCGACCAGTTGCAAGGGTCGAGCTATTACTCAAAGATTGACCTGAGGTCGGGTTACCATCAACTGAGAGTCCGGGATGAGGACGTCTCCAAAACAGCATTCAGAACTCGCTACGGCCATTACGAGTTTTTAGTCATGCCATTCGGGCTAACGAACGCGCCTGCGGTTTTCATGGATCTTATGAACAGGGTGTGCAAACCTTATCTTGACAAGTTTGTTATTGTTTTCATTGACGACATCCTGATTTATTCGAAGAATCGGGAGGAACACGAACAGCATTTACGACTTATTCTGGAACTCCTTCGAACGGAACAGTTGTACGCTAAGTTTTCAAAATGCGACTTCTGGCTTCGTGAAGTCCACTTTCTAGGCCACGTGGTAAACAAGGATGGGATTCATGTCGATCCATCCAAAGTAGATTCGATCAAGAACTGGCCTGCACCTAGCACACCGACAGAAATACGCCAATTCTTGGGTTTGGCGGGTTATTACAGACGATTTATCAAAGACTTCTCAAAGATTGCACAACCGCTTACATTACTGACATAGAAAGGTATTGCTTACCGTTGGAGTGATAGACAGGAAACAGCGTTTCAGCACTTAAAGGATAGACTTTGTAGCGCACCTATCCTCTCATTGCCTGAAGGCACGGATGATTTTGTAGTTTACTGCGACGCATCTATCCAAGGTCTTGGATGTGTGTTGATGCAACGGGATAAAGTTATTGCTTATGCTTCGCGCCAACTTAAGATTCACGAACAGAATTACACTACGCACGATTTAGAGCTTGGAGCTGTTGTCTTTGCACTCAAGATATGGAGACATTATCTGTATGGCACCAAGTGCACCATCTACACCGATCACAGAAGTCTTGAGCATATCTTCAAGCAGAAAGACTTGAACATGCGACAACGTCGATGGGTCGAGTTACTGAACGATTACGAATGTGCTATAAAGTACCATCCGGGCAAAGCCAATGTGGTGGCCGACGCCCTTAGTCGAAAGGATACTACACCTAGGCGTGTACGAGCGTTGCAACTCACTATTCAGTCCAGTCTTCCTTCACAGATACGAGATGCTCAGGTAGAAGCATTGAAACCAGAAAACGTCAGGGCTGAAGCTCTACGCGGCTCAAGGCAAAGGTTAGAACAAAGGGCAGACGGCGCCTACTATGTAACAGGACGCATCTGGGTCCCACTCTATGGTAATTTGCGCGAGCTTGTAATGAATGAAGCTCATAAGTCTCGCTACTCAGTACATCCTGGTTCGGATAAAATGTACCACGACCTCAGAACTACATATTGGTGGCCTAGCATGAAGGCCCACATAGCAACTTACGTTAGCAAGTGTTTGACTTGTGCGAGAGTCAAAGCGGAATATCAGAAACCATCAGGCCCACTCCAGCAACCTGAGATACCACAATGGAAATGGGAGCAAATTTCCATGGATTTTGTTACTGGCCTGCCTAGATCTCAGCGTGGGAATGATACTATTTGGGTGATCGTTGATCGACTCACAAAGTCTGCTCACTTCTTGGCTATCAAGGAAACGGATAAGTTCTCCACTCTAGCAGACGTATACCTTAAGGAAGTTGTCTCGAGGCACGGGGTGCCCACATCTATTATCTCTGATCGTGATGCACGTTTTACTTCAGAACTGTGGCAAGCAATGCACAAATCTTTTGGCTCTCGATTAGACATGAGCACAGCTTATCATCCTCAGACAGATGGGCAATCTGAGCGTACTATTCAAACTCTAGAAGACATGCTTCGGGCGTGCGTAATTGACTTTGGCAAGGGCTGGGAAAAGCATCTGCCACTTGTGGAATTTTCATACAACAACAGTTACCACACCAGCATTAAAGCTGCTCCATTTGAGGCATTGTACGGGCGTAAATGCCGATCACCTCTTTGTTGGGCAGAGGTGGGTGACAGTCAGATCACAGGTCCTGAAATGGTAGTTGATACAACTGAAAAGATTGCTCAAATACGACAACGCATGGCGGCAGCTCGTGACCGTCAGAAAGTATACGCGGATAAAGACAGGAAAATACTCGAGTTCCAGGTTGGGGATCGAGCACTACTCAAAGTTTCACCCTGGAAGGGTGTTGTTCGTTTTGGCAAACGAGGCAAGCTCAATCCACGATACGTTGGACCATTTGAAGTCATAGAAAAGATAGGCAAAGTGGCCTACAGACTGAACTTACCAGCTGAACTCAGTGCAGTTCACAACGTCTTTCATGTGTCAAATCTGAAGAAGTGGCAGTCAGATGAGACCTTCATAGTTCCTCTGAAGGAGCTCACTATCGACGAACAATTGCATTTCGTCGAGGAACCAGTTGAAATCACGGACCGGGATGTTAAGGTCCTCAAGAACACCAGAATACCACTTGTTCGAGTTCGTTGGAACTCCCGTCGTGGCCCAGAGTTCACCTGGGAACGCGAAGACCAAATGGAACTCAAATATCCCCAGTTGTTCGAAAACAATGCAACCACTACTGAGGCTGAAGCTACTACAGAATTTCGGGAAGAAATTCCAAATCAACGGGGGGATGATGTGACACCCCAGGAAAACCAGTAAACGATAACTTACCTAGCTTCCTCAGTAACCGCATGCTAAATTTCGGGACGAAATTTCTTTCAAGTTGGGGATAATGTGACAACTCGAGTTTCCAAGATTCTATCTTCGCATTTAGTGCACGTTAATAATTTTTTTTTTTTTTAGTTGTTTGTTAATACGACTCGTTGTTTCACAACGCTTACTTTTGTAATACGTTGTATCGTATTTCGACTGATATGTTATACTTGGAAATCCATCATACTTATTATGTGAGATTGTATGTTAATAAGGTGTTATTGTTTAACATGTTAAACAAAGTTGGACTCTACTGTAAACAATATCATGAAATCACTCAAGTGGTGAAAACACTTTAAGGTGTTTTCGTCCACTGATGACCACGAAATCAGAGATGGGCTTGGCCCATGGCCCAGTATTGAGATATTTTGTATTAATCATTTTATAAACAAACCTTCTCTGATAAGTTTCACATTTTTCCAAACCACATCTTATCACTTTGTTGTCTCTCTCTCTACATCTGAAAAACCCAACAAAAGAGTTCCTCATTTGAAGCAAACCTCTGTTTAAAATCCTTGGTTAGTGATTTTCATGTTCAGTTGTTTAAGATGCTTATCGTATGATTATTGGATGTTTAATCATGATGTATGAATATATGTGAATACATGATTTATCATAGTGTGCTTGTTAGATAATTATCATACATGAACTGTGTGTATATTTGAAGTTTAGATCAACAGTGGGATTATGGTATGAATGATAAAATGATGGAATTATGTTCTAGATTTCACAAAGTTTTGATAGAGTATTTGTTTTAATATCAATGATTGATATAAATGGCTTGTAGATGATTAATCATGTTACTGTAGTGAGAATATAAAGTTTCTGGGTTTTTACAATGTTACAGAAGTGTTGTTGATGATGATAAATAGTAACGAAATCACCCATCACCATTAAAGTGGACGAAATCACGAAGAGTGATTTCGGCCCACATGTGTTTTCGGCCCAGTAAGGGTGTTTTCGGCCCACATAGAGTTCGGCCCTATTTGGTTTTCGGCTCTTTTGGTTTTCGGCCCACATAGACTAGTGATACATATACTTCTCTTCGCAAACATGCCGGGATCGGCCGCGATACTAGAACAATCTTCGCAAACATGCCTGGAATGGCCGCGAACTATACTTAAATCTTCGCAAACATGCCTGGAGGGCCGCGATACAAATATAACTAGTCTAGAAAACAGGGGAAACCCCCACTAAACTTCGCAAACATGCCTTGAGGGCCGCGATGCTATTACATACGATACATGATTGCTAAACGAACATACAATTTACGATACGAACAATATAACTAAGTAACCAACAGTGAACTCGCTCAACTTTTTGTTGACTCTCTGTTACATGCCTTGCAGGACCTTAGGTACTTTTGGAGCTTGCACGGGAGGCACGGTCGTTGTGGATATGGATCGTGAATGTGTTGTTAAACATTATGACTTTTTGTACTTAAACTGATGTTGGGTTTTTACATTAATGCTTCCGCTACACACTTGTTTATATTTGGTTTTGGAAACACCTATCGTATTGATGAATGACTTTTACTTTATACTTATGTTCAATATGATTGGTGGCTTGATCCTGGTCATGTCACGCCTCCAAGCGGTAGTACTCCGCGTGTGGATTTTGGGGGTGTGACAGCACTCTTCCAGTTTGCACGTGTTCACATTATTTAAAACCCAGAACGTTTGACGAGATTTTGAAAATTTGAAGGCACAAGGCCAAAAATTTAGTCAAACTGGAAGGGTTCAAAACCTTACAAAAGAGGGTTCAAAACCTTGTAATAAATCATTCAAAAACAGAGGATTGTTTTTCAAAAATCGTTTCGAAAAAATTTGGTTTCTTGTTTTGATAATCACCTAAGGATAGGTGAAGTGCATGTTTTAAAATCTAAACACAAGATAACTTGTGTTAGGGTCCTAGAAAGGTTATAGTCTAGGTCAAAGCATTACTAATAACCTAATTACCTATAACCATTGGCTCTGATACCAACTCTTCTGTCACACCCCGACCACGTATAACATATAAGACGTGGCGGAAAACGTTGGGGAGTGTTGTAACAGAATTAATTGTTTCATAACCATGGCATTCAAAGTTGTATTTTTTTATTAACAAGCGTGTTACATTGTCAATACGGGAAATAAAGAGTTTATAACATAATTAAACTAAGTCTATCTTCGTTTTATGTCTCTAAGGCACAGGTCCGCCCTAGTGTCACGATCATCATCCTACGAAAAAGCTCCTGAAAACACATGTGAAAATAGGTACGTCAGCATAAAAATGCCTGTGAGATACATAGGTTTTGTGAAAATAGGATTCATGACTTATAAGTTTAGGAAAAGTTGTGTAATAACAGTCAGTCATGAACCTTGTAAATTGTTTTGTCTTGTAAATCATTTGAAAAGTGATAAAATAAGATGATATGTATAAATAAGATCATAAAGTATGGTTTAATAAATAACCAAGTAAAATGAGTTTGCATAAGATAAGTTGTTTTGTAAAACAATGTCTTGTGAAAAGTATGTTATTTGTATAAAATGTCATATGTCTAAATTGAAATGATTCAAATAACGCTACAATATGTAATACCATACAAACACTTATATATAGGAAGTACTAGCGGCGTATCCACCATGCTTGTATCATATTACACATGCCTCGTTACTTAAATCACTTAAACAAACCACCAATTTATAAAGTCTATGTTTAAACCAATAGTCAAAAGTCCTTGTATAAGCCATGTCAAATGTTTATAAGTCCAAAAGTAGTCAAGTAATGTGTAACAAATGTTATGTATTGTATGTAAAGTATTGTCACATAGTCCAAAATGTATAAATGTACAAAACAAAATATTTTGAATATATCAAAAAGTTATGTTTTGCAAAGTAATGCATGTTACATTGATACAAACATTTATGTGGTAAGTTAACGCATACATTCAAGCCTTGAGACAGTCGGATAACCCTTTCAGTCAAGGTTATCAAAAGAAATGTTTTCGGATTCAGTCATTCCTTACATCCAAACAAACCCGGGATGTCAGGAAAGGGATTTGTCAAGTCCTATGGTACCAGTACTTACTACCGAGCGGCGTAGCTAATGTTAATGAACGTATAATAGTCTCGTTTGTGCAAACCAAATGTCATAGCAAAAGTGAACATGTTATATGAAAATAATGTACTAAGTATGCTAAGTTAACATACAAAGCAGAAAGTCATGTAAATCAATGTGCTAGCATGCTATCAGTCAACATACATAGCAGAAATGTGAAGTAAAACAATGTACTAAGTACGCATACAATGGGCATACATAGCATGAAATGTAATGTAAAACATGTACTATAATGTACTAACGAACATAGCAGGTATACGATGTGAAAGCAGGAAAACATGAAAGTAACAAGTAGGCACATGTGTTTCACCCCAAAACAGTTTGAAAAACAGTAAAAGAGGGGTCTATGTACTCACTTGAGATTGTTCAGTAGTCCTAAGATAACCACCAAGCAATGCTAGAGATCTCGGAATCAAACGGCACCTAATATAGGTAACTATGTTAATAAACCGGACCTAAATCGGAAGATCGGGTAGAATGAGGGTTTGTAAACCAAACGAGTGTAGAGACTCGTGTCATTTGGTTTAACAAAGCCTACATACTAATTGAAACCTAACATAATTGTTTACGACCCATTACGACCCGTTTAGGTAGCTTATGCTACTTTAACGCGTCGTTCGCGTGAAACGCGTTCGGACCGCCTAACTAGTCCTATGACAAGTGTTATATGCCTAAACATGTTACATAATCAGTTATGTGACAAAATTTTAGGTTACATATGCTTTATTACCAATTATACATGAAAAGGGTATTCTGGTAATTTACCTAAGGCATATAAACTACCTATCATACAACTATTCAAACGAAGCGACCATAGGGTATAACCTCGGAAGGTTATTCCCTATATTCTATGGTCACCTAATGTATTTGGTCGGATCCTAATGATCGACCAAATGGGTCGGGTTCGAAGGTATAAGCGATTTATTAGATCGCTTACCCTACGACCCTAGACAACGTGGTAATCAGTAGGCATAGTCCCAAGGGACTATAACCAACGTGATTACACTCACGTTGCGAAGTTCAAACGAACTTCGCATTGACCATAAACTGGTCAATGCAGAAAGTCAAACAAAGTTTGACTTTCAGACTCGAAAAGACTCGAAAAGCAATAAAAGAACGAAAGAATACTTACGAAGGGTCCCCGAATGCTAATCTAGATCCAAATAACTCAGGTATGAAACAATGGTTCCAACTTAGAGTCTTTTAGATCAGATTCTAGTGAGTTTGAAGTAAATGGGGGAGGGGTATTTATAGTTTTCGGGTAACCGTTAATCGTTTCATGGAAACCGTGCTCAAATCTCATGCGTACACTTGTTGGAAAGTCATGGTGACTAAAAATGGCCCATAATCAGCTGAAAGGTCAAGTGTGAGTATGTGGTTGAGGATTAAACAGCTGGAATCTGCTGATTAAGCGATCTTATCTGATCAGAGAGGCTGATGCGGCCCGCTTCAGGATCAGACAAAGCTCAGGCGGGCCGCCTGGAGCTTCTGATCAGAAAACAAGTTTCCATTTTGACAGTTTCAGTCCCTGTTGTGTTTTAAGGCCATTCCCGACACTTCTAAGGCCCGTAAAGCCAACTTTAAGGCCCTAAAATGATGCCTAAACATTGTGGACATGAAACATGCTCAAAAATATGTCGGATGTCAGTTCGTTTGGTCGTACGAACGCGATGTTCGCTTAATTACGACGGAATGCGCATAAGCGCGAAAAACGATCCAAAATGCGTGACGAATGGATTTTTCTTAAACCAAACACTAAAATAAAATATTTTAGTGCTTACATAAATTTTTGGATGTCCGGATGTATTCAGAACGTAAGTTATGCGCAAAAGTGCAAACTTGTGCACTTTTTGACGCTTTTAGTCCCCGAATGACCCAAAAGTTTGTTTTAGCATACCGAACCCCTCAAAGCCTATTTCTAAGCTATGTAAAGGATATTTATGGTATGTTTAACTTATGGTCATGTTCCGGAATGTTCGTTGCAGTTCAAATTGGCATACTTTCGCAGTTTGTCAAGTTTAGTCCCTGTAATCGAATTAACTTGTTTTTGCCATACCAAAGCCTTTAAAACTTATTTCTAAGTTATGTAAAGGTTATTTAAGGTATGTTAAGTATATGTTGATGTTCCAGAGTATTTGTCGCGTTAAACTAAGTACGTTTATGCACCAGTTTTCGTATAACTCTCCAGAAAGTGGTATAGAGTTTGAAATTGAATAAAAGTCAAAACATGAAAACTGTAAAACACAACCAAACAAACATTGGGATCAAATAACATTGTTTTATTGATAACCGAACTGTTCACAATGATTACAAGCACAGTTGTTACAAACCCTTTGCAACTTCTAGCCATTATGGGATCGGTTAAACAACTTTATGTTTAGTTGGCATGTTTAATCCCATCAACACCTTTGTTCCCCATGCTTCGGTGACCCTAAGTTCATGGTTACCAAATCAAGTCGTCCAACTTACACACACGTGTGAGTTTATACACATAAGTGGTTAGGTGACCTTTATCCCACAAACATGGTAAACCCACCTCGAACATACAAGTTCCCTCAAATGTGGTTAGGTGACCTTTATCCCACAATAAGAGTCCCAAGTGATTCTAGTGTTGTATAAAAGGATGGTGTTTGACTTGTTTTATAAAAGAGATTTTTGAGTTTTCAAAAATTCTAGTTTAGAAAACTTTATGTACCATACAGTTGCATGCATTCAAATCCTTGGTACTTTTGTGAAAACAAATTTTCAAGGTTCTTATTAATAAAACCCATTTTATTATAAAAATCATTAATTTTTAATAAAACCTTTTATTAACCATTCTAATGATTTTGTTAAGAACCAATTTTACGCTTGTTGTTGATTATTAGTTTGTTAAGTCATGCATATCGACATATCATCTAAACAATAAAATAAACAACCACACAAGCATAACATACATAAATCAATAGGTGCATAACCATAGCCAACTATTTTGACCACACTTGTTAGCCGAAACAAGTGTGCCAAAAGGTCCTTCCTAAAGGGTGAAAAATGACACAAGTAATGTGTCGTTGAACTCCCACTTGATCCCGCATCCATATGCTTCAAGTCTCCATCTTGTGTTGTGATTTCTTCATATTCTTTGGGCTTCCAAATGTCTTTTATATTCAGGTCCAAACTCCTTTGGAATTCAAAAATGTGTTTTGGTTATCGGGCTAAAATCCCGTAAGAACTATGAAGTCCTTTTGGCCCGAAATTAGCCAAAACCAAAATCGCATTTTTGTGTGCATCTTCTTTTACAAAAAATATCCTAATACATTTTTCTAGTAAAAATAAAATGCACCTAATCTATTTACTTACATACCAAATGAAAATAAATAAATTACATATTTCACAAATGGAAGAACAAAGATAATTAATTATTACAACCGATTGAAATAATCAAATATAAATCACAAACACAAATATTCAACATATTCACACAAGGTCATGGCTAGGTTATGAACACCAAAATATATATATCCACATATATAAAATTCAAGAAGCAAAATGGTTTCCTTTTTACAACCTACTTTTCGGTCAAGAATGAAAAAACCGAAAAAGTGGGTTTTTGTCCAAACAAACAAATCATCCAAATGACATAATTTTTCAAGATACTTTTATGCATGTATTAAAATAATCTTGAAAAACAAAAGGATAACCATATATAAAATTTCGGCCATAGGGTTTTAACCAAACCCGAAAATTTCATATCCTATGAAGCATGCATTCATATAAGCGGCTCTGATACCACTGTTGGGTTTTTTCACATGTTTATCAAAGTATTTTATCCATATAAAATAAAAACGCAGCAGAAAATCATTATTTAATAAACATGTTACTTACAAGATATAAAACTCATTTTATTATGTAAAACCCAATCCCGGATCCATATACGAACATGCATGCTATCAAAATGAAACACAACCATAGAGTGTTTAGAATACTACCTTCCAAGTAGTAAAGGACATGAAGATGATGATGATTCTTGAACGGTTGCCTTCAAGTGTAGAAGACCTCAAGCTTGTATACCCCAAGCCTTCCAACAAACACCTTATGTTTTAGCTAGGATTTGAACACTTGTGAACTCACTAAAACTTCCTTCTTGAAGCCAACCCTTGGCCGAAAATTCCACTAGGGAATATGAGAGTTCTTGGCACTTGAATTACAAACTTGAAAACCTCTTGAACCAACACTTGTTGGCCGAAATTTAGAGAAGAAATTCTCTAGTTTTCTTTCAAGTTCATAAGTCTTGCACCTTCTTGCATTTGACATCTTGGTATTTATAGAACCATGAGAGAGAATTGCCACCCACCTTGACCAATCATGTGGCCACTTACACATGCATTTGCATGTAATGCTATTGGACAAAATTGCTTGGGAAGATCACCCAATCACAACCCATCTAACTTGTAAGACATGCATGTAGTGTGATTGGACCAAAATGGTCTTGGTTAGACCACCCAATCAAATCTTCTCTAGCACATGCATTTGCATGCATTTCTATTGGACTAAAAATTTAGGGAAGAACACCATGTGGGGGGGGGGGGGTGGCGGCCTTGCTTTATTTAAAAAAAATTCTTTTAAATAATATAAGTCTTGTATTTTATAACTTTTATAAAATATAACATCATATGTTCACAAGACTTTATACAACTTTTATTAAGTTATTTAACCCATTAAATAACAAAATAAAATATTCTCTCAAAATAAATTATCCATATAATTTATTAGTTTATCAAGTGTAATTATTTAGAAAACCAATTTCTAAATATTGTAAGTGTTAATATTTATTTGTTTGATCATATCACAAATAAATAATATAAGTGTTTGTCTAGCTTGTTATTGGGTATGACTCGACTTGGATCATAACGTACTAGCCACATCAATTTAATATGTGTCTTGGGCATACAGAGTCCAACAGTTTATGTGTGTATATAACCGTATACATATATATGGGTGTATGAGTTTTGAAGTTTGATTCCTTGATAAGTACTTGTTTAAATTGTTGCTTGTTCTTGAATGATAGTTAAAATGCAATTGTTTAATGATCTATACATGATATGATAAATGTTCAAATACATCAACAAATAAACATGAATAAGTTGCATATTTGATGCATCTAAACTCATATGAAAAGATGATGTTATGAGAGTGTGCTTTAGACACTTGTACATGAGAATACATGTTAATTTAAAGCTCAAGAAGTGATAAAAAAAATGGTTATATGACAAAAATGTTTTAGAACAGATTATAAACACTAAAAATAACATTATTTGGTATATTATAATGGCATGAAACTTTGACATAAATTTGATAGCTTTGCATGTTGTACATATAGCTTAAAAAGTGGTAAAATATGTTTGCATGATTTATGTGCTTTATGTGAGACCTGCACTATCATGAGTATAACCACTATTTTATTCAGTAAATAACATGGGTTATGTTAAAATATCAAGTCGTTTCAATTTGGGATGGTTAGGGTAACGTTTGATGCAAAACTATGCGGTAAAACGGTTAAAAAATCGGCTTTTCGGAGGATTTTTATAAAACTGATATTTTTGATATAAAAATAAGTATTTTAACTTATATTAAGTTTACTTGGTGTTTGGTTAGTCATACGTGACTTCCGGCACCCAAAAATGTACCGAATCGCTAAAATAAGTGTTTTTCAATGTACACTAGAATGGATTGTTCATGGGTAAATTTTATGTGTTACAATGTGCTATGTGTTTTACAATATGTATATGATGATATGATCATACTTGACAAGATTATGTGTATTACGCTTGAGTACATTCTAAGTATCAGAGAAACTTATGTATTTTGTTGGTTTTTTTATTATTAAATCATTCTTATTTAATTTAGGACGAATAAACAATTTGAGGGATTGTGTTAACATATAAAAACGCACCCAAAGGTGAGTACATAGATCCCCTCTTTTTACTGTTTTCGATTGTTTTGGGGTGATTCATATGTATCAAAATGATTTCGATATTCTATTGATGGTTTCCAAACGATTAAGATGGTTTATACTAAACTAATAACGATTTTGATAATATGAAGGAACTTGTTGGTTGTAGTTACATAACGAATGACATTCATTAATTTTGGCCGAACCGACTAGTATTAGGTTATGGTACCATAGGATCTGACAAGTCCTGTTATCAGACTGCTCCCATGGTTATGTGTGGGTTAAGTGGGTAACGACAGAACCTGATGATTGTTAACTTACCCTTTGGTGGTTTGTTAATACAAGTTGAATAAGTTGAACGATGAACGAGTCACGAAGGTTTGAATGTTATTAGCGAGACGACCAAAAATAGTTTTCACAATTAAAACGAGAACGATTGTGAATGATTGAACGATTATGAACGATTTAAACAAATGAACGATGATCTATAACGAGAACGAGTTAAACGATGTCACACAACGATGTTTACGAAATATATAAGCCATACGAGTTTTATTACGAGAACGATTTATGATTTGGTTTACATAAACAAATGTTTTGGGTTAAGATTCATGGCATCGAGGTTTATAAAATTATAACCAATCTGTTTTGACTTGGTTATTCATTTTACAATACAAACATTTTACAAAACAAGGTTTTCTAATATCGATTAACGAAGTTGTACGAGTTATTTCAACATGTAAACGAGCCATGAATCTGACACTCTCACAAAACCTATGTGCTCGCCAGCATTTCTTTACTGACTTTGTTTTTTTTACATATGTTTCAGGTGATGTTACTTGATGTTGATTGCTAGGATGCATGAGTCACATAGGATCTGGACGAGACCTTAGTGACATAATAACAATGATAGACGATAAATAACTTGTTTGTTTCATGCTAAAACAATGTTAATTACTTAATGAATAAATAAAACGAAACTCTTTTGTATCCATGGTTGCGAAACAATAATTCTGTTACAACACTCCCCGACGTTTCCGCCACGATTTGTTGTTTTACGTGGTCAGGGTGTGACACCTTTAGGCCCAAGATTTGGCCCGACTAGTATATGGCAGCGCATATATGCATTAGGGGGTGCATGGCCATCAAAATATCGTGCAATTCTCTCATAAGCAAACCCTAGAGTTTTTCCCTCCCTGTTCCCTATGCGACGGCAGCAAGTGGATGCTTCTTTCACGTGAAGATTAGCAGCCAACATTTATCTTTGGAGGTGAAGGAAAAGTCAACACAATTCTCGGTGGAGGGGATTTGATATGCAGTCATCACATGCTTGTGGGATCTTGAGGGTTTTTTCTAGACATCATCATCATCACGGCAGTAGGGTTGATACACCCAATATGATTATGGCCTTCATTATCTCTAACCACATAAGGTTATCGAAACCCTAGTGCTGTGCTTTCTCTGCATTCTCTCTGACATCGACCTGCACTTGCAGATTAGACGGCAACTCGCACCTCCGCAACCCGGAACTCCGTTTCAGCTTCATTTATTCAGCACGCACACTAATCCAACTTCGGAATCCAGGTTAGATTTCGCGTGTTTTAAGCTCGGCTGTCAAACCATCTTCTCGAAACTGTTTGATAATTGATGAAAACTATTTAGAACTGAGGATTAGGAACCGCTTGCGTGACTCCATGTTTAGGTGATGAATGACGATTATGATAAATCTTGTTAGTTGCTTTAGATGATGACAATGATACCTGTTATGTTAATCGAAAATATAATGATTTCTTGTTAAATTTATTATGATTCTGTTTTATGATGATTTAGTTCTAAATGATAATGAGATGTGAATAATTTGGAAAAATGTTTAGGGTGATAACCGAGTAATGGCATTAAAATGATAATGTTGAAATTGTTATACCATGACTCAAAGTTATAGTTTATTATGTATATCTTGAGTGATTGTTTTAGTAATATAATATGAATCACATGCATGTCAGAACTTGTTTAAAACAACCAAACATGGGTCGGCCCAGTTGAAGAGTAAATTAAATTTAGGATTTAATCTATACACATGTGTGCAAGTGTTAGTGGGCCGAAGACTTGTTCTGATTGTCAAAGTTTGGTGGATTTTAAAGTGCTCAAACATGTTCAATTAGTGTACCAACTGAACTGATCTTATTTTGTGAAATCCCTTTAGTGGGCCTAGACAAATTCAAATTATGTGCATGTGCAAGACTTGTTACAGATAGGTAATGTAGGCCGAATATAGTTAATTGTTAATGAAACTTGACTGAATTTAAGTGATACAAGTCAGGATAGAGTGGTTATTATTTGTCTGTATTTAAATTCTTGTCCTATGATTGGCCATATATGATTTTTAAGCGTTAAATTCCCTAAGGGAGTGGATGTCTTTTCTTTTATGTGTAATATGTGGGATTACTATTGTCAGCATATAAAGAATAACATGCTCCATACTTTTGATGAATTAAATAAAAACCCACCCTTATTAATTGGTACACTTTCTATTTGAGTTATAGAATTTATGTGATATGTGTTTATTAAAAATCCCTTGTGTGTCAATGTATATGAACTTGCTGACTTGATTTCATTAGACACTGGGTTGTTTGGACCTTAGCGTGTTGCATGATCCTACACATATGTGTACTTACATTATTTAAAACTTAGGTCGCGTGTAACGGACTTAACCATTAACTAACGCTAGAAGCACGTTATCATTTACCGAGCAAACCGAAGGTGAGTTCATCTCTCTTGAGCATGTGTCCCGGTGGTTGGGACAGTCTTTGGGTATCCCTGAGAGGGATTGGTTTTGGGTAAATCATGGGTATTCCTGAGAGGAATACATCTTTTGGATAAATCTGGAATGTTGGATAATATACTCTTCATATCACCTTTAAAGTCCCTCAGTGTTGTTTGGTTACCTGAGAGGTAACAAGGTATTAGTTAGTAGTGCTACTTAGGTTTGGCAACCTCACCCCGTACCTGGGAGGACGGGTGTTGAACTAATGACCTAGTCATGACCAATGCTTTGATAGGAGCATTAGAGAAAGGGCAATGTAAATCAGGAGCCGTCTTGTATTCGGGGTATTGTCAACATTGTAAATTCAATGGATTAACTAAACACTTGGTAACCAACATTTTCGTAAAACTATGAACTCACCAGCGTTGTCTGATACACTTGTTGCATGGTCGCAGGTCGTTAGATATCTTGGATTTGGGAACTTGCTGTCTGGAGTAGCTGGAGTGGTCATGGGTCGACTGGAGGGATTCTTGTGATTGACTTATTGGTTTATACATTGGTTTTGAAACAGTTTAACTTTGGTTTACTATTTGCTTCCACTGAACATGTTGGTTTTCATTTAAACTTGATGACAATATTTTTATTAATAATTGAGGACTTTTATTTAAAGACTTGTATGGGTTCAATGTAATTAGTGGCTCATTGTTGGTACGTCACACGCCTAACAGGGACATTCCCTAGGTGGTATTTTGGGGGTGTGACAGTTTGGTATCAGAGCCACTGGTTATAGTGAACTTGGTTTTAAAACGTTTTTCTAAAACCAGACTATAACCGAACAGATCTGAATACGTGAATACGACCATGACACTCAGCTCCAGATTGCAAGGTTCGTCTTTCTCACTTGTTGCATACATTACATGATTAGTACAAAATTGCTTATGACACAACATACGAACACACACTCGTCACTATAGCATGATTGCATGAATTACTTGCTTATATTATGACGCGTTTTGAAAACCGTGAGGGGCGGACGTTGAGAGCGTGCTGGCTGCCAAAGCAGACAATATCATGGTGCATTGTTAGTATGCCATAGTCCTTGGATTCCTGTGATTTTATTACCTTGACAACCTCCGTTTGACATTTGAGTGTGAAGAACCATTTGACATGAGTTAGGAGGAACTGAGATGAGCATGCAAATCACAATATTATTGTGGGTGCACACATAATAATAATGTGGGGTGCATGCGAGTCCCAGTGAGGCTTAACAAGTGAAAAAGGGGTTCCGTTCTGTTATTTGATCAATGAGAAACGTAACAACCTATAGGGGTCATAGTAGTGATTGTCTTCTACTCGAACGTGATCTTTTCACTCCTCTCTGAATCCATTTTGATCTCGATGCTATCGAGTATTACCTGAACACCCATCTGAACGCCTAGCGAACTGTGTAGAATGTTAGGTGCTTGTACGAACGTCCCTGAGTTGGATGTCGCAGCGTCGAATGATTGGTCGATACCTCTCTCACACTTCTTCATTGGCTGGAACTCAATGTATTGACGCCTTAGATTCCGTGAGTGCGATCACTTCTGGAACACTCTACAAACATACCGTGTATTACTCTATCAACTTGCAAGAACGATGAACAAGAGGATGACCGTAGTACTTTATCGGTCTCAGTATTAGAACGACCCTGATTACCAGCATCAAACTCCAGCAGATTGACCTCAACTGAATCCTTAACCCTAGTAAGCGACTTATGGGAGTCGACTCTTACGAATCAATCAGGACACGAAATGTGTAACTTCCCACGCAGTGAGTAGTGCTTTAGGACGTGACACGGAATGGGACAAGATGGACCCTGTTGTTGAAAGATTGTAGGGCCCCGTTTTAAGCAACGACAGTAGAGGCAACGGTCACGGCAACATCAAGGAACTCGTAATCATAGCATACGGTATGGAAACGAAGTTGACCTCGACAAGGATTGACTGTGTTAAGTCAAAGTGCCAACATCCAAGGGAACAAAGACGGTACTAGGAATTCTCGCAACGAAAACAACAACACTGGAAATGATGCTTACGGAAGGGTATTTAGGATTGGCATGGTAACTTGTATAAGTAGCCCTGTTTTAGTCAACCCTGATGCTTCTTGAAACCGAACATGTGGTGAAAGCAACTGATGGCAAGTCAAATGGAACCTCATATGTTCGTTGGAATGTAAACTCGACCTTGTGGGACAAGTGTTCGACGTCAACCTTCTTTCTGTTATCCTCGATAATTTGATGCAGTAGTTAGTATGGATTGGCTATCCATACATCGCGCAGATAAACCCCTCTCCTTAGTGGAGAATCGTCATCTGTTCCGAAGTACCAGAGTTGTGTAAAGGTTAGCATCAATTCTGCAAGGAAAAGCCCAGAAGTGTCTACGGGGGGGGGGGGTTACCCCACTATGTTAGCAACCATTTCTGATTGCCAGGCTTAGGAAAAGGGGATCGAGGATCCACCATTGTTCGTTATTCTTCTCGGTGTCACACCCCGACCACGTAAAACAACAAATCGTGGCGGAAACGTCGGGGAGTGTCGTAACAGAATCATTGTTTCACAACCATGGATTAAATAATTTCATTTTATTGAATTATTGAACTCATTGTTTTATTACAAATCAGATAAATACAAATAATATCTTTCTAGTTTTAAAGTCGCTAAGGCACGAGTCCATCCTACGTATAGCATGCATCAACAATCATCACATAACAGCACCTGAAACATGTGTAAAAATAGGTACGTCAATAAAAATGCCTGTGAGATACATAGGTTTTATTGATTTAGGATTCATGACTTGTAAGTTTAAAGAAAAAAATATTTCATCAAAAATAGTCATGAACCTTAAAATATTTTCTTTTATAAATCATATAACAAGTAATAAGAAAATCAGATGATATAAATAAATAATTAAGTAAAATGCGTTTGTATAAAATATATTGTTTGTAAAACAATATTTTGATAAAAAGGTTTATAGTATGTATATAAAAATATACTTTGGTTTTAAGAGAGTCGAATAAGTAATATATTAAAGTATATTTCAGTTCCAAAATCGTTAAACAAATAGTATATTAAATATACTTTAGTCGTCAAAATAATAATTTTCAGTAGTATATCAAAAGTATACTTTGGTTTTATTAATAACATATTAAACTATGCTTTGGTTTTATAAATAACATATCAAACTATGTTTTAATAATTAACAAAATATATGTTGGTTTTGTACAATATCACCCATGAGAGCATATCAAGCTATACTTTTAGGAGTATAACAAAATATACAACAAATATGTGATTTAAGAATTCAACCAAACCTTAGTGCATCAAACTATACTAATTGAGACTATAGAAATACCACAAAGGCAATCCCTATTTGGATAAAAATAAATTGGTTTCAGACATTCCATGACAACAGGAATGGGGTGTCAAATCCTATAGCGCTATATCATACTACCAACCAGTCTGGAGAACAAAAATAAGTACTATCCAACAATTAATTTTATAATTTTTAAGAAAATTAGAGTTTAGACCATAAATAATCATTCAGTTTGTAAAAAGATAAGTACTAATATGTATAATCAATTATACTTTTGGAAACAAGAACATAACAAATAGGTACACATATTGCACCCCAAAACATTTGAAAACAGTAAAAGAGGGGACTATGTACTCACCTGAGAGTGCTTAGAAGTCTTGGACAACTACCAAGCAAGCTAGAGGGATCACGGAAATCAAACGGCACCTAATATAGATAACTATGTAAATAAACGGACCTAAATCGGAGGATCGGATAAAATGAGGTTTCGTAAACCAAATGAGTGTAGGGACTCATGTAATATGGTTTAACAAAGCCTACATTCTAAAACGAAACCTAACCTAAGTGCTTACAACCCATTATGACTCGTTAAGGTAGCTTACGCCACCTTAACACGTCGTTCGCGTAAAACATGTTTGGACCGCCTAACTAGTCCTATGATAAGTAAAATATGCCTTAACATGTCTAATATTGTTGCCAAATCAGTTTAGATATCAAAAATTATGTTACATATGCTTAAAATGAATTTTGGCGTAAAAAGGGCATTTTGGTCATTTACCTAAGGCATATAAACTACCTATCATATAACTATTTAAATGACGTGACCATAAGGTATAACCTCGGAAGGTTATTCCCTATGCAACTATGGTCACCTAATGTGTTTGTTCGGATCCTAAAGATCGACCAAACGGGTCGGGTTCGAAAGTATAAGCGGTTGTTTAGACCGCTTACCTTTACGACCCTATATAAGCACTAAACCTAAACTGATGAGCTAAACATGTTTAAAACATGTTTAACAAGGTTTGAAAACAAGTTTGGTATAAAAAAAATGGTTTTGATACCCAAGAGTAGTTTGGTTACAAAATACGCGTTAAAGCGTATTTTGACCAAAACTACGACTCGTCACTATACCTAGATAACGTGGTAATTGTGACAACCCGCACTAAACCAGGTATCCGTACAACTTAATTAATGATTAATTACTACTTGATTACTGTGCTTGATTGAAACTAGCTGATGAACTGCTACCTGCATACTGATACATGCACTTACTTGCATCATACTTTATTTGCTGTCACTACATTGATTACATGCTGAACCCTAGTGACAAACTTGATGCACAAAAAGCACAGTAGCACTAAACGGATACACAGTGAACATGCTGATATAACCAGCATCAGGCAGATACTGCCTCTAAGGCCTGTTAAGAGCCTCATATATTTTGGCTACACTGGTAGTGAGTGTAGGATATAAGGGTTGTGTTACCGCGTCTCTAGGGGATAAGATACACTGATACGGATGTGCCTAAAACGTACTTTAAGTACCAAACACAGCACTTTAACAATTTAACCAGCTTCTAGCTGACTAGTAAAGTGCCAGAAAATGAGAAAATATCACTAGACACTTTCTAAAGTGTCGGGAAAACGAAATGTGTCACTAAAAGGTAATAACGACACTTTAAAGTCTTTTGTAACACTTTAACGGATTACTATCCAACCGGACACCCGGACTTTACCCGGAACATGAAAATATTAGTATTTTCACTATGACTATTTTTCTGAGCCAGTTAGGGTCCCTGATTACCCTAACACCCGTCATAACACGCTATTTATAACTAACGAGGTTAACACTTAACCTAACTTATTTAACCTAAACTAATCACTAACTATCCAATTAAAATCGAACTAGATACCCCCCCCCCTTGCTCTCGTAACCGGCCCCTCTAACTAGGGGACACACTAGTACCTTGTAATCTTGCCAAGATCTTGTGTTGTCTAGTATCATTAGGACATAATAACCATTGGACAATGCACTTAAAACTTCCTATATATACACACTAGCACTTAGAGATAATAATCAAAATTCACAACCAACTCACTCTCTCTCTTTCTCCCTTGGTGGCTCACGGCCGAACACCACACACACCACCATCACACTTTCGGTTCTTGCTTCCATCATTCCAAGATCATTCAAACATCACAAGTCACGTATTAGAAGGTTTGGTGCAAGCGGAACGCGAAGGACCTCAACCGATAGCTTTTATCCACGCGGTTTTCGTCACAACTCTTCCCTAGCCTTGAGCTAGAGGTATAACCTTTAAAACTCGTTTTCACACATATCTAAAGTGGTTAAAAGAACTTTCGTCGGTTAAATATCGTTAACATGCGTTTTGAACCTTTAAAGTCTAGTAAAATCACAAAAATGGTGGTTAATAGCATATAACTTGTGTAAAAGTCGTAGGACTTGAAATTTGTGCTTATTGTGACCCGATCTATAATGTGGTAACTCAAAACTTCGTTTAACCCGACTTTGTAAAATCACGTATCATCACATAAGCTTGTTTTTGAAAGATACAAGGGTTAAAAGTGAAACACTACCACATTTTAGAGACATGAACTTGTAGAGAAATATTTTACTTGTGTAAAAGTATTTTAACCGGTAAAATGGTGTTTAAAACTAGCGGATCTACGTATCCGCAAGTGGTATTTTTGAAAGACCACACTTTAAAGAAATCATGTTTTTCTAAAGATGGATCTTGCACTAATAAATATGATTTTATAAACCACGGGTGTATAGACACTTGTGAAATAAAGAGATCCGACAAAGAAGTGTATTTGTCACTTGTTACTAGAAGTTGTAAAGACGGTTTTCGCTAAACACGAGGTTTTTACAAGATTAAAGCTACTTTATATAGAAACCTACATATATAAGGATGATTTACATTATTAATGCGGAAAAACTGCAAGTTCATGCGACTATGCAAATTTACATACTTGTTGACTAGTTTGATGTGTCGGAAATTGTTTGATTGAATAAAGAAGTTGATTGAGTTGATTTGTTAAAAGAAAATGATACGCTTGAAAGCGTGGCCACCTCCAGTTACAGAGGAAACTCTGGCAAAATTTTCTAAAAACCTAACACTTAGACTTTTTACACAACAAGTGTTAGAACTATTTTTGGGCATACTTTTGAAACATAAATTTCGCCAGTACTATATTTGACTAAACATTCGGAGGTGGGATTTTCACAAAGATTAACGTGATAAATATATTTGTCACAACACCGTTTATGATTATTTTGTGAAATACATAAATATTATTGTAGAGTGAAAATAATATTTACAAGCGTTAATGATTCCAAAACTTTGCGAACGCTTCCATTAACATATAAGTTACACCGGTAATTACATTACCACAAGATTGATAAAACGTAACTTACGCACCTGTATTGTATCCCCCATCCTTGGGAAGGAAAAATAACTATCAAGCATATACAAAATGTAACACGAAATAGTTGTCTAACTATTTCCCGCAAACATAAACTGTAAAGCTAAAGCACGGCCGTCCGTCTAATAGAATTAGCACTTGTAGGTCGTTGCACAGATTACTGCTTCAGAGACGCTTGATAGAGTTTACGCATCCACTGTGAGTTCATGTCCCCCTTTTCTCTAACTGTTTTCAGTTTTCTTAACTGCGGGGGTGAAATACATGTTACTTTGTTTACAAGTACTTTATACACGGTATGAATAACGTAAGGAGGTTTAGATCATGTGAATGGGTAGTTAGAACCCCGAGGGACTCGAGCGGTAGATCTATTTGGGTGTAGCGAGCCCAGCTCCCGGTCCAACAGAACAGGCCTCTCAGAGGACTAACAGAACGGATCCGGAGTGACTTGGTACCCAACGCAAAATCGGCTAGGGTTGTGTCTTACTTACTTGCATTTCACGACATGCTAATGGCCTTGCAAACCATTGGTGATCACAAGTCCTCTTACACTGCTACATACCAGGAAACTTTTATACTTACAAGTGTTTTACTTACTCACTTGCACATGAACTCGCTCAACATTATTGTTGATTTTTCAACTCACATGTATTTCAGGAAATTAACGAGATCTGGCACGGTATGGCATGTTTTCCGCTGCACTAGTTTCCGAGGTCATCCGGGGTTTAGGGGATGTGTCTCTTTCCTGGACAAGACACAGTCCTTAAACCATGTTTATATTATGTTTCAGTTTGTAATGTTGTTGAACAAGGTTATGGTTGTTGGTTAAAACAATGGTACTGTATTTGGTTTTCAAAAGTTAATGGATGATCTTGCATGTTTTTAACTCATATAGCTTGGGTATGATTAAGCTATGGTATTAAGAAGTCACACCAAAATTAACCACGCTTCCGCAAAGCCAGGGTGTGACAGCTTGGTATCAGAGCTCTGATCATAGCGAACTAGGATTCTGTCTCGAGTCTAGACTATGATCACTAGGGCTCTCACGAAAACATTTTCTGCATACCACTTAAGTCCAGATCCACACTTTTTACAAACAAATGTTGAGCACATTTTATTAATTATAAGTTCAGCTTGGAGGGCTGAGGATCGGTCTGGAGGATCGAAGTGATTGAGGTAGTTGAGCACATTGGTTTGTTATAGGATCGATCTGGAGGATCGAGATGGTCAAGGCAGTTGAACACGTTGGTTTGTTATAGGATCGATCTGGAGGATCGAGGTTTGGTTTAAGTGAAGGATAGAGCAGTCTTGTAGACTGAATGAAATTGGCTAGTAAAGCTAGGAAAAGTATGTGATACCTTACTTGGTGACTTATGTGATTAACTGATTATATGATTGATTATTATACGTATATGTGTTTGTGTTACAAACGTTATGCTTTCATCAAGTACTAGAAGGATGGGCACTACGAACCCCATGACCATAGTATCAGACGGCATAGTTCAACAAAGCACGAGGTGTACATTTCTGATACTACCGGCACAGACAATGACGACTTTCAGCCCTTTGTGCACTGCCTGAAGTCGTAGCAGAGCCTACTGATGGCCATCTTGTTGGGATTTTACCACTGGCGGTGATCCCTGCTCCTGTGCCCCTTGCCGCCTATCCTGTTGATAATACGCCCTCCCAACGAGGCCTCTGAAGACGATAACGATCTACTGAAGGAGGACCCATTCGAGGGCAGGGCCTTATTACTGCTGGAATTAGACTACTACATGCGGACGCTCCTATAGGGGAAACTTATGACCATTCCCCTATCCCAGGCTCATTTGAGTTCTGACACCCGCATCTTCGCACATACAGGGAATGCAGCACTACTTACACGACACCGACCCTGATACGGCATCACTAGCTGCACCGGATCCCGCACACAGTTTTGAGTTTGATCGTAATTATGAGGACAATTCTGTTTTTCCGCCTGGTGTTGATCCAGACCATGACATTGAGTTCATGCACTTAGACAAGCCCTTGGGGGATCCTGTAACCCCTGTGATTGTTGATCCAGCTGATTTTGAGATGGAGTTTTGATTCGGAGCTAGCCGTGGCCCCTGAGCCAGGCGTTGCTCCTGACCCCGCATTGGAGTATGACCCTGTTCATGCCAATGCACCGGCTGTTGCTCCTTGATTGATCATCTGCTTGGATGAGAGAAAATTTGGGGTAACTGTGCAAGACAATTTATTATTACGGGGGCCCACGTAATAACGATTTGTAGTGCACAGGAATCCTGGTGGACTCTGCAGGTCAAGCTAATGATAACCTAAACACAAATGACCTAGGCGATGTAGCCTCGAGTTCATTCTATTACAAGCAACAAGCTAAATTGACGAACCTATGTGAAGGCTCAGGAATTTATTCCCCCACTATTACAGTGAGTATATTTGCGTGTGAAATGGGGTGATTACATGATGGCTTACGTTGCTATATATACCCCATGGACAATTGAAACATTGTCCAACCCGCTTCACACTATTTCGACAAAAAGGGGATGTTACCCAGACGTGACACAAGCACCGGTACGTTACTGAGGACAGAGGACGAGCTGCAAGAACGCATCTCACAGATAAATGCACGACATGAAGCCCTCCACTCTAAGTACAACGATGGCATTACTGGAGATAATCCTCCAACTGGCTGCACCTATAAACAGTTCCTGAACTGCAAGCCTTTGAACTTTGTCGGAACAGGAGGCACCATTGCATTTATTCGTTGGTCCGAAAAGACCGACTCCATTTTAAGGATGAGCAACTGATCGCCAACTGAGTGTTACCTACCTCTCAGGGATATTTCTAGGTGGCACACTCTCTTAATGGAACCTCCAGGTTCAGACCCTTGGCACAGACGCTACTTATACACTGAGCTGGGACGAGCTCAAGGAAACGATTGAGGAGAAATGATGTTTTAGGACAGAAATTCAGAAACTTGACGTGGAGTCCTGAAATTTGGGGAAAGGACGAACCAGAGACTCCTGAACATGATCGGCGATCGCACGACTTGTCTAGGGTCGTCCCCTACTAAGTCATTAATGTAGTATGATAGAGTGGTGTACTTGTGAGCTTTTCATTGTGGTCTCGAATTGTGGCAATACAATCGAAGTGTTCTCATCACATGCGATGTTCAATCTATTGTTTATGTCCTATAACATAAGAGGCTATATGATTGACTTGTTGATAACATGAAATGTTATGTGTTGGTATTGTTGAATGCATACGTACACTTCACTAACCTATGTGAAACATCTTTTAGAAGATGCCGCCAAGACGCGAAATGCGCATGCCCACCTCTGAGGCAGAACTTAAAGAGATAATTGCTGCAGCTATAGCGCAGCACGAGGCCCTACGCTCCGAACCAATCAAAGGTACCTCAGAAAATAACGATTGTTCCTACTGGCACTTCCTCAACTACAAGCCTCCGACGTTCGACGGCACTGGGGGTGCCATAACTTTTGTAAAATGGATTGAAAGTATGGAATCCATCTTTCGAATGAGTGGCTGTACGCCAGAACAACAGGTCCCATACGTTTCTGAGTTGTTTCAAGATGGAGCTCGGTTATGGTGGAATCTTCAGGTTCGAATAATGGGCCTAACTACAGCATACGCGTTAACTTGGGATGAGTTGAAAGGAATGATGCATAAGAAGTATTGCCCCCACACGGAAACCCAGAAGTGGGAAGATGAATTTCGGAGCCTAATGATGGAAGGTCCGAAGGTATTGGAGTACGTGCAACGACTCCATGATCTGTCACAAATTGTTCCATACCTGGTAAAACCAGAACTGAAGAAATTGGAACAATTCATTTGGGAACTGGCGCCTCAAGTCTTGAGCTTGATGACAGCATCTACGCCACCAACCACCATTGTTGCAAGTAGGATGGGTTTGGCACTCATTACGGAAGCAAATAGACTAGAAAAACTTGCAAACCCTGACAAGAAAACTCAGGTAGAGTCGTCTGGAAAGAACAAAAGGAAGCTTACCGAAGATACCCAAATGAACAACAATGAACAAAGATCTATTCGAGGTTGCTTTGACTGCGGGGACAAAGGGCATTTCAAGAAAGATTGCCCTAACAACAAACAGGCCAATGATAAGATTTACTTAGAAATCAAACCAAGATGTGCTGAGTGCAAGTGTCACCGTGATGGTGGATGTCAGAAGCCTTGGTACGGGAGGAAAGGACACAACAAGGAAGGTTGTGGGATGAAGAGTTTCATACAAGGAGAAAACAGTAACAACGCTCTAGGTGGAAATGGGAAAGGAGATGGCCGAATGAGAGGATGCTACCATTGTAAGGAAGTTGGACATTATAAAAGGGAATGCCTGAAGTTGAAACAAGACCGTGAGAGAAAATCCAGCATCAGAGCTTGTGAGGCATGCCAGGATCCAGGTGTGATTTCTGGTACGTTCTCTAACAACCAAAACTTTTGCACCTATTTTGTTTGATGCTGGTGCCGGTTGTGTCTTCGTGTCATTAGAATTTAAGAATATACTTGGTTTAACCGCTAGTAAGTTAGATAACCCCTACTCGATCGAATTAGTTAATGGAAAGTAGTTGAAGCCAACGAAGTAATCAGAGGCTGTGTGATAGAACTGGGAGAACGTGAGTTTACTTTGGATCTACTACCAGTCGAATTGGGAAGCTTCGACGTGGTGGTAGGAATGGATTGGTTATCCGGAAACAAGGCTGTGATAGTATGTCACGAGAAAGCTGTTCGTATTCCAACTAATGATGGTGAGACAATTGTGGTTCACGGAGAGAAGCGCGACACGCCGCTAAGATTTATCAGCTGCTTGAAGGCAAGGAAGTGTTTACAGAAGGGATGTGTTGCTTTTCTGGCACACATCGTAGATAAGAAGGCTGCTGAGCCAACAATCGAGGACATCCCTGTCGTAAGGGAGTATCCGGAAGTCTTCCTGGAGGACTTACCCGGACTGCCACCTCAGAGGCAAGTAGAGTTTCACGACGATTCAATTCCAGGCACGGCACCCGTAGTCGATGCATCATAGCAACTTACATTTTCAAGAGATGCAAGGACTGACAGAGAAGTGTTAGCAATGGTTAGAGAAGGAAGATAACAGACCAAAATTTCCTTTTAGGGTAACCCCACCTTTTACCCATCAAAAAGAAGGACGATGATTTTCAATAAACATCAACTACCGAGAACGGAATAAGCTAACGATCGAGGATAGATATCCTCTGCCAAGAATCGACGATCTGTTCGATCAACTTCAAGGTTCAAGCTGTTACTCTAAGATCGATCTTCGATCTGGATACCATCAGCTGAGGATTCAAGAAGAAAGTATCCCGAAGACGGCTTTCAGAACTCGATACGGGCACTATGAGTTCCTGGTTATGCCGTTTGGTTTGACAAACGCACCTGCAGTTTTCATGGATTTGATGAATAGAGTTTGCAAACCATGCCTCGACAAGTTCGTGATTGTATTCATTGACGACATCTTGATTTATTCAAGAACAAAGGCCGAACACGAACAGCACTTAAGAGCCATTCTGGAGCTGCTAAAGAAAGAACAGTTGTACGCCAAACTTTCCAAGTGCGAGTTTTGGCTACGCGAAGTCCAGTTTCTTGGACATGTGGTTAATAGGGATGGAATTCATGTTGATCCCACAAAGATCGAGGCAATCAAGAATTGGGAGACGCCTACAACGCCAACCGAGATTCGACAATTCTTGGGTTTGGCTGGCTACTATCGAAGGTTCATCGAGGATTTTTCGAAAATCGCTCAACCGTTGACCCTCCTGACCCAGAAGGATAAGACGTTTGTTTGGGGAATCAAACAGGATGGAGCGTTTCAGATATTGAAAGATAAGCTCTACAACGCGCCAATCTTAGCTCTACCGGAAGGTACCGACGATTTTGTGGTATACTGCGACGCATCGCGTCAGGGATTGGGTTGTGTGTTGATGCAACGCCAAAAGGTCATTGCTTACGCATCACGCCAACTGAAAGTGCACGAAAAGAATTATACCACACACGATTTAGAGCTTGGCGCAGTGGTTTTTGCACTAAAGATCTGGAGACACTACCTGTATGGTACGAAATGCACAATCTTCACAGATCACAAGAGCCTACAACATATATTTAACCAAAAGGAGTTGAATATGAGGCAAAGACGATGGGTCGAATTATTGAACGACTACGACTGCGAGATAAAGTATCACCCAGGGAAGGCGAACGTAGTTGCCGATGCCCTAAGTCGTAAAGAAAGAATCAAGCCCATAAGGGTTAGGGCTTTGGAAATGATCATACGAACCGATCTTTCCTTGCGCATTCGCGCTGCACAAAAGGAAGCTCTCGAGGGGGGAAACCTTGAGGAAGAATATCTCCGTGGAATGGAGAAGCTTTTGGTACCAAACGAGGAAGGAACGTTGTGTTTTGGTTTGATTTGGGTTCCTCTATTTGGTGGATTAAGGGAAGTTATTTTCGACGAAGCGCACAAGTCACGGTACTCTATCCACCCTGGATCGGATAAGATGTACCAGGATCTTAAAGATTACTATTGGTGGCCTAGGATGAAAGGCGACGTTGCTATTTACGTGAGCAAATGTTTAACGTGCGCTAAGGTCAAGGCAGAATACCAGAAGCCTTCGGGACTTCTGCAACAACCGGAGATTCCCAAGTGGAAATGGGAACAAATCTCAATGGATTTTGTTACAAAACTGCCAAGAACGCCAAGAGGCCATGATATGATTTGGGTGATTGTTGACCGCCTAACAAAATCCGCACATTTTCTGCCAATCAAGGAGAAAGACAGTACTAGTAAACTTGCGGAAATTTACATGAGAGAGATCGTAGCACTTCACGGAGTACCACTCTCGATCATCTCTGATAGAGACGGAAGATTTGTGTCAAGAATATGGCAATCTTTCCAAGAATCTTTTGGCTCACAATTGAATCTGAGCACTGCATTCCATCCGCAAACCGATGGCCAGAGCGAGCGAACAATACAAACGTTGGAAGACATGCTGAGGGCATGTGTTATGGATTTAGGAGGTAGCTGGGATAAACACTTACCCTTGGTCGAATTTTCGTACAACAACAGCTACCACACCAGTATTGGTGTTGCGCCTTTTGAGGCCCTATACGGACGCAAGTGCCGATCCCCACTATGTTGGTCTGACGCAGGTGATAGGCAGCTTGCTGGTCCCGAGATCGTCCAAGAGACGACAGATAAGATCGCGCAAATACTCAAACGCATCGAAGCCGCTCGCCACAGGCAAAAGGCCTACGCGGATCCAAACCGGAAGCATGTGGACTTCCAAGTCGGAGAGATGGTATTATTGAAGGTTTCACCCTGGAAAGGGGTAGCGCGCTTTGGAAAGCGAGGAAAGTTGAATCCACGCTACATTGGTCCCTTTAGAATTCTAGAAAGAATTGGGACGGTAGCATACAAGTTGGACCTACCCGCTGAACTAAATGGCGTTCACGATACATTTCATATATCCAATTTAAAGAAGAGTCCAACTCAAGTTGACGTTGCCATTCCTATCGACGAGATTCATATTGACGACACGCTCCACTTCGTTGAAGAACCTGTTGAGGTCACGGATTGGAAAGTTAACAAGACCCGCCGGAGCAGTGTCAAACTCGTCAAGGTACGTTGGAATGCCAGACATGGTCCTGAATTTACCTGGGAACGTGAGGACCGGATGAAAGAGAAGTACCCCCACTTATTTCCTAAGAACCCTGCTTCTACAAGCAGAACTTAAATTTCGGGACGAAATTTATTTAACGGGGGGAGAATGTGACAACCCGCACTAAACCAGGTATCCGTACAACTTAATTAATGATTAATTACTACTTGATTACTGTGCTTGATTGAAACTAGCTGATGAACTGCTACCTGCATACTGATACATGCACTTACTTGCATCATACTTTATTTGCTGTCACTACATTGATTACATGCTGAACCCTAGTGACAAACTTGATGCACAAAAAGCACAGTAGCACTAAACGGATACACAGTGAACATGCTGATATAACCAGCATCAGGCAGATACTGCCTCTAAGGCCTGTTAAGAGCCTCATATATTTTGGCTACACTGGTAGTGAGTGTAGGATATAAGGGTTGTGTTACCGCGTCTCTAGGGGATAAGATACACTGATACGGATGTGCCTAAAACGTACTTTAAGTACCAAACACAGCACTTTAACAATTTAACCAGCTTCTAGCTGACTAGTAAAGTGCCAGAAAATGAGAAAATATCACTAGACACTTTCTAAAGTGTCGGGAAAACGAAATGTGTCACTAAAAGGTAATAACGACACTTTAAAGTCTTTTGTAACACTTTAACGGATTACTATCCAACCGGACACCCGGACTTTACCCGGAACATGAAAATATTAGTATTTTCACTATGACTATTTTTCTGAGCCAGTTAGGGTCCCTGATTACCCTAACACCCGTCATAACACGCTATTTATAACTAACGAGGTTAACACTTAACCTAACTTATTTAACCTAAACTAATCACTAACTATCCAATTAAAATCGAACTAGATACCCCCCCCCCCTTGCTCTCGTAACCGGCCCCTCTAACTAGGGGACACACTAGTACCTTGTAATCTTGCCAAGATCTTGTGTTGTCTAGTATCATTAGGACATAATAACCATTGGACAATGCACTTAAAACTTCCTATATATACTTAGAGATAATAATCAAAATTCACAACCAACTCACTCTCTCTCTTTCTCCCTTGGTGGCTCACGGCCGAACACCACACACACCACCATCACACTTTCGGTTCTTGCTTCCATCATTCCAAGATCATTCAAACATCACAAGTCACGTATTAGAAGGTTTGGTGCAAGCGGAACGCGAAGGACCTCAACCGATAGCTTTTATCCACGCGGTTTTCGTCACAACTCTTCCCTAGCCTTGAGCTAGAGGTATAACCTTTAAAACTCGTTTTCACACATATCTAAAGTGGTTAAAAGAACTTTCGTCGGTTAAATATCGTTAACATGCGTTTTGAACCTTTAAAGTCTAGTAAAATCACAAAAATGGTGGTTAATAGCATATAACTTGTGTAAAAGTCGTAGGACTTGAAATTTGTGCTTATTGTGACCCGATCTATAATGTGGTAACTCAAAACTTCGTTTAACCCGACTTTGTAAAATCACGTATCATCACATAAGCTTGTTTTTGAAAGATACAAGGGTTAAAAGTGAAACACTACCACATTTTAGAGACATGAACTTGTAGAGAAATATTTTACTTGTGTAAAAGTATTTTAACCGGTAAAATGGTGTTTAAAACTAGCGGATCTACGTATCCGCAAGTGGTATTTTTGAAAGACCACACTTTAAAGAAATCATGTTTTTCTAAAGATGGATCTTGCACTAATAAATATGATTTTATAAACCACGGGTGTATAGACACTTGTGAAATAAAGAGATCCGACAAAGAAGTGTATTTGTCACTTGTTACTAGAAGTTGTAAAGACGGTTTTCGCTAAACACGAGGTTTTTACAAGATTAAAGCTACTTTATATAGAAACCTACATATATAAGGATGATTTACATTATTAATGCGGAAAAACTGCAAGTTCATGCGACTATGCAAATTTACATACTTGTTGACTAGTTTGATGTGTCGGAAATTGTTTGATTGAATAAAGAAGTTGATTGAGTTGATTTGTTAAAAGAAAATGATACGCTTGAAAGCGTGGCCACCTCCAGTTACAGAGGAAACTCTGGCAAAATTTTCTAAAAACCTAACACTTAGACTTTTTACACAACAAGTGTTAGAACTATTTTTGGGCATACTTTTGAAACATAAATTTCGCCAGTACTATATTTGACTAAACATTCGGAGGTGGGATTTTCACAAAGATTAACGTGATAAATATATTTGTCACAACACCGTTTATGATTATTTTGTGAAATACATAAATATTATTGTAGAGTGAAAATAATATTTACAAGCGTTAATGATTCCAAAACTTTGCGAACGCTTCCATTAACATATAAGTTACACCGGTAATTACATTACCACAAGATTGATAAAACGTAACTTACGCACCTGTATTGTATCCCCCATCCTTGGGAAGGAAAAATAACTATCAAGCATATACAAAATGTAACACGAAATAGTTGTCTAACTATTTCCCGCAAACATAAACTGTAAAGCTAAAGCACGGCCGTCCGTCTAATAGAATTAGCACTTGTAGGTCGTTGCACAGATTACTGCTTCAGAGACGCTTGATAGAGTTTACGCATCCACTGTGAGTTCATGTCCCCCTTTTCTCTAACTGTTTTCAGTTTTCTTAACTGCGGGGGTGAAATACATGTTACTTTGTTTACAAGTACTTTATACACGGTATGAATAACGTAAGGAGGTTTAGATCATGTGAATGGGTAGTTAGAACCCCGAGGGACTCGAGCGGTAGATCTATTTGGGTGTAGCGAGCCCAGCTCCCGGTCCAACAGAACAGGCCTCTCAGAGGACTAACAGAACGGATCCGGAGTGACTTGGTACCCAACGCAAAATCGGCTAGGGTTGTGTCTTACTTACTTGCATTTCACGACATGCTAATGGCCTTGCAAACCATTGGTGATCACAAGTCCTCTTACACTGCTACATACCAGGAAACTTTTATACTTACAAGTGTTTTACTTACTCACTTGCACATGAACTCGCTCAACATTATTGTTGATTTTTCAACTCACATGTATTTCAGGAAATTAACGAGATCTGGCACGGTATGGCATGTTTTCCGCTGCACTAGTTTCCGAGGTCATCCGGGGTTTAGGGGATGTGTCTCTTTCCTGGACAAGACACAGTCCTTAAACCATGTTTATATTATGTTTCAGTTTGTAATGTTGTTGAACAAGGTTATGGTTGTTGGTTAAAACAATGGTACTGTATTTGGTTTTCAAAAGTTAATGGATGATCTTGCATGTTTTTAACTCATATAGCTTGGGTATGATTAAGCTATGGTATTAAGAAGTCACACCAAAATTAACCACGCTTCCGCAAAGCCAGGGTGTGACAGTAATCAGTAGGTATAGTCACAAGGGACTATAACCATCGTGATTACGCCCACGTTATGAAGTTCAAACGAACTTCGCATTGACCATAAACTGGTTAATGCAGAAAGTCAAACGCAGTTTGACTTTTAAGCTAAAACGAATGAAAAGAACGAAGGAATATTTACAAAGGGTCCCCGCAAGCAAATCTTGATCCAAGTAGCTCAGGTATTAAGCAAAGGATTCAACTTAGAGCATTTCAGATCAGATTTGAGTGAGGAAGAAGTGAAATGGGGTGGGCTATATATCGTTTTCGTACAACCGTTAGGATCGTTCATCGAAAACCAAGCTTCAATCTCAGCCGTACACCTTGTGCCCACAGATTTACAAAACCAAGGGAGCCCCTAGAATTTCCTAAAACCATTTGCAAAAGTGGGATCAAGCTGGAAATAGCTGGAATCAACTTTCTGCTGTTCTGGGGATGGCTTACGGACCGTAAGCATGTCCATACGGTCCGTAAGGACCTCTGGTGCTGGCAGAATGTCACACCCCGAAATATCAGAGCATTGGCGTGACTGGACTGTTATCTTCATTGCACAGCAGAAGCAAATAATCTAAGTCTTCTAGAAATTGAACGCCCACTAAGTACTCTCTCACACCCCCAAAATCCACCTTGCGGAGTACCACCGCTTGGAGGCGTGACGTGACCAGGATCGAGCCACCAATCATATTGAACATCGTAATTAAGTAAATAAGACCAACCACAATACGATTGGTGACCAAAGCCAGTTAACCATGTTTAGTTTAAACAGCGGAAGCATTAAAGTAAATCCAAAAGCACAAGTTCACAGTTTATAAGTTAAAGTTCAAAACGCTAGTTTAATAAGTTCATAAGGTTTTAAATAATAAGTACGGAACATAACAGTCCGTACACCACAACGACTCCTTCCTCGTGCAAGCTCCAAGCGTTTAGTGACCTGTAAGGCATGTAACAACGAGTCAACAACAAAGTTGAGTGAGTTCACGTTTGGTTGTTTAGTTTTAAGTTGTTTTCTGAAAAACGTGGTTTGACTTTCGTTGGCGTAATTGCCGTGGGGGTTACCCCGTAGTTGAAAGTATGTTTAACCAGTTCCTTTTTCATTACCCAAACCATAACCATAATCAGTGGGGGCTTTCCCCGTTTGAACTACTAGACGGTATGATATCGACTGCTACGCAAATAAGTTGTGCCCTATATCAGTGTCTATCATCACTGACAATCTACCATAGTCCATTAGTACACGCCCGTCCGACTGGCACGGTGTGAGGTTTGTTAAACCTAATAGCGCTATTAACTAATGACCCGCTCGCCATTGGCCTCGGCGATTAAGTCGATATAATTTGAGGGACTTCATGATAGAGTTTTGTCTAGCTAGTTTTAAGGTTGTTGTCCTACCCAAGGAGGACGAACGTACGTATTCTGCACCAGGAGAATTCGTAGGATTAATAATGGCATCCTGCCTATGGAGGATGGCCGTACATATCCTACCCAAGGAGGATATGTAGATCCCGTTTTAATTTCTTTAACCCATTCCCAACCACCGGGAATCCCATGCCTTAGAAAGTGTGAACTCACCTTGGGTTGCTCGGTTAGATTCTCAATATAGCTAACAGTCAAGGTCGGTCAATCACGTCCTAGTATGATTTACCAGTTAGTCATTTAGTGGCTTTCAAATAGAACACAAAGTTCCTACACGTATCTATCACACAACATGCATCACTTTAACGGTTTATGCCCATCTAAGTTTCCCATCCATTCCCCACTCAAAATCAAACATACGATAATGCACATAACATATATAACATGTTAGATCATTCACAGATAGCATACTCGACATTTAGACACGCAAGTCACAACTTATGTCATTTCAGCATAAATATTCAAAACCGGACTGTATTTGGACATTTTAATAAAATAGTTAACTTATTCCAAAAATTCCCAAATTTTTACAGACCGTCTTAAACGTTCCAAATTTTATTGTGTAAAAATATCGGCGTCCGGTTCATTACCAATATTTTATAAAAATTCATTTTCCGGACTGAACTCAGATTTATATTTTTCTGACCACAGTCCACGGAATAATTTATTAAAAATTCATCGAGGGTCCGATTTACGAAATTCTAGTGGGGTAATTACAAATACATCGGTGGTCATCTACTGTACAAGTTTCAGGATCCAACTCTATACAGAACCCGAGTTATGACAGAAAACAAAACATATATTTTCAGCAGAAAAACGCTGCTCTAGCTGCTGTTACAAAATGACGCTTTAAAAATAGTAAACGAAGTCCAAAAATTAAGATTCCGGTGCCATTAGAACCGTATTTCATAATAACACGTTTTAGACTCAAAATATCAGTTTTCCGTTGAATTTATGACCTGTTTACAGCCAACTGAAGTTGGCTGTAAAACCGGGACAGATTCTGTTTTCACTTTCTAACTTACTAACTTGTGTTCGATTGATTCCGTTAATCATGTTTTTTTTTTGGGTAAAGGGTTACCTCGGTGATTTTATATATTCACAAAAAAAAAACAAGTAGCGAGGAGACGTCCACACTAGTTCAAACATGAGACATGCCCCATGAAAGTAAGCCAAACACCCAACAAATAAAAACTAAAAACAACTAGACTCTTATCTAGAATTAACACAATCAACTAGCAAACATGATAATTAGCCTCCATCATCGTTCATTTTGTCTTCAGCAATCTCCCACTCTTCCAACAGCTTCCTCACATTAGCACACTGTCTGAACTTCACGCCCATTAGTTTATATCTAATAGTCTTGAGAATTGTATCTCGTATAATATCCGGGGGTCTCGTTTGATTTCTGAATAATCTCGCATTACGCTCTTGCCAAATAACATAAGCCGTCGCCCCAACCAAAAGCCTGCTAACATAATCAACCTCCCTCTTCGACTTCCCTCGATCCTTAAGCCAATTGACAATCGAGGACCATTTTTGATCAACATTAGCCATACCCGCCTTATCTCGGACCATACACCAAATTTGAGTTGAGAACCTACATTCAAAGAAAAGGTGCTCGTGGGAGTCAACATTATCGAAGCATAGGAGACAACACATCATGTTCATATTTTTTCGTCTTGATATATCCCACTTTAAAATAATATATTGCGTGAGGAGTTTTCGCCTCATAATGAGCCACATTAAGAATGCGTGTCTAGGGATACATTGATTAAACCAAACAATGTTAACCCAATCGATCTCTTGCTCCCTAGAACGAAGAGAATGCCATACTCTAGAGGAAGAAAAATCATGTAGATCGTCACCTTCTTTCCAGCATAACCTGTCTACATTATTCGGTTGCAAGTGGATATTATCCAGCTGACCCAAAACATTAAACCGAGATCTCCAAACCTGCGGCCATGCCCATGTATTATCAGAATAAACATCCGCAACTTTAGCATGTAACAAAAAACCTGCATTGGTTATCATTCTAGGCGATAAAAAATTTATGAGAGGCCCTAGATTACTCCAAGTATCAAACCAAGCTGAAGTTGTTTTACCATCCCCCAATTTCGACCATATATAAGTTCTCAAAAACGGCCTGATTTGCAGTAACTTCCTCCATGACCAGCTACAATTCGCAACTTCATTACATCTCCAAAAGTTACATTGCTTTAAACGATAAGAATAAATCCATGCGACCCATAACAAATTTCACTTGATCAAAATACTCCAAGCATGAGACGCCATAAGTGCCTTGTTAACATCTCCAAGCCTCCTAATTCCCAGCCCACCTTCATACTTTGGGACGCAGATAGCATTCCAAGAAACTTTTGCTTTTCCTCTATGAAAAGAAGCTTCTTGAGACCAAAGGAAATTCCGCATTTTCACTTCCAGATCTTTAATAATACTAGCGGGTAAAATGAAAACTGAGGACCAATAAACATGCATTGACGCCAAAACCGAGGTAATAAGTTGAAGCCTACCAGCGAATGAAAGCAGCTTATTCCTCCAATTAGCGATTCTCTTCTCCACTATCTCCACCAAAACACTACAATCTTTAGCAAGAAGTCTTGACGAAATAAGAGGAACACCCAAATACCTAACCGGAAAGACGCCCTCCTCAAATGGTAAAACATCCAAAATAGCATCCTTGACAATATTAGAAACATTACAGAAAAACGCTGTGCATTTTTGAATACTTGGGACCAAGCCCGACATGTTTGTGAAACGAGTAAGAGCTTCCATAATAAACCTAGCTGAATAAACATGTCCACGAGCAAACAGAAACAAATCATCTGCAAAACAGAGGTTGATAATACGCTGCTTTTCACATTTATTATGAAACTTGAACGACCTATCCAGCCTAGAAGCACGCTGAAGAATGCACGTTAGAATCTCCATGACAAGCGTGAAAAGATAAGGAGAGAGTGGATCACCTTGACGTAACCCCCGACGGCCTTTGAAATACCCATGCACTTCCCCATTAACACAAAGAGAATAGGTTGGAGAAGACACACAAATCATAATCCAATCCACCATCCTCGAATTGAAGCCAAACCCGACGAGCACATCCTTGAGAAAACTCCAATGAACCGTATCATAAGCTTTTTGAATATCCACTTTAAAAGCACACTGTGGTGGGCCAACGCTCCTATGATAATTGTGCATCAGCTCCTGAGTAAGCAATATGTTATCGGATATTTTCCTTTCCGGAACAAAGGCCGATTGGTTAATACCAACAATTTGACTCAGAGAACCCTTAATACGATCCGCCACAATCTTGCTAATACATTTATAAATAACATTACAGCAAGCTATAGGTCGATAATCCGTGACCATAGACGGAGTGGGCTTCTTAGGGATAAGAACAATAAGAGTATTATTCAGCTCCCGAAGAAGTTTACCTGTATTAAAAAAATCTATAATAGCATTTGAAACATCTTGCCCAATCACATTCCACGCACTTTTAAAAAACGCCGCCGTATACCCGTCTGGGCCAGGAGCTTTTTCATTACCAATAGAAAACATTGCCAGTTTAACCTCTTCACTCGTCACCGGACGAATCATATGAATAGAATCATCAGCATTCAACTTATTCGAAAAAAGATCATATGATGGACGAAGCTCTAAATCATCTTCACTACCAAGGAACTTCTCATAATGAGTAACAAGCGCCTTTGAGACACCTTCCCCTTCAACCAGCTCCCCTTCAGAATTCATAATAACCTCAATTCGAGTCGAGTGATTTCTGCTTTTCAACGAAGCGTGAAAGAAAGCCGTATTGGAATCCCCAGCTCGAAGCCAATCCACTTTAGATTTTTGTTTTAAGAAACGCTCTTCATCTAAGCAAGCCTCTTGCAATCCAGCCGTAATCCTTGATTCTTGCTCACGAAGATTAAGATCAAAGGGGCTTCTATCTATCTCCCGTTGAATGGCATCCAACTCTCCACGCATTGTCTCTACTTTCTTATGTAAGTTACCTTGTTGGAATAATAAAGCTCGAAGAGGCCTTTCAAAAGACGAAGTTTCTTCACTAACTGGAATTGCTGAACACCTTCAACATTAGTTTCCCACACCTTCTTCACCGCCTCAATAAATCCCGGCTTATAAACTAAAAAATTAGCAAATTTGAACGATTTATGCTTCCTCTTCTCTGTAACTGGAATCTTTAACAAACAAGGACAATGATCAGATAACCGATACGGATGGAAAAAAGCTACCGAGTTGGGAAAATTATCAACAAAAGGGGTATTGCCCATTACTCTATCAATTTTCTTTAATAAGCCAACACCCTTCTTGGGCTTTTGGTTCCACGTGAAATGCATTCCCGAACTATTTATATCAAACACTTCTATGTCCGAGACACACTCTTGGAATTCTCTCATACCAGCCGAGATATTCGAAACGCCCATGGACTTATCATCCAAATTAAGAGCTGAGTTAAAATCGCCTAAGATAACCCAAGGATTGTTACCAACAAGAACTTTATGTTTAGATAGGTGATGCCATAACTCCCTTCGAGTGATATAATAATTAGCCGCATAAACAACCGAACAAAATAAAACTTTTTTGTCTTGCTTAAAAATGATTTGGAAGTGCATAACCTGAGAAGATTGAGCTAGCAAAATGACATCAAAAATACCCGGATCCCAACCAGCAATGATTCTCGTACCCTTATGACAGCAACTTCCATTCGAAGTCCATTCCCAGCGACGAAAAACAGAAGAACAAACGTTATTCAGATTATGATCATCCACATGGGATTCTAGAATTGCACAAAAAGACAAACTATTCTCCTTTACAATTTGTCGAACCTCCTGTTGTTTCAGAGGGCGGTTCAACCCCCTAATATTCCACGAAGCAAGACTAACCATTAGAACCCGTTGGAGAAGGAGTGCTTGCCCCTTGTTTATCATTCGGTTTCTTAGAGTTTTGTAAAATAAATTCGTTCGTTTCGTTATATCCCTCCACAACCTCCTCATTATCTGAATCCTCGAATCCATCGTCCGGATCTTCTGGACCATTCTCTCCAGTATCATTCAAAGCAGCAAAAGGGTTTTTAGACTCAATACCACTTGACGATGAACCTTTTTTCAACTCCCCTAACGGTTTGGCAATTACCGGCCTATATTCAAACTTAGGCTTTTGTTTATTAACTTGAAATCCCTGTCTACGAGCCACTTTCCTACTCGGAACTCCTTGATAACCATCTTCATCAATGACCGGATACTTTTTAGCATAACGATTCTCATGCACTAGACCCTTATCATTCTTGTTGGACTCTGTATGCCCAAGAAACATATTAAATTGATGTGGCTAGTACGTTATGATCCAAGTCGGGTCATACCCAATAACAAGCTAGACAAACACCTACAATATTTATTTATGATATGATCAAACAAATAAATATCAACACTTAGAATATTTAGAAATTGGTTTTCTAAATAATTGCACTTGAGAAACTAATAAATTATATGGATAATTTATTTTGAGAGAATATTTTTTTTTTATCTTGTTATTTAATAGGTTAAATAACATTATAAAACATTATGAGATGTTGCATATAATCTTGTGACATGTTATGTTATATTTTATAAAAGGGTTATAAAATTAAAACAAGATTATCTTTTAATTAAAATTTAAATAATTTTGGTTGGGAAAGTCCCCATAGGGCCGCCCACTTTTGGGTCTTCCCAAGGGGGTTGGTCCAATGATTTTTCATGCAACAATCTCACTTTTGATTGGCACTTGCTTTTGATAAAAAAGATGACAACTTCTCTCATATTTTTTACTAGTTTTTTCAAGTTGCAAAACTCATTTTTCTCCCTAAATATTTTCGGCCAAGGAGCTGATTTTAGAGGGATTTTTGTGAGCTTCAAGTGTAGAAATCCTAGCAATCTCAAGGTGTTTGTTGGAGCTTTCGGGTATACTAGCTTGAGGCTTTCTCGTTTGGAAGCTACCATTCAAGATTCATCATCATCTTCCATCTCCTTGCTCCAAAGAAAGGTTGAACTCTCAAACACCCTATGGTTGTATTTTGATAGCATGTATGTCATATATGGATCCGGGTTTTGGGTTTTTGCATTTAAAAGAGTTTTAAATCTTGTAAAGTAACATGTTTTAAATCCTTATTCCGCTGCGTTTTAATTTTATTCGGATAAAATTAGCTTTGATAAACATGTACGAAACCCAACAATGGTATCAGAGCCGCTTATATGAGTGCATGCTTCATTGGATTCAAAATTTTCGGGTTTTGGGTTTGGTTAAACCCTATGGCCGAAAGTTTTGACCATGGTTCTCCTTTTATTTTTCAAGATTTATTTCCTACATGCATAAAGGAATCTTGAAAAAAATTATATCATATGGATGATTTGTTTTGTTTGGACAAAAACCCACATTTTTCGGTTTTTCATTCTTGGCCGAAAAATATAGGTTGTAAAAGGAAACCATTAATTTTGCTCTTGAAATTAATATATATTTGGATATATATATTTTGGTGTTCATAACCTAGCCATGACCTTATGTGAATATGTTTGTGTTTGTGATTTTAGATAATTATTCAATGGGTTGTAATAATTATTTTGTCTTCCATTTGTAAAAATATGTAATTTATTTATTTTCATTTGATATGTAAGTAAATAGATTAGATGCATTTATTTTACTAGAAAAATGTATTAGGATACTTTTATGTAAAAGAAGATGCATACAAAAATGCGGTTTTGGTTTTTGCCAATTTCGGGCAAAAAGGACTTCATAGTTCTTAACGGGATTTTAGCCCGATAACCAAAACACATTTTGAAGTTCAAAGGAGTTTGGAGCTGAATTTAAAAGACATTTGGAAGCTCAAAGAATGTGAAGAAATCACAACACAAGATGAAGACTTGAAGCATTTGGATGCCGGATCAAGTGGGAGTTCACCGACACTTTTTTTGTGTCCATATTCACCCTTTAGGAAGGACCTTTTGACACACTTGTTTCGGCTAACAAGTGTGGTCAAAATAGTTGGCTATGGTTATGCACCTTTTATCATATGTGTTGTGCTTGTATGGTTATATTTTATTTATGGTTGTTTGGATGATATTTGGATATACATACTTAACAACTAATAACCCGTAACAAGCTTAAAATTGGTTCTTACAAAATCATTAAAACGATTAATAAAAGGTTTATTAAAAATTAATGATTTTATAATAAAATGGGTTTTATTTAAAGAACCTTGAAAATTGGTTTTCACTAAAGTACCATTGATTTGAATGCATGCAAATATATGGTACATAAAATTTTTCTAAACTAGAATTTTGAAAAATAAAAATCCCTTTTATAAAACAAGTCAAACACCATCCTTTTATACAACACTCAAATTACTTGGGAACTCTTTGTGGGATAAAGGTCACCTAACCACACTTGAGGAAGCTTGTATATTTGAGGTGGGTTTACCATGTTTGTGGGATAAAGGTCACCTAACCACTTATGTGTATAAACTCACACGTGTGTGTAAGTTGGACGACTTGATTTGGAAACCATGAACTTAGGGTCACCGAAGCATGGCGAACAAATGGTGTTGATGGGATTAAACATGCCAACTAAACATGAAAATGTTTAACCGATCCCATATAGCTAGAAGTTGCAAAGGGTTGCAATCGTCAAACGTTGACTACCTTGTTAATTTAAATAATGGGATAAAGGTCACCTAACCAATATTTAAATGTAACGTTGGATTCTAGATTTTAATTATTAATTGTCTACGAGACGTTAAAAGGGTATTAATGATTAAAATTTTAATAATATCGAAAATACTAAAATTGAACTTTGTTAAATTTTGTAGATGGCCGCTAACAATGCAAACCCGATTAATCAAACCGTCCGTAACCTATCACTAAGAACCATCCTTGAAAAGGATCGTCTCAACCATAACAACTTCATGGATTGGTTTCGAAACTTGAGAATTGTTCTCAAGCAAGAGAAAATATCCTATGTGTTGGACGATCCTATTCCTGATCAACCCGACGAGGAAGATGTAGAAGCCTACAATGATTGGGTTAAGTATACCGAGGACTCCATGCAAGCCTCTTGCCTCATGTTGGGAACTATGATTCCCGAGATTCAAAAGGACTTTGAACATCATGGGGCATACGACATGATTACCCAATTGAAGGAAATGTTCCTACAACAAGCAAGGGTAGAACGCTTCGAAACGGTTCGAGCGCTTCATGCATGTCGAATGGAGGAAACCCAATCGGTCTCATCTTACGTCCTAAAAATGAAAAGCCACATTGATCGCCTCGAAAGGCTCAATTGTCCCGTCTCTAAAGAGTTGGCTACGGATTTGATCCTCAACTCTTTAACAAAGAAATTTGAGAGCTTTGTTATGAACTATAACATGAATGGATGGGACAAGAGCATTGGTGAGCTTCATGCAATGCTCAAAACGGCCGAAGCGGGAATGGGTAAAAAGGCTTTACCCGTTCTAACGATCAATGAGGGAGGCAAGAAGGGACATCACTCCGACTCCAAGGCAAATATTGCCAAAGGGAAGGGACACGTCAAAGGGAAGGGAAAAAGAAAGGCTAAAGCGGAACCACCAAAACCAAAAGAGAAGAAGGCAAAGGTTGCCACGAGCGATCCATGCTTTGAGTGTGGAGAGATAGGACATTGGAAAAGGAATTGTCCAACCTATCTCAAAGAGTTGAAAAACAAGAGGGATGCAGGGCAAACCTCAGGTACAATCTTTATGATACATATTGATCTAAATGTTATTTCTTCTAACACATGGGTATTAGATACCGGATGTGGAACTCATATTTGCAATTCGTTGCAGGGGTTCAAAAGAAATAAGCATTACAAGAAGGGAGACACTAGTCTCTTTATGGGCAATGGAGCGAAGGTTCAAGTTGAAGCCCAAGGAGACTATGTTTTAAAACTTCCAAGTGGTTTGGAAATTTGTTTGAAAAATGTTTTGTATGCTCCTAGTTTGACTAGGAACATTATTTCTGTTTCCCTTTTAAGACAATATGGATTTGATTTGAAGTTTGTGAACAATGAAATTTATGCTTTGATGAATGACATGTTCTACTTTAAAGCTACGCCTTCAAATGGTATTTATGAATTGGTTCATGATAATACATCATTTGATAATTCGATGTACCAAGCAAACACCAAGAAACTCAAAATGGATTTGAATGAGACCTATCTTTGGCATTGTCGTCTTGGTCATATAAACAGAAATCGCATGCAAACACTTCAAAAGAATGGTCTTTTGGAAACAAATGAAATTGGTTCATTTGATACATGCGAATCTTGTTTACAAGGTAAAATGACCAAGAAACCCTTTAGTGGCACAAACCAAAGGGCAAAAGATTTATTAGGCATCATACATTCGGATGTATGTGGTCCTTTTAAGCCAATGACTAGGAATGGTGAAAGATACTTCGTAACTTTTACCGACGACTTCAGTCGTTATGGTTATGTGTACTTGCTAAGACACAAAGATGAAGTTTTTGAAACGTTCAAAATCTTCCAAAACGAAGTAGAGAATCAACTCACCAAGACAATCAAAGTTCTTCGTTCCGATAGAGGAGGTGAATACCTAAGTGATGCTTTTCAAGATCATCTTAGGAGTTGTGGGATCATCTCACAACTTACTCCACCTGGAACACCACAACATAATGGTGTGTCTGAGAGGAGGAATCGAACTCTATTGGATATGGTTCGATCAATGATGGCTAGAAGCACATTGCCTCTATCATTTTGGGGTTACGCTTTGCTCTCCGCGGCTCGTATATTAAATATGGCCCCAACCAAGAAAGTGGATAAGACACCTTTTGAAATATGGCATGGAACGGTTCCATCATTATCATATTTGAAGGTATGGGGTTGTGATGCTTATGTGAAGCAATACACCCCAAACAAGTTAGAAGTACGATCCATTAAGTGTATCTTCGTAGGATATCCCAAAGATGATATAGGATATTATTTCTACGATCCAACAGAGCAAAAGGTATTTGTTGCTCGAAAGGGTAAGTTCTTGGAGGATAAGTTCCTTATGGAAGGAACTAGTAGAACAGTGGAACTTGATGAGGATCAAGAACCACAAGCCGATACACGTTTGGTTGATACTAGCATTCAACAAGAGGTTGTTGAAAATGATCAAATGGTTGATCAACATACACAAAACGTTCGAAGATCTGGTAGAATTAGTAATCCACCTGAAAGATATGGATTTTTCATGGATGGATGCTATGTGGTAGATTCAGATGAACCAACCACATACCATGATGCAATGTCGAAATCCGATTGCGACAAATGGCTTAAGGCTATGAACGTAGAGATGCAATCCATGTATGACAACCAAGTTTGGGAATTGGTTGTGCCACCTCTTAACTCCAAAGTAGTTGGAAGTAAGTGGGTTTTCAAGAAGAAAACAGATATGCATGGTAACTTGGATACTTATAAAGCGAGACTTGTAGCAAAAGGTTTCACTCAAACTCAAGGGGTTGATTATGATGAGACCTTCTCGCCAGTGGCAATGCTAAAGTCGATTAGGATATTATTTGCCATAGCTGCATATTATGACTATGAGATTTGGCAAATGGATGTCAAAACGGCTTTCCTCAATGGATATCTTGATGAAGATGTCTATATGGTTCAGCCTGAAGGTTTTGTCGATCCAAAACATCCTAACAAAGTGTGCAAGTTAAAGAAATCAATCTATGGATTGAAACAAGCATCGAGAAGTTGGAATCACCGTTTTGATGAAGAAATTAGGAATTTTGGGTTCATCAAGAACGGGGATGAAGCTTGTGTGTATAAGAAAGCTAGTGGGAGCACCGTCACTTTCTTAGTATTGTATGTCGATGACATTCTACTATTTGGAAATGACATTCCAACCATGGAAGGTGTAAAAGCCTGGCTTGGAAGATGTTTTTCCATTAAAGATCTTGGAGAAGCTGCCTATATTTTGGGAATAAAGATCTATAGGGATAGATCAAGGCGCTTGATAGGTTTAAACCAAAGTGCATACATTGACAAGGTCTTGAAAAGGTTCAAGATGGAGAACTCTAAGAAAGGTTTGGTACCTATTCAAAAGGGGACAATATTGAATGTGACTCAATGTCCAAGCTCAAAGGATGAGCAAGAAAGAATGAAAGGAATCCCATATGCGTCTGCTATAGGATCCATAATGTATGCAATGATATGCACTAGACCGGACGTGTCATGCGCTTTAAGCATGACAAGTAGATACCAGCAAAATCCAGGTAACAGTCATTGGATGGCTGTTAAGAGCATATTGAAATACCTCAGGAGGACTAAGGATATGTTTCTAATATATGGATCTGGTGAAGAGGAACTCGTTGTAAAAGGTTACACGGATGCGAGTTTCCAAACTGATCGAGATGGCTCTCGATCACAATCTGGGTATGTCTTCATTTTGAATGGAGCTGCAGTCTCTTGGAAGAGCTCGAAGCAGGATGTTGTAGCATTGTCCACTACAGAATCAGAATACATCGCCGCCTCATTGGCAGCACAAGAAGCTGCGTGGTTAAAGAAGTTCATTGCCGACCTAGGGGTAGTCCCTACCATTCAAGACCCCCTAGAGATCTTTTGTGATAACGAGGGTGCGATTGCTCAAATCAAGGAACCTCGTGCACATCAAAAGACTAGGCACATTGAGCGGAGATTCAACTACATAAGGGATGAAGTTGAAAAAGGAAAGATATGTATTCGCAAAGTTCACACCGATCAAAACATTGCGGATCCACTCACGAAGCTCCTTGAACGGCCAAAACATGAGGGTCATACTTGTGCCTTAGGACTTCGGTATTCTAGTGATTGGATTTGATCTATTTTGTATTTGGATATTGGAACAATTGTTATTTTAACTCTTTTATGGTATTTTGAGTTATGTTCCATTTTAGCATGTTTAAATCCGTGAATAAATTAATTATTCTAAATGTCCGTAGTCGATCATAATTGTGGGAACAAATATGAATGTAAGACTATTATGAACTTGGATTGGTGGATATTCATTAGGTATGAATATAGAGCAAAGTGTTGCTGCCAAAGTTCATAGATATTTGTGGGATACAAATATTGGACTGACCCGCTCTCAAATGTTACTGCATGGAATCATTTATGATTGATCATAAGTAAATTTGAGCAAAGGCGAATATCATAGTATCCTCTGACCTAAGATACATATTGGGTCTTGATATTCACCAAATATTATGCCTTGACTTAGTTCTTCGCTGTCTGTAATAAGATAGTACATAAGACTAAGCTCAGGTATGGTACGAGGTGATTGTGAGAGACGTATGTAGTCAAGAAGGGATTTGTTCCTCTTATTCGTTGAGAGTAAGATGTCTAAGGCCTGCTTAAGTTAAATCAACAGAGAATGATCACACTGTGTCCAGATTTGACATGACATCTGTAACGAAAGGATAAATGATAGATTCACCTAAATCATTTTCAAGTAAGGGACTTGAAGGGGATGATGTTATTGAATGGCACTTCGTCATACGTATTAGGGGTAGTAAACCGTTGTTAGGCGTCATTTACTGCTTGCATCAATCTTCTATGTATCTTGTGCAAGTGGGAGATTGTTGGACTCTGTATGCCCAAGAAACATATTAAATTGATGTGGCTAGTACGTTATGATCCAAGTCGGGTCATACCCAATAACAAGCTAGACAAACACCTACAATATTTATTTATGATATGATCAAACAAATAAATATCAACACTTAGAATATTTAGAAATTGGTTTTCTAAATAATTGCACTTGAGAAACTAATAAATTATATGGATAATTTATTTTGAGAGAATATTTTTTTTTTATCTTGTTATTTAATAGGTTAAATAACATTATAAAACATTATGAGATGTTGCATATAATCTTGTGACATGTTATGTTATATTTTATAAAAGGGTTATAAAATTAAAACAAGATTATCTTTTAATTAAAATTTAAATAATTTTGGTTGGGAAAGTCCCCATAGGGCCGCCCACTTTTGGGTCTTCCCAAGGGGGTTGGTCCAATGATTTTTCATGCAACAATCTCACTTTTGATTGGCACTTGCTTTTGATAAAAAAGATGACAACTTCTCTCATATTTTTTACTAGTTTTTTCAAGTTGCAAAACTCATTTTTCTCCCTAAATATTTTCGGCCAAGGAGCTGATTTTAGAGGGATTTTTGTGAGCTTCAAGTGTAGAAATCCTAGCAATCTCAAGGTGTTTGTTGGAGCTTTCGGGTATACTAGCTTGAGGCTTTCTCGTTTGGAAGCTACCATTCAAGATTCATCATCATCTTCCATCTCCTTGCTCCAAAGAAAGGTTGAACTCTCAAACACCCTATGGTTGTATTTTGATAGCATGTATGTCATATATGGATCCGGGTTTTGGGTTTTTGCATTTAAAAGAGTTTTAAATCTTGTAAAGTAACATGTTTTAAATCCTTATTCCGCTGCGTTTTAATTTTATTCGGATAAAATTAGCTTTGATAAACATGTACGAAACCCAACAATTCTGAACCATCCTCTTTACATCAGCAGACTTCTTAGGAATTTTAGGACAAGTTTCAACTGAGTGGCCAAAGACACAGCATTTAGAACACCTATAAGGGTACCATTCATATTCAACATACATTGTTTCTTTAACAAAACCCTCCCCCTCAAGTTGAGGAATGGCCAAAGTGATTTCCTCACGCAAATCATTATCAGCAGAAACCTCGATTAAAGCTCTCGCATAACTACTCCGGCCCTACATGTCCATACACATCGAAGTAGTGTACGAATCCAGATGTTTCGGTTCACCAATTGTTGTAGCAATCATGCTCAGCCCGTCCTCAGTATAAGCAGCAATTGGAATATCATGAATTTTAACCCATACCTGAACCTTTTTAACCTCCTTTTTCTCCAACTTGACAGTGGGACTCCACTCACAAAGAAACAACGGTTGAGAGCGAATGATCCATGGTCCTCCTTTCAGCGCATCTAGCATACCAGCTTCATTAGAGAACTGGAAAAAGAAAAATCCATTCGCATTCATCATGGATTTTTGTAAGCCAAATTTCTTCCAGTTATTTCGAACGAAATAATCCACAACCGGGAACGCCACACGGTCTCCTAAAAAATATCCATACAAAGTATTAGCTAACTTATCTTGCATCGCACGAACAGATTCCCGCGGAAGAACAACATCACATCCCTCATGCATAATTGGACTTGCAAGATTTCTAAAGTTAACTTTCCTTGATTTGGACGCCAAAACTGATTCTGCATATGACCTTGCTTTCGAGGATTCACCTTGGACAGAATTAAATTCTCTCGACTTTAAATCAGATTTCGAACCCTGAACTCTAACCTCTTCGGATCACCCAAGTTAACATCCTCTTTCAACACAGGTTCAACCGAAACAGTAATTTTAGACAACTCATCAATAACGTTGAACTTACCAGGTTCACTTGCAGCCGACGACACAACACCTCTCCTCGGCATCAGCGTTTTACCTTCAATGTCGACAATCCGAGACGCTAAACCCTGAATTATTGTAGGAGGCTTTCCACGATCAAAAAACAAGTTTTCACCAGGTTTTTTACGAACATTCAGATTGTTATTGACTACTCCCTCCATCAGCAAGAAAAGCAAATCACCATGCAAAGAAAACCAAACGAAATCCGGAAAACCAAAAGCCGAGAAACAGAAACCCTAATCCTTTAAACCCTAGAATCAGATCTCAACCCTTAATCGATTAACCCAGAGTATCAATCTAGCTAAATTAGTCTCAGCTAACCGCAATCAATAACAACCAGGTTAATAAATCAGAGAATCAATAAAGATTACTAAGGCAACGATTGAAGAAAACAAGAAAAAACCCTAGTTTTGGATCGATCACTAATGCTAACAAGTTCGTTATAGGGTTTTGAAGACAAAACTCTAATCACAGACTGTTATGCATAAGATTACGAAGAAAAACTGATAGATTCATGGTGAAGAACAGAAATCGCCTAAAGGAGAGAGAGTTTAGGGTTTTTTTTTACTCCTTATAGTTAAGTCACACACTTCCGTTAATCATGTTTAGTGACCACAACAACATCACATATTAATATTAATCAGCAAAACATCAGATAATCAACCAATAATCATAATCACACAAGATCTACATGATTTACACTAATATTCATCCATTAACCACCTTGTTCATCACTTTAGTAGACTTTAGACTTTGATCTTATATGTTCATCATTTTTATCCGACAATTCTCTTATTAACCACTTTAGACAAGATCAAGAAGGTGTTTAGAAGCACTTACAACTAGCACAAGGCTAGGGAAGATCAAAGGCGTAAAAGTGGTGGATAAAAGAAACGTAGTGAGGTCCTTGAGATTCCGAGTGCACCGAGCTTCCTTATGTGATCCCTTGCACCTTTGTATGTAAGAAAATGGCAAGATTGAAACTTGAATGATGGTGGGGTGTTGGCTATGGTTTCAGCCGAGATCAATGGCAAGAGGGAGAGAGTGAGTGAAATTTGTTGGTGGGTTTGTGAAGTGTGTGGTGGACCAACATTCTTATATAATATCCATTCATCCTAATTGTCCCATGGATCTTATGTTGTCAAGATATTTAACAAGGTGATAAAAATAATCAATAAAGGACATGGTGTGTCACCCTTTGTGGTGACCGATCGGTTACAAGGGGGGGGGGGGTTGGTTCAACTTCAACTAGATACTTAAAGTCTAGTTATGTTAAGTTAGGAGGTTAATTAGTGTATATTGTGTGTGTAAGTTATAACGGGTGTTAGGGTATTCGGGGATCCTAACTGGCTCAGAAAAAGAAAAACAGTGTCAATGACAATATTTTTGTGTTCCGGGTAGAGTCCGGTTGTTCGGTTCGACACTGTTCCGTTAAACTGCTTAATTAATCCGTAAAGCGTCCTACATATATATTTTTGCAACGTTTTTAATTTTTAACACTCAGGAAGGCATACCGGACTATTTAGTAACTTTTCTGTATCCTACTAGTATGTTAACAAATACATGTAAGTATAACACAGATATCGGAAAGCAGTTAAGTAATTCCACACAGTCGTCAAGCACTTTAATTATAAAAAAAAATAAATTGTACGGTTACATGTAAATTTGAGGGTTGTCACATTCTCCCCCTGTTAAGAGAATTTCGTCCCGAAATTTAGCGCGTGGTTACTGAGGAAGCTAGTTAAGTTGCGTTGTTTTCCTGATTTTCCTGGGGTGTCACATCATCCCCCCGTTGATTTGGAATTTCGTCCTGAAATTCTGCAGTAGCTTCAGCCTCAGTAGTGGTTGCGTTTTTCTTAAACAGTTGGGGATACTTGAGTTTCATTTGGTCTTATCGTTCCCAGGTATACTCTGGGCCACGACGAGCATTCCAACGAACTCGGACCAGAGGTATCCTGGTATGCTTGAGGATCTTAACATCTCGATCCGTAATCTCTACTGGTTCCTCGACGAATCGCAGCTGGTCGTCGATTGTGAGTTCCTTGAGAGGAACTATGAGGGTCTCATCTGACAGACACTTCTTCAGATTCGACACATGGAAAACGTTGTGAACTCCGCTGAGTTCTTCAGGTAGGTTCAACCTGTAGGCGACCTTGCCAATTTTCTCAATGACTTCGAATGGTCCGACATAACGCGGATTGAGTTTGCCTCGTTTGCCAAAGCGGACTACACCTTTCCAAGGTGAAACTTTGAGTAGCACTCGATCCCCAACCTGGAGCTCGAGTGGTTTTCTTCCCTTATCAGCATAGCTTTTCTGACGGTCAGGAGCTGCCGCCATTCGCTGTCGTATCTGAGCAATTCTCTCGGTGGTATCTACCACAAGTTCTGGGCCAGTGATTTGGCTGTCACCAACTTCTGCCCAACAGAGAGGTGATCGGCATTTGCGTCCGTACAATGCCTCGAACGGAGCGGCTTGGATGCTGGTGTGGTAGCTGTTGTTATATGAAAACTCCACTAACGGGAGGTGCTTTTCCCAGCCATTACCAAAATCGATTACACATGCCCTAAGCATGTCTTCAAGGGTTTGGATGGTGCGTTCAGATTGCCCATCCGTCTGTGGGTGATAAGCGGTGCTCATATCTAAACGTGAGCCAAAAGACTTGTGCATTGCTTGCCACAGTTCTGAAGTAAAACGCGCGTCGCGATCAGATATAATAGAGGTTGGCACTACGTGCCTTGATACCACTTCCTTTAGGTAAATGTCTGCAAGAGTAGAAAACTTATCTGTTTCTTTGATAGCCAGAAAATGTGCAGACTTGGTCAGTCGATCTACGATCACCCAAATGGTATCGTTTTCGCGTTGAGATCTAGGTAGGCCGGTAACGAAATCCATGGAAATTTGCTCCCATTTCCATTTCGGGATCTCCGGTTGTTGAAGCAGGCCTGATGGTTTCTGATATTCAGTCTTGACTCTCGCACAAGTCAAGCACTTACTGACGTAGGTTGCTATGTGGGCTTTCATGCCAGGCCACCAATACGTAGTCTTAAGATCGTGGTACATTTTATCCGAACCAGGATGTACCGAATAACGAGACTTATGTGCTTCATCCATCACAAGCTCGCGTAAGTTTCCATAAAGTGGAACCCAGATGCGTCCGTTAACATAGTAGGCACCGTCTTCCTTTTGTTCTAGCCGCTGCCTCGATCTTCGTAGGGATTCAGCCCTGATGTTCTCTGCTTTCAATGCTTCAACCTGAGCATCACGAATTGTCACACCCCCAAAAATTCACATGCGGAGTACCACCGCTTGGAGGCGTGACTGACCAGGATCCAGCCACCAATTATACTGAGCGTTGGTCAATAGTAAAGATGTTCACCAACCACAATAGTTAGTAAACATTATAGTTCGAAGTTTTAAAGGTTTAAGTTCAAATAACATTTTAAGTAAACAGCGGAAGCATAAACCAAATAGTTTCAAACAAAGTTCATAGTTCAAGATTATTTAGAACCCAACACATGGGCTAGACGACCACTACACATTCCCAAGCTGCAAGCTCCTGAGTCACTGGGTACCTGCAAAGCATGCAGTAGGGTATCAACAAAAATGTTGGCGAGTCCACGAGTTGTCCAGTTTTAATTACCAAAAACTTGTTTCACCAGTTAATTTATCCGTTTATACATGCGATGGGGAGCTACCCCATAGGTAAGCGACTAAACTGTTTTTCCAATACCGAATACTTACTTAACCGTACGTTTCCGTAGTGCCCCGTTTGTCAATGTTCTATCATCATTGACGGTTTGCCAGAGTTCATTAGTTCACTCCCGTTCCCAGTAACAAGGGTCGGTGTGAGGCTGGTTACACCTAAATAGCTCTATTAACTAATAACCCGTTCGCCAGGCCCCGGCGACTAATCGGTATTAAATGGTAGGGACTTAAGTGATAGAGTTTCGTTTAGTGTTACTTGTTGCATTACCGTATAAACAATAATTAACCAAGAGTTCCCAGTAACAAGGGAAGTAAGTAAGTTTGTTCCCAGTAACAAGGGAAGAAAAGTAAGTTTGTATCCCTCACAAGGGGATAGTGTTGCTTTAAGTTCCGTTTCCCAATCCACCGGGAATGCATGCTTTAAGTTGTGAACTCACCTTGGGTTGCTCGGCAGACCGTTTACTTGGTCAAGTACGTTGGTCATCACGTCCTAACATGGTTACCAGTATAGGTCAGGTTTGGGTGCAGGAAGATCACGTATATTCTACACATAGCTAACACATTGCATGCATAACATATAAATATCCAGCAAGTTATCGAGCCTGATCTAATACGTAAGCAGTTAAACAGTAACCGTCAATACCTAACATACAAATCATAAGTGTTATCGGGCCTAGCCAATCATGCTAACAGTTAACAGCATCACAGCGTCCAACTAAAACAATATGCACGGTCCACATACTTTTGGCCCAATAACGGAGCCAATCAGCCCAGTCGAGACAAAGTGGTCTCGACTCGAGAACGTGCGGTCTCGAGTCGCAACCGTGAGATCTCGAGTAATGCCGGCATGAGTCGCAACCTCGGAGGTCTCGAGGCAGTCTCGAGTCGAGATCATGAAGTCTCGAGTCGAGACCTTGCCGGTCCCGAGTCCTTGAAGTCTGCCTTGATTGAGTTGTTTGGTCAAGGTCTCGAGTCGCAATTGCTGTGGTCTCGAGTTGTCACGTGTTGGTCTCGAGTCGCAACCGGGGGTCTCGACTCGCAACCCCTGATACGTGCACATGAAGTTCTTCTAGAACCTCTGATGTACTAACCAATAGAATTGTGATTTTATGAAACTGTGTACTAACCAATAGGATTTCATAAACATGTTTTCTTGTCTAAATTCTAATTAAATCAGATCAAACATCACATATTCAAATGTTTATCTCACATTCAACATGGTTCATCATATGTTCATATCATATTTAACACATATTCATAATGTTCTTCATGAGATCATTCAAGCATGAAATGTTGTGATCAAGGATCAAGTAAATCTTGCATCATCTCATCAAACACACATTTGTCCTAAAATATCTAACATGAATCGGATAGCAAAAATCATCCTAAGCTATTAATCATTTACCCTTCAAAACACCTTAGCAAGACATTATCATACAATGGCTCACACACATTATTCATCATATTACAAACTCACTAATCATACAAGAATTATGCAAAAGACCTCTAAACTAATCATGCATCTTATTCATTAAGCACACATAATTTCTAACACACATTAAAACACTAACCGGTTCCAAAGTGTGGAGGTGTGTAGGGATTCACCGAGATCCGAGAGCTCCTTCCTTAGCCGACGGTTGTTCCGAGAAGAAAGGATGAGAGTGTTGGTGGAGCTTTAGGGTTTTAGTGATTGAAGGAATGTAGGAGAGTGTGTGTGGGTGAGTGTGGGAGAATGATGGAAATGTCAAAATGAGAGAAGGTTGGCTTGGGCATGGGTTTTATACCCGTTCTAAGGTCGGTACACCCTAATGGGTTCCGAATGGGCTCAAGTGCATACGGCCCAACCGTTTAATGTTCACTCGAGACCGAGTGGTCTCGAGTCGGGTTCATGGTCTCGGCTTACTATACATTTATGTATATAACTATGTATATCATATTTACACATTATCGACACATAGCACATCAAGATAAATCACGACTTTCATTTAACAATCTATACACGCAAGTTCAATACAAGGTGGTTGCTCGGAAAAACCCAGAGTGTCACATTATCCCCAAGTTTTAAGAACTTTCGTCCCGAAAGTTAAGGCAACCACTGACAAGCTAGTATGAGTGAGAGCGTTTCAACGGGGTGTCACATCATCCCCCCGTTAGTTTGGAATTTCGTCCCGAAATTCGGTTGTAGCTTCAGTGCTGGGGGTTTCATTAGGGAACAACTGGGGATACTTGCGCTTCATCTGGTCTTCCCGCTCCCAGGTAAACTCTGGGCCACGACGCGAGTTCCAACGAACTCGTACGAGAGGTATCTGGCTACGTTTGAGGGTTTTGATTTCTCGATCCGTGATCTCAATCGGTTCCTCAGTAAAGTGTAGTTGTTCGTCAATAGTAAGTTCCTTGAAAGGAATGATGAGTGTTTCATCTGACAGACACTTTTTCAGATTAGACACGTGGAAGACGTTGTGCACAGCACTCAGTTCTTCAGGCAGATTCAATCTGTAAGCGACCTTACCGATCTTTTCGGTAATTTCTAATGGTCCGACATATCGCGGATTAAGCTTGCCCCGTTTTCCAAAACGAACCACACCCTTCCAGGGTGAGACTTTAAGTAGAGCCCGGTCACCAACCTGGAACTCTAGCGGTTTCCTATCCTTATCAGCGTAGCTCTTCTGACGGTCACGAGCTGCCGCCATGCGTTGCCTAATCTGGGCAATCTTTTCCGTAGTGTCTACCACAAGTTCTGGACCTGTGATCTGGCTGTCACCAACCTCCGCCCAGCAGAGAGGCGATCGGCATTTACGACCGTACAATGCCTCAAAGGGTGCTGCCTAAATGCTGGTGTGGTAGCTGTTGTTGTAGGAGAATTCTACTAACGGTAGGTGCCTTTCCCAACCCTTGCCAAAATCGATCACACATGCCCTAAGCATGTCTTCAAGGGTTTGGATGGTGCGTTCAGACTGCCCATCCGTTTGTGGATGATAAGCGGTGCTCATGTCTTTTTTTTTTTGGGTAAAAGGGTTACCCCGGTGATTCTATATATCAACAAACCAAAAAACACAAGTAATGTGGAGAGCCCACACTAGTTCAAACATGGGACATGCCCCATGAAAGTACACCCGAACTAACAAACACAAACAAACCAAGACATCAAACCAAAAACTACTAGACTATAATCTAGAAAAAACAAAAAACAAACTACTCAACCGCCTTCATCCTCTAGCCTGCTCGAAAAAATCTCCCAGGATTCCAACAATCTTCTAACATTAGTGCTCTCCTTAAACTTCACCCCCATTAACTTATAACGAACCGTCTGCAGGATTAAATCACTCAGAACATCAGGAGGTCTAGTCTGATTCTTGAAAATTCTAGCGTTACGCTCTTGCCATATATAATAGATCGCAGCCGAAACTATGAGACGACCAATGAAATTAATCGCTGTTTTAGACTTTGCACGAGCCGCTAACCAGTCAACAATAGCTTCCCAGTTTGAATGAACAGTATCCATACCCCCCTTACCACGAACCTTTATCCAAACTTGAGTAGAGTAGTTACAGTCAAAAAATAAATGCTTATGAGAATCATTATCCGCATAGCATAGAAGACAGCACATCATATTCATGTTTTTCCTTCTTGACAAATCCCATTGCAAAATTTTATCTTGTGTAAGAAGCTTACGACGAATCACCAACCACATGAGAAAGGCATGTTTAGGAATACATTGAGAAAACCATACAAGTTTTGTCCAATCTACCTCCTCAGTTCGATATCTAATAGAATGCCAAACCCGAGATGAAGAGTATTCAGCGAGATCATTACCATCCTTCCACATGAATTGATCAGATCGATTGTAATCTAGCCGAACATTATCAAGTTGAATTAAAACGGGATAGGTATCTCTCCACGCCTCAGGCCATCTCCAAACCCCATCATCATAAACATCCTGCACCGTAGACTTAAGAGAAAAACCCCCATTAGAGATTATTCTAGGTGTCAAAATATTACCAAGCGGACCTAGATGGCTCCACCAATCAAACCACGCTGAAGTATCGCTACCATCACCCAACTTAGACCAAATAAACTTCCTAATAATAGGTCTAAGCTGCAATAACTTCCTCCAACTACAACAAGAAGACGCCACAGCCTTGCACATCCAAAAGCTATGACCTTTAAGCCTATACGTGTGAACCCATTCCACCCACAAAGAATCACGCTTAACCAAAATACTCCATACGTGAGAAATCATTAACACTTTATTAACATCTCCAATCCTACGAATACCTAAGCCACCCTCATATTTTGGAACACAAATTGATTTCCAAGAGACTTTGGCCTTCCCCTTATGAAATAAACCATCCGATGACCACAAAAAGTTACGCATTTTGGCTTCCAACTCAAGAATGATTCGATTCGGAAGAATAAACACCGAAGACCAGAAAATATGCATAGACGAGAGAACCGAATTAATAAGCTGTAATCTACCTGCAAATGAGAGAAGCTTATTCTTCCAGTTGGTAATACGCTGCTCCAATCTATCCACAAGAACCCTACAATCTTTATAGAGAAGACCAGTTGAGATAAGAGGAACTCCCAAATATTTAACCGGCAACAACCCTTCAACAAACGGCATGATACTCAAAATATGATTTTTAACATGAGAAGGCACATTACAAAAAAATCCCGTGCTCTTAGGAATACTAGGAACTAACCCAGACATATTTGTGAAATTTGAGAGGGATGTCATAATGCATTGAACCGAATAAATATCTCCTCTAGCAAACAGGAATAAATCATCCGCAAAACAAAGGTTAATAATCCGTTGCTTCTCACATTTATTATGAAATTTAAAAGACTTATCAATCCGGGCGGTTCGCTGAAGAATACAAGTCAAAACTTCCATAACCAACGTGAATAAATAAGGAGAGAGCGGATCACCTTGTCGAAGACCACGCTTGCCCTTAAAATATCCATGAATATTACCATTGACACACACAGAATAAGATGTAGTAGTGACACACATCATAATCCAATCGACCATCTTCTCATTAAAGCCAAACCCCATCAACACATTTTTCAAGAAACACCAATCAACCGTATCATACGCTTTCTGAATATCTACCTTGAAAGCACAACGAGGAGGACCCGTATGCCTGTGATAGTTATGAAGTAACTCTTGCGTGAGAAGGATGTTGTCTGAAATTTTCCTACCCGGGACAAAAGCTGATTGATTAATACTCACCACTTGGTTAAGAACATTCTTTATACGATCCACAATAATCTTGCTCACACATTTGAAAAGGACATTACAACAAGCTATTGGTCTATAATCAGTAACTAGACCAGGAGAAGAATTCTTCGGAATAAGTGCAAGAAGAGTATGATTAATCTGACCAAGCAATCTACCTGTATTGAAAAAATCAATAACAGCCAAAGAAACATCACCTCCAACAATCGGCCATGCAGCTTTAAAAAATGCAGCAGAGTAACCATCAGGACCCGGGGCCTTATCATTACCTATAGAAAACATGGCATTCTTTACCTCCTCAACCGTAACCGGCCGACTCATATGAGAAGCATCAACGGGGTTCACATGCTTAGTAAAAAGATCAGGAGTAGGATACAAAGATAAGTTATCTTGGCATCCCAAGAACATCTCATAATGTTTAACAAACGCCTCTTGAACCGCATCTCCTTCATAATCCACCCCATTCATGTCTCGGACAACTTGAATTCGACATCTATGGTTTCGGCTTTTAACCGTGGCATGGAAAAATGCTGTATTAGCGTCTCCAGCTCTTAACCACTCCATTTTCGCTTTTTGCTTTAAAAACCTTTCTTCATCAAGCGAAGCAACCTGAAATTCAGAATTTAACTTCGTTTCAAGAGCCCTAAGATCTGCATTCGAAGGATCCTTATCAATTTGAGACTGAATATCATTTAAACTATCACGGAGATCCGCCACTTTCTTATGGAGATTACCCTGTTTGAACAGTAAGGCTCGTAAAGGGGTTTTTAGAGTCGAAAGTTTTTTAACTACCCGAAATTGATGAACTCCACTAACATTATACTCCCAAGCATCCTTCACAATTTTAAGGAACTCCGGTTTATGAATCAAAAAATTTGCAAACTTAAACGGCTTTCGCTTATTAGACTTGGCTCGATTCATAGTCAGGACACATGGGGAGTGGTCCGACAAACCATACGGATGAAACACAGCAACTGAGTTAGGAAAATCAGCTAAAAACGAGGTATTGCCCATGATACGATCAATTTTCTTTAATAAACCCACACCCTTTTTTGGCTTCTGGTTCCATGTAAAATGGAGACCCGACTGGTTGATATCCATCACCTCAATATTTGCCACACAATCCTGAAAATCCCGCATACCCGTAGTGATGGATGACACACCCATAGACTTATCTTCCAGACGAAGAGCAGAATTAAAATCACCCATAACAAGCCACGGTTTGTCACCAACTAGCCGCTTATGATAAGAAAGATGAGACCAAAGATCACGTCGAGTAACATAGTAGTTTGCCGCGTACACTACCGAGCAATAAAGCAACTTCTGATCCTCTTTAACAATAAGTTGAACATGCATAACTTGGTCAGATTGAGACAGCACCATTACATCAAAAATATCTGGATCCCAACCTATGATTATACGAGCACCCCTATCACACATACCCCCATTCGAGGTCCAATCCCAACGACGAAAAACCGACTTACATACCTTACTTAAATTATCAACATCAACGTGAGATTCAAGAATAGCACAAAAACTTAACTTTCTATCTTTCACAACGGAACGAACCTCTTTTTGTTTCAGAGGGCGGTTCAACCCCCTTATATTCCAGAAAGCAATACTAATCATTTGTAACCCCCACAATAGGAGTGCTTGCCCCTTTAATATTTTTTGGATTAATAGTACCTTCTTTCATAAACTCATTCGTTTCATTAAACACCTCTACTACCTCTTCCTCATCCGAAATATTTTGATCACCTCCTCCATCTTTACTACTTTGACCCGTCTCCAAATTATCATCAAAAATTAAAGCATCATAAGGGTTCGAAATTTTAACCGAATGAATCTGACCTGAATCTGGATCCTTCGGCTTTGAAACAATGGGCCTATATTCAAACTTTTGTTTCTGATTGTTAACAGGAAATCCTACCTTCCGAGCCACTTTCTTCGGCTGCACACCCATATACCCTTCATCATCAACCATCGGTTTCTTTTCATGTCTCCGATCTTGCACAAAAACCTTTGAAGACTTCTCTCCATTGAAATGTTTACCCATCTTCCGCGGTTGTTTAGGACAAATGTCATCCGTATGACCAAAAACACAGCAATGAGAGCACCTCTGCGGATACCATTCATACTCAACATACATGGTTTCTTTAACATATCCATCCCCTTCCAGCTCCGGAACAGCCATGGTTATTTCCTCTTTAAGTTTCTTATCAGCCGACACCTCAATCAACGCCCTAGCATAGCTGCTTCGTCCCCAGGAATCCAGACACATCGCTGTAGTATATGAATCAAGAAGCTTTGGTTCCCCAATCGCTGTAGCAATCAAACTAAGACCATCCTCCGTATAAGCCGCTATAGGAACCTCATGAATTTTCACCCATATCTGCATATTCTTGACCTCCTTTTTAATAAGTTTAGTACTTGGCGTCCACTCACTTAAAAATAACGGTTGAGATCTTATTAACCAAGGACCTCCATTTAGAGCTGCCATCATACCCGTATTATCCGCAAACTTGAAGAAAAAGAATCCATTCGCGTTCATCATTATTTTCTCCAGCCCATACTTTTTCCAATTATTTTTGACATAATATTCCACCACCGGGTATGCAATCCGATCTCCCAGAAAGTATCCATAAAGCGTATTTGCTAGTTTATCTTTTACCACTCTTATAGATTCCTTCGGCAATACCACATCGCAATCATCACGACGATCAGCAGTAGCAAGAGACCTAAAATTTAACTTTTTACCAGCAGCATTCTTCACGGACTCCGCATAAGATAATGGTTTGTTGCCCTTCTCATCATGCATAAACAAACCAGCCATGGATGGCTGATCCGCAGACTTACAATCATGTTGCACATTCTCCTCAGTTACTGGAACAGTAATCTTAGAAAGTTCATCTATGACATTAAACTTAGGCTGCTCATGTGCATTAGAAGCAATGGTACCCCTTCGTGGCATTAAAGTTTTACCTTCAATGTCAACCACACGAGAAGCTAAACCCTGACGTAGTGAAGAAGTAAACGGCGGTTTATACCTACCATCGTGCACATCCCCCTCCGATTTTTTACGATCATCCATACTAGAAATAACACCTCTCTCAATCAACAACTCAGCAACTTATCATGCAAGACAAAAACCCACGAACCAGATAAACCAAAAGAACAGAAAACGGCAAAACCCTAATCCTTGAAACCCTAGAATCTGATCTGAACTCTTGATCGATTAATCCAGTGTATCAATCTAGCTAAATTAGTCTCAGCTAACCGCAATCAATAACATCCAAATTAATAAATCAGAGTATCAAAACAAATTACTAAGGCAGCGATTTATGAAAACAAGAAAAAACCCTAGTTTTTAGAACGATCCCAAATGCTAACAAGTTCGTTATAGAATTTTGAAAACAAAATCCTAATCACAGACTGTTATGCATATGATCACGAAGAAAAAACCAAAGAAATCATGAAGAAACCAGAAAATCGCCACAAGGAGAGAGAGTTAGGGTTTTTTCATAAAGCGGTGCTCATGTCTAAACGTGAGCCAAAGGATTTGTGCATAGCTTGCCACAACTCAGAAGTAAAACGCGCGTCCCGATCGGAAATAATAGAGGTCGGCACCCCGTGCTTCGAAACCACTTCCTTTAAGTATACCTCTGCTAAGGTAGAGAACTTGTCTATTTCTTTAATAGCCAAAAAGTGTGCAGACTTAGTTAACCGGTCCACTATCACCCAAATGGTGTCATTTCCGCGTTGAGACCTAGGCAGGCCAGTAACAAAATCCATGGAAATTTGCTCCCACTTCCATTGCGGGATTTTTGGCTGTTGGAGTAGGCCCGATGGTTTCTGATACTCAGCCTTGACTCTGGCACAAGTCAAACATTTTCTGACATAGGTTGCTATGTGGGCTTTCATGCTAGGCCACCAGTATGTAGTCTTTAAGTCATGGTACATCTTATCCGAACCAGGATGTACTGAGTATCGGGACTTATGGGCTTCATCCATTACGAGCTCGCGCAAATTCCCATAAAGTGGGACCCATATACGCCCGTTTACGTAGTAAGTACCATCTTCTTTTTGTTCTAGCCGTTTTCTTGATCCTCGCAGGGACTCAGCCCTGACGTTCTCGGCTTTCAATGCTTCGACCTGAGCGTTTCGGATTTGCTTAGGGAGGTTCGAGTGGATGGTGAGCTGTAAGGAACGAACACGCTTAGGTTTGGTTTCCTTCCTGCTGAGGGCATCTGCCACCACATTAGCCTTGCCTGGATGGTATTTAATCGCACACTCGTAATCATTTAGAAGTTTGACCCATCGGCGTTGCCGCATATTCAACTCCTTTTGTTCCATTATGTGTTGGAGACTCTTGTGATCAGTGTAAATCGTGCACTTGGTACCGTATAAATAATGTCTCCAAATCTTGAGCGCAAAAACCACAGCTCCGAATTCTAAGTCGTGTGTCGTGTAGTTCCGTTCGTGGGTCTTGAGTTGTCGCGAAGCGTAAGCAATAACCTTCTCGCGTTGCATCAACACGCAACCAAGTCCTTGAATGGAAGCGTCGCAGTAAACAACGAAGTCGTCGGTACCTTCAGGTAAGGAAAGAATAGGAGCACTGCAGAGGTTCTTCTTTAGTTCCTGAAAGGCAGATTCCTGAGCATCATTCCACTTATAAGCAACACCCTTCTGAGTGAGGGTCGTAAGTGGTTGAGCGATCTTAGAGAATCCCTTGATAAATCTTCGATAGTATCCTGCCAATCCCAAGAATTGGCGAACTTCGGTCGGAGTCTTAGGTATAGGCCAGTTCTTAATGGATTCGATCTTAGCAGGGTCGACGTGAATCCCATCATGATTGACTATGTGCCCAAGGAAATGGACTTCTCTAAGCCAGAAATCACATTTCGAGAATTTGGCGTACAGTTGCTCATTGCGAAGGAGTTCGAGAATAAGACGCAGGTGTTGTTCATGCTCCTCTTGACTTTTAGAGTAGATAAGAATGTCGTCAATAAACACAATTACGAACTTGTCGAGGTAGGGTTTGCACACTCGGTTCATGAGATCCATGAAGATCGCAGGTGCGTTGGTCATTCCGAAAGGCATAACAAGGAATTCGTAGTGACCATAGCGGGTTCTGAAAGCCGTCTTAGAGACGTCCTCATCGCGGACTCTCAGCTGGTGATAACCCGATCGCAGATCGATCTTGGAATAATAGCTCGACCCTTGCAGCTGGTCGAACAGGTCGTCGATACGGGGAAGTGGATAACGATTCTTGATGGTAACCTTGTTCAGTTCGCGGTAATCAATGCACATTCGGAAGGTGCCATCCTTCTTTTTTACAAAGAGCACTGGGGCTCCCCAGGGTGATGAGCTAGGACGGATAAAACCTTTGTCCAAGAGTTCTTGTAGTTGAGTAGAAAGCTCCTTGAGTTCTGCGGAAGCTAGACGATAAGGTGCACGAGCTATGGGCGCTGCTCCGGGAGCTAGCTTGATTCGAAATTCGACCTGACGGTGAGGAGGGAGTCCAGGTAGTTCTTCAGGAAATACTTCAGGATAGTCGCGTACAACAGGAAAATCTTCAATCCTGCTTTCCTTTTTCTGCGTGTCGGCAACAAGTGCTAAGATAGCGGTGTGCCCCTTTCGTAAACACTTCTGGGCTTTTAAGAATGAAATGATGCCTGTGACTTCTCCGCTTTTGTCGCCTTGTACTATAAGGGGCTTGCCAGGAAGACGGGGAATATGAATAGCTTTCTCTTGGCAAAGGATTTCAGCTCGATGTTTGGATAACCAATCCATACCAATGACGACGTCGAAGCTTCCTAGAATGATGGGGAAGAGATCGATACGGAAGGTCTGACCAGACAATTCTAGTTTGCAGTTACGAATAACGTGTGAGGCCTCGAGGTTTCTACCATTAGCTATTTCAACGATGTGCTTAGAGCTTAGTGGTGTAAAAGTGGACTTAAGCTTCTTACTAATACGTAGGGATACATAACTAGCATCTGCTCCGGAATCAAATAATATGGAAACATAACGATCGTTAAGTAGGAACTTACCCGCCACAACGTTGGGGTCGTTCCTTGCTTCAGCAGCCCCAATCATGAATGCCCTTGCATTGTTTCCAGCTCCCTGATTATTGTTGTTGCGATTCTGGTTCAACTGAGGGCAATCCTTTCGCATGTGCCCTATTGCCCCACATTTGTAGCATTCACGATTGTTTCCTTGCTGCTGCTGTTGCTGTGGTTGATGCTGATTCTGCCTAGCTGGGAGCTGGCTCCTGCAGTCTTTGGCTTCATGCCCCATCTTGTTGCATCGCTGACATTGACTTCTGCCACATGGCCCACTGTGGTGTCGGTTACATTTGTTACACTTGGGGTGGTTTCCTCGATAGCCACCCTGTTGCTGAGGGCCCTTGTTGCTTTCAATCTTCCTTTGTTGAACTGGGGCCTGAGTGGGGTTAGCATCCTTTCCCTGACTTCCATCCCACTTTCGTTTGTTATCACTAGAAGTTCCAGCAGTAGCACTGATCCTCTTGGGCAACCTGCCCTCCTCCACAGCCTGATTGGTGAGTTTGTGAGCAAGACGAACCACGGGCTGTATGGTATTGAGGTTGGCTGAGGTCACATGGCTCCGGATTTCTAGGACCAAGCCTTTGATGTACAATTCGATCCTTCGATACATAGGTCGGGACATGTTTGGGCAAAGTGCAGCATAGTCATTGGACTGCTTGGTGTAGGTCTCAATCTCTGATCCAACCATCTTGAGCTCATAATATTCGTTTTCGAGTTTGTGGATGTCATCCCTGTGACAATACTCCTCTTTGATCATGTCCTTGAAATCTTCCCATGCAGTAGCATTAGCAGTTTCCAGACCAAGCATCTGAATCTGTGCTTTCCACCATGAAAGCGCGTTTCCTTCAAGCGTACCAGTCGCGAACTTTACCCAGTTAGCCGACACTCGCAGACAGCAAAGACAGCTTCGGCCTTTTCAATCCAGTGCAGAAGGCCAATGGCACCCTCAGTGCCGTTGAAAGGGAGAGGCTTGCCATCCATGAAGGTTTTGAAAGTACAAACACGTGGCTGCACAGGAGGCTGACCTGTCGTGAGAAGTGAAGCGAATGGGCTTAGAGGTGAAAAGACGATGTGGGGGTAGGATCTAAACATCCTAAAGTAACGAGTTTACCTCCAGGGTGAGCTGCGAAAGCTGCAGCCACCGTGTTGAGCAAGTTGGTGAACTGAGCCCGAGTCATGTTAACGTTTCCTCTTCCGCGTCCACTCATTGTCTTCATAACCAGAAAACACAGTATGAGTGTGATGACGTAACGTAGCGAGAATGAGATAGAAGAGGGATGTGTATCTATCTAATTAGGCACACTAGTATGTATAGTAGAGCAGTCAACATAAGATAAACAAGCAAGTAAACACAAGTCCGAGCTATGAGGTCTAATATGTTGAGTCTTGCCCTTGGAGTGTAGTGTCGTCACGAGTCACGGGTTATAGTCTGGTTTTTCTCAAAAAGACTTTCTTTTTAAAACCGAGTTCACTATAACCAATGGCTCTGATACCAATCTGTCACACCCCCAAAAATCCACATGCGGAGTACCACCGCTTGGAGGCGTGACTGACCAGGATCCAGCCACCAATTATACTGAGCGTTGGTCAATAGTAAAGATGTTCACCAACCACAATAGTTAGTAAACATTATAGTTCGAAGTTTTAAAGGTTTAAGTTCAAATAACATTTTAAGTAAACAGCGGAAGCATAAACCAAATAGTTTCAAACAAAGTTCATAGTTCAAGATTATTTAGAACCCAACACATGGGCTAGACGACCACTACACATTCCCAAGCTGCAAGCTCCTGAGTCACTGGGTACCTGCAAAGCATGCAGTAGGGTATCAACAAAAATGTTGGCGAGTCCACGAGTTGTCCAGTTTTAATTACCAAAAACTTGTTTCACCAGTTAATTTATCCGTTTATACATGCGATGGGGAGCTACCCCATAGGTAAGCGACTAAACTGTTTTTCCAATACCGAATACTTACTTAACCGTACGTTTCCGTAGTGCCCCGTTTTTCAATGTTCTATCATCAATGACGGTTTGCCAGAGTTCATTAGTTCACTCCCGTTCCCAGTAACAAGGGTCGGTGTGAGGCTGGTTACACCTAAATAGCGCTATTAACTAATAACCCGTTCGCCAGGCCCCGACGACTAATCGGTATTAAATGGTAGGGACTTAAGTGATAGAGTTTCGTTTAGTGTTGCTTGTTGCATTACCGTATAAACAATAATTAACCAAGAGTTCCCAGTAACAAGGGAAGTAAGTAAGTTTGTTCCCAGTAACAAGGGAAGAAAAGTAAGTTTGTATCCCTCACAAGGGGATAGTGTTGCTTTTAGTTCCGTTTCCCAATCCACCGGGAATGCATGCTTTAAGTTGTGAACTCACGTTGGGTTGCTCGGCAGACCGTTTACTTGGTCAAGTACGTTGGTCACCACGTCCTAACATGGTTACCGGTATAGGTCAGGTTTGGGTGCAGGAAGATCACGTATATTCTACACATAGCTAACACATTGCATGCATAACATATAAATATCCAGCAGGTTATCGAGCCTGATCTAATACGTAAGCAGTTAAACATTAACCGTCAATACCTAACATACAAATCATAAGTGTTATCGGGCCTAGCCAATCATGCTAACAGTTAACAGCATCACAGCGTCCAACTAAAACAATATGCACGGTCCACATACTTTTGGCCCAATAACGGAGCCAATCAGCCCAGTCGAGACAAAGTGGTCTCGACTCGAGAACGTGCGGTCTCGAGTCGCAACCGTGAGATCTCGAGTAATGCCGACATGAGTCGCAACCTCGGAGGTCTCGAGTCCAGTCTCGAGTCGAGATGATGAAGTCTCGAGTCGAGACCTTGCCGGTCCCGAGTCCTTGAAGTCTGCCTTGATTGAGTTGTTTGGTCAAGGTCTCGAGTCGCAATTGCTGTGGTCTCGAGTTGTCACGTGTTGGTCTCGAGTCGCAACCGGGGGTTCCAAAGTGTGGAGGTGTGTAGGGATTCACCGAGATCCGAGAGCTCCTTCCTTAGCCGACGGTTGTTCCGAGAAGAAAGGAGGAGAGTGTTGGTGGAGCTTTAGGGTTTTAGTGATTGAAGGAATGTAGGAGAGTGTGTGTGGGTGAGTGTGGGAGAATGATGGAAATGTCAAAATGAGAGAAGGTTGGCTTGGGCATGGGTTTTATACCCGTTCTAAGGTCGGTACACCCTAATGGGTTCCGAATGGGCTCAAGTGCACACGGCCCACCCGTTTAATGTTCACTCGAGACCGAGTGGTCTCGAGTCGGGTTCATGGTCTCGGCTTACTATACATTTATGTATATAACTATGTATATCATATTTACACATTATCGACACATAGCACATCAAGATAAATCACGACTTTCATTTAACAATCTATACACGCAAGTTCAATACAAGGTGGTTGCTCGGAAAAACCCAGAGTGTCACACGAATCTGAGCGGGAAGGTTAGACTGGATGGTAAGTTGTAAAGCACGTACACGCTTAGGTAGGGTATCCTTTCGACTGAGGGCGTCGGCCACAACATTGGCCTTGCCCGGATGTTACTTGATTGCGCATTCATAATCGTTCAAGAGTTCAACCCATCTGTGTTGACGCATGTTTAACTCCTTTTGCTTGAAGATATGCTCGAGACTCCTGTGATCGGTGTAAATGGTGCACTTGGTACCGTACAGGTAATGTCTCCATATCTTAAGTGCGAAAACAACTGCTCCCAGTTCCAAGTCGTGTGTAGTGTAGTTCCTTTCGTGAACTTTAAGTTGGCGCGATGCGTAGGCAATGACCTTGTCACGTTGCATCAATACGCAACCAAGTCCTTGGATGGAAGCGTCGCAATAAACCACGAAATCATCGGTGCCTTCGGGCAATGAGAGGATAGGCGCGCTACAAAGTCTATCCTTTAGGTGTTGAAATGCGGACTCCTGTGCATCACCCCAACGATAGATGACACCCTTCCGAGTCAGTGAAGTGAGAGGTTGCGCAATCTTGGAGAAGTCTTTGATAAACCTTCTGTAATATCCTGCCAAACCCAAAAATTGGCGGATTTCTGTTGGTGTACGGGGTGCAGGCCAGTTCTTGATCGATTCAACCTTTAGATGGATCCACATGAATTCCATCCTTGTTTACCACATGGCCTAGAAAGTGGACTTCGCGAAGCCAGAAGTCACATTTCGAAAACTTGGCATACAACTGTTCTTTTCGAAGAAGTTCCAGAATAAGTCGTAGATGCTGCTCGTGTTCCTCCTGACTCTTAGAATAGATCAGGATATCGTCGATGAACACAATAACGAACTTATCCAGGTAAGGCTTGCACACTCGGTTCATGAGATCCATGAAGACCGCTGGTGCATTCGTCAGCCCGAATGGCATAACCAGAAACTCGTAATGGTCGTAACGAGTTATGAATGCTGTTTTGGAGACGTCCTCATCTCGGACCCTCAGCTGATGGTATCCCGATCTCAAATCAATCTTGGAGTAATAGCTCGACCCTTGCAACTGGTCGAACAAGTCGTCAATACGTGGAAGAGGATAACGATTCTTCACAGTCACCTTGTTAAGTTCGCGATAGTCAATACACATTCTGAAAGTACCATCTTTCTTCTTTACGAACAAGAATGGAGCTCCCCAGGGTGAAGAGCTAGGACGTATAAAACCCTTTTCCAAGAGTTCTTGTAGTTGTGTGGACAGTTCTTCGAGTTCTGATGGAGCTGGACGATATGGTGCTCGAGCTACTGGCGCTGCTCCAGGAGCTAGCTCGATTTGAAATTCAACTTGGCGATGAGGCGGAAGACCAGGTAATTCCTCAGGAAATACCTCAGGAAAGTCGCGCACTATAGGAATGTCTTCAATTCTCTTCTCTTCCGTGGATGTGTCAGTAACGAGTGCCAGAATGGCAGTGTGGCCCTTTCGCAAACATTTCTGGGCCTTAAGGAAAGAGATGATGCCTTCGACGGCACCACTCTTGTCGCCACGAATCATGAGAGGTTCCTCACCAGAACGAGGAATGCAGACGATTTTCTCCTTGCAAACAATCTCCGCTTTGCTCAGGTACAATGATTGCTGTGTCTTGTGGAGAAACTTGAAAAAAGAATTATGCATTGGAAGAATAAATTGTTATCTTTCGCGGGTAGACTTCAACTTATTATTTCAGTTCTGTCCTCTATGCATATTTATTGGTCCTCGGTGTTTATCTTGCCAACTCGGATTATTAATGAGCTTGAAGCTAGAATGCGGAATTTCTTATGGAATCAAGATGTTTCTTTTAGTAGAGGTAAAGCGAAAGTTTCTTGGAAGTCGGTTTGTACTCCTAAGTTTGAAGGGGGTTTGGGCATTAGACGTATTGGGGATATGAATAAAGCCCTAATGTCGTCTCACATTTGGAGCATTGTCTCGAAGCGGGAGTCTCTTTGGGTTGAGTGGATACATTCTTATCGGCTAAAAGGCAAAAGCTTCTGGGTTTGTAAATTGCCTTCTAACTCTTGTTGGTCATGGCGAAAGCTTATTCAGATGCGGCCGATTATTCGTAAACACATCTGGTTCGAAGTAGGGAATGGTCTTAATACTTCAGCTTGGTTTGATTTTTGGAGCGATTTGGGGCCGCTTGGTGAGTTTCTGACGCCAAGAACTATCTCAGATGCTGATTTTCGGTTCGATGACAAGGTGGAGGATATTTTTTCTAACGGTTCTTGGAAGTGGCCGGATGCTTGGAGGGATCTGTTTCCTGTTCTCATTCAGCTCGATCAATTTCATTTGGATATGTCTAAACATGACCGATTGCTATGGAAAGATGGTGTTCATACTGAGGAGTTCTCTTCTTCAGCTGTTTGGAATTCGGTTCGGCATAGAGAGCCGGAGATAGACTGGTGCAGTTTTGTTTGGTTTGCACAATGTATCCCTAGGCATGCGTTTATGATGTGGCTGATAATGAAGGGTAAGCTTCTTACTCAAGACAAAATTTTACAATGGGATTTTGATCGGCGTAAAAACATGAACCTGATGTGCTGCTTACTATGCTATGAAAATTATGATTCTCATCCTCATTTATTCTTTGAGTGTAAGTTTGCTTCTCAAGTGTGGTTTTTGATTCGTAATAAAGTGGGGATGAATGATGTGTGTCCGAGGTGGGTGGATATTGTCGAATGGCTTCGGGCTCGAGCTCACTCAAAGAAAGTGGAAGTTTATGTTGCTAAGATTCTAGTTGCGGCTGCTGCGTATACTATTTGGCAAGAGCGGAATACAAGGTTATTTAAAAATCAATTACGCCCTCCTAAAACGGTTAGTGATGTCATTCTAAATACAGTCAGGTATAAGTTGATGGGTGCGAAATTGAAGAACACGGATAGGGTACGCAAGTTGCTTGGGGAATGGAGGATTACTAACGAAAGAGATAATGATGGAGGCCGATTAGTTTGTAGTCTTCTTTGGGTGTCTAGAATTTTTGTCTAGGTGGTTTCTTTGGCTGGTTGTTTATTTTTGTGTTATTTATTTGTTTTACTTTCATGGGGCATGTCTCATGATTGAACTAGTGTAGACTCTCTACACTACTTGTGTTTTGTTGGTTGTGAATATATAGAATCACCGGGGTAACCCTTTACCCAAAAAAAAACAATCTCCGCTTGATGATGAGATAGCCAATCCATCCCAATAACGACGTCGAAACTACCCAGTGTGATAGGAATAAGATCGACAGAGAAAGTCTGACCAACTAAGACGAGGTTACAACCTTTTACTACGTGTGTGGCTTCAAGACTTTTACCGTTAGCTAGTTCTACCATGTGTTTGGTGTTCAGAAGTGTTGGAGTGCGCTTAAGCATTTGGCTAACTTTTAAGGACACATAACTAGTATCGGCACCCGAATCGAATAAAACAGTAACAAAGAAGTCATCCAGAAGAAACTTACCCATCACAACGTTGGGATCGTTTCTTGCTTCTCCCTGACCAATCACGAACACACGGCCCCTTGCTCCATTACCATTGTTGTTTCCCCCATTGCCGCCTCCATTGTTGCCTCCATTGTTGTTCCCATTGTGGTTCCCGTTTCCTTGATTGTTGTTGTTCTGATTCCGGTTCAGTTGGGGGCAGTTTCTCTTAAAGTGGCCTTCAGCGCCACACTGAAAGCATCCTTTATTGCCCTGTTCTTGTTGCTGCTGGTGGTTCTGTGGAGCTTGTTGCTGTTGGCGATTCTGATTCACAGGACGCGGGCTCCTGCAATCCTTAGCTTCATGACCCAGCTTTTGACATCTCTGACAGCGACCTTTGACTGCCCGTTGTGATGCTTGTTGCACCGGTTGCATTTGGGGTGGTTCCCTCGGTATCCACCCTGTCCTTGATTACCAGAAGATTGCTGACCAAGACTCTGGTAGTCATGTCTTTCGCTGCTGAGACTGAACTGAAGTAGAACCCTTTCCGGAGTTCCCATCCCATTTTCGCTTGTTATCGGTAGGTGCATCAGAAGTAGATGTGGCACTGATACGTTTGGGTAGCCTGTTTTGCTCCACTGCCTGGTCGGTGAGACGATGAGTCATCTTGATAATTTGCTGAATGGTACCCAGGTTGGCTGAAGTTACGTGACTTTGAATCTCTGGTACAAGGCACTTGAGGTACAACTCAATAAGTTTGATGGGAGGGTCCACCATAGTTGGACACAGGATGGCCAGCTCATTTGACCTCTTAGTATACGCCTCAATCTCAGACCCCGTCATCTTCAGATTGTAAAATTCCACTTCTAGCTTGTGGATGTCATCCCGACTACAGTACTCCTCCTTGATCAGCTCTTTGAAACCATTCCAGGGTGTGGCATTAGAAACTGCCAGTCCTAGTAGTTGAACCTGTGCCTTCCACCAGGTTAACGCAGCTCCTTCAAGTGTTCCGGTAGCATATTTCACCCTACGGTCTTCGGGGCATTCGCACATCTCGAAAACAGACTCAAGCTTTTCAAACCAGTGAAGAAGGCCCACTGCTCCTTCGGTGCCACTGAAAGTGGTAGGTCGGCAGTCCATGAACGTCTTGAACGTGCACACAGGAGGTTGAGCATGTTGACCTGTTACGCGAGAATAAAAGACAAGGTTAAGCACGAGGGCTGTTTTGTGAAGGTAGGATCTAAACGTCCTATGGTGAGTTGATATAGCAGGTTATACCTCCTGCAGGATTAGCTGCGAGTGCCTCAGCGACTCGTTCGTTGATCAAAGCCGTCAACTGGGCTTGAGTGAGGTTGATACGTCCTCCGCGTCCGCTCATGATCTTCGTAATGAAGCAACGTAAGTGAGGAAAGTAAAGCGAAAGTGCGTAAGTGTGGGACGACATTAGAGAGTAAGCACACAAGGTTCAAATAGCAATTATCACATTATCTAATGCACAGTGAGAACTATCTAACCGACAATATAACATAAATCATACCACTTATGGTGTCGAGTCTTGCACGTGGAGCGAAGCGTCGTTGTGGATCGTTGAGCACTGTACTGGTTATAGTCTGGTTTTATAAAAAACTTTTCCCTTTTTAAAAACCAAGTTCACTATAACCAATGGCTCTGATACCAATCTGTCACACCCCCAAAATCCACCCTGCGGAGTACCACCGCTTGGAGGCGTGACGTGACCAGGATCGAGCCACCAATCATATTGAACATCGTAATTAAGTAAATAAGACCAACCACAATACGATTGGTGACCAAAGCCAGTTAACCATGTTTAGTTTAAACAGCGGAAGCATGAAAGTAAATCCAAAAGCACAAGTTCACAGTTTATAAGTTAAAGTTCAAAACGCTAGTTTAATAAGTTCATAAGGTTTTAAATAATAAGTACGGAACATAACAGTCCGTACACCACAACGACTCCTTCCTCGTGCAAGCTCCAAGCGTTTAGTGACCTGTAAGGCATGTAACAACGAGTCAACAACAAAGTTGAGTGAGTTTACGTTTGGTTGTTTAGTTTTAAGTTGTTTTCTGAAAAACGTGGTTTGACTTTCGTTGGCGTAATTGCCGTGGGGGTTACCCCGTAGTTGAAAGTATGTTTAACCAGTTCCTTTTTCATTACCCAAACCATAACCATAATCAGTGGGGGCTTTCCCCGTTTGAACTACTAGACGGTATGATATCGACTGCTACGCAAATAAGTTGTGCCCTATATCAGTGTCTATCATCACTGACAATCTGCCATAGTCCATTAGTACACGCCCGTCTGACTGGCACGGTGTGAGGTTTGTTAAACCTAATAGCGCTATTAACTAATGACCCGCTCGCCATTGGCCTCGGCGATTAAGTCGATATAATTTGAGGGACTTCATGATAGAGTTTTGTCTAGCTAGTTTTAAGGTTGTTGTCCTACCCAAGGAGGACGAACGTACGTATTCTGCACCAGGAGAATTCGTAGGATTAATAATGGCATCCTGCCTATGGAGGATGGCCATACATATCCTACCCAAGGAGGATATGTAGATCCCATTTTAATTTCTTTAACCCATTCCCAACCACCGGGAATCCCATGCCTTAGAAAGTGTGAACTCACCTTGGTTTGCTCGGTTAGATTCTCAATATAGCTAACAGTCAAGGTCGGTCAATCACGTCCTAGTATGATTTACCAGTTAGTCATTTAGTGGCTTTCAAATAGAACACAAAGTTCCTACACGTATCTATCACACAACATGCATCACTTTAACGGTTTATGCTCATCTAAGTTTCCCATCCATTCCCCACTCAAAATCAAACATACGATAATTCACATAACATATATAACATGTTAGATCATTCACAGATAGCATACTCGACATTTAGACACGCAAGTCACAACTTATGTCATTTCAGCATAAATATTCAAAACCGGGCTGTTTTTGGACATTTTAATAAAACAGTTAACTTATTCCAAAAATTCCCAAATTTTTACAGAACGTCTTAAACGTTCCAAATTTTATTGTGTAAAAATATCGGGGTCCGGTTCATTACCAATATTTTATAAAAATTCATTTTCCGGACTGAACTCAGATTTATATTTTTCTGACCACAGTCCACGGAATAATTTATTAAAAATTCATCGAGCGTCCGATTTACGAAATTCCAGTGGGCTAATTACAAATACATCGGTGGTCATCTACCGTACAAGTTTCAGGATCCAACTCTATACAGAACCCGAGTTATGACAGAAAACAAAACATATATTTTCAGCAGAAAAACGCAGCTCTAGCTGCTGATACGAAATGACGCTTTAAAAATAGTAAACGAAGTCCAAAAATTACGATTCCGGTGCCATTAGAACCGTATTTCATAATAACACGTTTTAGACTCAAAATATCAGTTTTCCGTTGAATTTATAACCTGTTTACAGCCAACTAAAGTTGGCTGTAAAACCGGGACAGATTCTGTTTTCACTTTCTAACTTACTAACTTGTGTTCGATTGATTCCGTTAATCATGTTTAGTGACCACAACAACATCACATATTAATATTAATCAGCAAAACATCAGATAATCAACCAATAATCATAATCACACAAGATCTACATGATTTACACTAATATTCATCCATTAACCACCTTGTTCATCACTTTAGTAGACTTTAGACTTGATCTTATATGTTCATCATTTTTATCCGACAATTCTCTTATTAACCACTTTAGACAAGATCAAGAAGGTGTTTAGAAGCACTTACAACTAGCACAAGGCTAGGGAAGATCAAAGGCGTAAAAGTGGTGGATAAAAGAAACGTAGTGAGGTCCTTGAGATTCCGAGTGCACCGAGCTTCCTTATGTGATCCCTTGCACCTTTGTATGTAAGAAAATGGCAAGATTGAAACTTGAATGATGGTGGGGTGTTGGCTATGGTTTCAGCCGAGATCAATGGCAAGAGGCAGAGAGTGAGTGAAATTTGTTGGTGGGTTTGTGAAGTGTGTGGTGGACCAACATTCTTATATAATATCCATTCATCCTAATTGTCCCATGGATCTTATGTTGTCAAGATATTTAACAAGGTGATAAAAATAATCAATAAAGGACATGGTGTGTCACCCTTTGTGGTGACCGATCGGTTACAGGGGGGGGGGGTTGGTTCAACTTCAACTAGATACTTAAAGTCTAGTTATGTTAAGTTAGGAGGTTAATTAGTGTATATTGTGTGTGTAAGTTATAACGGGTGTTAGGGTATTCGGGGATCCTAACTGGCTCAGAAAAAGAAAAACAGTGTCAATGACAATATTTTTGTGTTCCGGGTAGAGTCCGGTTGTTCGGTTCGACACTGTTCCGTTAAACTGCTTAATTAATTCGTAAAGCGTCCTACATATATATTTTTGCAACGTTTTTAATTTTTAACACTCAGGAAGGCATACCGGACTATTTAGTAACTTTTCTGTATCCTACTAGTATGTTAACAAATACATGTAAGTATAACACAGATATCGGAAAGCAGTTAAGTAATTCCACACAGTCGTCAAGCACTTTAATTATCAAAAAAAAAATTTTGTACGGTTACATGTAAATTTGAGGGTTGTCACATACTCTTTTTTTGGGTAAAGGGTTACCCCGGTGATTCTATTATAAAACAACCGCAAATAAGTACAAGTAGTGAGGAAGAGTTCCACACTAGTTCATATATAGGACATGCCCCATATATGTAAAGCCAACCAACAAAGTACTTATGACCTCACATACCCTAGCCTACTAAACATCAAAAATGACTATCTAGTAGACAAACAAAATAAAACAAAAACAAACATCATCCTCCATCATCAAAAATAAAATTGTCGATAACCGGCAACCCCTTCACACGACCCCGAGACAATCTATCCATTGAATAACTTTGGGGAAGATGTGCTTGCTCCTACTCTTGCAGACGAAGATGTCATAAATCCATTTGTTTCATTGTAGACTTCTGTGACTTCTTCATCATCCGAGTCTTGCTGATCATTATGAGCCCCACTACTAGACTGACCCATATGAAGACCCTTATCCCGTAAAACATCGAAGGAGTTCTTAGATAAGACGTTCGATTGCTGAGCCGATGGATTGGTCCCCCCATGATGTTTTGGTCCAATTGGCCTATACTCGAACTTCTGTTTCTGCTTGTTTACAGGAAAACCTGGATTCCTAGCCGCTTTCTTACGAACCACATCCGTAAACCCGTCCTTGTCTACTACCGGTTGTTTCCCTTGCTGCCTATTATTCCCTTCATATTGTTTCTTAATGTTAATCGACTTCTTAGGATCCCCCCTAGTCTGCCTCGGGCAAGTATCATCAGAATGCCCAAACACTTTGCAATGAGCACACCTATAAGGACTCCATTCATACTCCACATAAAGTTTCTGTTTGACAAAACCTTCACCCTCAAGGTCAGGAACCGCTATAACTATCTCCTCCTTAAGATCATTATCGGCTGAGATTTCTAATAACGCTCTAGCATAACTACTCCTTCCCCAGGTATCCATACACATGGACGAGGTGTACGAGTCCAACATCTTCGGATCACCAATAGCCGTAGCTATCATACTCAAACCATCCTCTGTATACGCAGCAATCGGGACATCATGGATTTTGACCCACAATTGCAATTTCTTGACCTCCTTCTTTTCCAGTTTTGATGTGGGTGACCAAATATTAAGAAAAATAGGCTGACCTCGAATAATCCATGGTCCTTCTTTCAGCACATTTGTCATCCCGTCTTTATCAGCAAACTTCAAAAAGAAGAATCCATTAGCATTCATCATGGATTTTTGCAATCCATGTTTCTTCCAATTTGTCCGCACAAAATAATCCACCACCGGGTACGCAACTCGGTCCCCTAGGAAGTAACCATAAAGAGTATTTGCTAGCTTCTCTTGAACTACTCTAACCGAGTCACGAGGCAACACCACATCACAACCCTCATGCGCATCAGTGCTTGCAAGAAACCTGAAGTTTACCTTAACCGACTTGGCTGCACAAACTGAATCTGCATAAGACATTGGCTTAGAATTATTGTTCAGGTCACTTCGGTTCCCCTGCGACCCTGCACAACCTTCCAAATTACCCGAAACCCTGAGATCAGCCCGCATATTCTCAACCGGTTCTGAGACCTTTGTGAGTTCCTCGAAGATGTTAACACCACGTCTTGGCTGCACAGTGTTCCCATCAACAACCAGAATACGATCAGCTATCTCTTTAAACGACAGTGGCTGTTTTGCACCAAGATTCGTTCGTTCGTCCATTACCAATTAGATAACTGATGTACGTCGGCCAAACAATGTTCTGTGACAACCTTGATCTGAACGGCTGAAAACCAGATAAAAGCAAACAAGATCGTGATAAACCCTAGTAGCCGCCGTCAACCACCAGATGAAATTTCCGACCCCCTAATCTGATGTAACAAATAATGAGAATCAAGGAGTAATCTGAATTGCCAAAACCCTAAATTAAAGTGCCGTTGAAAATGGATTGCCGATCCCTAATTAGCAGCCGCCAAATCCCCTTCAACAATCAGCAAAAACAAAGGAAAAAAACGAAACCCTAACTACAAAGCTAATCTGATTTCACCCGGTTATGTATCAAGGATCGATTGAAACAAACCTTAAGATAATAACCAAGATCAATCGAGAATAGGAGAAGCAGAAATCAGTTAGGGTTTCACGAGAATACCAATGTCGCCAAAATCGCCCAGAGAGCTATTCCAACCGTGCCTTGTCTTAGAACTGTAACCTGAGAAAGAAACCTGCGAAAAATCAACATAAAGTTGAGCGAGTTCATAGTTTGTTTGTAAAAGATTTGAAATAAATCTCTTTGAATAACCGGTTTTTGAAGTATTGTTGTGAAAACGAATTTAAAATCATTTTCATATATAAAACAAGTTTTCATGTGTACCCCACGTACTCATATATAATTTAAGTTTTTCTTGAGTACCCCACGTACTCAAGTATAATTCCCGTTTTCTTGAGTACCCCACGTACTTCAAGTTATAAATCAAGTTTTTTTCTTGAGTACCCCACGTACTTTAAGTTATAAATCATACCCCACGTACTTCAAGTTATAAATCAAGTTTTTCTTGAGTACCCCACGTACTTCAAGTTATAAATCAAGTATTCTTGTATGTATCATGTTTTCTTGTATAAATCAAGTCTTTTTTTTATGTATCATGTATAAATCAAGTATTTTTGTGTACACCACGTACATGGGGAGTACTTGTTGTGACTCCCTGTCGGAGTACTCGTTCTGACTCCTTGTCGGAATACTCGTTCTGATTCCTTATCGGAGTACTCGTTCTGACTCCTTGGCGGAATACTCGTTCTGATTCCTTATCGGAGTACTCGTTCTGACTCCTTGGCGGAATACTCGTTTTGATTCCTTATCGGAGTACTCGTTCTGACTCCTTGGCGGAATACTCATTCTGATTCCTTATCGGAGTACTCGTTCTGACTCCTTGGCGGAATACTCGTTCTGATTCCTTATCGGAGTACTCGTTCTGACTCCTTAAAACGCATCATACTTGGTACCCGTTCTCACCAAGAGTGCTTCTTGTTTTTGTATCATATCATTTATAAACATTGTAACATTTGTAAACTCTTGTATTTGTATTTCCCCGTAGTTTAGAAAACTAGAATTCGTACGAATGCACATTTCGAAAAATACGCTTGTCTGAAAAACCGGTATAAAACATAAGCTTTTCGTAACCCATTTGTGTCAGTTACAACTTGCTTGTAAAATGGTTTATAAGTATGTAATTCTTGTATGCTTTGCATAAAGTGCATGTCTTTCCACCCCAAAAACATTTATAAAAATGTAAAACCATAAAATGTGGGGTTATGAACTCACCTGAATATTCCTGTGCATAGCTAGCTAATTACGACTTCGTGATGTCGTTTCCAAGACTTGACTTGCTAGCGTGCATTCTACAATATTCCTAACACGGAATATATCTAATAAGTTTCTAAATAACGCAGTAACTAACTACGTGTAATCGAGCTCTACCGAATCGTTGACCGAACGATATGACGGTAAATTGTCAACTTAAAAGAAGCGAAGAAGTTATACTTGTTAGCTCGCTTTAAGAAGTCGTATGTTGATATAAAGGAATATTCGTATGAAAGTAATATATAATAAACTCGTATTATATATATTGCGTCTTGTGTATATTTGCCAAAAATATACGTATGTGCCGTCTAGGCGTATAAAATAAATATAACAGTAATATTTATTTCGTAAAAGAATCGTCGACTTGTATTGGAAAATAAATATATAACTATATTTATTTATAAAAGGAATCGAGTTTGTTTGAAATACATATAATAATAACTATATTTATTTTTGTTGTCGAAATAATTTCCGTATCGTTGTTCTCGTAAGTTGTAAGTTGTGGTTGAAAGAAGCTTTATATTCGAATCTTGTTTTTCAAAAGTCGCTTTATATCAAAAGCACGTGTTGTTTTATAATAAAATTCGCTTTATTTTACGGATTTCTCGAAAAACGGGCAGAGTTTCCTCTGTTTTTGGACGCCCCGACAACACAAGTTGTCGTTATTTTAACAAAATTCAATCAAGATTCAATAACATCAATATAAACGAGATACTAAATAAATCCAAGTACTCTTTAACTATCACTTTTCGTTAATTTGTTCGGTTCGAGCTCGTTAGTCACGTAAAAAAATAACGTAATAAATTGCGCCGTTTACCAAATCCTCATGTCGAAATGCTAACTCAGTTGACCAGGTCAACTAAGTTGACCGGCTGAGTTGACCGAGTCAACTCGGGTTGACCGTGTTGAGTTGACCCGAAAGCTGAGTTGAACCTTTTTGACCCGAAGAACCCGAACCGAGTTCTGTAGACTGTCTTCGACTGTTGACCCGAGCCGTTGACCAGATGACCCGTTTGACCAAGTTTTGACCCTGTCTGACCCGAACCCGTAGCCTCGAACCTGAACCGGTATCCGAATCCCACTCCAATATGGACTATGTGAGTCGAAAATCAACAAGACAAGACCCGAACAGAAACTAGATGCACCGAGAACCACCATCGGCGCCGCCGGTGTGGTCCCGTCCGTCGGCCGGCTGCCGTCATCATCTTCAAGATCATCATCGTCCTCAACAACACAGCAACATCATCATAATGACCATCACCATCCTTTATCTTCTAAAAACAAAAGAAAACGGGGGATAGAGAAGTGCTCTTACCGGGGTTTTGTCGGATAATGGCTAGGACCGCCAGTCCTTGACGCAGACCGCCGGGTAAATGGACCGACCGCCAGTCCGAGATTCCGACTGTCAGTTCTCCCTCTCCGACTCTCGGTCTCTCCCTCTCCCGTCTCTTTCGGTGTCGCTCCGCCGCACGCCACCACCATCTGGTGGTGGCTGCAGATAAGCAGAAGAGAGAAGGGGGGTGTCTCACCCGTCAGAGAGAACCACCGGCAGTCGCCGGTTCCCTGGGGTTGTCGTCGGACTAAAATCAGTGGGGGGAAAGGTGACCGAGGAGTGTTGAACTTGTGTAGATGGAGGGTTATGAGCTGGGATTTGTATATTGTGTTGTTACTTGTATGTAAGGGTTTGTTATTTAGGGTGGTCTGATATATAACCGAGAGAGAGGAGACAGACTTAAGGCTGTATTTGTTTTACTTTTGTGGAATGAGCATAAAACCATAAGGCCCCATATAAATATCCTGTTTAATGGTTATTGCTTGGTGGTTCATGTATCAATTTATTAATCATAAGTTCTTATGCTCTAAACTTTAGAGACAAATCTTTTGATGAGATTTGATGAGATTTTGCAAGGTTTATTAAGATTTGCTAAGATCTTGACAATATTTTGTAGGGATTTGTTAGTATCTAATATATTATGTACCGGTTTAGGCTTGTGGGTTTTGGGCTTGGGCCCAGGGCCCACAAGCCCATCTCATGTGTAAGTGGCCCGAAATTCCTACGAGACCCGATATCGTGACCCATACTCCATAAGCATAAAATATTCGTGTAACATCCATGTTTGTCGGCGTCGTCAGTATTTTGTACGGTATCAGTCCGTTGTAGCGTAATATTCAGCAGATTTTCCGTAGATCACCACACGCGCACTGTATAGCTGAACAAACGTTCCTGGGCACTCCAAGGGCCTAATTAAGTTAATTTGTGTTGTAAACACTATTTATTATCGCGTTAATCGCCTTCTTGCCACGTAATTAAGGGCGTAAATTACCGGTTGTCACACAGAAAGTTTGGCTAATTGGCAGAACAGACCCCTGAGTCCCCGAACTTGATTTTTGATGTGTTTTGACACGTTTAAGCCCCGTTAACCTCACGTTAAGGCTCAAATATGAAGTTAAAGTAAAGGGAACTTAAATTGTGCTAAAAAAACATCTCGGATGTCGGCTCGTTTGGTCGTACGGTTGCGTTGTTCGGCTAATTACGAAGGAAGTCGTAATGAACGCAAAAACGATCCAAAATTACACGACGAATGGATTTTTGACAAGCCAATCACTAAAACATAATATTTTAATGATTACATAAATTTTTGGATGTCCGGATGTATTCAAAACGTAAGTTATGCCCGAAAATGCAAACTTATGCACTTTTTTGACGCTTTTAGTCCCTGAATGACCAAAAGTTTATTTTAGCGCACAAAACACCTCAAAGCCTATTTCTAAGCTATGTAAAAGATATTTATGGCATATTTAACTTATGATCAAGTTCCGGAATGTTCGTTACAGTACGAATCGGCATACTTTCGCAGTTTGTCGAAATTAGTCCCTGCAAGAGAATAAACTTGATTTCGGCATACCAAACCATCCAAAACTTATTTCTAAGTTATGTAAAGGTTATTTAAGGTATATTAAGCCTATGTCACTATTCCAGAGTGTTTGTTGCATTAAACTGGTTATATTTACGCATCAGATCGCGTATAACCTTCTAGAAAGCCATTTAGAGCTCGAAATCGAACAATAATTGATATGTGCAAACGATACACATATTTATACAAATACTAAGTATGAAATATAATGTTTCATTGGTTTGGTATTTGTTTAGTGGTTGAAGTGACACAGGTGTCACAGTCTCCCCTACTTTAGGAAATTTCGTCCCGAAATTTAATTTTAGAGGAAACTTGTGAGGACAACTATGATGGTTTCGCTTCTGAATGAATCCCTCGAACCCCTAAGTAAAACTATGGGCCATATTTGGATTCTTAGCGAAATTGTCAACTGTCAAAGTGAAGTCCTTGTAGTAACAAAACATGGAGTTTCGAACTACGGACAGAAGAACGTTTCTTATGAAGACTTATCATGGGAAACTTGTGTGTGCTCGAAATCAGAATGGGAGAGTGTAAGATAAAATGACATTGGTCAAGGTTCAGGACTTCTAGTAACTTAAATAACGCTACGTTCGCAATGTAATAAGGAACACTTATATATAGGAAGTACCAGCGGCGTATCCACCATGCCCCTTTCTACATTGTTCCCGTATCGTTATTCTTGCCACTATAGGTCTTAACACATGACAAAACTTGCTGTGGTTTCTGTGCACTGAATTCCATAATTATGTGTGCATCCATAATTACGTAGTTCCTTGCACAGTCCGCACAGTTCATTTCATAATGCGTAGGGGAAAAATTCAATCGAATAAACATGAAGTGACTTGATCAGACCACCAAAGGATCTTTTTAACTAGATCAACGAGCGATCTTTTTAACTAGATCAACACATGATCTTTTTAACTAGACCGTCGTACGATCTCCTTAAATAGACCACTTAAGGGATCTTTTCAATTATATCATCACATGATATTCCTAACCAGATTTTTGAATCAATCTGTTTAACTAGACCGCTCGAGGGGTCCAATTATAGAATAGTACTTCATAACCCAAGGGATTTAACTACAATGTAGAAGCCCATTAAGGATTTAAGATAGTACTTTTGGATATCCTTCTATGAATCCCTCATATGAGATATGGAAGATTCTATGAGGATTTGGATAATGAATATTCGGATTACACAAAAAAAAAACACAAGACATAAAGAAATCGCATAAACACATAATCATATAATTGTTTAACTTTTATTTTGTTAATTTTCTTGTTAATTGAGTACACGAGTATTCAAAGCACACTAGGAATTCAATCCGTGGATTCCATTTGACACTTTTTTTTGGGTAAAGGGTTACCCCGGTGATTCTATATATTCACAATTACTAAAAAACAAGTAGTATGGAAAGCCCATACTAGTTCTAACATGGGATATACCCCCATGATAGTAAACAAGCTAAACAGCATACAACTGAATCACAATTCAATACCCACTAGACAATGATCTAGAAAACAACTTCAAAACAAAACAAAGATTCTAGCCACCATCGTCAAGCATCGAGTCTTCGTGAATATCCCACAGCTCTAGAAAGCGTCTCACTCTATCCGTGTTCTTGTATTTAGCTCCCATAAGTTTATACCGAACCGTCTGAAGAATCGAAGAGATAATCGTATCCGGTGGTGTCGTCTGATTTTTAAACAACCTAGCATTTCGCTCCTGCCAAATGAAATAAGCTGTTGCTGCCACTATAAGTCGACTGGAGTAATTGGAGGCTGATTTAGACGCTCCCCTCGCCAGAAGCCAAGCCGTGACTTCTATCCACTTAGGTTCAACCCTACCCATATTCGCCTTATCCCTAACCGAACACCATATTTGAGCAGAAAACTTACATTCAAAGAACAGGTGATCATGAGAGTCATTATTCGTATAGCAAAGTAAGCAGCACATCATATTCATGTTCTTCCTTCTAGATAAATCCCACTGTAAGATTTTATCCTGAGTCAAGAGTTTCCTGCGAATGATAAGCCACATAAGGAATGCATGCCGAGGAATGCATTGAGAGAACCATACCACATTCACCCATTCCACTTCCGTCTCCCTAGATCTGATAGATTGCCACACACACGAAGACGAATGCTCATTTAATTTGTCGCCATCTTTCCAAAGAAATCTATCACTTCTATTCGGATTAATCTGCAAGTTATCAAGCTGAATCAGGACCGGAAACAGGTCACGCCAAGCCGTAGGCCACCTCCAAGAACCATTCATCCAAATCTCATTGACCGAGGCATTAAGAGAGAAACCATCCGAGGAGATAATCCTAGGAGTTATAAAGCTCGCCAACGGCCCACATTCACACCAACGATCATACCATGCAGAAGTCATCCTACCATCGCCTAGCTTGGACCAAACATGATGTCTGATTAACGGACGTAACTGTAGAATTTTTCTCCAGCTCCAACAACAAACCGAAGGAACTCTACATTCCCAAAAATTAGAATTCCTTAACCTGTTAGAATAAATCCATTGAACCCAAAGAGAATCTCGCCTGGTAATGATGCTCCAAACATGAGAAACCATGAGAGCTCTATTAACATCCTGAATCCTTTGCAAACCAAGGCCACCTTCATATTTCGGCTGACATATAGAATTCCACGAGACCTTTGTTTTTCCTCTTTGAAAGGACCCATCTTGAGACCACAAAAATTCCTCATTCTATTCTCTAGCTCCTTGATAACCCGAGCTGGAAGGATTAACACCGAAGCCAAAAAAATGTGCATAGAGGATAACACGGATAATAGAAGTTGTAATCTACCCGCAAATGATAGAAGCCGATTCTTCCAACTCATAATACACTTCTCCAACCTTTCTATAAGGATACTACAATCTTTGTAAAGGAGCCTAGACGAAATCAATGGAACTCCCAAATACCTGACCGGTAACTCGCCTTCCACAAAGGGAATAATACCTAGGATCGCCAATTTGACATGCTGAGGAACATTACAAAAGAAGCCGGTACTCTTTTGAACACTTGGAATCAACCCAAACATACGAGTGAATTGAGAGAGAGCATTCATAATACATTTGGCCGAGTTCACATCTCCTCTAGCAAAAAGAAATAAGTCATCCGCGAAACAAAGATTGATAATACGTTGGCGTTGACACTTGTTATGGAATCTGAAGGACGAATCAATAGAAGATGCATGTTGTAAAGTACACGTCAAAACTTCCATAACCAATGTGAATAAATAAGGAGAGATTGGATCTCCTTGACGTAAGCCACGTTTGCCCTTGAAGAAACCATGAACACTACCATTCACGCAAATAGAGTATGATGGAGTAGAAACACAAAGCATAATCCACTCTATCATCTTCTGGTTGAACCCAAAACCCAGTAACACATTTTCAAGAAACTTCCAATCAACAGTATCATAAGCTTTTTGGATATCAACTTTAAACGCACATCTTGGAGGGCCATAATCTCTGTGATAATTATGCATTAATTCCTGCGTAAGAAGAATGTTATCCGAAATTTTCCTACCCGGAACAAAAGCTGACGGATTGATGCTGACAATCTCATTAAGGGCCACCTTCAAGCGATTAGACACAATTTTGCTAATACACTTGTAAATAACATTGCAACAAGCAATAGGACGAAAATCCTTTACCGAAGCAGGAGTAGTCATTTTGGGCAGAAGAACAATAAGTGTATGATTTATTTCCTGAAGTAACCGACCTGAATTAAAGAAATCCATAATAGCGTTTGTAACATCAGTTCCCACAATCGCCCAAGAACTCTTGAAAAAAGCCGCTGTGTACCCATCAGGACCTGGGGCTTTATCATTACCGATGGCAAACATAGCTGATTTAACCTCCTCCACTGTGATAGGACGAACCATATTATCGGCAACATTCTAGTGAAGACGATTCATAAAGATATCCGGCGACAGCGTCAAAGAGATATCACCTTCACAACCTAAAAAAGTCTCATAATATTTGACAAATGTATTTGGAACGGACTCACCTTCACAAAAATTCCCATTATTATCCGTAATCCCTTCAATACGAGTTCTATGGTTTCTAGCTTTAAGCGACATTTGAAAATATTTAGAATTAGCATCCCCCGCTCGCAACCAAGCCACTTTCGACTTCTTCTTAAGAAAACGTTCCTCATCAAGGCACGCTTCTTGAAAATCTCTAGTAACAATAGCTTCCTCGCGTCTCGCATTCTCATTGAACGGATCTTTCTCTACCTCCCTTTGAATAGCATCTAGCTTTCCACGTAAGTCATCAACCTTTTTATGCAAATTACCCTGTTTGAATAATAGAGATCTAAGAGGAGATTTTAGAGCACGAAGCTTTTTAACCAACCGAAACTGATGAACTCCCATGACGGATAGATCCCAATTACTCTTGACAATATCCAAAAAACCCGGCTTATGCACCAAGAAATTAGCAAATTTGAACGAATTGGCCCTTTTCTTCACCATCTTATTAATTTTAAGAATGCACGGGCAATGGTCAGACACTCGATACGGTTGAAACATCGCAACCGCTTCAGGAAAATCACTGACAAACTGAATATTTCCCATGGCCCTGTCGATTTTCTTTAATAACCCAATCCCTTTTTTCGGCTTTTGGTTCCACGTGAAGTGGAAACCTATGCTCTTAATATCCGCCACTTCAATCTGATTAACACATTCTTGAAACTCCCGCATACTAGTAGAGATATCTGACGTTCCCATAGATTTATCTTCCAAGTTCAAAGCGGAGTTAAAGTCCCCCATAATAACCCAAGGATTATTATCAACCAGAATCTTGTGCCTAGCCAAGTGACTCCACAGCTCTCTTCTTGTAATGTAAAAATTAGAGGCATAAACAATCGAGCAGAAAATAACCTTTTTATCACTCTTAAAGATCATTTGAACATGTATCACCTGAGAAGTTTGAGCTAAAACCATTATATCAAACATATCCGGGTTCCATCCAATAATAATACGAGTACCTTTATCACATTGGCCACCATTAGACGTCCACTCCCAATTACGAAAGACTGACCTGCAGATTTTATCCAGTTTACTAACCTCAACATGAGACTCAAGCACCGCACAAAAACTAACACCATTCTCCCTCACCACCTGACGAACCTCCGTTTGTTTCAGAGGGCGGTTCAACCCCCTAATGTTCCAAGTAGCTAGGCTAACCATCTGCAACATTTGGAGAAGGAGTGCTTGCCCCTTTAGTGTCTTTCGGCTTGTAAGAATCTCCCACCAGAAAATCATTCGTCTCGTTATAAACTTCCATCACCTCCTCATCATCGGAATCTTCAAAATCACCACCATTCGAACCTCTACTACTTTGTCCTTCATCCGCATCAACTGAATTTAAAACATTAAATGGGTTCGTCGACTGAAAGTTCGGACCAGCCGACTTAATGTTTAAATCCGGTTTATGTTTGTTAGTAATCGGCCTATACTCAAACTTTGGTTTTGGTTTAGGAATATAAATACCCGGTTTTCTAGCTACCTTCTTGCTTTGCACTTCCATATAGCCGTCATCATCTACTCTAGGAGTCGTCTTAAGTTGAGATTTACCTTGATTACCAGGATGCCTAACAACTTTCTGAGTAGCAGGTTTCCTTGGATTTTTTGGGCACGAGTCATTAGAATGACCGAAAACACAACATGTCGAGCACCTTAGAGGATTCCATTCGTATTCAACCTACATTGTTTCCTTCAAAAATCCATCACCATTCGGATTGGGAATAGCCATAGTAAGTTTCTCTTTAAGTTCTTTATCCGCTGACACTTCAATAAGAGCACGAGCAAAACTACTTCTACCCCAGTTATCCACACACAAAGACGTTGTGTACGAGTCAAGCAGTTTTGGATCACCAATGGCAGTAGCAATCATACTAAGTCCGTCCTCCGTGTAAGCAGCAATCGGAACTTCATGGACTTTTACCCATACTTGAACTTTTTTAACCTCCTTCTTCTCTAGCTTGGTAGTTGGAGTCCATTCCTGAAGAAAGAATGGTTGTGACCGAATAATCCACGGACCAGAAGCTAGAACATCCAACATACCCTTTTGATCTTCGAACTTAAAAAAGAAAAAGCCATTTGCGTTCATCATTGACTTTTGTAATCCAAACTTTTTCCAGTTATTTTTAACAAAATAATCAACCACAGGATACGCAATGCGATCACCCAAGAATTACCCATACAATGTATTTGCTAACTTATCCTGAACAACCCGAACCGATTCCACTGGAAGAACAATATCACAATCATCGTGCTGCAAAGAACTAGCAAGAGACCTGAAATTTACTTTCTGAAATTTCTGATTTTTCACCGATTCCGCTTAAGACATAGGCTTAGATAGATTATCCACACCCTGTTCGCTGACTTCATCTGTAATCGACCCTCCCTGATTCAGATTATCCACCATTACCGGCTCCGTTATCTTTAATAATTCATCAATTACATTGATTTTCTTTGGTTCCGATTGCATATTCTGAACAGTACCCCTACGAGGTAAACGAGTATTACCATCAATATTCAACACCCTATTCGCAAAACTCTTGTTCGAGTTAGGAGGTTTCCCACGATCGTGTATTTCTCTACCATCCGTCTTGGGACGATCAGTCATATCAGAATCAACAACTCCCTCCATTAAACAAAAAGTCGAACAACCATGCACACGAAAAAAACGATTACACCAGGAAGCAACGAACAAGAAATAAAACCCTAATCCTTTAAACCCTAGAATCAGTCCTCAACCCTTAATCGATTAAACCAACGTATCAATCTCGCTAAGTTAGTCTCAGTTAACCGCAATCAATAACAACCAGGTTAATAAATCAGAGTTTCGAATTGAAGAACTAGGGCGACGATTTGAAAGAAAAAAGAAAAACCCTAGTTTTGGATCGATCCCTAATGCTAACGAGTTCGTTATAGAATTTTGAAGAATCAAAACTCTAATCACAGACTGTTATGCATCAGATCACAAAAGAAAACAAGGATTTCATGATGATCGAAAATCGCCAAAAGGAGAGAGAGCTAGGGTTTGGATCTTTGAACAACTTTCTGCAAGTAGCAATTTGTTTCAACAGGAATATGTGTTGCTTCCATTTGACACTTTAAACATAAGAATCTAACTATGAAGATAGGAAGATCTTAATAGGAATTCATCTTTGTTTCTTAACAAGAAATGAGTATTTAAGATTTTGAGGAGATCACAAATGATCATAAAAATGACAGAACTACAAGAGTAGTTTGTCTTTGTGTCGGCATCGAGGGGTTGTATCAAACATTCATACAATCGTATCAGTTTCACAAAATAAAAATTGAAACAACAAATTTTATTTATATACCCACTGAGTCAATTTAAACATCAAAGATAACAACCAAGGAATTTCAAAAGGCTAATTGTCCACTGCTGCATCGTTGTTCGCGTTTGCCTCGTTTATGTTAAACACTCGTCCACGCGCTGGATTTGCGTTAACAAGTCTTGGGAAATTGTTGCGGTAATGAGTGAGGTCACCACAGTTATAACACGACCCAGGTGGAAACCGTGCTTGAACAGCAGCAGTATTGGTAGCAGCTTGGTTTTGGTTGGCATGACGACAGGTTTTGATCAAATGTCCCAATCGCCCACAGTGGATACATTTGTGACACTGCACTTGCTCCAGGTGATGGCGGTTGCATTTGTTGCACAAAGGTGCGGTACCAACATAATTTTGCCTTTTACGAGGTTGTGCTGGCTGGTTTGGTGCAACCTGATTGTTTTGAGCGGTTATGGCGCAGTTTTGAGAAGCCTTGCGCTTCTTCTTCTTGGGTGTCTTGGCCTGTTTTTCCTTTGGTTCAACTTGTGCAGTCTTGTCGGATGGTCTTGGGTAACCCTTTCGAAAAAGCTTACCCTTCCTGATATGGGATTCAGTCAGGGTGGCAGACAATTCAATGGCCTGTCTGACAGTAGTAGGGTTGCTGCCAGTAACGATATCCTGAACTAGGCCAGGAAGACCATCAATGTACTTTTTAATCGCCTTCTCCACAGGCATAACCATGGCAGGACACAACAGGCTCAGCTCCTCATAACGGTCAGTATAGGCTCGATGTTCGCCATTGTCTTGCTACAAATCGTTGAATTCTCTTTCCAACGCTCTAAGCTCATGACGAGGACAGAACTCTTTCATCATTAGAGCTCGAAGCTCCTCCCAAGTTTGAGCTAGTGCCACATCGGCACCCCTATCACGCATCACTCCGTTCCACCATGTAAGAGCACGCTTCTCAACCTTACGCTCATTCGGACATTGCACATGCCTGAATGTGCTCTCCAAACTCTCAAACCATTGCAGGAGCGCGGTTGCTCCTTGAGACCCAAAAAACTTCAAAGGTTTAGAAGAGTTAAAGGTCTTGAAATTACACTGAGCATTGTTGTTGTTGTTGTTGTATATCTGATGGATCTCATTTACTATGCCCGGAAGTGCAGCAGCCATTTGCTGAGAGACAAGGGCTGCGATTTCTTCATTCGTTTGAGGCTGTGCTTCTCGTCGAGGAGGCATCGTCTAAAAAGGACAAGAAAATATTAGGGGAAACAAGTGAAATGGCATTGGGTAAGAATAGGATGTTACAATTACCGACCAAAAAGCATGGGCGACGGTTATTTGTTTGAACCATGAAGCAAACAAACGACACACAAAAGCTGAATCAAAGTAAATAGGTCTTCATAATGTATCACGAAGACATGCTTGCCTATAAGTGGACACTCACCCCAAGAGTTCCCAGGTAAGAGTGACTGGTCCGATTATGTGGATTTGTACGAACACTCTAGCCTTAGACAGAAAACTCAGGATACAGGCATCCACCCTTCCAGTTTGCATGTGTTCACATTATTTAGACCCAGACTTTGACGAGATTTTGAAAAGTTAGAAGGTTCAAAACCTAGTAATCAATCATCCTAGAACAGATGATTGGTTTTCAAAGCGGAATCGAAATTTGTGTTCTCGTTGTGGTTGTCACCCAAGGATAAGTGACGGTATTGTTTTAAAACTAAACACAAGATAACTTGTGTTAGGGTCCTAGGAAGGTTATAGTCTATGTCAAAGCATTACTAATAACCTAATTCTCTATAACCATTGGCTCTGATACCAACTTTTCTGTCACACCCCGACCACGTAAAACAACAAATCGTGGCGGAAATGTCGGGGAGTGTCGTAACAGAATCATTGTTTCACAACCATGGATTAAATAATTTAATTTTATTGAATTATTGAACTCATTGTTTTATTACAAATCAGATAAATACAAATATTATCTTTCTAGTTTTAAAGTCGTTAAGGCACGAGTCCATCCTACGTATAGCATGCATCAACAATCATCACATAACAACACCTGAAACATGTGTAAAAATAGGTACGTCAGCATAAAAATGCCTGTGAGATACATAGGTTTTATTGATTTAGTATTCATGACTTGTAAGTTTAAAGAAAAAAATATTTAATCAAAAATAGTCATGAACCTTAAAATATTTTCTCTTATAAATCATATAACAAGTAATAAGAAAATCAGATGATATAAATAAATAATTAAGTAAAATGTGTTTGTATAAAATATATTGTTTGTAAAACAAAATTTTGATAAAAAGGTTTATAGTATGTATAAATATACTTTGGTTTTAAGAGAGTCGAATAAGTAATATATTAAAGTATATTTCAGTTCCAAAATCGTTAAACAAATAGTATTTTAAATATACTTTAGTCGTCAAAATAATAATTTTCAGTAGTATATCAAAAGTATACTTTGGTTTTATTAATAACATATTAAACTATGCTTTGGTTTTATAAAAAACATATCAAACTATCTTTTAATAATTAACAAAATATATGTTGGTTTTGTACAATATCACCCATGAGAGCATATCAAGCTATACTTTTGGGAGTATAACAAAATATACAACAAATATGTGATTTAAGAATTCAACCAAACCTTAGTGCATCAAACTACACTAATTGAGACTATAGAAATACCACAAAGGCAATCCCTATTTGGATAAAAATAAATTGGTTTCAGACATTCCATGACAACAGGAATGGGGTGTTAAATCCTATAGCGCTATATCATACTACCAACCGGTCTGGAGAACAAAAATAAGTACTATCCAACAATTAATTTTATAATCTTTGAGAAAATTAGAGTTTAGACCATAAATAATCATTCAGTTTGTAAAAAGACAAGTACTAATATGTATAATCAATTATACTTTTGGAAACAAGAACATAACAAATAGGTACACATATTTCACCCCAAAACATTTGAAAACAGTAAAAGAGGGGACAATGTACTCACCTGAGAGTGCTTAGAAGTCTTGGACAACTACCAAGCAAGCTAGAGGGATCACGGAAATCAAACGGCACCTAATATAGATAACTATGTAAATAAACGGACCTAAATCGGAGGATCGGATAAAATGAGGTTTCGTAAACAAAATGAGTGTAGGGACTCATGTAATATGGTTTAACAAAGCCTACATTCTAAAACGAAACCTAACCTAAGTGCTTACGACCCATTATGACTCGTTAAGGTAGCTTACGCCACCTTAACACGTCGTTCGCGTAAAACGTGTTTGGATCGCCTAACTAGTCCTATGATAAGTAAAATATGCCTTAACATGTCTAATATTGTTGCCAAATCAGTATAGATATCAAAAATTATGTTACATATGCTTAAAATGAATTTTGGCGTAAAAAGGGCATTTTGGTCATTTACCTAAGGCATATAAACTACCTATCATATAACTATTTAAACGACGTGACCATAAGGTATAACCTCGGAAGGTTATTCCCTATGCAACTATGGTCACCTAATGTGTTTGGTCGGATCCTAAAGATCGACCAAACGGGTCGGGTTCGAAAGTATAAGCGGTTTTTTCTGATTAGGGTTTGGGTGTTTCATCAGATTAGGGTGTTACATCAGATTCTGATTGGTTTGGGGTTACGTCAGATTAGGGTGTCGGCAGAATCAATCTTTAGGGTTGGCGGATTAGGGTTTGTTGTCGGCACTATTTTCTGGTTTGCGAACTAGAGTTTGGCGGCTGATTACTCACCTGATTACGGACTCATTGATTCTGATTGTTGGCGAATTTTTTTGGTGCTTGCGGCTAATAGGGTTTTCAGGCGGCTTCTATCTTGAACGAAATTCTGGCTGCTAGGTTTCAGTTTAATGGATGAACGCATGAAACCTGGTGGAAGGCCACCACTGTCTTTTAAGGAAATTGCGGATCGAATTCTTGATGTAGATGGGAACAATATACAGCCAAAACGTGGCATCAACATCATTGACGAATTCACTAAGGTCACTACTCCGGTTCAGTTGGATAAACCGTTCTCGCCTACAAAGGGTGTTCATGGAGTGAATTTGTTGAATCCATTGGCTGGAAACTCGAACTCAAGATCATCTGGGGCTGCGGATCCTTTATCTTTTGCTAGTGTTGTGAACACCGAAAAGGAGAAGGTAAAGGTTAATTTTCGGATAATGGAATCTAGCGAGTCGGTTGATGGTGCTGATGTTGTTATTCCATTGTCTTCGGTCAAGAAAGTCTCTGACAGGTATGCTAACACGTTGTATGGATATTTTCTGGGCAAACGGCTGGCTTTTCCTGTGGTGGATTATTTTGCAAAGAACAACTGGGTTAAATATGGTCTCTCGAGACTAATGATGAATGCAAACGGGTTCTTTTTCTTTAAATTCAAAACAAAGGAAGGGATGGATAAATTGGTGGAGGATGGACCTTGGATGATAAGAAATGTTCCGATAATCCTGAAGGAGTGGTCGGCCTCTGTCAAGTTGGAAAAAGAAGATATAAAGGCTATCCCAGTTTGGGTTAAGATGCATGAAGTGCCGTTAGCAGCATATACTGAGGATGGTCTTAGCTTGCTCGCTTCTAAGATAGGGGTGCCTAAGATGCTAGATTCGTACACTGCTACAATGTGTGCTGAGTCATGGGGAAGAAGCAGTTATGCTAGAGCTCTCATTGAAATTCAAGCCGGGGCTGAGATCAAGAGGAGTGTTACAGTTGCAATCCCATCTTTGGAGGGTAATGGTCACTCAATGGTGGAGGTTAAAATCGAATATGATTGGGAGCCTTTAAGGTGCTCATCTTGTTGCGTGTTTGGTCATGAGGATATCTCGTGTCCAAAGAGCCCTCAGGTCGTTTCGAGTGGGGATTCTGGAAAGAAAATTGATGATTTTCAGGTTGTGGGTGCAAAGAAGAAGAAATCTACTAATCAAGGGATTCACATGAAAAATCAGAAGCCTAAGGTAGTGTACAGACCAGTTGTAAACCCTAAACCAATTTCGTCCTTGAAGAAGCCGATGAACAATCAGGTATTAACGTCAAACCCCTTTGATGCACTTAAGGATGATGATGGTGGGCAGGGAGGTAGTACTGTGGTTCGTAGAGAGAAGAAGGAGAATCAGTCGAGTGACAGGCAGGATTCGGATGAAGAGGAGGTCGTTGAGGTCTACAATGAAACTAGTAAATTTATGACATCGGGTACTCATCCTTTTTATTCGAAAGTAGGGGCAAGCACCTCTTCCACAAAATTCTCAAATGGATAGGCTATCTTTGGTTCGTTTGAAGGGTTTGCCGGTTTGTGGCAGCTTTATCTTTGATGATGGCGGTTGAGGATTTTGTTTTTCTTTGTTTGCATTGTTTGTCTACTAGATCTCTTTCATGATGTATAGTAGACTAGGTTATGGGGTGTCATAGTTACTTTGTTTTTGCTTTGTCTTACATATATGGGGCATGTCCTATATATGAACTAGTGTGGAACACATCCTCACTACTTGTTCTTATTTGCGGTTGAATTTTAATAGAATCACCGGGGTAACCCTTTACCCAAAAAAAACAAGTTTGGTATCAAAACAAACGGTTTTGATACCCAAGAGTAGTTTGGTTACAAAATACGCGCTAAAGCGTATTTTGACTGAAACTACGACTCGTCACTATACCTAGATAACGTGGTAATCAGTAGGTATAGTCACAAGGGACTATAACCATCGTGATTGCTCACGTTATGAAGTTCAAACGAACTTCGCATTGACCATAAACTGGTTAATGTAGAAAGTCAAACGCAGTTTGACTTTTAAGCTAAAACGAATGAAAAGAATGAAGGAATACTTACAAAGGGCCCCCGCAAGCAAATCTTGATCCAAGTAGCTCAGGTATGAAGCAAAGGCTTCAACTTAGAGCATTTCAGATCAGATTTGAGTGAGGAAGAAGTGAAATGGGGTGGGCTATATATAGTTTTCGTACAACCGTTAGGATCGTTCATCGAAAACCGAGCTTCAATCTCAGCCGTACACCTCGTGCCCACAAATTTACAAAACCAAGGGAGCCCCTAGAATTGCCTAAAACCATTTGCAAAAGTGGGATCAAGCTGGAAATAGCTGGAATCAACTTTAGGCTGTTCTGGGGATGGCTTACGGACCGTAAGCATGTCCATACGGTCCGTAAGGACCTCTGGTGCTGGCAGAAAGTTTGGCTAATTGGCAGAACAGGCCCCTGAGTCTCCGAACTTGATTTTTGATGCGTTTTGACACGTTTAAGCCCCGTTAACCTCACGTAAAGGCTCAAATATGAGGTTAAAGTATAGGGAACTTAAATTGTGCTAAAAAAATCTCGGATGTCGGCTCGTTTGGTCGTACGGTTGCGTTGTTCGGCTAATTACGACGGAAGTCGTAATGAACGCAAAAACGATCCAAAATTACGCGAAGAATGGATTTTTGACAAGCCAATCACTAAAACATAATATTTTAATGATTACATAAATTTTTGGATGTCCGGATGTATTCAGAACGTAAGTTATGCGCGAAAATGCAAACTTATGCACTTTTTTGACGCTTTTAGTCCCTGAATGACCAAAAGTTTATTTTAGCGCACAAAACACCTCAAAGCTTATTTCTAAGCTATGTAAAGATATTTAGGGCATATTTAACTTATGATCAAGTTCCGGAATGTTCGTTACAGTACGAATCGGCATACTTTCGCAGTTTGTCGAAATTAGTCTCTGCAAGCGAATAAACTTGATTTCGGCATACCAAACCATCTAAAACTTATTTCTAAGTTATGTAAAGGTTATTTAAGGTATGTTAAGCCTATGCCACTGTTCCGAAGTGTTTGTTGCATTAAACTGGTTATATTTACGCATCAGATCGCGTATAACCTTCTAGAAAGCGATTTAGAGCTCGAAATCGAACAAGGATTGATATGTGCAAACGATACACATATTTATACAAATCCCAAGTATGAAATATAATGTTTCATTGGTTTGGTATTTGTTTAGTGGTTGAAGTGACACAGGTGTCACACTCGGTGTGCTACCCGAGGAACTTTCAGGTTTACTTCCACAACTGCTAGGCGGAATCTCAGCTTGATCTCACGTCAGAGGCGGCCTTGATAACTCGTACTCCTTACCGTCTTGCACCAGGAGGGTTGCAAGAACTGTCTAATCAACTACATAAAATGTTGGACAGGAGTTTTGACGACCCTAGTTTTCACTTTGGGGAGCCCCAGTTATATCCGTGAAGATAAGCCTTATCGTTGGACATGTATACTGATTATTGGGAATTCAGAAAGGTGACAGTCAAGGACTGTCTAAAGGGGAGAATGTTCCTACAACGGTATATCAAACGCAGTGTGGCCATTACGACGTTGTATTCCATGACCTTTGGGCAAATCATCACACCAGCAGCTTTATGGATCACATGAATCGACTATGCTTATTGATGACGTGTTGAATTATTCCCAGGAGAGAGGAACATCGTGGATGGCATCTGTATCTTATTTTAGAGCTCCTGAGGGAGGAGCCATTACGTGTGGAGTCTTGTTAGATGTAACATCTGGATTCGAGAGATACATTTTGATCACGTAACCAACAGAGTGGGAATACACGTGGATCTCGCTAAGATCCGTTTTGTTAGAAACTGATCGACATCAAAGATCCCTTCGAGGATACAGTAACTTCTTGACCAAACTAGATACTATCGTATATTCATCACAGGATTTTTGAGGATTGCGCAGCTTTAACCTCTTTAGCACAGCAGGGTACTGTGTATTCGTGGGAGGCAAACAAGGGATCGTCTTTGCAGCTTTTGGAACCTAAAACTACAATGCATTGCGCGTCGTCTTTACCCGAGGGTACGGATGAGTTAGTGGTATACCATGATGGTTCAGATCAGAGTCCCAGTTACACACCGATGCAACACGAGCAGGTGATGGCTTACATAGTGGAGTTTCAAGACGAGTGGCATGAGTCACAACTGGTGGTGGAAGCCAGGGTCTTTGGATTTAAGTTGGAGGCATTACTTGGACGGTACCAAATGCACTACTTAGACCGATCACAAGGGCCTCCCGTGTACCTTTGCTTCGAAAGAGCTAAAGCATGCAATGACATCGCTGGATGGAACTTTTGAATGATTACGACTGTGAAACCTAAACGTGCACGAGCTTTGCAGCTCACTATCGACTCTAACTTACCTGATTTGACTCGCTATGTTCAAACAGGAGAACTGAAGGAAGAGGATTTTCAAGTTGAACCCATGCGGGGCATGGAGAAGCAACCTTTGACAGGTCGGATGATATTCGCTACCTCATGGAACGAATGTGGGTCTCAATATACGGCAACTGTAGGGAACTCATGTTGAGCAAAGCACACCGGCTTCGATATTCTAGTCGTCTGGATTTTGATGAGAGATCTTAGGATCTATAAATCTTGCACTGGTGATCGGACATGAATGCCCGCCTAGATATCTGTGTGAATGATGCTTGACTGGTGGGGAAGTCAAGGTGAAGCATCAGCAACCAGAAACGCCCATACGGAAATGAGAACAGGCTGCCATGGATTCTGTCTACTTGCAGCTCGAAACGGAAACAATACCACCTGGGTGATCGTTGATTGTCCCACGTTACCAGCACACCTTCTTGCAAGCAAAGAAACTGACAAGTCTTCACAAATGTGAATGTTCCTCTGAGAGAGGCGGCTTTTAGGCACGAGGTGCCAACTCTAATTACCTCTGATTTTGAGCTATACCTGATTTATGACAGGCGATACACAACACCCCTGGCTCACGTCTAGACATGAGCATTATTTATCATCATAGGATGAACAGTTTGAGTAAACAAACCCCCCTGACACTCGAGGACATGCTGCGAGCATGTGTGGGATTAACTTATGGTAAATTGGAAGGACGTATACGTTTGGCTGAGTTCTACCGTAGCAGTTGCCATTCTGGTATTCAGACAGCTCTGTCTGAGGCATTGCATGGACAATAATGCCAATCTCCTTGCTAGACTAAGGTGGGTGACAACTTAATTACGGGTCCAAGACGTGTACTCGAAACACTTGGGAAGATCGTTTAGATCGGAAATCGTTGGTAGCAACGTGTGACCGCCAAGAAAAACTGATAAGCGTGTGAAACACTGGGAGTTCGCTGAAGGCGAACGTGTCATGATCGAAAGTCTTACCCTGGGAGGGTGTGGTACGCTTGAGAAACACGGCAAGCTTAATCCACGTTGCGTTAGGCCATTTAAAATCTTGGAGTGAATCGGTAAGGTGGCTTACAAGCTTGAGTTACCTGTTGAATTGGGTAATGTCCATGATGTATTCCATGTTTCGCAGCTGAAAAAGCGTTATCCGATGAAACACTTGTGGTACCCTTACTAGCGCCTAAGTTTAACGACAAGTTGCGGCTGAATCAACTTCTGATGTCATTGGCGAATTTCAGGACGAAATTCCCTTTCAAGTTGGGGATGATGTGGTACCTGCGGAAAATCCACAGTCATCCTGATTTAACACCTTGCCGCTTTGGATTACTTGTCAAATTTCGGGATGAAATTTCTTTCAAGTTGGGGATGATATGACAACCCGAACCCTCAAGGTTAGTGTCGTCTAATTCAGTGACCATTGGTTCAGTGTTATATTTTTATATACGTCATAGTCTGCATTGAAATTGGTTGATGCGTTAGATTGTTAAACGTGCTTATTATTTTTATGTCACAGTTTACGTTACAATTATATGTAAGATACGTTAAACGTGTTATATGTGTGTTTGACTACTTGCAACACAATGATGTATTCTTATGTGCATAGTAGAGTTAGTATTTGTATTTGTTTTATTTTTGGGTTAGTCACACTTGGGCCGGAAATCCCACACATCGCACACCCTATTAGAACCAATCCCACACTCCATTCCTATTTCATTATCGGCCCAACCCCTTTAGGCCCAAGATTTGGCCCAACTAGTATATGGCAGCGCATATATGCATTAGGGGGTGCATGGCCATCAAAATATCGTGCAATTCACTCATAAGCAAACCCTAGAGTTTTTCCCTCCCTGTTCCCTATGCGACGGCAGCAAGTGGAGGCTTCTTTCACATGAAGATTAGCAGCCAACATTTATCTTTGGAGGTGATGGAAAAGTCAACACAATTCTCGGTGGAGGGGATTTGATATGCAGTCATCACATGCTTGTGGGATCTTGAGGGTTTTTTCTATACATCATCATCATCACGGCAGTAGGGTTGATACACCCAATATGATTATGGCCTTCATTATCTCTAACCACATAAGGTTATCAAAACCCTAGTGCTGTGCTTTCTCTACATTCTCTCCGACATCATCCTGCACCGGCAGATTAGACGGCAACTCGCACCTCCGCAACCCGGAACTCCGTTTCAGCTTCATTTATTCAGCACGCACACTAATCCAACTTCGGAATCCAGGTTAGATTTCTCGTGTTTTAAGCTCGGCTGTCAAACCATCTTCTCGAAACTGTTTGATAATTGATGAAAACTATTTAGAACTGAGGATTAGGAACCGCTTGCGTGACTCCATGTTTACGTGATGAATGACGATTATGATAAATCTTGTTAGTTGCTTTAGATGATGACAATGATACCTGTTATGTTAATCGAAAAGATAATGATTTCTTGTTAAATTTATTATGATTCTGTTTTGTGGTGATTTAGTTCTAAATGATAATGAGATGTGAATAATTTGGAATAAATGTTTAGGGTGATAATCGAGTAATGTCACACCCCGACCACGTGGAACATACAAAATGTGGCGGAAACATCGGGGAGTGTTGTAACAGAATTAATTGTTTCAAATCCATGGCAATTGAAGTTTCGTTTTATTGATTAAAAGTGTTACAATGTCTTATCAAACTATGAAATACAACATAATTAACTAGTCTTGCATCTTTTATTGTCACTAAAGCCCAAGTCTGCCTATGTGTATCTTGATCATCTTATGCAACAGTTCCTGAAAAACACATGTGAAAATAGGTACGTCAGCATAAAAATGCCTGTGAGATACATAGGTTTTGTGAAAATAGGTTCCATGACTTATGTTTGAGAAAATGTTTAGTCATGAACCTTGTAATTTGCTTTGTTTTGTAAATCATTTGAAAAACAATGAGTTCAGGTGATATGTATAAATAAATGAATAATGTATGGTTAAATGAATAACCATAGTAAAAATGGATTTTGTATAAGATAAGTTGTTTGTAAAACAATGTCTTGTGAAAAGTATGTTATTTGTATAAAATGTTATATGTATCAAACTGAAATGATTCAAATAACGCTACAATATGTAATACCATACAAACACTTATATATAGGAAGTACCAGCGGCGTATCCACCATGCTTGTATCATATTACACACGCATCGTTACTTAATCACTTAATCAAACCAAACAATGTCAAAATGTCTATGTCAAATATCCATGTCAAATGTCTATGTCAAATATCCATGTCAAATGTCTATGTCAAATATCCATGTCAAATGTCTATGTCAAAATGTCATGTATGGCAAGTGAAATGTCTCAACTAAACCATATGCACAAAAACAAAGTATTGAAGTAAAACTTGGTTTAAATCAAAGTTATGTTTTGTGGGAAATGCATGATCAAATGTCAATCATGTTAAAATGTCTATGCCGAAATGTCTATGTCAAATATGGTTCACACGGTTCACAGATACAAACGGTTCACAGATATCAACGGATCACAGTCAAATGATTACAACGGTTCAATATGTAGTATAATGTGTTCATATGCTGGATAAGCATATGCAACAGAAAAGCAACGTAAAGCAATGTACTAAGTACGCACACAATGGGCATACATAGCATGAAATGTAATGTAGAATGATGTACTAAGTATGCACACAATGGGCATACATAGCATAAAATGTAATGTAAAACAATGTACTAAGTACGCACACAATGGGCATACATAGCATGAAATGTAATGAAATCATGTACTATAATGTACTAATGAACATAGCAAGTATATGATGTCAAAACAGGAAAGCATGAAAGTAACAAGTAGGCACATGTGTTCCACCCCAAAACAGTTTGGAAAACAGTAAAAGAGGGGTCTATGTACTCACCTGAGATTGCTCAGTAGTCCTTGAGTAACAACTAAACAATGCTAGAGATCGCGGATATCAAACGGCACCTAGTATAGGTAGCTACATTAATAAACCGGACCTAAATCGGAAGATCGGGTAGCATTAGGGTTTGTAAACCAAACGAGTGTAGAGACTCGTGTCTTTTGGTTTAACAAAGCCTACATACTAAATGAAACTTAACCTAAGTGTCTACGACCCGTTTAGGTAGCTTGTGCTACTTTAACGCGTCGTTCGCGTGAAACGCGTTCGGACCGCCTAACTAGCCCTATGACAAGTATTATATGCCTAAACATATTACATAATCAGTTATGTGACAAAGGTTTAGGTTACATATGTTTAATTACCAATTATACATGAAAAGGGTATTCTGGTAATTTACCTAAGGCATATAAACTACCTATCATACAACTACTTAAACGATGTGACCATAGGGTATAACCTCGAAAGGTTATTCCCTACCTACTATGGTCACCTAATGTGTTTGGTCGGATCCTAATGATCGACCAAACTGGGTCGGGTTCGAAGGTATAGGCGATTTATTAGATCGCCTACCCTACGACCCTAGACAACGTGGTAGTCAGTGGGCATAGTCCCAAGGGACTATGACCAACGTGATTAGACTCACGTTGCGAAGTTCAAACGAACTTCGCATTGACCATTACTGGTCAACGCTGAAAGTCAAACAAAGTTTGACTTTCTGACTCGAAAAGCAGTAAAATAAGGAAAAGAACGAAAGAATACTTACCCAGGGTCCCCGAATGCTAATCGTGATCGAATAGCTCAGGTATGAAGCGAAGGCTTCAACTTAGAGCTCCTCAATCAGATTCTAGTGGGTTTTTGTGTTGAGTATGGATGGGTATTTATAGAAAATGCACCACCGTTAGGATCGTTTATCGGGAAACGTGCCTTGATCTCACCCGTACAAGTGTCGGAAGCTTATGGTAGGTTAATTGGCCACCCACCATAAGGTATCAACATGTGGAAGAGAGATTAGGAGTGCAAAACAGCTGAAAACAGGCTGTTAAGTACTCTGCATCTGGTCAGAACTTGCTTTACGGACCTCAAAGCTGCCAATGTTGAGGTCCGTAAGGTAACACTTTGGCAGATTTACAGTTTTGGTCCCTGCAATGCAATCAGCCCATTTTTGACACGTTTAAGGCCCGTTAACCCCATTTCAAAGCTCTAAAATGAAGTTAAAGTATAGGGAACTTAAAACATGCTCAAAAATATCTCGGATGTCGGTTCGTTTAGCCGTACGAACGCGATGTTCGCTTAATTACGACGGAATGCGCATAAGTGCGAAAAACGATCCAAATGACGCGACGAATGGATTTTTCTTAAGGCGAACACTAAAATATAATATAGTCATGCTCACATAAATTTTTGGATGTCCGGATGTATTCAGAACGTAAGTTATGCGCGAAAATGCAAACTTGTGCACTTTTTGACACTTTTAGTCCCTGAATGACCCAAAAGTTTATTTTAGCACACCGAACCCCTCAAAGCCTATTTCTAAGCTATGTAAAGGATATTTATGGTATGTTTAACTTATGGTCATGTTCCGGAAGGTCTGTTACAGTTCAAATTGGCATACTTTCGCAGTTTGTCAAGTTTAGTCCCTGTAAACGAATTAACTTTGATTTCACCACACCAAACCTTCCAAAACTTATATCTAAGTTATGTAAAGGTTATTTAAGGTATGTTAAGCCCATTTCACTATTCCGGAGTGTTCGTTGCATTAAACTGGTTATATTTACGCATCAGTGCGTGTATAACCTTCCAGAAAGCGATTTAGAGCTTGAAATCGAACAAGAGTTGATATGTGTAAACGATACACATATTTTTACAAATCCCAAGTATGAAATACAATATTTCACTGGTTGGGCATTTGTTTGATGGTTGAAATGACACAGGTGTTACAAGTAATGGCATTAAAATGATAATGTTGAAATTGTTATACCATGACTCAAAGTTATAGTTTATTATGTATGTCTTGAGTGATTGTTTTAGTAATATAATATGAACCACATGCATGTCAGAACTTGTTTAAAACAACCAAACATGGGTCGGCCCAGTTGAAGAGTAAATTAAATTCAGGATTTAATCTATACACATGTGTGCAAGTGTTAGTGGGCCGAAGACTTGTTCTGATGGTCAAAGTTTGGTGGATTTTAAAGTGCTCAAACATGTTCAATTAGTGTACCGATCTTATTTTGTGAAATCCCTTTAGTGGGCCTAGACAAATTCAAATTATGTGCATGTGCAAGACTTGTTACAGATAGGTAATGTAGGCCGAATATAGTTAATTGTTAATGAAACTTGACTGAATTTAAGTGATACAAGTCAGGATAGAGTGGTTATTATTTGTCTGTATTTAAATTCTTGTCCTATGATTGGCCATATATGATTTTTAAGCGTTAAATTCCCTAAGGGAGTGGATGTCTTTTCTTTTATGTGGAATATGTGGGATTACTATTGTCAGCATATAAAGAATAACATGCTCCATATTTTTGATGAAATAAATAAAAACCCACCCTTATTAATTGGTACATTTTCTATTTGAGTGTAGAATTGATATGATATGTGTTTATTAAAAATCCCTTGTGTGTCAATGTATATGAACTTGCTGACTTGATTTCATTAGACACTGGGTTGTTTGGACCTTAGCGTATTGCATGATCCTACACATATGTGTACTTACATTATTTAAAACTTAGTTCGCGTGTAACGGACTTAACCATTAACTAACGCTAGAAGCACGTTATCATTTACCGAGCAAATCGAAGGTGAGTTCATCTCTCTTGAGCATGCATCCCAGTGGTTGGGACAGTCTTTGGGTATCCCTGAGAGGGATTGGTTTTGGGTAAATCATGGGTATTCCTGAGATGAATACGTCTTTTGGATAAATCTGGAATGTTGGATAATATACTCTTCCTATCACCTTTAAAGTCCCTCCGTGTTGTTTGGTAACCTGAGAGGTAACAAGGTATTTGTTAGTAGCGCTACTTAGGTTTGGCAACCTCACCCCGTACCTGGGAGGACGGGTGTTGAACTAATGACCTAGTCATGACCAATGCTTTGATAGGAGCATTGGAGAAAGGGCAATGTAAATCAGGAGTCGTCTTGTATTCGGGGTATTATCAACATTGTAAATTCAATGGATTAACTAAACACTTGGTAACCAACGTTTTCGTAAAACTATGAACTCACCAGCGTTGTCTGATACACTTGTTGCATGCTCGCAGGTCGTTAGATATCTTGGATTTGGGAACTTGCTGTCTGGAGTAGCTGGAGTGGTCATGGGTCGACTGGAGGGATTCTTGTGATTGACTTATTGATTTATACATTGGTGTTGAAACAGTTTAACTCTGGTTTACTATTTGCTTCCGCTGAACATGTTGGTTTTCATTTAAACTTGATGACAGTATTTTTATTAATAATTGAGGACTTTTATTTAAAGACTTGTAGGGGTTCAATATAATTAGTGGCTCATTGTTAGTACGTCACACGCCTAATAGGGACATTCCCTAGGTGGTATTTTGGGGGTGTGACAGTTTGGTATCAGAGCCACTGGTTATAGCGAACTTGGTTTTAAAACGTTTTTGTAAAACCAGACTATAACCGAACAGATCTGAATACGTGAATACGACCATGACACTCAGCTCCAGATTGCAAGGTTCGTCTTTCTCACTTGTTGCATACATTACATGATTAGTACACAATTGCTTATGACACAACATACGAACACACACTCGTCACTATAGCATGATTGCATGAATTACTTGCTTATATTATGACGCGTTTTGAAAAAATGAGGGGCGGACGCTGAGAGCGTGCTGGCTGCCAAAGCGGACAATATCACGGTGCATTGTTAGTATGCCATAGTCCTTGGATTCCTGTGATTTTATTACCTTGACAACCTACGTTTGACATTTGAGTGTGAAGAACCACTTGACATGAGTTAGGAGGAACTGAGATGAGCATGCAAATCACAATATTATTGTGAGTGCACACATAATAATAATGTGGGGTGCATGCGAGTCCCAGTGAGGCTTAACAAGTGAAAAAGGGGTTCCGTTCTGTTATTTGATCAATGAGAAACGTAACAACCTATAGGGGTCATAGTAGTGATTGTCTTCTACTCGAACGTGATCTTTTCACTCCTCTCTGAATCCTTTTGGATCTCGATGCTATCGAGTATTACCTGAACACCCATCTGAACGCCTAGCGAACTGTGTAGAATGTTAGGTGCTTTTACGAACGTCCCTGAGTTGGATGTTGCAGCGTCGAATGATTGGTCGATACCTCTCTCACTCTTCTTCATTGGCTGGAACTCAATGTATTGATGCCTTAGATTCCGTGAGTGCGATCACTTCTGGAACACTCTACAAACATACCGTGTATTACTCTATCAACTTGCAAGAACGATGAACAAGAGGATGAGCGTAGTACTTTATCGGTCTCAGTATTAGAATGACCTTGATTACCAGCAATGAACTCCAGCAGATTAACCTCAACCGAATCCTAAACCCTAATAAGCGACTTACGGGAGTCGACTCTTACGAATCAGTTAGGACACGAAATGTGTAACTTCCCACGCAGTGAGTAGTGCCTTATGACGCGACACGGAATTTGTCACACCCCCAAAATCCACACGCGGAGTACCACCGCTTGGAGGCGTGACATGACCAGGATCAAGCCACCAATCATATTGAACATAAGTATATATATAGTAAAAGTCATTCATCAATACGATAGGTGTTTCCAAAATCAAATATAACAAGTGTATAGCGGAAGCATTGATGTAAAACCCAACATAAGTTTAAGTACAAAAAGTCATAATGTTTAACAACACATTCATGATCCATGTCCACAACGACCGTGCCTCCCGTGCAAGCTCCAAAAGTACCTAAGGTCCTGCAAGGCATGTAACAGAGAGTCAACAACTAGTTGAGCGAGTTCACAGTTGGTTATTTAGTTATAATGTTCATATCGTAAATTGTATGTTCGTTTAGTAAACCATGTATCGTATATAATGGTATCGCGGCCCTCTAGGCATCCCTGCGAAGTTTAGTAATTGTATCGCGTTAGTCCTTGCTGCCAGTCCAGGCATGCGTGCGATGAATAGTGTTGACTAGTCGTATTTGTACGTGCCCTTCTTGATCCAAGGACCGTAGCGAGTGTGATTGTCCTACCCAAGGAGGACGAACGTATGTATCCTACCCAAGGAGAATACACAGGATTAATATTGGCATCCTACCCATGGAGGATGGCGGTACATATCCTACCCAAGGAGGATATGTAGGTTCCATTTTTATTTCTTAACCCATTCCCAAACCACCGGGAATCCCATGCCTTAGAAAGAGTGTGAACTCACCTTGTTTTGCTCGGTATGCTAAGTTAAGTGCTCACAGATAAATTAGTCAAGTCCTATAGTGCACGTATACTCAATCAGTTCACATTCGTAATATTTCACATGTCATTTATGTCACATAGCGTGTTCATGCATTTCTCATCAAATAACACATATCAGTTGGTTCATGTTCATACAGTCATACTCCATATAACTGAGTTCTTGGTAATATCTAACTTGGTAAATCAATTAACATGCTTGATGGGGGTTAACAGACTTAACCAGGTTAATGTATTAAGCAAAGATAACAAGCCTCCAGAATAAACAAATATAACAGGAATAATAAACTGCCAGTGCTAGTTAATTAACAGAGTTAACAAGTTAATAAAGTTAACTACTTAACAGAGTGTCCTAATTGAATTCAACATAGTAAATAAAGTTAACTGAGTTAATAAACTTAACTCAGTTAATTGGCTAAACCCAGTTACGTATTCAACAGAGTTAACAAGTAACAAAATTAATAAACTAACTGAGTTAATAAATTAACAGCAACAATGGAATGAAATCACCAAACTGGCGAAATCCCTCTTTTGGCCGAAAACACCCTTGGCCGAAATCCCTATGGTTGCCGAAAACCAACTTGGGCCGAAAACACTATGCTAGTCGAAAACCCTTATGGCCGAAATCCCACACATGAGCCGAAATCACTATAGTTGCCGAAAACACATGGGGGCCGAAATCCTTACTGGGCCGAAATCCTTACTGGGCCGAAATCAACATGTGGGCCGAAATCACTTAAGGTGATTTCGTCCACTTTAATGGTGATGGGTGATTTCGTCCACAACATCATCTTCACCAAAACTCTCTGTAACTTAAACCTAGCAACTAAATCTTATTACAGTTACAGGTTTAATCATCTACAAGTCATTTATCAATCATTTGATATTAAAACAATACTCTACCAAAACTTAGTGAGATCAAGAACATACTTGAATCAGTTTATCATTCATGACATATACCCACTGTTGATCAAAATCTCAAATACACAGACAGTTCATAGATCATAATTATCTAACCATCATACAATGATCAATCACATAATAACATATATAAATGTATACATACATCATGAATAAACATCAAAATCATACAATATGCAACAAGAAACTGTTGGACTCTGTATGCCCAAGACACATATTAAATTGATGTGGCTAGTACGTTATGATCCAAGTCGAGTCATACCCAATAACAAGCTAGACAAACACTTACAATATTTATTTATGATATGATCAAATAAATAAATATCAACACTTAGAATATTTAGAAATTGGTTTTCTAAATAATTGCACTTGACAAACTAATAAATTATCTGGATAATTTATTTTGAGAGAATATTTTATTTTGTTATTTAATGGGTTAAATAACATAATAAAAGGTTGTATAAGTCTTATAACATATGATGTTATAATTTTATAAAAGTTATAAAATTAATCAAGACTTAAATTTATAAAAGAAAAAAAAATTGAATTTTTTTTTATATAAATACAAGTGGGCCGCCCCCCCCATGGGGATTCCCAAAAGTTTTTTTCTCCAATGACATTCCATGCAAGATGTCATATTTAGATGGCTCTTCATTGGGTGAAAATTTGGTCCAATAAACATGCATGCAAATTGCATGGGTTTTAATTGGGCATGAAGGGTGGCAATAATTCTCTCAATATTTATAACATTTTCTATGGCAAAATAACTAGTGATGAACTATGGAAGACTAGAGAGAGCTCTCTAAAATCGGCCAACTATGTGTGCCATTTGAGAAGTTTTTTTTAGTTTCAAACTCAAGAAAATGCTCTCTAGAAATCAGCCATGAGATGGTTATTCAAAAGGGTCTTTCAAGTTTGATTTACAAGTGCAAGAACACTAGAAAAACCTCTATATATTTCGGCCATGAGATGGTTGTCAAGAGGGTTTTTCTAGTGAGTTCATAAGTGTAGAAATCCTAGCTAACATGAGGTGTTTGTGGAAGCTTGGGGTATACAAGCTTGAGGTTTTCTACTCTTGAAGACAACCATTTCAAGAATCATCATCTTCTTCACATCCATTACTCCATGGAAGGTACTTTTCTAAACATCCTATGGTTGTATATGATAGTATGCATCTTCATATATGGATCCGGGTTTTGGGATTTTGCATAAAAATGGTTTTATATCTTATAAAAGTAACATGTTTTAAACTTATATTCCGCTGCGTTTTTATTTCATATGGACGAAATTGCTTTGATAAACATGTTAAAATCCCATCAATGGCATCTAGAGCCGCTTATATGAGTGCATGCTTCAATAGACTTAAAATTTTCGGGTTTCGGTTTTGGTGAAAACCCTATGGCCGAAATTTTAAGTATGGTTATCCCTTTGTTTTTCAAGATTATATTCTTACATGCATAAATGAATCTTGAAAAATTATTTCATATGGATGATTTGTTTGTTTGGACAAAACTAACCTTTTCGGTTTTTTGGACATAGCCGAAAATGGTTATTAAAAGGGAACCATTTTTTTTATGCTTCTTGAAATTAATATAAATATATATGTGGATATATATTTTGGTGCATATGACCTAGCCATGACCTTGTGTTGAATGTTTGTGTTTGTGATTTATATTAATTATTTCAAAGGTTGTAATAATTATTATTTTGTCTTCCATTTGTAAAGATATGTAATTTATTTATTTTTATTTGGCATGTAAAATAAATAGATTAGGTGCATTTTATTTTACTAGAAAAATGTATTAGGATATATTTTGTAAAAGAAGATGCACACAAAAATGCGGTTTTGGTTTTGCCATTTTTCGGGCATAAAGGACTTCATAGTTCTTAACGGGATTTTAGCCCGAAAACCAAAACACATTTTCGGAGCCCAAAGGAGTTTGGAGCTGAATTAAAGTACATTTTGGAAGCTCCAAGAAAGTGGAGAAATCACAACACAAAAGCAAGACTTGAAGCATTTGGATGCGGGATCAAGTGGGAGTTCAACGACACATTATTTGTGTCAACATTCACCCTTTAGGAAGGACCTTTTGGCACACTTGTTTCGGCTAACAAGTGTGGTCAAAATAGTTGGCTATGGTTATGCACCTATTGTTATATATGTTGTGCTTGTGTGGTTGTTTATTTATGTTGTTTAGATGATATTTGGATATGCATGCTTAACAAACTAATAATCAACAACAAGCGTAAAATTGGTTCTTGACAAAATCATTAAAATGATTAATAAAGGTTTTATTAAAAATTAATGATTTTATAATAAAATGGGTTTTATTAAAAGAACCATGAAAATTTGTTTTCACTAAAGTACCAAGGATTTGAATGCATGCAAATATATGGTACATAAAGTTTTCTAAACTAGAATTTTGAAAACTCAAAATCCCTTTTATAAAACAAGTCAAACACCATCCTTTTATACAACACTCAAATTACTTGGGAACTCTTTGTGGGATAAAGGTCACCTAACCACATTTGAGGAAACTTGTATGTTCGAGGTGGGTTTACCATGTTTGTGGGATAAAGGTCACCTAACCACTTATGTGTATAAACTCACACGTGTGTGTAAGTTGGACGACTTGATTTGGAAACCATGAACTTAGGGTCACCGAAGCATGGCGAACAAAGGTGTTGATGGGATTAAACATGCCAACTAAACATAAAGATGTTTAATCCCATATGGCTAGAAGTTGCAAAGAGTTGCAATTGTCAAACGTTGACTACCTTGTTAATTTAAATAGAGGGATAAAGGTCACCTAACCAATATTTAAATGTAACGTTGGATTCTAGATTTTAATTATTAATTGTCTATGAGACACAAAAGGGTATTAATGATTAAAATATAAATAATATCGAAAATACTAAAATTGAACCTTGTTAATTTTTATAGATGGCCGCTAACAATATTACCCAAACCGTCCGTAACCTATCACTAGAAAACGATCCTAATCCCGATAAATATCTTATGGAAGATAAGGATGCCTATAACGATTGGATTAAGTATATCGAGGATACTTCGCAAGCCTCTTGCCTCATTATGATTCCCGAGATTCAAAAGGTTTTGAACATCATGAGCACACGACATGATTAACCAATTGTAGGAAATGTTCCTATGGGTAGAACGCTTCGAAACGGTTCGAGCACTTCATGCATGTCGAATGGAGGAAACCCAATCGGAATCATCTTATGTCTTTAAGATGAAAAGCCACATTGATCACCTCGAAAGGCTCTATATGGATAAAAGGGTTTTATTCATTCTAACGATCAATGAGAGTGGAAATTAGAAAGGGCATCACCCCGACACCAAAGCAAATGTTGCCAAAGGAAAGGGGCACATCAAAGGGAAAGAATTAGAAAGACAAAAGCAAAACCAAAAGAGAAGAAGGCAAAGGTTGCCACGAACGATCCATGCTTTAAGTGTGGTGAGATAGGGCATTTAAATAGGAATTGTCCAATCTATCTCAAAGAGTTGAAAAACAAGAGGGATGCTAGGCAAACCTCAGGTACAATCTTAATAATACATATTGACCTTAATGTTATCTCTTCTAACACATGGGTATTAGATACCGGATGTGGAACTCATGTTTGCAATTCGTTGCAAAAGGTTCAAAAGAAATAAACATTACAAGAAAGGAGACAATGTTTTGAAACTTCCAAATGGTTTGGAAATTGTTTTAAAATGTCTTGAATACTCCTAGTTTGACTAGGAACATTATTTATGTTTCCCTTTTCAGACAATATGTTTTGATTTAAAGTTTTAAACAATGACATTTATATTTCGATGAATGACATGTTTTACTTTAAAACTATGCCTTCAAATGGTAATTATGAATTGGTTCATAACAATACATCATTTGATAGTTAAATGTACCAAGCAATCACCAACAAACTCAAAATGGATTTGAGTGAGACTTATCTTTGGCATTATCGCCTTGGTTATATAAACAGATGTCGCATGTAAACACTTCGAAAGAATGATCTTTTGGAAACAAATGAAATTGGTTCATTTGATACATGTGAATCTTGTTTACAAGGTAAAATGACTAAGAAACCCTTTAGTGGAAAAGGGCAATAGATTTCTTAGGTATCATACATTCGAATGTATGTGATCCTTTTAAGCCAATGACTAGGAATGGTGAAAGATACTTCATTACTTTAACCAACAACTATAATAGTTATCGTTATGTGTACTTGACACAAAGAAGAAGTTTTGAAACGTTCAGAATCTTCAAAAGGTGAAGTACAAAATCAACTCTTTAAAGTTCTTCGTTTTGATAGAGGAGGAATCGAACTCTATTAGATATGGTTCGATCTATGATGGCTAGGAGCACATTATCTCTATCACTTTGGGGTTACGCTTTGCTCTCCGTGGCCCATATGGCCCCAACCAAGAAAGTGGATACGACGTCTTTTGAAATATGACATGGAAAGGTTCCATCATTATCATATTTAAAAGTATGGGTTGTGAAGCTTATGTGAAGCAATACACCCCAAACAAATTGGAAGTACGATCCACTAAGTGTATCTTCGTAGAATATCCTAAAGATGATATAGGATATTATTTCTACGATCCAACAGAGCAAAAGGTATTTGTTGCTCAAAAGGCTGAGTTCTTGGAAGCTAAGTTCCTTGTGGAAGGAATTAGTAGAACAGTGGAACTTGATAAGGATCAAGAACCACAAACCGATACACGTTTGGTTGATACTAGCATTCAACAAGAGGTTGTTGAAAAATGATCAAGTGATTGATCAACACACACAATACGTTCGCAAATCTGGTAGAATTAGTAATCCACCTAAAAGATATGGATCTTTCATGGATGGATGCTACGTGGTAGATTCGGGTGAACTAACCACATACCATGATGCAATGTCAAAATTCGGTTGTGACAAATGGATTGAAGCCATGAACGTAAAGATGCAGTCCATGTATAACAACCAAGTATGGGAATTGGTTATGCCACCACTTAACTCCAAAGTAGTTGGAAGTAAGTGGGTTTTCAGGAAGAAAACATATATGCATGGAAACTTGGATACTTGTAAAACGAAACTCTTAGCAAAAGGTTTCACTCAAACTCAAAGGGTTGATAATGATGAGACCTTCTCGCCCGTGGCGATGCTAAAATCAACTAGGATATCGTTTGCCATACTTATGAGATTTGGCAAATGGATCTCAAAAACGACTTTCCTTAATAGATATCTTGAGGAAGATGTCTATATAGTTAAGCCTGAAGGTTTTGTCGATCCAAAAACATCCTAACAAAGTATGCAAGTTAAACATATCAATCTATGGATTGAAACAAGCATCTAGAAGTTGGAATCACCGTTTTGATGAAGAGATTAGGGAATATGGATTCATCAAAAACATTGATAAAGCTTGTGTGAATAAGAAGGCTAGTGGGAGCATTATTACTTTCTTTGTATTATATGTCGATGACATTCTACTATTTGGAAATGACATTCCAACCATGGAAGGAGTAAAAGCCTGGCTTGGAAGTTGTTCTTCCATTAAGGATCTTGGTGAAGTCGCCTATATTTTGGGAATAAAGATCTATAGGGATAGATCAAGGCGCTTGATAGGTTTAAACAAAAGTGCATACATTGACAAAGTCTTGAAAAGGTTCAAGATGAAGAACTCTATGAAAAGTTATGGTACCTATTCAAAGAGAGGACAATATTGAATGCGTTTCAATGTCCAAGCTCAAAGGATGAGCAAGAAAGAATCAAAGGAATCCCATATGCGTCAGCTATAGGATTCATAATGTACGTAATGTTATGCACTAGACTGGACAAGTTATGCGCTTTAAGCATAACAAGAAGAAACCAGCAAGAAACGGTCATTTGGTGACTGTTGTATATATTGAAATACCTTAGAAGGACTAAGGATATGTTTCTAATATATGGATCTGGTTAAAAAGAACTCGTTGTAAAAGGGTTACAAGGATGCGAGTTTCGGAATTCGTTGTAAAGGGTTACATGGATACGAGTTTCCAAACTGATCAAGATGGTTCTCGATCACAAACAGGGTAGCATTGTCCACTACAGAATCAGAATACATCGCCGCTTCATTGATTGAGATAATTCATATGGATCTGCCACTTGAATTATTGCCGATCTAGGGGTAGTCCCTACCATTCAGGACTCCTAGAGATCTTTGTGATAACGATGGTGTGATTGCTTAAATCAAGGAACCTCGTGTACATCGAAAGACTAGGCACATTGAGCGGACTTTCAACTACATAAGGGATGACGTTGAAAAAGAGAAAGATATGTATTCGCAAAGTTCACACTGATCAAAATATTGCGGATCCACTCACGAAGCTCCTTGAATGGGCAAAGCATGAAAGGGTCATACTTGTGCCTTAGGACTTCGATATTCTAGTGATTGGATTTGATCTATTTTATATTTGGATATTGGAACAATTGTTATTATAACTCTTTATGGTATGTTGAGTTATGTTCCATTTTAGCATGTTTAAATCCGTGAATAAGTTACTTATTCTAAATGTCCGTAGTCGATCATACTTGTGGGAACAAATATGAATGTAAGACTATTATGAACTCGGATTGGTAGATATTCGTGAAGTATGAATATAGAGCAAGGCGTTGCTGCCAAGGTTCATAGATATTTGTGGGATACAAATATTGGACTGACTCGCTCTCAAATATTACTGCATGGAATCATTTGTGATTGATCATAAGTAAATTTGAGTAAAGGAGAATATCATAGTATCCTCAGACCTGAGATACATATTGGGTCTTGATATTCACCAAATATTATGCCTTGACTTATTTCTTCGCTGTCAGTAATATGACAGTACATAAGGCTAAGCTCAGGTATGGTACAAGGTGATTGTGAGAGACGTATGTAGTCAAGATGGGATTTGTTCCTCTTATTCGTTGAGAGTAAGATGTCTAAGGCCTGCTAAAGTTAAATCAACAGAGAGTGATCACTCTGTGTCTCTGGATTTGACATGACATCTGTAACTAAAGGATAAATGATAGATTCACCTAAATCATTTCAAGTAAGGGACTTGAAGAGGATGATGTTATTGAATGGCACATATAGTCATACGTATTAGGGGTAGTAAACCGTAGTTAGGCGTTATTTACTACTTGCATCAATCTTCTATGTATCTTGTGCAAGTGGGAGATTGTTGGACTCTGTATGCCCAAGACACATATTAAATTGATGTGGCTAGTACGTTATGATCCAAGTCGAGTCATACCCAATAACAAGCTAGACAAACACTTACAATATTTATTTATGATATGATCAAATAAATAAATATCAACACTTAGAATATTTAGAAATTGGTTTTCTAAATAATTGCACTTGACAAACTAATAAATTATCTGGATAATTTATTTTGAGAGAATATTTTATTTTGTTATTTAATGGGTTAAATAACATAATAAAAGGTTGTATAAGTCTTATAACATATGATGTTATAATTTTATAAAAGTTATAAAATTAATCAAGACTTAAATTTATAAAAGAAAAAAAAAATTTGAATTTTTTTTTATATAAATACAAGTGGGCCGCCCCCCCCCCCCCCCATGGGGATTCCCAAAAGTTTTTTTCTCCAATTGTCACACCCCGACCACGTGGAACATACAAAACGTGGCGGAAATGTCGGGGAGTGTTGTAACAGAATTAATTGTTTCAAATCCATGGCAATTGAAGTTTCGTTTTATTGATCAATTATGAGAGTTTACAATGTTTATACAAGAAACAAAGGGTACATAATATAAGTTAACTAGTTATTGTCTCGTTTTAAGTCGCTAAGGCACGAGTCCATCCTAAATGTAGCATGTATCAACAATCATTGCAAAGCAGTACCTGAAACATGTGTAAAAACGAGGTCAGCAAAGAAATGCTGGCGAATACATTGGTTTGGTAGGAGTGTCGAAATCATGGCTAATTTAGACGTTGCAATACTTTATTTAAAAACCTTGTTTTGAAAAGAGTACAATATTGCAACTTAATTAACCAACTCAAATCAAGCGGGTTATAATTTGTAAACCTCGTAGCCATGACTCTTAACCCAAAAACATTTGTTTTAGTAAATTATTTGAAAAACAATAAATGAGTTCAGATGATATGTATAATAAGAAAATAATGCATGATTAAATGAATAACCATGTAATATGAGTTTGTATAAGATAAGTTGTTTGTAAATAAATGTCTTGTGAAAAGTATGTTATTTGTATAAAATGTTTATATGTATCAAACTGAAATGATTCAAATAAACGCTGCGATATATGTAATACCATACAAACACTTATATATAGGAAGTACCAGCGGCGTATCCACCATGCTTGTATCATATTACACACGCATCGTTACTTAATCACTTATTCAAACCAAACCATCAAGATGTAAAATGTTCATGTCTAATGTAAATCATGTAATAAGTATTCAATGTGATTTGTATAAATAAATGTAAGATTAAACAAATAACCTTATAGTAGCATATTAACAGTATACTTTGGATTTGTAAGTAACATATTAAACTATGTTTTGGTCTCATATATAACATATCAAAATATGCTTTAGATGCGATAAATAACATATTAAACTATGTTTTGGTTTCATAAATATATGTTGGTTTTGTACAATACCACACATGAGAGTATATTCAACTATACTTTAATAGTGTGATTTAAGAATTCATTCAGACCTAGTGCATCAAAATACACCTTTGAGACTATAGGAATACCACAAAGGAAATCCCTATTTGGATGGAGCAACAAATTGGTTTCAGACATTCCATGACAACAGGAATGGGGTGTCAAATCCTATAGCGCTATATCATACTAACAATCGGTCTGGTGAACATAAAATGAGTACAATTCAACAAATTATTTTATGTTCTTTGAGAAATCAATGTTTAAACTATAATTAGTCATTCAGTTTGTCAAATGATAAGTAATAACATGTATAATCAATTATACTTTTGGAATCATGAAAATAACAGATAGGTACACATGCTTCACCCCAAAACAGTTTAGAAAACAGTAAAAGAGGGGAATAATGTACTCGCCTGAGATTGCTCAGATGTCTAAAGATAACCACCAAGTAATGCTAGAGATCTCGGAATATCAAACGGCACCTAATATAGGTAACTACATTAATAAACCGGACCTAAATCGGAGGATTTAGATAGAATGAGGGTTCGTAAACCAAACGAGTATAGAGACTCGTGTCATATGGTTTAACAAAGCCTACATACTAGATGAAACCTAACCTAATTGTTTTCGACCCATTACGACCCGTTTAGGTAGCTTATGCTACTTTAACGCGTCGTGCGCGTGAAACGCGTTCGGACCGTCTAACTAGTCCTATGACAAGTGTTATATGCCTAAACATGTTACATAATCAGTTATGTGACAAAAGTTTAGGTTACATATGCTTAATTACCAATTATACATGAAAAGGGTATTTTGGTAATTTACCTAAGGCATATAAACTACCTATCATACAACTACTTAAACGATGTGACCATAGGGTATAACCTCGGAAGGTTATTCCCTACCTACTAAGGTCACCTAAAGTATTTGGTCGGATCCTAATGATCGACCAAATGGGTCGGGTTCGAGGTATAAGCGATTTATTAGATCGCTTACCCTACGACCCTAGACAACGTGGTAATCAGTAGGCATAGTCCCAAGGGACTATAACCAACGTGATTACACTCACGTTGCGAAGTTCAAACGAACTTCGCATTGACCATAAGCTGGTCAACGCTGAAAGTCAAACAAAGTTTGACTTTCGGACTCAAAAAGCAGTAAAATAAGGAAAAGAACGAAAGAATACTTACCCAGGGTCCCCGAATGCTAATCCCGATTCAAGAATCTCAGGTATGAAACAATGGTTTCAACTTAGAGCTCCTCAAATCAGAATTCTAGTGATTTTTAAGCAATGGGGGGTGGGGTATTTATAGTATTCGGTCCACCGTTAAGATCGTTTGTCGAATATCGTGCCTTAATCGAATCCGTACAAGTGTCGGAAAGTTGTGGTGCCTAAAAATGATGTTTATCAGCTGAATATGCAAGTTGCAAGTGTGTGGTTGTGGTTAAAACAGCTGGTACACGCTGACTGTTCGTTCTGATCTGTTCTGGGAGTCTGACGCGGGCCGCCTAAGAATGTTAAGAAACTGAGGCGGGCCGCCTGGCTGTCTGATCACCAAACTTCTTGCAGAATTGACAGTTTTGGTCCCTGCACGTGTTTAAGGCCATTTCCGACACTTCTAAGGCCCGTAAAGCCAACTTTAAGGCCCTAAAATGATGCCTAAACATTGTGGACATGAAACATGCTCAAAAATATGTCTGATGTCAGTTCGCTTGGTCGTACGAACGCGATGTTCGCTTAATTACGACGGAATGCGCATAAGCGCGAAAAACGATCCAAATGACGCGACGAATGGATTTTTGGCAAGCCAAACACTAAAGCATAATATAGTCATGCTTACATAAATTTTTGGATGTCCGGATGTATTCAGAACGTGAGTTATGCGTAAAAATGCAAACTTGTGCACTTGTTGACACTTTTAGTCCCTGAATGACCCAAAAGTTTATTTTAGCACACCAAACCCCTCAAAGCCTATTTCTAAGCTATGTAAAGGATATTTATGGTGTGTTTAACTTATGGTCATGTTCCAGAATGTCTGTTACAGTTCAAATTGGTATACTTTCGCAGTTTGTCAACTTTAGTCCCTGTAAGCGATTTAACTTTGATTTCACCACACCAAACCTTCCAAAACTTATATCTAAGTTATGTATAGGTTATTTAAGGTATGTTAAGCCTATTTCACTATTCCGGAGTGTTCGTTGCATTAAACTGGTTATATTTACGCATCTGAGCGCGTATAACCCTCCAGAAAGCGATTTAAAAGCTTAAAATCAAACAAGAGTTGATATGTGTAAAAGATACACATAATTTTACAAATCCCAAGTATGAAATACAATATTTCATTGGTTTGGCATTTGTTTGACGGTTGAAGTGACACAGGTGTTACACCAATGACATTCCATGCAAGATGTCATATTTAGATGGCTCTTCATTGGGTGAAAATTTGGTCCAATAAACATGCATGCGAATTGCATGGGTTTTAATTGGGCATGAAGGGTGGCAATAATTCTCTCAATATTTATAACATTTTCTATGGCAAAATAACTAGTGATGAACTATGGAAGACTAGAGAGAGCTCTCTAAAATCGGCCAACTATGTGTGCCATTTGAGAAGTTTTTTTTAGTTTCAAACTCAAGAAAATGCTCTCTAGAAATCAGCCATGAGATGGTTATTCAAAAGGGTCTTTCAAGTTTGATTTACAAGTGCAAGAACACTAGAAAAACCTCTATATATTTCGGCCATGAGATGGTTGTCAAGAGGATTTTTCTAGTGAGTTCATAAGTGTAGAAATCCTAGCTAACATGAGGTGTTTGTGGAAGCTTGGGGTATACAAGCTTGAGGTTTTCTACTCTTGAAGACAACCATTTCAAGAATCATCATCTTCTTCACATCCATTACTCCATGGAAGGTACTTTTCTAAACATCCTATGGTTGTATATGATAGTATGCATCTTCATATATGGATCCGGGTTTTGGGATTTTGCATAAAAATGGTTTTATATCTTATAAAAGTAACATGTTTTAAACTTATATTCCGCTGCGTTTTTATTTCATATGGACGAAATTGCTTTGATAAACATGTTAAAATCCCATCAGAAACAACTTGAATCATGAAATCACTAACCAAGTATTAAACAGAGGTTTGCTTCAAATGAGGAACTCTTTTGTGGGTTTTCAGAGATAGAGAGAGAGAAACAATGTGTTATGATATGGTTGGGTAATTGTGAAACTTCTCAGGGAAGATTGTTTATAAAATGATTATATATATAAAATATCTCAAGATTGGACACTGGGCCAAGCCCATTTGTGATTTCGTGGTCATCAGTGGACGAAAACACTTATGTGTTTTCACCACTTGGGTGATTTCATGAGACTTGTTTGTTTACAGTAAAAGTTTCCATCTTTATTTACATGTTAATTGATACAAAAGCCTTATAAACATACTCTCGCATATAATAAATATTATGGATTTCCAAGTGTAAAATATTAATCGAAATACGATATAACGTATTACAAAGGTAAGCGTTGTGAAACAACGAGTCGTATTAACAACAACTAGAGCAATAATAATAATAAAAAAAAATTAACGTGCACTAAATGCGAAGTTAGAATCTTGGAAACTCGAGTTGTCACAGAATTGGACAAGATGGACCCTGTTGTTGAAAGATCGTAGGGCCCCGTTTTAAGCAACGACAGTAGAGGCAACGGTCACGACAACATCAAGGAACTCGTAATCATAGCTTACGGTCTTTATTTTACCGTCTCGGGTGATTCATGATCTTGAAGCTAGAATGCGCAATTTTTTATGGAGTCAAGATAGCTCGTATCAAAAAGGGAGGGCAAAGGTTTCATGGAATTCTATTTGCACTCCAAAATATGAAGGAGGTTTGGGTATTAGACGTATAGGTGATGTGAATAAAGCGATTATGGCAAATCATGTTTGGAGTGTTATTACTAAACGGAAGTCGCTTTGGGTCGAATGGGTGCATGCCTATAAATTAAAAGGTAAGAGTTTCTGGATTGTTAAAATTCCCACCAACTGTTGTTGGAGCTGGAGAAAACTTCTCCAACTCCGGCCGATGATAAGAAACTATATGTGGACTTCGCTTGGAGATGGGAGATCAACGTCTACTTGGTATGATTTTTGGAGTGTGTTAGGGCCGCTAGCTAATATATTGTCGCCCAGAACGATTACAAGTGCAGGTTTTAGACTGGAAGATTCTGTTGCGGATATTTATTCAGAGAATGGTTGGCAATGGCCCACGGCTTGGAGGGATTTGTTTCCTCTGCTTATTCAGTTGGATCATGTCCAACCGGTTGCAGGTAAACGAGATAGTATTCAGTGGCGGGTGGGTGATAATGTTAATGAGGTTTCGGCTTCAAGTATTTGGGATTCTATTCGGTATAGAGAGCAGGAGGTCGAATGGAGTAAAGTAGTCTGGTTCGCTCATTGCATCCCGAGACATTCTTTCTTATTGTGGCTGATTATGAGGAAGAAGCTTCTCACTCAAGATGTTATTCTTAGTTGGGATTTCTCGAGGAGAAAAAACATGAATATGATGTGCTGTTTACTTTGTTATGAGAATCATGATTCGCATGCACATCTATTCTTTGAATGCAAATTCTCTACGCAGGTTTGGGAGATGGTTCGGATTAAAGCTGGTATGGATAATGTTAATTCGAAGTAGGATGATATTGTTTCTTGGTTGATGGTCAGAACTCGTTCCAAGTTAGCAGCTGATTATGTTAGTAGACTTTTGGTGGCGGCTAGTGCTTACTTCATATGGCAGGAACGAAATTCTAGACTTTTTAAGAATCAGTTGAGACCTCTGGAGCAAGTTTATGAGGTGATTGTCAAGACTGTTCGATACAAGCTTATGGGAATGAAGTTGAAGCGGACGGATAGAGTTCGAAAGCTTCTTGGTGAATGGAAGATTGAAGTTAGTCACGAAGATGAAGCGAGTGGTTGATTAGTTGTTATTTTGTGTCTAGAGTTTAGTCTAGTTGTGTTTTATTTGGTACAATGGGCTTCTGTGGTTTTTCTTTTTGTTTACTTTCATGAGGCATGTCTCATGATTGAACTAGTGTAGGCTTTCTACGCTACTTGTTTTATTTGGTTGTAAATATATAGAATCACCGGGGTAACCCCTTTACCCAAAAAAAAAAGTGCCAACATCCAAGGGAACAAAGACGGTACTAGGAATTCTCGCAATGAAAACAATAACACTGGAAATGATGCTTACGGAAGGGTATTTAGGATTGGCGTAGGTGACACCAGGCATAATAGCAGCATGGTAACTTGTATAAGTAGCCCTGTTTTAGTCAACCCTGATGCTTCTTGAAACCGAACCTGTGGTGGCAGCAACTGATGGCAAGTCAAATGGAACCTCATATGTTCGTTGGAATGTAAACTCGACCTTGTGGGACAAGTGTTCGACGTCAACCTTCTTTCTGTTATCCTCGATAATTTGATGCAATAGTTAGTATGGATTGGCTATCCATACATCGCGCAGATATACCCAACGAGAAGAAAGCTTTGCGTACCCCTCTCCCTAGTGGAGAATCGTCATCTGTTCCAAAGTACCAGAGTTGTGTTAAGGTTGATGGGATTTTAACATGTTTATCAAAGCAATTTCATCCATATGAAATAAAAACGCAGCGGAATTAATATTTAAAACATGTTACTTTTAAGATATAAATTTCATTTATAAGCAAAATCCCAAAACCCGGATCCATATATGAAGATGCACACTATCATACACAACCATAGGGTGTTTAGAAAACTACCTTCTTGGAGTACAAGGATGATGAAACGGATGATGCTTCTTGAAATGGTTGTCTTCAAGAGTAGAAGACCACAAGCTTGTATACCCCAAGCTTCCAACAAACACCTTGAGATTAGTTAGGATTTTAACACCAAAAGATCAAAACCCGAACACTTTAGAAACACTATGATGGCCGAAATTTTTAGCAAAGTTACTAGCTCTCTTGTTTTAATTTCTTGCCATCTAAATCTAATATATTCTTGAGAGAATGCATGCCTTCATTCTTGCCCAATCACAAGATCTCTAACACATGCAATTGCATGAAAAGTTATTGGACCAAAGACTTTGGATAGACCACCCAATCTAAATCCATGCATATGCATGAAATGTGATTGGATCAAAAACTTTGGATAGAGACAAAAGGGGGCGGCCCCATATGGGTTTTTATAAAAAAAATAAATTTCTTTTATAAAAATTAAGTCTTGGTTCATATATATATTTATAACTTTTATAAATATAACACTACATAAATACAAGACTTTATACAACCTTTAAAATTGTTATTTAACCTATTAAATAACAAAATAAAAAATTCCCTCAAAATAAATTATCCATATAATTTATTAGTTTCTCAAGTGTAATTGTTTAGAAAACCAATTTCTAAATATTGTAAGTGTTAATATTTATTTGTTTGATCATATCACAAATAAATAATATAAGTGTTTGTCTAGCTTGTTATTGGGTATGACTCGACTTGGATCATAACGTACTAGCCACATCAATTTAATATGTGTCTTGGGCATACAGAGTCCAACAATCTCCCACTTGCACAAGATACATAGAAGATTGATGCAAGCAGTAAATGACGCCTAACTACGGTTTACTACCCCCAATACGTATGACTATATTTGCCATTCAATAACATCATCCCTTTCAAGTCCCTTGAACATGATTTAGGTGAATCTATCATTTATCCTTTCGTTACAGATGTCATGTTAAATCCAGAGACATAGAGTGATCACTCTCTGTTGATTTAACTTTAGCAGGCCTTAGACATCTTACTCTCAACGAATAAGAGGAACAAATCCCTTCTTGACTACATACGTCTCTCACAATCACCTTGTATCACACCTGAGCTCAGCCTTATGTACTGTCATATTACTGACAGCGAAGAAATAAGTCAAGGCATAATATTTGGTGAATATCAAGACCCAATATGTATCTCAGGTCAGAGGATACTATGATATTCGCCTTAACTCAAAATTTACTTATGATCAATCACAAATGATTCCATGCAGTAATATTTGAGAGCGAGTCAGTCCAACATTTGTATCCCACAAATATCTATGAACTTTGGCAGCAACACTTTGCTCTATATTCATTCTAAATGAATATCCACCAATCCAAGTTCATAATAGTCTTACATTCATATTTGTTCCCACAATTATGATCGACTACGGACATTTAGAATAATTAACTTATTCACGGATTTAAACATGCTAATATGAAACGTAACTCAAAATACCATAAAAGAGTTAAAATAACAATTGTTTCAATATCCAAATACAAAATAGATCAAATCCAATCACTAGAATATCGAAGTCCTAAGGAACATGTATGACCCTCATGTTTTCCCCTGTCAAGGAGCTTCGTGAGTGGATCCGCAATGTTTTGATCTGTGTGAACTTGGCGGATACATATTGTAACACCCCAACCCGGATAGGGCTGACGTGTCACTATCATAGATATCAAAAACCAAACACAATCCATTTAACGAAGAAAAGTTGAATTCGAAAGATAAACAAAGTCTTAAAACAAACCAAGAATCCTAAGTATTAATTAATTCAAAATGTTGAAATAAATAAAAGTCTTTATTCTCGAACTGCATTTTACTCTCAATCATCACTAGTTCACAACGTTCCCCGGATTACCTGTCATCAAAAAGAAAACACAACAAAGAAAACTACGGCTGAGCCAAAGGTTGCCCAGTAACGGAAAAATCAAATAGTGCAAGTAAAGAAAGGACATAAAGAAAGAAATAAGAAATTTTTGAACACAAAACCAAAACTGACACTTGAACAAATACTGAACATAATCTGAGGCAGAACATAATCAGACATACAAAGCATACCAGACAATATTACAAACATGTCAGATCAGAAACAGATATCAGAATACGTGACTACAATTAATAACAAACCAAGTCACGTGAGACGGAAGCACCCACGAGCCTAAACAGACGGGTACATAGCTAGCTAGTCCATGCACCTATGAGATGGTGAGTGTGGCGTACACCCATTGTTCCATCTCCACAAACCAAACCAAACCAAACCAAACCGAACCAAACCAAACCAAACCAAACATGCTCGGGTGACAGAGTACAAAAATTAGAGCTAACGAGAACATGCAACAATGATTACAATTGCTAAAGTCTATTGCATGCTACTATGAACTTATCAAATAATAAATGTGAAATGAAACAACTAACGGAAACAGACAAAATCCGTACTGCAAAGTAACGGATATGATAAAAAAAAATACTCTGATGAGAAGACCAAAGAATCCGTACCAAGAGTAACGAAAATAAAATTATACTATGATGTAAACGAAACAGAATCCGTACCAAGAGTAACGAAAATAAAATTATACTATGATGTAAACGAAACAGAATCCGTACCAAGAGTAACGAAAATAAAATTATACTATGATGTAAACGAAACAGAATCCGTACCAAGAGTAACGAAAATAAAATTATACTATGATGTAAACGAAACAGAATCCGTACCTTGATTTAGCAAAGCAAAAATCCAAAATCAATTTCTCCTTAAATATATTGCCAACCTAGATCCCGTATATTTTATCTTGATTAGTCTTGTTAAAATTCATGTAAGCTAAAACATCGTTCATTGAATTTCCCGACGGCCGCAAACTAAACATTCCCCATAATGAAATATGCTTTTGGTTTAATACTCACAACGAGTTCTTAATCATCACAATCTATAAGATATCGCGTTGTGTAGCTTAATAATATAATCCAACCAAATTTTACACAATCAAAATATGGATTTTAACATCTGATATAAGATAAGTTTTATAACATAAAAATTATGAAATTTTATGTACACCAGAAAACACATACTAACACCCACATTAACTCACACATACTATAACACACATGCACACAACAAGCACACAAACAAATCACATGCACTGTACATACAAAACTCACGTACACACTAGCACACACATCACAATTTTCCACACACACCATGCAACACATTCACACAACATCATAGCACACCTAATTATATGTATATTAATACACACATCACGCAAAACACACAGACACAACACATATCAAAATACATACGCACACATACAACTCACACACCCTATTTGCACATACACACTCACTTTCACATATGACGACGCCACACATACCCGATACTCTCAAACAACGTTCTATCAAAATAACGTGCCGCCGGAAGTTCAAGAACCCAATCCACATCCCATGCTAAAGTTACCGAAACAAAAACAAAATAACATTAAAGTCGGTCACCTACCTCTCCTGATCGGAACAACGGTAGTGGCGGTTCGTGATGACAGAAGGTGGCGAACGATGGTTGCGAGAACGAGTAAAACGGCGTGATTGCAGCGGTATACGGTAGGAAGGTGGTGATGGCTGGTTCGCAATTCCGGTGGTTCAAATAACAGCGACGGCTAGATTCTCACAGTAATGGCGGTTCAAAGTGATGCAGCGGCGGATGGTACCGGTGGCGTGAATCGGACTGGTGACAATGACTCAGCGCGACGGTGAAGGTGGTGCGGCTGATGACTCGCTTGCGGGTTCGAATGAAAACAGAGTGAAAGGTGTTGACGAAGGTTTATAAAGATTGAACGATGAAGTCGGTTCTAAGGTGTAAATAGAGACGTGATTTAACCTTCAAAAATATAGAGACGTGATTTAGGTTGCAATCCCGATTTGACAGGGATTTGTTATAGTTTTGGCAAGGACTTTCAGTTGGTGATTGAAGATAAAAATGGCAAGGTCGATCGTGTCAATTTGAATTGGATATTTGAAAATAAACTGATAACTATACTTTTGTATTTTGTAAGTTTGACTAATTCACTATTATTATATATATATATATATATATATATATATATATATATATATTTTGATAACCAATTAACAATAGTTGTCATATTCAATTAAATCCAAATATACATATTTGTATTAACGTAAAAGTTTAATTATTTGAAAGATAGATATAACTCTTTTATTGACTAACACTAGAAACACTAAATATATGAGTTGTAATACTTATAGTATTTATTATATTAGGGTTATAAAAAGTTTTGTATGTTACACATATCTTTCCCTTTTCAACTTCATCTCTTATGTAGTTGAATCTCCGCTCGATATGTCTAGTCTTTTGGTGCGCACGAGGCTCCTTGATTTGAGCAATCGCACCCTCGTTATCACAAAAGATCTCTAGGGGGTCTTGAATGGTAGGGACCACCCCTAGGTCGGCTATAAATTTCTTCAGCCATGCAGCTTCCTGGGCTGCCAATGAAGCGGCGATGTATTCTGATTCTGTAGTGGACAATGCTACCACGTCTTGTTTTGAGCTCTTCCAAGAGACTGCTCCTCCATTTAAAATGAAGACATACCCCGATTGTGATCGAGAATCACTTCGATCATTTTGGAAACTCGCGTCCGTGTAACCCTTTACTACGAGTTCCTCCTCACCAGATCCATATATTAAGAACATATCCTTAGTCCTCCTAAGATATTTCAATATGCTTTTAACAGCCATCCAATGACTGTTACCTGGATTCTGCTGGTATCTACTCGTCATGCTCAAGGCGCATGAAACGTCTGGTCTGGTGCATATCATTGCATACATTATGGATCCTATAGCTGACGCATATGGGATTCTTTTCATTTTCTCTTGCTCATCCTTTGAGCTTGGACATTGAGATGTATTCAATAATGTCCCCTTTTGAATAGGTACAAAACCTCTTTTAGAGTTCTCCATTTGAAACCTATTCAAGACTTTGTCAATGTATGCACTTTGGTTTAAACCTATCAAGCGCCTTAATCTATCCCTATAGACCTTTATTCCCATAATGTAGGCGACTTCACCAAGATCCTTAATGGAAAAACAACTTCCAAGCCAAGCTTTTACACCTTCCATGGTTGGAATGTCATTCCCAAATAGTAGAATGTCATCGACATACAGTACTAAGAAAGTGATGACGCTCCCACTAGCTTTCTTGTACACACAAGCTTCATCGCCGTTCTTGATGAATCCAAAATTCTTAATTTCTTCATCAAAACGGTGATTCCAACTTCTAGATGCTTGTTTCAATCCATAGATTGATTTCTTTAACTTGCATACTTTGTCAGGATGTTTTGGATCGACAAACCTTCAGGCTGAAGCATATAGACATCTTCATCAAGATATCCATTAAGAAAAGCCGTTTTGACATCCAATTGCCAGATCTCATAGTCATAATATGCAGCTATGGCAAATAATATCCTGATTGACTTTAGCATCGCCACAGGCGAGAAGGTCTCATAATAATCAATCCCTTGAGTTTGAGTGAAACCTTTTGCTACAAGTCTTGCTTTGTAAGTATCCAAGTTACCATGCATATCTGTTTTCTTCTTGAAAACCCACTTACTTCCAACTACTTTGGAGTTGAGTGGTGGCACAACCAATTCCCAAACTTGGTTGTCATACATGGATTGCATCTCTATGTTCATGGCTTCAAGCCATTTGTCACAATCGGATTTTGACATTGCATCATGGTATGTGGTTGGTTCATCTGAATCTACCACGTAGCATCCATCCATGAAAAATCCATATCTTTCAGGTGGATTACTAATTCTACCAGATCTGCGAACATTTTGTGCGTTCTGATCAACCTCTTGATCATTTTCAACAACCTCTTGTTGACTGCTAGTATCAACCAAACGTGTATCATCTTGTGGTTCTTGATCCTCCTCAAGTTCCACTGTTCTACCACTAGTTCCTTCCATAAGGAACTTAGCTTCTAAGAACTTACCCTTTCGAGCAACAAATACCTTTTGCTCGGTTGGATCGTAGAAATAATATCCTATATCATCTTTAGGATATCCTACAAAGATACACTTAGTAGATCGGACTTCCAATTTATTTGGAGTGTATTGCTTAACATAAGCTTCACAACCCCAAACCCTTAAGAATGATAATGATGGAGGGTTTCCATGCCATATTTCAAAAGGTGTCCTTTCCACTTTCTTGGTTGGGGCCATATTTTAGTATACGGACTGCGGAGAGCAAAGCGTAACCCCAAAACGATAGAGGTAATGTGCTTCTAGCCATCATAGATCGAACCATATCTAATAGAGTTCGATTTCTCCTTTCGGACACACCATTGTGTTGTGGTGTTCCAGGTGGAGTAAGTTGTGAGATAATTCCACAACTCCTAAGATGATCTTGAAAAGCACCACTAAGGTATTCACCTCCTCTATCGGTGCGAAGGACTTTGATTGTTTTCTTGAGTTGATTTTCTACTTCACTTTTGAAGTCTTTGAACATTTCAAATGCTTCATCCTTGTGTCTTAGTAAATACACATAACCATAACGACTATAGTCGTCGATAAAGGTAATGAAGTATCTTTCACCATTCCTAGTCATCGGCTTAAAAGGACCACATACATCTGAATGTATGATGCCTAGTAAGTCTTTTGCCCTTTCAAAAGTTCCACTAAAGGGTGTCTTGGTCATTTTGCCTTGTAAACAAGATTCGCATACATCAAATGAATTATCTTCATTTGTACTCAGAAGACCATTTCTCTGAAGTGTATGCATGCGATTCTTGCTTATATGTCCAAGGCGACAATGCCAAAGATAGGAATCACTCAAATCCATTTTGAGTTTCTTGTTGGTTACTTGGTACATTGAGCTATCATATGATGTGTTATCATGATCTAATTCATAAATACCATTTAAAGACATAGCTTTAAAATAAAACACATCATTCTTAGAAACATAAATGTCATAGTTAACAAATTCGAAATTGAAACCAGATTGTTTTAAAAGGGAAACAGAAATTATGTTCCTAGTCAAACTAGGAGCATATAAAACATTTTTCAAAATCACTTCCAAACCACTTGGAAGCTCTAAAACGTAGTCTCCTTGAGCTTCGACTTCAACCTTTGCTCCGTTGCCCATGAAGAGACTAGCGTCTCCCTTCTTATAATGTCTATTTCTTTTGAACCCCTGCAACGAATTGCAAATATGAGTTCCACATCCGGTATCTAGTACCCATGTGTTAGAAGAAATTACATTAAGCTCAACATGTATCATAAAGATAGTACCTGAGGTTTGCCCTGCATCCCTCGTGTTTTTCAACTCCTTGAGATAGGTTGGACAATTTCTCTTCCAATGTCCTATCTCACCACATTCAAAACATGGGTCATTTGTAGCAACCTTTTGCTTCTTCTCCTTCGGTTTGGTGGGTTCTGTTTTAGCTTTTCCCTTTCCTTTTCCCTTGACGTGTCCCTTTCTTTTAGCATAGGTTGCTTTAGAGTCGGGGTGGGGCCTCTTCTTGTTGCCTCCTTCATTGATCGCTAGGACGGGTAAAGCCTTTTTGCCCATTCCTGCTTCGGCCGTCTTGAGCATTGCATGAAGTTCACCAATGCTCTTGTCCCATCCATTCATGTTGTAATTCATTACAAAGCTTTCAAATTTCTTTGTTAAAGAGTTGAGGATCAAATCCGTAGCCAACTCTTTAGAGACGGGACAATTTAGCCGTTCGAGGCGATCAATGTGGCTTTTCATCTTGAGAACATAAGATGATACAGATTGGGTTTCCTCCATTCGACATGCATGAAGCGCCCGAACAGTTTCGAAGCGTTCTACCCTTGCTTGTTGTAGGAACATTTCCTTTAACTGGGTAATCATGTCGTATGCCCCGTGGTGTTCAAAATCCTTTTGAATTCCAGGAATCATAGTTCCCAACATGAGGCATGAGGCTTGCATGGAGTCCTCGGTATACTTAACCCAATCGTTGTAGGCTTCCACATCTTCCACGTTAGGTTCATCGGGAATAGGATCGTCCAACACATAGGATATCGTCTCTTGCTTGAGAACGATTCTCAAGTTTCGAAACCAATCCATGAAGTTGTTATGGTTGAGACGATCCTTTTCAAGGATGGTTCTTAGTGATAGGTTTCGGACGATTTGGTTAGTCGGGTTTGCATTGTTAGCGGCCATCTACAAAATTTAACAAGTTCAATTTTAGTATTTTCGATATTATTATATTTTAATCATTAATACCCTTTTGTGTCTTAAAGACAATTAATAATTAAAATCTAGAATCTGATGGGATTTTAACATGTTTATCAAAGCAATTTCATCCATATGAAATAATAAACGCAGCAGAAATTATGTTTAAAACATGTTACTTTTATGATATAAATTTCATTTATAAGTAAAATCTCAAAACCCGGATCCATATATGAAGATGCATACTATCAAACACAACCATAGGGTGTTTAGAAAACTACCTTCTTGGAGTAATGAGAATGAAACTGATGATGCTTCAAGAATGGTTGCCTTCAAGAGTAGAAGGCCTCAAGCTTGTATACCCCAAGCTTCCAACAAAACACCACGAAATAGCTAGGATTTAACACTTGAAACGAAACCGAAAAGCTCCTTGGAACCCTTCTATGGCCGAAATTTTTAGAGAAAAAATTCAGCTCTACCCTTTGAGATTATTTCTATCTCTTCTTTATATTTTTGTCATGCAAAAAATATATAAATGATGAGAGAAGAGCCACCTCCTTTTTGCCCAATCAAGAGGCTTCTTCCACATGCAAAATGCATGAAAAGATATTGGACCAATTTCTTTGGTTAGAGAGAAAGGGGGGCCGGCCCTAGGTGGGTGTTTTTAAAAAAAAATCAATTTTACTTTATTAAATAAAGTCTTGTTTATTTTTATAACTTTTATAAAATAAACACTATATGTTTTCAAGACTTTATGCACCTCTTTTAAAATTGTTATTTAACTTATTAAATAACAAAATAAAATATTCTCTCATAATAAATTATCCACATAATTTATTGGTTTCTCAAGTGTAATTATTTAGAACACCAATTTCTAAATATTGTAAGTGTTAATATTTATTTGTTTGATCATATCACAAATAAATATTATTGGTGTTTGTCTAGCTTGTTATTGGGTATGACTCGACTTGGATCATAACGTACTAGCCACGTTTTTGTAAAACCAGACTATAACCGAACAGATCTGAATACGTGAATACGACCATGACACTCAGCTCCAGATTGCAAGGTTCGTCTTTCTCACTTGTTGCATACATTACATGATTAGTACACAATTGCTTATGACACAACATACGAACACACACTCGTCACTATAGCATGATTGCATGAATTACTTGCTTATATTATGACGCATTTTGAAAAAATGAGGGGCGGACGCTGAGAGCGTGCTGGCTGCCAAAGCAGACAATATCACGGTGCATTGTTAGTATGCCATAGTCCTTGGATTCCTGTGATTTTATTACCTTGACAACCTACGTTTGACATTTGAGTGTGAAGAACCATTTGACATGAGTTAGGAGGAAGTGAGATGAGCATGCAAATCACCATATTATTGTGGGTGCACACATAATAATAATGTGGGGTGCATGCGAGTCCCAGTGAGGCTTAACAAATGAAAAAGGGTTTCCGTTCTGTTATTTGATCAATGAGAAACGTAACAACCTATAGGGGTCATAGTAGTGATTGTCTTCTACTCGAACGTGATCTTTTCACTCCTCTCTGAATCCTTTTGGATCTCGATGCTATCGAGTATTACCTGAACACCCATCTGAACGCCTAGCGAACTGTGTAGAATGTTAGGTGCTTGTACGAACGTCCCTGAGTTGGATGTTGCAGCGTCGAATGATTGGTCGATACCTCTCTCACTCTTCTTCATTGGCTGGAACTCAATGTATTGACGCCTTAGATTCCGTGAGTGCGATCACTTCTGGAACACTCTACAAACATACCGTGTATTACTCTATCAACTTGCAAGAACGATGAACAAGAAGATGAGCGTAGTACTTTATCGGTCTCAGTATTAGAATGACCTTGATTACCAGCAACGAACTCCAGCAGATTAACCTCAACCGAATCCTTAACCCTAGTAAGTGACTTACGGGAGTCGACTCTTACGAATCAATTAGGACACGAAATGTGTAACTTCCCATGCAGTGAGTAGTGCCTTATGACGCGACACGGAATGGGACAAGATGGACCCTGTTGTTGAAAGATCGTAGGGCCCCGTTTTAAGCAACGACAGTAGAGGCAACGGTCACGACAACATCAAGGAACTCGTAATCATAGCTTACGGTATGGAAACGAAGTTGACCTCGACAAGGATTGACTGTGTTAAGTCAAAGTGCCAACATCCAAAAGGGAGGGCAAAAGGTTTCATGGAATTCTATTTGCACTCCAAAATATGAAGGAGGTCTTTATTTTACCGTCTTTATTTTACCGTCTCGGGTGATTCATGATCTTGAAGCTAGAATGCGCAATTTTTTATGGAGTCAAGATAGCTCGTATCAAAAAGGGAGGGCAAAGGTTTCATGGAATTCTATTTGCACTCCAAAATATGAAGGAGGTTTGGGTATTAGACGTATAGGTGATGTGAATAAAGCGCTTATGGCAAATCATGTTTGGAGTGTTATTACTAAACGGAAGTCGCTTTGGGTCGAATGGGTGCATGCCTATAAATTAAAAGGTAAGAGTTTCTGGATTGTTAAAATTCCCACCAACTGTTGTTGGAGCTGGAGAAAACTTCTCCAACTCCGGCCGATGATAAGAAACTATATGTGGACTTCGCTTGGAGATGGGAGATCAACGTCTGCTTGGTATGATTTTTGGAGTGTGTTAGGGCAGCTAGCTAATATATTGTCGCCCAGAACGATTACAAGTGCAGGTTTTAGACTGGAAGATTCTGTTGCGGATATTTATTCAGAGAATGGTTGGCAATGGCCCACGGCTTGGAGGGATTTGTTTCCTGTGCTTATTCAGTTGGATCAGGTCCAACCGGTTGCAGGTAAACGAGATAGTATTCAGTGGCGGGTGGGTAATAATGTTAATGAGGTTTCGGCTTCAAGTATTTGGGATTCTATTCGGTATAGAGAGCAGGAGGTCGAATGGAGTAAAGTAGTCTGGTTCGCTCATTGCATCCCGAGACATTCTTTCTTATTGTGGCTGATTATGAGGAAGAAGCTTCTCACTCAAGATGTTATTCTTAGTTGGGATTTCTCGAGGAGAAAAAACATGAATATGATGTGCTGTTTACTTTGTTATGAGAATCATGATTCGCATGCACATCTATTCTTTGAATGCAAATTCTCTACGCAGGTTTGGGAGATGGTTCGGATTAAAGCTGGTATGGATAATGTTAATTCGAAGTGGGATGATATTGTTTCTTGGTTGATGGTCAGAACTCGTTCCAAGTTAGCAGCTGATTATGTTAGTAGACTTTTGGTGGCGGCTAGTGCTTACTTCATATGGCAGGAACGAAATTCTAGACTTTTTAAGAATTAGTTGAGACCTCTGGAGCAAGTTTATGAGGTGATTGTCAAGACTGTTCGATACAAGCTTATGGGAATGAAGTTGAAGCGGACGGATAGAGTTCGAAAGCTTCTTGGTGAATGGGAGATTGAAGTTAGTCACGAAGATGAAGCGAGTGGTTGATTAGTTGTTATTTTGTGTCTAGAGTTTAGTCTAGTTGTGTTTTATTTGGTACAATGGGCTTCTGTGGTTTTTCTTTTTGTTTACTTTCATGAGGCATGTCTCATGATTGAACTAGTGTAGGCTTTCTACGCTACTTGTTTTATTTGGTTGTGAATACATAGAATCACCGGGGTAACCCCTTTACCCAAAAAAAAGTGCCAACATCCAAGGGAACAAAGACGGTACTAGGAATTCTCGCAATGAAAACAATAACACTGGAAATGATGCTTACGGAAGGGTATTTAGGATTGGCGTAGGTGACACCAGGCATAATAGCAGCATGGTAACTTGTATAAGTTGCCCTGTTTTAGTCAACCCTGATGCTTCTTGAAACCGAACCTGTGGTGGCAGCAACTGATGGCAAGTCAAATGGAACCTCATATGTTCGTTGGAATGTAAACTCGACCTTGTGGGACAAGTGTTCGACGTCAACCTTCTTTCTGTTATCCTCGATAATTTGATGCAATAGTTAGTATGGATTGGCTATCCATACATCGCGCAGATATACCCAACGAGAAGAAAGCTTTGCGTACCCCTCTCCCTAGTGGAGAATCGTCATCTGTTCCAAAGTACCAGAGTTGTGTTAAGGTTGATGGGATTTTAACATGTTTATCAAAGCAATTTCATCCATATGAAATAAAAACGCAGCGGAATTAATATTTAAAACATGTTACTTTTAAGATATAAATTTCATTTATAAGCAAAATCCCAAAACGCGGATCCATATATGAAGATGCACACTATCATACACAACCATAGGGTGTTTAGAAAACTACCTTCTTGGAGTACAAGGATGATGAAACGGATGATGCTTCTTGAAGTGGTTGTCTTCAAGAGTAGAAGACCTCAAGCTTGTATACCCCAAGCTTCCAACAAACACCTTGAGATTAGTTAGGATTTTAACACCAAAAGATCAAAACCCGAACACTTTAGAAACACTATGATGGCCGAAATTTTTAGCAAAGTTACTAGCTCTCTTGTTTTAATTTCTTGCCATCTAAATCTAATATATTCTTGAGAGAATGCATGCCTTCATTCTTGCCCAATCACAAGATCTCTAACACATGCAATTGCATGAAAAGTTATTGGACCAAAGACTTTGGATAGACCACCCAATCTAAATCCATGCATATGCATGAAATGTGACTGGATCAAAAACTTTGGATAGAGACAAAAGGGGGCGGCCCCATATGGGTTTTTATAAAAAAAATAAATTTCTTTTATAAAAATTAAGTCTTGGTTCATATATATATTTATAACTTTTATAAATATAACACTACATAAATACAAGACTTTATACAACCTTTAAAATTGTTATTTAACCCATTAAATAACAAAATAAAAAATTCCCTCAAAATAAATTATCCATATAATTTATTAGTTTCTCAAGTGTAATTGTTTAGAAAACCAATTTCTAAATATTGTAAGTGTTAATATTTATTTGTTTGATCATATCACAAATAAATAATATAAGTGTTTGTCTAGCTTGTTATTGGGTATGACTCGACTTGGATCATAACGTACTAGCCACATCAATTTAATATGTGTCTTGGGCATACAGAGTCCAACAATCTCCCACTTGCACAAGATACATAGAAGATTGATGCAAGCAGTAAATGACGCCTAACTACGGTTTACTACCCCCAATACGTATGACTATATTTGCCATTCAATAACATCATCCCTTTCAAGTCCCTTACTTGAACATGATTTAGGTGAATCTATCATTTATCCTTTCGTTACAGATGTCATGTTAAATCCAGAGACATAGAGTGATCACTCTCTGTTGATTTAACTTTAGCAGGCCTTAGACATCTTACTCTCAACGAATAAGAGGAACAAATCCCTTCTTGACTACATACGTCTCTCACAATCACCTTGTATAACACCTGAGCTCAGCCTTATGTACTGTCATATTACTGACAGCGAAGAAATAAGTCAAGGCATAATATTTGGTGAATATCAAGACCCAATATGTATCTCAGGTCAGAGGATACTATGATATTCGCCTTAACTCAAAATTTACTTATGATCAATCACAAATGATTCCATGCAGTAATATTTGAGAGCGAGTCAGTCCAACATTTGTATCCCACAAATATCTATGAACTTTGGCAGCAACACTTTGCTCTATATTCATTCTAAATGAATATCCACCAATCCAAGTTCATAATAGTCTTACATTCATATTTGTTCCCACAATTATGATCGACTACGGACATTTAGAATAATTAACTTATTCACGGATTTAAACATGCTAATATGAAACGTAACTCAAAATACCATAAAAGAGTTAAAATAACAATTGTTTCAATATCCAAATACAAAATAGATCAAATCCAATCACTAGAATATCGAAGTCCTAAGGAACATGTATGACCCTCATGTTTTCCCCTGTCAAGGAGCTTCGTGAGTGGATCCGCAATGTTTTGATCTGTGTGAACTTGGCGGATACATATCTTTCCCTTTTCAACTTCATCTCTTATGTAGTTGAATCTCCGCTCGATATGTCTAGTCTTTTGGTGCGCACGAGGCTCCTTGATTTGAGCAATCACACCCTCGTTATCACCCTCGTTATCACCACCCCTAGGTCGGCTATAAATTTCTTCAGCCATGCAGCTTCCTGGGCTGCCAATGAAGCGGCGATGTATTCTGATTCTGTAGTGGACAATGCTACCACGTCTTGTTTTGAGCTCTTCCAAGAGACTGCTCCTCCATTTAAAATGAAGACATACCCCGATTGTGATCGAGAATCACTTCGATCATTTTGGAAACTCGCGTCGTGTAACCCTTTACTACGAGTTCCTCCTCACCAGATCCATATATTAAGAACATATCCTTAGTCCTCCTAAGATATTTCAATATGCTTTTAACAGCCATCCAATGACTGTTACCTGGATTCTGCTGGTATCTACTCGTCATGCTCAAGGCGCATGAAACGTCTGGTCTGGTGCATATCATTGCATACATTATGGATCCTATAGCTGACGCATATGGGATTCTTTTCATTTTCTCTTGCTCATCCTTTGAGCTTGGACATTGAGATGTATTCAATAATGTCCCCTTTTGAATAGGTACAAAACCTCTTTTAGAGTTCTCCATTTGAAACCTATTCAAGACTTTGTCAATGTATGCACTTTGGTTTAAACCTATCAAGCGCCTTAATCTATCCCTATAGACCTTTATTCCCAGAATGTAGGCGACTTCACCAAGATCCTTAATGGAAAAACAACTTCCAAGCCAAGCTTTTACACCTTCCATGGTTGGAATGTCATTCCCAAATAGTAGAATGTCATCGACATACAGTACTAAGAAAGTGATGACGCTCCCACTAGCTTTCTTGTACACACAAGCTTCATCGCCGTTCTTGATGAATCCAAAATTCTTAATTTCTTCATCAAAACGGTGATTCCAACTTCTAGATGCTTGTTTCAATCCATAGATTGATTTCTTTAACTTGCATACTTTGTCAGGATGTTTTGGATCGACAAAACCTTCAGGCTGAAGCATATAGACATCTTCATCAAGATATCTATTAAGAAAAGCCGTTTCGACATCCAATTTCCAGATCTCATAGTCATAATATGCAGCTATGGCAAATAATATCCTGATTGACTTTAGCATCGCCACAGGCGAGAAGGTCTCATAATAATCAATCCCTTGAGTTTGAGTGAAACCTTTTGCTACAAGTCTTGCTTTGTAAGTATCCAAGTTACCATGCATATCTGTTTTCTTCTTGAAAACCCACTTACTTCCAACTACTTTGGAGTTGAGTGGTGGCACAACCAATTCCCAAACTTGGTTGTCATACATGGATTGCATCTCTATGTTCATGGCTTCAAGCCATTTGTCACAATCGGATTTTGACATTGCATCATGGTATGTGGTTGGTTCATCTGAATCTACCACGTAGCATCCATCCATGAAAAATCCATATCTTTCAGGTGGATTACTAATTCTACCAGATCTGCGAACATTTTGTGCGTTCTGATCAACCTCTTGATCATTTTCAACAACCTCTTGTTGACTGCTAGTATCAACCAAACGTGTATCATCTTGTGGTTCTTGATCCTCCTCAAGTTCCACTGTTCTACCACTAGTTCCTTCCATAAGGAACTTAGCTTCTAAGAACTTACCCTTTCGAGCAACAAATACCTTTTGCTCGGTTGGATCGTAGAAATAATATCCTATATCATCTTTAGGATATCCTACAAAGATACACTTAGTAGATCGGACTTCCAATTTATTTGGAGTGTATTGCTTAACATAAGCTTCACAACCCCAAACCCTTAAGAATGATAATGATGGAGGGTTTCCATGCCATATTTCAAAAGGTGTCCTTTCCACTTTCTTGGTTGGGGCCATATTTAGTATACGGACTGCGGAGAGCAAAGCGTAACCCCAAAACGATAGAGGTAATGTGCTTCTAGCCATCATAGATCGAACCATATCTAATAGAGTTCGATTTCTCCTTTCGGACACACCATTGTGTTGTGGTGTTCCAGGTGGAGTAAGTTGTGAGATAATTCCACAACTCCTAAGATGATCTTGAAAAGCACCACTAAGGTATTCACCTCCTCTATCGGTGCGAAGGACTTTGATTGTTTTCTTGAGTTGATTTTCTACTTCACTTTTGAAGTCTTTGAACATTTCAAATGCTTCATCCTTGTGTCTTAGTAAATACACATAACCATAACGACTATAGTCGTCGATAAAGGTAATGAAGTATCTTTCACCATTCCTAGTCATCGGCTTAAAAGGACCACATACATCTGAATGTATGATGCCTAGTAAGTCTTTTGCCCTTTCAAAAGTTCCACTAAAGGGTGTCTTGGTCATTTTTCCTTGTAAACAAGATTCGCATACATCAAATGAATTATCTTCATTTGTACTCAGAAGACCATTTCTCTGAAGTGTATGCATGCGATTCTTGCTTATATGTCCAAGGCGACAATGCCAAAGATAGGAATCACTCAAATCCATTTTGAGTTTCTTGTTGGTTACTTGGTACATTGAGCTATCATATGATGTGTTATCATGATCTAATTCATAAATACCATTTAAAGACATAGCTTTAAAATAAAACACATCATTCTTAGAAACATAAATGTCATAGTTAACAAATTCGAAATTGAAACCAGATTGTTTTAAAAGGGAAACAGAAATTATGTTCCTAGTCAAACTAGGAGCATATAAAACATTTTTCAAAATCACTTCCAAACCACTTGGAAGCTCTAAAACGTAGTCTCCTTGAGCTTCGACTTCAACCTTTGCTCCGTTGCCCATGAAGAGACTAGCGTCTCCCTTCTTATAATGTCTATTTCTTTTGAACCCCTGCAACGAATTGCAAATATGAGTTCCACATCCGGTATCTAGTACCCATGTGTTAGAAGAAATAACATTAAGCTCAACATGTATCATAAAGATAGTACCTGAGGTTTGCCCTGCATCCCTCGTGTTTTTCAACTCCTTGAGATAGGTTGGACAATTTCTCTTCCAATGTCCTATCTCACCACATTCAAAACATGGGTCCTTTGTAGCAACCTTTTGCTTCTTCTCCTTCGGTTTGGTGGGTTCTGTTTTAGCTTTTCCCTTTCCTTTTCCCTTGACGTGTCCCTTTCTTTTAGCATAGGTTGCTTTAGAGTCGGGGTGGTGCCTCTTCTTGTTGCCTCCTTCATTGATCGCTAGGACGGGTAAAGCCTTTTTGCCCATTCCTGCTTCGGCCGTCTTGAGCATTGCATGAAGTTCACCAATGCTCTTGTCCCATCCATTCATGTTGTAATTCATTACAAAGCTTTCAAATTTCTTTGTTAAAGAGTTGAGGATCAAATCCGTAGCCAACTCTTTAGAGACGGGACAATTTAGCCGTTCGAGGCGATCAATGTGGCTTTTCATCTTGAGAACATAAGATGATACAGATTGGGTTTCCTCCATTAGACATGCATGAAGCGCCCGAACAGTTTCGAAGCGTTCTACCCTTGCTTGTTGTAGGAACATTTCCTTTAACTGGGTAATCATGTCGTATGCCCCGTGGTGTTCAAAATCCTTTTGAATTCCAGGAATCATAGTTCCCAACATGAGGCATGAGGCTTGCATGGAGTCCTCGGTATACTTAACCCAATCGTTGTAGGCTTCCACATCTTCCACGTTAGGTTCATCGGGAATAGGATCGTCCAACACATAGGATATCTTCTCTTGCTTGAGAACGATTCTCAAGTTTCGAAACCAATCCATGAAGTTGTTATGGTTGAGACGATCCTTTTCAAGGATGGTTCTTAGTGATAGGTTTCGGACGATTTGGTTAGTCGGGTTTGCATTGTTAGCGGCCATCTACAAAATTTAACAAGTTCAATTTTAGTATTTTCGATATTATTATATTTTAATCATTAATACCCTTTTGTGTCTTAAAGACAATTAATAATTAAAATCTAGAATCTGATGGGATTTTAACATGTTTATCAAAGCAATTTCATCCTTATGAAATAAAAAACGCAGCAGAAATTATGTTTAAAACATGTTACTTTTATGATATAAATTTCATTTATAAGTAAAATCCCAAAACCCGGATCCATATATGAAGATGCATACTATCAAACACAACCATAGGGTGTTTAGAAAACTACCTTCTTGGAGTAATGAGAATGAAACGGATGATGCTTCAAGAATGGTTGCCTTCAAGAGTAGAAGGCCTCAAGCTTGTATACCCCAAGCTTCCAACAAAACACCACGAAATAGCTAGGATTTAACACTTGAAACGAAACCGAAAAGCTCCTTGGAACCCTTCTATGGCCGAAATTTTTAGAGAAAAAATTCAGCTCTAACCTTTGAGATTATTTTTTTTTTGGGTAAAGGGTTACCCCGTGATTTTATATATTCACAACCAAATAAAATGATGAGAGAAGAGCCACCTCCTTTTTGCCCAATCAAGAGGCTTCTTCCACATGCAAAATGCATGAAAAGATATTGGACCAATTTCTTTGGTTAGAGAGAAAGGGGGGCCGGCCCTAGGTGGGTGTTTTTAAAAAAAATCAATTTTACTTTATTAAATAAAGTCTTGTTTATTTTTATAACTTTTATAAAATAAACACTATATGTTTTCAAGACTTTATGCACCTCTTTTAAAATTGTTATTTAACTTATTAAATAACAAAATAAAATATTCTCTCATAATAAATTATCCACATAATTTATTGGTTTCTCAAGTGTAATTATTTAGAACACCAATTTCTAAATATTGTAAGTGTTAATATTTATTTGTTTGATCATATCACAAATAAATATTATTGGTGTTTGTCTAGCTTGTTATTGGGTATGACTCGACTTGGATCATAACGTACTAGCCACATCAATTTAATATGTGTCTTGGGCTTACAGAGTCCAACAGAATCCAACGTTACATTTAAATATTGGTTAGGTGATATTTATCCCTCTATTTAAATTAACAAGGTAGTCAACGTTTGACAATTGCAACTCTTTGCAACTTCTAGCCATATGGGATCAGTTAAACATCTTTATGTTTAGTTGGCATGTTTAATCCCATCAACACCTTTTGTTCCCCATGCTTTGGTGACCCTAAGTTCATGGTTTCCAAATCAAGTCGTCCAACTTACACACACGTGTGAGTTTATACACATAAGTGGTTAGGTGACCTTTATCCCACAAAATTGGTAAACCCACCTCGAACATACAAGTTCCCTCAAATGTGGTTAGGTGACCTTTATCCCACAATAAGAGTTCTCAAGTGTTTCGAGCGTTGTATAAAAGGATGGTGTTTGACTTGTTTTTTTTTTTTGGGTAAAGGGTTACCCCGGTGATTCTATATATTCACAACCAATGAAAACAAGTAGTGTAGAGAGTCTACACTAGTTCAATCATGGGGCATTCCCCATGAAAGTAAACCAAACAAAAACCAAACCGACAACAAAAAACAACCAAATAAAGGAATACACCTAGACAAGACTTCTAGACGGACCAAAAACACAACTACTCATCCCCCATCATCGTCCTTTTCTTTCGTGTGGATCTCCCATTCTTCAAGAATTCTGCGCACCCTAACGGTATTCTTCAGCTTTGCTCCCATCAACTTGTACCGAACTGTTTTCACGATTACTTCACTAACCTTCTCAGGAGGTCTTAATTGGTTTTTAAACAATCTGGCATTCCTCTCTTGCCAAATACTATATGCCGCAGCAGCTACAAGTAGTTTAGCAACATAAGTATCGACCTGCTTTTGTTGCGGACGAGTACAAAGCCAGCTAACAATCTCACTCCATTTTGCCGAAACCGTATCCATCCCCACCCTATTTCTAATAGTACTTCACACTTGAGAAGCATATTTACATTCAAAAAACAAGTGCTTGTGAGAATCAAAGTTCTCATAACATAATAAACAGCACATCATGTTCATGTTTTTTCTCCGAGCGAAATCCCATTTCAGAATTTTATCTTGTGTGAGAAGCTTACCTTTCATAATCAACCACATCATGAAAGCATGTCTCGGAATACACTGGCCGAACCACACAATTTTACACCAATCAACTTCCGGTTCTCTATGCCGAAGTGAATGCCATACCCCCGAAGACGAGAACTCATTAACATCATCACCATCTTTCCATAATAATCTGTCGACTTTTACAGGATCCAATTGAACTTGATCAATCTGAATAAGAACCGGAAATATATCCCTCCAAGCCGTAGGCCACAACCAAGCACCATTAGAATACACATCAGCCACGGAATTATCCAACCTAAAATCTGCATCCGCAATAGTTCTGGCCGACACAAAATCAGCAAGAGGCCCCAAAACACTCCAATTATCGAACCAGGCTGAAGTATTAATACCATTACCCAACTCCGACCAAATATGCTTCCTAACCAATGGCCGTAATTGAGTGAGTTTCCGCCATGACCAACAACTATTCGAAGGGGTTTTGCTAACCCAAAAACTCTTATCTTTTAAGTTTGACTTGTTTTATTAAAAGGGTTTTGAATATTTCAAAATTCTAGTTTAGAAAATATTATGTACCATACATTTGCATGCATTCAAATCAATGGTACTTTAGTGAAAACTAATTTTCAAAGTTCTTTTTAATAAAACCCATTTTATTATAAAATCATTAATTTTTAATAAAACCTTTATTAAACATTTTAATGATTTTGTCAAGAACCAATTTTACGCTTGTTGTTGATTATTAGTTTGTTAAGTCATGCATATCTACATATCATCTAAACAACAAAATAAACAACCAAACAAGCACATCATTCACAACAATAGGTGCATAACCATAGCCAACTATTTTGACAACACTTGTTAGCCGAAACAAGTGTGCCAAAAGGTCCTTCCTAAAGGGTGAAACATGACACAAGTAATGTGTTGATTAACTCCCACTTGATCCCGCATCCAAATGCTTCAAGTCTCCTTCTTGTGTTGTGATTTCTCCACCTTCTTTGAGCATCCAAAAGTCTTTTATATTCAGCTCTAAACTCTTTTGGACTTCAAAAATGTGTTTTGGTTATTGTGACACTCTAGGTTTTCCGAGCAAGCACCTTGTAATTACGTTGTGCGTATATATATGTTATTAAATGAAAAGTTGCGTTTTACCTTAATGTGCTATGTGTGGTATGTATGTGTATATATATGTGTGTGAACCCAAACCATGACTCGAGACCACCCGGTCTCGAGTAAACAATGTAACAACGGGCCGGGCCGGTTGGGCCGTAACTTTAGCCCACCCAAAACCTCCCACTCGAAACCACCCTAAAACCCACTTTGGGTGCACTACCTCTTACTTGCACCTAAAACCCTCACACACTCCCTTTCACACTCTCTTCTCACTAAAACCCAAGAACACCACCATCAAATCTCTCCTCCCTTCTCTCGGATTCAAACCGGAAGCATCAAGACCCGGTCAAGCTCGTAATCATCTCCCGGATACTTCAATTCCTCATCCTCTTTCTCGACTTGGTGCTTTCTTCTCTATCGGTTAGTGTTTCCTTTAGGTTGATTAGTTGCATAATACATGAAGATGGTTGTTGTTTTTATGTAATGAAGGTGTTTCTTATATAGAAGATGATATGCATGCTTGTTAGATGATTTGTATGTATGTGATGATGATTATCGGTTAACATGTCTTGATTTCGGATATATTACATAATGAGTTAGTGTTATCTTGTGTTTGAATGTGGTTTAAACCATGAGTTGTTGATGATCATGAGATTGGTTGCTTAGCGTTCATGCTAATCGGATTATATGCTCTTATGCTAAGAAATCAAATGCTTGTTAAAAGGTTGCACACATGTGGAAACCGGATTAGTTGTTGATGTGTTTCTATTGTTGTTCATGCTATAGTTCATAAAGGATGATGATAAAAACCTAAATGAAGAACTTGATGAATATGATATGAATGTGTTTTGAATGTGCTTTGAACATGAAAAGATGCTTGGTTTGATCTGTTTTGAATTGCATTTAGACAATAAAACATGTTTAAACATTCTGGTTGGTTAGTACAAAACCTCATGAAATTGCAATCTCATTGGTTAGTACATCAGAGGTTCTAGAAGGATTCTTGTGCACGTATCCAAGGTTGCGACTCGAAACCCCCGGTTGCGACTCGCAACCAAAACATGACAACTCGAAACCGCCCGGTTGCGACTCGCAACCAAAACATGACAAGTCGAAACTCCGGTTGCGACTCGAAACCAGACCATGACAAGCCGAAACCTCCGGTTGCGACTCGAAACTGTGTGTTCTCGAGTCGAGACCTCCTGGTCTCGACTGGGCTGCTTGTCTCCGTTATTGGGCCAAGGACGTGTGGGCTGCGCATACCGTTCTATTTGGATTCTGTGAAGCTGTTAACTGTTAGTGTGATCTGATAGGCCCAATAACATTTGTGATTTGTATGATAGTTGTTGATGTTCACCGTTTCACTACTACGTATCAGAATAGGCCCGATAACTTGCTGGATGATTATGTGTTGTGTATGCTATGTGTTAGTTATGTGTAGATTATACGTGAATACTTGTACCCCAACTTGACCTGTATTGGTGACCATGCTAGGACGTGGTGACCAACGTGATTGACCAAGTAAATAATCTACCGAGCAACCCAAGGTGAGTTCACAACTAATAAAGCATGCGTTCCCGGTGGTTGGGAAACGGAAACTTAAGCAACGCTATCCCCTCGTAAGGGATACAAACCTACTTCTCTCCCCTTAAACGGGACTTTTAGTTAATTACTGTTTATACTGGATGCAACAAGCAACACTAAACAAAACTCTATCACCCAAGTCCTCACTTCTTAATACCGATTAGTCGCCGGGGTCAGGCGAACGGGTTATTAGTTGATAGCGCTATTTAGGTCTCACCCTGGAAGGGTGTGGTTCGTTTTGGAAAACGGGGCAAGCTTAATCCAAGATATGTCGGACCCTTTGAAGTTACCGAAAAGATCGGTACGGCCGCTTACAGGTTGAATCTGCCTGAAGAACTGAGTGCTGTGCACAATGTCTTCCACGTGTCTAATCTGAAGAAGTGCCTGTCAGATGAAACACTCGTCATTCCTTACAAGGAACTTACTATTGACGAACAGCTACACTTTACTGAGGAACCGGTTGAGATCACGGATCGTGAGATCAAAACCCTCAAACGTAGCCAGATACCCCTCGTGCGAGTTCGTTGGAACTCACGCCGTGGCCCAGAGTTTACCTGGGAGCGGGAAGACCAGATGAAGCGCAAGTATCCCCAGTTGTTCCCTAATGAAACTCCCAGCACTGAAGCTACAACCGAATTTCGGGACGAAATTCCAAATTAACGGGGGGATGATGTGACACCCCGTTGAAACGTTCTCACTTACACTAGCTTGTCAGTGGCTGCCTTAACTTTCGAGACGAAAGTTCTTAAAACTTGGGGATAATGTGACACTCTAGGTTTTCCGAGCAAGCACCTTGTAATTACGTTGTGCGTATATATATGTTATTAAATGAAAAGTTGCGTTTTACCTTAATGTGCTATGTGTGGTATGTATGTGTATATATATGTGTGTGAACCCAAACCATGACTCGAGACCACCCGGTCTCGAGTAAACAATGTAACAACGGGCCGGGCCGGTTGGGCCGTAACTTTAGCCCACCCAAAACCTCCCACTCGAAACCACCCTAAAACCCACTTTGGGTGCACTACCTCTTACTTGCACCTAAAACCCTCACACACTCCCTTTCACACTCTCTTCTCACTAAAACCCAAGAACACCACCATCAAATCTCTCCTCCCTTCTCTCGGATTCAAACCGGAAGCATCAAGACCCGGTCAAGCTCGTAATCATCTCCCGGATACTTCAATTCCTCATCCTCTTTCTCGACTTGGTGCTTTCTTCTCTATCGGTTAGTGTTTCCTTTAGGTTGATTAGTTGCATAATACATGAAGATGGTTGTTGTTTTTATGTAATGAAGGTGTTTCTTATATAGAAGATGATATGCATGCTTGTTAGATGATTTGTATGTATGTGATGATGATTATCGGTTAACATGTCTTGATTTCGGATATATTACATAATGAGTTAGTGTTATCTTGTGTTTGAATGTGGTTTAAACCATGAGTTGTTGATGATCATGAGATTGGTTGCTTAGCGTTCATGCTAATCGGATTATATGCTCTTATGCTAAGAAATCAAATGCTTGTTAAAAGGTTGCACACATGTGGAAACCGGATTAGTTGTTGATGTGTTTCTATTGTTGTTCATGCTATAGTTCATAAAGGATGATGATAAAAACCTAAATGAAGAACTTGATGAATATGATATGAATGTGTTTTGAATGTGCTTTGAACATGAAAAGATGCTTGGTTTGATCTGTTTTGAATTGCATTTAGACAATAAAACATGTTTAAACATTCTGGTTGGTTAGTACAAAACCTCATGAAATTGCAATCTCATTGGTTAGTACATCAGAGGTTCTAGAAGGATTCTTGTGCACGTATCCAAGGTTGCGACTCGAAACCCCCGGTTGCGACTCGCAACCAAAACATGACAACTCGAAACCGCCCGGTTGCGACTCGCAACCAAAACATGACAAGTCGAAACTCCGGTTGCGACTCGAAACCAGACCATGACAAGCCGAAACCTCCGGTTGCGACTCGAAACTGTGTGTTCTCGAGTCGAGACCTCCTGGTCTCGACTGGGCTGCTTGTCTCCGTTATTGGGCCAAGGACGTGTGGGCTGCGCATACCGTTCTATTTGGATTCTGTGAAGCTGTTAACTGTTAGTGTGATCTGATAGGCCCAATAACATTTGTGATTTGTATGATAGTTGTTGATGTTCACCGTTTCACTACTACGTATCAGAATAGGCCCGATAACTTGCTGGATGATCATGTGTTGTGTATGCGATGTGTTAGTTATGTGTAGATTATACGTGAATACTTGTACCCCAACTTGACCTGTATTGGTGACCATGCTAGGACGTGGTGACCAACGTGATTGACCAAGTAAATAATCTACCGAGCAACCCAAGGTGAGTTCACAACTAATAAAGCATGCGTTCCCGGTGGTTGGGAAACGGAAACTTAAGCAACGCTATCCCCTAGTAAGGGATACAAACCTACTTCTCTCCCCTTAAACGGGACTTTTAGTTAATTACTGTTTATACTGGATGCAACAAGCAACACTAAACAAAACTCTATCACCCAAGTCCTCACTTCTTAATACCGATTAGTCGCCGGGGTCAGGCGAACGGGTTATTAGTTGATAGCGCTATTTAGGTCTCACCAACCTCACACCGTGCCCGCGTATGGGATCGGGCGTGAACTAATGTACTCTGGCAACCGTCAATGATGATAGAACATTGACAAACGGGGCACTCTACGGAAACGTACGGATGAATAGTATTCGGTATTGTAAAAACAGTTTAGTCGCTTACTTATGGGGTAGCTCCCCATCGCATGTATAAACGGATTAATTAACTGGTGAAACAAGTTTTTGGTAATTAAAACTGGACAACTCGTGAACTCGCCAACATTTTTGTTGATACCCTACTGCATGCTTGCAGGTACCCCATGACTCAGGAGCTTGCAGCTTGGGAAGGTGTAGTGGTCGTCTAAACCCCGTGTTGGGTCCTAAATAATCTTGAACTATGAACTTTGTTTTGAAACTGTTTGGTTTATGCTTCCGCTGTTTGTCTAAACTATTATTTAAACTTGAACTTTTAGGATTTTAAAACATGGTACTTACTGACTACTGTGGTTGGTGAATACTTTTATTATTAATCAATGCTCAGTATAATTGGTGGCTGGATCCTGGTCAGTCACGCCTCCAAGCGGTGGCATTCCGCATGTGGGTTTTGGGGGTGTGACAGTTATCGGGTTAAAATCCCGTTGAGAACGATGAAGTTCTTTGGACCGAATATTATGGTCCAAACCAAAACCACATTTTTGTGTGCATCTTCTTTTACAAAATATATCCTAATACATTTTTTCTAGTAAAATAAAATGCACCTAATCTATTTATTTTACATACCAAATGAAAATAAATAAATTACACATCTTCTAATGGAAGAACAAAATAATAATTATTACAACCCATTGAAATAATAAATCACAACACAATCATTCAACACAAGGTCATGGCTAGGTCATATGCACCAAAATATATATCCAAATATATATATTAATTTCAAGAAGCATAAAAAAAATGGTTCCCTTTTATAAACATTTTCGGCTATTTTCAAAAAACCGAAAAGGTAAGTTTTGTCCAAACAAACAAATCATCCATATGAAATAAATTTTTCAAGATTTTCTTATGCATGTAAGAAAATAATCTTGAAAAACAAAGGGTTAACCAAGTTAAAATTTTCGGCCATAGGGTTTTATTCAAACCCGAAACCCGAAATTTTTAATCTATTGAAGTATGCACTCATATAAGCGGCTCTGATACCATTGATGGGATTTTAACATGTTTATCAAAGCAATTTCATCCATATGAAATAAAAACGCAGCGGAATTAATATTTAAAACATGTTACTTTTAAGATATAAATTTCATTTATAAGCAAAATCCCAAAACCCGGATCCATATATGAAGATGCACACTATCATACACAACCATAGGGTGTTTAGAAAACTACCTTCTTGGAGTACAAGGATGATGAAACGGATGATGCTTCTTGAAATGGTTGTCTTCAAGAGTAGAAGACCTCAAGCTTGTATACCCCAAGCTTCCAACAAACACCTTGAGATTAGTTAGGATTTTAACACCAAAAGATCAAAACCCGAACACTTTAGAAACACTATGATGGCCGAAATTTTTAGCAAAGTTACTTGCTCTCTTGTTTTAATTTCTTGCCATCTAAATCTAATATATTCTTGAGAGAATGCATGCCTTCATTCTTGCCCAATCACAAGATCTCTAACACATGCAATTGCATGAAAAGTTATTGGACCAAAGACTTTGGATAGACCACCCAATCTAAATCCATGCATATGCATGAAATGTGATTGGAACAAAAACTTTGGATAGAGACAAAAGGGGGCGGCCCCATATGGGTTTTTATAAAAAAAAAATTCTTTTATAAAAATTAAGTCTTGGTTCATATATATATTTATAACTTTTATAAATATAACACTACATAAATACAAGACTTTATACAACCTTTAAAATTGTTATTTAACCCATTAAATAACAAAATAAAAAATTCCCTCAAAATAAATTATCCATATAATTTATTAGTTTCTCAAGTGTAATTGTTTAGAAAGCCAATTTCTAAATATTGTAAGTGTTAATATTTATTTGTTTGATCATATCACAAATAAATAATATAAGTGTTTGTCTAGCTTGTTATTGGGTATGACTCGACTTGGATCATAACGTACTAGCCACATCAATTTAATATGTGTCTTGGGTATACAGAGTCCAACAAAGGTTAGCATCAATTCTGCAACGAAAGCCCAGAAGTGTCTACGGGGGGGATTACCCCACTGTGTTAGCAACCGTTTCTGATTGTCAGGCTTAGGAAAAGGGGATCGAGGATCCACCAATTGTTCGTGATTCTTCTCGGTGTGCTACCCGAGGAACTTTCAGGTTTACTTCCACAACTGCTAGGCGGAATCTCAGCTTGATCTCACGTCAGAGGCGGCCTTGATTACTCATACTCCTTACCGTCTTGCACTAGGAGGGTTGCAAGAACTGTCTAATCAACTACAGAAAATGTTGGACAGGAGTTTTGACGGGCCTACTTTTCACTTTGGGGAGCCCCAGTTATATCCGTGAAGATAAGCCTTATCGTTGGACATGTATACTGATTATTGGGAATTCAGCAAGGTGACAGTCAAGGACTGTTTGCCTCGACCATGTATTGCCAGCCTGTCGACTAGTAGCGAGGGTCAAGCTCCCATTCGAGGATTGAATAACGAGCGAACTAGTGTCAGATGGAAGTCTAAAGGGGAGAATGTTCCTACAACGGTATATCAAACGCAGTGTGGCCATTACGACGTTGTATTCCATGACCTTTGGGCAAATCATAACACCAACAGCTTTATGGATCACATGAATCGACTATGCTTATTGATGACGTGTTGAATCATTCCCATGAGAGTGGAACATCGTGGATGGCATCTGTATCTTATTTAGAGCTCCTGAGGGAGGAGCCATTACGTGTGGAGTCTTGTTAGATGTAACATCTGGATTCGAGAGATACATTTTGATCACGTAACCAACGGAGTGGGAATACACGTGGATCTCGCTAAGATCTAGCTAGATACTATCATATATTCATCACAGGATTTTCGAGGATTGCGCGGCTTTAATCTCTTTAGCACAGCAGGGTACTGTGTATTCATGGGAGACAAACAAGGGAACGTCTTTGCAGCTTTTGGAACCCAACACTACAATGCATTGCGTGTCGTCTTTACCCGAGGGTACAGATGAGTTAGTGGTATACCATGATGGTTCGGATCAGAGTCCCAGTTACACGCCGATGCAACATGAGCAGGTGATGGCTTACATAGTGGAGTTACAAGACGAAAGGCATGAGTCACAACTGGTGGTGGAAGTCTTTGGATTTAAGTTGGAGGCATTACTTGGACGGTACCTGTAACAACTGTGCTTGTAATCTTTGTGAACAGTTCTATTATCAATAAGACAATATTATTTGATCCCAATGTTTGTTTAGTTGTGTTTTACATTTTTCATGTTTTGACTTTTGTTCGATTTCAAACTCTATATCGCTTTCTAGAGAGTTATACGCAAACTGGTGCGTAAACGTAACCAGTTTAATACGACAAATACTCCGGAACACCAACATATACTTAACATACCTTAAAATACCTTTACATAACATAGAAATAAGTTTTGAAGGCTTTGGTATGGCAAAAACAAGTTAATTCATCTACAGGGACTAAAATTGACAAACTACGAAAGTATGCCAATTTGAACTGTAACGAACATTCCGGAACATGACCATAAGTTAAACACACCTTAAATATCCTTTACATAGCTTACAAATAGGCTTTAAGGGGTTCGGTGCGCTAAAATAAACTTTTGGGTCATTCAGGGACTAAAAGTGTCAAAAAGTGCACAAGTTTGCATTTTCGCGCATAACTCACGTTCTGAATACATCCGGACATCCAAAAATTTATGTAAGCATGAATATATTATGCTTTAGTGTTTGGCTTACCAAAAATCCATTCGTCGCGTCATTTGGATCGTTTTTCGCGCTTGTGCGCATTCCGTCGTAATTAACCGAACAACGCGATTGTACGGCTAAACGAACCGACATCCGGCATATTTTTGAGCATGTTTCATGTTCCCTATACTTTAACATCCTTGTGAAGCTTAAAAATGGGCTTGACGGGTGTTAGAAGTGCCAAAACACGACGATACGCGCTCAGGAACCAAAACTGCAAAACTGCAAAAAAAAAATATAAAAAAAAAATTCAGCAAAAAGCCATTTTAAACATAAGTTAGCAGCCCCTAACACTTCCCAAAGGTCAAGTGCCACATGTTAATCTCCTATGGTGGCCAAAATTAGTTACCACAACATTTTGACAAGTGTACGGCCTAGATCGTGCCCCCTTTTCCAAGAAACGATCCTAACGGTTGTAATAAATACCCAACCGATTTTCACTCATTCCTCACTAGAATCTGATCTAAAAGACTCTATGTTGAAACCATTGTTTCATACCTGAGTTATTTGGATCTAGATTAGCATTCGGGGACCTTTCGTAAGTATTCTTTCGTTCTTTTATCGCTTTCGAGTCCGAAAGTCAAACTTTGTTTGACTTTCTGCATTGACCAGTTTATGGTCGATGCGAAGTTCGTTTGAACTTCATAACGTGAGCGTGATCACGATGGTTATAGTCCCTAGTGACTATGCCTACTGATTACCACGTTGTAGGGTCGAAAGGATAAGCGATCTGATAAATCGCTTATACCTTCGAACCCGACCCATTTGGTCGATCATTAGGATCCGACCAAGCACATTAGGTGACCATAGTATATAGGGAATAACCTTCCAAGGTTATACCTTATGGTCGCTTCGTTTAAGTAGTTGTATGATAGGTAGTTTATATGCCTTAGGTAAATTACCAAAATACCCCTATGATGCCAAAATTCGTTTTAATCATATGTAACATAACTTTTGACATCTAAACTGATTTGACAACCATATTAGACATGTTAAGGCATATTTTACTTGTCATAGGACTAGTTAGGCGTTCCGAACGCGTTTTACGCGAACGACGCGTTAAAGTAGCATAAGCTACCTAAACGGGTCGTAATGGGTCGTAAGCACTTAGGTTAGGTTTCATTTAGTATGTAGGCTTTATTAAATCATACTACATGAGTACCCATACTCATTTGGTTTACGAGCCCTCATTCTACCCAATCTTCCGATATAGGTCCGGTTTATTAACATAGTTACCTATATTAGGTGCCGTTTGATTCCGTGATCTCTAGCATTGCTTGGTGGTTATCCTAGGACTTCTGAGAAATCTCAAGTGAGTACATAGAACCCCTCTTTTACTGTTTTCAAACTGTTTTGGGGTGGAACACATGTGCCTACTTGTTACTTTCGTGCTTTCCTGTTTTCACATCATATACCTGCTATGTTTGTTAGTACATTATAGTACATGATTTCATTACATTTCATGCTATGTATGTCCATTGTGTGCATACTTAGTACATTGTTTTACATTACATTTCTGCTATGTATGTTAACTGATAGCATGCTAGCACATTGATTTACATGACTTTTCTGCTTTGTATGTTAACTTAGCATACTTAGTTCATCGTTTTCATATAACATGTTCACTTTTGCTATGACATTTGGTTTGCACAAACGAGACTATTATACGTTCATTAACATTAGCTACGCCGCTCGGTAGTAAGTACTGGTACCATAGGACTTGACAAATCCCATTCCTGACATCCCGGGTTTGTTTGGATGTAAGGAATGACTGAATCCGAATACAATTCTTTTGATAACCTTGACTGAAAGGGTTATCCGACTGTCTCAAGGCTTGAATGTATGCGTTAACTTACCACATAAATGTTTGTATCAATGTAACATGTATTACTTTGCGAAACATAACTTTTTGATACATTCAAAATACTTTGTCTTGTACATTTCTACATTTGGACTATTTGACAATACTTTACTTACAAGACATAACATTTGTTACACATTACTTGACTACTTTTGGACTATCAACATTTGACAAGGTTTATACAAGGACTTTTGACAATTGGTTTAAACATAGACATTATACATTGTTGGTTGGTTAAGTGACTTAAGTAACGAAATGTGAGTAATATGATACAAGCATGGTGGATACGCCGCTGGTACTTCCTATATATAAGTGTTTGTATTATATTACATATCATAGCGTTATTTAAATCATTGATTTTGGACTTATACATTTTATACAAGTAACATGTTTTCACAAGACTTTGTTTTACAATACGGTTTATTTTATACAACTCATTTTACATGGTTATTCATTTAACCATACCTTATTCTTTTACTTATACATATCATCTAAACTTATTGTTTTTCAAGCGATTTACAAAACAAAATCAAATTACAAGGTTCATGACTAAACATTTCTTAAACTTAAGTCATGAATCCTATTTTCACAAAACCTATGTATCTCACAGGCATTTTTATGCTGACGTACCTATTTTCACATGTGTTTTCAGGAGCTTTTCCGTAGGATGACGATCATGACACTAGGGCGGACCTGTGCCTTAGAGATTTAAAACAAAGATAGACTATGTTTAATTATGTTAAAAACTCTTTGATTCCTGTTTAAAACAATGAAACTCTTGTGTTTATAAATAAAATACAACTTTGAATGCCATGGTTATGAAACAATTAATTCTGTTACAACACTCCCCGACGTTTTCCGCCATGTCTTGTATGTTATACGTGGTCGGGGTGTGACAGAAGAGTTGGTATCAGAGCCAATGGTTATAGGGAATTAGGTTATTAGTAATGCTTTGACCTAGACTATAACCTTTCTAGGACCCTAATACAAGTTATCTTGTGTTTAGATTTTAAAACATGCACTTCACCTATCCTTAGGTGATTATCAAAACAAGAAACCAAATTTTCGAAACGATTTTTGAAAAACAATCTTCTGTTTTTGAATGATTTATTACAAGGTTTTGAACCCTCTTTTGTAAGGTTTTGAACCCTTCCAGTTTGACTAAATTTTTGGCCTTGTGCCTTCAAATTTTCAAAATCTCGTCAAGGTTTTGGGTTTTAAATAATGTGAACACGTGCAAACTGGAAGAGTGAATGCCTGTATTCTGGGTTTTCTGTCTAGGCAAGCACTTCGTATATATCTCATCAGACGCGAGACCAGTTGTGCTTACCTGGGAATTCTTGGGATGAGTGTTCACTTATAGGCGAGCATGTCTTCGTGATACATTATTTTTGATCCATTTACTTTGATTAGTCACTGTGTGTCGTTTGTTTACTTTGTGATACGGACAAATGACCACCATCTTTGCTTTTGTTGATTTTGTTTCATCTCATTCTTTTCATCCCATCATCTCACTCGTTTCTTTTCATGTTTCCTCTTTTAGAATGCCTCCTCGACGCGACAATCTGATTGCGACTGCCGAACTGGCAGAAATTATTGCGGAGCAGATTGCTGCTCAGTTCCCAAATCTCTTTGCTCAATGGCACGCAGCCAACAATAACAACAATGCCCCATGCAAATACAAGGATTTTAACTCGGCTAAACCACTCAAGTTTAGTGGTTCTGAGGGAGCGACTGGGCTTCTTCAATGGTTTGAGAGCATTGAGAATACTTTCCGCCACGTGCAGTGTCCGGATAATCGCAAGGTCGAGTTTTCCTCGAGCGTGTTTCAGAAGAGGGCTCTCACATGGTGGAACGGGGTTATGAGAGATCGGGGTGCAGAAGTTGCTCTAGCGCAAACTTGGGCTGAACTTAGGGCCCTTATGATGAGGGAATTCTGTCCTCGTCATGAACAACGAGCGTTGGAGAAAGAGTTTGAGGACTTGAAGCAAGACAGTGGTGAGCACAGGGCTTATACTGATAGGTTTGAAGAGTTGAGTCTGCTTTGCCCAACTATGGTTACCCCACTTGACAAGGCTATCGAAAGATACATCGACGGCCTACCTGACTCGGTACAAGACATCATTACTGGTAGCAACCCTACCACACTCCGTCAGGCGATCGAGTTATCAGCGACATTGACTGAGTCGCAGGTTCATAAGGGAAAGCTGCATAAGAAGGGTGACAAGGGCAAGAAGCAGTCGGCTGATAATGAGGATAGCAAGAAAGGTCAAAACAAGAAGGGAAAGAATTCTGGAGGGTCTAGGAAGCGGAAGGCTTCCCAAAACTATGCCGTTACTGCACAGGCTCAAGCTGCACCAAATCAGCCTGCGCAACCACTAGCCAAGAAGCCTTATCTTAGCAATGCACCTTTGTGCAACAGGTGTAACGGCCATCATCAACCACACCTCCAGTGTCGTCAGTGCACTAACTGCGGAAGGCTTGGTCATCTTGCTGTCACCTGCCGCATTCCTGTTAACCAGAACCAGGCAGTTCAGAACCAAGCACAACAAGTTGCTCAGCCTCTTCCTCAGCAACAAGGTCAAGCTGCACGACCTCATTTTCCTCCTGGTTCGTGCTACAATTGTGGGGATCTGACCCACTACAGGAACCGGTGCCCAAGGCTAGTCAACCAAAATCAGAATCAGAACCAAAATCAGGCTCAGGCTCGAGGGCGAGCTTTTAACTTGAATGCCCAAGAGGCGCAGGCGGACGATAATGTGGTGAACGGTACGTTCTTTATTAATAATCAGCCTGCATCTGTTCTTTTTTATTCGGGTGCCGACAAGAGTTTTGTGTCATTGTCTTTTGAGCCTATGCTTCGCGTGTCTAGAACGAAACTAGGTAAACCTTTGACAGTAGAAGTTGCTAGTGGTGAACCCATTGTTCTTGATTCTGTTCTTCACAACTGCCAGTTGAACCTTAACGATCATCTTTTTCCTATTAACCTCACGCCTATGCAACTTGGAAGCTTTGACGTTATTGTGGGAATGGATTGGTTATCCAAGCATCACGCAGAGATAGTTTGTTCTGAGAAGATTGTTCGTATGCCGCTTTCGACAGGCGAGATCCTACAGGTTCAAGGTGAGAAACCTGCCGGTGGTCTCAAACTCATGTCTTGTTTTAAAGCTCGGAAGTATCTGCGGAAGAACTATGTGGCTTTCTTAGCACATGTTACAGCAGATAAAGGCAAGGGTAAGTCTATTTCAGATATTCCTGTCGTTCGGGATTATTCTGAAGTTTTCCCCGGTCTACCTCCAGCACGCCAAGTCGAGTTCCGCATTGATCTCGTACCTGGTGCAAATCCCATTGCCAGAGCCCCATATCGTCTTGCACCGTCTGAGATGCAAGAGTTGTCTAAGCAGCTTCAGGAGCTCTCTGACAAAGGTTTTATCCGTCCTAGCTTTTCACCCTGGGGTGCTCCCGTTCTTTTTGTCAAGAAGAAGGATGGATCTTTTAGGATGTGTATCGATTATCGTGAGCTTAACAAGCTTACCATCAAGAATCGATATCCCCTACCGCGCATAGACGATCTCTTTGATCAGTTACAGGGCGCTTCTTATTTTTTGAAGATTGATCTACGTTCCGGATATCATTAACTTCGGGTGCATGAAGAAGATATTCCCAAGACTGCGTTCCGCACTCGGTATGGGCATTACGAGTTCACAGTCATGCCATTCGGTTTGACTAATGCTCCTGCTGTTTTCATGGATTTAATGAATAGGGTCTGCAAACCTTATTTGGAACAGTTCGTCATTGTTTTTATTGACGACATCTTAATTTACTCCAAGACGCGAGCTGATCACGAGCAACATCTTCGTCTTAAAGAAAGAGCAACTGTTTGCCAAATTCTCCAAATGTGAATTCTGGCTTAAAGAAGTTCAACTTTTGGGGCATATCATCGACGAACAAGGTATCCATGTAGATCCCTCCAAGATCAGTGCGATCAAGGATTGGGATACGCCTACTACTCCTACTGAAGTTCGTTCTTTTCTTGGTCTGGCGGGTTATTACCGCCGCTTCATTGAGAACTTCTCAAAGATTGCAGTTCCTCTAACTGCTTTAACTCAGAAGAACCAGCCCTTTTATTGGGGATTCAAACAAGAGGAAGCTTTTCAAAACTTGAAGCAGAAGCTTTGCGACGCGCCTGTTCTAACTTTGCCTGAGGGCAATGATGATTTCGTCGTTTATTGCGATGCATCTAAACTGGGTCTTGGCTGTGTTCTTATGCAAAGGAACAAAGTCATAGCATATGCATCAAGGCAGTTGAAGATACATGAGAAGAACTACACCACTCATGATCTTGAGTTGGGTGCAGTTGTTTTTGCTCTAAAGATCTGGAGACACTATTTGTACGGTACAAAATGTGTGGTTTTCACGGACCACAAAAGTCTTCAGCATATCTTCAACCAGAAAGAACTCAACATGAGGCAACGACGTTGGGTTGAGCTTTTAAACGACTATGACTGCGAAATTCGCTACCATCCTGGTAAGGCGAATGTCGTAGCTGATGCATTGAGTCGTAAGGAACGTACTAAGCTTCATTGTGTACGTGTTCAATCTGTTATTCAAGCTCAATCCGATATCCAAGCACGCATTTCTCAGGCTCAACAATCTTGTGTTTCACAAGGTTTAATGGATAAGGAATTTCCCTATCACATAACGCCTGCTTTGGAACTAAAGGACAATGGATCGTATTACTTCATGGACCGTTTGTGGGTCCCAAGCCAGGATGATCTTCGTACCTTGCTTATGGATGAAGCCCATAAGTCGCGTTATTCTATTCATCCGGGCTCAGATAAGATGTATAAGGATCTTCGTATTCATTATTGGTGGCCTGGTATGAAGAAAGACATTGCCTTATACGTATCAAAATGCCTTACTTGTCTTAAGGTTAAGGCTGAACATCAGCGTCCTTCTGGTTTATTGGAGCAACCAGAGATCCCAGTTTGGAAATGGGAAAACATTACTATGGATCTTGTTACTAAACTTCCGCGCACAAAGAAAGGTCATGATGCCATCTGGGTAGTTGTTGATCGTCTTACTAAGTCAGCGCATTTCTTGCCAATCCGTGAGGATTTTCCTGCTGACAGACTTGCTCAAATCTATGTGGATGAAATTGTAGCTCGACATGGTGTTCCTTTGAATATCATTTCTCACAGAGATGCTCGTTTCACTTCTCATTTTTGGAGAACCATGCAATCTGCTATGGGGACCCAACTTAATCTGAGCACAGCTTATCATCCGCAAACGGATGGTCAATCTGAAAGAACAATCCAGACTCTGGAGGATATGCTAAGAGTTTGTGTGATCGATTTTGGTGGTAGTTGGGATTCACATCTTAAGTTGATTGAATTCTCCTACAACAACAGTTATCACACCAGCATCAAAATGGCTCCTTTCGAGGCTCTCTATGGTCGAAAATGTCGTTCACCAGTCTGCTGGAATGAGATCGGCGAGGCTCAACTTACTGGACCTGCCCTCATTTTAGAGACAACTGACAAGATCAAGAAAGTGCGTGATAACCTTCAGACAGCTAGAAGCCGTCAGAAGAGTTACGCGGACCCAAAACGCAAGGCCTTGGAATTTCAAGTCGGTGATCGAGTATTACTTAAGGTCTCACCTTGGAAAGGTGTGATCAGATTTGGAAAGAAAGGAAAACTTGCACCTAGATACGTTGGACCATTCAAGATCGTCGAAAGAATCGGAAAGGTAGCCTACAGACTTGAGTTACCTCCTAAACTTGGAAATGTTCATCCAACTTTTCACGTATCCAATCTCAAGAGGTGTTTAGCTGATGAGAACCTCCACATACCACTTGACGAAATTCGTGTTGGTAAAACACTGAAATTTGTTGAGAAGCCAGTGGAAATCATGGAACGTGAAGTCAAGTGGCTCAAACGTAAGCGCATTCCTTAGGTCAAAGTTCGTTGGGAAGCTAAACGTGGACCCGAGTTTACTTGGGAACGCGAAGATCAAATGAAGGCGAAATATCTGCATCTTTTTCCACGAGTTTCCTCTAAATAAATTTCGGGACGAAATTTCCACAAGTAGGGGAGACTGTAACAACTGTGCTTGTAATCTTTGTGAACAGTTCTATTATCAATAAGACAATATTATTTGATCCCAATGTTTGTTTAGTTGTGTTTTACATTTTTCATGTTTTGACTTTTGTTCGATTTCAAACTCTATATCGCTTTCTAGAGAGTTATACGCAAACTGGTGCGTAAACGTAACCAGTTTAATACGACAAATACTCTGGAACACCAACATATACTTAGCATACCTTAAAATACCTTTACATAACTTAGAAATAAGTTTTGAAGGCTTTGGTATGGCAAAAACAAGTTAATTCATCTACAGGGACTAAAATTGACAAACTACGAAAGTATGCCAATTTGAACTGTAACGAACATTCCGGAACATGACCATAAGTTAAACACACCTTAAATATCCTTTACATAGCTTACAAATAGGCTTTAAGGGGTTCGGTGCGCTAAAATAAACTTTTGGGTCATTTAGGGACTAAAAGTGTCAAAAAGTGCACAAGTTTGCATTTTCGCGCATAACTCACGTTCTGAATACATCCGGACATCCAAAAATTTATGTAAGCATGACTATATTATGCTTTAGTGTTTGGCTTACCAAAAATCCATTCGTCGCGTCATTTGGATCGTTTTTCGCGCTTGTGCGCATTCCGTCGTAATTAACCGAACAACGCGATTGTACGGCTAAACGAACCGACATCAGGCATATTTTTGAGCATGTTTCATGTTCCCTATACTTTAACATCCTTGTGAAGCTTAAAAATGGGCTTGACGGGTGTTAGAAGTGCCAAAACACGACGATACGCGCTCAGGAACCAAAACTGCAAAAAAAAAATATATAAAAAAATGCAGCAAAAAGCCATTTTAAACATAAGTTAGCAGCCCCTAACACTTCCCAAAGGTCAAGTGCCACATGTTAATCTCCTATGGTGGCCAATATTAGTTACCACAACATTTTGACAAGTGTACGGCCTAGATCGTGCCCCCTTTTCCAAGAAACGATCCTAACGGTTGTGGGTTTACTATAAATACCCAACCCATTTTCACTCATTCCTCACTAGAATCTGATCTAAAAGACTCTAAGTTGAAACCATTGTTTCATACCTGAGTTATTTGGATCTAGATTAGCATTCGGGGACCTTTCGTAAGTATTCTTTCATTCTTTTATCGCTTTCGAGTCCGAAAGTCAAACTTTGTTTGACTTTCTGCATTGACCAGTTTATGGTCGATGCGAAGTTCGTTTGAACTTCATAACGTGAGCGTGATCACGATGGTTATAGTCCCTAGTGACTATGCCTACTGATTACCACGTTGTAGGGTCGAAAGGATAAGCGATCTGATAAATCGCTTATACCTTCGAACCCGACCCATTTGGTCGATCATTAGGATCCGACCAAGCACATTAGGTGACCATAGTATATAGGGAATAACCTTCCGAGGTTATACCTTATGGTCGCTTCGTTTAAGTAGTTGTATGATAGGTAGTTTATATGCCTTAGGTAAATTACCAAAATACCCCTATGATGCCAAAATTCGTTTTAATCATATGTAACATAACTTTTGACATCTAAACTGATTTGACAACCATATTAGACATGTTAAGGCATATTTTACTTGTCATAGGACTAGTTAGGCGTTCCGAACGCGTTTTACGCGAACGACGCGTTAAAGTAGCATAAGCTACCTAAACGGGTCGTAATGGGTCGTAAGCACTTAGGTTAGGTTTCATTTAGTATGTAGGCTTTATTAAACCATACTACATGAGTACCCATACTCATTTGATTTACGAGCCCTCATTCTACCCAATCTTCCGATATAGGTCCGGTTTATTAACATAGTTACCTATATTAGGTGCCGTTTGATTCCGTGATCTCTAGCATTGCTTGGTGGTTATCCTAGGACTTCTGAGCAATCTCAAGTGAGTACATAGAACCCCTCTTTTACTGTTTTCAAACTGTTTTGGGGTGGAACACATGTGCCTACTTGTTACTTTCGTGCTTTCCTGTTTTCACATCATATACCTGCTATGTTTGTTAGTACATTATAGTACATGATTTCATTACATTTCATGCTATGTATGTCCATTGTGTGCATACTTAGTACATTATTTTACATTACATTTCTGCTATGTATGTTAACTGATAGCATGCTAGCACATTGATTTACATGACTTTTCTGCTTTGTATGTTAACTTAGCATACTTAGTTCATCGTTTTCATATAACATGTTCACTTTTGCTATGACATTTGGTTTGCACAAACGAGACTATTATACGTTCATTAACATTAGCTACGCCGCTCGGTAGTAAGTACTGGTACCATAGGACTTGACAAATCCCATTCCTGACATCTCGGGTTTGTTTGGATGTAAGGAATGACTGAATCCGAATACAATTCTTTTGATAACCTTGACTGAAAGGGTTATCCGACTGTCTCAAGGCTTGAATGTATGCGTTAACTTACCACATAAATGTTTGTATCAATGTAACATGTATTACTTTGCGAAACATAACTTTTTGATACATTCAAAATACTTTGTCTTGTACATTTCTACATTTGGACTATTTGACAATACTTTACTTACAAGACATAACATTTGTTACACATTACTTGACTACTTTTGGACTATCAATTGGTAAACCCTAACTCTCTCTCCTTTAGGCGATTTTTGATTCCTTCATGAATCCTTCAGTTTTTCTTCGTAATCTTATGCATAACAGTCTGTGATTAGAGTTTTGTTTACAAAACTCTATAACGAACTTGTTAGCATTTGTGATCGATCCAAAAACTAGGGTTTTTTTTCTTGTTTTTCATATCGCTGCCTTAGTAATCTTATTTGATTCTCTGATTTATTAGCCTGGTTGTTATTGATTGCGGTTAGCTGAGACTAATTTAGCTAGATTGATACTCTGGGTTAATCGATCAAGGGTTGAGATCTGATTCTAGGGTTTAAAGGATTAGGGTTTCGTTTTTTTCTTTGCTGTTGGTTTTCTGGTATTCGGGTGCTTCTTGTTTGCATGGTGTTTGGATTTTATTGCTGATGGAGAGAGGTGCGAATAACAATCTGAATGAACGTATGAAACCTGGGGAAAACATATTTTTTGATCGAGGTAAACCTCCTTCAAGAATCCAGGGTTTAGCGGCTCGGGTAGTTGACATTGAAGGTAAAACGCTGATGCCTAGGAGAGGAGTTGTTTCATCTACTGCTAGTGAATCTGGTAAATTCAATGTTATCGATGAACTGTCAAAAATTACTGTGCCGGTTAGTGAGAAAGATGCTGGGTATGTTCCGGGTAAATCACCGGAAGTGGGGGCTGCGGATTTGAATGGTGAGGGTTTGGAAAAAACTGAATTCTGGTTGGGTAAGGGCAATACTTCTCAACCGATGTCATATGCGGAAACAGTAGCTGCTACTGGATTGAAGAAAGTAAACTTCAGATCTTTGGCTAGTTCAGCGATACAAGATGGTTGTGATATTGTTTTGCCAAGGGAATCTGTTCGAGCAGTGCAAGATAAATTGGCAAATACGTTATACGGGTATTTCTTAGGAGATCGGATTGCGTTTCCTGTAGTTGATTATTTTGTTCGTACGAATTGGAAGAAGTATGGATTATTAAAAACCATGATGAACGCAAATGGTTTTTTCTTCTTTAAATTTAATGATGAAATGGGATTGTCAAATGCTCTTAAGGACGGTCCGTGGATTATTAGATCGCAGCTGTTATTTCTGGATGTTTGGACTCCAACAACTAAGCTAGAAAAGAAGGAAGTTAAAAAGGTTCAGGTGTGGGTCAAAATTCATGAAGTTCCATTAGCGGCATATACGGAAGACGGTCTTAGCTTGATTGCAACTACTATTGGAGAACCAAAAATGCTGGATTCCTTCACTACGTCTATGTGTATCGATGCTTGGGGTCGGAGCAGCTATGCTAGGGCATTAATTGAGGTCTCGGCTGAAAATGAGTTACGAGAGGAAATTACAATGGCAATTCCAGAACCGGAAGGGGAGGGTTTTATCAAAGAGACTATGTATGTGGAGTATGAATGGAGTCCGCACCGATGTGCTAAATGCTGTGTTTTTGGCCATTCAACTGATATGTGCCCGAAAAACCCAAAAAAACAACCTACGATGGTGTATGACAATCAAAATCGCAATGGTCAAAAGAGTCATCCTGTTAAAAAGGCTCCTATTGTGGATCAAGACGGCTACACGGGGGTGTATGGCAAGAAAGCTGCTAGGAGAGTTGGTATTCCGGTTAATAAACAAAAGAATAAATTTGAATATCGGCCTATCGGTTCAAAACCAAAACCTGATAACAAGAAGGAGTCGGTTCATACGGATAGAACATCGAACAACCCGTTTGATGTTCTAAATGATGTGGAGGATGAGTCGGGTACGAGTAATAAGAAGACGGGTATGAATAATGAGGAATCTGATGAGGATGAGGTTATAGAGGTGGAAAGTGAATTGGATAGGTTTATGACGGAGGGTACTCAAAATATCAAAAGTAAAGGGGCAAGCACTCCTTCTACGAATGTTACCAATGGTTAGTATTGCGTCATGGAATATAAGAGGGTTGAACCGTCCCCTTAAACAGAAAGAGGTTCGGCAGGCAGTCAAAGAATTTAATCTAAGTTTGTGTGCTATCCTTGAGTCTCATGTGGATGTTGGCAATTTAAGTAAAGTGTGCAAAGCAGTCTTCAGATCTTGGGAATGGACTTCCAATGGGAGTTATTGTTCTAAGGGAACTCGAATTATTATTGGATGGAATCCGGCCATCTTTGATGTTATGATTTTGGCTCAATCTAATCAGGTTATGCACCTTCAATTAATTTTCAAATTAGACAAAAGAATGATTTATTGTTCTGTTGTTTATGCTGATAATTATTACATGGATCGGAGGGAACTTTGGAAAAGTCTTTCTAGGCATAAAGTGCTTGTTAATGATAAACCTTGGTGTATTATGGGAGATTTTAATACGGCTCTTAATATAGAGGATAATTCTATGGGATCTTCTTCGCTGTCTACTGGTATGCGTGACTTTCAAGAGTGTGTGGACATGATTGAAGTTGTGGATGTAAACCGTATGGGGATCCACTTTACTTGGAGTCAAAAACCAAAAAATGGGGTAGGTTTGCTGAAAAAGCTTGATCGTGTAATGGGTAACACCAATTTTATAGCTGATTTTCCGAATTCTGTAGCCATCTTCAAACCTTATAGATTGTCGGATCATTGTCCTTGTATTCTCTCGTTCCCGAATGCTAATAAACAGAAGCCAACGTCGTTCAAATTTGCAAATTTTCTTGTTTATAAACCGGAGTTCATGGAGATTGTTAATACCAACTGGAGTGTTAATGTTAATGGTGTTCATCAGTTCAGAGTTATGAAAAAGCTCCGTTTGCTTAAACATCCGCTACGTTCTTTGTTATTTAAACAAGGCAACCTTCATAAAAGAGTGGAGAAACTTCGATCGGAGCTGGATGGAATTCAGCAAAAGATAGATCGAGATAATTCTAATGCTGAGCTTCGTGCTGCTGAATGCGAGATAAGTCGTGACCTTCAAGAGGCATCGCTAGATGAAGAGCGTTTTCTTAAACAGAAATCGAAAGTTGATTGGTTAAGTGCGGGTGATATGAATTCTGCTTTTCTTCATTCCTCCTTGAAGATGAAAAATCATTGTAGTCGTATTGAGGTGATAAAAGACTCGGAAGGGAAGTCTTATGAGGGTGATATGGTGTTTCAGCCGTTTGTCAAGCACTATGAAAGATTTTTTGGAACTCAAGGTGATACGTCTCTTACTCCGGCTCCGGATTTATTTTCTAATAGGCTGTCTCCTCAGGTTGCTCAACATATGATCCGGCAAGTCTCTACGGAAGAAGTTAGAAGAGCGATGTTTGATATTGGTATTGATAAAGCTCCGGGCCCTGATGGTTATACTTCGGCGTTTTTCAAAAGTGCATGGCCGATTGTAGGGAATGATGTTACTTGTGCTATAATTGATTTTTTTGAGACAGGGAAGCTTCTTCGAGAATTAAATCATACAAATATTGTGCTTATTCCAAAAATCCCTACCCCTTCGGCAGTTAGTGATTATCGTCCGATTGCTTGCTGTAATGTGATATACAAATGTATCACTAAAATTATTGCGGATAGAATTAAAGGGGCGCTGAATGAAATTGTTAGTATTAATCAATCGGCTTTTATTCCAGGGAGGCGAATTTCTGATAACATTCTATTGACTCAAGAGTTATTGCATAATTATCATAGGAATGTGGGTCCTCCAAGGTGTGCCTTTAAAGTGGATATTCAAAAAGCTTATGACACTGTTGATTGGAGGTTTCTAAAAAGTGCTTTACTTGGTTTTGGGTTTAAAGAAAAGATGATTGCATGGATAATGGTATGTGTCTCCACTGCTTCTTTTTCTATGTGTGTGAATGGCTCGGTGCATGGTTTTTTTAAGGGTAAACGGGGTTTAAGGCAAGGGGATCCTATCTCCCCTTATCTGTTTACCTTAGTTATGGAGGTTCTGACGGCTATTCTTAAGCATGCGGTTCGCATTGATTCTTCTTTTAAATTTCATAATAAATGCGAGAAACAGCAGCTTATTAATCTTTGTTTTGCGGACGATTTGTTCTTGTTCGCTAGAGGTGAAGTGAATTCGGCGAGGTGCATAATGCAATCTCTTTCTAAGTTCACTAAGATGTCGGGTTTACAGCCGAGTAACCAGAAGAGTACGATTTTCTTTTGTAATGTCAATGGCCTTGTCAAAAATGCTATTTTGGATCTGATGCCTTTTGTCGAAGGTAAGTTGCCAGTTAAATATTTGGGGGTGCCTTTGATCTCGTCTAAACTTGGTTATAGTGATTGTCGAGTGCTTGTGGATAGGCTTCAAAATCGTATAACACATTGGAGGAATAAGTTGCTTTCGTTTGCTGGAAGACTTCAACTTATAACTTCTGTTCTCTCAGCTATGCACATTTACTGGTCTTCTGTGTTCATGTTACCGATTCGTATTGTTCTCGAACTTGAAGCTTGTATGCGTAACTTCCTATGGTCTCAAGAGAGTTCGTATTCTAAAGGTAAATCTAAAGTCTCTTGGAAAACTGTTTGCACTCCAAAATTTGAAGGAGGGTTGGGTATTAGACGGATAGGGGATATGAATAAGGCTCTCATGTCTTATCATATCTGGAGCATCGTTTCTAAAAGGGAGTCTTTATGGGTGGATTGGGTGCACAGATACAGATTAAAAGGCAAGAGCTTCTGGATGTGCAAAACCCCTGCTAATTGTTGTTGGTCTTGGAGAAAACTAATGCAGATGCGGCCTATTATGAGAAACCATTTATGGTCAGAGTTAGGTAATGGGGCTAACACTTCGGCGTGGTTTGATTACTGGAGTGATATAGGGCCGCTTGGGGAATTTATTTCGCCTAGAACCATTAAAGATGCAGATTTGAAACTGGAAGATTCTGTGGCTAACATTTATTCGAATGGGTCTTGGGCGTGGCCGTTGGCTTGGAGAGATATGTTTCCAGTTCTCATTCAGTTAGATCAGATTCAGTTAACTACATCGAAACAAGATAGATTGTTATGGAGAGAAGGTAGTGATACTATGGAGTTCTCTACTACTTGCGTGTGGCAGTCGGTTCGTTACACGGCTCCGGAAGTAAATTGGTGTAGGATTGTTTGGTTTGCTCAGTCTATTCCTCGTCATTCTTTCTTGATGTGGCTGGTTCTTAAAGGTAAGCTTTTGACTCAAGATAAGATTCTAGAGTGGGATTTCTCGAGGAGGAAAAACATGAATATGATGTGTTGCATGTTATGTTATCAAAATTATGACTCGCACCCGCATTTATTTTTTGAATGCGATTACTCGGCTCAAGTTTGGTATAACATTCGAAGCAAGGTAAACATGGGAGATGTTAGTCCGAATTGGAATGAGATTTTGGATTGGTTGCTGGTTCGTGTTCGGTCTAAAACGGCTAGAAATTACACTGCAAAAGTTCTAGTTGCGGCTGCCGTGTACTTCATTTGGCAAGAACGAAATGCCAGAACTTTTAAAAACCAGTTGAGACCCCCGGAGAAACTTAGTGAGATTATTTTAAACACGGTCCGTTACAAGTTGATGGGAGCTAAACTGAAGAACACTTCAAGTGTGAGGAAACTTCGTGAAGAGTGGGAGATTCGAGGAGAACAAGTGGAAGATGAGGGTGGCTGATTAGTTTTCTTGTTTCTTTCGCATCTGTCTAGATTGTAGTCTAGTTGTGACTATTTGTTTTTCGTTTTGGTTGGTTTCTGGTTTCTTTGTTCTACGTTCATGGGGCATGTCTCATGAATGAACTAGTGTAGACAGGCTACACTACTTGTGTTTTTTGATTTGTGAATATATAGAATCACCGGGGTAACCCTTTACCCAAAAAAATACTTTTGGACTATCAACATTTGACATGGTTTATACAAGGACTTTTGACAATTGGTTTAAACATAGACATTATACATTGTTGGTTGGTTAAGTGACTTAAGTAACGAAATGTGAGTAATATGATACAAGCATGGTGGATACGCCGCTGGTACTTCCTATATATAAGTGTTTGTATTATATTACATATCATAGCGTTATTTAAATCATTGATTTTGGACTTATACATTTTATACAAGTAACATGTTTTCACAAGACTTTGTTTTACAATACGGTTTATTTTATACAACTCATTTTACATGGTTATTCATTTAACCATACCTTATTCTTTTACTTATACATATCATCTAAACTTATTGTTTTTCAAGCGATTTACAAAACAAAATCAAATTACAAGGTTCATGACTAAACATTTCTTAAACTTAAGTCATGAATCCTATTTTCACAAAACCTATGTATCTCACAGGCATTTTTATGCTGACGTACCTATTTTCACATGTGTTTTCAGGAGCTTTTCCGTAGGATGACGATCATGACACTAGGGCGGACCTGTGCCTTAGAGATTTAAAACGAAGATAGACTATGTTTAATTATGTTAAAAACTCTTTGATTCCTGTTTAAAACAATGAAACTCTTGTGTTTATAAATAAAATACAACTTTGAATGCCATGGTTATGAAACAATTAATTCTGTTACAACACTCCCCGACGTTTTCCGCCACGTCTTGTATGTTATACGTGGTCGGGGTGTGACAGTACCAAATGCACTACTTAGACCGATCACAAGGGCCTCCCGTGTACCTTTGCTTCGAAAGAGTTAAAGCATGGAATGACATCACTGGATGGAACTTTTGAATGATTACGACTGTGAAACCTGAACGTGCACGAGCTTTGCAGCTCACTATCGACTCTAACTTACCTGATTAGACTCGCTATGTTCAAACAGGATAACTGAAGGAAGAGGATTTTCAAGTTGAACCCATGCGGGGCATGGAGAAGCAACCTTTGACAGGTCGGACGATATTCGCTACCTCATGGAACGAATGTGGGTCTCAATATACGGCAACTGTAGGGAACTCGTGTTGAGCAAAGCACACCGGCTTCGATATTCTAGTCGTCTGGATTTTGATGAGAGATATTAGGATCTATAAATCTTGCACTGGTGATCGGACATGAATGCCCGCCTAAATATGTGTGTGAATGACGCTTGACTGGTGGGGAAGTCAAGGTGAAGCATCAGCAACCAGAAACGCCCATATGGAAATGAGAACAGCCATGGATTTTGTCTACTTGCAGCTCGAAACGGAAACAATACCACCTGGGTGATCAATGATTGTCCACGTTACCAGCACACCTTCTTGCAATCAAAGAAACTGACAAGTCTTCACAGATGTGAATGTTCCTCTGAGAGAGGCGGCTTTTAGGCACGAGGTGCCAACTCTTATTACCTCCGATTTTGAGCTATACCTGATTTATGACAGGCGATACACAACACCCCTGGCTCACGTGTAGACATGAGCATTACTTATCATCATAGGATGAACAGTTTGAGAAAACAAACCCCCCCTGACACTCGAGGACATGCTGCGAGCATGTGTGGGATTAACTTAGGGTAAATTGGAAGGACGTATACGTTTGGCTGAGTTCTACCGTAGCAGTTGCCATTCTGGTATTCAGACAGCTCTGTCTGAGGCATTGCATGGACAATAATGCCAATCTCCTTGCTGGACTAAGGTGGGTGACAACTTAATTACGGATCCAAGACTTGTACTCGAAACACTTGGGAAGATCGTTTAGATCGGAAATCATTGGTAGCAACGTGTGATCGCCAAGAAAAACTGATAAGCGTGTGAAACACTGGGAGTTCGCTGAAGGCGAACGTGTCATGATCGAAAGTCTTACCCTGGGAGGGTGTGGTACGCTTGAGAAACACGGCAAGCTTAATCCACGCTGCGTTGGGCCATTTAAAATCTTGGAGCGAATCGGTAAGGTGGCTTACAAGCTTGAGTTACCTATTGAATTAGGTAATGTCCATGATGTATTCCATGTTTCGCAACTGAAAAAGCGTTATCCGATGAAACACTTGTGGTACCCTTACTAGCGCCTAAGGTTAACGACAAGTTGCGGCTGAATCAACTTCTGATGTCATTGGCGAATTTCGGGACGAAATTCCCTTTCAAGTTGGGGATGATGTGGTACCTGCGGAAAATCCACAGTCATCCTGATTTAACACCTTGCCACTTTGGATTACTTGCCAAATTTCGGGATGAAATTTCTTTCAAGTTGGGGATGATATGACAACCCGAACCCTCAAGATTAGTGTCGTCTAATTCAGTGACCATTGGTTCAGTGTTTCAGTGTTATATTTTTATATACGTCATAGTCTGCATTGAAATTGGTTGATGTGTTAGATTGTTAAACGTGCTTATTATTTTTATGTCACAGTTTACGTTACAGTTAGATGTAAGATATGTTAAACGTGTTATATGTGTGTTTGACTACTTGCGACACGATGATGTATTCTTATGTGCATAGTAGAGCTAGTATTTGTATTTGTTTTTTTTTGGGTTAGTCACACTTGGGCCGGAAATCGCACACATCGCACACCCCATTAGAACCAATCCCACACTCCATTCCTATTTCATGATCGGCCCAACTCCCTTTAGGCCCAAGATTTGGCCCGACTAGTATATGGCAGTGCATGTATGCATTAGGGGGTGCATGGCCATCAAAATATCGTGCAATTCTCTCATAAGCAAACCCTAGAGCTTTTCCCTCCCTGTTCCCTATGCGACGACAGCAAGTGGAGGCTTCTTTCACGTGAAGATTAGTAGCCAACATTTATCTTTGGAAGTGAAGGAAAAGTCAACACAATTCTCGGTGGAGGGGATTTGATATGCAGTCATCACATGCTTATGGGATCTTGAGGGTTTTTTCTAGACATCATCATCATCACGGCAGTAGGGTTGATACACCTAATATGATTATGGCCTTCATTATCTCTAACCACATAAGGTTATCGAAACCCTAGTGTTGTGCTTTCTCTCCATTCTCTCTGACATCGTCCTGCACCGGCAGATTAGACGGCAACTCGCACCTCCGCAACCCGGAACTCCGTTTCAGCTTCATTTATTCAGCCTGCACACTAATCCGACTTCGGAATCCAGGTTAGATTTCGCGTGTTTTAAGCTCGGCTGTCAAACCATCTTCTCGAAACTGTTTGATTAATGATGAAAACTATTTAGAACTGAGGATTAGGAACCGCTTGCGTGACTCCATGTTTACGTGATGAATGACGATTATGATAAATCTTGTTAGTTGCTTTAGATGATGACAATGATACCTGTTATGTTAATCGAAAAGATAACGATTTCTTGTTAAATTTATTATGATTCTGTTTTATGATGATTTAGTTCTAAATGATAATGAGATGTGAATAATTTGGAATAAATGTTTAGGGTGATAACCGAGTAATGGCATTAAAATGATAATGTTGAAATTGTTATACCATGACTCAAAGTTATAGTTTATTATGTATATCTTGAGTGATTGTTTCAGTAATATAATATGAATCACATGCATGTCAGAACTTGTTTAAAACAACCAAACATGGGTCGGCCCAGTTGAAGAGTAAATTAAATTCAAGATTTAATCTATACACATGTATGCAAGTGTTAGTGGGCCGAAGACTTGTTCTGATGGTCAAAGTTTGGTGGATTTTAAAGTGCTCAAACATGTTCAATTAGTGTACCAACTGAACTGATCTTATTTTGTGAAATCCCTTTAGTGGGCCTAGACAAATTCAAATTATGTGCATGTGCAAGACTTGTTACAGATAGGTAATTGTAACACCTGTGCCTTCACGGCCATCAAACAAATACCAAACCAATGAAATATTATATTTCATACTTGGGATTTGTAAAATTATGTGTATCTTTTACACATATCAACTCTTGTTTGATTTTAAGCTTTAAATCGCTTTCTGGAGGGTTATACGCGCTCTGATGCGTAAATATAACCAGTTTAATCCAACGAACACTCCGGAATAGTGAAATAGGCTTAACATACCTTAAATAACCTTTACATAACTTAGATATAAGTTTTGGAAGGTTTGGTGTGGTGAAATCAAAGTTTAATCGCTTACAGGGACTAAAGTTGACAAACTACGAAAGTATGCCAATTTGAACTGTAACAGACATTCCGGAACATGACCATAAGTTAAACATACCATAATAATCCTTCACATAGCTTAGAAATAGGCTTTGAGGTGTTCGGTATGCTAAAATAAACTTTTGTGTCATTCAGGGACTAAAAGTGTCAAAAAGTGCACAAGTTTGCATTTTCGCGCATAACTTACGTTCTGAATACATCCGAACATCCAAAAATTTATGTAAGCACTATAATATTTTATTTTAGTGTTTGGCATAAGAAAAATCCATTCGTCGCGTCATTTGGATCGTTTTTCGCGCTTGTGCGCATTCCGTCGTAATTAACCGAACATCGCAACCGTACGGTTAAACGAACTGACATCCGAGATATTGTTGAGCACAATTTAAGTTCCCTATACTTTAACTTCATTTTAGAGCTTTGAAATGGGGTTAACGGGGCTTAAACGTGTCAAAAATACATCGAAAACCAAGTTTAGGGGCTGCAGGGACCAAAACTGTAAATCTGCCAAAGTTGTTACCTTACGGACCTCAACATTGGCAGCTTTGAGGTCCGTAAGGCAACCTGCAGACCAGATGCAGTGTATTAACAGCCTGTTTTCAGCAGATTTAACCACAACCACATGTTCTCAATTGCTTAGTCACTAAGATAAGGACCAATTTAAGCCACCACAACTTTCCGACACTTGTACGGATGGGATCATGGCACGTTTTCCATGAAACGATCCTAACGGTTACCCGAAAACTATATATACCCATCCACCCCCATTGCATTTCTCACTAGAATTCTGATTTTGAGAGCTCTAAGTTGAAACCATTGTTTCATACCTGAGTTCTTGGATCGGGATTAGCATTCGGGGACCCTTCGTAAGTATTCTTTCATTCTTTTCTTTATTTTATTGCTTTTAGAGTCAGAAAGTCAAACTTTGTTTGACTTTCAGCGTTGACCAGTAATGGTCAATGCGAAGTTCGTAGGAACTTCGCAACGTGATTGTAATCACGTTGGTCATAGTCCCTTGGGACTATGCCCACTGATTACCACGTTGTCTAGGGTCGTAGGGTAGGCGATCTAATAAATCGCCTATACCTCGAACCCGACCCATTTGGTCGATCATTAGGATCCGACCAATTACATTAGGTGACCATAGTAGGTAGGGAATAACCTTCCGAGGTTATACCATATGGTCACATCGTTTAAGTAGTTGTATGATAGGTAGTTTATATGCCTTAGGTAAATTACCAGAATACCCTTTTCATGTATAATTGGTAATTAAGCATATGTAACCTAAACTTTTGTCACATAACTGATTTTGTAACATGTTTAGGTATATAACACTTATCATAGGACTAGTTAGGCGGTCTGAACGCGTTTCACGCGCACGACGCGTTAAAGTAGCATATGTTACCTTAATGGGTCGCGATGGGTCGAAAGCAATTAGGTTAGGTTTCATTGTAGTATGTAGGCCTTGTTAAACCATATCATATGAGTTCCAATACTCATTTGGTTTACCAAGCCTCATTCTATCCGATCTCTCGATTTTAGTCCGGTTTATTTATAGTTTTAGATTGCCGACTGATTCCGTGCTCCCTCTAGCTTTGTTTGGTTGTTGTTCAAGACCTCCAAGCATTATCAGGCGAGTACATTCTTCCCCTATTTTACTGTTTTCAACTGTTTTGGGGTGACTCATATGTGCTAAATGTTTTCGATGTTATAACGATGGTTTCAAAAACGATTAAGACGATTTATACAAGACTAATAACGATTTCATAAAGTGAACAAACTTGTTGGTTGTAGTTACATAACAAATGACATTCATTAGCAATGATCAAGCCGACCAGTATTAGGTTATGGTACCATAGGATCTGACAAATCCCGTTATTTACTACACCCGTGGTTATGTGTGGGTATGGTAGGTAGCGACTGAATCTGTAATTGTTAACTTACCCTATGGAGGTTTGTTAATACGAAAACGAGAAGCGACGAAAACGAGAAGCGACGAAAGTCACGAAGGTTTGAATGTTATTAGCGAGACGACCTTATAAGTAGTTTCACGACCTAAAACGAATTAAACGATTTACGATTGGTTTTCACACGATGTTTTAACGATTGGGTAACGATTGGGTTTCACACGATGTTTTAACGATTGGGTAAACGATTGGCTTCAAAACGATATACGATATTATTTTGGTTATACATATTACATGATTTACATTTGGGCATGAACATTACTTTGGTGGTTTGGTTTGGATTAAGTGATTAAGTAACAATGCGTGTGGAATATGATACAAGCATGGTGGATACGCCGCTGGTACTTCCTATATATAAGTGTTTGTATGGTATTACATATTGTAGCGTTATTTGAATCATTTCAGTTTGAGACATAGAACATTTTATACAAGTAACATACTTTTCACAAGACATTTATTTACAAACAACTTATCTTATACAAACTCATTTTACATGGTTATTCATTTAATCATGCATTATTCTCTTATTTATACATATCACTTGAACTTATCATTGTTTTTCAAATAATTTACTAAAACAAATGTTTTTGGGTTAAGAGTCATGGCTACGAGGTTTTACAAATTATAACCCGCTTGATTTGAGTTGGTTAATTAAGTTGCAATATTATACTCTTTTCAAAACAAGTTTTTTTAAATAAAGTATTGCAACGTCTAAACTAGCCATGATTTCGACACTCCTACAAAACCTATGTACTCGCCAGCATTTCTTTGCTGACCTCGTTTTCACATATGTTTCAGGTATTGTTGAATGATATCGATTGATAAGATGCATGCTCACATAGGACTGGACAAGGCCTTAGTGACTCAATAACAATGATAGACTATGTTTAAATAGTGTATTTAGATTTCAAGACGATGTAATTATTCAATGTTTAATAAAACGAAACACTTTTTGGTATCCATGGTTATGAAACATTAATTCTGTTGCAACACGCCCCGATGTTTCCGCCGCGCTTTGTTGTTCTACGCGGTCGGGGTGTGACAGTAATGTAGGCCGAATATAGTTAATTGTTAATGAAACTTAACTGAATTTAAGTGATACAAGTCAGGATAGAGTGGTTATTATTTGTCTGTATTTAAATTCTTGTCCTATGATTGGCCATATATGATTTTTAAGCGTTAAATTCCCTAAGGGAGTGGTTGTCTTTTCTTTTATGTGGAATATGTGGGATTAGTATTGTCAGCATATAAAGAATAACATGCTTCATACTTTTGATGAATTAAATAAAAACCCACCCTTATTAATTGGTACATTTTCTATTTGAGTTATAGAATTTATATGATATGTGTTTATTAAAAATCCCTTGTGTGTCAATGTATATGAACTTGCTGACTTGATTTCATTAGACACGGGGTTATTTGGACCTTAGCGTATTGCATGATCCTACACATATGTGTACTTACATTATTTAAAACTTAGGTCGCGTGTAACGGACTTAACCATTAACTAACGCTAGAAGCACGTTATCATTTACCGAGGAAACCGAAGGTGAGTTCATCTCTCTTGAGTATGCGTCCCGGTGGTTGGGACAGTCTTTGGGTATCCTTGAGAGGGATTGGTTTTGGGTAAATCATGGGTATTCCTGAGAGGAATACGTCTTTTGGATAAATATGGAATGTTGGATAATATACTCTTCCTATCACCTTAAAGTCCCTCTGTGTTGTTTGGTTACCTGAGAGGTAACAAGGTATTAGTTATTAGCGCTACTTAGGTTTGGCAACTTCACCCCGTACCTGGGAGGACGGGTGTTGAACTAATGACCTAGTCTTGACCAATGCTTTGATATGAGCATTGGAGAAAGGGCAATTTAAATCAGGAGCTATCTTGTATTCGGGGTATTATCAACGTTGTAAATTCAATGGATTAACTAAACACTTGGTAACCAACGTTTTCGTAAAACTATGAACTCACCAGCGTTGTCTGATACACTTGTTGCATGCTCGCAGGTCGTTAGATATCTTGGATTTGGGAACTTGCTGTCTGGAGTAGCTGGAGTGGTCATGGGTCGACTGGAGGGATTCTTGTGATTGACTTATTGATTTATACATTGGTTCTGAAACAGTTTAACTTTGGTTTACTATTTGCTTCCGCTGAACATGTTGGTTTTCATTTAAACTTGATGACAGTATTTTTATTAATAATTGAGGACTTTTATTTAAAGACTTGTATGGGTTCAATGTAATTAGTGGCTCATTGTTGGTACGTCACATGCCTAACAGGGACATTCCCTAGGTGGTATTTTGGGGGTGTGACATCTATTATTTACAACAATAAAAATCACATGAGACGATAACTAAAATAAAAATAATTCAATCATTAAATATTAGTGGACCAAATATTGCGCATGTATAATATCCACATATTAATGAGAAAATTTTTTAAACCGAAAGTTAATCATTTGATATTATCATAGAAATTAACAAACTTGTTTTTCAGTACATCACATCTATCATTGGCATGTCTACATCGGCACCCATAACAAGTTTTCACAAAATTTCTACCTAATATAACAAAATATAATTGGCACGCAGGCCCCCAAAACCAAAAGAGTATCCAGACACAACAACCAAAAACAAACAACCACAAACTAAAACAACATCTAACGCTTCATCACTATGAAATCCAGCATCGTCCTAACCAACTCCTCCAAATCCACTATCCTCCAATGCATCTGATTCATCGCGCTGTTATCCAAATCCTTCAACTCATCATACCAATCCATTTACCCCTCGAGGTCCTTCAGTTTACCCTTAGTCGTTTCCAGTTCTTCACGCATGGCAGCAAACTGTCGGTCACAATGGCAACATCGATCCACCCAAACTCCTTTCTGCTTCTTAAAAGCAGATGTAGTCTCAACTTGTGATATAGAAGCAACCTCTCCAGCAGGCCTAACTCTCTTTCCGTGGTGATAATACACTAATAGAGGCGTAGAAGATGCGCGTGACTCAATAACAGGTAAAGATGACTCTAACAAAAGAGGTGGAGGGACCTCAACAACAGGCTCGATCACAATAGCAGGTGGAGCAACAGACAACTCTAATGGTCGAGCTGTGACAATAGTGGCATCCACTGCTGGTGCAATACTAAAAGGTCCTCCAAATACAGGGACATCTCAAATCACGTCATCGATAACTGGTATTGTGCCAGATGATTGTCCCGTCTCGTGAATCGAGAGAGGAGCGTCATCGTTGTCATCAATCCACCTGTTGCTTGTGAAAGCATATCGGGGGTCTACCTGGCTAGCGAAAGTAGGGTCGACACGGAATGATGAAGCAAACTCAGCCATACCAACCATCTGTGGGATCGTGATAGGTGTCTCTGGTAAAATGGATCTAGGTGAAGTCTCGAAATCTAGCTCGCTACTTGAGTCGTTGATCTCGATGACCTCGTGCTTGTGCGACATCTGTGACATATATGTAACCGTACAAGTAAGTGTGTGATCAACATGAATAGTAACACATAAGGCCCAAAATAAACAAAAAATCACGTATGCACATAAACACGTAAGGGTTTTCATACATAATACAATTTTTCTTTGTTCCTTTAAAATTCTTGGCTTCGAGAATTTTGGACATATATTTCAAAATTCTCTGGTTGAAGTCTAGTGTTTTCTTCTGAAAACATCTAGTTCGCTAACAACCAATGGCTCTGATACCAACTTCTGTCACACCCCAAAAACATCGCAGCGGAATATAAAACGTAGTGGTGACGGAAGTTGGTGCCCACTTATATCTTGTCGAGCGATGCATTTTATTGTTGGACATATTGATTTATTTTAAACATAAGTTATTAAACATTACATTTTAAAACACGACACAACCACATAGTTAAGTTGTCTTTGATCCTCGCGGATCTTATTACAAAATGTCCCAGAAAGTTTAAAAGTTGTCCAACATTTTCAAATTACACAACATGCATCATCAAACACAAGATATGCCATAATTTCCCGAAGCCGAACTCAAGTACCTGTAGAACACGTTAAAATCAAGTGTCAACACAAAGGAAGGTGAGTTCACATATTCACTTGCACACAATTTTTAATCCAAGGAAAACTTTCTGATTAGGTTTTTATTTGAAAACATCCATATAAATTTTAGAAAGTCCATTTTACTTCCTTTATAAAATCCATGGGCCTTCCGTCGATTCATCAATCCGACAACTGTAATATATATATTGCCCAGGTTTTGTATATTAAATTATTGCGTCAACTTTCAGACTAGTATGTTAGCTAGACGATACGAACTATATATTAACCATGCAGGGATAATCAAAGGTAGACAATAAACAGAATTTAAATTCGTCGTTTGACTTGACACGGGGCGACCAGTCACGACGGGGTTGTCAACACGATAGATCTACCAACAATTCATCGCGTACAATACTTAAATGATTAAACGACATCATGGGCGCAGGGTCCTCTTGAAGGACAATATGATGTTTGCCTCACGTACAATATATATATCCTACTAATATGACAATTTAATACACGATGTTGTACGAATTCCCTAACACTCCATTATTTGAGACCCAGTCAGAATTCGTCCCCAACTGTACGGTCATGTTTCGCTTAGGAAATACCGTACTTTCAATATTCATTCATCAAAAACGTTTTACTTCGAAACGTATGACTTATCAAATCTCATATATTTTCAACGAAAATATATATTTTATTTTAAAAGGTATGTTTTATTTCGAAAACATTATTAAACCCTTTTATTGACGTGTTCTACCCCCAAAATATATACAAAGCAGTAAAAAGAGGGGTTTAGTGACACTCACCTTTGGGTGCGTATTTTAATAGCGCAATCCCAGAGATTAATTTTTATACACGTCCTAATATAGGAACGAATCTAAATCAATATACATAACACAAAAATTCTAAGTTTCTCTGTTTCTTAGAATTATCACATAACTTTGAGATTTTCTCGAAAAGTTGTCATTTTTTGATCATGTTGGCACGTTAATATATGTATGAGTTCATATATATATATATGATTTTGCGACTTGAACAATTTTATTGGTGACCATTATTGTGTAAATCCGTTAACTCTCCCGTTTATACGCAATATATCTACGATTTGCGCGTCGTAATATATATACATAAACGTTCATATAATTTAACACCGAAACACGCGTAATATTGCTAACTTATCTATTTTGTCATTTTAAAGAAAATATACACAAAATATCATATATGTATCAAATTTCATGCTCGACAAACAAGTTTCATGTCTAACACAATTTCTACTGTTTCTACCGCACAAAATGTACATGCATAGTCTAAATTTCCCACTTTCAAGTTCACACTTAACATTTTATCACATTTACATGTTTAAATCACTTAACACATTTTATCACATAAGGTTCACTCAAAATTTACCCATACTAGTGTTCATCAAAAAATGCGTATTTTAGCGATTCGGTAACGTTTTCGGGCGTCGGAAGTCACGTATGACCAACCAAACACCAAGTAAACTTAAAATTAGTTAAAATACTTGTTTTTAAACTAAAAACATCATTTTATTTACTGATCTAAATCAGTTTTACAAAAATAACTCGAAAAGCCGATTTTGACCGTTTTAACGCATAGTTTTGTGTTAAACGTTACTATAATCATCCCAACTCGAAACGATTTGATATTTTAACACAATACATGTTATTTACTGATTAAAATAGTGGTTATAATCAGATTAGTGCAGTTTTTGTGTAAGTCACATAAATCATGCGATTTCACGTATTTTACAACTTTTTTTTGGGTAAAGGGTTACCCCGGTGATTCTATATATTCACAACCAAATAAAACAAGTAGCGTAGAGAGTCTACACTAGTTCAATCATGAGACATGCCCCATGACTGTACACCAAGAAAAACCAGAAATAACACCAATCCGACTAACAAAACCACTAGACTACAATCTAGCAACAAACAAACAAAATAAAACTAATCAACTGCCATCACCATCATTTTTAGCATCAGCAATCTCCCATTCACCTAAAAGCTTTCAAACTCTATCCGTCCGCTTCATCTTAACTCCCATAAGCTTATATCGTACGGTCTTGATGATAAGTTGATATACTTGCTCAGGAGGTCTCAGCTGATTTTTAAACAGTCTAGAATTACGCTCCTGCCATATAAAATAAGCACTTGCCGCCACCAATAGTCTGCTAACATAATCAGCTGCTAACTTAGAAGAAGACCTGGCCATTAAGCATGTAATAATATCCTCCCACTTCGGATTAACACTATCCATACTCGCTCTAACCCGAACCAAAGCCCAAACCTCCGATGAGAATTTGCATTCAAAGAACAAATGTTTATGAGAATCATGGTTCTCATAACAAAGCAAGCAGCACATCATATTCATGTTTTTTCTCCTCGTAAGATCCCAGCTGAGAATAACATCTTGAGTGAGTAACTTCTTCCTCATAATCAGCCACAATAAGAAAGAATGCCTCGGTACACAATGTGCGAACCAAACAACTTTAGTCCACTCGATCTCCTGATCCCTATACCGAATAGAATCCCATATCTGTGCAGCCGAAACCTCATAAACATTATCACCTACTCGCCATTGAATCATATCTCGCTTGCCTGCCACCAGGTGGACATGATCTAGCTGAATAAGGACAGGAAATAAATCCCTCCAAGCCATGGGCCATTGCCAAACGCCTCCTGAATAAATATCCGCAACAGAGTTATCCAATCTGAATCCTGCTCTCGTAATGGTTCTGGGAGACAAAAAATTACCTAGTGGCCCTAACACACACCAGTTGTCGTACCAAGCCGATGTCGACACCCCATCCCCAAGCTTCGTCCACAAATGGTTTCTTATAATTGGCCGAAGCTGAAGAAGTTTTCTCCACCTCCAAAAACAATTAGTAGGAACCTTTACAACCCAGAAACTCTTCCCTTTTAGTTTATAATCATGCACCCATTCAACCCAAAGAGACTTCCGTTTTGTGATAATACTCCATACATGATTAGTCATGAGGGCTTTATTAACATCACCAATCCGACGAATTCCCAATCCTCCTTCATACTTTGGAACGCAAATAGACTTCCATGAAACTTTGGCCCTCCCTTTTTGATATGAGCTATCTTGATTCCATAAAAAATTACGCATTCTAGCTTCAAGATCATGCGTGACCCGAGATGGTAAAATAAATACCGATGACCAGTAGATGTGCATCGAAGAGAGAACAGCCAAGATAAGCTGTAACCGACCCGCAAACGAGAGCATCTTATTTTTCCAGTTCAAAATACGCTTCTCTAAGCCTTCAACGAGGACACTACAATCCTTATATAGAAGCCTTGTGGAAATAAGAGGAACTCCCAAATATCTAACCGGGAGGGAGCCTTCCACAAACGGCAAAACATTTAGGATAGCATTCTTCACCTGTTGGGGAACATTACAAAAGAAGATGGTACTCTTTTGGACACTAGGGACCAAACCTGACATATTAGCGAAATTAGTAAGGGCCGCCATAATACACTTCGCCGAGCCAATATCTCCTCTAGCAAATAAAAAAAGATCATCTGCAAAGCAAAGGTTTATAATCTGCTGCTTCTCACACCTGTTATGAAACCTGAAAGAAGAATCCATCTTTGTTTCATGTTGGAGGATACCAGTTAGAATCTCCATAACCAGTGTAAACAGATACGGAGATATTGGATCCCCTTGCCGTAACCCGCGTCTACCTCTGAAATATCCATGGACATTACCATTAACACAAACAGAGTATGATGGGGTAGACACACAGATCATAATCCAATCCACCATCTTAATATTGAACCCAAAACCCAGCAACACATTCCTTAAGAATCTCCAATCAACGGTATCATAAGCTTTCTGAATATCTACTTTAAAAGCACACCTGGGTGGTCCCACATTTCTATGATAGTTGTGCATGAGCTCCTGAGTAAGCAAGATATTATCCGAAATTTTCCGACCCGGGACAAAAGCCGACTGATTAACTTTAACAATCAAATTTAACGACACTTTAAGACGATCCGCCAGAATTTTACTAATGCACTTATACAAAACATTGCAACACGCTATAGGTCGGTAATCTGTAACACTAGAAGGAGTAGCAACTTTCGGCACAAGGACAATTAAAGTATGGTTTAATTCTCGCAAAAGCTTACCCGTTGCAAAGAAATCAATAATAGCGTTAGGCACATCTTCCCCGATAATCGACCAAGCACCCTTAAAGAAAGCTGATGAGAAACCATCTGGCCCTGGAGCCTTGTCCGCACCAATCGAAAACATAGCCTTTCTAACCTCATCAGCCGTAACCTGACGAACCATATTGGTAGCAATAACCGGATCCAAATGATTACCAAATAACTCAGCCGAAGGACTGATAGAAATATCACCCTGACAACCCAAAAAATTTTCATAGTGTTGCACTAGCGCCAGTTGAACATTCTCTCCTTCATACATAACGCCATTCGAATCCTTAATGACATCAATCCTCTTACGATGATTCCTAGTTTTAAGAGAGGAATGAAAAAAAGCCGTGTTCATATCACCAGCTTGTAACCAATCCACCTTAGATTTTTGCTTAAGAAATCGTTCCTTATCCAAAGAGGCTTCCAGAAACTCACTCGTAAGAGAGGCCTCCTCAGCCCGTAAGTCAACATTGGACGGGTCCGCATCAATACAACTTTGAACACCATCCAATTTAGATCGAAGCTCAACAACCTTCCGGTGCAAATTACCCTGTTTAAATAAAAGAGCTCTAAGCGGACCCTTAAGCGACCTGAGTTTCTTTACAACTCGGAACTGGTGCACACCATCAACACTTAAAATCCAAGACCGCTTGACAATATCTAAAAAATCAGGCTTATGAATCAGAAAATTAGCGAACTTAAAAGCTTTATGTTTACCGACCTCCGCTTTAGGGATTTTGAGGATGCAAGGGCAGTGATCCGACAGCCTATACGGATGGAAATAAGCAACCGAGTTAGGATACTCAACCACAAACTGTGTATTCCCCAACACTCTATCGATTTTCTTTAGCAACCCAGCCCCCTCCTTTGGTTTTTGACTCCATGTGAAGTGAAGACCCGATCGATTGATATCAAAAACCTCTATATCATCAAGACAATTTTGGAACTCCCTCATACCAGCCGATATAGAAGAAGCTCCCAAAGACTTATCTTCAATATTAAGAGCTGAATTAAAGTCCCCCATGATAGCCCACGGTTGATTACCAACTAGCACCTTATGCATCGACAGTTGTTGCCATAAATCTCGCTAGAAACATAATAGTTAGCCGCATAAACTATCGAACAAAACATCAACTTTTTGTCACTCTTAAACCTGATCTGAACATGTATGACCTGAGAAGATTGGTTCAGAACCATAACATCAAAGACATCCGGATTCCAACCAATAATAATCCTAGTACCCTTATCACAAAGGCCTCCATTCGACGTCCAATCCCAATTACGGAAAACAGATTTACAAACTTTATTCAGATTACCCACATCAACATGAGACTCTAAAATAGCACAGAAGCTTAGATTACTCTCTTTTACAATGTTCCGAACCTCCTTTTGTTTCAGAGGGCGGTTCAACCCCCTTATATTCCATGCAGCAAGACTAATCATCAGTAACTACTTGGTTAGGAGTGCTTGCCCCTGTATTTATGATCGGCTTCTGAGAACCTTTGAGAAGAAAATCATTCGTTTCATTATAGACCTCAGTAACTTCATCATCATCTGAATCATAATACCCACCATCATCCCCTACCTTTTTACTCCCATCCTTATCTTCCGTATTCACCTCATTCAGCACATCAAACGGGTTAGTAGATTCGAATCCACTCACGGATTTTCCTGCTTTGATATCCCCTTTCGGCTTAGCCACAACCGGCCTATACTCAAACTTTGATTTCTGTTTGTTAACTTGGATTCCAGTCTTCTTAGCAGCCTTTTTACCATAGACCCCAATATATCCATCCTCATCAATAACAGGTGCCTTCTTACCCGTACGCCCTTGGTTCCCAATGTGCCGATATTGATTATCATTCATAGCCCTTCCTATTTTCTTAGGCTGCTTCGGACAAAAGTCATTCGAGTGACCAAAGACACAACAAGAAGCACATCGAAGGGGACTCCATTCATACTCAACATACATGGTCTCCTTCACAAACCCCTCCCCATCCGGTTCTGGAATGGCTATCGTAATTTCCTCTTTCAACTCATTCTCAGCAGAAATTTCAAGTAAAGCCCGAGCATAACTACTTCTACCCCACACCTCATTACACATAGTCGTGGTATAAGTATCAAGCATCTTAGGAACACCAATAGTTGTAGCCACTAAGCTAAGTCCATCTTCTGTATAAGCCGCAAGTGGAACTTCATGGATTTTCACCCAAACCTGAACCTTTTTCACCTCCTTTTTTTCCAGCTTAGTCGTAGGAGTCCACTCATTGAGAATCAGAGGTTGAGATCTAATAATCCAAGGGCCCGCTTTTAGAGCATTCCGCATACCTACATCATCATTAAACTTGAAAAAGAAAAATCCGTTTGCGTTCATCATTGATTTTTGTAATCCATATTGTTTCCAATTAAGCCTCACAAAATACTCAACCACCGGAAAAGCCACTCGGTCACCCAAAAAATACCCATACAGCGTGTTAGCCAATTTGTTTTGCACCATCCTAACAGAATCCCTCGGCAACACAACATCACAACCCTCATGCACTATCGGACTAGCCAGAGATCGAAAGTTTACCTTCTTTGTCTTGTCCGCAAGCAGCGAATCTGCATAGGACATGGACGATGACGTACTCCCATGTTCTGGCTGACCTCCATGAAGTCCTACTCCTGTAGTTGGATTATTTTCCATACCCAAGCTATCCAATTTCAAACTTCCCAAAGAGACTGGTACCGTAACCTTCTCAAGTTCATCAATCACATTAAACATCTTAGGATCAGCCTGATTCGAAACCACCATCCCTCGTCGAGGACAAGTTGTCTTACCATCGATATTCAATGTACGGCTAGAGATACCCTTAAACTGCAGTGGAGGCTTTCCACGATCACCCTGATTATTATCTCCAGATTCTTTACGATCATCCATAGTAGGAAACACAACTCTCACAATAACCAAAGAAATAACACACCATGCACGAAAACAACTAAGAACCGAAAACCAAACAGTCAGAAAAAACGAAAAACCCTAATCCTTTAAACCCTAAAATCAAATCCTCTGCCCTTAATCGATTAAACTCTAGTATCGATCTAGCTAAATTAATCTCAGTTAACCGCAATCAATACTATAAGGTTAATAAATCAGGATTTCGGATATAATCACTAGGGCGGCGATGAACAGCAAAAGAAGAAAAAACCCTAGTTTTAAATTGATCCCTAATGCTAACAAGTTCGTTATAGAGTTATGATGGATCAGAACTCCAATCACAGACTGTTATGCATAAGATCACAACAAAAAACATGAGGATTCATGAAGGAACCAGAAATCGCCTAAAGGAGAGAGAGCATAGGGTTTCCTGACTAGATGTTTATTTTACAACTTCTAATGCACCAAGTACAACATGCAAAGCTAGCAAACATTATGACAAAGTTATATATCATTAAACACTTCAAAATACTCTTATTTTAGTGTTTATATTCTGATCAAAATTGATTTTTATCAAATCATGCTCAAATGATCATTTCATGCTTTCATATTATCATGCATGTTCACATATGTGCATCTAATGCACTCATACAACATCATCAACATCATTTATGATCTAATCATACTCAAGAACACATTAGTATCATGTCGTTACAAAACACATCATGTAATCATCATGATCATTCAATCATTCATTCATAAATGCAAGTATCCTACATATTTATGAATATATGACAAATTTTTACATGCATGCACACATATATACATACATGAAATACATATACACACGAACTTCCAAAAGTTCACTTTTCATCATGTCATTTTCAAATCTTCAATCACTTTTATAACATTCTTATATGACACATATTGATTCTTACATGCAATCCTACTTTTCAAGTAATCATGTAACTCAAGAATCTTTCAGCAAAAATAAAAAACACAAACACCTACACATACACACACACTCACGGCCATACATACATATATATATACACATCCATTTTATTTCATTCAAAAACCCATTTGTTTTATGTTTCAAGTTTGTGATTAAACTCAAGAATAAGAGAAACTTCCATCACTATCAAGAACATCAAGAATCAAAAACAAGGTTTTTAGAATAAATTTTATACCTTTAAGTTCTTGAATGGTTTTTAGTAAAGTTTGATGATATTGGACTTGATTGTTGCTTGAAACACTTTGAAATCACTTCTAAACCACCAAAGGAACTTGAAAACACTTTGAAATGGATTTGAATCTTCAATATTAAGTTTGAAAATGAAAATGGTTGTGATGTAGAGGGTGTTCGGCCGTAGATATGCTCAAGAGAGAGAGAGAGTGTGAATTTTGAAAAGTTTGTAAGGATCTATGTGAGATTATGGAAGAAGTTACATGATTAATCATTATTTGTAGTTCCCAAGAGCCAACACATGGCAAGAAGAATGTGAATGGCAAAAGGTGGGCTGCCCCATATGCCGCCACCTAGCCCCTCTCTCACACAAATATGATACATACACACACATATATATAATATAGTGTAAAAATAGGTATTTTACTAGATACCGGGTATTTTATCTAGCGTTTTAATCCCGTTTTAGTACGTTTTAAATTATTTTTATCATTCTATAAAAATAATCACTTAAAATTATTACTGAAATAATTACCAGTTGCCTTGACTGGCTGCGTTGACAGTATTTTGTCTAATACGCGCAGTATCGCGCGGTACGCGCTCAAACTCGAAAAATAGAGTTTCTTAGCATTTTAAATTATTTTTCCTCACGGATATGATTAAAATTACCATTCTAATCATAACAGATTATTTTTAGGATTTTAACACTGATCGAGTGGTCACCGACGTTCGTTTCGCATTTTAATCGTTACGCGATACGCGTTTACCTTACCGTTGCCAACATAATTTTTATCAAAGTTTATTGTTACCAACACATTAAATTTCACAAAAAAACATCATAACCAGTCAAATATAGCCATGTTACCTATTCACAACACGTGTTACAATTGTACAGTACGGCCTGAAAAGCCGGGTGTCACAAGAAAAAGTCAGGAGGGTTGTTATAACAAGGGACTATAACCATCGTGATTAGGCTCACGTTGCAAAGTTCAAACGAACTTTGTCTAGACCAAATCATGGTCAAAGCAGAATGTCAAACACTGTTTGACTTTCTTGCTTGAATTAACTAAACAAGCATGAAAGAACACTTACAAGAGTCCAATGCTTGGAATGAAGACTAAGAAAACTCAAGTAGGAGGCCCTCAACAATAGTGATAGCCCCCAATCAGATATGGAGTGAAAGAGAATGGAATGAGCAATGAGTTAAGCAAATGAGGTGTCGATTTATTTACTAGTGATCCGATTACTAGGTACTAGTTGAATTTCCTTGGTTTGTCTAAGCTTCGCTAAGTTCTTTAGATCAAGGATACCCTTCTATTCAATGTGAGTACATAGTTCCCCCATTTTACTGTTTTCAATTGTTTTGGGGTGATTCATATGTATTAAAATGATTTCGATATTTAAACGATGGTTTCAAAAACGATAAAGATGGTTTATATTAAACTAATAACGATTTCGATGATGTGAATGAACTTGTTGGTTGTAGTTACATAACGAATGACATTCATTAATTTTGGCCGAACCGACCAGTATTAGGTTATGGTACCATAGGATCTGACAAATCCCATTATCAGACTACACCCATGGTTACGTGTGGGGGTTATGTAGGTAACGACCGAATCTGTGATTGTTAACTTACCCTTTGGTGGTTTGTTAATGCGAGAAGCGAGATAGTCGAGTCACGAAGGTTTGAATGTTATTAGCGAGACAACCATAAGTAGTTTCACAAATTAAAACGAATACGATTTTGGGACGACTTAAACGATTTGGTTAAACGATTGGTTTTGGGTGGTGATTAGATAATGGAACGAGTGTAGCATGATAAAAGCATGGTAGATACGCCGCTGGTACATCTTATATATAAGTGCTTATATCATATTACATTGCGTGTCATTATTTAGTTCACTTGGGAAATGATTTGAAACGATGTCACACAATGAGGTTTTCGAAATGATATAAACCATACGAGTTTTATTAACGAGTTTTAACGAGATGTTTTACGAATTGGTTTACTAAAACAAAAGTCTTTGAGTTAAGAATCATGGCTACGAGATTTTATAAATTATAACCATCTTGATTTGAGTTGGTTAATCATGTTGCAATATTATATACTTTTCAAAACCAGGTTTTCGAGGTATTGCAATATATATAAACGAGCCATGATTCCAATACTCCTATAAAACCTATGTGCTCGCCAGCATTTCTTTGTTGACTTTATATTTACATATGTTTCAGGTGGTGTTGCGTGATGTTGATTGCTAGGAAGCTTGTGTTCACTTAGGATCTGGACGAGGCCTTATTGACATAAAAACAATAATAAACAATATGTAATTTGTTTGTTTGGTTTTAAGACAATGTAAATTTACTTAATAATTCAATAAAACGAAACATTTGTATCCATGGTTGTGAAATGATGATTCTGTTACAACACTCCCCGACGTTTCCGCCACGGTTTGTTGTTTTAACGTGGTCGGGGTGTGACAGAAGAGTTGGTATCAGAGCCAATGGTTATAGGGAATTAGGTTATTAGTAATGCTTTGACCTAGACTATAACTTTCTAGGACCCTAACGCAAGTATTCTTGTGTTTAGATTTTAAAACAATACCGTCACCTATCCTTAGGTGATAACCACAACAAGAACACAATAACAAATCCGCTCCGACAATTAATCATCTATCCTTGGATGATTGATTACAAGGTTTTGATCCCTCTTAGTTTTCAAAATCTCGTCAAAGTTTGGGTCTAAATAATGTGAACACGTGCAAACTGGAAGAGTGAATGCCTGTACCCTGAGTTTTCTGTCTAAGGCTAGAGTGTTCGTACAAATCCGCAGTACCGGACCAGTCACTCTTACCTGGGAACTCTTGGGATGAGTGTTCACTTATAGGCGAGCATGTCTTCGGTGATACATTATTATGACCTATTTACTTTGATTGGTCACTGCGTGACATTTGTTTTAACAAACAAATGATCGCCTTCCTTGTGTTTTGTCGATGTTTTTCAATACCTCTCTTGTTTTTCCCAATTGTCAACCTCACTCGTTTCTCATGTTTCCTTGTTAGACAATGCCTCCTCGACACGATACTCGAACTTTTACTGCTGAGGAAGTCGCAGCCCTTGTCTCTCAACAAATGGCTGCTGTACTTCCAGGCGTTGTGACCCAAATCCACGAGTTATACAACAACAATAATAACAACAATAATGCTCAGTGTAATTTCAAGAATTTCAATTCTGCGAAGCCTCTTAAGTTTTCTGGGTCACAAGGAGCAACTGTGCTCCTGCAGTGGTTCGAGAGTATCGAGAGCACATTCAGACATGTGCAGTGTCTGAATGCGCGTAAAGTTGAATTTTCTTCAAGCATGTTTGAGAAGCGAGCTCTTACATGGTGGAACGGAGTGATGCGTGATAGGGGTGCCGAAGTAGCATTAGCACAAACTTGGGAAGAGCTCCGAGCTCTCATGATGAGAGAGTTCTGTCCCCGTCACGAGATTCGAGCTTTGGAACTAGAATTCGATGATTTGAAGCAAGACGGGGGGAACACCGTGCTTATACGGATCGATTTGAGGAGCTCAGTTTGTTGTGTCCCACTATGGTTACCCCACTGGAGAAAGCAATCGAGAGACATATCGATGGTTTACCCGATTCTATTCAGGATATTGTGACCGGTGTTAATCCTACTACCATCCGTCAAACGATCGAGCTATCGGCTACCCTGACGGAGTCCCAAGTCCGGAAGGGTAAACTCACCCGCAAGGGTGATAAAAAGAAGTCGACCGATTCTGACAAGGGTAAGGGTAAGGATAAGAAGCAGGGTGAGTCTTCTAAAAAGTCAAGGAAGCACAAGGCTTCCCAGTGTGACACCTGTGTTGTCACACCCCCAAAATCCACACGCGGAGTACTACCGCTTGGAGGCGTGACATGACCAGGATCAAGCCACCAATCATATTGAACATAAGTATAAAGTAAAAGTCATTCATCAATACGATAGGTGTTTCCAAAACCAAATATAAACAAGTGTGTAGCGGAAGCATTAATGTAAAAACCCAACATCAGTTTAAGTACAAAAAGTCATAATGTTTAACAACACATTCACGATCCATATCCACAACGACCGTGCCTCCCGTGCAAGCTCCAAAAGTACCTAAGGTCCTGCAAGGCATGTAACAGAGAGTCAACAAAAAGTTGAGCGAGTTCACAGTTGGTTACTTAGTTATATTGTTCGTATCGTAAATCGTATGTTCGTTTAGCAATCATGTATCGTATGTAATAGCATCGCGGCCCTCAAGGCATGTTTGCGAAGTTTAGTGGGGGTTTCCCCTGTTTTCTAGACTAGTTATATTTGTATCGCGGCCCTCCAGGCATGTTTGCGAAGATTTAAGTATAGTTCGCGGCCATTCCAGGCATGTTTGCGAAGATTGTTCTAGTATCGCGGCCGATCCCGGCATGTTTGCGAAGAGAAGTATATGTATCACTAGTCTAGTAGTATCTACCATTGACCTTCCTCTCCCGAGGCCAATGGTATGTAATTTCAATAACTCTTAAACATAAATAATCAATCAACCCATTCCCAACCCCGGGAATCCCATGCCTTGGTAGAGGTGTGAACTCACCTTGTTTGCTCGGTATGCTAAACTATATGCTCGCAAGTAATCAATCAAATCCTATAGTGCACGTATGTTCAGTCAGAATATGTTCGTAATGTTTCACATGTAACTAGCATCACAGTAATATCACAGAGTGTGTTTGACAGTTAATATTGTGCATTGTATAAACAATTAATCATTCCATACGAGGTTTCAAGTCACATGCAAGTCCCTTACTAAGTTGTTACACTTAACAGAGTTAATCCACTTAACAGGATTAACTAGTTTATTAAGTTTAGCATGTCTAACCAAGTTAATAACTAAACAGCCTTAACAGATGTTTACATATTTAACAGAGTTAAATAAAGTAACTGAGTTAATCAAGTGATTAGCTTAATTGAATCACATATTAATGGCATTAATTATTTACAGTAGCTTGTTGCCAAGAATAACACAAAAGTGCCGAAAACCCCTTAGCCGAAAACCACCTTATGTTCGAAATCCCTTATGCCGAAAACACATAAGGTGTCGAAATCACCTTATGTTTGCCGAAAACCAAAAGAGCCGAAAACCAAATAGGGCCGAACTCTATGTGGGCCGAAAACACCCTTACTGGGCCGAAAACACATGTGGGCCGAAATCACTCTTTGTGATTTCGTCCACTTTAATGGTGATGGGTGATTTCGTTACTATTTATCATCATCAACAACACTTCTGTAACATTGTAAAAACCCAGAAACTTTATATTCTCACTACAGTAACATGATTAATCATCTACAAGCCATTTATATCAATCATTGATATTAAAACAAATACTCTATCAAAACTTTGTGAAATCTAGAACATAATTCCATCATTTTATCATTCATACCATAATCCCACTGTTGATCTAAACTTCAAATATACACACAGTTCATGTATGATAATTATCTAACAAGCACACTATGATAAATCATGTATTCACATATATTCATACATCATGATTAAACATCCAATAATCATACGATAAGCATCTTAAACAACTGAACATGAAAATCACTAACCAAGGATTTTAAACAGAGGTTTGCTTCAAATGAGGAACTCTTTTGTTGGGTTTTTCAGATGTAGAGAGAGAGACAACAAAGTGATAAGATGTGGTTTGGAAAAATGTGAAACTTATCAGAGAAGGTTTGTTTATAAAATGATTAATACAAAATATCTCAATACTGGGCCATGGGCCAAGCCCATCTCTGATTTCGTGGTCATCAGTGGACGAAAACACCTTAAAGTGTTTTCACCACTTGAGTGATTTCATGATATTGTTTACAGTAGAGTCCAACTTTGTTTAACATGTTAAACAATAACACCTTATTAACATACAATCTCACATAATAAGTATGATGGATTTCCAAGTATAACATATCAGTCAAAATACGATACAACGTATTACAAAAGTAAGCGTTGTGAAACAACGAGTCGTATTAACAAACAACTAAAAAAAAATTATTAACGTGCACTAAATGCGAAGATAGAATCTTGGAAACTCGAGTTGTCACATTATCCCCAACTTGAAAGAAATTTCGTCCCGAAATTTAGCATGCGGTTACTGAGGAAGCTAGGTAAGTTATCGTTTACTGGTTTTCCTGGGGTGTCACATCATCCCCCCGTTGATTTGGAATTTCTTCCCGAAATTCTGTAGTAGCTTCAGCCTCAGTAGTGGTTGCATTGTTTTCGAACAACTGGGGATATTTGAGTTCCATTTGGTCTTCGCGTTCCCAGGTGAACTCTGGGCCACGACGGGAGTTCCAACGAACTCGAACAAGTGGTATTCTGGTGTTCTTGAGGACCTTAACATCCCGGTCCGTGATTTCAACTGGTTCCTCGACGAAATGCAATTGTTCGTCGATAGTGAGCTCCTTCAGAGGAACTATGAAGGTCTCATCTGACTGCCACTTCTTCAGATTTGACACATGAAAGACGTTGTGAACTGCACTGAGTTCAGCTGGTAAGTTCAGTCTGTAGGCCACTTTGCCTATCTTTTCTATGACTTCAAATGGTCCAACGTATCGTGGATTGAGCTTGCCTCGTTTGCCAAAACGAACAACACCCTTCCAGGGTGAAACTTTGAGTAGTGCTCGATCCCCAACCTGGAACTCGAGTATTTTCCTGTCTTTATCCGCGTATACTTTCTGACGGTCACGAGCTGCCGCCATGCGTTGTCGTATTTGAGCAATCTTTTCAGTAGTATCAACTACCATTTCAGGACCTGTGATCTGACTGTCACCCACCTCTGCCCAACAAAGAGGTGATCGGCATTTACGCCCGTACAATGCCTCAAATGGAGCAGCTTTAATGCTGGTGTGGTAACTGTTGTTGTATGAAAATTCCACAAGTGGCAGATGCTTTTCCCAGCCCTTGCCAAAGTCAATTACGCACGCCCGAAGCATGTCTTCTAGAGTTTGAATAGTACGCTCAGATTGCCCATCTGTCTGAGGATGATAAGCTGTGCTCATGTCTAATCGAGAGCCAAAAGATTTGTGCATTGCTTGCCACAGTTCTGAAGTAAAACGTGCATCACGATCAGAGATAATAGATGTGGGCACCCCGTGCCTCGAGACAACTTCCTTAAGGTATACGTCTGCTAGAGTGGAGAACTTATCCGTTTCCTTGATAGCCAAGAAGTGAGCAGACTTTGTGAGTCGATCAACGATCACCCAAATAGTATCATTCCCACGCTGAGATCTAGGCAGGCCAGTAACAAAATCCATGGAAATTTGCTCCCATTTCCATTGTGGTATCTCAGGTTGCTGGAGTGGGCCTGATGGTTTCTGATATTCCGCTTTGACTCTCGCACAAGTCAAACACTTGCTAACGTAAGTTGCTATGTGGGCCTTCATGCTAGGCCACCAATATGTAGTTCTGAGGTCGTGGTACATTTTATCCGAACCAGGATGTACTGAGTAGCGAGACTTATGAGCTTCATTCATTACAAGCTCGCGCAAATTACCATAGAGTGGGACCCAGATGCGTCCTGTTACATAGTAGGCGCCGTCTGCCCTTTGTTCTAACCTTTGCCTTGAGCCGCGTAGAGCTTCAGCCCTGACGTTTTCTGGTTTCAATGCTTCTACCTGAGCATCTCGTATCTGTGAAGGAAGACTGGACTGAATAGTGAGTTGCAACGCTCATACACGCCTAGGTGTAGTATCCTTTCGACTAAGGGCGCCGGCCACCACATTGGCTTTGCCCGGATGGTACTTTATAGCACATTCGTAATCGTTCAGTAACTCGACCCATCGACGTTGTCGCATGTTCAAGTCTTTCTGCTTGAAGATATGCTCAAGACTTCTGTGATCGGTGTAGATGGTGCACTTGGTGCCATACAGATAATGTCTCCATATCTTGAGTGCAAAGACAACAGCTCCAAGCTCTAAATCGTGCGTAGTGTAATTCTGTTCGTGAATCTTAAGTTGGCGCGAAGCATAAGCAATAACTTTATCCCGTTGCATCAACACACATCCAAGACCTTGGATAGATGCGTCGCAGTAAACTACAAAATCATCCGTGCCTTCAGGCAATGAGAGGATAGGTGCGCTACAAAGTCTATCCTTTAAGTGCTGAAACGCTGTTTCCTGTCTATCACTCCAACGGTAAGCAATACCTTTCTGTGTCAGTAATGTAAGCGGTTGTGCAATCTTTGAGAAGTCTTTGATAAATCGTCTGTAATAACCCGCCAAACCCAAGAATTGGCGTATTTCTGTCGGTGTGCTAGGTGCAGGCCAGTTCTTGATCGAATCTACTTTGGATGGATCGACATGAATCCCATCCTTGTTTACCACGTGGCCTAGAAAGTGGACTTCACGAAGCCAGAAGTCGCATTTTGAAAACTTAGCGTACAGCTGTTCCGTTCGAAGGAGTTCCAGAATAAGTCGTAAATGCTGTTCGTGTTCCTCCCGATTCTTCGAATAAATCAGGATGTCGTCAATGAAAACAATAACAAACTTGTCAAGATAAGGTTTGCACACCCTGTTCATAAGATCCATGAAAACCGCAGGCGCGTTCGTTAGCCCGAATGGCATGACTAAAAACTCGTAATGGCCGTAGCGAGTTCTGAATGCTGTTTTGGAGACGTCCTCATCCCGGACTCTCAGTTGATGGTAACCCGACCTCAGGTCAATCTTTGAGTAATAGCTCGACCCTTGCAACTGGTCGAATAAGTCGTCGATGCGTGGAAGTGGATAACGATTCTTCACAGTCACCTTGTTCAGTTCGCGGTAGTCTATGCACATACGAAAAGTACCGTCTTTCTTCTTTACAAATAATACTGGAGCTCCCCAGGGCGAAGAGCTAGGACGTATGAAACCCTTTTCCAAAAGTTCTTGCAATTGCTTAGACAGTTCTTCCAGTTGAGTTGGAGCTAAACGGTAAGGCGCTCGAGCTATAGGTGCTGCTCCTGGAGCTAGCTCGATCTGAAATTCGACCTGGCGATGAGGCGGTAATCCAGGTAACTCTTCAGGAAACACTTGAGGAAAATTGCGTACTACAGGAATATCCTCTAACTTCTTCTCTTTCGTCGATGTATCTGTAACGAGTGCTAAAATAGCTATGTGGCCCTTTCGCAGACACTTCTGAGCCTTCAAGAAGGATATGAAGCCACTCACGACACCACTCTTGTCGCCTTGAACTTCGAGAGGTTCTTTGCCAGAACGAGGAATACGAATGATCTTTTCCTTGCATAGGATCTCTGCTTGTTGTTGGGATAACCAATCCATACCAATGACAATATCAAAACTACTCAGAGTTATAGGAATGAGATCGATAGAGAAAGTCTGACCAGCGAGGATAAGATTACAATCCTGAACTATGTGTGTGGCTTCTAGACTTTTACCGTTAGCTAACTCTACGACATGTTTGGTGTTCAAAAGTGTTGGTGCGCGTTTAAGCATTTGACTAACGTTCAGAGACATATAACTGGTATCCGCACCCGAATCAAATAATACGGTAACATAAAAGTCGTCAAGAAGAAACTTACCCGTAACCACATTTGGATCGTTCCTTGCGTCACTCTGACCAATCACAAACATACGACCCTTTGCACCATTGTTGTTGTTTCCCCCATTGTTGTTCCCACTGCCCTGATTATTGTTGTTGTTGTTCTGATTCTGGTTTAACTGGGGGCAGTTCCGCTTGAAGTGACCTTCAGCCCCACACTGAAAGCATACCTTATTTCCTTGCTGTTGTTGCTGTGACTGGTTTCGTGGAACTGGTGACTGTTGTTGCTGGTTCTGATTCGCAGGCCTTGAGCTCCTGCAATCTTTAGCGTCATGACCTACCCTTAGACATCTTTGACAGCGGCCTTTACGACACTGACCACTGTGGTGTTTGTTGCACCTGTTACATAGTGGATGATTTCCCCGATATCCACTCTGCCCCTGACTACCAGACGATTGCTGACTCGGACTCTGGTAATCACTAGTCTTGCGCTGCTGTTGTGCTTGAGACTGTACAATAGCTGAACCCCTGCTGGAATCCCCTTCCCATTTCCGCTTGTTGTCGCTGGGAGTAGCAGGAGTAGCTGGAGTGGTAGCGGTAGTAGCGCTGATACGTTTAGGCAGCCTGTTCTGTTCCACCGCCTGATCGGTGAGGCGATGAGCTAGCTTGACGATCTGTTGAATAGTGCCAAGATTCGCTGAGGTTACGTGGCTTTGAATCTCCGGCACCAGACCATTGAGATACAGTTCGATACGCTTAATGGGAGGGTCCACCATAGTAGGACACAGAATAGCCAACTCGTTCGATCTTCTGGTGTACGCTTCAATTTCTGACCCCGTCATTTTCAAGTGGTAAAACTCTACCTCCAGCTTATGAATGTCATCACGGCTACAGTATTCCTCTTTGATCAATTCCTTGAAACCGTTCCAAGGTGTGGCGTTAGCAACAGCCAGTCCTAACATCTGCACTTGCGCATTCCACCAAGTCAGCGCAATGCCTTCTAGAGTACCAGTGGCGTACTTCACCCTGCGAGCCTCAGGGCATTCGCACATTTCAAATACGGACTCGAGCTTTTCAAACCAATGGAGGAGTCCAACCGCTCCTTCCGTGCCACTAAAAGTAGTAGGACGACAGTCCATGAAAGTTTTGAAGGTACAAACAGGTGGCTGAGCGTGCTGACCTGTTGTATATAAGAATCCAGTACAAGATTAAAACACAAGAGTTGGTTTAGGAGTGTAGGATCTAAAGATCCTAGTGTGAGTTACAACTGCAGGGTATACCTCCTGCTTGTGCGGCTGTAAGTGCCTCAGCAATTCGCTCGTTAATGAGAGCCGTCAATTGGGCTTGCGTCATGTTGATACGTCCAGACATGATCTTCATAGCAAAGATAACATAAGTGAGAGAGGTTCGCGAGTAGTGCAATGACAGAAGAGAGTAAGCACACAAGTGTTCTCATGCAATAGTGTTAAGTTAATCTAAGCATACCCGGAGCAAAGTTCTATGCTATTCTAGCAAGTAGGCAACAAAACATGTATCATATTACCTAGGATGTTGAGTCTTGCACGTGGAGCGAGGCGTCGTTGTGGATCGTTGAGCACTGTTCTGGTTATAGTCTGGTTTTAATTAAAACGTTTTCCCCTTATTAAAAACCGAGTTCTCTATAACCAATGGCTCTGATACCAATCTGTCACACCCCCAAAATCCACACGCGGAGTACTACCGCTTGGAGGCGTGACATGACCAGGATCAAGCCACCAATCATATTGAACATAAGTATAAAGTAAAATTCATTCATCAATACGATAGGTGTTTCCAAAACCAAATATAAACAAGTGTGTAGCGGAAGCATTAATGTAAAAACCCAACATCAGTTTAAGTACAAAAAGTCATAATGTTTAACAACACATTCACGATCCATATCCACAACGACCGTGCCTCCCGTGCAAGCTCCAAAAGTACCTAAGGTCCTGCAAGGCATGTAACAGAGAGTCAACAAAAAGTTGAGCGAGTTCACAGTTGGTTACTTAGTTATATTGTTCGTATCGTAAATCGTATGTTCGTTTAGCAATCATGTATCGTATGTAATAGCATCGCGGCCCTCAAGGCATGTTTGCGAAGTTTAGTGGGGGTTTCCCCTGTTTTCTAGACTAGTTATATTTGTATCGCGGCCCTCCAGGCATGTTTGCGAAGATTTAAGTATAGTTCGCGGCCATTCCAGGCATGTTTGCGAAGATTGTTCTAGTATCGCGGCCGATCCCGGCATGTTTGCGAAGAGAAGTATATGTATCACTAGTCTAGTAGTATCTACCATTGACCTTCCTCTCCCGAGGCCAATGGTATGTAATTTCAATAACTCTTAAACATAAATAATCAATCAACCCATTCCCAACCCCGGGAATCCCATGCCTTGGTAGAGGTGTGAACTCACCTTGTTTGCTCGGTATGCTAAACTATATGCTCGCAAGTAATCAATCAAATCCTATAGTGCACGTATGTTCAGTCAGAATATGTTCGTAATGTTTCACATGTAACTAGCATCACAGTAATATCACAGAGTGTGTTTGACAGTTAATATTGTGCATTGTATAAACAATTAATCATTCCATACGAGGTTTCAAGTCACATGCAAGTCCCTTACTAAGTTGTTACACTTAACAGAGTTAATCCACTTAACAGGATTGACTAGTTTATTAAGTTTAGCATGTCTAACCAAGTTAATAACTAAACAGCCTTAACAGATGTTTACATATTTAACAGAGTTAAATAAAGTAACTGAGTTAATCAAGTGATTAGCTTAATTGAATCACATATTAATGGCATTAATTATTTACAGTAGCTTGTTGCCAAGAATAACACAAAAGTGCCGAAAACCCCTTAGCCGAAAACCACCTTATGTTCGAAATCCCTTATGCCGAAAACACATAAGGTGTCGAAATCACCTTATGTTTGCCGAAAACCAAAAGAGCCGAAAACCAAATAGGGCCGAACTCTATGTGGGCCGAAAACACCCTTACTGGGCCGAAAACACATGTGGGCCGAAATCACTCTTTGTGATTTCGTCCACTTTAATGGTGATGGGTGATTTCGTTACTATTTATCATCATCAACAACACTTCTGTAACATTGTAAAAACCCAGAAACTTTATATTCTCACTACAGTAACATGATTAATCATCTACAAGCCATTTATATCAATCATTGATATTAAAACAAATACTCTATCAAAACTTTGTGAAATCTAGAACATAATTCCATCATTTTATCATTCATACCATAATCCCACTGTTGATCTAAACTTCAAATATACACACAGTTCATGTATGATAATTATCTAACAAGCACACTATGATAAATCATGTATTCGCATATATTCATACATCATGATTAAACATCCAATAATCATACGATAAGCATCTTAAACAACTGAACATGAAAATCACTAACCAAGGATTTTAAACAGAGGTTTGCTTCAAATGAGGAACTCTTTTGTTGGGTTTTTCAGATGTAGAGAGAGAGACAACAAAGTGATAAGATGTGGTTTGGAAAAATGTGAAACTTATCAGAGAAGGTTTGTTTATAAAATGATTAATACAAAATATCTCAATACTGGGCCATGGGCCAAGCCCATCTCTGATTTCGTGGTCATCAGTGGACGAAAACACCTTAAAGTGTTTTCACCACTTGAGTGATTTCATGATATTGTTTACAGTAGAGTCCAACTTTGTTTAACATGTTAAACAATAACACCTTATTAACATACAATCTCACATAATAAGTATGATGGATTTCCAAGTATAACATATCAGTCGAAATACGATACAACGTATTACAAAAGTAAGCGTTGTGAAACAACGAGTCGTATTAACAAACAACTAAAAAAAAATTATTAACGTGCACTAAATGCGAAGATAGAATCTTGGAAACTCGAGTTGTCACATGTGTCACTTCAACCATCAAACAAATACCAAACCAGTGAAATATTGTATTTCATACTTGGGATTTGTATAAATATGTGTTTCATTTGCACATATCAATTCTTGTTCGAATTCAAGCTTTAAATCGCTTTCTGGAAGGTTATGCGCGAACTGATGCGTAAATATAACCAGTTTAATGCAACAAACACTCTGGACTAGCGAAATAGGCTTAACATACCTTAAATAACCCTTACATAACTTAGAAATAAGTTTTAAAGGGTTTGGTATGGCAGAAACAAGTTTATTCGATCGCAGGGACTATTTGCGTCAAACTTCAAAAGTCTGCCATTTCGTAAGGCAACGTATAGTTCGAAACATGATCATAAGCTAAACATACCATAAATAACCTAAACATATCTTAGAAATAAGCTTTGAGTGGTTCGGTGTGCGAAAATATGCTTGATCTTACAGGGACTAAAAGTGTCAAAAACGACGTAAGTTTGCATTTTCGCGCATATCTTACATTCTGACCACATCTGGACATCCAAAATTTTTGTACACACTAAAATATTTTTATTTTAGTGATCGGCATGCAAAAATACCATTCGTCGCTTAATTTGGTTCGTTTTCGCGTCCGTTTGAGTTTCGTCGTAATTTAACCGAACAACACGATCGTACGACCAAACGAACTGACATCCGAGATGTTTTTGAGCATGTTTTGAGTTCCCAATACTTTAACTTCATTTTAGAGCCTTGAAATGAGGTTAACGGGGCTTAAACGTGTCAAAAATGAGCCGAAATGCATGTTTTACAAGTTCAGGGACCTGTTTTGTCAATCTGCCAAAGATATCCCAGGCGGGGCGCGTAAGCCCAAGCCATATCTTACGCGGGGCACGTGGGCATGCCAGATAGAAACATTGAATCTGGTCATTTAGCTCGATTTTGATGGTTTTTATCAATGGTTTTCAATGCTATGGGCTGGTTTGTGTGGAGAACAAGTCCCCCAATCATTCTTTGACATTTGTATGGCCTAGATCATTCCCTCTTCTCCAAGAAATGATCCTAACGGTTTGCGAAAAACTATATAAGGCCATGCTCTCATTCATTCTTCCTCACACAAATCTGATCTAATGTGCTCTAAGTTGAAGCCTTTGCTTCATACCTGAGCTATTTGGATCAAGATTTGCTTGCGGGGACCCTTTGTAAGTATCCCTTCGTTCTTATATCGCTTTTCGAGTCCGAAAGTCAAACTGTGCTTGACTTTCTGCTTTGACCACGAATTGGTCAACAAGAAGTTCGTTTGAACTTCGCAACGTGATCGTAATCACGATGGTTATAGTCCTTAATGACTATACCTACTGATTACCACGTTGACTAGGCGTAGTGACGAGTCGTAGTTTCGGTCAAAATGTGCATTTAAGCGTATTTTGCAACCAAACTACTCTTGGTATCAAAACACTTTGTTTTGATATCGAAACTTGTTTTCTAACTTAGTTAAGCATGTTTTTTTTTTTTTGGGTAAAGGGTTACCCCGGTGATTCTATTAAAAGTCAACCGCAAATAAGAACAAGTAGTGAGGATGTGTTCCACACTAGTTCATATATAGGACATGCCCCATATATGTAAGACAAAGCAAAAACAAAGTAACTATGACACCCCATAACCTAGTCTACTATACATCATGAAAGAGATCTAGTAGACAAACAATGCAAACAAAGAAAAACAAAATCCTCAACCGCCATCATCAAAGATAAAGCTGCCACAAACCGGCAAACCCTTCAAACGAACCAAAGATAGCCTATCCATTTGAGAATTTTGTGGAAGAGGTGCTTGCCCCTACTTTCGAATAAAAAGGATGAGTACCCGATGTCATAAATTTACTAGTTTCATTGTAGACCTCAACGACCTCCTCTTCATCCGAATCCTGCCTGTCACTCGACTGATTCTCCTTCTTCTCTCTACGAACCACAGTACTACCTCCCTGCCCACCATCATCATCCTTAAGTGCATCAAAGGGGTTTGACGTTAATACCTGATTGTTCATCGGCTTCTTCAAGGACGAAATTGGTTTAGGGTTTACAACTGGTCTGTACACTACCTTAGGCTTCTGATTTTTCATGTGAATCCCTTGATTAGTAGATTTCTTCTTCTTTGCACCCACAACCTGAAAATCATCAATTTTCTTTCCAGAATCCCCACTCGAAACGACCTGAGGGCTCTTTGGACACGAGATATCCTCATGACCAAACACGCAACAAGATGAGCACCTTAAAGGCTCCCAATCATATTCGATTTTAACCTCCACCATTGAGTGACCATTACCCTCCAAAGATGGGATTGCAACTGTAACACTCCTCTTGATCTCAGCCCCGGCTTGAATTTCAATGAGAGCTCTAGCATAACTGCTTCTTCCCCATGACTCAGCACACATTGTAGCAGTGTACGAATCTAGCATCTTAGGCACCCCTATCTTAGAAGCGAGCAAGCTAAGACCATCCTCAGTATATGCTGCTAACGGCACTTCATGCATCTTAACCCAAACTGGGATAGCCTTTATATCTTCTTTTTCCAACTTGACAGAGGCCGACCACTCCTTCAGGATTATCGGAACATTTCTTATCATCCAAGGTCCATCCTCCACCAATTTATCCATCCCTTCCTTTGTTTTGAATTTAAAGAAAAAGAACCCGTTTGCATTCATCATTAGTCTCGAGAGACCATATTTAACCCAGTTGTTCTTTGCAAAATAATCCACCACAGGAAAAGCCAGCCGTTTGCCCAGAAAATATCCATACAACGTGTTAGCATACCTGTCAGAGACTTTCTTGACCGAAGACAATGGAATAACAACATCAGCACCATCAACCGACTCGCTAGATTCCATCATCCGAAAATTAACCTTTACCTTCTCCTTTTCGGTGTTCACAACACTAGCAAAAGATAAAGGATCCGCAGCCCCAGATGATCTTGAGTTCGAGTTTCCAGCCAATGGATTCAACAAATTCACTCCATGAACACCCTTTGTAGGCGAGAACGGTTTATCCAACTGAACCGGAGTAGTGACCTTAGTGAATTCGTCAATGATGTTGATGCCACGTTTTGGCTGTATATTGTTCCCATCTACATCAAGAATTCGATCCGCAATTTCCTTAAAAGACAGTGGTGGCCTTCCACCAGGTTTCATGCGTTCATCCATTAAACTGAAACCTAGCAGCCAGAATTTCGTTCAAGATAGAAGCCGCCTGAAAACCCTATTAGCCGCAAGCACCAAAAAAATTCGCCAACAATCAGAATCAATGAGTCCGTAATCAGGTGAGTAATCAGCCGCCAAACTCTAGTTCGCAAACCAGAAAATAGTGCCGACAACAAACCCTAATCCGCCAACCCTAAAGATTGATTCTGCCGACACCCTAATCTGACGTAACCCCAAACCAATCAGAATCTGATGTAACACCCTAATCTGATGAAACACCCAAACCCTAATCAGAAAAAAAAAATTGCCGCTGATTATGTGATTCCGAAATAAAAATAACAGCCGCACAACACTTCGACAATCGGGGAACAACTGAAAAACGAAACCCTAAATAAAGAAAAAACCAATCTGATTTCACCTGATTATCGTCTAAAGATCAATTGGATAACCCTAAGATGATAACCAAGAACAATCGAGAATAGGATGAACAAGAATCTGTTAGGGTTTCACGAGAAGGACAAGATCGCCAAAATCGCCCAGAGAACCCCAAACCCAAGCGAGTTCACTTTTAGTTTAGTGCTTGTTTAGAGTCGTAAGTCAAGCGGTCTAAACCACCGCTTAGACTTTCGAACTCGACTCGTTTGGTCGATCATTAGGATCCGACCAAGCATGTTTAGTGACCATAGTTGCATAGGGAATAACCTTCCGAGGTTATACCTTATGGGCACATAGTTTAAGTAGTTGTATGATAGGTAGTTTATATGTCTTAGGTAAATTACCAAAATGCCCTTTTCATGCATAATTGGATTTAAGCATATGTAATCTAAACATTTGTCACTTAACTGATTATGCAACGTAAATAAACATGTTTAGGCATATAATACTTGTCATAGGACTAGTTAGACGTCTCGAACGCGTTTTACGCGAACGACGCGTTAAAGTAGCGTAAGCTACCTAAACGGGTCGTAACGGGTCGAAAGCAATTAGGTTAGGTTTCCTTTTAGAATGTAGGCTTTGTTAAACCATATCATATGAGTTCCAACACTCATTTGGTTTACGAAACCTTATTCTATCCGATCCCCCGATTTAGGTTCGTTTATTTACATAGTTACCTATATTAGGTGCCGTTTGATTCCGTACTCCCTCTAGCTTTGATTGGTTGTTGTTCAAGACTTCTAAGCACCCTCAAGTGAGTACATAGTCCCCTCTTTTACTGTTTTCAATGTTTTGGGGTGAAACATATGTACCTATTTGTTATGTTATGATTTCAAAGTATAATTGATTATACATATTAGTACTTATCTTTTGACAAACCGAATGATTATTTATGGTTTAAACACCGATTTATCAAAGATTATAAAATTAATTGTTGAATTGTACTTATTTATGTTCACAAGACCGATTGGTAGTATGATATAGCGCTATAGGACTAGACACCCCATTCCTGTTGTCATGGAATGTCAGAAACCAATATTTTATCCAAATAGGGATTGCCTTCGTGGTATCTCTATAGTCTCAATTGGTGTAGTTTGATGCACTAAGGTCTGATTGAATTCTTAAATCACACTTTTATTGTATATTTTATTATACTCCCAAAAGTATAGTTTGATATACTCTCATGTGTGATATTGTACAAAACAACATATATTTTGTTAACTACCAAAACATATTTTAAATATGTTATTTATTCAACCAAAACATAGTTTAATATGTTATACATAAATCCAAAGTATACTTTTGATATACTATCGAAAACGATTATTTTGACAACCAAAGTATATTTAATATACTATCTGTTTAACGATTTTGGAACCGAAATATATTTTGATATATTACCTAATCGACTCTCTTAAAACCAAAGTATATTTTTATATATACTACAAACATTTTATACAAAACATTATTTTATAAACTCATTTTACTTGATTATTTATTTATGCATCATTCTTTTATATCATCAAATTTCTCATAAATTTTCACATGATTTTATAAAGAAAACATTTTTAGGTTCATGACTACTTTTTGATAAAACATTATTTTGAACTTATATGAATCATGCATAAACAAAACCTATGTATCTCACATGCATTTTTATGCTAACGTACCTATTTTTACGCATGTTTCAGGTACTGCTTGTGATGATTGTTGATACATGCTATACATAAGATGGACTCGTGCCTTAGCGACTTTAAAACTTGAAAGATAATAATTGTATTCATTTGAATTGTAATAAACAATGAGTTCAATAATTCAATAAAATGAAATTATTTAATCCATGGTTGTGAAACAATAATTATGTTACAACACTCCCCGACATTTCCGCCACGTTTTATTGTTTTACGTGGTCGGGGTGTGACACCCAGAACTTTGCAGTCACTGCGCAGAACCCTCAGAACCCACCGACTCAACCTCCTGCAAAGAAAGCATATGCTGGTACCGTACCTCACTGTGCCCGATGCAACGGTCACCATGTTGCCCAGCAGGCCTGTAAACAGTGCACTACGTGTGGTAGACTTGGGCATTTGGCCAACATTTGTCATATGGGTCAAAATCAGACTGCCCAGGTTCCAGCTCAAGCTCAAAGGAATGTTGCGAGATTTCCACCTGGTTCGTGTTTTAATTGCGGAGAAATGGGTAATTTCCACAACAACTGCCCAAGATTGGTAAATGCTAATGCGAATCCGAACGCGATAGCGAATGTGAATCCCGCTCGTGGACGAGCATTTAATCTGAATGCGAACGAGGCGAGGGTGGACAACGAGGTTGTTAACGGTACGTTCCTTGTTAACAATCAACTTACATCTGTTCTTTTCGATTCTGGTGCCGATAGGAGTTTTGCTTCGTTATCCTTTTGAGCCTTTACTTGTGATACCTAGAACTAAACTGAGGAAACCCTTATCTGTTGAAGTTGCTACTGGTAAACCTCTTGTTCTCGACTCTGTTATTCGTGGTTGTCAATTGAACCTCGATAACCATCTTTTTCCCATTGACCTCGTGCCGATGCAACTTGGGAGTTTCGACATTATCGTGGGGATGGACTGGTTAACCAAACATCATGCCAAGGTTGTTTGTTTCGATAAGATCATTCGTATTCCTCTTTCGTCTGGCGATGTTCTGGAAGTTCGTGGCGAGAAACCATCTGGTGGATTGAAACTCATGTCGTGTACGAAAGCCCAGAGTTATCTACGAAAAGGATATGTTGCTTTTCTGGCACATGTCACTGTGGAGAAAGGCAAGAACAAGAGTATTCAGGATATTCTGATTGTTCGGGATTATCCAGAGGTGTTTCCTGATGAACTGCCTGGTTTGCCTCCAGTTCGTCAAGTTGAGTTTCATATTGACCTTGTACCCAATGCTAACCTGATTGCGAAAGCACCTTATCATCTTGCACCGTCTGAGATGCAAGAGTTATCTAAACAGCTTCAAGAGTTATCTGATAAAGGATTCATCCATCCGAGCTATTCACCTTGGGGAGCTCCTGTCCTCTTTGTGAAAAAGAAGGATGGATCTTTTCGAATGTGTATCGATTATCGTGAGCTTAACAAGCTTACCATCAAGCATCGATATCCCCTACCCCGAATCGATGATCTCTTTGATCAGCTGCAAGGTGCTACCTGTTTCTCCAAGATCGATCTGCGTTCTGGGTATCATCAGCTTCGTGTATTCGAAGAAGATATTCCCAAAACTGCATTCCGCCCAAGATACGGGCATTTCGAGTTTACTGTCATGCCTTTTGGTTTGACAAATGCCCCAGCTATCTTCATGGACTTAATGAATAGGGTCTGTAAACCTTATTTAGACAAGTTCATCATTGTGTTCATCGATGATATTCTCATTTATTCGAAGTCTCAAACCGATCACGAGCAACACCTTCGTTTGACTTTAGAACTCCTGAAGAAGGAACAACTTTTTGCTAAATTCTCCAAGTGTGAATTTTGGCTTAAAGAAGTTCAATTCTTGGGTCATATTGTCAACGAGCAAGGTATTCATGTGGATCCATCCAAGATTGTTGCAATCAAGGATTGGAATACACCAACGACACCCACAGAGATTCGATCTTTTCTTGGTCTTGTTGGATATTATCGTCATTTTATTTTCAACTTCTCGAAGATTGCGATTCCACTCACTGCTTTGACTCAAAAGAATAAGCCTTTTGAGTGGGGACCCAAGCAAGAAGAAGCGTTCCAAACGCTGAAACAGAAGCTATGTGATGCTCCTGTTTTATCTTTGCCCGAGGGAAACGATGATTTCGTTATCTACTGTGATGCATCCAACTTAGGCCTTGGTTGTGTTCTTATGCAACGAGGTAAAGTTATAGCATACGCGTCTAGACAATTGAAAGTTCACGAAAAGAACTACACGACTCATGATCTTGAGTTGGGAGCAGTGGTTTTCGCTCTTAAAATCTGGAGACACTATCTTTATGGCACGAAGTGTGTGGTTTTCACAGACCACAAAAGTCTCCAGCATATTCTTAATCAGAAGGAGCTGAACATGAGGCAACGACGTTGGGTTGAACTCTTAAACGACTATGATTGCGAGATTCGCTACCATCCCGGTAAGGCGAATGTCGTAGCCGATGCACTTAGTCGAAAGGAGCGAGTCAAGCTTCATTCTGTTCAAACTCTATCTGATATTCAGACTCGTGTTCTTCAAGCTCGGCAATTTTGTGTTTCACAAAATTTGATGGGTAAGGAATTACCACATCAACTTGAGCTTAAACTAGAAGCGAAAGGCGATGGGTTACTCTATTTCAAGGATCGTTTGTGGATTCCGAAACAAGACGATCTTCGCACTTTAGTGATGGTAGAATCTCACAAGTCTCGATATTCTATCCATCCTGGTGCTGATAAAATGTACAAGGATCTTCGTACTCAGTGTTGGTGGCCAGGTATGAAGAAGGATATTGCCTTGTATGTATCGAAATGCCTAACTTGTCTCAAAGTCAAGGCTGAACATCAACGACCTTCTGGCTTGCTTGTACAACCAGAGATACCAGTTTGGAAGTGGGAGAACATTGCTATGGATCTCATCACTAAATTACTGCGTACATCTAAAGGTCACGATGCTATTTGGGTTGTTATCGATCGACTGACGAAGTCAGCTCATTTTATTCCTATTCGCGAGGATCTATCTGCTGATAAACTTGCAAAGATTTATGTTGATGAGATTGTATCACGACATGGTGTTCCTTTGGACATCATATCTGATCGTGATGCTCGATTTTCATCTCATTTTTGGAAGACCATGCAATCTGCTATGGGAACCCAACTAAATCTAAGCACTGCTTATCATCCCCAAACAAATGGACAATCTGAGAGAACGATTCAAACTTTGGAGGATATGCTTAGAGCATGCGTGATAGACTTTGGTGGTAATTGGGATTCTCATCTGCCATTGATCGAGTTCTCTTACAACAATAGTTATCATGCTAGTATCAATATGGCAGCATTCGAAGCTCTCTATGGTCGAAAATGTCGTTCACCTGTCTGTTGGAATGAGATCGGTGAAGCTCAGCTTACTGGGCCTGAGCTCATTCTGGAAACAACAGACAAAATCAAGAAAATTCGCGATAATCTTGTGACAGCTAGAAGCCGTCAAAAGAGTTATGCGGATATGCGACGCAAGCCCTTAGAATTTCAAGTCGGAGACCATGTCCTACTCAAGGTGTCACCTTGGAAGGGAGTGGTGAGATTTGGAAAGAAAGGAAAACTTGCACCTCGATATGTTGGACCATTTAAGATTGTGGAAAGAATTGGAAAGGTTGCCTATCGACTAGAGCTACCTCCAGAGCTTGGAAATATTCATCCGACTTTTCACGTGTCCAATTTACGAAAGTGTTTAGCTGACGCTGATCTTTACACTCCACTCGACGAAATCCAAATCGATGAAACGATGCACTTTGTCGAGAAACCTCTGGAGATAGTGGACCGTACATTCAAACAGTTGAAGAACAAACAAATTCATTTGGTCAAGATTCACTGGGAATCCAAACGGGGCCCAGAATTTACTTGGGAACATGAGGACCAAATGAAGGCGAAATATCCGCAATTGTTCTCACAAGTTTCCTCTAGTTAAAATTTCGGGACGCAATTTCCTAAAGTAGGGGAGACTGTGACAACTGTACTCTGTAATCGATGAACAATGTTAATTATTAATAAAACAATGTGTTTTGATGTTATTATATGTGTAATTGTGTTTGATGATTTTAAGATTCGATTCGATTCCGATTTCAAGCTTTAAATCGCTTTCTGGAAGGTTATACGCAAACTGGTGCGTAAACGCAGTCAGTTTAACACAACAAACACTCCGGAATAGTGACATAGGCTTAACATGCCTAAAATAACCTTTACATAACTTAGAAATAAGTTTTGGATGGTTTGGTGTGTTGAAAACAAGACTATTCGATCGCAGGGACTATTTGTGTCAAACTGCGAAACTATACCGATTCGTATGGTATCAAAGAGTCCCAAACTTGATTATAAGCTAAACATGCCATAAATAACCTAAACATACCTTAGAAATAAGCTTTGATGGGTTCGGTGTGCGAAAATATGCTTAATTGATCTTTCTACTAAAAGTGTCAAAAACGACGTAAGTTTGCATTTTCGCGCATATCTTACGTTCTGACCACATCTGGACTCCCAAAATTTTTGTAGACACTAAAATATTTTTATTTTAGTGATCGGCATGCAAAAATACCGCTCGTCGCTTAATTTGGTTCGTTTTCGCGTCCGTTTGAGTTTCGTCGTAATTCGACGAATAACGTGACCGTACGGCGAAACGAGCCGACATCTGAGAGTTTTCCAAGCATATTTTGAGTCCTCTAAACTTTGATGACCTTGTAGAGCTTTGAAAATGGCTTAACGGGTGTTAAAAGTGCCAAAAATGGGCTCAAACACATGCAGGGACCTAAACTGTCAATTTTGAAACTGTGCTGATCTAGGAAAGCCAGGCGGGCCACGTAAGGTATCCCCATACCTTTACGCAGGCCGTGTGAGCATGCCAGCGACCAGAATTTGATTTTCAGCAACTGTTTGATAGTTTAGGGGCTGTTATGGAAATTCTTTTGTGTGATGGGCAAGTTTAAGTGATCACCAAAGTTACTAATCAGCTCCTAACAAATGTATGGCCTTGATTATTGCTTGGAGACCACACAAACAAGTGTCATGATCTTGTTCTTCATTTGCTACTATAAATAGCAAGCCATCCCATTCCATTTTCCTCACATTTGATCTGAGATTTTCTCTAAGTGGTTGTGATTATTCACTACCTACCTGAGAAAAACTTGGAATCAAATCTATTTGGACCCTTTGTAAGTCCTCTTTCATTCTTTTATTGCTTTCCTAGCTTGAAAGTCAAACAGTGTTTGACTTTCAACTTTGACCAGTCAATGGTCAACAAGAAGTTCGTTTGAACTTCGCAACGTGAGCGTAATCACGATGGTTATAGTCCTTAGTGACTATACCTACTGATTACCATGTTGACTAGGCGTAGTGACGAGTCGTAGTTTCAGTCAAAATGCGCATTTAAGCGTATTTTGCAACCAAACTACTCTTGGTATCAAAACACTTTGTTTTGATATCAAAACACTTTGTTTTGATATCAAAACTTGTTTTCTAAATTAGTTAAGCATGTTTTAACATGCTTAGCTCGTCACTTTTAGTTTAGTGCTTGTTTAGAGTCGTAAGTCAAGCGGTCTAAACCACCGCTTAGACTTTCGAACTCGACCCATTTGGTCGATCATTAGGATCCGACCAAGCATGTTTAGTGACCATAGTTGCATACGGAATAACCTTCCGAGGTTATACCTTATGGTCACCTAGTTTAAGTAGTTGTATGATAGGTAGTTTATATGCCTTAGGTAAATTACCAAAATACCCTTTTCATGTATAATCGGATTTTAAGCATATGTAACCTAAACATTTGTCACCTAACTGATTATGAAACCTATTTAAACATGTTTAGGCATATAATACTTGTCATAAGACTAGTTAGACGTCTCGAACGCGTTTTACGCGAATGACACGTTAAAGTAGCATAAGCTACCTTAATGGGTCGTAACGGGTCGAAAGCACTTAGGTTAGGTTTTGATTTAGGATGTAGGCTTTGTTAAACCATATCACATGAGTTCCAACACTCGTTTGGTTTACAAGACCTCATTCTGTCCGATCTTCCGATTTAGGTGTCGATTTATTTATTAGTGATCCGATTACTATGTACTACTTTAATTTCCTTGGTTTGTCTGAGCTTCGCTAAGTTCTTTAGATCAAGGATACCCTTCTATTCAATGTGAGTACATAGTTCCCCTATTTTACTGTTTTCAATTGTTTTGGGGTGATTCATATGTATTAAAACGATTTCGATATTTAAACGATGGTTTCAAAAACGATAAAGATGGTTTATATTAAATTAATAATGGTTTCAATGATGTGAACGAACTTGTTGGTTGTAGTTACATAACGAATGACATTCATTAATTTTGTCCGAACCGACCAGTATTAGGTTATGGTACCATAGGATCTGACAAATCCCGTTATCAGACTACACCCATGGTTATGTGTGGGGGTTATGTAGGTAACGACCGAATCTGTGATTGTTAACTTACCCTTTGGTGGTTTGTTAATGCGAGAAGCGAGATAGTCGAGTCACGAAGGTTTGAATGTTATTAGCGAGACAACCATAAGTAGTTTCACAAATTAAAACGAATATGATTTTGGGACGACTTAAACGATTTGGTTAAACGATTGGTTTTGTGTGGTGATTAGATAATGGAACGAGTGTAGCATGATAAAAGCATGGTAGATACGCTGCTGGTACATCTTATATATAAGTGCTTCTATCATATTACATTGCGTGTCATTATTTAGTTCATTTGGGAAACGATTTGAAACGATGTCACACAATGAGGTTTTCGAAATGATATAAACCATACGAGTTTTATTAACGAGTTTTAACGAGATGTTTTACGAATTGGTTTTCTAAAACAAAAGTCTTTGAGTTAAGAATCATGGCTACGAGATTTTATAAATTATAACCATCTTGATTTGAGTTGGTTAATCATGTTGCAATATTATATACTTTTCAAAACCAGGTTTTCGAGGTATTGCAATATATATAAACGAGCCATGATTCCAATACTCCTATAAAACCTATGTGCTCGCCAGCATTTCTTTGCTGACTCTATTTTTACATATGTTTCAGGTGGTGTTGTGTGATGTTGATTGCTAGGAAGCTTGTGTTCACTTAGGATCTGGACGAGGCCTTAGTGACATAAAAACAATAATAAACAATATGTAATTTGTTTGTTTGGTTTTAAGACAATGTAAATTTACTTAATAATTCAATAAAATGAAACATTTGTATCCATGGTTGTGAAACGATGATTCTGTTACAACACTCCCCGACGTTTCCGCCACGGTTTGTTGTTTTAACGTGGTCGGGGTGTGACATAGGAGCATTGGGGAAAGGGCAAAATAAATCAGGAGCCGTCTTGTATCCGAGGTATTATCAACATTGTAATCAATGAATAGAATTAAACACTTGGTAACTAACGTTTTCGTAAAACTATGAACTCACCAGCGTTGTCTGATACACGTGTGTGCATGCTCGCAGGTTATAGGTGTGTATGGATGTAGAACTTGCTGTCTGGGATACTGGAGTTGTCATGGGTCGAGATACATGGAATCGGATGAAACCCTTGATTTTCTTAATCATCATGAAACCCTTGATTTTCTTGATCATCATGAAACCCTTGATTTTCTTTGAGATCTAATGTATAACAGTCTGTGATTAGAATTTTGATCTTTTCAGAATTCTATAACGAACTAGTTAGCAATAGTGATCGATCTAAAACTAGGGTTTTGCTGTTTTTTTCCGTTAATCGCCGCCTTAGATATCAGTTTTGATACCCTGATTTATTAAATTGGATGTTGTTGATTGCGGTAAACTGAGTTTTATTTAGCTAGATTGATAACTCTGATTTAATCGATTAAGGGTGATAGATTGATGCTAGGGTTTAGGAATTAGGGTTTCTGCTTTGTCTTCTTGTACTTGGTCTTCTAGTTTTCTGGTTTTCGTGCATGATTCGTTACTGATTTGTGTTGAGAGAGCTCGGTTTTTTTCTGGTAGTTTGTTTATTTCTTCGGGACATCTTCACTCCTTGGGGTTTACGTTGATTGAACTGCATGGGGAATAATTCTGATGGATCGGGGAACGAATCTGGGGATATATCTTCTAAGCGTGGGATAGGGTTAAGGGTTACAAATGTTGACGGCAACATTAAACTTCCAAGAAGGGGTATGTTTTCAACATCTGAAGTATCGATATTGGATGGATTGTCTAAAATCTCCAAACCGGTGGAAAATCCATTTGATAAACCTGGGAACTTTGTGAACTTGGGTACATGGAAACATTCTGAGATTCGGCTGGATGAAACTAATGAGAATGTGTCGTTTGTTGATTCCCAAAACTTGGAGAAACCGTCGGTTGACATAGGTATTGGAACGTCAAATGCAAAACACGATGCGTCACCAATGTCTTTTGCAAATGCGGTGAAATCTAAGAAGGAGCCGGTCAAAATTAATTTCAGAGCGATGGAGTCCAATGAAACTGTTGATGGTGCGGATGTGGTAATCCCTATCTCATCGGTAAAACAGGTGCATGATAGATATGAAAATACGTTATACGGGTATTTCTTGGGGAAACGTTTAGCTTTTCCGGTTGTTGACTACTTTGCGAAAAATAACTGGGTAAAATATGGTCTTTCGAAACTTATGATGAATGCAAAGGGTTTCTTCTTCTTCAAATTCAAATCAAAAGAGGGGATGGATAAACTAATGGAGGATGGGCCGTGGACTATTAGGAATGTTCCGATAATTTTAAATGAATGGTCCCCGAATGTGATGGTGGAAAAACAGGATATAAAAACAGTTCCGGTTTGGATTAAAATGCACGATATACCGTTAACGGCATTCACGGAGGATGGGCTGAGTTTATTGGCCTCGAAGATAGGCAATCCGAAGATGTTGGATTCTTACACGGCGACTATGTGTGCTGAATCATGGGGAAGGAGCAGCTTTGCAAGGGCAATGGTTGAAATTAATGCTGATAAAGAACTGAAGAAGAGTATTACGGTTGCCATTCCATCCTTGAATGGGGGTAATCATACTAAAGTGGAGGTAAAAGTTGATTATGACTGGGAACCAATGAGATGTTCGTTATGCTGTGTTTTCGGCCATGATGATAACTCATGTTCAAAGAAACCTATTCAGGTTAAGAATGATGTTAATGCTAAACGTAATGATGAATTCCAGGAACATGTTGTGAAAACGAAAAGAAGGAATGGTCAAGGTGTGAATATTAATAATCAGAAGTCGAAATTTACTTACCGCCCGGTTGTAAAGCCCAAATCCAAGTCGAGCAATGCAGATCCAAATCCTAACCGAATCCACACTCGTAATCCTTTTGATGTGTTAGGAACTGATGCAGATAATATGGATGATGAAAATGGGGGTGTAGGAGCTGATGTTGGAACCGTATTGAAATCAAAAGGTAAGAGTCATCTCACGGACGAGGTGATCGGGGATGACACGGATGTGGATAATCTTCTAGCTGACATTCCTAAGTACATGGCGAACAAGGGTGATAGCAAGTCTGAGGGTGCAAGCACACCCGGTTCAGTGGGTTTTAATGGGTAGTATAGCTTCTTGGAACATCAGGGGGTTGAACCGCTCCCTCAAACAGAAAGAGGTTCGTCAGGTGGTTGTGGATAATCATGTTCAGGTATGTGCGATCATGGAGACTCATGTTGATAGTTCAAATGTTTCTAAGGTATGTCAAAAGGTTTTCAACTCGTGGTTATGGACTACGAATGCGAGTTGCTGTATGAAAGGAACTAGGATCATGATTGGGTGGGATCCTAATGTAGTTGATGTTATGGTTCTCTCGCAAACTGATCAAGTTATTCATACCCAAGTGATATTTAAAATTGATAAAAAGTCTTTGTTTTGTTCATTTGTGTATGCGGAGAACCATTATATGAATAGAAGGAACTTATGGCAAAATTTATGTGGTCATAGTGTGTTTATGAAAGACAAACCGTGGGCTATTATGGGGGATTTCAATGCATCCTTGTTTCTTGATGATTCGAGTGCCGGCTCTTCAAAGTATAACATTGGTTCGCGTGAGTTTAAGGAATGTATTAATACCATCGAAGTATTTGATGTTAATAGCACAGGCCTTCACTTCACATGGACGAACAATCAACTTCGAGGGGGTACTATATTTAAAAAGTTGGACCGAATCATGTGTAACGTAAATTGTATTACGGATTTTCCAAATGCAGGTGCTTATTTTCACCCATTTCGGGTTTCGGACCATGCCCCTTGTATTTTAAAGTTACCGAATATAGCTAGAGAAAAACCAAGACCGTTTAAATTTGTGAATTTGATTGCTGAAAAGCATGGTTTTCTGGATGAAGTTAGTATGATATGGAACACAGAGATTACGGGGTATCATATGTATCAAGTGGTTATGAAACTTAAGTTACTTAAAACCCCTTTGCGAAAGCTTTTCATTCAACAAGGCAATCTTCATGAGAATGTAAAGAAGGCGAGAAAAGAGCTAGATGAATGCCAGGGTGTCATGGATCAGAATCCGAATAATGAGAGCCTTATCGCAAATCATAGTCGTCTTCTTCAAAGGTACAAGGATGCAATTCATGATGAAGCTGTGTTCCTTCAACAGAAATCGAAGGTTGATTGGCTGAATCTGGGGGACTCGAATACGAAATATTTTCATAATGTTGTGAAAGCTAAGAATTGGTTTTGGTTGAGTTTGTCTTGGTTGTCTTTTTTGTGATTTTGTTGGTTGTTTTCTTGGTTGTCCTAGGCTTGGTATGCCAAGTCTAGCTTTGTGTATCCTTTCTGATACACTTGTATTATTCTTTGATTATTTATAAAATTTCACCGGGGTAACCCTTTACCCAAAAAAAAAAAAAAGAATCATCGAAGTCGTATTATCTCGATACGTGATTCTGGTGGGATCTTACATGAGGGGGGGGCTGCGGCCCAAGCTTTCGTTAATCACTTTATGAATTTTTTTGGTAATGTTGGCCAGGTTATGCTTAGTCCTAATATGGATCTGTTTTCGAATAAACTATCGGTTGTGAAAGCTAACAATATGGTTCGTGTAGTGACTGAGGGTGAAATTAAAGATGCTATGTTTTCCATTGCCGGGAATAAGGCGCCAGGCCCGGATGGATATACCTCTGTGTTCTTTAAAAAGGCATGGGATATTGTTGGAAAAGATGTCTGCTTAGCGATTCAGGATTTCTTTATCAATGGAAAACTTCTAAATCAGCTAAACCACACGGTGATCTCTTTAATTCCAAAGGTAAAAACCCCCGAGTTTGTAACTGATTATAGGCCTATTTCTTGCTGTAATACTCTTTATAAGTGTATAAGTAAGATTATCACCACTCGTATTAAAGAGGGCCTTGCAGATATTGTTAATATTAATCAGTCTGCTTTCATTCCGGGTAGGAAAATATCAGATAATATTCTCCTAACTCAGGAGTTAATGCATAATTATCACCAGAATCATGGTCCCCCGAGATGTGCTTTTAAAGTTGATATTCAGAAGGCTTACGACACGGTTGATTGGGGTTTCTTGGAAAATATACTCCATGGGTTTGGGTTTCACCAAAAGATGATCAAATGGGTTATGGCGTGTGTTACTTCTACAACTTTTTCTCTGGCGATAAACGGTAATCTTCATGGTTATTTTAAAGGGAAGCGGGGATTACGACAAGGGGACCCTATGTCTCCATATCTCTTTACGTTGGTAATGGAGGTCCTTACGTTGATTTTGCAAAAGAAAGTTGATGTTACTACTGATTTTAGATTCCACCATAAGTGTGAAGAGCAAAGGATTATTAACTTATGCTTTGCAGATGATCTCTTCTTGTTTGCTCGTGGTGATCCAAAGTCAGCGGGTGTAATTCAAGAATCTTTGAATAATTTCAAGAATATGTCGGGGTTGGTTCCTAGCATGGCTAAGAGCTCTGCGTTTTTTGGTGGAGTTCCGAATCATGTTAAAATCCAAATTCGTGACATAATGCAGTTCGAGGAAGGTACACTACCGGTTAGGTATCTTGGCGTCCCTCTTATCTCTTCTCGATTGAATTATTCAGATTGTAAAAAGCTTGTTGAAAACTTGGAAGCGAGAATTACTGATTGGAAAACTAAAAGCTTGTCCTTTGCTGGTCGTCTCCAACTTATTAGATCAGTTCTATCGTTTATGCATGTCTATTGGTCGTCTGTTTTGATTTTACCAAAAAGAATTATTCACGATCTTGAAGATAGAATGCGAAGATTTTTATGGGCTCAAGGAAATAATATCAAAGGGAAAGCTAAAGTGAAATGGAGTCGCGTGTGTTTGCCTAAGACAGAAGGTGGTTTGGGCATTCGGAGAATTACTGACATGAACAACGCTCTTATGGTAGCGCATATTTGGAGCCTCTTGACTCATAGGGAATCCTTATGGGTTAAATGGGTTCACTCGTATCGTATCAAGGGGAGAAGTTTTTGGGATGTGCCTATTCGAAACAATATTACATGGGGATGGCGTAAGATTCTTCAGTTAAGGTCGGTCATTCGCCAACACATTTGGATTAAATTGGGTAATGGCGCTAATACGCAAGTCTGGTTTGATAAATGGGATGCCGTATGTCCATTGAGCCGCTTCATTACTCCGAGAATGATAACAAATGCGGGATTTGAGATGGGGACTAGGGTTGCGGATATGGTTCATAATGGTGGGTGGGCTTGGCCGAACTCATGGGTGTCCAGATTTCCGGTTTTGCAACAAATGGATAATGTGATATTACACTCTCAAGTTCAAGATAGGACTATTTGGCGTTCAAGAAGAGGTGAAGATATGGAGTATAGCACGTTTGGGGTGTGGAATGATATTCGTCAAGCTCAAGATCAGGTTGATTGGGATCGAGTTGTGTGGTTTCCGCAGGCTATCCCTCGACATTCATTTTTGATGTGGCTCATAGTTTGCAAGAAACTAAAAACCCAGGATATCATGTCCAAATGGCGTGCATCGGGTAATGCAAATTATAATTTATTGTGCTGCTCTTTATGTACATTGGGACCGGATTCTCATGATCACCTCTTTTTTGAGTGTGATTTTGCTTCTCAAGTCTGGTATGGGGTTCGTAAAAAGGCGGGCATGCAAGTAATCGGGAAGAGATGGAACGAGATCATGGATTATCTAAGGAACCATGCGGATTCAAAACGTGCTTCTTACATCATTGGTAAATTAGTGGTGGCTGCATCAGCTTACTTTATTTGGCAAGAACGTAACAACAGATTGTTCTCGGCTAAAAAAAGGAACGTGGCTCAAGTTATCGAGGTGGTTCTTACGACTGTTAGAATGAAACTACACACAATGAAGTTTCGAAGAACAAATAGCGTGAATCAAGTGTTAAGTGAGTGGAGGCTTCCTCGTGAGTTGCTGTTGGACCAAGATGAATGTGGCTGATTACTGAGGTCGTGTGTTTGTAGCCGTATGTGGTTACTTGTTTTGTCTTTTTGACTTGGTTTGTTTTTGTTTGCTGTTGTTGCTTGTTTCCTGTGTGATACTCTAGTTATGGCCTGTCATTCTAGAGAACTGAGGTGGTACTCTATCCCTCACTTGTTTTATTGGTTATTGAATGAAATTTAACCGGGGTAACCCTTTACCCAAAAAAAAAAGATACATGGAATCGCGAGACGAGTCTAATGGTTATCATACATATGGTTTATGAAACACTTAACCAACGATTTATGCTTCCGCTGAATACGATGATTTGTAATTACTGTTTGTAACACTATATGTTAATGAATGAAAGTTTCATTTAAAATCTTGTATGAGTTCAAGGTGATTGGTGGCTAGATCCTGGTACGTCACACGCCTCGCGGGGGTTTTAACTTGGGGTATTTTTTGGGGTGTGACAATCTGAGGTGCCAATCCCCAGATGAAGCGTTCGATCCTCTTAAACTCTGGTTCCACCAGATATGGAACAACTCACGATAAATCGTGAAATCTCTACACATACTCAGCTATCTTTGAACCTTCCATTTTCAAGTTCCAGAATACAGTTTCCAACTTCTGGATTTCTGCCCTCGAACAATACTTCTTACGCATCAGCTCTTTCAGTTCATCCCACGTCAAGGCATACGCAGCAGTCTCACCCAACGTCTGAACCTGAAGGTTCCACCATGACAGAGCCCCATCTAGAAACAGTCCAGAAATGTACGTGACTTTTTGCTTTGGAGTACAATTGCTCAATCGCAAAACAGAATCCGTCTTCTCAACCCAACGCACAAAAGCTACGGCACCCCCAGTGCCGTCGAAATCCAAGGGCCTGCAGCCCAAGAACTGCTTGTAGGTGCAGCCTGCGACATAAGCAACATCATTCACCCAAGGCATTAGCAAAGCACACTTGGAAATGGCCAAACGTTTTGTAATGTGTCTTAAGTGACTAAACATTACCGTTGGGTGGGTTATTTCCTGAGGTACCTCTGCTGCGTTCGGAGCGAAGGGCCTCGTGCTGTGCAATGGCCTGTGAGATGAGCTTTTGTAATTCCGCCGCTGTCGTTGGCAGAGGGTTGTTGGTATCGGTGTTCCTTCGAGGCGACATCTTCTAAGAAGAAGATCGGATAGGTCAGGTCTTATTCATCAAGTAAGTAAATAGTCGTCCAAAGGTTGTATGTACGTATATATATAAGCATTCATCATAGCAAGCAATCATGCAACATCATAATCGTAGCACAACATGTAAATCAACAAAGTGTTTATCGAGTGCATGACGACTGAGCTTTCATTAGTTGCTGACCACAGTTACCTTGTTTACAAAGCATATCACACCAAGAGGGACATAGGGTCACACTACCCTTGTCCAATAAGTCTGTCAATATACTAGAATCACAAAATCAAAAGGTGGTCTCCAAAAGGCTTCACAATCTCGGCTTAATAGTAGTGCTCTCACCAAAGGTAATGCAATCTGCATGAAACCAAAGACCAACTATGCTGATGGTGGAGGAGGTGGTGGAGGGAAGGAAAGCAAACTGCGAACATGTGCGAGCTCTTCCTCGAGCTCGTATACATGGCGAAGTAAGTAGCTGATCTGCTACTCGATAGTAAAGAAATGAGCATCAAACCTGGAGAAGGTGTAAGAGCAGCAGGTGAGAGTGCAAAAGGAGAAAATGATGAATGTGCAGAATCAAAATATACTGACATAGACAGGGTGGAGGATGTGGTGTCAGCTCAAGATCCAAAACTCTACGACTCAAAACCTCAAACTGTAGCTGAAGTGACAGGAGCAACTCATCCCGTGTGTAGCCTCCATAATGTGGGGGATGATAGGGGTCTGAAATCGGCGTAGTGTATGGTAGGAACCATCGAAACGGCTTGTCCAGCGGTGAAGAAGTGAAGGGAGCAAACGGTGCAGCCTGAAGGATCTGTGGAAAGAGCTGCTGAAGCAAAAAGGATCGTCACGCGGGTGCTGACTCGAAATACCTTCCCCTGGACGAGGTGCAGGGATGTCCTGTAAGAAAACGATCGGCAATCAGTGCAATGGACATCAGACTCTACAGGAGGGAGAGGAGCAACGTCAGTGGGTGCGGGTGGAGGAATAAGTGGCTTGGCAAAAGGAAGATCAACAGGTGAAGGTACTGGGTCGGGAATAGGGAGTGCAATATCTGGTAACTCAAATGAAACATGGTCCGGATCAGGAATTGGCTCAAGATCAATAGGTGCAACATCAGGCTGACCCAAAAGGAACAGGAGCTAGCTCAGGAGCAGGCTCTGGGTCGTGTGGAGGTGTAGGATCTCGAGCCGGTGATAGTGCGGCATACATAGCGATATCGTCGTCTGGGTCAATAGCAAAAAGCTGCAATCCGGCCGTCTGTAAGCTGAAGATATCACAGACTCAAAGGAGTCTGAAACCGAGTACAAACTGGAATCAGAAGATATCTCAATGGCAGGAACAGCAGGAGGTGGGACAGTAAGAACATCCTCATCTATCTTTCCATCACCCTGGGTGTCAGCTGGAAGGCCGTCTACAAACAAATCAACATCGACCTCGAACAAGTCATCGATAGGCCAAACCTCGGGAGGAATGACCACAGGAGGTACGGCATCGAGGATCAGAGCCACGATGTGCTCGCCATCGGGGTGTGACAACTGTCAAAATTCCAGGTATCCGTACAACTATTATACCATGATTAGTGCTTAATAACTGTGCTGAATTACAATTAAGGACTTGAATTGCTTTCTGATTATTGCCATATACATACATGTGCATCACATATTGCTTAATGTCATATCATTATTGCATGAGAACTTTATTGACTCAAATGATGCACGAAACATAGTTAGCACAGTTATCAGACAAACCGGGAAAATGCTGACGGAGTTCAGTACATAGACAGACAATGTGTTGAGACACAGAATGAGCCAGAAACCAAGTATTACACTAGTATAGTGTGTAGGAAAGTAAGGATCATGAAACTGTCATCCTAGTGATAGTGTAAGTGCCGAAAATTGCCTAAAACTCACATAAACTGCAGAATTCTGCAGAAAATCAGAAATTCAACATTTAAACACACTTATATCATGCAGAAATATGGTTAAATGGTCCTGAATGCTTTCCTAAGTGTCGGGAGTCGAAACTGTCATAAAAGGGTACATAAAGCACACTAAACAGCGTAGTTTAGCACCCTAACGAACCGGTAACCAACCGAACAACCGGACACTACCCGAAACACCAAATCTTCACAAGAAGCACTGTTTTAACATTACCAAGCTAGTTATGGTCCCCGAACATCATAACACACTATAAATCATACAACTAACTAAATCCCAAACTATACACTTGATTTCTAACCATACACTAACTTACTAGTTATCACCTAAACCTATACACCCCCCCCCACCTAGTGGAGGGCCCAACAAGGGACCCACCATGGGATTTTATTTCAATTTAATATTAGATCATGTTGTGCTTTTAAAAACATATTATACATTGAAGAATTAAGTGTGATGAATTATAAGTATACCTTAGAGATCATAACCCACATTTCATCAACATTACAAAACACACACACTTCTCCTTCCTTTCTTCTTGGGTTCGGCTGAAAGCAACAACAACATCATCACCATCATTCAATCATCTTCATCCAATTCCAAGAATACACAAAGGTGTTAGAAGCATAGTAAGGAAGCTTGGAGCTTGTAGAAGTTAAAGGACCTTCTCCATTTGCTTTTATCCACTTCTTTTCTTCTCTTGATCATCCCTAGCCTTGAGCTAGTGGTAAGAACACTAAACTCTTCATTTTACATCATATTTTGTTGGTTAAAAGAAGATACATGATGCTAATCTTGAAGAACACTAAGAATCAAGAGAATGAAACATGAACATAAGCTTAAAATCATAAGAAATCTTGATGTTTATGTGTTGTTATACTTGTTGATTGTTGTTTACTTATGTGAATGATGTAGATCATCATATTATCTTGCTAGATCATGATTAAAAACATAATCTAGCAAGATGAGAGGATGAAAGTGTTAAAGATCCATAGATCATCCTCACATAAATCATGAACTTGAAAGAATATATTGTTTTCTTGTAAAATGATGATTAAAGTGAGTTGTAAGTCTTGTAAATCTAAGATTTCAAGAATGATTTTTCAAGAAATCAAGTTAAAAATACAAAGTTTACTTAATCTTGGTTTTTTTAATAAATCAACCATGTTTTTAAAGGTTAAACAAGTGTAGAAACACATATGTAACAAGAAAAATCCAAGAAGAAACATTTTTAGAAAATGTGATTATAACCCTAACTCTCTCTCCTTCTTGGCGATTTTTTGCTCATCATGAATCCTTGTTTTCTTTGTGATCTGATGCATAACAGTCTGTGATTAGAATTTTGTTTACGAAATTCTATAACGAACTCGTTAGCATTAGGGATCGATCTAAACTAGGGTTTTCTGTTTTCTTTTCTTTTTCAAATCGCCGGCCTTGTTCATCAATTCGAATCCCTGGTTTATTAAGCTGGTTGTTATTGATTGCGGTTAACTGAGATTAACTTAGCTAGATTGATAACTCTGGTTTAATCGATTAAGGGTAGTAGGTTTGTAAACAGGGTTTTAAAAGGATTAGGGTTTTCTGTGTTCTTGATCGTTGGTGACTGTGGTGTTTTTGTTTATCGTGCATGTTTGATTGGTGCTGAGTTTAATGGAGAGAGGAGATGATACTAGTTTGTCTGATCGTCCAAAACCTGATGGAAGACTCTTGCATGATCGTGGGAAGCTTCCAAATGTTAATAAGGGAATCGCTAGTAAAGTGGTGAACATTGACGGCAATACTATTTTACCTCGTAGGGGTATTGTTTCGAATCCTCAAACTGATCCAAATACAATTAATGTTATTGATGAATTGTTGAAGGTAACACAGCCGGTGGTAAACGAGTTTATATCCCCTATGCAATACCCTGATATAACTAATGTTGATCCGATTAGGGCTGATGTCAGCAAAGCTGGTGATGGTAACCAGGTTAAGCCGGTAACCTATGCTGATTCGTTGAAGACTAAGAACACTCCTAGGGTTAATTTCAGGTCTTTAGCTAGTTCTATGAAGCATGATGATTGTGATGTTGTTCTACCGGTAGAATCGGTTAGGGTAGTGCAGGATAAGTTAGCAAACACTTTGTATGGCTACTTCTTGGGAGATCGAATTGCATATCCTGTGGTCGAATTTTTTGCAAAAAATAACTGGAAAAAGTATGGTCTACAAAAAGCAATGATGAATGCTAACGGATTTTTCTTTTTTAAATTTGCTGATCATAAAGGCATGATGGATGTGTTGGCGTCGGGTCCTTGGATAATAAGGTCACAACCGTTCTTTCTTCAGGAGTGGACACCAACTACAAAGCTTGAGAAAAAGGAAGTTAATAAAATTCAGGTGTGGGTGAAAATCCATGAAGTTCCGATAGCTGCTTATACGGAAGATGGTCTTAGTATGATTGCGACTGCAATTGGGGAACCTAAGCTTCTTGATTCTTATACTACAGCGATGTGTGTTGATAACTGGGGACGCAGTAGTTTTGCTAGAGCTCTTGTGGAAGTTTCAGCTGATAAAGATCTTAAAGAGGAAATTACTATGGCTATTCCCAAGTTAAATGGGGAGGGTTTTATTAAAGAGAAATTGTATGTTGAATACGAATGGAGCCCCCTTAGATGCTCGGCTTGTTGTGTATTCGGTCATTCAGATGACTCATGCCCAAAGAACCCAGCAGGTCGTGTTCCCGTTCAGAAGGGGGGTAGGCAAACTGGAAACTATGGTAAATCGCAAATGAAGACGATGTCTAGAGTAGATGAAGATGGGTATACGGAGGTTCAACATAAAAAGATGGCTAGGAAGTCAGGCATTCCTCTATCTAAACCTAAGCCAAAATTTGAATATAGGCCGATTGGTAATAAGCAGAATCATGTTTTGAACATTAAGTCGGTTAACAAATCTGTTGGGGGTAACAAGAAGCCGGATAATGCCGGGGCATTTGTATCTAGTAATCCTTTTGATGTGCTTAGAGATGAAGTTGGGGAATCTAGCAAATCGGCTAGGAGTTTAGATGATGATGGTGATGAATATTCGGATGACGAAGAGGTAGTAGGGGTTTTCAATGAGACGAATGAATTTCTTAAAGTTGATCCAAACAATGATGCTAATAAAAAAGGGGCAAGCACTCCTTCTTCAGGGGTGTCTCAATGAGTAGTTTGGCCGTTTGGAATATTAGGGGGTTGAACCGCCCGCTAAAACAAAATGAGGTTCGTCAGATGGTGAAAGATAATAATTTAAGTTTATGTGCGATTCTTGAATCTCATGTGGGTCTGGATAATCTTCAGAAAGTTTGCAAGGCTGTCTTTCGTAGATGGGATTGGACTTCCAATGGGGGTTGTTGTAACAAAGGTGCTCGGATTATTTTGGGGTGGGACCCGATGGAGATTGATGTGATGGTTCTTGCGCAGGATGCTCAAGTCTTACATATTCAAGTTTTTTGTAAGGCTAACAAGAGTACGTTTTTTTGTTCCCTCATTTATGCTGCGAATTATTATATCTCTCGTAGGGATCTCTGGCATAATTTAAGACTTCATAAAGCTTTGGTTCATGATAAACCTTGGGTAATAATGGGTGATTTCAATTCGGCTCTGAATATTGAAGATAAGTCTATCGGTTCTTCATCCATAAATTCTGGTATGCGTGAGTTTAGAGAATGTCTTGAAGAGATTGAAGTTTTTGATATAAATCGTACTGGGTTACATTTTACATGGACTCAAAAGCCAAAAGATGGTATTGGTTTGCTGAAAAAGATTGACAGAGTGTTGGGAAATGCTCCTTTTGTTAGCTCTTATCCAGAGTCGGTCGCCATATTTAAGCCATATGGTATCTCGGATCATTGTCCTTGTGTTTTGAAGCTGTTTTCGGCTTGTAAACCGAAACCGAAACCTTTCAAGTTTGCAAACTTTTTAGTTCACAAGCCGGAATTTTTGGATATTGTTAAGACTAAATGGGACGTGCAAATTAATGGAGTTCATCAGTTTCGAGTTATGAAAAAACTCACTCTCATGAAATCTTCGCTTCGTACTCTTTTGTTTAAACAAGGTAATCTCCATGAGAAGGTTGAAAATCTTCGTGGAAAAATTGAGGCGCTTCAGCGTGACATTGATATGGATCCTATGAATGATGCTATACGAGCTCAAGAAGCTGCTATGCTAAGTCAATTTCAAGAGGCGCTACTTGATGAGGAAAGGTTCCTCAAGCAGAAATCTAAAGTGGAGTGGCTCCGTGCAGGCGATTCTAATTCGGCTTTTTTCCATACATCTTTAAAGTGTAAAAATCATTTTAAACGTATTGAGGTGATTACGGATGCGAGTGGCAATATTTTTGAAAGTGACAACGTGGCGGAGGCTTTTGTCTGCCATTATGAACAATTTTTGGGATGTGCAGGTCATGTTTCTTTAGAGCCATCTCCTGATTTATTTACTAAAAAGCTGGATTCTGATACTGCAAACCATATGGTTCGTCCGGTTACGTTGGAGGAAATAAAATTAGCTATGTTTTCGATTGGAAATGATAAGGCCCCGGGTCCTGATGGTTACACGGCTGCTTTTTTCAAGAGTGCTTGGCAAATTGTGGGAGGTGATGTTTCAAATGCTGTGCTGGATTTTTTTAATACTGGTAAACTGCTGAAGCAACTTAATCATACTTTGGTTGTTCTGATTCCCAAGGTATCCTCTCCTACTAGGATCAATGACTATCGTCCTATATCCTGCTGTAATGTCATTTTTAAATGTATTAGTAAAGTCTTGGCAGATAGAATTAAAGGTTCGTTAAATCAGATTGTGAGCATAAACCAATCAGCATTTATTCCTGGTCAGAAAATTTCGGATAACATTCTTCTTACGCAAGAGTTGATGCATAATTACCATCGTCAATTTGGCCCTCCTCGATGTGCGTTTAAAGTAGATATCCAGAAGGCATACGATACGGTAGATTGGGGTTTTCTGAAGAATGTGTTAATAGGATTTGGTTTCAATGGTATTATGGTTGATTGGATAATGTTATGTGTGTCTACTGCATCCTATTCGATATGTGTCAACGGGAATATTCATGGGTATTTTAAGGGGAAAAGAGGATTAAGACAAGGTGATCCTCTATCTCCTTATCTTTTTACACTCGTGATGGAAGTTTTGACGTGTATTCTCAATCATGCCACAAGAATTGATTCGTCTTTCAGATTTCACAATAAATGTGAAAAACAGCGAATTGTTAACCTTTGTTTTGCGGATGATCTTTTTCTATTTGCTAGAGGAGATGTGGGTTCGGCTAGATGTATTATGTCTTCTCTCACGGATTTTACTCGAATGTCGGGGTTATATCCGAGTGCCCAGAAAAGTACAGGATTTTTTTGTAATGTTCCGAATAATGTGAAAAGGGAAATCTTGAATATCATGCCGTTTGTGGAGGGTATGCTTCCGGTGAAATACTTGGGTGTTCCGCTTATTTCTTCTAGACTGTTGTACAAGGATTGTAGTGTTCTTGTGGAGCGTCTTCAAAGTCGGATAGATAGTTGGAAGAACAGAATGTTATCTTTTGCTGGCAGACTTCAACTAATTATCTCGGTCCTCTCAGCGTTTCATGTGTATTGGTCCTCGGTTTTTATTTTACCAGCTAGAGTCATTAAGGAGCTGGAAGCTAAAATGCGTAATTTTCTTTGGGCTCAGTCTCCCTCTCAGCGTGGTAGAGCGAAAGTTTCGTGGAAGTCGGTGTGTGTGCCGAAGCATGAAGGAGGCTTAGGTATTCGTCGGATAGCTGATGTAAATAAAGCTCTCATGGTTTCGCATATTTGGAGTATCTTAAGTAACCGGAGCTCTCTTTGGGTAGCTTGGATTCATTCTTATCGTTTAAGAGGGCGTAGTTTTTGGGATCATAGGGTTCCGTCTTCTTGTTCTTGGAGTTGGAGAAAGATGGCTCAGCTTAGGCCTTTAATTCGTCAGCATGTTTGGTCTCAAATTGGGGACGGAAAAAATACGTATGCTTGGTATGACTTGTGGAGTAGTATCGGTCCGCTTTGCAATTTTCTATCTCCTAGAGTTATAACCCGAGAGGGTTTCAATCTAAATGCTAAAGTGGCGGATGTTTATATGAATGGATCTTGGATGTGGCCGGATGCTTGGAGAGATACTTATCCCATGCTTATCCAACTAGACTTTATTCAGCGAAACTTAAATAATAAGGATCGGATTTTGTGGATGGAAGGTGATAAGCTATCCGAATATTCCTCTTCTGAAGTTTGGAATTCGGTTCGAAATAGGGAGCAGGAGGTGAATTGGGCCAGCCTTGTTTGGTTCTCTCAGTGCATCCCTCGGCATGCTTTTTTGATGTGGCTCATTGTTCGACGAAAACTCTTAACACAAGACAAAATCTTGCAATGGAGCTATACTCGGAGAAATAATATGAACATGATGTGTTGCCTCTTGTGTTATGAAAATGTGGATTCGCATGATCATCTCTTTTTTGAATGTAAGTTATCTTCACAAGTTTGGTATACGGTTCGTTCTAAAGCTGGTATGGATAGAGTAGATTCAAAGTGGACTGATATTGTGGAGTGGTTAGATCATCGTGCTCGGTCAAAATCAGCGAAAAATTTGATTTGCAGATTGTTAGTTGCTGCTTCAGCTTACATAATTTGGCAGGAGAGGAACAATCGTCTGTTCAGAAACCATGCGAGGCCTCCTGATACCATATCCAAAGCGATTGTAGAAAGTGTGAGGTACAAATTGATGGGGCTCAGATTCAAGAACACAATCAGAGTTCGAGAGTTGCTGGAAGAATGGGATGTTCATGACGCTGATTTACTTATAGCGAATGGCTGATTCTTGATGACTAGTGTCGTAATGGTCTAGATAGTTGTCTAGTGGTTTTTGTTTCGTTTCTCCTTTGTTTGGTTGCTTTATTTGTGCTCTACTTTCATGAGGGTATGTCTCATGTCTGAACTAGTAAGGATGTCACCTTACTACTTGTTTTGTTTGTTTGTGAATATATAAAATCACCGGGGTAACCCTTTACCCAAAAAAAAAGTTGTAAAGAACCATTTTCTTTGAAAATGATGTTTTTAAAGAAACAACCACACTTTAAAGGGTAACAAGACTTACTAAATACACTAGTAAGTTACTACACATTTTTGTAAATTTTCTTTTTTTGGGTAAAGGGTTACCCCGGTGATTCTATTAAAATTCAACCACAAATAAGTACAAGTAGTGAGGATGTGTTCCACAGTAGTTCATATATAGGACATGCCCCATATATGTATAACAAAGCAAAACAAAATATCTATGACACCCCATAACCTAGCCTACTATACATCATGAGAGAGATCTAGTAGACAAAACAATGCAAAAACAAAACAAAATCCTCAACCGCCATCATCAAAGATAAAGCTGCCACAAACCGGCAACCCCTTCAAACGAACCAACAATAGCCTATCCATTTGAGAATTTTGTGGAAGAGGTGCTTGCCCCTGCTTTCGAAGAAAAAAGATGAGTACCCGATGTCATAAAATCACTAGTTTCATTGTAGACTTCAACGACCTCCTCTTCATCCGAATCCTGCCTGTCACTCGACTGTTTCTCCTTCTTCTCTATTTGCCCCACATTGGTACCTCCTTGATTTCCGTCTTCGTCATTTAGAATACCAAATGAGTTCGATGTTGAGACCTGATTAATCATCGGGTTCGACATAGACGATTTCGGTTTAGGTTTGACAACTGGTCTGTAGACTAACTTATGCTTCTGATTTTTTATATGAAGCCCTTGATTATTCTGTTTCTTCTTTTTGGCACCTACGACCTGAAAGTCATCATTTTTCTTCTTCTCAGTATCCCCAAACAAATTTACCTGAGGGTTCTTAGGACACGAGCTATCCTCATGACCGAAAACGCAACAAGATGAACATCTTAAAGGCTCCCAATCATACTCAATTTTAACCTCCACCATTGAATGAGTAAGACCCTCCAAAGATGGGATTGCAACAGTAACACTCTTCTTTAAATCAACCCCTGCCTGAACTTCAATAAGAGCTCTAGCATAGCTGCTTCTTCCCCAAGATTCCGCACACATTGTGGCAGTATACGAATCTAACATCATAGGCACCCCAATCTTAGATGCAAGTGAACTAAGCCCATCCTCAGTAAATGCCGCTAACGGCACATCATGCATCTTGACCCAAACCGGAATAGCTTTTAAATCCTCTTTTTCCAACTTGATAGAGGCCGACCATGCTTTCAAAATTATTGGAACATTTCTTATCATCCACGGACCATCCTCTAACATTTGATCCATCCCTTCTTTCGTTTTGAACTTAAAGAAGAAGAACCCGTGTGCATTCATCATAATTCTTGACAAACCATATTTTGCCCAATTGTTCTTTGCAAAGAAATCAACAACAGGAAATGCCAGCCGTTTACCCAGAAAATAACCATACAAAGTGTTCGCATACCTGTCAGTGACTTGTTTAACTGAAGACATTGGAAAGACAACATCAGCTCCGTCAACAGCCTCATTCTATTCCATCACCCTAAAGTTTACCTTAACCTTCTCTTTAGAATCCATCACAACATTCGCAAAGGATAATTGTTCCGCAGAACCAGAACCTGTTTGTTTCCTCTTGTCAGCCGAAAAAGATGCACCAAATAGGTCTGATTTTGGCGTATACTTGCTAGGGTAATCCCAAAAGTTGTCTGACTTTTCGACATCCCGTTTTTCCAAACGAACCGGAACTGTGACCTTGGTGAGATCATCGCTGATGTTTGAAGACATGGGGTCATTTTGTGTTCCAATCGTTACACCACGCTTTGGCTGCAAAGTGGTTCCATCAACATCAAGAAACCATGCAGCAATTTCTTCAAACGATAATCGTGGCTTCCCACGAATATCCTGTTGGTTTCCACCAGAACTGTTAAGTTCATCCATTCCAATATTGACAAATCCTAGCAGCCGTCAACAGAAATTCGGTAAAAGGTATGCCGGCTGAAACAAAGGCAGCCGTGACAAACCCTAGCCGAACTCACCAATTGAAATCAATCAAAACCCTAGCCGTCGTCAAGTTGAAGTTCGATCAAAACCCAACCAGAAGCCAATCGAAAACCTAAACTCAACAACTGAAAGCAATCAATTAATGAAATAGAAAAACTGGAACCCTAATCTCGAAACCGGAAATCAATAGCTTAGTCGAACGAACGCAATAGACAGAAATCCTATACTCGCAAAAACCCTAGGCTGATTTCAATCGATTAGAAACTAAGGAGCGTAATCAGGTACTCCCTAGATGCTAAGCAAGATCGATCAGAACCAGGATTGAATTGAAAGGAGGACTGATTTCACAGGAACACCCAATTCGCCCTATTCGCCCAGAGAACCTCCATTGTGACCCCCATTTTTGTAAATTTTCTAGTTCATGAAGTAGTAGTTTATGCTTGATATTTTTTTTTTTGGGTAAAGGGTTACCCCGGTGATTCTATTATAGACAACCGCCAAATAAGCACAAGTAGTGAGGATGAGTTCCCCACTAGTTCATATACAGGACATGCCCCGTATATGTAAAACAAAAAAAAAACAAAACAAAACAAGTTACCACCTCAAACCTAGCCTACTACAATCATGATAATGACTAACTAGTAGACAAACGGAAATAACAAACAAACGACGTCAACCACCATCATCAAAAATGAAATTGCTACCATCCGGCAGCCCCTTTGCATTAAACAAAAGCCACCTATCCATTGGACACCTTTATGTGAGAGGTGCTTGCCCCTGTACTGGACGACGTAAGATGTATACCCGATGTCATAAACTCCTTCGTTTCATCATTATTTTATGCTTGATATTGGCAAGATGGTAAGTATAAATTGATTTGTGATTGATTGTGTTGATTTACAAAAGAAAATGATATGCCTTGAAGGCATGGAAACCTCCATTTTTAGGGGAAACTATGGCAAAATTTTTCTAAAATTTAAACACTTAGAAAAATATTTCTAAACAAATATTTACAAGTATATTTCAAACCATGGATTTTCACATAAAGTTTGCCATAAATTTTTTTACAAAAATTATAAATACTGGAAGTTGGTTTTTATAAATAAAAGTGACTAAAGATGTATTTAGGAAAATATATATTTAGATGTCACCATGTGTGTGATTATTTGTATATTATGTGTATTAGTTATATTATTTTAGGACTTGAAATAATATAACTCATCAAAATACCAAAAATTACAATCCAAAATATTACCAAAATTCCAAGGAATAAATATACAAAGAATACTCAAAATATTGTTAAAACCAAATAAAGGAATATAACTTACAAAATATTCCAGAAATTTTATTCATAAGTATATTTTGGTAAATAATACTTTGGACACTAAGAGAACAAAAAAATATGATTTTTTTTTCAATTATTACAATATTATATCATATTTTGACAAGGAGAAAATGTAATATTTTTGGCAAGTAAAAATATATATATTTTCTTGGATTTAATAGAAGATGTATTATTCTTGGAAGAAAATATTTATTTTCTCAAATAAACTAGAAATATATTATATTTGGAAGAGAAATGGATTTATATATATGTCACACCCCCAAAATCCACACGCGGAGTATCACCGCTTGGAGGCGTGACTGACCAGGATCAAGCCACCAATCATATCAAACATAATAAGTATTAAATGTAATTTAAGCCAAACGATATGAAAGGTGTTCAAAACAAAACATATCAGGTGTCTAGCGGAAGCATAAATGTAAACCCAACGTAAGTAATAAGTTCAAATGTTTAAATGTTTTTATCATAAGATCCACAATCCATGCCCACAACGACCGCATCTCCCGTGCAAGCTCCAAGAGTACCTATGGTCCTGCAAGGCATGTAATAGAGAGTCAACAACTAGTTGAGCGAGTTCACAGTTGGTTATTCAGTTATAGTGTTCGTATTGTAATTCGTAAGCTCGTTTAGTAATCATGTAATGTATGTAATGGTATCGCGGCCCTCCAGGCATGTTTGCGAAGTTTAGTGGGGGTTTCCCATGTTTTCTAGACTAGGTATATTTGTATCGCGGCCCACCCGGCATGTTTGCGAAGGTTAAAGTATAGTTCGCGGCCATTCTAGGCATGTTTGCGAAGATTGTTCTATTATCGCGGCCAATCCCGGCGTGTTTGCGAAGAGAGAGTATATGTATCACTAGTCTAGCAGTATCTACTAATAACCTTCCCCTCCCGAGGAATAATTCCATTAATCATGTAAGTATAAGAAACATTCAACCCATTCCCAACCCCGGGAATCCCATGCCTTGGTAAGAGTGTGAACTCACCTTGGGTTTGCTCGGTATGCTAAGTATGTACTCAATTAATCAATCACGTCCTATAGTACGCACGTATACATAATCAGTTTATGTTCACATATAAACACACAGTGATAAACAAGTAGCACATAGCACGTATTTGAGATCAGACACAAGATGGTTACACTTAACAGCAGTTAACTAACCCGGTTAACTTCTAAACAGAATTAAAGTAGGTTACTATGCTGATTACACATTTGGTGAAACACATATCGGTGAAACACAAATCGGTGAAACACATATCGGTGAAACACATATATTGATGAAACACATTCTGTTTCATCGTTCAGGGTCTCGGTGAAACACATTCTGTTTCACCGTCACCTGTGTTTCGTCTAAGATGTCTGTTTCATCGAAGGTCAGTTACGTGGAAATCAGTGACATCAGTTACGCAATAACACAGAAACCCTAATCATGCTATCAGCCGTCATCGGCAAATCATCAATCATGCAGAAATCATTCGTTCACAGAATTCATTATCGCATCATCATAACATAAGCATCAAAGTTCTTAACGTCTAGCATGAACCCTAGGTTATGTGTACAATCATATCGATTAACATAAGAATTCATCGTCCCGAAATTTAGCATGCGGTTACTGAGGAAGCTAGTGGTGTGACGTTGTTTACCTGTATCGTATCGCGGCTCCCCGAGCAGGTTTGCGAAGATTACTGGTTTTCCTGGGGTGTCACATCATCCCCCCGTTGATTTGGAATTTCGTCCCGAAATTCTGTAGTAGCTTCGGCCTCAGTAGTGGTTGCTTGGTTTCCGAATAACTGGGGATATTTGAGTTTCATCTGATCTTCGCGTTCCCAGGTGAACTCTGGGCCACGGCGGGAGTTCCAACGAACTCGTACAAGAGGTATTCTAGTGTTCTTGAGGACCTTAACATCCTGGTCCGTGATTTCAACAGGTTCCTCGACGAATCGTAACTGTTCGTCAATAGTGAGCTCTTTCAGAGGGACTATGTGGGTCTCATCTGACAGACACTTCTTCAGATTTGACACGTGAAAGACGTTGTGAACTGCACTGAGTTCAGCTGGTAAGTTCAATCTGTAGGCCACCCTGCCTATCTTCTCAATGATTTCGAATGGTCCGACGTATCGTGGATTAAGTTTGCCGCGTTTGCCAAAACGAACCACACCCTTCCAGGGTGAAACTTTGAGTAGTGCTCGATCCCCAACCTGGAATTCGAGTAGTTTCCTGTCTTTATCGGCGTATGCTTTCTGACGGTCACGAGCTGCCGCCATGCGTTGTCGTATTTGAGCAATCTTTTCAGTAGTATCAACTACCATTTCTGGACCTGTGATCTGACTGTCACCCACCTCTGCCCAACAAAGAGGTGACCGGCATTTACGCCCGTACAATGCCTCAAATGGAGCAGCTTTAATGCTTGTGTGGTAGCTGTTGTTGTACGAAAATTCCACAAGTGGCAGATGTTTTTCCCAACCATTGCCAAAGTCGATTACGCACGCTCGAAGCATGTCTTCTAGAGTTTGAATAGTGCGCTCAGACTGCCCATCCGTCTGAGGATGATAAGCTGTGCTCATGTCTAAACGAGAGCCAAAAGATTTGTGCATTGCTTGCCACAGTTCTGAGGTATAACGTGCATCACGATCAGAGATAATAGAGGTCGGCACCCCGTGCCTCGAAACCACTTCTTTTAAGTAAATGTCTGCTAAGGTAGAGAACTTGTCTGTTTCTTTGATAGCCAAGAAATGAGCAGACTTTGTGAGTCGATCCACGATCACCCAAATAGTATCATTTCCGCGCTGAGATCTAGGTAAGCCAGTAACAAAATCCATGGAAATTTGTTCCCATTTCCATTGTGGTATCTCAGGTTGTTGAAGTGGACCTGAAGGTTTCTGGTATTCGGCTTTGACTCTCGCACAAGTCAGGCACTTGCTAACGTATGTTGCTATGTGGGCCTTCATGCTAGGCCACCAGTATGTAGTTTTGATATCGTGGTACATTTTATCCGAACCTGGATGTACCGAGTAGCGAGACTTATGAGCTTTATCCATTACAAGCTCGCGTAAGTTACCATAGAGTGGGACCCAAATGCGTCCTGTTACGTAATAAGCACCATCTTCCTTCTGTTCTAGGCGTTGCCTTGAGCCACGTAGGGCTTCAGCCCTAACGTTGTCTGGTTTCAATGCTTCTACCTGAGCATCTCGTATCTGAGAAGGAAGGCTAGACTGGATAGTAAGTTGCAATGCTCGTACACGCCTAGGCGTAGTATCCTTCCGACTGAGAGCGTCGGCCACCACATTGGCCTTGCCCGGATGGTACTTTATGGCACACTCGTAATCGTTCAGTAGTTCGACCCATCTACGTTGTCGCATGTTCAATTCTTTCTGCTTGAAAATATGTTCGAGACTCCTGTGATCAGTGTATATAGTGCACTTGGTACCGTACAGGTAATGTCGCCATATCTTGAGTGCAAAAACAACCGCTCCCAGTTCTAAATCGTGTGTTGTGTAATTCTGTTCGCGAATCTTAAGTTGGCGCGAAGCATAAGCAATGACTTTCTCCCGCTGCATCAACACACATCCAAGACCCTGGATGGATGCATCGCAGTAGACTACAAAATCGTCCGTGCCTTCAGGCAATGAGAGGATAGGTGCGCTACAGAGTCTATCCTTTAAGTGTTGAAACGTTGTTTCCTGTGTATTACCCCAACGATAAACAACACCCTTCTGCGTCAGTAGTGTAAGCGGCTGAGCAATCTTCGAGAAGTCTTTGATGAACCGTCTATAATAACCCGCCAAACCCAAGAATTGGCGTATTTCGGTTGGTGTGCGAGGTGCAGGCCAGTTCTTGATCGAATCCACCTTGGATGGATCGACATGAATCCCATCCTTGTTTACCACGTGGCCTAGGAAGTGGACTTCACGAAGCCAGAAGTCACATTTTGAAAACTTAGCGTATAGCTGTTCCGTTCGAAGAAGTTCCAAAATAAGTCGCAAGTGTTGTTCGTGTTCCTCCTGATTCTTCGAGTAGATCAGGATGTCGTCGATGAAAACAATGACGAACTTGTCGAGATAAGGTTTGCACACCCTGTTCATAAGATCCATGAAAACCGCAGGCGCGTTCGTCAACCCGAAAGGCATGACCAGAAACTCGTAGTGGCCGTAGCGTGTTCTGAACGCTGTTTTGGAGACGTCCTCATCCCGGACTCTCAGTTGATGATACCCCGACCTTAGATCAATCTTCGAGTAATAGCTCGACCCTTGCAACTGGTCGAATAAGTCATCGATGCGTGGAAGAGGATAGCGATTCTTCACCGTCACTTTGTTCAATTCGCGGTAGTCTATACACATGCGGAAGGTACCGTCCTTCTTCTTTACAAATAATACCGGAGCTCCCCAAGGCGAAGAGCTAGGACGTATGAAACCCTTTTCCAAGAGTTCTTGTAGTTGCTTAGACAGTTCTTCCAGTTCCGTTGGAGCTAAGCGATAAGGTGCTCGAGCTATAGGTGCTGCTCCTGGAGCTAGCTCGATCTGAAATTCGACCTGACGATGAGGCGGTAACCCAGGCAACTCTTCAGGAAACACTTGAGGAAAATCGCGTACTACTGAAATATCCTCAATCTTTTTCTCTTTCTTCGATGTATCAGTAACGAGTGCTAAAACAGCTGCGTGGCCCTTTCGTAAGCACTTCTGAGCCTTCAAGAAGGATATGATGCCATTCACGACACCACTCTTGTCGCCTTGAACTTCGAGAGGTTCTTTGCCAGAACGGGGAATACGAATGATCTTCTCCTTGCATAGAATCTCTGCTTGTTGTTGGGATAACCAATCCATCCCAATGACGATGTCGAAACTACCCAGAGTTATAGGAATGAGGTCGATAGCGAAAGTCTGACCAGCGAGGATAAGATTACAACCTTGAACTATGTGTGTGGCCTCTAAACTCTTACCGTTAGCTAACTCTACGACATGTTTGGTGTTCAAAAGTGTTGGTGCGCGTTTAAGCATTTGGCTAACTTTCAGAGACATATAACTGGTATCCGCACCCGAATCAAATAATACAGTAACATAAAAGTCGTCGAGAAGAAACTTACCCATAATCACATTAGGATCGTTCCTTGCATCAGCCTGACCAATCACGAAAGCACGACCCCTAGCACCATTGTTGTTGTTGTTTCCCCCATTATTGTTGTTCCCATTGCCCTGATTATTGTTGTTGTTATTCTGATTCTGGTTTAACTGAGGGCAATCCCGCTTAAAGTGGCCTTCAGCCCCGCACTGAAAGCATCCCCTATTTCGTTGCTGTTGTTGTTGCGGCTGGTTTCGTGGAGCTGGTGGCTGTTGTTGCTGGTTCTGATTCGCAGGTCTTGAGCTCCTGCAGTCTTTAGCTTCATGACCTACCCTTAGACATCTCTGACAGCGGCCCTTACGACACTGACCACTGTGGTGTCTGTTGCACCTGTTACACAGTGGATGATTTCCCCGATATCCACTCTGCCCCTGACCACCAGAAAATTGCTGACTCGGGCCCTGGTAATCATTAGTCTTGCGTTGCTGAGCTTGAGACTGAACGGTAGCTGAACCTTTGCTGGAATCCCCCTCCCATTTCCGCTTGTTGTCACTGGGAGTAGTAAGAGTAGCTGAAGTAGTAGTGGGAGTAGTAGCGTTGATGCGTTTAGGTAACTTGTTCTGCTCCACCGCCTGATCCGTGAGACGGTGAGCCAACTGAACAACCTGCTGGTAGGTAGCAAGGTTTGCCGAAGTCACATGACTTTGGATCTCTGGTACTAGGCCACTGAGATAAAGTTCGATACGCTTAACTAGGGGGTCCACCATAGTAGGACACAGTAATGCGAGCTCATTTGATCTCTTTGTAAACGCCTCAATCTCTGACCCCGTCATCTTGAGGTTGAAGAACTCGACCTCCAGTTTATGAATGTCGTCACGACTGCAGTATTCCTCCTTGATCATTTTCTTAAAGTTGTTCCATGGAGTGGCGTTAGCTGCGACCAACCCCAATATTTGAACCTGAGCTTTCCACCATGTGAGGGCTAAACCCTCGAGAGTTCCAGTAGCATACTTCACCCTGCGTGCCTCAGGGCATTCACACATCTCGAACACCGACTCTAGCTTTTCAAACCAGTGGAGGAGACCTACGGCTCCTTCAGTGCCGCTGAAAGTAGTTGGACGACAGTCCATGAAAGTTTTGAAAGTGCAAACAGGTGGTTGACCTGTTGTGTAAGAATCAGAGTAAGGTTAAACACAAGAGTTGGTTTAAGAATGTAGGATCTAAGGATCCTAGTGTGAGTTGTAACTGCAGGGTATACCTCCTGCTTGTGCGGCTGCAACTGCCGCAGCAACTTGTTCGTTAATGAGAGCCGTCAACTGGGCTTGTGTCATGTTGATACGTCCAGACATGATCTTCATAGCAAAGACAACATGAGTGAGATAGGTTCGCGAATAGTGCGATGACATAAGAGAGTGAGCACACAAGTATTCTCAAGCAATAACATATAGTAGGTTCTGTAATCTAAGCATACCACGAGCAAAGTTCTATGTAATTCTAGCAAGTAGGTAAAGTAACATGAATAGTAGTACCTATGATGTTGAGCCGTGCATGTGGAGCGAAGCGTCGTTGTGGATCGTTGAGCACTGTACTGGTTATAGTCTGGTTTTAATAAAAACGTTTTCCCCTTATTAAAACCAAGTTCTCTATAACCAATGGCTCTGATACCAATCTGTCACACCCCCAAAATCCACACGCGGAGTATCACCGCTTGGAGGCGTGACTGACCAGGATCAAGCCACCAATCATATCAAACATAATAAGTATTAAATGTAATTTAAGCCAAACGATATGAAAGGTGTTCAAAACAAAACATATCAGGTGTCTAGCGGAAGCATAAATGTAAACCCAACGTAAGTAATAAGTTCAAATGTTTAAATGTTTTTATCATAAGATCCACAATCCGTGCCCACAACGAGCGCATCTCCCGTGCAAGCTCCAAGAGTACCTATGGTCCTGCAAGGCATGTAATAGAGAGTCAACAACTAGTTGAGCGAGTTCACAGTTGGTTATTCAGTTATAGTGTTCGTATTGTAATTCGTAAGCTCGTTTAGTAATCATGTAATGTATGTAATGGTATCGCGGCCCTCCAGGCATGTTTGCGAAGTTTAGTGGGGGTTTCCCATGTTTTCTAGATTAGGTATATTTGTATCGCGGCCCACCCGGCATGTTTGCGAAGGTTAAAGTATAGTTCGCGGCCATTCTAGGCATGTTTGCGAAGATTGTTCTATTATCGCGGCCAATCCCGGCGTGTTTGCGAAGAGAGAGTATATGTATCACTAGTCTAGCAGTATCTACTAATAACCTTCCCCTCCCGAGGAATAATTCCATTAATCATGTAAGTATAAGAAACATTCAACCCATTCCCAACCCCGGGAATCCCATGCCTTGGTAAGAGTGTGAACTCACCTTGGGTTTGCTCGGTATGCTAAGTATGTACTCAATTAATCAATCACGTCCTATAGTACGCACGTATACATAATCAGTTTGTGTTCACATATAAACACACAGTGATAAACAAGTAGCACATAGCACGTATTTGAGATCAGACACAAGATGGTTACACTTAACAGCAGTTAACTAACCCGGTTAACTTCTAAACAGAATTAAAGTAGGTTACTGTGCTGATTACACATTTGGTGAAACACATATCGGTGAAACACAAATCGGTGAAACACATATCGGTGAAACACATATCGGTGAAACACATATATTGACGAAACACATTCTGTTTCATCGTTCAGGGTCTCGGTGAAACACATTCTGTTTCACCGTCACCTGTGTTTCGTCTAAGATGTCTGTTTCATCGAAGGTCAGTTACGTGGAAATCAGTGACATCAGTTACGCAATAACACAGAAACCCTAACCATGCTATCAGCCGTCATCGGCAAATCATCAATCATGCAGAAATCATTCGTTCACAGAATTCATTATCGCATCATCATAACATAAGCATCACAGTTCTTAACGTCTAGCATGAACCCTAGGTTATGTGTACAATCATATCGATTAACCTACAACATCACATCATCGAACCCTATCAAGATGCTAACGTGTATTCAGAACCAGATCATATTCACAACATCCGGAACCGAGTATTCGATCGTATTAAGTTTCGCATAGAATTGTATATATCCTACTACATCATGCATATCGAAATCTATATCATCATCATACTCTTTTAATCACAGCAGTAACACACATCAATCATATATCCAAACATGAATCGAGATATTACAGAAACATGAAACCGATTAACGAACACACACACTAACCAAGATAGATGACACGAATGTTTGATCGTTCACGAGTGCTTGAGGGATTACACAGGGCTGCCGTCAAAGTGGGGAGAGTTCTAGGGTTTCAGTTTTTGCTAAGGTGTGGCAAATGAGGTGGTTCCGTATCACTTATACACGCATACAAGTTCTGGGCCCGTAATGGGCTTCGGTGAAACTGGGCCGGCGAAACAATCCTGTTTCGTCGAGTGGCTTAACTGGTGAAACATTTCTTGTTTCATCGAGTGTGCATAGTGAATTAATCTAAGTGTTTCATCAGGTAATATCAAGCAATCAAGTCACGTTAAACAGATAGCATACAAACAACATCCCACTTTATAATCCAACGTAACAGTTACAAGACAAACAAGTCAAACGACTAAGCAGTCAACGCGTAATAAATGCGAAAGTGAAAGTCGGAAACTCGAGTTGTCACAATATATTTCCTAAGTTAGACTTGGAAATGTATTATTTGTGAGACTTGTATGAAATTTATAAATATTTTTGCCAAGGGAAAAATTATAAATAATTTTTCCAAGTAATATTTCTCAAAATATATATTTTGGAAGTATATATTGATGTATTTTTATTTAAGATATTATTCCGGAAAAATTAATACAAAATTAAGTATAAGAATACTTAACAATTACAAGAAAATACGTATTTTCGTACGTATAAATACACACCGGAATACGACACCAATACATGGCAAAAATATATAAGTATTAGAATACAAATACAAATACACCCATCCTCGGGAAGGATATACATGTATAAACACTTGAAAAGTATCAAGTTAAAATATATTGTTTTAACTATTATTCCAAAAATTAATAAATATAATTTAAGTTAAAATATTTATTATTTTAACAAATAATTATATAACTTGGAATAATATTGAAGACACAAAGAAACGTAACTCGAAGACACTAATTTATACTAAGTTAAGGCACGACCCGCTCGTCTAATAGACCTTAGTACGTTGTAGGTAGTCGTGTACATCCGAAGGAGCTTTGAGTTACTGTGATTACGAAGAACGCAAGACTGTGAGTTCATGTCCCCCTTTTCTTTTAACTGTTTTCAGTTTTATAACTTCGGGGGTGAAGTACATGTTACATACTGTGACAACCTCATAATTACATGTATCCGTACGATTAATTAATATTAAATTGTGCTTAATGACTGTGCTTAATTACAACTGATGACGTAACTGCTTTATGATTTCTGCATCATACATACATATGCATCACATACTAGTCTTGTGCAGAAAATTGACTAAATGGTCCTGAATGTTTTCCTAAGTATTGGGAATTAAAAGTGTTACAAAAAGTTACATAAAAGACACTATACGGAACAACTTAGCACTTTAACGAACCGGTATCTAACCGAACAACCGGACATTACCCGGGACACCAAAATATTGCTAGAAACATTGTTTAATTATTCCTTGACTAGTTCTGGTCCCCGAATAACCCGACACATTATGTAATGCACCATACACATATAACACTAGATATTACATTTATCTTCCAACCATTTACCTACTTATCATAAAAATTTACACATTAACCCCCCCCCCCTCATGTGCACGGTTATGAAGGTGTGGCCCACCTAGATTTTTGTGTGATCTTCCATAATCTTCATGAGATTTCAATATATCTCATAAGATCTTGCCTAGATTATGAAAGATTTTGTAGTATATAAATTGGATGAAAGTTACACTTGGACCCCCTCCCCCATATATATTTACGGTCACAAAGGACCCCACCCCACTCACAAGATTTTGTTCCTTATTTTATTAGATACTTTCTTGATATCTTGGACAAAATATATAAGAGATCTCTATATGTATGGTGGCCTTGGATTGCAAGATCATTTCATATCTAACATTTCACAACTTCATCACTCCAACTCCCTCAAACTCTCTCTCTCCTTCTCAGCCCTAGAAGGTGCCGCCACCACCACCACCTTGCCACCACCATCATTCCATTTTCAAGCTCAATCCAAGTACTAGAAAGTGTCTTGTGAAGATTGAAGCTTGAAGAACTTTCATCCATTGCTTTTATCATCCACTTTCATCACCTTTTCTCTAGTGATCTTCCCTAACTTTAAGCTAGTTGTAAGACTTCTTTAAACTCTTGTTTACTTCATGTTTTAGTGGTTAAAGATTGTAGTATGATAAAATAACTAGAACACTAAAAGACTTGAATCTTGAATCTTGAATCATGAGATGAAATATGATGATATGATGATATATTGTTAGATTGATGTTGTTTAGTAGATGGATGATGATTGCATGTTGATTTCTAGTAATATGATGATTGATCATCATATGAAACTTTATTAGAAAGTATGGTGATCGTATGTGTGCATTTTAGTGGCATTTAAGCTATAAAAAGCATGCTGAGTAACATTTACAGCCAACTTCAGTTGGCTGTAAACGGACCGTTAAAAATCGAAAAATTGATTTTCTGAAGTCTAAATTATGTGCTTTCGAAAAATGAATCAAGTGGCACTGGAATCATATTTTTTCGAGGTCGTTTACTATTTTTAAAGGTCCGTTTTGTACAGCAGCAAAAGCTGTGTTTTAACTGCAGAAAATGTGTGTGATGTTTTTAGTCATAACTTGAAATCTGTGTAGAATTAGCTCATGAAATTTATATTGTAGATGACCACTGATGTCGTTATAATCCTCCAACTGGAATTTCATCAATCGGACTTACGAAAAATTTTAAATGAATTATTCCGTGGACTGCAGTCAGAAAGTGACGAATGTGATTGCAGTCCGGTAAATGATATTTTATAAAATATTGGTAACGAATTGGATCCCGATATTTTTACATAGTAATATACGGATTGTTTAAAACATTCTGTAAAAGTTTGAGAATTTTTGGAATAAGTTAACTATTTTATTAAAATACCCGAAAACAGTCCAGTTTTGGATGTTTAAGCTGAGACAATATAACTAGTGATTTGCATGTCTAAATGTCAGTTATGTTATCTGATAATGATCGAACGTGTTTTATGTCAATGAAAGTGTTATGTGCAATATCGTGTGCTTGCTCTTGAGTAGCTATAGGTGGAATGTTTATATGGGCGTGAACTGTTATAGTGTGTACATGTTATGTGGTAGATACGTGTAGGAACTTTGTGCTCCATTTGAAACCACTAAATGACTAACTGGTAATCATATTAGGACGTGATTGACCGACCTTGACTACTAGCTATTTTTAAGAGTCAAACCGAGCAACCAAAGGTGAGTTCACACTCTTTCTAAGGCATGGGATTCCCGGTGGTTGGGAATGGGTTAAAGAACTAAAACAGAACCTGCATATCCTCCTTGGGTAGGATATGTACCGCCATCCTCCATGGGTAGGATGCCAATATTAATCCTGCGTATTCTCCTTGGGTAGAATACGTACGTTCGTCCTCCTTGGGTAGGACAACAACCTTAAACTACTAGCCAAAACTCTATCACCTAAGTCCCTCATTTTATATCGACTTAATCACCGAGGCCGATGGCGAGTGGGTCATTAGTTAATAGCGCTATTAGGTTTGACAAACCTCACACCGTGCCGGTAGGACGGGCGTGTACTAATGGATCATGGCAAACAGTCAATGATGATAGACATTGACTTAGGGCACAACTTATTTTCGTCAGTAGTCGATATGGTAACGGTCTAGTGGTTCACATGGGGTAGCCCCCACTTATACTAGTTATGGTTTGGGAAAGAAGGAATTGGTTAATCGTATTTTCAACTATGGGGTAACCCCCACGGCAAGTAAGCCAACTAAAGAAAAACTATGTTTTTGAAACAACTTAAAACCAACACCCAACTGTGAACTCGCTCAACTTTGTTGTTGATTTGTTGTTACATGCTTTGCAGGCCTTTAGGTGCATATCATTGGAACTTGCTGTCTGGGAGGCTGGAGTGGTCATGGGTCGAGATACATGGAATCGTAATACAAGACTAATGGTGTTTACATGTCGTTTATAAACACTTAACTAATGAATTATGCTTCCGCTGTATGTTGTGAATTATTTGTGACGTGTAACACTTAATGTTAAATCAATGAAAGTTTTATTTAAATATACCTATGAGTTCAATGTGATTGGTGGCTAGATCCTGGTACGTCACACGCCTCGCGGGGGTTTCCACTTGTGGTATTTTGGGGGTGCGACAGATTGGTATCAGAGCTATTGGTTATAGTGAACTTGGTTTTAAAAAGGGGGAAATGTTTTTATAAAACCAGACTATAACCGAACAGTTCTGAAAACATGAATACGACCATGACACTCAGCTCCAGATTTGCAAGGTTCGTCCCTCTTACTTGTTGTATACATTACGTAACTAGTACACAATTGTCTATGACGAAACATACGAACACACACTCGTCACTATAGCATGATGGCATGGATTGCTTGCTTACCTTATGATGCGTTGATAGTATGCCATAGTCCTTGGATTTTGTGATCTTTTTTTCTTTTTTTACCTTGACGACCTCCGTTTGACATCTGAGTTTGAGGAACCATTTGACATGAGTTAGGGGAAGTGAATTCAGCTAATTGTATTATGTCTTCTCTTGCGAAATTCACCAAGATGTCGGGATTGGTTCCTAGTAACCAGAAAAGCACGATTTTCTTTTGTAATGTTAAAGATCATGTTAAACAAGCTATTCTGGATATTATGCCTTTTACGGAAGGAAAATTACCCGTGAAGTACTTGGGGGTTCCTCTCATTTCGGCTAGGCTTGGTTACAATGATTGTCGGGTGCTTGTGGAGAGATTGGAAAAACGCATTATGCATTGGAGGAACAAACTTTTATCATTTGCAGGAAGGCTTCTACTTATTATTTCAGTACTTTCCTCTATGCATATTTACTGGTCATCGGTTTTCATCTTACCAGCTCGGATTACTCAGGAGTTAGAAGCTAAAATGAGAAATTTCCTATGGTCTCAGGATTCTTCGTTCAGCAAAGGTAAATCTAAAGTGTCTTGGAAGTTGGTTTGTACGCCTAAATACGAAGGGGGATTGGGTATTAGACGAATTGGAGATATGAACAAAGCTTTAATGTCATCTCATATTTGGAGTATTGTTTCGAAGCGTGACTCTCTATGGGTTGATTGGATATATTCGTATCGGTTAAAAGATAAGAATTTTTGGGTTAGCAAAACCCCTTCGAATAGTTGTTGGTCTTGGCGGAAAATCACTCAATTACGGCCATTGGTTAGGAAGCATATTTGGTCGGAGTTGGGTAATGGTATTAATACTTCTGCCTGGTTCGATAATTGGAGTGTTTTGGGGCCTCTTGCTGATTTTGTGTCGGCCAGAAATATTGCGGATGCAGATTTTAGGTTGGATAACTCCGTGGATGATGTGTATTCTAATGGTGCTTGGTTGTGGCCTACGGCTTGGAGGGATATATTTCCGGTTCTTAATCAGATTGATCAAGTTCATTTGGAGGCTGCAAAAGTCGATAGATTATTATGGAAAGATGGTGATGATGTTAATGAGTTCTCGTCTTCGGGGGTATGGCATTCTCTTCGGCATAGAGAACCGGAAGTCGATTGGTGTAAAATTGTGTGGTTCGGCCAGTGTATTCCGAGACATGCTTTCATGATGTGGTTGATTATGAAAGGTAAGCTTCTTACACAAGATAAAATTCTGAAATGGGATTTCGCTCGGAGAAAAAACATGAACATGATGTGCTGTTTATTATGTTATGAGAACTTTGATTCTCACAAGCACTTGTTTTTCGAATGTAAATATGCTTCTCAAGTGTGGAGTACAGTGAGAAATAGGGTGGGGATGGATACGGTTTCGGCAAAATGGAGTGAGATTGTTAGCTGGCTTTGTACTCGTGCGCAACAAAAGCAGGTCGATACTTATGTTGCTAAATTACTTGTAGCTGCTGCCGCGTATAGTATTTGGCAAGAGAGGAATGCCAGATTGTTCAAAAACCAATTAAGACCTCCTGAGAAGGTTAGTGAAGTACTTGTGAAAACAGTTCGGTACAAGTTGATGGGAGCAAAACTGAAGAATACCGTTAGGGTGCGCAGAGTTCTTGAAGAATGGGAGATCCATACGAAAGAAAAGGACGATGATGGGGGATGAGTAGCTGTGTTTTTGGTCAGTCTAGAAGTCTTGTCTAGGTGTTTTCCTTTTTGGTTGTTTTTTGTGTCGGTTTGGTTTGTTTTGGTTTACTTTCATGGGTATTATTTTCTTTTGTTGTCAAGGTTCATGAAACAGTTGTTATCATTGTTAATAAATAAATCTTTTTATTTGCATTACAATGTATTTATGTGGTTGTATGCATAAACAACATATCCCCTATAATACCGACAATCGAGGAATCGTATTCCTTGAAAAGCAAACTATCCCCAAAATTCTTCCATGTTACAATCTCTTGCGTTTTCTACAAAGATCCTAAGTACCCGTCTCTTGCAAAGAAACGAAGTACAAGGTACAAGTTATAATTCTGTACGAATACCCCAAGTACCACTATAAATTCTAAATAGGGTACCCAAGGGTATTTCCGTATGTCCTAAATTATTGTGTACCTTAATTCGAATATTGCGTTTTTTCCTGAAAAACAGAAATCGAATTTTTGGTTGATCATCCTATCTTCATGAATGGATTCTTGAAGTGATTAAAGTGCCAAATGAAATCCACGAATTGGATTCCTGGTGTACTTTAAGTATCCGCGTCCAAAGATAACAAATTAATAAACAAATTAAACAACTATGTGATTATGTGCTTATGTGTTTTCTTTTATGTTTTTGTGTAATCCAAGTTTTGTTATCCAAATCCTCGTAGAATCTTCCATATCTTTGTATAAGGAAATTCATAGTAGGATATCCAAAGGTACTATATTAAATCCTCAATGGGCTTCTACGTTGTAGTTAAGTCCCTCGGATTATATAGTACTACTCCATAATTAGACCCCTGAGTGGTCTAGTTAAACAGATTGATCCAAAAATCTGGTTAGTAAAATCATGTGATGATATAGCTGAAAGGACTCCCTGGTGGTCTAATTAAAAAGATCATGTGTTGATCTGATTAAAAGGACCCTAGGGTAGTCTAGTCACACTCATCACAGATTTGATATTTTTCTTCCCCGACACATCATGAAATGCACTGTGCGGACTGTGCAAGGAATTACGTAATTATGGACGCGTACATAATTATAAAATTTAGTGCACAGAAACCACAGCAAGTTTTGTCATGTATCTAGAGTTAACTCTGTTCATTTTTGTTTCTGAAGATGTAAAATGACTATTCCGTTCATTTTTGTTTCTGAAGATGTAAAATGGCTATTCCGTTCATTTTTGTTTCTGAAGATGTAAAATGACTATTCCGTTCATTTTTGTTTCTGAAGATGTAAAATGACTATTCCGTTCATTTTTGTTTCTGAAGATGTAAAATGACTATTCCGTTCATTTTTGTTTCTGAAGATGTAAAATGGCTATTCCGTTCATTTTTGTTTCTGAAGATGTAGAATGACTATTCCGTTCATTTTTGTTTCCGAAGATGTAAAATGACTATTCTGTTTTGTTTCTGAAGATGTAAAATGACTATTCCGTTCATTTTTGTTTCTGAAGATGTAAAATGACTATTCCGTTCATTTTTGTTTCTGAAGATGTAAAATGACTATTCCGTTCATTTTTGTTTCTGAAGATGTAAAATGACTATTCCGTTCATTTTTGTTTCTGAAGATGTAAAATGGCTATTCCGTTCATTTTTGTTTCTGAAGATGTAGAATGACTATTCCGTTCATTTTTGTTTCCGAAGATGTAAAATGACTATTCTGTTTTGTTTCTGAAGATGTAAAATGACTATTCTGTTCATTTTTGTTTCTGAAGATGTAAAATGACTATTCCGTTCATTTTTGTTTCTGAAGATGTAAAATGACTATTCCGTTCATTTTTGTTTCTGAAGATGTAAAATGACTATTCCGATCATTTTTGTTTCTGAAGATGTAAAATGACTATTCCGTTCATTTTTGTTTCTGAAGATGTAAAATGGCTATTCCGTTCATTTTTGTTTCTGAAGATGTAAAATGACTATTCCGTTCATTTTTGTTTCCGAAGATGTAAAATGACTATTCTGTTCATTTTTGTTTCTAAAGAATGCCTGTTGAAAATAACTCTGTTCATTTTTCATTTCTGAAAAATGTTCGTTAAAGAGAAATTACAGGATTACGTCTTGTTCATCTTTGATGGTTATTTAACACAAAGTCACAAATCGACTCCTACGAATTAATTTCGGGACGAAATTTCCTAAAGTAGGGGAGACTGTAACACCTGTGCCATTTCAACCATCAAACAAATGCCAAACCAATGAAATAATGTATTTCATACTTTGGACTTGTATAAATATATGTATCTTTTGCACATATCAACTCATGTTCGATTTCAAGCTCTAAATCGCTTTCTGGAAGGTTATACGCGCACTAATGCGTAAATATAACCAGTTTAATGCAACGAACACTCCGGAATAGTGAAATAGGCTTAACATACCTTAAATAACCTTTACATAACTTAGATATAAGATTTGGAAGGTTTGGTGTGGAGAAATCAAAGTTAAATCACTTACAGGGACTAAAGTTGACAAACTGCGAAAGTATGCCAATTTGAACTGTAACAGACATTCTGGAACATGACCATAAGTTAAACACACCTTAAAAATCCTCTACATAGCTTAGAAATAGGCTTTGATGGGTTCGGTGTGCTAAAATAAACTTTTGGGTCATTCAGGGACTAAAAGTGTCAAAAAGTGCACAAGTTTGCATTTTCGCGCATAACTTACGTTCCGAATACATCCGGACATCCAAAAATTTATGTGAGCATGACTACATTATATTTTAGTGTTCGCCTTAAGAAAAATCCATTCGTCGCGTCATTTGGATCGTTTTTCGCGCTTATGCGCATTCCGTCGTAATTAAGAGAACATCGCGTTCGTACGGCTAAACGAACCGACATCCGAGATATTTTTGAGCATGTTTTAAGTTCCCTATACTTTAACTTCATTTTAGAGCTTTGAAATGGGGTTAACGGGCCTTAAACGTGTCAAAAATGGGCTGATTGCATTGCAGGGACCAAAACTGTAAATCTGCCAAAGTTGTTACCTTACGGACCTCAACATTGGCAGCTTTGAGGTCCGTAAAGCAAGTTCTGACCAGATGCAGAGTACTTAACAGCCTGTTTTCAGCTGTTTTGCACTCCTAATCTCTCTTCCACATGTTGATACCTTATGGTGGGTGGCCAATTAACCTACCATAAGCTTCCGACACTTGTACGGGTGAGATCAAGGCACGTTTCCCGATAAACGATCCTAACGGTGGTGCATTTACTATAAATACCCATCCATACTCAACACAAAAACCCACTAGAATCTGATTGAGGAGCTCTAAGTTGAAGCCTTCGCTTCATACCTGAGCTATTCGATCACGATTAGCATTCGGGGACCCTTCGTAAGTATTCTTTCGTTCTTTTCCTTATTTTTACTGTTTTTCGAGTCAGAAAGTCAAACTTTGTTTGACTTTCAGCGTTGACTAGTAATGGTCAATGCGAAGTTCGTTTGAACTTCGCAACGTGATTGTAATCACGATGGTCATAGTCCCTTGGGACTATGCCTACTGATTACCACGTTGTCTAGGGTCGTAGGGTAAGCGATCTAATAAATCGCCTATACCTTCGAACCCGAACCAGTTTGGTCGATCATTAGGATCCGACCAAACACATTAGGTGACCATAGTAGGTAGGGAATAACCTTCCGAGGTTATACCCTATGGTCACATCGTTTAAGTAGTTGTATTATAGGTAGTTTATATGCCTTAGGTAAATTACCAGAATACCCTTTTCATGTATAATTGGTAATTAAGCATATGTAACCTAAACCTTTGTCACATAACTGATTATGTAACATGTTTAAGGCATATAACACTTGTCATAGGACTAGTTAGGCGGTCCGAACGCGTTTCACGCGAACGACGCGTTAAAGTAGCATAAGCTACCTAAACGGGTCGTAATGGGTCGTAGACACTTAAGTAAAGTTTCATTTAGTATGTAGGCTTTGTTAAACCAAATGACACGAGTCTCTACACTCGTTTGGTTTACAAACCCTAATGCTACCCGATCTTCCGATTTAGGTCCGGTTTATTAATGTAGCTACCTATACTAGGTGCCGTTTGATATCCGCGATCTCTAGCATTGTTTAGTTGTTACTCAAGGACTACTGAGCAATCTCAGGTGAGTACATAGACCCCTCTTTTACTGTTTTCCAAACTGTTTTGGGGTGGAACACATGTGCCTACTTGTTACTTTCATGCTTTCCTGTTTTAACATCATATACTGCTACGTTCGTTAGTACATTATAGTACATGATTTCATTACATTTCATGCTATGTATGCCCATTGTGTGCGTACTTAGTACATTGTTTTACATTACATTCCATGCTATGTATGCCCATTGTGTGCGTACTTAGTACATCGTTCTACATTACATTTCATGCTATGTATGCACATTGTGTGCGTACTTAGTACATTGTTTTACATTGCTTTTCTGTTGCATATGCTTATCCAGCATATGAACACATTATACTACATATTGAACCGTTGTAATCATTTGACTGTGATCCGTTGATATCTGTGAACCGTTTATATCTGTGAACCGTGTGAACCGTATTTGACATAGACATTTCGGCATAGACATTTTAACATGATTGACATTTGATCATGCATTTCCCACAAAACATAACTTTGATTTAAACCAAGTGTTACTTCAATACTTTGTTTTTGTGTATATGGTTTAGTTGAGACATTTCACTTGCCATACATGATATTTTGACATAGACATTTGACATGGATATTTGACATAGACATTTTGACATTGTTTGGTTTGATTAAGTGATTAAGTAACGATGCGTGTGTAGTATGATACAAGCATGGTGGATACGCCGCTGGTACTTCCTATATATAAGTGTTTGTCCATATTGTAGCGTTATTTGAATCATTTCAGTTTGATACATATAACTTTTTATACAATTAACATACTTTTCACAAGACATTGTTTTACAAACAACTTATCTTATACAAATCCATTTTTCTATGGTTATTCATTTAACCATACATTATTCATTTTTTTATACATATCATCTGAACTCATTGTTTTTCAAATGATTTACAAAACAAAGCAAATTACAAGGTTCATGACTAAACATTTTCTCAAACATAAGTCATGGAACCTATTTTCACAAAACCTATGTATCTCACAGGCATTTTTATGCTGACGTACCTATTTTCACATGTGTTTTTCAGGAACTGTTGCATAAGATGATCAAGATACATATAGGCAGACTTTGGCTTTAGTGACAATAAAAGATGCAAGACTAGTTAATTTTGTTGTATTTCCTTGATTGATTAGACATTGTAACACTTTTTATCAATAAAACAAAACTTCAATTGCCATGGATTTGAGACAATTAATTCTGTTACAACACTCCCCGATGTTTCCGCCACGTTTAGTATGTTCCACGTGGTCGGGGTGTGACAGAAAAGATGGTATCAGAGCCAATGGTTATAGGGAATTAGGTTATTAGTAATGCTTTGACCTAGTCTATAACCTTCTTAGGACCCTAACGCGAGTTTGCTTGCGTTTAGTCATAAAACAATACCGTCACCTATCCTTAGGCGACGACCACAACAAGAACATAAATTTCAAAACCGCTTTGAAAACTAATCATCTGTTCTAGGATGATTGATTACAAGGTTTTGAACCCTCTATTGTAAGGTTTTGAACCCTTTTGAGTTTTCAAAATCTCGTCAAAGTTTTGGGTCCTAAATAGTGTGAACACGTGCAAACTGGAAGGGTGAATGCCTGTATTCTGGGTTTTCTGTCTAGGCAAGCACTTCGTATACATCTCATCAGACGCGAGACCAGTTGTGCTTACCTGGGAATTCTTGGGATGAGTGTTCACTTATAGGCGAGCATGTCTTCGCGATACATTATTTTGATCCATTTACTTTAATTCAGTCACTGTGTGTCGTTTGTTGCTTTGTAGTAACAAACAAATGACCACTATCCTGGCTTTCATCAGATTTGTTCATCTCATTCTTTTCGTCTAATTCTCTCACTCGTTTCATTTCATGTTTCCTCTTTTAGAATGCCTCCTCGACGCGAAAATCCGGTATCTATTGACGATCTGGCAGCTGTCATTACACAGCAAATAACTGCTGCAATCCCGATCATCGTTGCCCAATGTCACCAAGCTATCAACAACAATAATGCCCCATGCAACTTCAAGACGTTCAACTCAGCTAAGCCATCAAAGTTTTCTGGGTCTCAAGGAGCGACTGCACTTTTGCAATGGTTCGAGAGTCTAGAGAGCACTTTCAGGCATGTTCAATGTCCAAACGATCGAAAGGTAGATTTCGCATCCAGTGTCTTTGAGAAACGAGCCTTGACATGGTGGAACGGTGTGGTGAGAGATAGGGGTGCCGATGTGGCACTGGCCCAAACTTGGGAAGAACTTCGAACACTGATGATGAAGGAATTCTGTCCTCGTCACGAGATCAGGGCATTGGAAAGGGAATTCGACGATCTTAAGCAAGACAGCGGTGAACATCGAGCATACACTGATCGATATGAGGAGCTGAGCCTGTTGTGTCCTACCATGGTTACGCCTTTGGATAAGGCGATCGAAAAATACATTGATGGTCTCCCTGACTTAGTTCAGGACATTGTTACCGGTAGTAACCCCACTACGGTTAGGCAGGCCATTGAGCTATCTGCAACGTTGACTGAATCTCAGATCAGGAAACGTAAGCTTTTTCGAAAGGGTGACAAGAAACCAGTTGAGGAATCAAAGACCATGGATGTACAGACTGAATTCCCTGAGAAGTCAAAGAAGCAAAGGGCTTCTCAGAACTTCGCCATGGTTACTTACAGTGATCAAGCTATCCCCAACCAACCAGCTCAACCCCGTACTAGGAAGCCATACAATGGAACTTCACCCTTGTGTAACCGATGTGGCCTACATCATCATGCTAATGTGAAGTGCCGCGAATGCCAAATTTGTGGACTTAAAGGTCATGTGGCAAAAGTTTGCGTTGCAGCAGTTGCACCGAAGCAAGCTGACAACAAACATGCTCGAGCTCGCTTTCCACCAGGTTCTTGCAACAAGTGTGGTGAGATGGGACATTTCCGAAGAAATTGCCCAAAGCTTGCAAATGCTAATCCAGCACAGAGATGAGCATCTGATCGACTAGGAGACAACACTCTTTAGAAATAATCATATCTTATGTATTATTTTCTTTTGTTGTCAAGGTTCATGAAACAGTTGTTATCATTGTTAATAAATAAATCTTTTTATTTGCATTACAATGTATTTATGTGGTTGTATGCATAAACAACATATCCCCTATAATACCGACAATCGAGGAATCGTATTCCTTGAAAAGCAAACTATCCCCAAAATTCTTCCATGTTACAATCTCTTGCGTTTTCTACAAAGATCCTAAGTACCCGTCTCTTGCAAAGAAACGAAGTACAAGGTACAAGTTATAATTCTGTACGAATACCCCAAGTACCACTATAAATTCTAAATAGGGTACCCAAGGGTATTTCCGTATGTCCTAAATTATTGTGTACCTTAATTCGAATATTGCGTTTTTTCCTGAAAAACAGAAATCGAATTTTTGGTTGATCATCCTATCTTCATGAATGGATTCTTGAAGTGATTAAAGTGCCAAATGAAATCCACGAATTGGATTCCTGGTGTACTTTAAGTATCCGCGTCCAAAGATAACAAATTAATAAACAAATTAAACAACTATGTGATTATGTGCTTATGTGTTTTCTTTTATGTTTTTGTGTAATCCAAGTTTTGTTATCCAAATCCTCGTAGAATCTTCCATATCTTTGTATAAGGAAATTCATAGTAGGATATCCAAAGGTACTATATTAAATCCTCAATGGGCTTCTACGTTGTAGTTAAGTCCCTCGGATTATATAGTACTACTCCATAATTAGACCCCTGAGTGGTCTAGTTAAACAGATTGATCCAAAAATCTGGTTAGTAAAATCATGTGATGATATAGCTGAAAGGACTCCCTGGTGGTCTAATTAAAAAGATCATGTGTTGATCTGATTAAAAGGACCCTAGGGTAGTCTAGTCACACTCATCACAGATTTGATATTTTTCTTCCCCGACACATCATGAAATGCACTGTGCGGACTGTGCAAGGAATTACGTAATTATGGACGCGTACATAATTATAAAATTTAGTGCACAGAAACCACAGCAAGTTTTGTCATGTATCTAGAGTTAACTCTGTTCATTTTTGTTTCTGAAGATGTAAAATGACTATTCCGTTCATTTTTGTTTCTGAAGATGTAAAATGGCTATTCCGTTCATTTTTGTTTCTGAAGATGTAAAATGACTATTCCGTTCATTTTTGTTTCTGAAGATGTAAAATGACTATTCCGTTCATTTTTGTTTCTGAAGATGTAAAATGACTATTCCGTTCATTTTTGTTTCCGAAGATGTAAAATGGCTATTCCGTTCATTTTTGTTTCTGAAGATGTAGAATGACTATTCCGTTCATTTTTGTTTCCGAAGATGTAAAATGACTATTCTGTTTTGTTTCTGAAGATGTAAAATGACTATTCCGTTCATTTTTGTTTCTGAAGATGTAAAATGACTATTCCGTTCATTTTTGTTTCTGAAGATGTAAAATGACTATTCCGTTCATTTTTGTTTCTGAAGATGTAAAATGGCTATTCCGTTCATTTTTGTTTCTGAAGATGTAGAATGACTATTCCGTTCATTTTTGTTTCCGAAGATGTAAAATGACTATTCTGTTTTGTTTCTGAAGATGTAAAATGATTATTCTGTTCATTTTTGTTTCTGAAGATGTAAAATGACTATTCCGTTCATTTTTGTTTCTGAAGATGTAAAATGACTATTCCGTTCATTTTTGTTTCTGAAGATGTAAAATGACTATTCCGATCATTTTTGTTTCTGAAGATGTAAAATGACTATTCCGTTCATTTTTGTTTCTGAAGATGTAAAATGGCTATTCCGTTCATTTTTGTTTCTGAAGATGTAAAATGACTATTCCGTTCATTTTTGTTTCCGAAGATGTAAAATGACTATTCTGTTCATTTTTGTTTCTAAAGAATGCCTGTTGAAAATAACTCTGTTCATTTTTCATTTCTGAAAAATGTTCGTTAAAGAGAAATTACAGGATTACGTCTTGTTCATCTTTGATGGTTATTTAACACAAAGTCACAAATCGACTCCTACGAATTAATTTCGGGACGAAATTTCCTAAAGTAGGGGAGACTGTAACACCTGTGCCATTTCAACCATCAAACAAATGCCAAACCAATGAAATAATGTATTTCATACTTTGGACTTGTATAAATATATGTATCTTTTGCACATATCAACTCATGTTCGATTTCAAGCTCTAAATCGCTTTCTGGAAGGTTATACGCGCACTAAGGCGTAAATATAACCAGTTTAATGCAACGAACACTCCGGAATAGTGAAATAGGCTTAACATACCTTAAATAACCTTTACATAACTTAGATATAAGATTTGGAAGGTTTGGTGTGGAGAAATCAAAGTTAAATCACTTACAGGGACTAAAGTTGACAAACTGCGAAAGTATGCCAATTTGAACTGTAACAGACATTCCGGAACATGACCATAAGTTAAACACACCTTAAAAATCCTCTACATAGCTTAGAAATAGGCTTTGATGGGTTCGGTGTGCTAAAATAAACTTTTGGGTCATTCAGGGACTAAAAGTGTCAAAAAGTGCACAAGTTTGCATTTTCGCGCATAACTTACGTTCCGAATACATCCGGACATCCAAAAATTTATGTGAGCATGACTACATTATATTTTAGTGTTCGCCTTAAGAAAAATCCATTCGTCGCGTCATTTGGATCGTTTTTCGCGCTTATGCGCATTCCGTCGTAATTAAGAGAACATCGCGTTCGTACGGCTAAACGAACCGACATCCGAGATATTTTTGAGCATGTTTTAAGTTCCCTATACTTTAACTTCATTTTAGAGCTTTGAAATGGGGTTAACGGGCCTTAAACGTGTCAAAAATGGGCTGATTGCATTGCAGGGACCAAAACTGTAAATCTGCCAAAGTTGTTACCTTACGGACCTCAACATTGGCAGCTTTGAGGTCCGTAAAGCAAGTTCTGACCAGATGCAGAGTACTTAACAGCCTGTTTTCAGCTGTTTTGCACTCCTAATCTCTCTTCCACATGTTGATACCTTATGGTGGGTGGCCAATTAACCTACCATAAGCTTCCGACACTTGTACGGGTGAGATCAAGGCACGTTTCCCGATAAACGATCCTAACGGTGGTGCATTTACTATAAATACCCATCCATACTCAACACAAAAACCCACTAGAATCTGATTGAGGAGCTCTAAGTTGAAGCCTTCGCTTCATACCTGAGCTATTCGATCACGATTAGCATTCGGGGACCCTTCGTAAGTATTCTTTCGTTCTTTTCCTTATTTTTACTGTTTTTCGAGTCAGAAAGTCAAACTTTGTTTGACTTTCAGCGTTGACCAGTAATGGTCAATGCGAAGTTCGTTTGAACTTCGCAACGTGATTGTAATCACGATGGTCATAGTCCCTTGGGACTATGCCTACTGATTACCACGTTGTCTAGGGTCGTAGGGTAAGCGATCTAATAAATCGCCTATACCTTCGAACCCGAACCAGTTTGGTCGATCATTAGGATCCGACCAAACACATTAGGTGACCATAGTAGGTAGGGAATAACCTTCCGAGGTTATACCCTATGGTCACATCGTTTAAGTAGTTGTATTATAGGTAGTTTATATGCCTTAGGTAAATTACCAGAATACCCTTTTCATGTATAATTGGTAATTAAGCATATGTAACCTAAACCTTTGTCACATAACTGATTATGTAACATGTTTAAGGCATATAACACTTGTCATAGGACTAGTTAGGCGGTCCGAACGCGTTTCACGCGAACGACGCGTTAAAGTAGCATAAGCTACCTAAACGGGTCGTAATGGGTCGTAGACACTTAAGTAAAGTTTCATTTAGTATGTAGGCTTTGTTAAACCAAATGACACGAGTCTCTACACTCGTTTGGTTTACAAACCCTAATGCTACCCGATCTTCCGATTTAGGTCCGGTTTATTAATGTAGCTACCTATACTAGGTGCCGTTTGATATCCGCGATCTCTAGCATTGTTTAGTTGTTACTCAAGGACTACTGAGCAATCTCAGGTGAGTACATAGACCCCTCTTTTACTGTTTTCCAAACTGTTTTGGGGTGGAACACATGTGCCTACTTGTTACTTTCATGCTTTCCTGTTTTAACATCATATACTGCTACGTTCGTTAGTACATTATAGTACATGATTTCATTACATTTCATGCTATGTATGCCCATTGTGTGCGTACTTAGTACATTGTTTTACATTACATTCCATGCTATGTATGCCCATTGTGTGCGTACTTAGTACATCGTTCTACATTACATTTCATGCTATGTATGCACATTGTGTGCGTACTTAGTACATTGTTTTACATTGCTTTTCTGTTGCATATGCTTATCCAGCATATGAACACATTATACTACATATTGAACCGTTGTAATCATTTGACTGTGATCCGTTGATATCTGTGAACCGTTTATATCTGTGAACCGTGTGAACCGTATTTGACATAGACATTTCGGCATAGACATTTTAACATGATTGACATTTGATCATGCATTTCCCACAAAACATAACTTTGATTTAAACCAAGTGTTACTTCAATACTTTGTTTTTGTGTATATGGTTTAGTTGAGACATTTCACTTGCCATACATGATATTTTGACATAGACATTTGACATGGATATTTGACATAGACATTTTGACATTGTTTGGTTTGATTAAGTGATTAAGTAACGATGCGTGTGTAGTATGATACAAGCATGGTGGATACGCCGCTGGTACTTCCTATATATAAGTGTTTGTATGGTATTACATATTGTAGCGTTATTTGAATCATTTCAGTTTGATACATATAACTTTTTATACAATTAACATACTTTTCACAAGACATTGTTTTACAAACAACTTATCTTATACAAATCCATTTTTCTATGGTTATTCATTTAACCATACATTATTCATTTTTTTATACATATCATCTGAACTCATTGTTTTTCAAATGATTTACAAAACAAAGCAAATTACAAGGTTCATGACTAAACATTTTCTCAAACATAAGTCATGGAACCTATTTTCACAAAACCTATGTATCTCACAGGCATTTTTATGCTGACGTACCTATTTTCACATGTGTTTTTCAGGAACTGTTGCATAAGATGATCAAGATACATATAGGCAGACTTTGGCTTTAGTGACAATAAAAGATGCAAGACTAGTTAATTTTGTTGTATTTCCTTGATTGATTAGACATTGTAACACTTTTTATCAATAAAACAAAACTTCAATTGCCATGGATTTGAGACAATTAATTCTGTTACAACACTCCCCGATGTTTCCGCCACGTTTAGTATGTTCCACGTGGTCGGGGTGTGACATTAAGGCTAAAGAAAAGAGGATCGAGGATCCACCCTTTGTTCGTGATTTCTACCTATGTACTACCAGAAGAACTATCAGGTGTACCTTCACATCGTCCGATGGAATATCAGATCAGCAACATGTCAGAGGCAGCCCTGATTACTCGTACACTTACCGTCCTGCACCAGGAGGGTTGCAAGAGCTGTTTAATCAGCTACAGGGATTATTGAACAGGAGTTTTATTCGTCCTAGCTCTTCACCCTGGGGAGCTCCAGTCTGGTTTGTGAAGAAGAGAGATGGTACCTTCAGAATGTGTATTGACTATCGTGAACTCAACAAGGTGACTGTGAAGAATCGTTATCCCCTCCCACGTATTGATGACCTATTCGACCAGCTGCAAGGGTCGAGCTTCTACTCTAAGATTGACTTAAGATCGGGCTATCACCAGCTGAGATCCCGAGATGAGGACATCTCCTAGACAGCATTCAGAACTTGCTACGGGCACTATGAGGTTCTGGTCATGCCTTTTGGATTAACAAACACACATGCGGTCTCCATGGACCTCATGAACCGAGTGTGCAAACCCTACCTGGATAAGTTCGTTATCGTTTTCATCGACGACATCCTGATCTATTCTAAGAGTCAGGAGGAATACGAGCGTCATCTACGACTTATCTTGGAACTTCTTTGAGCAGAACAGCTGTATGCTAAGTTTTCAAAATGCGACTTTTGGCTTCGTGAAGTCCATTTCTTAGGCCACGTGGTAATTACGGATGGGATTCAGGTGGATCGAACCAGGGTTGACTCGATCAAGAACTGGCCTGCGCCCCATACCCCAACAGAAATTCATCAATTCTTGGGTTTGGCGGGCTACTACAGAAGATTCATCAAGGATTTCTCTAAGATTGCGCAACCTCTCACTTCACTAACTCAGAAGGGTGTCACCTATCGTTGGGGTGATGCACAGGAATCTGCTTTTCAGTACTTAAAAGATAGACTTTGTAGTGCGCCTATCCTCTCATTGCCTGAAAGCACAGATGATTTTGTGATTTATTGTGACCCTTCCATCCACGGACTTGGTTGCGTGTTGATGCAACGTGACAAGGTCATTGCCTACGCATCGCACCAACTTAAAGTTCACGAAAGGAACTACACTACGCACGACTTGGAATTGGGAGCAGTTGTTTTCGCAATCAAGATATGGAGACACTACCTGTACGGTACCAAGTGCACCATTTACACCGATCACAGGAGTCTCGAGCAAATCTTCAAGCAAAAGGAGTTAAACATGCGACAACGTCGATGGGTCGAGCTCTTGAATGATTACGAATGTACGATCAAGTACCATCCGGGCAAAGCCAATGTTGTGGCCGACGCTCTCAGTCGAAAGGATACTACACCTAAGCGCGTACGAGCGTTACAACTTACCATCCAATCTAGTCTTCCCGCTCAGATACGAGATGCTCAGGTTGAAGCGTTAAAAGCAGAGAACATCAGGACTGAGTCCTTACGAGGATCGAGGAAACGGTTAGAACAAAAGGAAGACGGCGCCTACTATGTAAACGGGCGCATCTGGGTCCCACTTTACGGAAACTTACCCGAGCTTGTGATGGATGAAGCGCACAAGTCTCGTTACTCAGTACATCCTGGTTCGGATAAGATGTACCACGACTTAAAGACTAGATACTGGTGGCCTAGCATGAAAGCCAACATAGCAACCTACGTCAGTAAATGTTTGACTTGTGTGAGAGTCAAGATTGAATATCAAAAACCATCAGGCCTACTCCAACAACCAGAGATCCCGACATGGAAATGGGAGCAAATTTCCATGGATTTCGTTACTGGCCTGCCTAGATCTCAACGCGGAAATGACACTATTTGGGTGATAGTGGATCGATTGACTAAGTCTGCACACTTCTTGGCTATCAAGGAAACCGACAAGTTTTCTACTCTAGCAGACATCTACCTAAAGGAAGTAGTATCAAGGCACGGAGTGCCAACCTCCATCATTTCTGATCGTGACTCACGTTTTACATCTGAGTTGTGGCAAGCTATGCACAAGTCCTTTGGTTCTCGATTAGACATGAGCACGGCATATCATCCACAGACGGATGGGCAATCTGAACGCACCATCCAAACCCTTGAAGACATGCTTAGGGAATGTGTAATCGACTTTGGTAATGGCTGGGAAAAACACCTCCCGTTAGTGGAGTTTTCGTATAACAACAGTTACCACACCATTATCCAGGCCGCTCCGTTTGAGGCATTGTACGGACGTAAATGCCGATCACCTCTTTGTTGGGCAGAAGTTGGTGACAGCCAAATCACAGGCCCAGAACTTGTAGTAGATACAACCGAGAGGATTGCTCAGATACGACAACGAATGGCGGCAGCTCGTGACCGTCAGAAAAGCTAAGCTGATAAGCACAGGAAACCACTCGAGTTCCAGGTTGGGGATCGAGTGCTACTCAAAGTCTCACCTTGGAAAGGTGTAGTTCGTTTTGGCAAATGAGGCAAACTCAACCCGCGATATGTTGGACCCTTCAAAATCATTGAGAAAATTGGCAAGGTGGCCTACAAGCTGAATTTACCGGCAGAACTCAACGGAGTTCACAATATTTTTTTCCATGTGTCGAATCTGAAGAAGTGTCTGTCAGATGAGACCCTCATAGTTCCTCTCAAGGAGCTCACTATCGACGATCAGTTGCGATTCATCAAGGAACCAGTAGAGATTACTGATCGAGATGTTAAGGTTCTCAAGCGTACAAGAATACCTCTTATTCGAGTTTGTTGGAACTCCCGTCGTGGCCCAGAGTATACCTGGGAACGAGAAGACCAAATGAAACTCAAGTATCCCCAGTTGTTTAAGAAAAGTGCAACCACTACTGAGGCTGAAGCTACTGCATAATTTCGGGACGAAATTCCAAACCAACGGGGGGATGATGTGACACCCCAGGAAAACCAGGAAACCACGCAACTTAACTAGCTTCCTCAGTAACCACGTGCTAAATTTCGGGACGAAATTTTCTTAACAGGGGGAGAATGTGACAAACTCATAATTACATGTATCCGTACGATTAATTAATATTAAATTGTGCTTAATGACTGTGCTTAATTACAACTGATGATGTAACTGTTTTATGATTTCTGCATCATACATACATATGCATCACATACTAGTCTTGTGCAGAAAATTGACTAAATGGTCCTGAATGTTTTCCTAAGTATTGGGAATTAAAAGTGTTACAAAAAGTTACATAAAAGACACTATACGGAACAACTTAGCACTTTAACGAACCGGTATCTAACCGAACAACCGGACATTACCCGGGACACCAAAATATTGCTAGAAACATTGTTTAATTATTCCTTGACTAGTTATGGTCCCGAATACCCCAACACATTATGTAATGCACCATACACATATAACACTAGATATTACATTTATCTTCCAACCATTTACCTACTTATCATAAAAATTTACACATTAACCCCCCCCCCCCCCCCCTCATGTGCACGGTTATGAAGGTGTGGCCCACCTAGATTTTTTTGTGATCTTCCATAATCTTCATGAGATTTCAATATATCTCATAAGATCTTGCCTAGATTATGAAAGATTTTGTAGTATACAAATTGGATGAAAGTTACACTTGGACCCCCTCCCCCATATATATTTACGGTCACAAAGGACCCCACCCCACTCACAAGATTTTGTTCCTTATTTTATTAGATACTTGCTTGATATCTTGGACAAAATATATAAGAGATCTCTATATGTATGGTGGCCTTAGATTGCAAGATCATTTCATATCTAACATTTCACAACTTCATCACTCCAACTCCCTCAAACTCTCTCTCTCCTTCTCGGCCCTAGAAGGTGCCGCCACCACCACCACCACCTTACCACCACCACCTTGCCACCACCATCACTCCATTTTCAAGCTCAATCCAAGAACTAGAAGGTGTCTTGTGAAGATTGAAGCTTGAAGAACTTTCATCCATTGCTTTTATCATCCACTTTCATCACCTTTTCTCTAGTGATCTTCCCTAGCTTTTAGCTAGTTGTAAGACTTTTTTAAACTCTTGTTTACTTCATGTTTTAGTGGTTAAAGATTGTAGTATGATAAAATAACTAGAACACTAAAAGACTTGAATCTTGAATCATGAGATGAAATATGATGATATATTGTTAGATTGATGTTGTTTAGTAGATGGATGATGATTGCATGTTGATTTCTAGTAATATGATGATTGATCATCATATGGAACTTTATTAGAAAGTATGGTGATCGTATGGGTGCATTTTAGTGGCATTTAAGCTATAAAAAGCATGCTGAGTAACATTTACAGCCAACTTCAGTTGGATGTAAACGGACCGTTATAAATCGAAAAACTGATTTTCTGAAGTCTAAAATATGTGTTTTCGAAAAACGAATCAAATGGCATTGGAATCATATTTTTTTGAGGTCGTTTACTATTTTTAAAGGTCCGTTTTGTACAGCAGCAAAAGCTGCGTTTTTACTGCAGAAAATGTGTGTGATGTTTTTCATCATAACTTGAAATCTGTGTAGAATTAGCTCATGAAATTTATACTGTAGATGACCACTGATGTCGTTATAATCCTCCAACTATAATTTCATCAATCGGACTTACGACGAATTTTAAATGAATTATTCCGTGGACTGCAGTCAGAAAGTGATGAATCTGATTGCAGTCCGGTAAATGATTTTTTATAAAATATTGGTAATGAATTGGATCTTGATATTTTCACACAGTAATATCTGGATTGTTTGAACATTCTGTAAAAGTTTGGGAATTTTTGGAGTAAGTTAACTATTTTAATAAAATACCCGAAAACAGTCCAGTTTTGGATGTTTAAGCTGAGACAATATAAATAGTGATTTGCATGTCTAAATGTCGGTTATGTTATCCGATAATGATCGAACGTGTTTTATATCAATGAAAGTGTTACGTGCAATATCGTGTGCTTGCTCTTGAGTAGCTATAGGCGGAATGTTTATGTGGGCGTGAACTGTTATAGTGTGTACATGTTATGTGGTAGATACGTGTAGGAACTTTGTGCTCCATTTGAAACCACTAAATGACTAACTGGTAATCATATTAGGACGTGATTGACCGACCTTGACTACTAGCTATTTTTAAGAGTCAAACCGAGCAACCAAAGGTGAGTTCACACTCTTTCTAAGGCATGGGATTCCCGGCGGTTGGGAATGGGTTAAAGAACTAAAACGGAACCTGCATATCCTCCTTGGGTAGGATATGTACCGCCATCCTCCATGGGTAGGATGCCAATATTAATCCTGCGTATTCTCCTTGGGTAGAATACGTACGTTTGTCCTCCTTGGGTAGGACAACAACCTTAAACTACTAGCCAAAACTCTATCACCTAAGTCCATCATTTTATATCGACTTAATCGCCGAGGCCGATGGCGAGCGGGTCGTTAGTTAATAGCGCTATTAGGTTTGACAAACCTCACACCGTGCCAGTAGGACGGGCGTGTACTTATGGATCATGGCAAGTTCAGGAAGTGTGATAACTGCGGAAAGAATGGTTATTCGAAGGAAACGTGCTGGGCTGGTACTGGACATGGGAATGGCGGTCAGAGAGGAAATGGCAATGGCAATGGTAACCGTGGTGGAAACGGTAATGGGAATAGAAATAACTAGGGAGGTAATGGAAACGAAAACAGAAACGGAAACCAAGCGGGAAGTGGAAACCGCGTGGGAAATAACAACAATCAGGGTGGTACCGGAAATGGTCAAGGTTGCTTTAGTTGCGGTGAAGTAGGGCATTTCAAGCGGGATTGCCTAAAGAACAACCAAGCCCAAGGAAGAGTCTTCAACATTGGAGCTAGGGAAGCTCGTCAGGACCCGAACGTAGTCACTGGTATGTTCCCTATCAATCAACATTTTGCATCTGTGCTATTTGATACCGGTGCCGACTATAGCTTCGTATCTCTAGAATTTAAGGATATACTTTGGTTAGTTGCCAGTAAGTTAGATATCTCGTATTCGATAGAACTAGCTAATGGGAAGCTAGTAGAAGCAAACAAAGTAATTAGAGGCTGTGCGATAGAGCTTGGAGAGCGTGAGTTTACGCTTGATCTACTGCCAGTTGAGTTGGGAAGTTTTGACGTAGTGGTTGGAATGGATTGGTTGTCGAGTAACCGAGCTGAGATCGTATGTCATGAGAAGATTATCCGCATCCCGATGACGAATGAAGAGACGATCGTGATTCATGGGGAAAAGCTTGATACGCCTCTACGGATTGTCAGTTGTTTAAAGGCACAAAAGTTTTTGCGGAAAGGATGTGTTGCCTTCTTGGCTCACGTTGTTGATAAAGAAGCCGAAGAACCGAAGCTTGAAGATATCCCTGTGGTAAGGGAATATCCTGAAGTCTTCCCCGAATACTTGCCAGGATTACCGCCCCAACGACAAGTCAAATTCCATATTGACTTGGTCCCAGGCGCCGCGCCTGTAGCCAAAGCTCCTTATCGACTTGCGCCTTCAGAGATGCAAGAGTTGTCGACGCAGCTTCAGGAGCTTCTGGACAAGGGATTCATTAGACCAAGCTTCTCGCCTTGGGGAGCTCCAGTTCTGTTTGTCAAAAAGAAGACGGTAGTTTCCGTATATGCATTGACTACCGAGAGCTGAACAATTTAACCATCAAGAATCGGTATCCTTTGCCGAGGATTGATGATTTGTACGATCAACTTCAGGGTTCGAGTTACTACTCCAAGATCGATCTTCGATCAGGTTATCACCAGCTACGGATTCAGGAAGAGAGTATACCAAAGACTGCCTTTAGAACTCATTATGGACATTATGAGTTTCTAGTAATGCCATTTGGTTTGACAAATGCATCGACAGTATTCATGGATTTGATGAACCTAGTTTGCAAGCCATATCTCGATAAATTCGTGATTGTATTTATCGACGATATTTTGATCTATTCGCGAACTAAGGAAGAGCATGAGCAACACCTTAGAGCCGTCTTAGAGCTGCTAAAGAAGGAGAAGCTCTATGCTAAGTTCTCGAAGTGCGAGTTTTGGTTACGTGAGGTACAGTTCCTTGGTCACGTGGTGAACAAGGATGGAATTCATGTGGATCCCACCAAGATCGAGGCGATTAAGAATTGGGAAAGACGCCAACCGAGATCCGACAATTTCTGGGTTTAGCAGGGTACTATCGCAGATTCATTGAGGATTTCTCCAAGATTGCTCATGTCACACCCCCAAAATCCACAAGCGGGGTATCACCGCAGGAGGCGTGACTGACCAGGATCAAGCCACCAATCATATTGAACAATATAGTAAATTAAATAAAAGTTCAACCACACAATATAATTAGTGTTCCAAAATAAGTTATCCATGTTTAAGTTTAACAGCGGAAGCAATAAACGTAAAACAAAAACATAAGTTTAGTAAGTTTAAATGTTAACATGGCACACAACGGTCCATGTCCCACAACGACTCTTCTTGCTCCCATGCAAGCTCCATAAGTACCTAACGACCTGCAAGGCATGTAACAACGAGTCAACAACAAAGTTGAGCGAGTTCACAGTTGGTGTTCGTTTTAAAGTTGTTTCAAAAACCATGAGTTTGTGTGCAACTATATGTTAACCTGCTTTCCTTGTTTTCCAATCCATAATCAGTGGGGGCTACCCCATGTTGTAAACCACTAGACTAGTTATATATATTGGCGTCCTTCCCAATCCGAGGACGGAGGTACGTATTCTACCCAACCGAGAATACGCAGGTTAAATGTAGTCGTCCTTCCCAATCCGAGAATACGCAGGTTTAGTGTAGGCGTCCTTCCCAATCCGAGGACGGAGGTACGTATTCTACCCAACCGAGAATACGCAGGTTAAATGTAGTCTATTAGTGGTGAATATACAGGCTTCATCTTAGCTTCTTAATCCCATTCCCAACCCACCGGGAATCCCATGCCTTAAGAGTGTGAACTCACCTTAGATTAGCTCGGCAGATAAAGGTCACGTGAACTAATGTGGTCAACCACGTCCTATTATAGTTACCATACAAGTCAGGTTCATATTCAAGTAACAAACACATTGTTCTACACGTATTCTAACACGTATTCAACACGTAGTGTACAAGTATCAATTATTATATAACACTTTAATCAGGTATGTATACTAATTAATCCATACATAATAGTTAACACAAAATAACGTGGATCAGTGGGTTGTGTGGTCAACCACATCCTATTATAGTTACCATACAAGTCAGGTTCATATTCAAGTAACAAACACATTGTTCTACACGTATTCTAACACGTATTCAACACGTAGTGTACAAGTATCAATTATTATATAACACTTTAATCAGGTATGTATACTAATTAATCCATACATAATAGTTAACACAAAATAACGTGGATCAGTGGGTTGTGTGCGACCTACGAAAGGTTTGGGCCATTCTAGTGTGCGGTTGATTAAAATAATTAGGATTGGGCTTTCTTCATGGGGCGGCCCAATCTGGGTTTATGTAGCCCAAGGCTTGTGAAGCCCAAAAGAAAATTGTTTATAGGTTTTTTAAAAGGAATTTCTTGTATATTTTTTCACAATAAATCAGTGTGCGTTTGATTTTCAATTATGTGACCAATCAAACAAAAGTGTGCGAGAAGTGGTGGTGGGGCCCGGCTCTTAAATGTGCGATCCTAAGTTGTACGATAATCACAATTTCATCCCATCTTTATAATCAACCGAAAAAGACAAAACAATTATCACAAACTTTTCAAATATTTATGTGACACTTATCTTCTTCCTATTATTCAGACATGCATCGCTGACTTGTACATTGGGCTCATATATTTATACCGTCCACGAAAACACAACATCATATATACAAATAACAGCACCTATGGCCAATCTTTAATCATGTACATTCAGGTATTCATGTATTAACAGTCCTAATCAAGTAGCAAAACATCATCTAGTCACCCAACTTTGATCAACTACTCATCAACTTATCAAACTCATCCATACATCGTATAACAGTTTCCATATCATTCGCAATTTACAACAATCAATTATCCTATATCATTTAGACTACATAACCCACTTACAACTCTTATTTGGTTAGAACACGTATGTTACCATTCGAAAATAAATCCCCCATAACATACCATCTTTGCCGTTTCCTTTTTGTGTCATCCACACATTATCAGTTTCAACAATAATCATCAATTAATCATGTAATAATCATATGTTTATAAATCAAGTAATTAATCATGCCATATATCAGACGTAACAGTAACAACCAAAAAGCATTAATCATACAATGATAACAACATCAATATCAAGAATTAACAATAAATCAAGAATTGAATAAGGATGATCGAACTAACCAGGAACTTAAGACACGAAGGTTGGTCCCTAAAAGAAAGAGGCTTCGATGGAGGTGGGGGGGGGGGGGGTCCACTGACGTCGCACAAAAGGTGGGGAAGTAGGGTTTGTTTTGGTTTAGAGTTCTTGTTATCAACATTAACATGTTACGTGCACATATATAACAATAGCTTGGGGCGGTTCATCTTTAGCAGAGGTAATGGGCTTAAGCCCAAGCTAAATAGTAGCCAATACAATGATCAAGGGGGCTCGAATTGGGCTCTAAATAGGCTGTGGATCAAGGTGTAAGCAAATAGAGGTATAATTGGGCCGAGGACTTGATGTGCGGCCCGAATAGTGAATAATATGGTAACCGGCCCAATTTTAGAGTGTGTGCAAGATATAGTTGGCCCAAATACATGGAATACGACACGTTTACGTTTAATAACTAATCGTAGCAAAAAGTGAAAGAGGAATAACAAGGAATCAAGATTACAAGACTAACCTTGGAAATTCGGGTTGTCACATCATCCCCAACTTGAAAGAAATTTCGTCCCGAAATTTAGCACGTGGTTACTGAGGAAGCTAGTTAAGTTGCGTGGTTTCCTTGTTTTCCTGGGGTGTCACATCATCCCCCCGTTGGTTTGGAATTTCGTCCCGAAATTCCGCAGTAGCTTCAGCCACAGTAGTGGTTGCACTTTTGTCGAACAACTGGGGATACTTGTGTTTCATTTAATCTTCTCGTTCCCAGGTAAACTCTGGGCCACGACGGGAGTTCCAACAAACTCGGACAAGAGGAATTCTGGTACGCTTGAGAACCTTAACGTCTCTGTCTGTAATCTCTACAGGTTCCTCAATGAATTGCAACTGATCGTCGATAGTGAGCTCCTTGAGAGGAACTATGAGGGTCTCATCTGACAAACACTTTTTCAGATTCGACACATGGAATACGTTGTGAACTCCGCTGAGTTCTGCAGGTAGATTCAGCTTGTAGGCCACCTTGCCAATTTTCTCAATGATTTCGAAGGGTCCAACATATCGCGGGTTGAGTTTGCCTCGTTTGCCAAAACGAACTACACCTTTCCAAGGTGAGACTTTGAGTAGCACTCGATCCCCAACCTGGAACTCGAGTGGTTTCCTACGCTTATCAGCATAGCTTTTCTGACGGTCACGAGCTGCCGCCATTCGTTGTCGTAACCGAGCAATCTTCTTGGTTGTATCTACAACAAGTTCTGGGCCAGTGATTTGGCTGTCGCCAACCTCTGCCCAACAAAGAGGTGATCGGCATTTACGTCCGTTCAATGCCTCAAACGGAGCAGCCTGGATACTGGTGTGGTAACTGTTGTTATACGAAAACTCCACTAACGGGAGGTGTTTTTCCCATCCATTACCAAAGTCGATTACACACGCTCGAAGCATGTCTTCAATGGTTTGGATGGTGTGTTCAGACTGCCCATCCGTCTGTGGATGATACGCCGTGCTCATGTCTAATCGAGAGCCAAAGGACTTGTGCATAGCTTGCCACAATTCAGATGTAAAACGTGAGTCACGATCAGAAATGATGGAGGTTGGCACCCCGTGCCTTGATACTACTTCCTTTAGGTAGATGTCTGCTAGAGTAGAAAACTTATCCGTTTCCTTGATAGCCAGAAAATGTGCAGACTTGGTCAGTCGATCCACGATCACCCAAATGGTATCATTTCCGCGTTGAGATCTAGGCAGGCCAGTAACGAAGTCCATGGAAATTTGCTCTCATTTCCATGTCGGTATCTCTGGTTGTTGAAGTAGGCCTGATGGTTTCTGGTACTCGATTTTGACTCTCGCACAAGTCAAGCATTTACTGACGTAGGTTGCTATGTTGGCTTTCATGTGGGGCCACCAGTACGTAGTCTTGAGATCATGGTACATTTTATCCGAACCAGGATGTACCGAGTAACGAGACTTGTGTGCTTCATCCATCACAAGCTCACGTAGATTACCATAGAGTGGAACCCAGATGCGCCCTGTCACGTAATAAGCGCTGTCTTCCTTTTGTTCTAACCGTTTCCTCGATCCTCGCAAAGACTCGGCCCTGATGTTCTCTGTTTTCAATGCTTCGACCTGAGCATCTCGTATCTGAGCAGAAAGACTAGAGTGAATGGTAAGCTGTAACGCACGTACACGCTTAGGTTTAGACTCCTTCCGGCTGAGGGTATCGGCCACAACATTGGCTTTGCCCGGATGATACTTGATCGCGCATTCGTAATCATTTAGGAGTTCGACCCATCGACGCTGTCGCATGTTCAACTCCTTCTGTTCGAGGATATGCTGGAGACTCCTATGATCGGTGTAAATGGTGCACTTGGTACCGTATAGGTAATGCCTCCATATCTTGAGTGCAAAAACAACAGCCCCCAGCTCCAGATCATGAGTAGTGTAGTTCCTTTCGTGAACTTTAAGTTGGCGCGATGCATAAGCAATGACTTTCTCACGTTTCATCAACACACAACCAAGTCCTTGGATTGACGTGTCGCAATAAACCACAAAATCATCGGTGCCCTCATGTCACACCCCCAAAATACCACCTGCGGAAACCCCCGCGAGGCATGTGACGTACCAAGATTCAAGCCACCAATCACATTGATCTCATAAATGTAATTAAATAAAACTTTCATTCATTAACATAAAGTGTTACAAACATTACATGTCGTTCATTGTATTCAGCGGAAGCATAATTCATTTGTTAAGTGTTTCGTAAAACATGTGTATATAAACCGTTAAGCTTGTACTGCAATTCCATGTATCTCGACCCATGACCACTCCAGCCTCCCAGACAGCAAGTTCCAAATGATATAAGCCTATAGACCTGCAAGCATGCAGACAAGTGTGTCAGACGACGCTGGTGAGTTCAAGGTTTTGTTAACGTGTTTTGTTACCAGATGTATGTTAAGCCAATTCAACGTTGTGATATGATGCTGTTTATGACTTGTTGAGATACCCTAGGGAGTGTGCCCATATGTATCCGGGAAGTGTGTCCCTTAATAACCTGGAAGTGTGTCCAGTCCCCAATGCCCCTAACCAAGCATTGGTAATGATGCCCAGATAATTAGTTCGCGCCCGTCCTTACGGCCCGGTGCGAGGTATCAAACCTAATAGCGCTATCAACTAATTACCCCATTGCCCTACAGGCAATCCGATAATGATAGATTCCATGTTCAATAACCAAAACCCAATTTAACTGTTTACCCAAGATTCCCTTCCAAATGTTTACTAGTTGTCCCAAACCACCGGGACGCATGCTTGAGAAATGCAGTGAACTCACCTTGGTTTGCTCGGTATGCTAAGTAAGTGCTCAAAGTAAATCAATCACGTCCTATAGTGCACGTATACTAAATCAGTTCATGTTCGTACTGTTTCTCGTACAATCAGTATTACAGAGTGATTTGGCAGTTAACCTCAAATATCACATAAACAGTTTGTCAAGTTCACATAATTCATGCTCCACGTTCATATCATTTGCAGTTCAATCTAACATAATTCTCCCTTAACATACTTAACGAAGTTGATAAACTAACAAAGCTAGCACACTAAACATGAATAATAGACTAACAGAGTTAAATCAAAATAAATAACTTAGCCATTTAACAGTTGGGCCAAAAATAATCATTGGGCCGAACACCCTTGGCCGAAATCACCTATGGTCGAAATCTCCTTATGAGCCGAAGTCCCATGTGTGATTTCGTTGAGTGGTGTTTTCGTGAGACCAGAACATAACACCAACATCAATAATAGTTACGAAATCAGAATTCTCTAAACATCAATATCGACATAACATTACGACTTGAACATTCATTATTCTACATTTATTATTTGTAATAGATTTGCAATCACTGAAGCAACATACATGATCATCATCATCATTGAATTAAACAACAATGGCCAACAATCATATCATCACATGATACTGACAATCTCACATGCCAACATTAACCTAGTAGTAGATCATATGATTCCTATTTAGTTGGCTGCACATGCATCATATCAATAGTCAAAAAGGGTTTACATAAAGTGGCAGACAACTAATAAATTCATCCAACAACCTCTGACAATCCATTAACAAGCATTAGCCCAAAAAATAATATATGTATGATCTGTTAATGTATTCGGTCCAATCAAAAATCCGAATTATGTATAGAATGTTCATATCAGTAACATGCACACATATATTATAATCACAAATATTACAATTCAATCACATAATACACTAAAGACAATAATAGCCGCCCACTTACATGCATACAAGGTTCTGTCAATCCCACAAGATGTATTCACGTATTGCTATTTCAACTAATCACAATAATAAGGGCATACGACAAACAGAAATTCATACTTTGTTCACACATAGTCAAAGAGATCAACCAAGTTAAACAAGCATTAGATAACACTAACCGAGAGAGTATGAAGATCACGATGATGGTGATTGCGAAGGGGGGGGGGTGTTCTACCACTGCCGCACATACAAAGGAATAGCTAGGGTTTGTGTGTTTGCTAACCAGTTACGTAATGTCTTGTGTGAGTATATAATGTTTGTATAACCGGCCCCAAACAAAACAATTATTAACTTGGGCTTCACCCAGCCCAACTACTGTTGCGGTGTGTGGAAATATATCTAAAATCCAACTAACCTACCCACTAAGACCCGATTTAACTTCAGGTAACATAGGCCGAGATTTATTGTTGAGAGGAGTGTAGGCCCAAGTGTAACTAAACCAAATACTTTCTCTATTACATACATGAGGCTATACCATTGCAACATGGGTAGTCAAGCACATAACATGTTTAACGTATCGTAGACTGTGACATAGAATTAATAAGCACGATTAACAAATTTAACACGTTCATACCAGTGCAATGCAGACCATGACGTATAGAATAATACTGAGCAAGACTCACTAACCTAGACAACACTAACCTTGAGAGTTCGAGTTGTCACATTATCCCCAACTTGAAAGAAATTTCGTCCCGAAATTTAGCATGCGGTTACTGAGGAAGCTAGACAAGTTGTATCATTTACTGGTTTCCCTGGGGTGTCACATCATCCCCCCGTTGATTCGGAATTTCGTCCCGAAATTCTGTAGTAGCTTCAGCCTCAGTAGTAGTTGCATTGTTTACGAACAACTGGGGATACTTGAGTTTCATTTGGTCTTCTCGTTCCCAGGTGAACTCTGGGCCACGACGGAAGTTCCAACGAACTCGAACAAGAGGTATTCTAGTGTTTTTGAGGACCTTAACATCCCGGTCTGTGATTTCAACTGGTTCCTCGACGAATCGCAACTGTTCATCGATGGTGAGCTCCTTCAAAGGAACTATGAGGGTCTCATCTGACAGACACTTCTTCAGATTCGACACGTGAAAGACGTTGTGAACTGCACTGAGTTCAGCTGGTAAGTTCAGTCTGTAGGCCACCCTGCCTATCTTCTCAATAACTTCGAATGGTCCGACATATCGCGGATTGAGCTTGCCTCGTTTGCCAAAACGAACCACACCCTTCCAGGGTGAAACTTTGAGTAGCACTCGATCCCCAACCTGGAACTCGAGTGGTTTCCTGTCTTTATCGGCGTATGCTTTCTGACGGTCATGAGCTGCCGCCATGCGTTGTCGTATTTGAGAAATCTTTTCTGTTGTGTCAACTACAAGTTCTGGACCCGTGATCTGACTATCACCCACCTCTGCCCAACAAAGAGGTGACCGGCATTTACGCCCGTACAATGCCTCGAATGGAGCGGCTTTAATGCTGGTGTGATAACTGTTATTGTACGAAAATTCCACAAGTGGCAGATGCTTTTCCCAGCCGTTGCCAACATCGATTACACATGCACAAAGCATGTCTTCTAAGGTTTGAATAGTACGCTCAGACTGCCCATCCGTCTGAGGGTGATAAGCTGTGCTCATGTCTAAACGAGAGCCAAAAGATTTGTGCATTGCTCGCCACAGTTCTGAAGTAAAACGTGCATCACGATCAGAGATAATGGAGGTTGGCACCCCGTGCCTTGAAACTACTTCTTTAAGATAGATGTCTGCTAATGTAGAGAACTTGTCTGTTTCCTTAATAGCTAGGAAATGTGCAGATTTTGTGAGTCGATCCACGATCACCCAAATAGTGTCATTTCCGCGCTGAGATCTAGGTAGGCCAGTAACAAGATCCATGGAAATTTGTTCCCATTTCCATTGTGGTATCTCAGGTTGTTGGAGTAGGCCTGATGGTTTCTGATATTCAGTCTTGACTCTCGCACAAGTCAAGCACTTGCTGACTTAAGTTGCTATGTGAGCTTTCATGCTAGGCCACCAATATGTAGTTTTGATATCGTGGTACATCTTATCCGAACCAGGATGTACCGAATAGCGAGACTTATGAGCTTCATCCATTACAAGCTCGCGTAAGTTGCCGTAAAGTGGGACCCAAATGCGTCATGTTACATAGTAAGCATCGTCTGCCTTTTGTTCTAACCGTTGCCTTGAGCCGCGTAGAGCTTCAGCTCTAACGTTTTCTGGTTTCAATGCTTCTACCTGAGCATCTCGTATCTGTGAAGGAAGACTAGACTGAATAGTGAGTTGCAACGCTCGTACACGCCTAGGTGTAGTATCCTTTCGACTGAGGGCCTCAGCCACCACATTGGCTTTGCCCGGATGGTACTTTATAGCACATTCGTAATCGTTCAGTATTTCGACCCATCGACGTTGTCGCCTGTTCAACTCTTTCTGCTTGAAAATATGTTCGAGACTCCTGTGATCAGTGTAGATAGTGCACTTGGTACCGTACAGGTAATGTCGCCATATCTTGAGCACACAACCAACAGCTCCTAGCTCTAAATCGTGTGTAGTGTAATTCCGTTCGTGCATCTTAAGTTGGCGCGAAGCATAAGCAATGACTTTATCCCGTTGCATCAACACACATCCAAGACCTTGGATAGATGCGTCGCAGTAGACTATAAAATCGTCCGTGCCTTCAGGCAATGAGAGGATAGGTGCGCTACAGAGTCTATCCTTTAAGTGTTGAAACGCTGTTTCCTGTGTATCACCCCAACGGTAAGCAAGCGGCTGTGCAATCTTTGAGAAATCTTTGATGAACCTTCTATAATAACCCGTCAAACCCAAGAATTGGCGTATTTATGCCGGTGTACGAGGTGCAGGCCAGTTCTTGATCGAATCCACCTTGGATGGATCAACATGAATCCCATCCTTGTTTACCACGTGGCCTAGAAAGTGGACTTCACGAAGCCAGAAGTCACATTTTGAAAACTTGGCATACAGCTGTTCCGTTCGAAGGAGTTCCAAAATAAGTCGTAAATGATGCTCATGTTCCTCCTGACTCTTCGAATAGATCAGGATATCGTCTATGAAAACAATGACGAACTTTTCAAGATAGGGTTTACACACCCTGTTCATAAGGTCCATGAAAATCGCAGGCGCGTTCATTAACCCGAATGGCATGACTAGAAACTTGTAGTGGCCGTAGCGTGTTCTGAATGCTGTTTTGGAGACGTCCTCATCCCGGACTCTCAGTTGGTGATAACCTGACCTCAAATCAATCTTCGAGTAATAACTCGACCCTTGCAATTGGTCGAATAAGTCGTCGATGCGTGGAAGAGGATAGCGATTCTTCACAGTCACCTTGTTCAGTTCGCGGTAGTCTATACACATGCGGAAGGTACCGTCCTTCTTCTTTACAAATAGTACTGGAGCTCCCCAGGGCGAAGAGCTAGATCGTTAAAACTCCCACCCGGTAATTCCTGAAGTTGACTAGATAGTTCTTGCAACCCTCCTGGGGCAAGACGGTATGAAGTACGAGCTTATCAAGACTGCTTCTGGCGTGAGATTAAACTGAGATTCTGCCTGACAGTTGTGGAAGTAAGCCTGAAAGTTCCTCGAGTAACAACCCGAGAGGGTTCACAAACAATTAGTGGATCCTCGATCCTCTTTTCCCTCAACCTTGGCATTAGTAACGGTTGTTAACACATCGGAGTAATCCCTCCATATGCACTTCTGGCCTTCACATCTGTAATGGCGCTAACCTTTGCACTACTCTGATGCTTTAGAACAAATAACGATTCTACACACAAAGTTTTCTCCTCACTGGGTATATCTGCGTGATTCATGGATAACCAATTCACACTAACTACTGCGTTGTAACCTTCGAGGATAGTAGAAGGAAGGTCGACGTCGAACATTTGTCCCACAAGGTCGTGTTTACACCCCAACGAACATATGAGATTTCATTTGACTTGCCATCAGCCGATTCCACATCAGGTTTGGTTTTCAAGAAGTATCAGGGTCAAGCAAAATAGAGACGAAGCGAACAGCTACCCATACAAGCTACCATGTTGCTGCTATGCCTGACGTCGCCTACGCCAATCCTAAATGTCCTTCCACGAGCATCATTTCCAGTGTTGTTGTTATGGTTGCGAGGGTTCCCATTACTATCATTATTCCCTTGGTTGTTGACGTCTTGACTTAGCAACAGTCAATCCCTGTCAATGTCATCTTCGTTTCCATGCTGTAGACTACGATTACGAGTACCTTGATGTTGCCGCGACTGTTGCCTCCAATGCCGTTGCTTGAAACGAAGCCCTACAATCTTTCACCATCAAAATCCATCTTTTCACATTCTGTGCCACGCGCTACTCATTGTGCTGGTAGCCACATATTTCACACTATAATCTGTTGTCATCGCTTATGTTCCGATTGATTCGTAAGAGTTGACTCCCACGAGTCGCTAACTAGAGTTAAGAATTCGATTGAAGTCAATGTGCTGGTGTTTGTTGCCGGTAATCAGGGTTGTCCAAATACTGAGGTCGGTAAAATACTACGCTCACCCTTTTGTCCATCGATCTAGCAAGTAGATTGAGTAATACGCGGTATGCTGTGACAGTGTTGCGAAAGTGTCCACACTTCGGAGTCTAAGACGTCAATACATAGAGTTTCAGTAAACGAAGGGAAGCGAGAAAGATATAGAGCAGCTCAAGGACGTCCGTGCAAGCACCTAACATTCTACACGTTTCGCTAGGCGTTCAGATGGGTGTTCAGGTACTACTCGATGGCATCGAGATTCGAAAGGATTCAGAGAGAGGTGAAAAGATCACATTCGAGTAGGTGACAATCACTGTTATGATTCCTATAAATTTGTTACGTTTCACACTGATCAAGTAACAGAGCGGAACCCCTCTCACATTCGTTAAGCCTCACTGGGACTCGCATGCACCCCACATTATTATTATGTGTGCACCCATAATAATAAGGCAATTTGCATGCTTATCTCGGTGCCTCTTAACTCGCAAACGAAAGGTATTACAGGGTTAAGGATCACAATATGCAATGGGTAGTGTCACACTAACAGATCACATAACAGGGGTTGGTAACATAAGGGCTCATACTGTTGTGCCAAGTGTGCATTCACGTGTAATGTTATACATAAGTGTACACTAAATATACTATGCAATAGTAAATGAGAAACGAACCTTGCAGTCTGGAGCTGAGTGTCATGGTCGCTTTCGGTACTGTTCGGTTATAGTCTAGTTTTATAAAAACGTTTTTAAAACCAAGTTCACTATAACCAGTGGCTCTGATACCAAACTGTCACACCCCCAAAATACCACCTGCGGAAACCCCCGCGAGGCATGTGACGTACCAAGATTCAAGCCACCAATCACATTGAAGTCATAAATGTAATTAAATAAAACTTTCATTCATTAACATAAAGTGTTACAAACATTACATGTCGTTCATTGTATTCAGCGGAAGCATAATTCATTTGTTAAGTGTTTCGTAAAACATGTGTATATAAACCGTTAAGCTTGTACTGCAATTCCATGTATCTCGACCCATGACCACTCCAGCCTCCCAGACAGCAAGTTCCAAATGATATAAGCCTATAGACCTGCAAGCATGCAGACAAGTGTGTCAGACGACGCTGGTGAGTTCAAGGTTTTGTTAACGTGTTTTGTTACCAGATGTATGTTAAGCCAATTCAACGTTGTGATATGATGCTGTTTATGACTTGTTGAGATACCCTAGGGAGTGTGCCCATATGTATCCGGGAAGTGTGTCCCTTAATAACCTGGAAGTGTGTCCAGTCCCCAATGCCCCTAACCAAGCATTGGTAATGATGCCCAGATAATTAGTTCGCGCCCGTCCTTACGGCCCGGTGCGAGGTATCAAACCTAATAGCGCTATCAACTAATTACCCCATTGCCCTACAGGCAATCCGATAATGATAGATTCCATGTTCAATAACCAAAACCCAATTTAACTGTTTACCCAAGATTCCCTTCCAAATGTTTACTAGTTGTCCCCAACCACCGGGACGCATGCTTGAGAAATGCAGTGAACTCACCTTGGTTTGCTCGGTATGCTAAGTAAGTGCTCAAAGTAAATCAATCACGTCCTATAGTGCACGTATACTAAATCAGTTCATGTTCGTACTGTTTCTCGTACAATCAGTATTACATAGTGATTTGGCAGTTAACCTCAAATATCACATAAACAGTTTGTCAAGTTCACATAATTCATGCTCCACGTTCATATCATTTGCAGTTCAATCTAACATAATTCTCCCTTAACATACTTAACGAAGTTGATAAACTAACAAAGCTAGCACACTAAACATGAATAATAGACTAACAGAGTTAAATCAAAATAAATAACTTAGCCATTTAACAGTTGGGCCAAAAATAATCATTGGGCCGAACACCCTTGGCCGAAATCACCTATGGTCGAAATCTCCTTATGAGCCGAAGTCCCATGTGTGATTTCGTTGAGTGGTGTTTTCGTGAGACCAGACCATGACGTATAGAATAATACTGAGCAAGACTCACTAACCTAGACAACACTAACCTTGAGAGTTCGAGTTGTCACATTATCCCCAACTTGAAAGAAATTTCGTCCCGAAATTTAGCATGCGGTTACTGAGGAAGCTAGACAAGTTGTATCATTTACTGGTTTCCCTGGGGTGTCACACCTCAGGTAATGAGAGAATAGGCGCGCTATAAAGTCTCTCCTTTAAGTGCTGAAACGCGGATTCCTGTGCATCACCCCAACGATAGGTGACGCCTTTCTGAGTTAGTGAAGTGAGAGGTTGCGCAATCTTCGAGAAATCCTTAATGAATCTCCTGTAGTAACCCGCCAAACCCAAGAATTGGCAGATTTCTGTTGGTGTACGGGGCGCAGGCCAGTTCTTGATCGAATCAACCTTGGATGGATCCACGTGTATCCCATCCGCATTTACCACGTGGCCTAAGAAAGCCAAAAGTCGCATTTTGAAAACTTAGCATACAGCTGCTCCACTCGAAGAAGTTCCAGAATAAGACGCAGATGATGTTCGTGCTCCTCCTGACTCTTAGAATAGATCAGGATGTCGTCGATGAAAACAATAACGAACTTATCTAGGTAAGGTTTGCACACTCGATTCATGAGATCCATGAAGACCGCAGGTGCGTTTGTTAATCCGAAAGGCATGACCAGAAACTCGTAGTGCCTGTAACGAGTTCTGAATGCTGTCTTGGAGATATCCTCGTCTCGAACTCTCAACTGATGGTAGCCCAATCTCAGATCAATCTTTGAGTAGAAGCTCGACCCTTGCAGCTGGTCGAATAGGTCATCAATACGCGGGAGAGGATAACGATTCTTCACAGTCACCTTGTTGAGTTCACGGTAGTCAATACACATTCGGAAGGTACCGTCTTTCTTCTTCACAAATAGGACTGGAGCTCCCCAGGGCGATGAGCTAGGACGAATGAAACCCTTGTCCAAGAGTTCTTGTAGTTGAGTAGATAGTTCTTCCAATTCTGGTGGAGCTAAACGATAAGGTGCGCGAGCTATGGGCGCAGCTCCAGGAGCTAGTTCGATTTGAAACTCGACTTGACGATGAGGCGGAAGACCAGGTAATTCCTCAGGAAATACCTCAGGGAAGTCGCGTACAATCGGAATGTCTTCTATCTTCTTCTTTTCCGTTGAAGTGTCAGTAACGAGAGCTAAAATGGCAGTGTGACCCTTTCGCAAACACTTCTGGGCCTTAAGGAAAGAGATGATGCCCACCACAGCACCACTCTTGTCGCCACGAACAACGAGAGGTTCTTCACCTGAATGGGGAATACGGACGATTTTCTCCTTGCAAAGAATCTCCGCTTGATGTTGAGACAACCAATCCATTCCAATGACGACGTCGAAACTACCAAGAGCGATGGGAATAAGGTCGATAGAGAAAGTCTGACCAGCTAAGACGAGATTACAACCCTTAACTATGTGTGTGGCCTCGAGACTTTTACCGTTTGTTAGTTCTACAACATGCTTGGTGTTCAAAAGTGTTGGGGTATGCTTAAGCATCTGACTAACTTTTAAGGACACGTAGCTAGTATCGGCACCAGAAATCAAATAAAATAGTAACAAAGAAGTCGTCCAGTAGAAACTTACCCGTCACAACTTTGGGATCGTTCCTCGCTTCACCCTGACCAATCACGAAAGCATGACCCTTGGCACCATTGCCACCATTGTTGCCCCCATTGTTTCCATTTCCTTGGTTGTTGTTGTTGTTCTAATTCTGATTCAACTGCGGACAGTGTCTCTTAAAGTGAACCTCAGCACCGCACTGATAGCATCCTTTATTACCCTGCTGGTGCTGCTGTTGGTTCTGTGGAGCTTGTGGCTGCTGTTGACGATTCTGATTCACAGGACGTGAGCTCCTGCAATCCTTGGCTTCATGACCCAGCTTGTTACATCTCTGACAACGACCCTTGTTGCACGGCCCGCTATGGTGCAAATTACATCGATTGCACTTAGGGTGATTTCCCCTGTATCCACCCTGACCCTGATTCTGATTACATGATGATTGCTGACCAGGGCTCTTGAAGTCGCCAGTCCTTCGCTGCTGAGACTGAGACTGAACGGAAGTGGAACCCTTGCTCGAATTTCCATCCCACTTGCGCTTGTTTTCACTAGGAGCATCTGAAGTAGTTGTAACACTAATGCGCTTGGGCAGCCTGTTCTGCTCAACTGCCTGGTCAGTGAGGCGATGGGCTAGTCGAATGACTTGCTGAATGGTACCAAGGTTAGCCGTAGTCACATGGCTCTGAATCTCTAGCACTAGACCCTTAAGGTACAGCTCGATTCCCTTGATAGGAAGATCCACCATAGTATGACACAATATGGCCAATTCGTTCGATCTCTTCGTATACGCCTCAATTTCGGACCCTGTCATCTTCAAGTTGTAAAACTCCACCTCTAGCTTGTGAATGTCGTCGCGATGACAGTACTCCTCTTTGATCAGATCCTTGAAGTTGTTCCATGGGGTGGCGTTAGCAGCTACCAACCCTAGCATTTGAACCTGTGCGTTCCACCAAGTTAACGCAGCACCTTCGAGTGTTCCAGTAGCAAATTTTACCCTACGAGCCTTAGGGCATTCACACATCTCAAAAACAGACTCGATCTTCTCGAACCAGTGAAGAAGACCTACAGCTCCTTCTGTGCCGCTGATGGTACTAGTGTCACGGCCCCGGCCCAGTTTGACCTGGTTCAAGAGCCGCGAGACAGAAAATCCTGTGGTATTTTATTTAATTGAGTTGACAGCGGAAGATTTTTCACGGGATCTTTTAAAAGCTGAAATTGCCTGATTATTTTATTTCATAATTCAGGATAAAACCCCGTATTTTACAATATAGTGATTTCACTGGGAAATCCTTATTTTACAAAACATGTTTCTTTATTTTATATTGAGCCACTTCCTTAAGCTTGTAGTGCTTCGTGGCACTTTTCTTGGATCACAACAGATCACCTGAAACATGTTTGAAAAAGGTTTTGTCAGCGGGGAAATACTGGTGAATCATTCTTTTTACTAAAAACGACACATTGTTATAATTTACAGTATTAAGAGCGATTACAATGTCTACATATATCAACCATATACCCACGGTATTTGTCACTCGACCACCTATTGGCTATCTCGTTGTCCAATGGTGTCTGTGACTATGGTCATATCACCCCTTGGCTAACCCGTTGTCCAATGGTGACGGTTATCAAGTAATGTATACAAAACCCCACATACCGGCTGTAACTTGGAGATTACAAAGACTTAATCCCTGTAATTATAACTTTTGAAAATTCTTGGAGTATTGTAAAACAAAGTTTGATAAAAAGAGAATAACTCACATTGCAAGTTTAATTGAGCAGAGTTTAGCCTACTGATAAGCTTGTTTAACCTAATTCAAATAACAATGCACATGAACTAGGTTAGCAACTAATACAGCATTTACGATAACTCACGAGATTAAACCTTCACAACGAATGACAAAGTGCGATACTTAAACATCCATTGAATTCACAACGAATGACAAAGCATAACCCTAATGTGGGCAGCACTTAAACATCCATTGGATAGTTTTAATCGATCGGACATTGAATCGTAGCAGCGATTGAGTTATTACCCTGTTATCGCAGCAGAGGTTCAGGACAGTGTGTGTTTTGTAGTAAACGGCGTATAACTTAACGTATGTAAAGAAATTTTTCGTCGAAACATGCAAACAGTTCAAGTCCCAAGCCCCTGAATTTATAGCCTGATTTGGTACCTCCCGCGTGTCGCGACAGGATCCCCGGGATCTGTCGCGTGTCGTGGGGGAACCCAAAGTAGGGTAGGCTTGCTTTGTCACCTATTTAGCCCTGATGAGTCGACAGTTTTTCAATTTACGTGTTTTATAACCGTTTTCGAAGGATAAACATAATTAGGGAATACCCCCTTGAGTTTTAGGGGCCCGGATCCTGATTCCGATTGTTCTGAAAATTTTAGGATTTAGGCAGGATCACTTGGGGGTCTTAATTAGGGTTTCCTATTGTTTAAAATAAAATAATAAATAGGACTTTTGAAGAGAGTTGTTACATCCTCCCCACCTTAATAAAAATCTCGTCCTCGAGATTTATTGGAATAATTGAGGATATTTCTTCGTCATTTCTGATTCCAGCTCCCAAGTGTATTCTGGTCCTCTCTTAGAATCCCATTTAACCTTGACCAGCACTAGTCGTTTGTGCTTGAGAAATTTGATCTTTCGGTCTTCTATCTGCAGTGGCTTCTCAACAAATTTTAGCTTTTCATTTACCTCTACATCTTGAAGAGGTACTATTAGGGATTCGTCAGATAGACATTTCTTGAGGTTGGATACATGAAATACATCATGTACTCCTGCTAGTTCTTCGGGTAGTAATAAGCGATAGGCAACTGGTCCTATACGTTGGATCACTGGAAATGGTCCTATGTATCTTGGACTTAGTTTTCCTTTCTTACCGAATCGAACTACTCCTTTCCAAGGAGAAACTTTTAAGAGTACCTTGTCTCCAACTTGGAACTCTAGTGGCTTGCGTCGATTGTCGACATAGCTCTTTTGACGATCTCGAGCCGTCTTCAGTCGTTCCTTGATCTGAGTGATCTTGTCGGTAGTTTCTTGTACGATTTCGGGACCTGATAATTAACTTTCTCCTGTTTCTGCCCAGCAAATTGGAGTTCTGCACTTTCGTCCATATAGTGCTTCGAATGGGGCAGCTTCGATACTTGCATGATAACTATTATTATAGGATAATTCGATCAATGATAGGTGATCATCCCAGTTTCCACCAAAATCTATCACACATGCCCGGGGAATGTCTTCCAGGGTTTCTATTGTCCTTTCACTTTGCCCGTCTGTTTGAGGATGATATGCCGTACTTAAATTTAGTCGGGTTCCCATTGCTTCCTGGAAACTTGTCCAGAAATGGGAAGTGAAACGACTATCCCTATCTGATACAATGGAGAGTGGAACTCCATTAAGGACACTACTTCGTCGTATAACTTGGCTAACCTTTCCATATTAAAGGTTTCCTTCATGGGTAGAAAATGAGCTGACTTGGTTAGTCGATCCACAATCACCCAAATTGCATCATTACCTTTCCTGGTTTTGGGTAATTTAGTAACAAAGTCCATCGTTATGAGTTCCCATTTCCATACAGGAATTTCTAATTGTTGAAGTAGACCTGAAGGTTTCTGGTGTTCTGCTTTGACTTGTGAACAAGTAAGACACTTAGAAACATATCTAGCTATATCCTTTTTCATTCCTAACCACCAGAAATTATTCCTTAAATCTTGGTACATTTTATTGTTACCAGGATGCATGGTATACCTAGATTTATGAGCTTCTTCTAAAATCTTATCTCTTAATCCTCCTTGCTTAGGTACCCATATCCTTTTCTTATGGAATCTCCAAATTCCATCACTTCCTTGCTCTAATTCTTTTATTCGTTCTTTCATTTCTTCAGCATTATCCTTGATTGCTGTTTCCTGGACATTTTTCAGTTGTTCTATTAAATCTAACTGTAGATTTAATCTAAGAGCACGAACTCGTCGTTGTTTCTCATGATACTTACGACTTAAGGCATCTGCAACTACGTTTGCTTTTCCTTCGTGATACTGAATATCACAGTCGTAATCGCTTAGGATTTCCATCCATCTCCTTTGCCTCATGTTTAATTCTTTTTACCCAAATATGTATCTTAAGCTTTTATGATCCGTATAGACAGTGAACTTACTTCCATACAGATAATGTCTCCAAATCTAAAGGGCAAAAATTATGGCTCCTAATTCTAAGTCATGAGTCGTATAGTTTTCCTCGTGCTTTTTCAACTTCCTTGATGCATACGCAATTACCTTCTTGCGTTGCATTAGCACACATCCGAATCCTAGTTTTGAAGCATCACAGTATACTTCAAAATCTTCAGTCCCCTCTGGCAAAGCTAGGATTGGGGCATTTGTTAACTTTTGCTTTAGAATTTTAAACGCCTCTTCTTGCCTAGGTCCCCATTCAAACTTAACTGCTTTACAGGTTAGCTTAGTCAATGGCACTGCTATTTTAGAAAAATCCTTAATAAAGCGCCTATAGTATCCAACTAATCCTAAAAATTTTCGAATTTCCATAGCTGATTGGGGAACTTTCCATTTGATAATTGCTTCTATTTTGGAGGGATCTACATGAATACCTTCGTGGTTCACCATGTGTCCTAAAAATTGCACTTCTTGTAGCCAAAATTCACACTTCGAGAATTTGGCATAAAGCTTTTCCTTTCTTAACAAAGTTAAGAGTGCATGCAGGTGCTGACAATGTTCCTCCTAATTTTTGGAATAAATAAGTATATCGTCAATGAAGACAATTACAAATTTATCCAAATACGGTTTACAGATCCTATTCATCATGTTCATGAATGCTGCAGGTGCATTCGTTAGTCCGAAGGGCATGACTGTAAACTCGTAATGACCATACCTAGTTCTGAAAGCAGTTTTAGGTATGTCTTCGTCTTGTACCTTTAATTGATGGTATCCGGAGCGTAAGTCGATTTTAGAAAAATATCTAGCTCCTTGAAGTTGATCAAATAGGTCATCAATCCTAGGTAATGGGTATCGATTCTTAATTGTAACTTTATTCAGTTCTCTATAATCGATACACATTCGCATCGAACCATCCTTTTTCTTTACAAACAACACTGGAGCTCCCCAAGGAGAGGAACTAGGTTGTATGAATCCTTTACTTAGTAATTCATCTAACTGCTTTTTCAATTCTAACATTTCAGTGGGTGCTAACCGATAAGGTGCCTTGTCTATCGGTATAGTTCCAGAAATTAGATGAATCCTAAATTCTACTTCCCTATCGGGTGGTAATCCCGGAAGTTCTTCTGGGAATATATCTGGGTATTCTGAAACTACAGGAATTTCTTTAAGTTCTTTACCCTTAGTGCTAATGATTACTGAAATCATATACACTATTCCTTGCTTTCGTTCATAATTCGCAACTTTCATTACTGAAATGAACTTCATGGGTTTACTTGGCTTATCTCCTGCAATCACAATTACTTCTCCGGTGGGTGCGCGAATTTCTATGGAGTTCTTATCACACAGGATTCGAGCATGGTTGGCTACTAACCAATCCATTCCTAACACCACATCGAATCCAGCTAAATTCATAGGTAACATATTTGCAGAAAATTTATGACCTAAGAGTTCTATCTTTTCTTCTTGCAAAACCTTATCTATGTTAACAGAGTTTCCATCTGCCGTTTCGACTGGAAAAATCTGCCTAAGGTTGGTCAAAGGTAAATTAAGAGCTTGGCAGAATGAAGTATTGATAAAACTTTGGTTTGCACCAGAGTCAAATAATACTTTTGCATAAACGTTGTGAACAAGGAACGTACCAGCTATCACATCTGGAATGAGTTCTGCTTCTTGAGTGGTCAGCTGGAATGCTCTTACGTTCTTCTTAGTAGCTCCATCGGCCGTCTTGGTTTTGTTGTCTGCTGGTTTGACCAATTTGGGGCATTCGGGTCTGTAATGCCCAGTTTCTCCACAATTATAGCAGATCCTGGTCTTCTTTCTACAATCTTCCTCACGGTGTCCTACAACCTTGCAAAAGTTGCAGGTTTCATTGCATTTTCCAAAATGTTTCTTTCTGCAATTTTTGTAGAAAGGCGGAGTGGAAGATTGCCCAATTCCGCTCTTCTTGAATTTGCTATTATTACCCACACGAAATCCTTGGGTAATTTTCTGAGCTAATTCCTTCTTCCGGTTTTCATTTCTTGTGCGTACCAACTTGTCAGTTAGGGTGTTAGCTAATTCTACCGCATCGTCAACAGTGCGAGGTCTCGCAGCTTTAACGATATTACGGATTTCACCAATTAATCCCCAAATATAGCGGGAAATAAGTACCGGTTCTGGCGAAGCCAGGGTTTGTACTACTCTCGCATACTCGAAGAATGTCGAAGTATACCCTCGACAATCTACACCCATCATCCGATTATTCAGGAACTTATTCGCCATTTGTTCCTTTTCATATTCAGGACAGAATTTTCTTTCCATTAGTTGTTTAAATTTTTCCCAACTCATGGCGTAGGCCATGTTTCTTCCTAGGTAATAGGTATCGATTCTTAATTGTAACTTTATTCAGTTCTCTATAATCGATACACATTCGCATCGAACCATCCTTTTTCTTTACAAACAACACTGGAGCTCCCAAGGAGAGGAACTAGGTTGTATGAATCCTTTACTTAGTAATTCATCTAACTGCTTTTTCAATTCTAACATTTCAGTGGGTGCTAACCGATAAGGTGCCTTGGCTATCGGTATAGTTCCAGGAATTAGATGAATCCTAAATTCTACTTCCCTATCGGGTGGTAATCCCGGAAGTTCTTCTGGGAATATATCTGGGTATTCTGAAACTACAGGAATTTCCTTAAGTTCTTTACCCTTAGTGCTAATGATTACTGAAATCATATACACTATTCCTTGCTTTCGTTCATAATTCGCAACTTTCATTACTGAAATGAACTTCATGGGTTTACTTGGCTTATCTCCTGCAATCACAATTACTTCTCCGGTGGGTGCGCGAATTTCTATGGAGTTCTTATCACACAGGATTCGAGCATGGTTGGCTACTAACCAATCCATTCCTAATACCACATCGAATCCAGCTAAATTCATAGGTAACAGATTTGCAGAAAATTTATGACCTAAGAGTTCTATCTTTTCTTCTTGCAAAACCTTATCTATGTTAACAGAGTTTCCATCTGCCGTTTCGACTGTAAATATCTGCCTAAGGTTTGTCAAAGGTAAATTAAGAGCTTGGCAGAATGAAGTATTGATAAAACTTTGGTTTGCACCAGAGTCAAATAATACTTTTGCGTAAACGTTGTGAACAAGGTATGTCACACCCGACCACGTAAAACAACAAAACGTGGCGGAAACGTCGGGGAGTGTTGTAACAGAATCATTGTTTCATAACACATGGAAATTTGAATATTGTTTTATTGATTAAAAGTGTTACAATGTCTTGACAATCAAAGAAACATAACATAAATAACTAGTCTTGCATCTTTTATTGTCGCTAAGGCCCAAGTCCGCCTAAGTGTATCTTGATAAATCCTATGCATCATGTCCTGAAACACATGTGAAAATAGGTACGTCAGCATAAAAATGCCTGTGAGATACATAGGTTTTGTGAAAATAGAATTCATGACTTATGTTTATGAAAATGTTTAGTCATGAACCTTGTAATTTGCTTTGTCTTGTAAATCATTTGAAAAGTATAAACCAAATGATATATATGTATAAAAGAATAATACATGGTTAAGTAAATAACCAAGTAAAATGAGTTTATATCAGATAAGTCGTTTGTAAAACAATGTATTGTGAAAAGTATGTTATTTGTATAAAATGTTATATGTCTAAATTGAAATGGTTTAAATAACGCTACGATATGTAATACCATACAAACACTTATATATAGGAAGTACCAGCGGCGTATCCACCATGCTTGTATCATATTACACACGCCTCGTTACTTAAATCACTTACTCAAACCAAACCACCAAAGTAAAATGTTTATGTATAATCAAATGTCAAAATGTTTGTGTGAAAACCATGTCTAATGTCTATGTCTAATGTAAATCATGAATTTTGTATATCAATGTCAAAATGTTTATGTCTAATGTAAATCATGAATTGTGTGTATCAATGTCAAAATGTTTATGTCTAATGTAAATCATGAATCGTGTATATCAATGTCAAAATGTTTATGTCTAATGTAAATCATGTAATGTGTATCCAAAATATCGTGTATGGTAAATGAAATATATCAACTAAACCATATGTAAAATGCACAAAAACAAGGTATTGAAGTAAAACATGGTTTAAATCAAAGTTATGTTTTGTGGAACAAATGCATGCTATACTGATATAAACATCTATGCGGTATTGTGAAAATGCATACATCCAAGCCTTGTGACTGTGGCGATAAACCCCTAAACGAATTTAAAGGTCTATCTGTGTTATACCAAAATGTAAGCATGTGAAAACAATGCACTAAGTATGTAATCAAATGAACATACATAGCGTGAAATGTAATGTAACACAATGTACTAAGTATGCACACAATGGACATACATAGCATGAAATGTAGTGTAAAACGATGTACTATAAATGTACTAATGAACATAGCAAGTATATGATGTGAAAACATGGAAAGCATGAAAGTAACAAGTAGGCACATGTGTTTCACCCCAAAATAGTTTAAAACGGTAAAGAGGGGTCTATGTACTCACTTGGGATTGCTTAGTAGTCCTTGAGTAACAACCAAACAATGCTAGAGATCACGGAAATCAAACGGTACCTAATATAGGTAACTATGTTAATATACCGAACCTATACCGGAGGATCGGATAGAATGAGGGCTCGTAAACCAAATGAGTATGGGAACTCATGTAATATGGTTTTAACAAAGCCTACATACTACAATGAAACCTAACCTAAGTGCTTACGACCCATTACGACCCGTTTAGGTAGCTTATGCTACTTTAACGCGTCGTTCGCGTAAAACACGTTCGGAACGCCTAACTAGTCCTATGACAAGTAAAATATGCCTTAACATGTCTAATATTGTTGCCAAATCAGTTTAGATGTTAAAAGTTATGTTACATATGCTTAAAAATGAATTTTGGCGTAAAAAGGGCATTTTGGTAATTTACCTAAGGCACATGTGTTTCACCCCAAAATAGTTTGAAAACGGTAAAAGAGGGGTCTATGTACTCACTTGGGATTGCTTAGTAGTCCTTGAGTAACAACCAAACAATGCTAGAGATCACGGAAATCAAACGGTACCTAATATAGGTAACTGTGTTAATATACCGGACCTATCCGGAGGATCGGATAGAATGAGGGCTCGTAAACCAAATGAGTATGGGAACTCATGTAATATGGTTTTAACAAAGCCTACATACTACAATGAAACCTAACCTAAGTGCTTACGACCCATTACGACCCGTTTAGGTAGCTTATGCTACTTTAACGCGTCATTCACGTAAAACACGTTCGGAACGCCTAACTAGTCCTATGACAAGTAAAATATGCCTTAACATGTCTAATATTGTTGCCAAATCAGTTTAGATGTTAAAAGTTATGTTACATATGCTTAAAAATGAATTTTGGCGTAAAAAGGGCATTTTGGTAATTTACCTAAGGCATATAAACTACCTATCATACAACTACTTAACGAAGCGACCATAAGCTATAACCTCGGAAGGTTATTCCCTATATACTATGGTCACCTAATGTGTTTGGTCGGATCCTAATGATCGACCAAACAGGTCGGGTTCGAAAGTATAAACGATTGTTTAGATCGCTTACCTTACGACCCTATATAAGCACTAAACTAAAAGTGACGAGCTAAGCATGTTAAAACATGCTTAACTAAGTTTAGAAAACAAGTTTGGTATCAAAACAAACGGTTTTGATACCTAAGAGTAGTTTGGTTACAAAATACGCAAGAATACGCATTTTGGCCGAAACTACGACTCGTCACTGAGCCTAGATAACGTGGTAATCAGTAGGTATAGCCACTAGGGACTATAACCATCGTGATTACGCTCACGTTAGGAAGTTCAAACGAACTTCGCGTTGACCATAAACTGGTCAATGCAGAAAGTCAAACATAGTTTGACTTTAACGCTAAAACGAATGAAAAGAACGAAAGAACACTTACAAAGGGTCCCTGCAAGTTTGATCTTCCAAGTAATCTCAGGTAGGAAGTGTATAAACACAACCACTTAGAGAAAAACTCAGAATTCAAGTGGGTTTTGAGTTGGGAACTTGGGGGTATTAATAGGATTCCTTGAACCGTTAAGATTGTTTATCGTAAAACGTGATTCAATCTCATCCCTACACTTGTTGTAACACTAAGGTACTTCAAAATGGCCCCCCATGATCAGGTATCAACATGTGGTATTGAGTTTAAGAGTGCTTAACAGTTGTAACCAGCTGTTAACCACTTTCTGAGGTTCTGGAAGGTCGTTACGGACCGTAAGGGTGAGGTCTTACGGGTCCGTAAGCCAGTAACTTTGCTGAAATGACAGTTTTGGTCCCTACAGCTCCAAACTTGGTTTTCGATGCATTTTTGACACGTTTATGCCCCGTTAACCCCATTTCAAAGCTCTAAAATGAAGTAAAGTATAGGGAACTTAAAATGTGCTCAAAAATATCTTGGATGTCAGTTCGTTTGGCCGTACGATTGCGTTGTTCGGTTAATTACGACGGAAGTCGTAACGGACGCAAAAACGGTCCAAATTACGCGACGAATGGATTTTTCTTATGCCAAACACTAAAATAAAATATTTTAGTGCTTACATAAATTTTTGGATGTCCGGATGTATTCAGAACGTAAGTTATGCGCGAAAGTGCAAACCTGTGCACCTTTTGACGGTTTTAGTCCCTGAATGACCCAAAAGTTTATTTTAGCACACCGAACCCCTCAAAGCCTATTTCTAAGCTATGTAAAGGATATTTATGGTATGTTTAACTCATGGTCATGTTCTGGAATGTCTGTTACAGTTCAATTCGGCGTACTTTCGCAGTTTGTCGAATTTAGTCCCTGTAAGCGATTAAACTTGATTTTGTCATACCAAAGCCTTCAAAACTTATTTCTAAGTTATGTAAAGGTTATTTAAGGTATGTGAAGCCTATTTCACTATTCTGGAGTGTTCGTTGCATTAAACTGGTTATATTTACGCATCAGTGCGCGTATAACCTTCCAGAAAGCGATTTAGAGCCCGAAATCGAACAAGAATTGATATGTGCAAATGATACACATATTTGTACAAATCCCAAGTATGAAATACAATATTTCATTGGTTTGGTATTTGTTTGATGGTCGCAGTGACCCAGGTGTCACAGTCTCCCCTACTTTAGGAAATTTCGTCCCGAAATTTATTCAGAGGAAACTTGTGAGAGCTTGAAACATGAAGTTGAAAAGATCAAACCACACTGGTTAGAGTCCTGAACTTCTAGTAACTTTACAATAAGATCATGCTTGCAATGTGAGAGGGACACTTATATACAAGTATATAAAGTGTCATTGGTGCGTCCACCGTACCTCTATTACATTGTTCACATTTCGTTATGGTTGTCACTATCGGTTCTTACACATAATAAGTCTTACCGAGGTTTCCGTGCACTGAACTTCGCAATTATGTATGCATCCATAATTACGTAATTCCTTGCATAGTCACGTAGTGCATCTTATAATGTGAAAGGGAAGAAAGCAATGAACGAGCTTGTGATGATTGTGACTAGACCACCATAGGGTCCTTTTAATTAAATCAATAAATGATTTAAATAGACTACCAAGGAGTCCGTTTAGCTACATCAGCGCATGTCATTTTTAACCAGATTCTGATTCAATCTTTTTTACTAGACCACTAGGAGGGTCTCTTATGAATCATGGAGTGGTACTATATAATCCAAGGGTCTTAACTAACACGTAGAAGCCCACTAAGGATTTAGGGTAGTACCTTTTTGAATATCCTTCTACGAATCCCTCATATGAAGATACGAAAGGTTCTACGAGGATTTGGATAACGAATATCCAGAGTATACAAAAACACAAAAATGCATAAAAGAACACACAAAGTGCATAAACACATAATCACACAATTGTTTAACTTGATTTTAGATTTGTTATCATTTTGTTAATTTGGTCTGCTAACTGTGCACATGTATTCAAAGCACACCAGGTATCCAATCATTGGTTTTCTCAATGTATACCGAGGCATGCTTTTCATATGTGGCTGGCTTTTAAAAATAAGTTAAAGACACAGGATAGGATGGCAGTTTGGGAAGCAGGTAGCCAAACAAATCTGAACCTTATGTGCTGTCCGTTATGCATTTTTGACCGGGATAGTCGTGATCATTTATTTTTTCAATGCAACTTCTCGGCTCAAGTGTGGAATAAAGTAAAGAAGCTGGTAAAGTTGACGAATGTGAATACTACTTGGTCTTCAGTTTTAACTTGGGTGGAACAACACTCCAGATCAAAGAATGTTGATCACATTGTGTGTAAGTTGGTGATAGCGGCCGCTTTGTACTATATTTGGCAAGAAAGGAATAACAGGCTTTTCAATAATAATAATAGGTCTGTAGATCAAGTTTCTGAGAAGGTTATAGGATCGGTTCGGTTACGGTTGATGGGATTTAGATTCCGTGTGAGCTCGGCAAGGGAAAGGATTTTCAAGGCTTGGCAGATTGAAGATAGCAACTACGATTTAATGGACCCGGGCTAGTAGTTTTTCGGGTCTTGGTTTCTGTCGTTAGCTTTGCTTTGGCTGTCTTGTGTTTTGGTTGTCTTGTTTAGTTTGTTTTGTTGATGGATTGTGTTGTGTGGAGTCCTAGGCTTGGCATGTCAAGTCTAGTTGGTATGTCGTTTTGACATACCCTTGTTATTATTTGGTTTCATCTATAAAATTCATCGGGGTAACCCTTTACCCAAAAAAAAGAATCTAACTATAAAGATAGAAAGATCTTTTAAAGGGAAAATTCGATTTCGATTATAAGGAACCGAAATGTTTTTTTTTTTTTTTTTTTTTTTTTTTTTTTTTTGGGTAAAGGGTTACCCCGGTGATTCTATATATTCACAAATCAAAAAACACAAGTAGTGTAGCCTGTCTACACTAGTTCATTCATGAGACATGCCCCATGAACGTAGAACAAAGAAACCAGAAACCAACCAAAACGAAAAACAAATAGTCACAACTAGACTACAATCTAGACAGATGCGAAAGAAACAAGAAAACTAATCAGCCACCCTCATCTTCCACTTGTTCTCCTCGAATCTCCCACTCTTCACGAAGTTTCCTCACACTTGAAGTGTTCTTCAGTTTAGCTCCCATCAACTTGTAACGGACCGTGTTTAAAATAATCTCACTAAGTTTCTCCGGGGGTCTCAACTGGTTTTTAAAAGTTCTGGCATTTCGTTCTTGCCAAATGAAGTACACGGCAGCCGCAACTAGAACTTTTGCAGTGTAATTTCTAGCCGTTTTAGACCGAACACGAACCAGCAACCAATCCAAAATCTCATTCCAATTCGGACTAACATCTCCCATGTTTACCTTGCTTCGAATGTTATACCAAACTTGAGCCGAGTAATCGCATTCAAAAAATAAATGCGGGTGCGAGTCATAATTTTGATAACATAACATGCAACACATCATATTCATGTTTTTCCTCCTCGAGAAATCCCACTCTAGAATCTTATCTTGAGTCAAAAGCTTACCTTTAAGAACCAGCCACATCAAGAAAGAATGACGAGGAATAGACTGAGCAAACCAAACAATCCTACACCAATTTACTTCCGGAGCCGTGTAACGAACCGACTGCCACACGCAAGTAGTAGAGAACTCCATAGTATCACTACCTTCTCTCCATAACAATCTATCTTGTTTCGATGTAGTTAACTGAATCTGATCTAACTGAATGAGAACTGAAAACATATCTCTCCAAGCCAACGGCCACGCCCAAGACCCATTCGAATAAATGTTAGCCACAGAATCTTCCAGTTTCAAATCTGCATCTTTAATGGTTCTAGGCGAAATAAATTCCGCAAGCGGCCCTATATCACTCCAGTAATCAAACCACGCCGAAGTGTTAGCCCCATTACCTAACTCTGACCATAAATGGTTTCTCATAATAGGCCGCATCTGCATTAGTTTTCTCCAAGACCAACAACAATTAGCAGGGGTTTTGCACATCCAGAAGCTCTTGCCTTTTAATCTGTATCTGTGCACCCAATCCACCCATAAAGACTCCCTTTTAGAAACGATGCTCCAGATATGATAAGACATGAGAGCCTTATTCATATCCCCTATCCGTCTAATACCCAACCCTCCTTCAAATTTTGGAGTGCAAACAGTTTTCCAAGAGACTTTAGATTTACCTTTAGAATACGAACTCTCTTGAGACCATAGGAAGTTACGCATACAAGCTTCAAGTTCGAGAACAATACGAATCGGTAACATGAACACAGAAGACCAGTAAATGTGCATAGCTGAGAGAACAGAAGTTATAAGTTGAAGTCTTCCAGCAAACGAAAGCAACTTATTCCTCCAATGTGTTATACGATTTTGAAGCCTATCCACAAGCACTCGACAATCACTATAACCAAGTTTAGACGAGATCAAAGGCACCCCCAAATATTTAACTGGCAACTTACCTTCGACAAAAGGCATCAGATCCAAAATAGCATTTTTGACAAGGCCATTGACATTACAAAAGAAAATCGTACTCTTCTGGTTACTCGGCTGTAAACCCGACATCTTAGTGAACTTAGAAAGAGATTGCATTATGCACCTCGCCGAATTCACTTCACCTCTAGCGAACAAGAACAAATCGTCCGCAAAACAAAGATTAATAAGCTGCTGTTTCTCGCATTTATTATGAAATTTAAAAGAAGAATCAATGCGAACCGCATGCTTAAGAATAGCCGTCGGAACCTCCATAACTAAGGTAAACAGATAAGGGGAGATAGGATCCCCTTGCCTTAAACCCCGTTTACCCTTAAAAAAACCATGCACCGAGCCATTCACACACATAGAAAAAGAAGCAGTGGAGACACATACCATTATCCATGCAATCATCTTTTCTTTAAACCCAAAACCAAGTAAAGCACTTTTTAGAAACCTCCAATCAACAGTGTCATAAGCTTTTTGAATATCCACTTTAAAGGCACACCTTGGAGGACCCACATTCCTATGATAATTATGCAATAACTCTTGAGTCAATAGAATGTTATCAGAAATTCGCCTCCCTGGAATAAAAGCCGATTGATTAATACTAACAATTTCATTCAGCGCCCCTTTAATTCTATCCGCAATAATTTAGGAACCGAAATGTTCGAATTAAGGTACACAAGGAATCCAATTAAGGACTCTGATTTGAATGATAACCATCCACAAGGGTCTAATTGTGAAGATAAAAAGATCCCATATTGATTTTAGAAGTTGAAGATGTTTTGAAACCTTGCACTGGATGTGCTTAAGTCAAAACATGAAGTAAAAATACTTATGAAGTTGAGATGCTAGATATGCCAAGGCGACATATGAAGCGAAATTTGAAGGTTAAGTCAATGTATGAGGTAAATATTTTTGAAAACTATGCGTGGGGTTCTTTTAAAAAAAATGTGTTCAATGTTTTTGAAACCTTATGTATAATACTTTTGAAATCATAAAGTAGGTGTACTAGGTAGGCATATTTATAAAATGTTTTAAAATCATGCGAGATGAAATTTTTGAAATTTTGTATGAGGTTTCTGAAAATATGAAAAATGCTTTTCGAAATCATGCACTTGATAAGAAAATGTATTGTGTTAATATTGTTTTCAGACTATATGAAACATTTTGAAATTATGAAGGTTGTTTTTTAAAACATAGACAATGTCCTTGAAATCATGGAGGTTGTTTTTGAAAACATATGTTATGCATGTTGAAAAAAAATCAGAACGTAATGGGTTTAAGATTTGAAAATATCCTTAGTTATCTAACCAAGGATTTCAAAGGCACATGTGCAAAAGCACGATCACTCGTAATGTCACTTTATTTTCTGTACTTTGTTTCTTAGAGTGAAACGAGTACTTAGAATTTTCCAAGGGAATCATGAGCAAACACAAGAATGGGAAATATTCACGAGAGTAGTTTGTAAGGAACATAGTTCCTTAATGTAGGTATTATAGGGAAATGCCATACACATGTAACTACACTTGTATATCAGAATTTGTGATCAACGATTTATTTATAAACAAAACAGATTGTTTCACATTACAGGAAAATAGAAGAAACAAAAGCATAAGACAACAACATCTTCTAATCAGCCGACTGCTCATCCGTGGGTTGGATTTGCCTTAGCAAGCTTTAGGCATTTATTCACGAAATGACCCATCTTGCCACAGTTGTAGCACGATCCAGGCGGGAAGCGAGCTTGAGCAGGATTGGCTTGTGGTTGATTTGGACCACCTTGGTTCGGGTTACATCGATAAGCACTTGCCAGGTGACCAACTCGCCCACATGATACACACAGACGACACTGTAAGTGAGCTTGGTGATGCCCATTACATTTGTCGCATATTGGTGCCGTTCCCTTGTATTGCTTCTTAGCAGGTGGTGTTGCCTCCCGGATGGGTCCTGCTTGATTTGGTACAGCTGCAGTTGAGCAAACCCTTGCTGTATGACCTATAAGTCCACAAATCTGGCATTTGCGACACTTCACACTAGCATGATGATGAAGGTTACTTTGGTTGCACAAGGGTGCGTGTCACACCCCCAAAATCCACAAGCGGAGTATCACCGCATGGAGGCGTGACTGACCAGGATCCAGCCACCAATCATATTGAACAATGTATTTAGAATAAATAAAATCCAACCACACAATATAATTGGTGTTCAAAAACCAGTTAACCAAGTTCAAGTTAATTAGCGGAAGCATAAAACGAAAAACCAAAATAAAAGTTCAATGAGTTTAAATGTAACGTGGCACACAACCGTCCATGCTCCACAACGACTCCTCCTGCTCGTGCAAGCTCCAAAGATACCTAACGACCTGCAAGGCATGTAACAACGAGTCAACAACAAAGTTGAGCGAGTTCACAGTTGGTGTTCTTTGTTAGGTTGTTTCAAAAACATTGAGTTCGTTTGTAAGTAGTAAGTTAATCCGTTTACCCTGTTTCCCAAACCTATCCATAGTTGGTGGGGGCTTCCCCATGTTAACCACTAGACCTGTTTACCATATCGACCACTGACTGAAGTAAGTTGGTGCCCTAGCGTCAATGTCTATCATCATTGACGTGCCCAGATCCATTAGTTCACGCCCGTCCTCTGCGGCACGGTGTGAGGCTTGTCAAACCTAAATAGCGCTATCTAACTAATGACCCGCTCGCCATTGGCCCGGCGATTAAGTCGATATAAAAGGAGGGACTTCATGATAGAGAGTTTTGGTCTAGTATCCGTGTTGTCACCCTTCAGTGAAGAGGGTGTGTACGTAATCCCCAAACCAGGAGATTACGCAGGTTCCGATTATATTCTTATCACATGTTGTCACCCTTCAATAAAGAGGGTGTGTACGTGTTCCAAACCAGGAGATCACGCAGTTTCCGTTCAAATCCTTTACCCATTCCCAACCCCTGGGAATCCCATGCCTTGTAGAAAGTGTGAACTCACCTTGGTTTGCTCGGTTGGACTCTTAAAAGAAAATAGCTAACAGACAGGGTTGATCAATCACGCCCTATTTATGGTTACCAAGTTTTAATCAGATTCGTATACAAGTACTTCACGTATTGGCACACATTACAGATCAAACAGCATACCAGGTACCACACATCACATAAGTACACGTATAGCACAAGTATCACGTATTCATAATTAAATCACACAATATATCACTAGTAATTCGGTTTACATTCAAGTACACACGCTAATTGTGACAAGCAATCATGCATCATAATTTAACCGATTATCTTCATGTAATCATCTAACAGGTATCTGGGCCTCACACGAGTTCATTATAAGGGTGCGGCCCATTGTTTATTCAATATTCTGTGTAGCCCAAAACGACATGTCATCTACAAGTGCATGTGTGTGTAGTCCATTGAAGCCCAGATTCAATTTATTAACATAACTCAATGTTAATACTAGTTTAGCACTTTGAGTTGTAACAGCCCACTAGACTTCGGCCCACTCCAACTACACCCATGTTCATTTACGAATTAAACACACATATTCTGTTGTTGATTTAGAACAATTTGTGTCATGAACATTACAAGCTTTTTAAGTGTATGAGTAGTAATTCCCTAACCCCTAATCCTTATTTTAATCCATTGTGCTCAAATCTGTTTTGCCAACACCAGTGCAGCCCATATAGCATTTAAAGTCCACTAACTAAACATGTGATCAATTCAAAGACTCATGACATAAGCATGCCACCTACTGATGTGTTTAATGCAAATGGTGTGTGTGTGGTTTGACCAAGTCACCCCTTTTCAATTCCCTATGTAACCGTCCCACTAACTCATACCTCTAATTCACATGCTTCATGTATACTTAATCTATATGTTGATCGAGATCAATATATGACAAAATCATTCAATCCCAATCCTCAAATATTCATCATTCACATGTGATTATTCATCCATTTACATAACAGTTTATTATCAATACAATTTATTACAATACATTAATCATGCCACACCATACATATATTGCAACCTAAACCATTAATAATAATGTAAGCATACATCAAACCAAGAAATCATACTTCAACCCTTCTTTCCAAGTTTGTAACCCATATCAGAAGGTCATACATATCACCAACTATCATGCATTCCTAACTTTTAATATCTAATAACAACATATTCGCAAATAATCTCTCAACTGATTCTCATAACAAGTTGGTAATAATTACAACAGGAAATCTAAAAGGATGTTTAATATAATCCTAACAACATGCGATCAAATCATACACAACAAGACTAACAATACAAATTAAACATAATAATTCACTAACCCAACAAGCTTGATCCAAGAATGTAATGTCTCGAAGGGTGGGGGAAGGGGTCTGCCTCACGTACGAATTGGAAGAAGTAGGGTTTCTTTAGTTTGAGTTTTGTGGTAAGTCACCACATGATATTACGTTCAAATAATAATATGGATTGTGGGCGATTTATGCTTTAACCGAGTGGGCTTAAGCCTGGCGGCCCAATACTATTTGGAACCAGCTTAAAGTAGTTCATTAAGGACTTATAGTATAGACACGGCCCAACCATATTATCGATACAAGGATTGACCCATTTAGTCCTATGATATGTAACATATACCACCATGTTTTACGTTTTACGTTTAGGGGATTTGTTAGGGTTACGAGTGTTGAGTGAAAAGAATAACATACTTACATGTAATGAAGTTATAACGCCCTACTACGTTTTACATTGAAAAGAGAAAATGGAAAGTTAAGGTCACAAGATTAGACGACACTAACCTTGGAAGTTAGGGTTGTCACATCATCCCCAACTTGAAAGAAATTTCGTCCCGAAATTTAGCATGCGGTTACTGAGGAAGCTAGTTGTGTTGTGTTGTTTCCTGGTTTTCTTGGGGTGTCACATCATCCCCCCGTTGGTTTGGAATTTCGTCCCGAAATTCTGTAGTAGCTTCAGCCTCAGTAGTGGTTGCACTGTTTCCGAACAACTGGGGATACTTGAGTTTCATTTGATCTTCTCGTTCCCAGGTAAACTCTGGGCCACGACGGGAGTTCCAACGAACTCGAACAAGAGATATTCTAGTGTGCTTGAGGACCTTAACGTCTCGGTCCGGGATTTCAACTGGTTCCTCGACAAATCGCAACTGATCGTCGATAGTGAGCTCCTTCAAAGGAACTATGAGGGTCTCATCTGACAGACATTTCTTCAGATTTGACACGTGAAATACGTTGTGAACTCCACCGAGTTCTGCTGGTAGGCTCAGTTTGTAGGCCACTTTGCCTATTTTCTCTATGATTTCGAACGGTCCGACGTAACGCGGATTGAGTTTGCCTCGTTTGCCAAAACGAACTACACCTTTCCAAGGTGAGACTTTGAGTAGCACTCTATCCCCAACCTGGAATTCGAGTGGTTTCATTGTTTTCGCCATCAGCCGATTCCATAACAGGTTAGGTTCCAAGAAGCATCAGGGTTAAGCAGAATAGTGGCGAAGTGATTAGTCACCAAGAACACGTAGGCTACCATGTTGTTATAATCCCGGCGTCGCCCACGCCAATCCCTAATGTCCCTCTATGAGCATCATTTCCCGTGTTGTTGTACTCGTTGCGAGGATTTCCAGTACGGCCGTCGTTCCCTTGGTTGTTGTCGTTGAATTTAACATTGGCCACTCCATGCCGTAAGCACCTTCACTTTCCATACTGTTGGTTACCATTACAAATACCTTGTTGTTGCCGTGACCGTTGCCTCTAATGCTGTTGTTTGAAACGAAGCTCTACGACTCTTCACCATCAAGGTCCATCTTTTCACATTCTGAGCCACGTCCTAACGCGTTACTCACTGTGCTGGCAGTCACACCTTCCATACTACCATCAGCTGTCCTCACTTATGCCCCGATTGATTCATAAGAGTTGACTCCCATGAGTTGCTGACAAGGGTTAAGGATTCGTTTGAAGCCAATTCGCTGGTGCTCATTGCCGGTAATCAGGGTCGTCAAAGTACTGAGGTCGGTAAAGTGCTACGCTCATCTTCCTGTCCATCGATGTTGCAAGTGGTTCGAGTAATACTCAGTATGTTGCGGGAGTGTTGCAGAAGTGATCGCACTTCAGAATCTGAGGCGTCAATACATGAGTTCCAACAAACGAAGAGGAAAAAAAAAAGAAACGTATCGATCATTTGACGCTGCGACATCCTACTCAGGGACGTTCGTATAAGCACCTAACATTCTACACGGTTCGCTAGGTGTTCAGATGGGTGTTCAGGTAATACTCGATAGCATCGAGATTCGAAAGGATCCAGAGATGAATGAAAAGTTCACATTCGAGTAGGGGACAATCACTGCTATGACCCCTATAGGTTTGTTATGTTTCACATCGGTCAAATAACGGAACGAAACCCCTTTTCCACTTGTCAAGGCTCACTGGGACTCGCATGCACCCCACATTATTATTATGTGTGCACCCACAATAATATTGCGATTTGCATGCTCATCTCAGTTCCTCCTAACTCATGTCAAATGGTTCCTCAAACTCAGATGTCAAACGGAGGTCGTCAATGTAATAAGATCACAAAAACCTAAGGACTATGGCATACTATCAACGCATCATAAGGTGAGCAAGCAATCCATGCCATCTTGCTATAGTGACGAGTGTGCGTTCGTGTGTTTCGTCATAAACAAATGTGTATTGTCACATCAAAGGAAACATGGGTGAGAGAGGTTCGCGAAAGTGCGATGACAGAAGAGAGTAAGCACACAAGTGTTTTCAAACAATAGTTGTTACGTTTATCTAAGCATATCACGAGCAAAGTTCTATGTAACTAGCAAGTAGGCAATATAAACATAAATCATATCACCTATAGTGTGGAGTCTTGCACGTGGAGTGAAGCGTCGTTGTGGATCGTTGAGCACTGTACAGGTTATAGTCTGGTTTTATCAAAAAGCTTTTCCCCTTTTTAAAACCAAGTTCACTATAACCAATGGCTCTGATACCAATCTGTCACACCCCCAAAATCCACAAGCGGAGTATCACCGCATGGAGGCGTGACTGACCAGGATCCAGCCACCAATCATATTGAACAATGTATTTAGAATAAATAAAATCCAACCACACAATATAATTGGTGTTCAAAAACCAGTTAACCAAGTTCAAGTTAATTAGCGGAAGCATAAAACGAAAAACCAAAATAAAAGTTCAATGAGTTTAAATGTAACGTGGCACACAACCGTCCATGCTCCACAACGACTCCTCCTGCTCGTGCAAGCTCCAAAGATACCTAACGACCTGCAAGGCATGTAACAACGAGTCAACAACAAAGTTGAGCGAGTTCACAGTTGGTGTTCTTTGTTAGGTTGTTTCAAAAACATTGAGTTCGTTTGTAAGTAGTAAGTTAATCCGTTTACCCTGTTTCCCAAACCTATCCATAGTTGGTGGGGGCTTCCCCATGTTAACCACTAGACCTGTTTACCATATCGACCACTGACTGAAGTAAGTTGGTGCCCTAGCGTCAATGTCTATCATCATTGACGTGCCCAGATCCATTAGTTCACGCCCGTCCTCTGCGGCACGGTGTGAGGCTTGTCAAACCTAAATAGCGCTATCTAACTAATGACCCGCTCGCCATTGGCCCGGCGATTAAGTCGATATAAAAGGAGGGACTTCATGATAGAGAGTTTTGGTCTAGTATCCGTGTTGTCACCCTTCAGTGAAGAGGGTGTGTACGTAATCCCCAAACCAGGAGATTACGCAGGTTCCGATTATATTCTTATCACATGTTGTCACCCTTCAATAAAGAGGGTGTGTACGTGTTCCAAACCAGGAGATCACGCAGTTTCCGTTCAAATCCTTTACCCATTCCCAACCCCTGGGAATCCCATGCCTTGTAGAAAGTGTGAACTCACCTTGGTTTGCTCGGTTGGACTCTTAAAAGAAAATAGCTAACAGACAGGGTTGATCAATCACGCCCTATTTATGGTTACCAAGTTTTAATCAGATTCGTATACAAGTACTTCACGTATTGGCACACATTACAGATCAAACAGCATACCAGGTACCACACATCACATAAGTACACGTATAGCACAAGTATCACGTATTCATAATTAAATCACACAATATATCACTAGTAATTCGGTTTACATTCAAGTACACACGCTAATTGTGACAAGCAATCATGCATCATAATTTAACCGATTATCTTCATGTAATCATCTAACAGGTATCTGGGCCTCACACGAGTTCATTATAAGGGTGCGGCCCATTGTTTATTCAATATTCTGTGTAGCCCAAAACGACATGTCATCTACAAGTGCATGTGTGTGTAGTCCATTGAAGCCCAGATTCAATTTATTAACATAACTCAATGTTAATACTAGTTTAGCACTTTGAGTTGTAACAGCCCACTAGACTTCGGCCCACTCCAACTACACCCATGTTCATTTACGAATTAAACACACATATTCTGTTGTTGATTTAGAACAATTTGTGTCATGAACATTACAAGCTTTTTAAGTGTATGAGTAGTAATTCCCTAACCCCTAATCCTTATTTTAATCCATTGTGCTCAAATCTGTTTTGCCAACACCAGTGCAGCCCATATAGCATTTAAAGTCCACTAACTAAACATGTGATCAATTCAAAGACTCATGACATGAGCATGCCACCTACTGATGTGTTTAATGCAAATGGTGTGTGTGTGGTTTGACCAAGTCACCCCTTTTCAATTCCCTATGTAACCGTCCCACTAACTCATACCTCTAATTCACATGCTTCATGTATACTTAATCTATATGTTGATCGAGATCAATATATGACAAAATCATTCAATCCCAATCCTCAAATATTCATCATTCACATGTGATTATTCATCCATTTACATAACAGTTTATTATCAATACAATTTATTACAATACATTAATCATGCCACACCATACATATATTGCAACCTAAACCATTAATAATAATGTAAGCATACATCAAACCAAGAAATCATACTTCAACCCTTCTTTCCAAGTTTGTAACCCATATCAGAAGGTCATACATATCACCAACTATCATGCATTCCTAACTTTTAATATCTAATAACAACATATTCGCAAATAATCTCTCAACTGATTCTCATAACAAGTTGGTAATAATTACAACAGGAAATCTAAAAGGATGTTTAATATAATCCTAACATCATGCGATCAAATCATACACAACAAGACTAACAATACAAATTAAACATAATAATTCACTAACCCAACAAGCTTGATCCAAGAATGTAATGTCTCGAAGGGTGGGGGAAGGGGTCTGCCTCACGTACGAATTGGAAGAAGTAGGGTTTCTTTAGTTTGAGTTTTGTGGTAAGTCACCACATGATATTACGTTCAAATAATAATATGGATTGTGGGCGATTTATGCTTTAACCGAGTGGGCTTAAGCCTGGCGGCCCAATACTATTTGGAACCAGCTTAAAGTAGTTCATTAAGGACTTATAGTATAGACACGGCCCAACCATATTATCGATACAAGGATTGACCCATTTAGTCCTATGATATGTAACATATACCACCATGTTTTACGTTTTACGTTTAGGGGATTTGTTAGGGTTACGAGTGTTGAGTGAAAAGAATAACATACTTACATGTAATGAAGTTATAACGCCCTACTACGTTTTACATTGAAAAGAGAAAATGGAAAGTTAAGGTCACAAGATTAGACGACACTAACCTTGGAAGTTAGGGTTGTCACATCATCCCCAACTTGAAAGAAATTTCGTCCCGAAATTTAGCATGCGGTTACTGAGGAAGCTAGTTGTGTTGTGTTGTTTCCTGGTTTTCTTGGGGTGTCACATCATCCCCCCGTTGGTTTGGAATTTCGTCCCGAAATTCTGTAGTAGCTTCAGCCTCAGTAGTGGTTGCACTGTTTCCGAACAACTGGGGATACTTGAGTTTCATTTGATCTTCTCGTTCCCAGGTAAACTCTGGGCCACGACGGGAGTTCCAACGAACTCGAACAAGAGATATTCTAGTGTGCTTGAGGACCTTAACGTCTCGGTCCGGGATTTCAACTGGTTCCTCGACAAATCGCAACTGATCGTCGATAGTGAGCTCCTTCAAAGGAACTATGAGGGTCTCATCTGACAGACATTTCTTCAGATTTGACACGTGAAATACGTTGTGAACTCCACCGAGTTCTGCTGGTAGGCTCAGTTTGTAGGCCACTTTGCCTATTTTCTCTATGATTTCGAACGGTCCGACGTAACGCGGATTGAGTTTGCCTCGTTTGCCAAAACGAACTACACCTTTCCAAGGTGAGACTTTGAGTAGCACTCTATCCCCAACCTGGAATTCGAGTGGTTTCATTGTTTTCGCCATCAGCCGATTCCATAACAGGTTAGGTTCCAAGAAGCATCAGGGTTAAGCAGAATAGTGGCGAAGTGATTAGTCACCAAGAACACGTAGGCTACCATGTTGTTATAATCCCGGCGTCGCCCACGCCAATCCCTAATGTCCCTCTATGAGCATCATTTCCCGTGTTGTTGTACTCGTTGCGAGGATTTCCAGTACGGCCGTCGTTCCCTTGGTTGTTGTCGTTGAATTTAACATTGGCCACTCCATGCCGTAAGCACCTTCACTTTCCATACTGTTGGTTACCATTACAAATACCTTGTTGTTGCCGTGACCGTTGCCTCTAATGCTGTTGTTTGAAACGAAGCTCTACGACTCTTCACCATCAAGGTCCATCTTTTCACATTCTGAGCCACGTCCTAACGCGTTACTCACTGTGCTGGCAGTCACACCTTCCATACTACCATCAGCTGTCCTCACTTATGCCCCGATTGATTCATAAGAGTTGACTCCCATGAGTTGCTGACAAGGGTTAAGGATTCGTTTGAAGCCAATTCGCTGGTGCTCATTGCCGGTAATCAGGGTCGTCAAAGTACTGAGGTCGGTAAAGTGCTACGCTCATCTTCCTGTCCATCGATGTTGCAAGTGGTTCGAGTAATACTCAGTATGTTGCGGGAGTGTTGCAGAAGTGATCGCACTTCAGAATCTGAGGCGTCAATACATGAGTTCCAACAAACGAAGAGGAAAAAAAAAAGAAACGTATCGATCATTTGACGCTGCGACATCCTACTCAGGGACGTTCGTATAAGCACCTAACATTCTACACGGTTCGCTAGGTGTTCAGATGGGTGTTCAGGTAATACTCGATAGCATCGAGATTCGAAAGGATCCAGAGATGAATGAAAAGTTCACATTCGAGTAGGGGACAATCACTGCTATGACCCCTATAGGTTTGTTATGTTTCACATCGGTCAAATAACGGAACGAAACCCCTTTTCCACTTGTCAAGGCTCACTGGGACTCGCATGCACCCCACATTATTATTATGTGTGCACCCACAATAATATTGCGATTTGCATGCTCATCTCAGTTCCTCCTAACTCATGTCAAATGGTTCCTCAAACTCAGATGTCAAACGGAGGTCGTCAATGTAATAAGATCACAAAAACCTAAGGACTATGGCATACTATCAACGCATCATAAGGTGAGCAAGCAATCCATGCCATCTTGCTATAGTGACGAGTGTGCGTTCGTGTGTTTCGTCATAAACAAATGTGTATTGTCACATCAAAGGAAACATGGGTGAGAGAGGTTCGCGAAAGTGCGATGACAGAAGAGAGTAAGCACACAAGTGTTTTCAAACAATAGTTGTTACGTTTATCTAAGCATATCACGAGCAAAGTTCTATGTAACTAGCAAGTAGGCAATATAAACATAAATCATATCACCTATAGTGTGGAGTCTTGCACGTGGAGTGAAGCGTCGTTGTGGATCGTTGAGCACTGTACAGGTTATAGTCTGGTTTTATCAAAAAGCTTTTCCCCTTTTTAAAACCAAGTTCACTATAACCAATGGCTCTGATACCAATCTGTCACACCCCCAAAATCCACAAGCGGAGTATCACCGCATGGAGGCGTGACTGACCAGGATCCAGCCACCAATCATATTGAACAATGTATTTAGAATAAATAAAATCCAACCACACAATATAATTGGTGTTCAAAAACCAGTTAACCAAGTTCAAGTTAATTAGCGGAAGCATAAAACGAAAAACCAAAATAAAAGTTCAATGAGTTTAAATGTAACGTGGCACACAACCGTCCATGCTCCACAACGACTCCTCCTGCTCGTGCAAGCTCCAAAGATACCTAACGACCTGCAAGGCATGTAACAACGAGTCAACAACAAAGTTGAGCGAGTTCACAGTTGGTGTTCTTTGTTAGGTTGTTTCAAAAACATTGAGTTCGTTTGTAAGTAGTAAGTTAATCCGTTTACCCTGTTTCCCAAACCTATCCATAGTTGGTGGGGGCTTCCCCATGTTAACCACTAGACCTGTTTACCATATCGACCACTGACTGAAGTAAGTTGGTGCCCTAGCGTCAATGTCTATCATCATTGACGTGCCCAGATCCATTAGTTCACGCCCGTCCTCTGCGGCACGGTGTGAGGCTTGTCAAACCTAAATAGCGCTATCTAACTAATGACCCGCTCGCCATTGGCCCGGCGATTAAGTCGATATAAAAGGAGGGACTTCATGATAGAGAGTTTTGGTCTAGTATCCGTGTTGTCACCCTTCAGTGAAGAGGGTGTGTACGTAATCCCCAAACCAGGAGATTACGCAGGTTCCGATTATATTCTTATCACATGTTGTCACCCTTCAATAAAGAGGGTGTGTACGTGTTCCAAACCAGGAGATCACGCAGTTTCCGTTCAAATCCTTTACCCATTCCCAACCCCTGGGAATCCCATGCCTTGTAGAAAGTGTGAACTCACCTTGGTTTGCTCGGTTGGACTCTTAAAAGAAAATAGCTAACAGACAGGGTTGATCAATCACGCCCTATTTATGGTTACCAAGTTTTAATCAGATTCGTATACAAGTACTTCACGTATTGGCACACATTACAGATCAAACAGCATACCAGGTACCACACATCACATAAGTACACGTATAGCACAAGTATCACGTATTCATAATTAAATCACACAATATATCACTAGTAATTCGGTTTACATTCAAGTACACACGCTAATTGTGACAAGCAATCATGCATCATAATTTAACCGATTATCTTCATGTAATCATCTAACAGGTATCTGGGCCTCACACGAGTTCATTATAAGGGTGCGGCCCATTGTTTATTCAATATTCTGTGTAGCCCAAAACGACATGTCATCTACAAGTGCATGTGTGTGTAGTCCATTGAAGCCCAGATTCAATTTATTAACATAACTCAATGTTAATACTAGTTTAGCACTTTGAGTTGTAACAGCCCACTAGACTTCGGCCCACTCCAACTACACCCATGTTCATTTACGAATTAAACACACATATTCTGTTGTTGATTTAGAACAATTTGTGTCATGAACATTACAAGCTTTTTAAGTGTATGAGTAGTAATTCCCTAACCCCTAATCCTTATTTTAATCCATTGTGCTCAAATCTGTTTTGCCAACACCAGTGCAGCCCATATAGCATTTAAAGTCCACTAACTAAACATGTGATCAATTCAAAGACTCATGACATAAGCATGCCACCTACTGATGTGTTTAATGCAAATGGTGTGTGTGTGGTTTGACCAAGTCACCCCTTTTCAATTCCCTATGTAACCGTCCCACTAACTCATACCTCTAATTCACATGCTTCATGTATACTTAATCTATATGTTGATCGAGATCAATATATGACAAAATCATTCAATCCCAATCCTCAAATATTCATCATTCACATGTGATTATTCATCCATTTACATAACAGTTTATTATCAATACAATTTATTACAATACATTAATCATGCCACACCATACATATATTGCAACCTAAACCATTAAAAGAAAATAGCTAACAGACAGGGTTGATCAATCACGCCCTATTTATGGTTACCAAGTTTTAATCAGATTCGTATACAAGTACTTCACGTATTGGCACACATTACAGATCAAACAGCATACCAGGTACCACACATCACATAAGTACACGTATAGCACAAGTATCACGTATTCATAATTAAATCACACAATATATCACTAGTAATTCGGTTTACATTCAAGTACACACGCTAATTGTGACAAGCAATCATGCATCATAATTTAACCGATTATCTTCATGTAATCATCTAACAGGTATCTGGGCCTCACACGAGTTCATTATAAGGGTGCGGCCCATTGTTTATTCAATATTCTGTGTAGCCCAAAACGACATGTCATCTACAAGTGCATGTGTGTGTAGTCCATTGAAGCCCAGATTCAATTTATTAACATAACTCAATGTTAATACTAGTTTAGCACTTTGAGTTGTAACAGCCCACTAGACTTCGGCCCACTCCAACTACACCCATGTTCATTTACGAATTAAACACACATATTCTGTTGTTGATTTAGAACAATTTGTGTCATGAACATTACAAGCTTTTTAAGTGTATGAGTAGTAATTCCCTAACCCCTAATCCTTATTTTAATCCATTGTGCTCAAATCTGTTTTGCCAACACCAGTGCAGCCCATATAGCATTTAAAGTCCACTAACTAAACATGTGATCAATTCAAAGACTCATGACATAAGCATGCCACCTACTGATGTGTTTAATGCAAATGGTGTGTGTGTGGTTTGACCAAGTCACCCCTTTTCAATTCCCTATGTAACCGTCCCACTAACTCATACCTCTAATTCACATGCTTCATGTATACTTAATCTATATGTTGATCGAGATCAATATATGACAAAATCATTCAATCCCAATCCTCAAATATTCATCATTCACATGTGATTATTCATCCATTTACATAACAGTTTATTATCAATACAATTTATTACAATACATTAATCATGCCACACCATACATATATTGCAACCTAAACCATTAAAAGAAAATAGCTAACAGACAGGGTTGATCAATCACGCCCTATTTATGGTTACCAAGTTTTAATCAGATTCGTATACAAGTACTTCACGTATTGGCACACATTACAGATCAAACAGCATACCAGGTACCACACATCACATAAGTACACGTATAGCACAAGTATCACGTATTCATAATTAAATCACACAATATATCACTAGTAATTCGGTTTACATTCAAGTACACACGCTAATTGTGACAAGCAATCATGCATCATAATTTAACCGATTATCTTCATGTAATCATCTAACAGGTATCTGGGCCTCACACGAGTTCATTATAAGGGTGCGGCCCATTGTTTATTCAATATTCTGTGTAGCCCAAAACGACATGTCATCTACAAGTGCATGTGTGTGTAGTCCATTGAAGCCCAGATTCAATTTATTAACATAACTCAATGTTAATACTAGTTTAGCACTTTGAGTTGTAACAGCCCACTAGACTTCGGCCCACTCCAACTACACCCATGTTCATTTACGAATTAAACACACATATTCTGTTGTTGATTTAGAACAATTTGTGTCATGAACATTACAAGCTTTTTAAGTGTATGAGTAGTAATTCCCTAACCCCTAATCCTTATTTTAATCCATTGTGCTCAAATCTGTTTTGCCAACACCAGTGCAGCCCATATAGCATTTAAAGTCCACTAACTAAACATGTGATCAATTCAAAGACTCATGACATGAGCATGCCACCTACTGATGTGTTTAATGCAAATGGTGTGTGTGTGGTTTGACCAAGTCACCCCTTTTCAATTCCCTATGTAACCGTCCCACTAACTCATACCTCTAATTCACATGCTTCATGTATACTTAATCTATATGTTGATCGAGATCAATATATGACAAAATCATTCAATCCCAATCCTCAAATATTCATCATTCACATGTGATTATTCATCCATTTACATAACAGTTTATTATCAATACAATTTATTACAATACATTAATCATGCCACACCATACATATATTGCAACCTAAACCATTAATAATAATGTAAGCATACATCAAACCAAGAAATCATACTTCAACCCTTCTTTCCAAGTTTGTAACCCATATCAGAAGGTCATACATATCACCAACTATCATGCATTCCTAACTTTTAATATCTAATAACAACATATTCGCAAATAATCTCTCAACTGATTCTCATAACAAGTTGGTAATAATTACAACAGGAAATCTAAAAGGATGTTTAATATAATCCTAACATCATGCGATCAAATCATACACAACAAGACTAACAATACAAATTAAACATAATAATTCACTAACCCAACAAGCTTGATCCAAGAATGTAATGTCTCGAAGGGTGGGGGAAGGGGTCTGCCTCACGTACGAATTGGAAGAAGTAGGGTTTCTTTAGTTTGAGTTTTGTGGTAAGTCACCACATGATATTACGTTCAAATAATAATATGGATTGTGGGCGATTTATGCTTTAACCGAGTGGGCTTAAGCCTGGCGGCCCAATACTATTTGGAACCAGCTTAAAGTAGTTCATTAAGGACTTATAGTATAGACACGGCCCAACCATATTATCGATACAAGGATTGACCCATTTAGTCCTATGATATGTAACATATACCACCATGTTTTACGTTTTACGTTTAGGGGATTTGTTAGGGTTACGAGTGTTGAGTGAAAAGAATAACATACTTACATGTAATGAAGTTATAACGCCCTACTACGTTTTACATTGAAAAGAGAAAATGGAAAGTTAAGGTCACAAGATTAGACGACACTAACCTTGGAAGTTAGGGTTGTCACAGTGAGGTTCCATTGTATGGCTTCCTAGCAGGGGGTTGAGCTGGTTGGTTGGGGACGGCTTGACCATTGTGAGCGACCACGGCGAAGTTCTGAGAAGCCTTTCGCTTCTTTGACTTCTTAGGGGATCCAGTCTGTTCATCCATGGTCTTTGATTCCTTGATTGGTTTCTTGGCTGGTGGTGTTGTCACTTGGCTAGGTCTTGCCTGTTTTGGTGCAACCGCTGCGGGATTCTTTGAAGTTTTACGTTTCTTTGGTTTAGGTGAAGGCTTGGCCTCTGTCTCCTTTGGTGACTCTTGAGTGGCTTCATTGTTGAGACGAGACATGGCAATGCCTAATTCAACAGTCTTCAGGACTACTTCGCCTAATCGCTGGGCAAATTTGACAGTCTGCTCGGATATCTGCGCATCGTTGCGATGAAGAGACATTCTGGAGGAAATGAAGGATATAGGAGGACACAAATGAAATGTTATCGGCAAATAAAACAAAATGACAACGCATAGAAATTGCGATCATTTGTTTGTTACCTAAGGCAAACAAATGAGACGATGACTAATCAAAGTAAGAGGGTCATATTAATGTATCGCGAAGACATGCTTTAGCCTATAAGTGGACACTCACCCCAAGAGTTCCCAAGTAAGAGTGACTGGTCCGATTATGTGGATTTGTACGAACACTCTAGCCTTAGACAGAAAACTCAGAGTACATGCATCCACTCTTCCAAATTGCACGTGTTCACACTATAAGACCCAAACTTTGACGAGGTTTTGAAAATTCAAAGGGGTTCAAAACCTTATAACAGAGGGTTCAAAACCTAGTAATCAATCATCCTAAAACAGATGATTAGTTTTCAAAGTGGTTTTGAAATTTATGTTCTTGTTGCGGTTGTCACTTAAGGATAGGTGACGGTATTGTTTTATGTCTAAACGTGTCACACCCCGACCGCGTAAAACAACAAATCGCGGCGGAAACATCGGGGCGTGTTGCAACAGAATTAATGTTTCATAACCATGGATACCAAAAAGTGTTTCGTTTTATTAAACATTGAATAATTACATCGTCTTGAAATCTAAATACACTATTTAAACATAGTCTATCATTGTTATTGAGTCACTAAGGCCTTGTCCAGTCCTATGTGAGCATGCATCTTATCAATCGATATCATTCAACAATACCTGAAACATATGTGAAAACGAGGTCAGCAAAGAAATGCTGGCGAGTACATAGGTTTTGTAGGAGTGTCGAAATCATGGCTAGTTTAGACGTTGCAATACTTTATTTAAAAACCTTGTTTTGAAAAGAGTATAATATTGCAACTTAATTAACCAACTCAAATCAAGCGGGTTATAATTTGTAAAACCTCGTAGCCATGACTCTTAACCCAAAAACATTTGTTTTAGTAAATTATTTGAAAAACAATGATAAGTTCAGGTGATATGTATAAATAAAAGAATAATGCATGATTAAATGAATAACCATGTAAAATGAGTTTGTATAAGATAAGTTGTTTGTAAATAAATGTCTTGTGAAAAGTATGTTACTTGTATAAAATGTTCTATGTCTCAAACTGAAATGATTCAAATAACGATACAATATGTAATACCATACAAACACTTATATATAGGAAGTACCAGCGGCGTATCCACCATGCTTGTATCATATTCCACACGCATTGTTACTTAATCACTTAATCCAAACCAAACCACCAAAGTAATGTTCATGCCCAAATGTAAATCGTGTAATATGTATAAATGAATAATATCGTATATCGCTTTGAAACCAATCGTTTACCCAATCGTTAAAACATCGTGTGAAAACCAATCGTAAATCGTCTAATTCGTTTTAGGTCGTGAAACTACTTATATGGTCGTCTCGCTAATAACATTCAAACCTTCGTGACTTTCATCGCTTCTCGTTTTCGTCGCTTCTCGTTTTCGTCGCTTCTCGTTTTCGTATTAACAAACCTCCATAGGGTAAGTTAATAATTACAGATTCAGTCGCTACCTACCATACCCACACATAACCACGGGTGTAGTAAATAACGGGATTTGTCAGATCCTATGGTACCATAACCTAATACTGGTCGGCTTGATCATTGCTAATGAATGTCATTTGTTATGTAAACACAACCAACAAGTTTGTTCACTTTATGAAATCGTTATTAGTTTTGTATAAATCGCCTTAATTGTTTTTGAAACCATCGTTATAACATCGAAAACATTTAGCACATATGAGTCACCCCAAAACAATTGAAAACAGTAAAATAGGGGAAGAATGTACTCGCCTGAGGTTGCTTAGAGGTCTTGAACAACAACCAAGCAAAGCTAGAGGGAGCACGGAATCAATCGGCAAATCTGATAACTATATAAATAAACCGAACCTAAATCGGGAGATCGGATAGGATGAGGCTTGGTAAACCAAATGAGTATTGGAACTCATATGATATGGTTTAACAAGGCCTACATACTACATTGAGACTAACCTAAGTGCTTTCGACCCATCGCGACCCATTAAGGTAACTTATGCTACTTTAACGCGTCGTGCGCGTGAAACGCGTTCGGACCGTCTAACTAGTCCTATGACAAGTGTTATATGCCTAAATATGTTACATAATCAGTTATGTGACAAAAGTTTAGGTTACATATGCTTAATTACCAATTATAAATGAAAAGGGTATTCTGGTAATTTACCTAAGGCATATAAACTACCTATCATACAACTACTTAAACGAAGCGACCATAGGGTATAACCTCGGAAGGTTATTCCCTACCTACTATGGTCACCTAATGTATTTGGTCGGATCCTAATGATCGACCAAATGGGTCGAGTTCGAAGGTATAGGCGATTTATTAGATCGCCTACCCTACGACTCTAGACAACGTGGTAATCAGTGGGCATAGTCCCAAGGGACTATGACCAACGTGATTACACTCACGTTGCGAAGTTCAAACGAACTTCGCATTGACCATTACTGGTCAACGCTGAAAGTCAAACAAAGTTTGACTTTCTGACTCGAAAAGCAGTAAAAATAAGGAAAAGAACGAAAGAATACTTACGAAGGGTCCAAGAATGGAAGGTTTGAACCCGAACACTCTCAGGTATGAAGTGTTAAACACGACAACTTAGAGAGCAAGTTCAGATTCAAAGGTGTGAGTTTTTGGGTGTGATGTTGGTGGGTATTTATAGGAAATGGTCCACCGTTGGGATCGTTTCTTGGATAACGTGCCATGAATCCAACCCGTACACTTGTCGGAACCTTATGGTAACTAAAATTCCATCCTTATCACATGACTAGACAATTAGGAACATGTGGTTGTGGTTAATCAGCTGCAAACAGGCTGTTAAGAAACACTGCATCTGGTCTGTGCAAGGCTAGCGCACCGCTACACTAAAAGTGTAGCGCACCGCTAGCCATAGTTTGGCAGAATTACACTTTTAGTCCCTGTCATGCATTCAGCCCATTTTCGACACGTTTAAGGCCCGTTAACCCCATTTCAAAGCTCTAAAATGAAGTTAAAGTATAGGGAACTTAAAACATGTTCAAAAATATCTCGGATGTCGGTTCGTTTGGCCGTACGGTCGCGATGTTCGCTTAATTACGACGGAATGCGTATAAGCACGAAAAACGAACCAAATGACGCGACGAATGGATTTTTCTTATGGCGAACACTAAAATAAAATATTTTAGTGCTTACATAAATTTTTGGATGTCCGGATGTATTCAGAACGTAAGTTACGCGTAAAAATGCAAACTTGTGCACTTTTTGACGCTTTTAGTCCCTGAATGACACAAAAGTTTATTTTAGCATACCGAACACCTCAAAGCCTATTTCTAAGCTATGTAAAGGATATTTATGGTATGTTTAACTTATGTTCATGTTCCGGAAGGTCTGTTACAGTTCAAATTGGCATACTTTCGCAGTTTGTCAACTTTAGTCCCTGTAAGCGATTAAACTTTGATTCACCACACCAAACCTTCCAAAACTTATAACTAAGTTATGTAAAGGTTATTTAAGGTATGTTAAGCCTATTTCACTTTTCCAGAGTGTTCGTTGGATTAAACTGGTTATATCTACACATCAGAGCGCGTATAACCCTCCAGAAAGCGATTTAAAGCTTGAAATCGAACAAGAGTCGATATGTGCAAACGATACACATATTTTTACAAATCCCAAGTATGAAATACAATATTTCATTGGTTTGGTATTTGTTTGATGGCCGTGGAGGCACAGGTGTTACAGTCTCCCCTACTTTAGGAAATTTCGTCCCGAAATTTATTTAGAGGAAACTTGTGAGAGCTTGAAAACATGAGGTTGAAAAGATCGAACAATATTGGTTAGGATTCTGAACCTCTAGTAATCTTAATAACATTATGTTTTCAATGTAAGAGGGATACTTATATACAAGTATATGAAGCGTCATTGGTGCGTCCACCGTACCTCCATTACATCGTTCTCATTTCGTTATTTTTGTCACTATTGGTTCTTACACATAATAAATCTTACTGGGTTCCTATGCACTAAATTTCATAATTATGTACGCGTCCATAATCAGACAATTCCTTGCACAGTACACACAGTCTATTTTATAGTGTGTAGGGGAAAACCAAATGAACAAACCTGTGATGAGTGTAACTAGACCGCCATAGAGTCCTTTTAATTAAATCAATAAATGATCTAAATAGACTATCAAGGAGTCTGTTCAGTTACATCACTAGATGTCATTCTTTAACCAGATTGTGAATCAATCTTTTTGACTAGCCTACTAAGAGGGTCTCCTATCGAATCATGGAATGGTACTATATAACCCAAGGGTCTTAACTACCAGGTAGAAGCCCATAAGGATTTAAGGTAGTACCTTTTGAATATCCTACTATGAATCTCTCATATGAAGATATGAAAGATTCTATGAGGATTTGGAAAATCGTAACACACAAAAACATAGAGGAGAACACATAAACACATATCATATAACCACAAAAATTGTTCGTTAATTTGTCTTGTAAATTGCGTACATGCATTTAAAGCACACTAGGAATCCATTTCGTGGATTTCATTTGGTACTTTAAACGTTACTAAGAATCCAACTATAAAGATAGAAAGATTTCAAAAGAAAATTCGATTTCGATTCTAGGAACCGAAGTGTTCGAATTAGGGTACAAAAGGAATCCAATTAAGGACTCTGATTTGAATAATAATCATCCGCAAGGATCTAATTGTAAAGATAAAAAGATCCCATATGAATTTTAGAAGTTGAAGATGTTTTGAAACCTTGCACTGGATGTGCTTAGGTCAAAACATGATATAAAATGCTTATGAAGTTGAGATGCTTGATATGTCAAGGCGACATATGAAGCAGAATTTTGAAGGTTAAGTCAATGTATGAGGAAAATATTTTTGAAAACTATGCATGGGGTTCTTTTAAGAAAAATGTGTTTAACGTTTTTGAAACCTTATATATAATACTTTTTGAAATCATAAAGTAGGTGTATTAGGTAGATATATTTACAAAAATGTTTTTAAAATCATGCGAGATGAATTTTGAAATTATGTATAAGGTTTTTGAAAGATATGAATGATGCTTTTCGAAATCATGCACTTGATCAGAAAATGTATTGTGTTAATATTGTCTTCAGACTATATGAAATATTTTGAAATTAGAAAGGTTGGTTTTGATAACATGGCCAATGTTTTTGAAATAACATAGACAATGCATCTAGAAAAATTGTTTTCAAACTATATGAAATGTTTTGAGATCATGAAGATTGTTTTGAAATACTGGTACTGTGTATGTTGAAAAAATCAAAACGTAATGGGTATGAGATTTGAAAATATCCTTAGTTATCTAACCAAGGATTCAAAGGCACAGATGTGCGAAGAGCACGATTACTCATAATGTCACTTAATTTTCTGTACTTTGTTTCTTAGAGTGAAACGAGTACTTAAAATTTTCGATGGAATCATGAGCAATCATTTGAAAGAGAGAAATCACAAGAGTAGTTTGTAAGGTACATAGTTCCTTGATGTAGGTATCATAGGAAAAGCCATATACACCTAGCAGGGGGTTGAGCTGGTTGGTTGGGGACTGCTTTACCATTGTGAGCGACCATGGCGAAGTTCTGAGAAGCCTTTCGCTTCTTTGACTTCTTAAGGGATCGTTCATCCATGGTCTTTGATTCCTCGATTGGTTTATTGGCTGATGGTGTTGTCGCCTGACTAGGTCCTGCCTGTCTTGGTGACTCTTGAGTGGCTTCATCCTGGAGATGATACATGGCAGTAGCTAATTCAACAGTCTTCAGGACTACTTCGCCTATTCGCTGAGCGAATTTTGGCTGTTTGCTCAGATATCTGGGCGTCATCGTGATGAAGAGACATTCTTGAAGAAAAAGAAAGGCATAGGGAGAAACAGGTGAAAGATTATTGGACAATCAAAACAGAATGATAACGCATGAAGATTGCGATCATTTGTTTGTTACCTAAGGCAAACAAATGAGACGGCGACTGATCAAAGTAAATGGGTCAAAAATAATGTATCGCGAAGACATGCTCGCCTATAAGTGAACACTCATCCCAAGAATTCCCAGGTATGCACAACTGGTCTCGCGTCTGATGAGATGTATACGAAGTGCTTGCCTAGACAGAAAACCCAGAATACAGGCATTCACCCTTCCAGTTTGCACGTGTTCACATTATTTAAAACCCAAAACCTTGACGAAGTTTTGAAAACTCAAAGAGGTTCAAAACCACATAATAGAGAGTTCAAAACCTTACAATTGAGAGTTCAAAACCTAGTAATCAATCATCCTAGAACAGATGATTAGTTTTCAAAGCGGTTTTGAAATTTATGTTCTTGTTGTGGTTGTCACCTAAGGATAGGTGACAGTATTGTTTTATGACTAAACGCAAGTAAACTCGCGTTAGGGTCCTAAGAAGGTTACAGACTAGGTCAAAGCATTACTAATTACTAATAACCTAATTCTCTATAACCATTGGCTCTGATACCATCTTTTCTGTCACACCCCGACCGCGTAAAACAACAAATCGCGGCGGAAACATCGGGGCGTGTTGCAACAGAATTAATGTTTCATAACCATGGATACCAAAAAGTGTTTCGTTTTATTAAACATTGAATAATTACATCGTCTTGAAATCTAAATACACTATTTAAACATAGTCTATCATTGTTATTGAGTCACTAAGGCCTTGTCCAGTCCTATGTGAGCATGCATCTTATCAATCGATATCATTCAACAATACCTGAAACATATGTGAAAACGAGGTCAGCAAAGAAATGCTGGCGAGTACATAGGTTTTGTAGGAGTGTCGAAATCATGGCTAGTTTAGACGTTGCAATACTTTATTTAAAAACCTTGTTTTGAAAAGAGTATAATATTGCAACTTAATTAACCAACTCAAATCAAGCGGGTTATAATTTGTAAAACCTCGTAGCCATGACTCTTAACCCAAAAACATTTGTTTTAGTAAATTATTTGAAAAACAATGATAAGTTCAGGTGATATGTATAAATAAAAGAATAATGCATGATTAAATGAATAACCATGTAAAATGAGTTTGTATAAGATAAGTTGTTTGTAAATAAATGTCTTGTGAAAAGTATGTTACTTGTATAAAATGTTCTATGTCTCAAACTGAAATGATTCAAATAACGATACAATATGTAATACCATACAAACACTTATATATAGGAAGTACCAGCGGCGTATCCACCATGCTTGTATCATATTCCACACGCATTGTTACTTAATCACTTAATCCAAACCAAACCACCAAAGTAATGTTCATGCCCAAATGTAAATCGTGTAATATGTATAAATGAATAATATCGTATATCGCTTTGAAACCAATCGTTTACCCAATCGTTAAAACATCGTGTGAAAACCAATCGTAAATCGTCTAATTCGTTTTAGGTCGTGAAACTACTTATATGGTCGTCTCGCTAATAACATTCAAACCTTCGTGACTTTCATCGCTTCTCGTTTTCGTCGCTTCTCGTTTTCGTATTAACAAACCTCCATAGGGTAAGTTAATAATTACAGATTCAGTCGCTACCTACCATACCCACACATAACCACGGGTGTAGTAAATAACGGGATTTGTCAGATCCTATGGTACCATAACCTAATACTGGTCGGCTTGATCATTGCTAATGAATGTCATTTGTTATGTAAACACAACCAACAAGTTTGTTCACTTTATGAAATCGTTATTAGTTTTGTATAAATCGCCTTAATTGTTTTTGAAACCATCGTTATAACATCGAAAACATTTAGCACATATGAGTCACCCCAAAACAATTGAAAACAGTAAAATAGGGGAAGAATGTACTCGCCTGAGGTTGCTTAGAGGTCTTGAACAACAACCAAGCAAAGCTAGAGGGAGCACGGAATCAATCGGCAAATCTGATAACTATATAAATAAACCGAACCTAAATCGGGAGATCGGATAGGATGAGGCTTGGTAAACCAAATGAGTATTGGAACTCATATGATATGGTTTAACAAGGCCTACATACTACATTGAGACTAACCTAAGTGCTTTCGACCCATCGCGACCCATTAAGGTAACTTATGCTACTTTAACGCGTCGTGCGCGTGAAACGCGTTCGGACCGTCTAACTAGTCCTATGACAAGTGTTATATGCCTAAATATGTTACATAATCAGTTATGTGACAAAAGTTTAGGTTACATATGCTTAATTACCAATTATAAATGAAAAGGGTATTCTGGTAATTTACCTAAGGCATATAAACTACCTATCATACAACTACTTAAACGAAGCGACCATAGGGTATAACCTCGGAAGGTTATTCCCTACCTACTATGGTCACCTAATGTATTTGGTCGGATCCTAATGATCGACCAAATGGGTCGAGTTCGAAGGTATAGGCGATTTATTAGATCGCCTACCCTACGACTCTAGACAACGTGGTAATCAGTGGGCATAGTCCCAAGGGACTATGACCAACGTGATTACACTCACGTTGCGAAGTTCAAACGAACTTCGCATTGACCATTACTGGTCAACGCTGAAAGTCAAACAAAGTTTGACTTTCTGACTCGAAAAGCAGTAAAAATAAGGAAAAGAACGAAAGAATACTTACGAAGGGTCCAAGAATGGAAGGTTTGAACCCGAACACTCTCAGGTATGAAGTGTTAAACACGACAACTTAGAGAGCAAGTTCAGATTCAAAGGTGTGAGTTTTTGGGTGTGATGTTGGTGGGTATTTATAGGAAATGGTCCACCGTTGGGATCGTTTCTTGGATAACGTGCCATGAATCCAACCCGTACACTTGTCGGAACCTTATGGTAACTAAAATTCCATCCTTATCACATGACTAGACAATTAGGAACATGTGGTTGTGGTTAATCAGCTGCAAACAGGCTGTTAAGAAACACTGCATCTGGTCTGTGCAAGGCTAGCGCACCGCTACACTAAAAGTGTAGCGCACCGCTAGCCATAGTTTGGCAGAATTACACTTTTAGTCCCTGTCATGCATTCAGCCCATTTTCGACACGTTTAAGGCCCGTTAACCCCATTTCAAAGCTCTAAAATGAAGTTAAAGTATAGGGAACTTAAAACATGTTCAAAAATATCTCGGATGTCGGTTCGTTTGGCCGTACGGTCGCGATGTTCGCTTAATTACGACGGAATGCGTATAAGCACGAAAAACGAACCAAATGACGCGACGAATGGATTTTTCTTATGGCGAACACTAAAATAAAATATTTTAGTGCTTACATAAATTTTTGGATGTCCGGATGTATTCAGAACGTAAGTTACGCGTAAAAATGCAAACTTGTGCACTTTTTGACGCTTTTAGTCCCTGAATGACACAAAAGTTTATTTTAGCATACCGAACACCTCAAAGCCTATTTCTAAGCTATGTAAAGGATATTTATGGTATGTTTAACTTATGTTCATGTTCCGGAAGGTCTGTTACAGTTCAAATTGGCATACTTTCGCAGTTTGTCAACTTTAGTCCCTGTAAGCGATTAAACTTTGATTCACCACACCAAACCTTCCAAAACTTATAACTAAGTTATGTAAAGGTTATTTAAGGTATGTTAAGCCTATTTCACTTTTCCAGAGTGTTCGTTGGATTAAACTGGTTATATCTACACATCAGAGCGCGTATAACCCTCCAGAAAGCGATTTAAAGCTTGAAATCGAACAAGAGTCGATATGTGCAAACGATACACATATTTTTACAAATCCCAAGTATGAAATACAATATTTCATTGGTTTGGTATTTGTTTGATGGCCGTGGAGGCACAGGTGTTACAAAACGCAAGTAAACTCGCGTTAGGGTCCTAGGAAGGTTATAGACTAGGTCAAAGCATTACTAATAACCTAATTCCCTATAACCATGGGCTCTGATACCAACTTTTCTGTCACACCCCGACCACGTAAAACAACAAAACGTGGCGGAAACGTCGGGGAGTGTTGTAACGGAATCATTGTTTCATAACACATGGAAATTTGAATATTGTTTTATTGATTAAAAGTGTTACAATGTCTTGACAATCAAAGAAACATAACATAAATAACTAGTCTTGCATCTTTTATTGTCGCTAAGGCCCAAGTCCGCCTAAGTGTATCTTGATAAATCCTATGCATCATGTCCTGAAACACATGTGAAAATAGGTACGTCAGCATAAAAATGCCTGTGAGATACATAGCTTTTGTAAAAATAGAATTCATGACTTATATTTATGAAAATGTTTAGTCATGAACCTTGTAATTTGCTTTGTCTTGTAAATCATTTGAAAAGTATAAACCAAATGATATATATGTATAAAAGAATAATACATGGTTAAGTAAATAACCAAGTAAAATGAGTTTATATCAGATAAGACGTTTGTAAAACAATGTATTGTGAAAAGTATGTTATTTGTATAAAATGTTATATGTCTAAATTGAAATGGTTTAAATAACGCTACGATATGTAATACCATACAAACACTTATATATAGGAAGTACCAGCGGCGTATCCACCATGCTTGTATCATACTACACACGCCTCGTTACTTAAATCACTTACTCAAACCAAACCACCAAAGTAAAATGTTTATGTATAATCAAATGTCAAAATGTTTGTGTGAAAACCATGTCTAATGTCTATGTCTAATGTAAATTGTCACACCCCGAAATATCAGAGCTGGCGTGACTGGACCGGTATCTTCATTTCACAGCGGAAGTAAATAAGCTAAGACTTCTAGAAATTGAACGCCCGCTAAGTACTCGAAATCCCATGGGTTCTTCTATTCCAACCGTTCCATAGTTTTGAAAATGCAACCTGAGAAAGACATGCGAAAAAGTCAACATAAAGTTGAGCGAGTTCATAGCTTGTTTTGAAAAAGATTTAAACAAATCTTTTTGATAACCGGTTTAAGTATTGTCGAAAGAATGTAACAAAACCATTTTCTTTGGCATGTCATTTGAAAATCTTGTGTTTGTATAAATTGTATAACCGTCAATGTCCGTGTACGACAAAGACAACATGCCCGCATGAGCCTATAACCCACCCTGTGCTAGCAAGTGCCTCACCAAACCGTTTACTCAAGACGGTAGACTAGTAGGCGATTATAGTTCCAAATAGTAGCGAGGACTTAACTGTACAGTTCTAGAGACCCTACAGCCCTTAGTGAGTAGTTGACCATCTAGTCCTAGTGGACTATCCAGTCCTAGTGACATTGGGTCTTTGCCCATGTCCTTGGGCCTTTGCCCTAGTGGACTATCCAGCCCTAGTGGCCTTGGGTCTTTGCTCTAGTGGACTATCCAGCCCTAGTGACATTGGGACTTTGCCCACGTCATTAAACTCATGCATGTTTCGAAAACCTTGTATTGTTGTAAAAACCGGTAAGTTCAGCATGAAATTTTCGTAAACCATTTGAGTTCGTTGAAATCCTGTTGCGAAATGGTTTAGAAATATATATAGTTTTCGTTCATCGAAATATTGAGTACTTTTGCGAAACTTGCATGTCTTTCCACCCCCGAAAACATTTATAAAAATGTAAAACCGTAAAAAGTGGGGGTTATGAACTCACCTTGATATTCCTGTGCAAAGCTAGCTTAGCGTGATTCCGTAGTGTCATTCCACGAATGTAATGTAGCTAGCGTGAATCTATAGTATTCCTAACAGGGAATAACTTATCAGTTTCTAGTTTAACGACGTAGTTAAACTACGTGTCCGAGCTCTACCGAGTCGCTAAATAAACGACTCTAAAGTAGTGTTATCTTGACTTAGAATAACCATTCTATGGTTAATGGATCCCGTTTATAATCGGGATAATACTAAGTCACGAATTCGACTTAGTTTTCGAGAAATTTAGGATATATATATTTATAAACAAAATATAAATATACTTACAAAGTCGTGTTAGTCGTCTCGAATAAAAGGCGTAGATGGATAGTAGTACAACTATTCGTAGCTTTCGTAAGACGTAAGTGAATAAGGTGTGTGTGTGTATATATATATATATAAATATTTACATATATATATTCGAAACCCTTGAAACTTGAAATATAAATTTCGTCGTTTGAAATAAATATAAATCGTTATATTTATTTGATAGAAAAAGTATGAAGTCGTGGTGTAAATAAATATTCGATCTTAAGGTGTTCGAAATAGGTATACCCGTTATATTTATCGTATAAAAGTGTTCGAGAGTATAGATGCTCGAAATAAATATAACATTATATCTATCTTGTAGAAAGTGTTCGGAATTTCGATTTTTGAAATAAATATAAACTATTACCTTTATTTATTTTTATGTAAGATTTCTGAGTTTTCGTTGGCTTGTATACCGTAATTGTCGATCCTTTGAAAATTACTCGTTTTATGAGTTATGATATGTCGCCAAAAATAAATATACGCTTATATTTATTTTTATAAAATACGTTGCATTCCAATAGGCGTCGTTTTTATAACAAAATACGTGTCGTGTTTCAGATTTTTATGAAAATCGGACAGAGTTTCCTCTGTTTTTAGGATAACCCGACAACTAACGTGTCGATATATTTTTCAAAATTCAATAATATTCAACGCAATGTAACCACCATATATAGTGTTAGTCAAAAATATATCTAAATGTAAAGAATCACTAAGGTATAAACGTTATGTAATCGCTAAAGGTTCGAGCTCGGTTCGCGTAGAAATATAACTATCTAAATGATAAGACGGAAAATCCGTGCCAATAAACTTTACCGGGTCTGGAGTTGGCTGAGTTTTGACCCGACGGTTGACCGTCTGTTGACTGAGTGGACCCGCTAATTTGACTAACAGTTGACTGAGTTGACCGAACATCAAAATAAAACCAGAACCACATCTGAGATGAACTGAACCCGAACCGAGCACCAGCTATGACTAGAACCTGCTGCTTTAACCGAGACCCATAACCGAAATCTGAACCGAGTTGAACCGAAAGCCCGCATCATGTTTCTGACTGAGACACGAACCAAAACCTTTCAGACTGTCAAACCCGAGACTTGACTCGCAACCCGAATCTGACCCGAAGCTATAATCTGACCTGAAACAATAGCAACTGTTACCACCACCACCACCGTGTCTCGCCGGTGGCCACCACCATCACCGTCAACATCATCTTCAACAATAACGAACCAACATCGATTTTTAGAAAACATAAGATAAAAGAAATAGGAGGGGGGGCGGTTACCGTGAAGCTTTGTCGGAAGAAACCAAAACCCGAGCCGCCTGTCTTCTTCGTCGAGTTGCCATCACAGCGCCGCCGGCACATCGCCGGTCGGTTCTCTTTCTCAACGTCTCTCTCTCTCTCTCGTCTCTATAGCCGTTGTATGCCACCACTAGAGAGTGGTGGCCGACTGTTTTCTGTTTCTGGTGGGAGTCGAGAATGAAGGGGGGAACAAGTGGGTGATTGTGGGTGACCTGCCGAAGAAACAAGATGACCGGCAGCCGGCCAGAAGTACCGGTCGCCAGTTTAGAGAGATCGGAGAGGAGAAGAATGGGTAATCGGTTGTGGATGTGAGGATGTTTAGGGTTTTCTCAAAAGAAAATGAAGGAGAGCAGATGAAAGGAGGACCGTGGTGTGCGCAGGATCAAAATGAAAATCTAGGGTTACTCTTCTCTTAAATACATAGGTTTAGTTTAGTAGGTTTGGGCCCAAGGCCCGTTAGCGTGTTTTGAGCGGCCCAAACACATTCTTGAAGCCCATTTCTCGAACCTGATTGCCATAAAATGGCGTAAGATATAACGTTAAGTCGAGAATGCTAAAAAAAATACGTTGGAACTTAAGGTTTGACGCGTATTTTGTAGGTTGCGTTAAAACGCAATAAATGTTCCGTTTGTCGTTTCGTGTCTGTTTTAAAAAAAAACAAAGCTAAATATATCGTAATATATTAATATCGAGATGAAATTCGAATCAGATGCTTCGTTTCGTCGTTGATTGTCGCTGCTGTTTCCGCGTCTTTCGTTCACGTTTTGCGTTTTGTGTCGTTCGGAAGCATAATATTTTCGCAAAACCCCATTCATATGTTTAAATTATACGTATAAACTTCGTATTTGTTGGCGTGGTCAGTATTTTGTACGGAATTAGTTCGTTATCGTTTATCGTTACGCAGTTCTTCCGCAAAATTACCATACGCGCACCGCAATGTCAATAAGCGTTCCTAGGCATTCCACGAGCCTAATTAAGTTAATTCGTGCTTTAAACACTATTTATTATCGCCTTAAATGTTTGTAAATCGCGAAATTAGAAGGCGTTAATTACCGGTTGTCACATAAATCATGAATTTTGTATATCAATGTCAAAATGTTTATGTCTAATGTAAATCATGAATTGTGTGTATCAATGTCAAAATGTTTATGTCTAATGTAAATCATGAATCGTGTATATCAATGTCAAAATGTTTATGTCTAATGTAAATCATGTAATGTGTATCCAAAATATCGTGTATGGTAAGTGAAATATATCAACTAAACCATATGTAAAATGCACAAAAACAAGGTATTGAAGTAAAACATGGTTTAAATCAAAGTTATGTTTTGTGGAACAAATGCATGCTATACTGATATAAACATCTATGCGGTATTGTGAAAATGCATACATCCAAGCCTTGTGACTGTGGCGATAAACCCCTAAACGAATTTAAAGGTCTATCTGTGTTATGTTTATCGAATTCGGTCATTCCTTCCATCCAAACATACCTAGGATGTCAGGAACGGGAGTTGTCAATTCCTATGGTACCACTACCTACTAACGAATGGCGTAGCTAATGTTAATGAATGTATTTTTGTCCCATTTAAACAAACCAAATGTCATACCAAAATGTAAGCATGTGAAAACAATGCACTAAGTATGTAATCAAATGAACATACATAGCGTGAAATGTAATGTAACACAATGTACTAAGTATGCACACAATGGACATACATAGCATGAAATGTAGTGTAAAACGATGTACTATAAATGTACTAATGAACATAGCAAGTATATGATGTGAAAACATGGAAAGCATGAAAGTAACAAGTAGGCACATGTGTTTCACCCCAAAATAGTTTGAAAACGGTAAAAGAGGGGTCCATGTACTCACTTGGGATTGCTTAGTAGTCCTTGAGTAACAACCAAACAATGCTAGAGATCACGGAAATCAAACGGTACCTAATATAGGTAACTATGTTAATATACCGGACCTATACCGGAGGATCGGATAGAATGAGGGCTCGTAAACCAAATGAGTATGGGAACTCATGTAATATGGTTTTAACAAAGCCTACATACTACAATGAAACCTAACCTAAGTGCTTACGACCCATTACGACCCGTTTAGGTAGCTTATGCTACTTTAACGCGTCGTTCGCGTAAAACACGTTCGGAACGCCTAACTAGTCCTATGACAAGTAAAATATGCCTTAACATGTCTAATATTGTTGCCAAATCAGTTTAGATGTTAAAAGTTATGTTACATATGCTTAAAAATGAATTTTGGCGTAAAAAGGGCATTTTGGTAATTTACCTAAGGCAAATAAACTACCTATCATACAACTACTTAACGAAGCGACCATAAGCTAACCTCGGAAGGTTATTCCCTATATACTATGGTCACCTAATGTGTTTGGTCGGATCCTAATGATCGACCAAACGGGTCGGGTTCGAAAGTATAAGCGATTGTTTAGATCGCTTACCTTACGACCCTATATAAGCACTAAACTAAAAGTGACGAGCTAAGCATGTTAAAACATGCTTAACTAAGTTTAGAAAACAAGTTTGGTATCAAAACAAACGGTTTTGATACCTAAGAGTAGTTTGGTTACAAAATACGCAAGAATACGCATTTTGGCCGAAACTACGGCTCGTCACTGAGCCTAGATAACGTGGTAATCAGTAGGTATAGCCACTAGGGACTATAACCATCGTGATTACGCTCACGTTAGGAAGTTCAAACGAACTTCGCGTTGACCATAAACTGGTCAATGCAGAAAGTCAAACATAGTTTGACTTTAACGCTAAAACGAATGAAAAGAACGAAAGAACACTTACAAAGGGTCCCTGCAAGTTTGATCTTCCAAGTAATCTCAGGTAGGAAGTGTAAAAACACAACCACTTAGAGAAAAACTCAGAATTCAAGTGGGTTTTGAGTTGGGAACTTGGGGGTATTAATAGGATTCCTTGAACCGTTAAGATTGTTTATCGTAAAACGTGATTCAATCTCATCCCTACACTTGTTGTAACACTAAGGTACTTCAAAATGGCCCCCCATGATCAGGTATCAACATGTGGTATTGAGTTTAAGAGTGCTTAACAGCTGTAACCAGCTGTTAACCACTTTCTGAGGTTCTGGGAGGTCGTTACGGACCGTAAGGGTGAGGGCTTACGGGTCCGTAAGCCAGTAACTTTTCTGAAATGACAGTTTTGGTCCCTGCAGCTCCAAACTTGGTTTTCGATGCATTTTTGACACGTTTAAGCCCCGTTAACCCCATTTCAAAGCTCTAAAATGAAGTAAAGTATAGGGAACTTAAAATGTGCTCAAAAATATCTTGGATGTCAGTTCGTTTGGCCGTACGATTGCGTTGTTCGGTTAATTACGACGGAAGTCGTAACGGACGCAAAACGGTCCAAATTGCGCGACGAATGGATTTTTCTTATGCCAAACACTAAAATAAAATATTTTAGTGCTTACATAAATTTTTGGATGTCCGGATGTATTCAGAACGTAAGTTATGCGCGAAAGTGCAAACCTGTGCACTTTTTGACGCTTTTAGTCCCTGAATGACCCAAAAGTTTATTTTAGCACACCGAACCCCTCAAATCCTATTTCTAAGCTATGTAAAGGATATTTATGGTATGTTTAACTCATGGTCATGTTTCGGAATGTCTGTTACAGTTCAATTCGGCGTACTTTCGCAGTTTGTCGAATTTAGTCCCTGTAAGCGATTAAACTTGATTTTGTCAAACCAAAGCCTTCAAAACTTATTTCTAAGTTATGTAAAGGTTATTTAAGGTATGTGAAGCCTATTTCACTATTCTGGAGTGTTCGTTGCATTAAACTGGTTATATTTACGCATCAGTGCGCGTATAACCTTCCAGAAAGCGATTTAGAGCCCGAAATCGAACAAGAATTGATATGTGCAAATGATACACATATTTGTACAAATTCCAAGTATGAAATACAATATTTCATTGGTTTGGTATTTGTTTGATGGTCGCAGTGACCCAGGTGTCACAAGGAACGTACCAGCTATCACATCTGGAATGAGTTCTGCTTCTTGAGTGGTCAGCTGGAATGCTCTTACGTTCTTCTTAGTAGCTCCATCGGCCGTCTTGGTTTTGTTGTCTGCTGGTTTGACCAATTTGGGGCATTCGGGTCTGTAATGCCCAGTTTCTCCACAATTATAGCAGATCCTGGTCTTCTTTCTACAATCTTCCTCACGGTGTCCTACAACCTTGCAAAAGTTGCAGGTTTCATTGCATTTTCCAAAATGTTTCTTTCTGCAGTTTTTGCAGAAAGGCGGAGTGGAAGATTGCCCAATTCCGCTCTTCTTGAATTTGCTATTATTACCCACACGAAATCCTTGGGTAATTTTCTGAGCTAATTCCTTCTTCCGGTTTTCATCTCTTGTGCGTACCAACTTGTCAGTTAGGGTGTTAGCTAATTCTACCGCATCGTCAATAGTGCGAGGTCTCGCAGCTTTAACGATATTACAGATTTCACCAATTATTCCCCAAATATAGCGGGAAATAAGTACCGGTTCTGGCGAAGCCAGGGTTGGTACTACTCTCGCATACTCGAAGAATGTCGAAGTATACCCTCGACAATCTACACCCATCATCCGATGATTCAGGAACTTATTCACCATTTGTTCCTTTTCATATTCGGGACAAAATTTTCTTTCCATTAGTTGCTTAAATTCTTCCCAACTCATGGTGTAGGCCATGTTTCTTCCTAGGTAATGGGTATCGATTCTTAATTGTAACTTTATTCAGTTCTCTATAATCGATACACATTCGCATCGAACCATTCTTTTTCTTTACAGACAACACTGGAGCTCCCCAAGTAGAGGAACTAGGTTGTATGAATCCTTTACTTAGTAATTCATCTAACTGCTTTTTCAATTCTAACATTTCATTGGGTGCTAACCGATAAGGTGCCTTGGCTATCGGTATAGTTCCAGGAATTAGATGAATCCTAAATTCTACTTCCCTATCGGGTGGTAATCCCGGAAGTTCTTCTGGGAATATATCTGGGTATTCTGAAACTACAGGAATTTCCTTAAGTTCTTTACCCTTAGTGCTAATGATTACTGAAATCATATACACTATTCCTTGCTTTCGTTCATAATTCGCAACTTTCATTACTGAAATGAACATCATGGGTTTACTTGGCTTATCTCCTGCAATCACAATTACTTCTCCGGTGGGTGCGCGAATTTCTATGGAGTTCTTATCACACAGGATTCGAGCATGGTTGGCTACTAACCAATCCATTCCTAACACCACATCGAATGCAGCTAAATTCATAGGTAACATCGGGGAGTGTTGTAACAGAATTAATTGTTTCAAATCCATGGCAATTGAAGTTTCGTTTTATTGACTAAAAGTGTTACAATGTCTTAACAAACAAGAAATACAACATAATTAACTAGTCTTGCATCTTTTATTGTCACTAAAGCCCAAGTCTGCCTATGTGTATCTTGATCATCTTATGCAACAGTTCCTGAAAAACACATGTGAAAATAGGTACGTCAGCATAAAAATGCCTGTGAGATACATAGGTTTTGTGAAAATAGGTTCCATGACTTATGTTTGAGAAAATGTTTAGTCATGAACCTTGTAATTTGCTTTGTTTTGTAAATCATTTGAAAAACAATGAGTTCAGATGATATGTATAAAATAAGTGAATAATGTATGGTTAAATGAATAACCATAGTAAAATGGGTATGTATAAGATAAGTTGTTTGTAAAACAATGTCTTGTGAAAAGTATGTTATTTGTATAAAATGTTCTATGTCTCAAACTGAAATGATTCAAATAATGCTACGATATGTAATACCATACAATCACTTATATATAGGAAGTACCAGCGGCGTATCCACCATGCTTGTATCATATTACACACGCATCGTTACTTAATCACTTAATCAAACCAAACCAACCAATGTAAGAAGTCTATGTTTTAAATCAATTGTCAAATGTATTGGGTAATATGCCAAAGTGTTCATGTCAAGATGTAAATCATATCAAAATGTCTATGTCAAATATCCATGTCAAATGTCTATGTCAAATATCCATGTCAAATGTCTATGTCAAGATGTCATGTATGGCAAGTGAAATGTCTCAACTAAACCATATGCACAAAAACAAAGTATTGAAGTAAAACTTGCTTTAAATCAAAGTTATGTTTTGTGGGAAATGCATGATCAAATGTCAATCATGTTAAAATGTCTATGCCGAAATGTCTTTGTCAAATGTCTATGTCAAAATGTCATGTAAAACGAGGTACTAAGTAATGCACACAATTGGGCACACCTAGCATGAAATGTCATAAAATCATGTACTATAATGTACTAACGAACATAGCAGTATATGATGTTAAAACAGGAAAGCATGAAAGTAACAAGTAGGCACATGTGTTCCACCCCAAAACAGTTTGGAAAACAGTAAAAGAGGGGTCTATGTACTCACTTGAGATTGCTCAGTAGTCCTTGAGTAACAACTAAACAATGCTAGAGATCGCGGATATCAAACGGCACCTAGTATAGGTAGCTACATTAATAAACCGGACCTAAATCGGAAGATCGGGTAGCATTAGGGTTTGTAAACCAAACGAGTGTAGAGACTCGTGTCATTTGGTTTAACAAAGCCTACATGCTAAATGAAACTTAACCTAAGTGTCTACGACCCATTACGACCCGTTTAGGTAGCTTATGCTACTTTAACGCGTCGTTCGCGTGAAACGCGTTCGGACCGCCTAACTAGCCCTATGACAAGTGTTATATGCCTAAACATATTACATAATCAGTTATGTGACAAAGGTTTAGGTTACATATGCTTAATTACCAATTATACATGAAAAGGGTATTCTGGTAATTTACCTAAGGCATATAAACTACCTATCATACAACTACTTAAACGATGTGACCATAGGGTATAACCTCGGAAGGTTATTCCCTACCTACTATGGTCACCTAATGTGTTTGGTCGGATCCTAATGATCGACCAAACTGGGTCGGGTTCGAAGGTATAGGCGATTTATTAGATCGCCTACCCTACGACCCTAGACAACGTGGTAATCAGTGGGCATAGTCCCAAGGGACTATAACCAACGTGATTACACTCACGTTGCGAAGTTCAAAAGAACTTCGCATTGACCATTACTGGTCAACGCTGAAAGTCAAACAAAGTTTGACTTTCGGACTCGAAAAGCAATAAAATAAGGAAAAGAACGAAAGAATACTTACGAAGGGTCCCCGAATGCTAAACTCGATTCAAAAATCTCAGGTATGAAACAAATGTTTCAACTTAGAGTTTCTCAAATCAAGTTTCTAGTGATTTTAGCAATGGGGGGTATGGGGTATTTATAGGAATACCCGAACCGTTAAGATCGTTTCATGGAAAACGTGCCTTAATCCCATCCGTACATGTGTTGCAAAGTTATGGTGTTTAGGTGTTTAAATTCCATCCATACATGTGTTGCAAAGTTATGGTGTTTAGGTGTTTAAATTCCATCCATACATGTGTTGCAAAGTTATGGTGTTTAGGTGTTAAAATTCCATCCATACATGTGTTGCAAAGTTATGGTGTTTAGGTGTTTAAATTCCATCCATACATGTGTTGCAAAGTTATGGTGTTTAGGTGTTTAAATTCCATCCTTATCCGCTGACTAAGCAAGTTTAGAATGTGTGGTTGTGAATTAAACAACGGCTAATACATCGAATCTGGTCCCGAATGCGAAAAACGAACCAAATGACGCGACGAATGGATTTTTCTTATGGAGAACACTAAAATAAAATATTTTAGTGCTTACATAAATTTTTGGATGTCCGGATGTATTCAGAACGTAAGTTATGCGCGAAAATGCAAACTTGTGCACTTTTTGACACTTTTAGTCCCTGAATGACCCAAAAGTTTATTTTAGCACACCGAACCCCTCAAAGCCTATTTCTAAGCTATGTAAAGGATATTTATGGTATGTTTAACTTATGGTCATGTTCCGGAAGGTCTGTTACAGTTCAAATTGGCATACTTTCGCAGTTTGTCAACTTTAGTCCCTGTAAGCGATTAAACTTGATTTCACCATACCAAACCTTCCAGAACTTATATATAAGTTATGTAAAGGTTATTTAAGGTATGTTAAGCCTATTTCACTATTCCGGAGTGTTCGTTGCATTAAACTGGTTATATTTACGCATCAGTGCGGGTATAACCTTCCAGAAAGCGATTTAGAGCTTGAAATCGAAACAAGAGTTGATATGTGAAATCGATACACATATTTTTACAAATCCCAAGTATGAAATATAATATTTCATTGGTTTGGCATTTGTTTGATGGCCGCAGTGACACGGGTGTCACAGTCTCCCCTACTTTAGGAAATTTCGTCCCGAAATTAATTCGTAGGAGTCTATTTGTGACTTTGTGTTAAATAACCATCAAAGATGAACAAGACGTAATCCTGTAATTTCTCTTTAACGAACATTTTTCAGAAATGAAAAATGAACAGAGTTATTCTCAACAGGCATTCTTTAGAAACAAAAATGAACAGAATAGTCATTTTCCACAACATCTTCAGAAACAAAAATGAACAGAATAGTCATTTTACATCTTCAGAAACAAAAATGAACAGAATAGTCATTTTACATCTTCAGAAACAAAAATGAACAGAATAGTCATTTTACATCTTCAGAAACAAAATGAACAGAATAGTCATTTTACATCTTCAGAAACAAAAATGAACGGAATAGTCATTTTACATCTTCAGAAACAAAAATGAACGGAATAGTCATTTTACATCTTCAGAAACAAAAATGAACGGAATAGTCATTTTACATCTTCAGAAACAAAAATGAACGGAATAGTCATTTTACATCTTCAGAAACAAAAATGAACGGAATAGTCATTTTACATCTTCAGAAACAAAAATGAGCGGAATAGTCATTTTACATCTTCAGAAACAAAAATGAATGGAATAGTCATTTTACATCTTCAGAAACAAAAATGAACGGAATAGTCATTTTACATCTTCAGAAACAAAAATGAACGGAATAGTCATTTTACATCTTCAGAAACAAAAATGAACGGAATAGTCTCTAGACAAATGACAAAATTTGCTGTGGTTTCCGTGCACTGAATTTCATAATTATGTATGCATCCATAATTCCGCAATTCCTTGCATAGTCCGCACAATTTGTCTGAAATGTGAAGGGGAGGAAAAATCAAACCTGATGATGAGTGTGACTAAACTACCATAGGGTCCTTTTAATTAGATCGACAAAGGATCCTTTTAAATTAGGCCACCAAGGAGTCCTTTCAGCTATATCATCACATGATATTCCTAACCAGATTTTTGGATCAATCTGTTTACCTAGACCTCTCAGGGTCTAATTATGGAATGGTACAATATAATCCAAGGGTCTTTACTATTACGTACAAGCCCGTTGAGGATTTAATATAGCACCCAAAGATATGGAAGATTCTACGAGGATTTGGATGACAAGAATTTGGATCACACAAAAACATAAAAGGGAACACATAAGCACATAATCACATAATTGTTTAACTTGGTTATTAATTTGTTATCTTTGGACGCGGATACTCAAAGCACACCAGGAATCCAATCCGTGGATTCCATGCGGCACTTAAATCATTAGAATCTAACTATGAAGATAGGAAGATCTAAATAAGAATTCGGCTTTGTCCTTATTGAATGGTAATGTTCGTATTAAGGCATACGAATAATTCAATTAAGGGCTCCGATTTGAGTGATATTCATCCACAAGGATCTGATTATGAGGATAGAAAGATCCTTTATGGATTTTGAAATTTGTGTAACGAGAGGTGCTTCGACACCTTGCACTAGGCGTGCTTAAGTCGATACACAAGGTAGAAAGTTCATGAGGTTCAGGCGCTAGATATGCCAGGGCGACATATGAAGCAGAACTTGAAGGTTAAGCAGCAACAGGGTTTGCTACTGCCTTGCTTTGAACAGCAAAGCGACACATGTTAACCAAATGTCTCCATCGTCCACCGTGGGTACATTTGTAACATGGTATTTGATTTGAATAATGACGATGGTAATGATTGCACCAAGGAGCAGTTCCCTTACACGGCTTCATTCCTGAGCTGACTCATGGTGATAGCTAAATCAACGGTCTTCTGGAGTACTACGCCTATTTGTTGGGCAGTTGTAGCACCTGGTCCGGACACTCGAGTCTTGTTGCGATGAAGAGACACCATGAAGAACATAGGAGATATGGGAGGGAACAAGGGAAATGAAAACAGAATAACAATGCATAAAATTGCGATCATTTGTTTGTTACTTAAGGCAAACAAATGAGACGGTGACTAATCAAAGTAAATAGGTCAAAAATAATGTATCGCGAAGACATGCTCGCCTATAAGTGAACACTCATCCCAAGAATTCCCAGGTAAGCACAACTGGTCTCGCGTCTGGTTGAGATGTATACGAAGTGCTTGCCTAGACAGAAAACTCAGAATACAGGCATTCACCCTTCCAGTTTGCACGTGTTCACATTATTTAAAACCCAAAACCTTGACGAGATTTTGAAAATTCAAAGGGGTTCGAAACCATATAACAGAGGGTTCAAAACCTTACAATAGAGGGTTCAAAACCTAGTAATTAATCATCCTAGAACAGATGATTAGTTTTCAAAGCGGTTTCGAAAAATTATGTTCTTGTTGTGGTAGTCGCCTAAGGATAGGTGACGGTATTGTTTTATGACTAAACGCAAGTAAACTCGCGTTAGGGTCCTAAGAAAGTTATAGACTAGGTCAAAGCGTTACTAATAACCTAATTCCCTATAACCATTGGCTCTGATACCATCTTTTCTGTCACACCCCGACCACGTAGAACATACAAAACGTGGCGGAAACATCGGGGAGTGTTGTAACAGAATTAATTGTTTCAAATCCATGGCAATTGAAGTTTCGTTTTATTGACTAAAAGTGTTACAATGTCTTAACAAACAAGAAATACAACATAATTAACTAGTCTTGCATCTTTTATTGTCACTAAAGCCCAAGTCTGCCTATGTGTATCTTGATCATCTTATGCAACAGTTCCTGAAAAACACATGTGAAAATAGGTACGTCAGCATAAAAATGCCTGTGAGATACATAGGTTTTGTGAAAATAGGTTCCATGACTTATGTTTGAGAAAATGTTTAGTCATGAACCTTGTAATTTGCTTTGTTTTGTAAATCATTTGAAAAACAATGAGTTCAGATGATATGTATAAAATAAGTGAATAATGTATGGTTAAATGAATAACCATAGTAAAATGGGTATGTATAAGATAAGTTGTTTGTAAAACAATGTCTTGTGAAAAGTATGTTATTTGTATAAAATGTTCTATGTCTCAAACTGAAATGATTCAAATAATGCTACGATATGTAATACCATACAATCACTTATATATAGGAAGTACCAGCGGCGTATCCACCATGCTTGTATCATATTACACACGCATCGTTACTTAATCACTTAATCAAACCAAACCAACCAATGTAAGAAGTCTATGTTTTAAATCAATTGTCAAATGTATTGGGTAATATGCCAAAGTGTTCATGTCAAGATGTAAATCATATCAAAATGTCTATGTCAAATATCCATGTCAAATGTCTATGTCAAATATCCATGTCAAATGTCTATGTCAAGATGTCATGTATGGCAAGTGAAATGTCTCAACTAAACCATATGCACAAAAACAAAGTATTGAAGTAAAACTTGCTTTAAATCAAAGTTATGTTTTGTGGGAAATGCATGATCAAATGTCAATCATGTTAAAATGTCTATGCCGAAATGTCTTTGTCAAATGTCTATGTCAAAATGTCATGTAAAACGAGGTACTAAGTAATGCACACAATTGGGCACACCTAGCATGAAATGTCATAAAATCATGTACTATAATGTACTAACGAACATAGCAGTATATGATGTTAAAACAGGAAAGCATGAAAGTAACAAGTAGGCACATGTGTTCCACCCCAAAACAGTTTGGAAAACAGTAAAAGAGGGGTCTATGTACTCACTTGAGATTGCTCAGTAGTCCTTGAGTAACAACTAAACAATGCTAGAGATCGCGGATATCAAACGGCACCTAGTATAGGTAGCTACATTAATAAACCGGACCTAAATCGGAAGATCGGGTAGCATTAGGGTTTGTAAACCAAACGAGTGTAGAGACTCGTGTCATTTGGTTTAACAAAGCCTACATGCTAAATGAAACTTAACCTAAGTGTCTACGACCCATTACGACCCGTTTAGGTAGCTTATGCTACTTTAACGCGTCGTTCGCGTGAAACGCGTTCGGACCGCCTAACTAGCCCTATGACAAGTGTTATATGCCTAAACATATTACATAATCAGTTATGTGACAAAGGTTTAGGTTACATATGCTTAATTACCAATTATACATGAAAAGGGTATTCTGGTAATTTACCTAAGGCATATAAACTACCTATCATACAACTACTTAAACGATGTGACCATAGGGTATAACCTCGGAAGGTTATTCCCTACCTACTATGGTCACCTAATGTGTTTGGTCGGATCCTAATGATCGACCAAACTGGGTCGGGTTCGAAGGTATAGGCGATTTATTAGATCGCCTACCCTACGACCCTAGACAACGTGGTAATCAGTGGGCATAGTCCCAAGGGACTATAACCAACGTGATTACACTCACGTTGCGAAGTTCAAAAGAACTTCGCATTGACCATTACTGGTCAACGCTGAAAGTCAAACAAAGTTTGACTTTCGGACTCGAAAAGCAATAAAATAAGGAAAAGAACGAAAGAATACTTACGAAGGGTCCCCGAATGCTAAACTCGATTCAAAAATCTCAGGTATGAAACAAATGTTTCAACTTAGAGTTTCTCAAATCAAGTTTCTAGTGATTTTAGCAATGGGGGGTATGGGGTATTTATAGGAATACCCGAACCGTTAAGATCGTTTCATGGAAAACGTGCCTTAATCCCATCCGTACATGTGTTGCAAAGTTATGGTGTTTAGGTGTTTAAATTCCATCCATACATGTGTTGCAAAGTTATGGTGTTTAGGTGTTTAAATTCCATCCATACATGTGTTGCAAAGTTATGGTGTTTAGGTGTTAAAATTCCATCCATACATGTGTTGCAAAGTTATGGTGTTTAGGTGTTTAAATTCCATCCATACATGTGTTGCAAAGTTATGGTGTTTAGGTGTTTAAATTCCATCCATACATGTGTTGCAAAGTTATGGTGTTTAGGTGTTTAAATTCCATCCTTATCCGCTGACTAAGCAAGTTTAGAATGTGTGGTTGTGAATTAAACAACGGCTAATACATCGAATCTGGTCCCGAATGCGAAAAACGAACCAAATGACGCGACGAATGGATTTTTCTTATGGAGAACACTAAAATAAAATATTTTAGTGCTTACATAAATTTTTGGATGTCATTAGTTTGGTTCGATACAAGTTGATGGGAGCGAGACTCAAGAATACTGAAAATGTTCGAAGACTTTGTAGGAAGTGGGAGATTCATGGAAATGACATTAATGATGATGGAGGCTGATTACCTTTCTCATTTATATTGTTTTTGGTCGTCTAGAGTGTAGTCTGGTGGGACTCTTGGTGTTTTTCGTTGTTTGTTTTTGGTTAATTTTGTTTACTTTCATAGGGCATGTCCTATGATTGAACTAGTGTAGGCTCTCTACACTACTTGGTTTTATTGGTTGTGAATATATAGAATCACCGGGGTAACCCTTTACCCAAAAAAAAAAAAAAAAAAAATTTTTGGATGTCCGGATGTATTCAGAACGTAAGTTATGCGCGAAAATGCAAACTTGTGCACTTTTTGACACTTTTAGTCCCTGAATGACCCAAAAGTTTATTTTAGCACACCGAACCCCTCAAAGCCTATTTCTAAGCTATGTAAAGGATATTTATGGTATGTTTAACTTATGGTCATGTTCCGGAAGGTCTGTTACAGTTCAAATTGGCATACTTTCGCAGTTTGTCAACTTTAGTCCCTGTAAGCGATTAAACTTGATTTCACCATACCAAACCTTCCAGAACTTATATATAAGTTATGTAAAGGTTATTTAAGGTATGTTAAGCCTATTTCACTATTCCGGAGTGTTCGTTGCATTAAACTGGTTATATTTACGCATCAGTGCGGGTATAACCTTCCAGAAAGCGATTTAGAGCTTGAAATCGAAACAAGAGTTGATATGTGAAATCGATACACATATTTTTACAAATCCCAAGTATGAAATATAATATTTCATTGGTTTGGCATTTGTTTGATGGCCGCAGTGACACGGGTGTCACAGTCTCCCCTACTTTAGGAAATTTCGTCCCGAAATTAATTCGTAGGAGTCTATTTGTGACTTTGTGTTAAATAACCATCAAAGATGAACAAGACGTAATCCTGTAATTTCTCTTTAACGAACATTTTTCAGAAATGAAAAATGAACAGAGTTATTCTCAACAGGCATTCTTTAGAAACAAAAATGAACAGAATAGTCATTTTCCACAACATCTTCAGAAACAAAAATGAACAGAATAGTCATTTTACATCTTCAGAAACAAAAATGAACAGAATAGTCATTTTACATCTTCAGAAACAAAAATGAACAGAATAGTCATTTTACATCTTCAGAAACAAAATGAACAGAATAGTCATTTTACATCTTCAGAAACAAAAATGAACGGAATAGTCATTTTACATCTTCAGAAACAAAAATGAACGGAATAGTCATTTTACATCTTCAGAAACAAAAATGAACGGAATAGTCATTTTACATCTTCAGAAACAAAAATGAACGGAATAGTCATTTTACATCTTCAGAAACAAAAATGAGCGGAATAGTCATTTTACATCTTCAGAAACAAAAATGAATGGAATAGTCATTTTACATCTTCAGAAACAAAAATGAACGGAATAGTCATTTTACATCTTCAGAAACAAAAATGAACGGAATAGTCATTTTACATCTTCAGAAACAAAAATGAACGGAATAGTCTCTAGACACATGACAAAATTTGCTGTGGTTTCCGTGCACTGAATTTCATAATTATGTATGCATCCATAATTCCGCAATTCCTTGCATAGTCCGCACAATTTGTCTGAAATGTGAAGGGGAGGAAAAATCAAACCTGATGATGAGTGTGACTAAACTACCATAGGGTCCTTTTAATTAGATCGACAAAGGATCCTTTTAAATTAGGCCACCAAGGAGTCCTTTCAGCTATATCATCACATGATATTCCTAACCAGATTTTTGGATCAATCTGTTTACCTAGACCTCTCAGGGTCTAATTATGGAATGGTACAATATAATCCAAGGGTCTTTACTATTACGTACAAGCCCGTTGAGGATTTAATATAGCACCCAAAGATATGGAAGATTCTACGAGGATTTGGATGACAAGAATTTGGATCACACAAAAACATAAAAGGGAACACATAAGCACATAATCACATAATTGTTTAACTTGGTTATTAATTTGTTATCTTTGGACGCGGATACTCAAAGCACACCAGGAATCCAATCCGTGGATTCCATGCGGCACTTAAATCATTAGAATCTAACTATGAAGATAGGAAGATCTAAATAAGAATTCGGCTTTGTCCTTATTGAATGGTAATGTTCGTATTAAGGCATACGAATAATTCAATTAAGGGCTCCGATTTGAGTGATATTCATCCACAAGGATCTGATTATGAGGATAGAAAGATCCTTTATGGATTTTGAAATTTGTGTAACGAGAGGTGCTTCGACACCTTGCACTAGGCGTGCTTAAGTCGATACACAAGGTAGAAAGTTCATGAGGTTCAGGCGCTAGATATGCCAGGGCGACATATGAAGCAGAACTTGAAGGTTAAGCAGCAACAGGGTTTGCTACTGCCTTGCTTTGAACAGCAAAGCGACACATGTTAACCAAATGTCTCCATCGTCCACCGTGGGTACATTTGTAACATGGTATTTGATTTGAATAATGACGATGGTAATGATTGCACCAAGGAGCAGTTCCCTTACACGGCTTCATTCCTGAGCTGACTCATGGTGATAGCTAAATCAACGGTCTTCTGGAGTACTACGCCTATTTGTTGGGCAGTTGTAGCACCTGGTCCGGACACTCGAGTCTTGTTGCGATGAAGAGACACCATGAAGAACATAGGAGATATGGGAGGGAACAAGGGAAATGAAAACAGAATAACAATGCATAAAATTGCGATCATTTGTTTGTTACTTAAGGCAAACAAATGAGACGGTGACTAATCAAAGTAAATAGGTCAAAAATAATGTATCGCGAAGACATGCTCGCCTATAAGTGAACACTCATCCCAAGAATTCCCAGGTAAGCACAACTGGTCTCGCGTCTGGTTGAGATGTATACGAAGTGCTTGCCTAGACAGAAAACTCAGAATACAGGCATTCACCCTTCCAGTTTGCACGTGTTCACATTATTTAAAACCCAAAACCTTGACGAGATTTTGAAAATTCAAAGGGGTTCGAAACCATATAACAGAGGGTTCAAAACCTTACAATAGAGGGTTCAAAACCTAGTAATTAATCATCCTAGAACAGATGATTAGTTTTCAAAGCGGTTTCGAAAAATTATGTTCTTGTTGTGGTAGTCGCCTAAGGATAGGTGACGGTATTGTTTTATGACTAAACGCAAGTAAACTCGCGTTAGGGTCCTAAGAAAGTTATAGACTAGGTCAAAGCGTTACTAATAACCTAATTCCCTATAACCATTGGCTCTGATACCATCTTTTCTGTCACACCCCGACCACGTAGAACATACAAAACGTGGCGGAAACATCGGGGAGTGTTGTAACAGAATTAATTGTTTCAAATCCATGGCAATTGAAGTTTCGTTTTATTGACTAAAAGTGTTACAATGTCTTAACAAACAAGAAATACAACATAATTAACTAGTCTTGCATCTTTTATTGTCACTAAAGCCCAAGTCTGCCTATGTGTATCTTGATCATCTTATGCAACAGTTCCTGAAAAACACATGTGAAAATAGGTACGTCAGCATAAAAATGCCTGTGAGATACATAGGTTTTGTGAAAATAGGTTCCATGACTTATGTTTGAGAAAATGTTTAGTCATGAACCTTGTAATTTGCTTTGTTTTGTAAATCATTTGAAAAACAATGAGTTCAGATGATATGTATAAAATAAGTGAATAATGTATGGTTAAATGAATAACCATAGTAAAATGGGTATGTATAAGATAAGTTGTTTGTAAAACAATGTCTTGTGAAAAGTATGTTATTTGTATAAAATGTTCTATGTCTCAAACTGAAATGATTCAAATAATGCTACGATATGTAATACCATACAATCACTTATATATAGGAAGTACCAGCGGCGTATCCACCATGCTTGTATCATATTACACACGCATCGTTACTTAATCACTTAATCAAACCAAACCAACCAATGTAAGAAGTCTATGTTTTAAATCAATTGTCAAATGTATTGGGTAATATGCCAAAGTGTTCATGTCAAGATGTAAATCATATCAAAATGTCTATGTCAAATATCCATGTCAAATGTCTATGTCAAATATCCATGTCAAATGTCTATGTCAAGATGTCATGTATGGCAAGTGAAATGTCTCAACTAAACCATATGCACAAAAACAAAGTATTGAAGTAAAACTTGCTTTAAATCAAAGTTATGTTTTGTGGGAAATGCATGATCAAATGTCAATCATGTTAAAATGTCTATGCCGAAATGTCTTTGTCAAATGTCTATGTCAAAATGTCATGTAAAACGAGGTACTAAGTAATGCACACAATTGGGCACACCTAGCATGAAATGTCATAAAATCATGTACTATAATGTACTAACGAACATAGCAGTATATGATGTTAAAACAGGAAAGCATGAAAGTAACAAGTAGGCACATGTGTTCCACCCCAAAACAGTTTGGAAAACAGTAAAAGAGGGGTCTATGTACTCACTTGAGATTGCTCAGTAGTCCTTGAGTAACAACTAAACAATGCTAGAGATCGCGGATATCAAACGGCACCTAGTATAGGTAGCTACATTAATAAACCGGACCTAAATCGGAAGATCGGGTAGCATTAGGGTTTGTAAACCAAACGAGTGTAGAGACTCGTGTCATTTGGTTTAACAAAGCCTACATGCTAAATGAAACTTAACCTAAGTGTCTACGACCCATTACGACCCGTTTAGGTAGCTTATGCTACTTTAACGCGTCGTTCGCGTGAAACGCGTTCGGACCGCCTAACTAGCCCTATGACAAGTGTTATATGCCTAAACATATTACATAATCAGTTATGTGACAAAGGTTTAGGTTACATATGCTTAATTACCAATTATACATGAAAAGGGTATTCTGGTAATTTACCTAAGGCATATAAACTACCTATCATACAACTACTTAAACGATGTGACCATAGGGTATAACCTCGGAAGGTTATTCCCTACCTACTATGGTCACCTAATGTGTTTGGTCGGATCCTAATGATCGACCAAACTGGGTCGGGTTCGAAGGTATAGGCGATTTATTAGATCGCCTACCCTACGACCCTAGACAACGTGGTAATCAGTGGGCATAGTCCCAAGGGACTATAACCAACGTGATTACACTCACGTTGCGAAGTTCAAAAGAACTTCGCATTGACCATTACTGGTCAACGCTGAAAGTCAAACAAAGTTTGACTTTCGGACTCGAAAAGCAATAAAATAAGGAAAAGAACGAAAGAATACTTACGAAGGGTCCCCGAATGCTAAACTCGATTCAAAAATCTCAGGTATGAAACAAATGTTTCAACTTAGAGTTTCTCAAATCAAGTTTCTAGTGATTTTAGCAATGGGGGGTATGGGGTATTTATAGGAATACCCGAACCGTTAAGATCGTTTCATGGAAAACGTGCCTTAATCCCATCCGTACATGTGTTGCAAAGTTATGGTGTTTAGGTGTTTAAATTCCATCCATACATGTGTTGCAAAGTTATGGTGTTTAGGTGTTTAAATTCCATCCATACATGTGTTGCAAAGTTATGGTGTTTAGGTGTTAAAATTCCATCCATACATGTGTTGCAAAGTTATGGTGTTTAGGTGTTTAAATTCCATCCATACATGTGTTGCAAAGTTATGGTGTTTAGGTGTTTAAATTCCATCCATACATGTGTTGCAAAGTTATGGTGTTTAGGTGTTTAAATTCCATCCTTATCCGCTGACTAAGCAAGTTTAGAATGTGTGGTTGTGAATTAAACAACGGCTAATACATCGAATCTGGTCCCGAATGCGAAAAACGAACCAAATGACGCGACGAATGGATTTTTCTTATGGAGAACACTAAAATAAAATATTTTAGTGCTTACATAAATTTTTGGATGTCATTAGTTTGGTTCGATACAAGTTGATGGGAGCGAGACTCAAGAATACTGAAAATGTTCGAAGACTTTGTAGGAAGTGGGAGATTCATGGAAATGACATTAATGATGATGGAGGCTGATTACCTTTCTCATTTATATTGTTTTTGGTCGTCTAGAGTGTAGTCTGGTGGGACTCTTGGTGTTTTTCGTTGTTTGTTTTTGGTTAATTTTGTTTACTTTCATAGGGCATGTCCTATGATTGAACTAGTGTAGGCTCTCTACACTACTTGGTTTTATTGGTTGTGAATATATAGAATCACCGGGGTAACCCTTTACCCAAAAAAAAAAAAAAAAAAAAATTTTGGATGTCCGGATGTATTCAGAACGTAAGTTATGCGCGAAAATGCAAACTTGTGCACTTTTTGACACTTTTAGTCCCTGAATGACCCAAAAGTTTATTTTAGCACACCGAACCCCTCAAAGCCTATTTCTAAGCTATGTAAAGGATATTTATGGTATGTTTAACTTATGGTCATGTTCCGGAAGGTCTGTTACAGTTCAAATTGGCATACTTTCGCAGTTTGTCAACTTTAGTCCCTGTAAGCGATTAAACTTGATTTCACCATACCAAACCTTCCAGAACTTATATATAAGTTATGTAAAGGTTATTTAAGGTATGTTAAGCCTATTTCACTATTCCGGAGTGTTCGTTGCATTAAACTGGTTATATTTACGCATCAGTGCGGGTATAACCTTCCAGAAAGCGATTTAGAGCTTGAAATCGAAACAAGAGTTGATATGTGAAATCGATACACATATTTTTACAAATCCCAAGTATGAAATATAATATTTCATTGGTTTGGCATTTGTTTGATGGTCGCAGTGACACGGGTGTCACATTCCATCTGCCGTTTCGACTGTAAAAATCTGCCTAAGGTTTGTCAAAGGTAAATTAAGAGCTTGGCAGAATGAAGTATTGATAAAACTTTGGTTTGCACCAGAGTCAAATAATACTTTTGCATAAACGTTGTGAACAAGGAACGTACCAGCTATCAAATCTGGAATGAGTTCTGCTTCTTGAGTGGTCAGCTGGAATGCTCTTACGTTCTTCTTAGTAGCTCCATCGGCCGTCTTGGTTTTGTTGTCTGCTGGTTTGACCAATTTGGGGCATTCGGGTCTGTAATGCCCAGTTTCTCCACAATTATGACAGATCCTGGTCTTCTTTCTACAATCTTCCTCACGGTGTCCTACAACCTTGCAAAAGTTGCAGGTTTCATTGCATTTTCCAAAATGTTTCTTTCTGCAGTTTTTGCAGAAAGGCGGAGTGGAAGATTGCCCAATTCCGCTCTTCTTGAATTTGCTATTATTACCCACACGATATCCTTGGGTAATTTTCTGAGCTAATTCCTTCTTCCGGTTTTCATCTCTTGTGTGTACCAACTTGTCAGTTAGGGTGTTAGCTAATTCTACCGCATCGTCAATAGTGCGAGGTCTCGCAGCTTTAACGATATTACGGATTTCACCAAATAATCCCCAAATATAGCGGGAAATAAGTACCGGTTCTGGCGAAGCCAGGGTTGGTACTACTCTCGCATACTCGAAGAATGTCGAAGTATACCCTCGACAATCTACACCCATCATCCGATGATTCAGGAACTTATTCGCCATTTGTTCCTTTTCATATTCGGGACAAAATTTTCTTTCCATTAGTTGTTTAAATTCTTCCCAACTCATGGCGTAGGCCATGTTTCTTCCTAGATAATGGGTATCGATTCTTAATTGTAACATTATTCAGTTCTCTATAATCGATACACATTCGCATTGAACCATCCTTTTTCTTTACAGACAACACTGGAGCTCCCCAAGGAGAGGAACTAGGTTGTATGAATCCTTTACTTAGTAATTCATCTAACTGCTTTTTCAATTCTAACATTTCAGTGGGTGCTAACCGATAAGGTGCCTTGGCTATCGGTATAGTTCCAGGAATTAGATGAATCCTAAATTCTACTTCCCTATCGGGTGGTAATCCCGGAAGTTCTTCTGGGAATATATCTGTGTATTCTGAAACTACAGGAATTTCCTTAAGTTCTTTACCCTTAGTGCTAATGATTACTGAAATCATATACACTATTCCTTGCTTTCGTTCATAATTCGCAACTTTCATTACTGAAATGAACTTCATGGGTTTACTTGGCTTATCTCCTGCAATCACAATTACTTCTCCGGTGGGTGCGCGAATTTCTATGGAGTTCTTATCACACAGGATTCGAGCATGGTCGGCTACTAACCAATCCATTCCTAACACCACTTCGAATCCAGCTAAATTAATAGGTAACAGATTTGCAGAAAATTTATGACCTAAGAGTTCTATCTTTTCTTCTTGCAAAACCTTATCTATGTTAATAGAGTTTCCATCTGCCGTTTCGACTGTAAAAATCTGCCTAAGGTTTGTCAAAGGTAAATTAAGGGCTTGGGAGAATGAAGTATTGATAAAACTTTGGTTTGCACCAGAGTCAAATAATACTTTTGCGTAAATGTTGTGAACAAGGAACGTACCAGCTATCACATCTGGAATGAGTTCTGCTTCTTGAGTGGTCAGCTGGAATGCTCTTACGTTCTTCTTAGTAGCTCCATCGGCCGTCTTGGTTTTGTTGTCTGCTGGTTTGACCAATTTGGGGCATTCGGGTCTGTAATGCCCAGTTTCTCCACAATTATGATAGATCCTGGTCTTCTTTCTACAATCTTCCTCAAGGTGTCCTACAACCTTGCAAAAATTTGCAGGTTTCATTGCATTTTCCAAAATGTTTCTTTCTGCAGTTTTTGCAGAACGGCGAAGTGGAAGATTGCCCAATTCCGCTCTTCTTGAATTTGCTATTATTACCCACACGAAATCCTTGGGTAATTTTCTGAGCTAATTCCTTCTTCCGGTTTTCATCTCTTGTGCGTACCAACTTGTCAGTTAGGGTGTTAGCTAATTCTACCGCATCGTCAATAGTGCGAGGTCTCGCAACTTTAACGATATTACGGATTTCACCAATTAATCCCCAAATATAGCGGGAAATAAGTACCGGTTCTGGCGAACCTAGGGTTGGTACTACTCTCGCATACTCGAAGAATGTCGAAGTATACCCTCGACAATCTACACCCATCATCCGATGATTCAGGAACTTATTCGCCATTTGTTCCTTTTCATATTCGGGACAGAATTTTCTTTCCATTAGTTGTTTAAATTCTTCCCAACTCATGGCGTAGGCCATGTTTCTTCCTTTGGCTTGAAGTACTGTATTCCACCATTCTAACGCCCCTTCCTTGAAAAGATGTGACGCATACATAACCTTGTCTTCCTCAGCACATTTACTTATCATAATTACTGCTTCGGTTTTCTCCAACCAACGCAGTGCCGCAGTCGCCCCTTCGTTACCTGTAAATTCTGCTGGTTTACAAGCAAGAAATTCTTTGTAAGTGCAACCAGGTGTTGCAGTTTTCATTTTCTTAGGGAGTGGGGCTTGCCGTGGATCATTGTCATGATTAATATGGTTGCCGCCTCCGTTTACACTATTACTGAAATTATCATCTGAGGTACGTTTACTAGGAATGATTTGTTGAGGTTCAACAGGTTTCTGGGCAGCAGCAAGGATTGCTGGAATAGCATTGGCTATTCCTTGAGCAACAATATGTTCGATATCTTGCTTAGTCATAAATTGATCCTCCTGATGTTGCTCAGATTGGTTAACCTCGTTAGCTGGTTCATTATTAGCGTTTTCCATCTGGTAATTAATATATATAAATTATTAGTATAAAATTATTAACAATTATATATGAATAATCGCACAAAATTTAACAACACTCGTATATCCAAAATTATCGATTTCTCGATATCCATTTATATTATTTTAGGCATCCGTACACACTTTTATCTTACACAAGTTTTATTTTAGGTTTTTGTACATAGTTATATTTTACTATTTATTATTATACAATCACAGTGTCAGTTATCTTCTTAGAAACAATGCTCCCTCTTGTCATACTTCCAGGAGATTTGTTCTCCTATTTCCTGGATCTTATTTCCTGCATCCATCAACTCTTCGCCAAAGTGGCGGAGTTCAGCTAGATTTTCATTGCTCATTGGCGGGTTTGGTATTGGTTCCGGGTCGAACTGAGGGAAAGAGGTATAAGGATTGTTGAGGAGGTTTTGAAACTGCCAGTCCTTCGTCCACCACTCGTCCATTTCTCCTAAAGGTTAGGTATGGATCAAAGGTTCTGGAATTGCTGGTTCCAAGTTTATTGGAAGTTGGGTTTCAGCAGGATAAGGGTAGAGGTTGGTGTTGATAGGTCTAATGATATCACAGCTCGCCAATGCGCGATCCAATTCCTCCTGAAATGGCAAATCCTCGACTTGCCTAGAGCTTTCCCCAATTTCCATCTTTGTTTGCCTAGAACCTTCCCCAATCTCCATTTCTGTCTGCCTAGAATCTTCCCCAATCTCAATCCCCTTTCCTTTATCTATGGGATTTTCTATCTTGGGAATCTTTCTATTTGCAGGTTTCCTCCTGCGCACACGCCTCCATCCTACAAATCTTCTTCTTTTCTTAGGCTTAGGTTTCTCCGGAGGTGGAGCTTGAAATTCCATAGGTTCCTCTACATCGGCTATGTAACCAGTAAAATCTTGGGAAACTTCTATGTTCACTGGATAAAGGTTGAGATTCTGAAGGGCTTCAGATAACTCATTCATGCTGTTTAGCATATATGCAAAATGCACACAAAATGCTAAGTTAAAATTTTTATATATATATAAATTTCACAAATAAACATTCAAGTATTATTGCATACCGAGTGACTACTTTAATACAAAAGACAACTGAAAATATACTAGGGTTAATTGGAAACTTTATTTATTTACTGGGTGAAATTTCTGGCTTGTAGGTAATATGGTTGCTAGTACTGGGTCAGGGTATTTAAAGGTTAGCATTTACTGCTACAGTTGCTAACATATAGAGATCTGCCCATTTTTCATCTAATTTATCTTCCCATGGTGGGTTGTTGCCTAGTTTCTGGGTTTCCTGATTACTCCTCCCTTCTTTTGATTGTAATTTCTTTAATTTCTCCCGACTTTTCCTAATAATCAAACTTCTTTTATTAGGAGAAAGTGGTTCCTCATATTGTGCCTTTCGAACAAATATTCCTTCCTCAGTATTTGTTGGGCATTTTGAGGATGATGATCCTTTATCTCTCAATGAACTATCTATTTTATGATAGATGTCCGAAAGTTTTTTTTACCCATACTGTAAATAAATATTCACATAATAAAACATGTAATCACAGAATGGCAATTAGTAAAAAAATTAAATACTTAGTTGGCTTAAATAAGTGGCTCTGATACCACCTTTTTCTGTCACGGCCCCGGCCCAGTTTGACCTGGTTCAGGAGCCGCGAGACAGAAAATCCCGTGGTATTTTATTTAATTGAGTTGACAGCGGAAGATTTTTCACAGGATCTTTTAAAAGCTGAAATTGCCTGATTATTTTATTTCATAATTCAGGATAAAACCCCGTATTTTACAATATAGTGATTTCACTGGGAAATCCTTATTTTACAAAACATGTTTCTTTATTTTATATTGAGCCACTTCCTTAAGCTTGTAGTGCTTCGCGGCACTTTTCTTGGATCACAACAGATCACCTGAAACATGTTTGAAAAAGGTTTTGTCAACGGGGAAATACTGGCGAATCATTCTTTTTACTAAAAACGACACATTGTTATAATTTACAGTATTAAGAGCGATTACAATGTCTACATATATCAACCATATACCCACGGTATTTGTCACTCGACCACCTATTGGCTATCTCGTTGTCCAATGGTGTCTGTGACTATGGTCATATCACCCCTTGGCTAACCCGTTGTCCAATGATGACGGTTATCAAGTAATGTATACAAAACCCCACATACCGGCTGTAACTTGGAGATTACAAAGACTTAATCCCTGTAATTATAACTTTTGAAAATACTTGGAGTATTGTAAAACAAAGTTTGATAAAAAGAGAATGACTCACATTGCAAGTTTAATTGAGCAGAGTTTAGCCTACCGATAAGCTTGTTTAACCTAATTCAAATAACAATGCACATGAACTAGGTTAGTAACTAATACAGCATTTACGATAACTCACGAGATTAAACCTTCACAACGAATGACAAATCATAACCCTAATGTGGGCAGCACTTAAACATCCATTGGATAGTTTTAATCGATCGGACATTGAATCGTAGCAGCGATTGAGTTATTACCCTGTTATCGCAGCAGAGGTTCAGGACAGTGTGTGTTTTGTAGTAAACAGCGTATAACTTAACGTATGTAAAGAAATTTTTCGTCAAAACATGCAAACAGTTCAAGTCCCAAGCCCCTGAATTTATAGCCTGATTTGGTACCTCCCGCGTGTCGCGACAGAATCCCCGGGATCTGTCGCGTGTCGCGGGGGAACCCAAAGTAGGGTAGGCTTGCTTTGTCACCTATTTAGCCCTGATGAGTCGACAATTTTTCAATTTACGTGTTTTATAACCGTTTTCGAAGGATAAACATAATTAGGGAATACCCCCTTGAGTTTTAGGGGCTCTGATTCTGATTCCGATTGTTCTGAAAATTTTAGGATTTAGGCAGGATCACTTGGGGGTCTTAATTAGGGTTTCCTATTGTTTAAAATAAAATAATAAATAGGACTTTTGAAGAGAGTTGTTACAACTAGGTCGACAGTCCATAAAGGTCTTGAAGGTACAAACGGGAGGCTGAGCATGCTGACATGTCGCGTGAGAAAGAAAAGACAAGGTTAAGCACAAGAGTTGGTTCGCGAGAGTAGGATCTAAACATCCTAGGTTAGGTCGGAATGGCAGGTTATACCTCCTGCAGGGACTGCTGCGAGTGCCTCAGCCACTCGTTCGTTGATTAGAGCCGTCAGCTGGGCTTGACTCAAGTTCAAACGTCCACTCATGATCTTCACATCAAAGAAACCACAAGTGAGAGAGGTGTCGCGAAAGTGCATAAGTATGGGATGACAGAAGAGAGCTAGCACACGTGGGTTTAAAACAACAGTCGTTACGTTGACTAAGCATGCTATGAACAATGCACTATGTAAACTAACAGACAGGCAAAATAAACACAAACCATATCACCTATAATGTTGAGTCTTGCACGTGGAGCGAAGCGTCGTTGTGGATCGTTGAGCACTGTACAGGTTATAGTCTGGTTTTATCAAAACTTTTTCCCTTTTTAAAACCGAGTTCACTATATCTAATGGCTCTGATACCAATCTGTCACACCCCCAAAATCCACAAGCGGAGTATCACCGCAGGAGGCGTGACTGACCAGGATCAAGCCACCAATCATATTGAACAATATAGTAAATTAAATAAAAGTTCTACCACACAATATAATTGGTGTTCCAAAATATGTTATCCGTGTTTAAGTTTAACAGCGGAAGCAATAAACGTAAAACCAAAACATAAGTTTAGTAAGTTTAAATGTTAACAACCCTTTACCCAAAAAAAAAAAAAAGTTTAAATGTTAACATGGCACACAACGGTCCATGTCCCACAACGACTCTTCCTGCTCCCATGCAAGCTCCATAAGTACCTAACGACCTGCAAGGCATGTAACAACGAGTCAACAACAAAGTTGAGCAGATTTTTGTTTTCAAAACCCTATAACGAACTTGTTAGCATTAGTGATCGATCCAAAAACTAGGGTTTTTCTTGTTTTTAATCGCTGCCTTAGTAATCTTATTCGATTCTCTGATTTATTAACCTGGTTGTTATTGATTGCGGTTAGCTGAGACTAATTTAGCTAGATTGATACTCTGGGTTAATCGATTAAGGGTTGAGATCTGATTCTAGGGTTTAAAGGATTAGGGTTTCTAATTTCTAAGTTTTGGGTTTTCTGGTTTTTGGCTGGTTTTCTTTGCATGGTGATCTGTTTTTTTGCTAATGGAGAGAGGTGTCCATAACAATCTGAATGAACGTATAAAACCTGGGGAAAATATGTTTTTTGATCGAGGAAAGCCTCCAACAAGAATCCAGGGTTTAGCGTCTCGGGTAGTCGATATTGAGGGTAAAACGCTGATGCCGAGGAGGGGTGTTGTGTCGTCGGCTGCAGCTGAAAATGGTAAGTTCAATGTCATTGATGAATTGTCAAAAATTACTGTTCCGGTTGAACCTGTTTTGAAAGAGGATGTTTTTATGCATGTTTCGGATAATAGTAAGAATGATAACGGTGCTGAACCGAATTTGGTAGACGCTTTACATGGGTCGGGGATTGATCAGAATGATGCACAAAAGGGTCCTATGAAAGTATCTTATGCTGATTTAGTGGCTAGGCCTAATGGTAAGAATATAAACTTTCGATCACTTGCAAGTTCTGAGAAACATGAGGATTGTGATGTTGTACTCCCTAGGGAATCGATTAGAGTGGTTCAGGATAAATTAGCAAACACACTATATGGGTATTTTTTGGGAGATCGTATAGCATATCCAGTAGTGGAGTACTTTGTGAAAAATCAATGGAAAAAGTTTGGGTTACAAAGAACGATGATGAATGCTAACGGTTTCTTTTTCTTCAAGTTTGCGAAGAAGGAGGGTATGAATGCTGTTCTTAAGGAGGGTCCGTGGATCATTGGATCACAGCCACTATTTTTATGTGAATGGTCTCCTACCACTAAGTTGGAAAAAACGAAAGTCAAGAAAGTGCAATTATGGGTCAAGATTCATGAGGTTCCTATTGCCGCATATACGGAGGATGGCCTTAGCTTGATAGCTACGGCTGTAGGTGAGCCGAAACAACTTGACTCGTATACCACCACGATGTGTACGGATTCATGGGGCCGTAGTAGTTATGCTAGAGCATTGATTGAAGTATCGGCTGATAAGGATTTGAAAGAGGAAATTACGATGGCTATCCCGGTTTTGGAGGGTGAGGGGTATGTTAAAGAAACTATGTATGTTGAGTACGAGTGGAGTCCTCTTCGATGTTCTCATTGCTGTGTGTTTGGCCACTCGGATGAACAGTGTCCGAAGCATCAAACAATATCTGGTAATCGTGTGATTGATGATAGGAACCGGAAATATGTGGATAGAGTGAAAAGGCCGGACCAAGGTCGTAGGCCTGATAAGAAACCGGTGGTTGACGAGGAAGGGTATATGGGTGTACATGCCAAGAAAGTGGCTAGGAGAACAGGATTTCAAGCGAACAAACCAAAACAGAAATTTGAATATCGTCCTGTAGTTTCGAAGCCGAAGAATGTGGTGGACAAAGAGGTGCAGATTGAAAATGTTTTCTCTAGCAATCCGTTTGATGTTCTGAGGAATGAAAGTGGGGATCAAGGGCAAAGTAGTAAGGATGCTGGTGGTGGTCAGGAGGATTCGGATGAAGGTGAGTTTCTTGACGGTTATAATGAAACTGATGAGTTTATCATGGGTGGTACCATTAACACGAATAAAAAAGGGGCAAGCACTCCTCCTCCGATAGTTTCTGATGGTTAGTCTAGCAACGTGGAATATAAGAGGATTGAACCGTCCTCTTAAACAGAAAGAGGTTCGTCAAGTTCTAAAAGATAGTAAACTTAGTTTGTGTGCTATTTTGGAGTCTCATGTGGATGTGGCAAATTTAAGTAAGGTTTGTTCGTCAGTTTTTCGTCATTGGGATTGGACATCTAATGGAGGTTGTTGTGATAAAGGTACTCGTATCATCATCGGTTGGAACCCGGAGGTTTTTGACGTTATGGTTTTATTTCAATCGGACCAGCTCATGCATATTCAACTTGTGTTTAAAGAAGACAGCAGAAATTTATTTTGTTCTTTTGTTTATGCGGCTAACTACTATGTTACCAGACGTGCTTTATGGGCTCAATTATCTTTGCATAAGCATGTGGTAGACAACAAGCCTTGGATAATTATGGGTGACTTCAACACGGCTTTACATCTGGAGGATAAGTCTGTAGGAGCGTCCTCTTTCTCTCCAGGTATGCGTGATTTTCAGAATTGTGTGTTAGATATTGAAGTGATGGATATTAATAGATCGGGTCTCCATTACACATGGAATCAAAAGCCGAAGAAGGGTGTTGGTTTGCTAAAGAAGATTGATCGGGTGATGGGTAATTCTCAATTTATTGCTGATTATCCGAATTCGGTTGCTATTTTTCATCCTTATCGGTTGTCTGATCATGCTCCTTGTATTCTTAAAGTCCAAAATCAGCTGAAAAGGAAACATAAACCATTTAAGTTTGCTAACTTTTTGGTTCATAAAAGGGACTTTATGAGTATTGTAAAGAAGTCTTGGGAGGTGAATATTAATGGTGTGATTCAGTTTCAGGTTGTAAAGAAGCTTCGTCAGTTAAAGTCTCCGATGCGAGCTTTATTATTTTAGCCAGGGTAATCTTCACAAAAAAGTTATAGAACTTCGTGGTAAATTGGATGACATTCAGCATGAGATTGATAATGACCTTTCAAATGTGGTGTTAAGAACTCGAGAAACTGATCTAACTTCTGCTTATCAGGAGGCTTGCTTAGATGAGGAAAGATTTCTAAAACAAAGGTCGAAAATGGAGTGGCTTAGGGCAGGTGACTCGAACACTGCTTTTTTCCATGCAGCTGTTAAAAGTAGGAATCATTGGAACCGGATTCAGGTTATTACGGATGCTAGCGGGGTCATGCATGAAGGGGAGGATGTTAACTCTATTTTTGTGCAACATTATGAGAAGTTCTTGGGTAGTAGTGATGATCTTTCTTTGCAACCTTCTCCTGATTTATTTACTAAACATGTGAGCCCGATGGATGCTTCTAATATGGTTCGGCCAGTCACGGTAGATGAGGTGAAAAAAGCTATGTTTGCGATAGGTAATGACAAGGCCCCAGGTCCGGATGGGTACACGGCTGCTTTCTTTAAAGCAGCTTGGGCGATTATTGGGGATGATGTTTCCAAGGCGGTTATGGATTTTTTTCGCTACAGGTAAATTACTTCAGGAATTAAATCATACTCTTATTGCTCTTGTACCAAAGAAATCCACTCCGATGATGGTCACGGATTACCGCCCTATTGCTTGTTGTAATGTCTTGTTTAAGTGCATTACTAAGATCATTGCTGAGCGTTTAAAAGGTGTTTTACATCAAGTTGTTAGCATAAACCAATCTGCGTTTGTCCCTGGGAGGAAGATATCGGATAATCTTTTGTTGACTCAGGAGCTTTTACATAACTATCATAGAAGTGCAGGTCCGCCTAGATGTGCATTTAAGGTGGACATTCAGAAAGCTTATGACACGGTTGATTGGAAATTCTTAAGGAATGTGTTGCTTGGTTTCGGCTTTGATTCTAAAATGGTGGAATGGATTATGATATGCGTATCGACGGTTTCTTATTCTATAGGTGTCAATGGTAACATTTACGGGTATTTCAAGGGGAAACGGGGACTTCGACAAGGAGATCCTTTATCCCCTTATTTATTCACTCTTGTTATGGAGATGTTGACGTGTATCCTTCAGCATACTACGCGGATTGATGCTTCTTTCAGGTTCCACAATAGATGTGAAAGACAACGAATTATTAACCTTTGTTTTGCAGATGATTTATTCTTGTTTGCGAGAGGAGATATTAATTCAGTCAAATGCATTATGTCTTCCCTTGCAAACTTCACAAATATGTCTGGGTTGGTGCCTAGTATTCAGAAAAGTACGGGCTTCTTCTGTAATGTGCCTACTAATGTTAAAGCCCAGATTCTGGATTTTATGCCTTTTGAGGAGGGATCGTTGCCAGTTCGATATCTAGGAGTTCCGCTTATTTCTTCTAGACTTTTATACAAAGATTGTAGCATCTTAGTTGAACGTATGGAGCAACGTATTATGAGCTGGAGAAATAAATTCCTTTCTTTTGCTGGCAGATTGCAACTGATTAATTCGGTTCTATCCGCTATGCATGTGTATTGGTCTTCTGCGTTTATTCTTCCTACTCGGGTTATTTTAGACCTTGAAGCGAAAATGAGGAATTTTTTATGGTCTTCAGCTGGTTCGTTTCAAAAGGGGAAGGCTAAAGTATCTTGGAAATCGGTGTGTGTCCCTAAGTTTGAAGGAGGATTGGGGATTCGTCGTATTGGTGAAGTAAATAAAGCTCTTATGACCTCTCATATCTGGAGTATTTTGGTTAAACGTCAGTCCTTATGGGTTGATTGGATTCATTCATATAGATTAAGAGGTAAGAGTTTTTGGGTTTGCAAGTCTGTGTCTAATTGTTGCTGGAGTTGGCGCAAAATCCTTCAGCTTAGGCCTTTCATCAGAGATTTTTTTTGGTCCAAGTTAGGGGATGGTAGCAGTACTTCGGCTTGGTATGACTCTTGGTGTCAATTGGGGCCATTAGGTGATTTTCTTTCGCCGAGAGTTATAACTTCAGCAGGGTTTAGGCTAAGTGCTACGGTTCAAGATGTTCAGCTTAATGGTGTTTGGAAATGGCCGATTGCGTGGAGAGATCTTTTCCCAGTGCTTAATCAGATTGATCACATTCATTTGATTCTTAATCAACGAGATAAGCTTATGTGGAAGGATGGTAACGATTTGTTTGAGTACTCGACTTCTCAGGTTTGGCATTCAGTTCGGCAACGAGATTAAGAGGTGGATTGGATGAATTTTATATGGTTTCCCCAGTGTATTCCGAAGCATGCGTTTTTTATGTGGTTAGATATTCGTCGGAAACTCTTGACACAAGACAAAATCCTTCAATGGGATATCTCAAGAAGGAAAAATATGAACATGATGTGTTGTCTCTTGTGTTATGCTAATACGGACTCTCATGCTCATCTTTTCTTTGATTGTAATTACTCGAAGCAAGTTTGGCAGTTGGTTCGTAGCAAAGGTGGTATGGCTGATGTTGGTTCTCATTGGAGCTCGGTTGTGGACTGTATGCTGGCTAGGTCTCGGTCTAAGTCGGTTTCCAACTATGTTAGTAGGTTGGTTCTTGCAGCTACTACTTATTTTATCTGGCAAGAGAGAAATGCTCGTCTCTTCAAGAATCAGACAAGACCTCCGGATGTGTTATGTGATACAATTCTTCATACGGTTCGTTATAAACTCATGGGAGTGAAGTTTAAAGACACTATAAAGGTGAGGGAGCTGCTTCGTGCATGGGAGATCTGTGATACTCGATTATTAGATGGTGGCTGATTTTCTATAGTGTTTTGTTGATCCTTGTCTAGATTAGTAGTCTAGTTGTTTTTATTGGTTGTCGTGTGGTTTGTTGGTTTACTTTCATGGGGTATGCCCCATGTTTGAACTAGTATGGTCTCTCCATACTACTTGTTTTGTATTGGTTTTGTTGATATATAGAATCACCGGGGTAACCCTTTACCCAAAAAAAAAAACAACAAAGTTGAGCGAGTTCACAGTTGGTGTTCGTTTTAAAGTTGTTTCAAAAACCATGAGTTTGTGTGCAACTATATGTTAACCTGTTTTCCTTGTTTTCCAATCCATAATAAGTGGGGGCTACCCCATGTTGTAAACCACTAGACTAGTTATATATATTGGTGTCCTTCCCAATCCGAGGACGGAGGTACGTATTCTACCCAACCGAGAATACGCAGGTTAAATGTAGTCGTCCTACCCAATCCGAGGACGGAGGTACGTATTCTTCCCAATCCGAGAATACGTAGGTTTAGTGTAGGCGTCCTTCCCAATCCGAGGACGGAGGTACGTATTCTACCCAACCGAGAATAAGCAGGTTAAATGTAGTCTATTAGTGGTGAATATACAGGCTTCATCTTAGCTTCTTAATCCCATTCCCAACCCACCGGGAATTCCATGCCTTAAGAGTGTGAACTCACCTTAGATTAGCTCAGCAGATAATGGTCACGTGAACTAATGTGGTCAACCACGTCCTATTATGGTTACCATATAAGTCAGGTTCATATTCAAGTAACAAACACATTGTTCTACACGTATTCTAACACGTATTCAACACGTAGTGTACAAGTATCAATTATTATATAACACTTTAATCAGGTATGTATACTAATTAATCCATACATAACAGTTAACACAAAATAACGTGGATCAGTGGGTTGTGTGCGACCTACGAAAGGTTTGGGCCATTCTAGTGTGTGATTGATTAAAATAATTGGGATTGGGCTTTCTTCATGGGGCGGCCCAATCTGGGTTTATGTAGCCCAAGGCTTGTGAAGCCCAAAAGAAAATTGTTTATAGGTTTTTTAAAAGGAATTTCTTGTATATTTTCACAATAAATCAGTGTGCGTTTGATTTTCAATTATGTGACCAATCAAACAAAAGTGTGCGAGAAGTGGTGGTGGGGCCCGGCTCTTAGATGTGCGATCCTAAGTTGTACGATAATCACAATTTCATCCCATCTTTATAATTAACTGAAAAAGACAAAACAATTATCATAAACTTTTCAAATATTTATGTGACACTTATCTTCTTCCTATTATTCAGACATGCATCGCTGACTTGTACATTGGGCTCATATATTTATACCCTCCATGAAAACACAGCATCATATATACAAATAACAGCACCTATGGCCAATCTTTAATCATGTACATTCAAGTATTCATGTATTAACAGTCCTAATCAAGTAGCAAAACATCATCTAGTCACCCAACTTTGATCAACTACTCATCAACTTATCAAACTCATCCATACATCGTATAACAGTTTCCATATCATTCGCAATTTACAACAATCAATTATCCTATATCATTTAGACTACATAACCCACTTACAACTCTTATTTGTTTATAACCCGTATGTTACCATTCGAACATAAATCCCCCATAACATACCATCTTTGCCGTTTCCTTTTTGTGTCATCCACACATTATCAGTTTAAACAATAATCATCAATTAATCATGTAATAATCATATGTTTATAAATCAAGTAATTAATCATGCCATATATCATACGTAACAGTAACAACCAAAAAGCATTAATCATACAATGATAACAACATCAATATCAAGAATTAACAATAAATCAAGAATTGAATAAGGATGATCGAACTAACCAGGAACTTAAGACATGAAGGTTGGTCCCTAAAAGAAAGAGGCTTCGATGGAGGTGAGGGGGGTCCACTGACGTCGCACAAAAGGTGGGGAAGTAGGGTTTTTTTTTGGTTTAGAGTTCTTGTTATCAACATTAACATGTTACGTGCACATATATAACAATAGCTTGGGGCTGTTCATCTTTAGCCGAGGTAATGGGCTTAAGCCCAAGCTAAATGGCAGCCAATACAATGATCAAGGGGGCTCGAATTGGGCTCTAAATAGGCTGTGGATCAAGGTGTAAGCAAATAGAGGTATAATTGGGCCGAGGACTTGATGTGCAGCCCGAATAGTGAATAATATGGTAACCGGCCCAGTTTTAGAGTGTGTGCAAGATATAGTTGGCCCAAATACATGGAATACGACACGTTTACGTTTAATAACTAGTCGTAGCAAAAAGTGAAAGAGGAATAACAAGGAATCAAGATTACAAGACTAACCTTGGAAATTCGGGTTGTCACATCATCCCCAACTTGAAAGAAATTTCGTCCCGAAATTTAGCACGTGGTTACTGAGGAAGCTAGTTAAGTTGCGTAGTTTCCTTGTTTTCCTGGGGTGTAACAGCTCAACCGCTGACCTTCCTTACTCAAAAGGATAAGAAGTATGAATGGGGAGATAAACAAGAGGAAGCTTTTCAGCTGCTCAAGAATAAGTTTGCGATGCACCTATTTTATCCCTACCCGAAGGCACCGATGACTTCGTGGTGTACTGCGACGCCTCGCGTCAGGGATTGGGCTGTGTGCTAAGGCAGCGACAAAAGGTTATCGCATATGCTTCGCGCCAATTGAAGGTTCATGAGAAGAACTACACCACACATGATTTGGAGTTAGGCGCAGTGGTGTTTGCTTTGAAGACATGGCGACATTACCTGTATGGTACCCGATGTACTATATTTACATATCACAAGTGCCTACAACACATATTCGATCAGAAAGAGCTTAATATGAGACAGCGGCGATGGGTAGAATTGTTAAATGATTATGATTGCGAAATCAAATATCATCCAGGAAAGGCGAATGTGGTGGCAGACGCCTTAAGTCGCAAAGAAAGGATTAAGCCCATAAGGGTTAGGGCTTTAGAGATGATTATTCAGACAGACCTCTCATTGCGTATTCGTGCTACACTCAGAGAAGCTCTTAAGAAAGGCGAATTTTGTTCTTCATGAATCCTCAGATCTTCATCGTGATTTTCTGTATAACAGTCTGTGATTAGGGATTGATTATTAATCTCTATAACGAACTCGTTAGCAGGCTTGATCGATTTACATTTAGGGTTTCTTTCTTTTCTGATCATTCGCCGCCCTTCTTTCTGTGTTATTCTATCGTGCTGTATAGTGCTCGTGGATTGTCGATCCTTCTTTATCAAGATACTGATTCTCCAGGTTTACTATATGGTTCCGAAGGTTCATGGGATAGGGTGCTAGATTAGGGTTTTGTTTGTTTTTTCTCTTTGTGCTGCTGGTTGTTCTCGTTCTTTAGGTTTCTGGTCGTGCATGGTTCTTTGTTTTTCGTCATTGTTGAGAGAGGGGTTTGTCTAGTATGGATTCTCGTAAGAAGTTTGATGTGCATGTGGATCGTGGTAAGCCACCACTCTCCTCTAAGGGTGGGGGTAGCCGTGGTCTAAATGTTGAAAGTAATCCGAAGATAGCCAGGCGGGGCATTTTCAAGACGAATTCTGAGCCAAAGTTGATCAATGTTATTGATGAACTTGAGAAGATATCTGTTCCGGTTCCTGGGGACAATGTTGTCAAGGAATCTTCACCGGACTCTGGGGCTCTAGATAATCATATGGATGCTGCTGGGAGTATGCATGAGAATGTGGATGACTACTGGAAGAATGACAATTCGGATGGGAAGAGGCCTGAGGAAAATCTAGTAAAGGATGTTCATAATTCCATGGATGCTGGAAACATAACTAAACCATTATCATATGCAGAATCGGTCTTGGCAGAAAGCTCGAGAATGGTAAATTTCCGGAAACTGGCCACTGTTAAGAAGCATGATGGGTGTGATGTGGTGTTACCTAGGGATTCTATAAGGGTAGTGAACGATAAAATGGCAAACACGTTGTATGGTTATTTTTTGGGGGATAGGGTAGCATATCCAGTTGTGGAATACTTTGTTAGGAACAATTGGAAAAGATTTGGGTTACAAAAATCAATGATGAACGCAAATGGTTTCTTCTTTTTCAAGTTTGGTGATCAAGCGGGTATGATGAATGCTCTTAACGAGGGACCGTGGATTATTCGGTCTCAGCCGTTGTTTTTGGAGGTTTGGTCTCCTTCGGTTAAACTTGAGAAGAAAGAAGTTAAAAAGGTTCAGGTTTGGGTCAAGATCCATGAGGTTCCTATTGTGGCTTACACGGAGGATGGCTTAAGCTTGATTGCTTCAGCAATAGGGGAGCCGAAGTCTTTAGATTCCTTTACAACAGCTATGTGTGTTGACATGTGGGGACGTAGCAGCTATGCTCGTGCACTAATAGAAATATCGGCTGATAATGAATTTAAGGATGAGCTGGTCATTGCGGTCCCATGTATTTGTCACACCCCCAAAATAACACCTAGAGAATGTCCCTTCTAGGTGTGTGACATACCAATAACGAGCCACTAACTACATTGAACCCATACAAGTTTCCAAATGAAATCATCACTTATTAAATAAAAGTTTCAACATTAAGTTTAATTAAAAACCCAACATGTGCAGCGGAAGCAAATAGTAAACCAAAGTTAATCTGTTTTAAAACCAATGTAAGCTATCCATAATTCGATCACATGAATCCATCCAGTACGACCCATGACCACTCCTGCTACTCCAGACAGCAAGTTTCAAATCCAAGACATCTAACGACCTGCGAGCATGCAACACGTGTATCAGACAACGCTGGTGAGTTCATAGTTTTATGAAAACGTTTGTTACCAAGTGTTTAGTTCAGTTCGTTGATTACAATTCCAAAAGTAATGTTGATAATATCTCGATGCTGAACAAGACGGCTCTTGATGTATGTTTTGCCCTTTCCCCAGTGCTCCTATCAAAGCACTGGGCCCGACTGGGTAATTAGTTCACAACCGTCCTCCCCGGTACGGCGTGAGGGTGCCAAACCTAAGTAGCGCTACCAACTAATACCCCGTTACCTCCTCGGTAACAAAAGATGGGACTTAAGAATGATAGGATGAGAATATTATCAAATATGTACCAGTTTTACCCAAAAGACTTATCCCTCCCCGGGATACCCACTGACTGTCCCAACCACCGGGACGCATGCTCAAAGTAGTGAACTCACCTTCGGTTTGCTCGGTTAGACTAAATGCTTGTTTACAGTTGGTCAATCGAATCCTATCATGATTACCAGTGATAATCAGTTTTCACGTTTACCCATATTGTATATTCATGTCATATACTTGTCCGGTTTAACCTAAACATTTAACTCGTCGCACGCAAGAGAGTGTAACCTAATCAGTTTGACATGCCATCCAACTGTTACTCAGTCGCTTTACCCGGCCCAACTATCCCAGGCCCACTGCCGTCATGCGGCCTAAAAAGTACGAGCCCGTGAAAGAAGCCCAAACAACAAACAACTGAACCCAGTTTGTGCGAGGGCTTTCATCCGTGCAGCCCATTCACCTCGGCCCATCTTATGTGCGGCCCACTTGAGGTGTCCGTTAATTATCCCATGTTTGATCCAAACCAAGTTTATGTGATTATAATGTTAAGGTGTGTGTGTCACCTGAGCCCAGTGGTTAAACAAAATCCGACCACGGTGCGGAGCAGCCTAACTGCCTCTGGCCCAGATCCCTTTCCCTTATGCAATACACCCGATAGAGCCCAAGTTGTTAAACATTGACGCCCGGCCCATACGTTAACCCTTAAAATCCCAGCACTAATTGTCAGCGTTTAATTCGATTACCAATTTCATTCATCTAACACGATTACATACGTATCTTGTCTAACTGATTTTTATCAACATGAATATCCTAAGTGCAGTTGTGTTAACAATCCATGACAACATTCACATAAATCAGCCCTAATAACCAACTACATCAGCCATACAAATCATCGATCCTAATAATTCTACATATACCTTCCAACAGTTCATGCATACATAATAATATAATCAGCCGATCCTATATCAATTTTTGCTGATTTAACTAATTCATGCAACTTTATCATGCACAACATCCTCACAACCTAAATCACATTACACACAAATAATCATATAACTTTATTAATCACCACATAACATACATCACATAATCAGTAACAACATGAGCCGCGAACAACAATTTCATGAGGTTCCTTATATATTAACATGGGAGTCGACCTAAACGTAAATCCTAGATTATGGAATTATCATCATGCAAGTTTCTCTATCACAATATCGCAACACGATTCCTACTGCCATCGCGAATAAGGGTTCGCTTAATCATCATACGAATCGGCAACGAGTTTACACGTAACAAGCAAGAATCAACCAGAATTAAAACATTATAGTTATACTAACCAACGATTCGCAGGGGATGAGTTGAGACGGGAAGGAAGGTGCTTCGAGATGGAAGGGAGGTCCCTGCCGTCGGGTTTGGGGAAGAAGAGAACAAGGGGTAGGGTTTGTTATTGTTAGGTTTATTATTTTTTTTTTTTTTGAAATATGAAAGCCATGCACATATCATATGTGTATGCGCACACATAGGTGAGGTGGCCCAATAGGAATTGATCAAGACTATAATTGTCGGCCATCATCCAATAGAAATATCATTTAACTATTGCCAAATACTACTTGATTAGGCCCATGTGTTTATTTGTTTAATATTGACTTCGTACACCTCTACTATACATCGAACAAACCACCTACTCATATTAATTGTTTAATTGCTACCTTCTTTTGTGATTATGAGATTATGAAAGTTGTAAATACGGTCATGTGTATCAACACTTTAGTGAGTCGGGCCTAATTTGGTTCTGTTTCGGGCTCGAGAATCTTGAGCCAACAATATTTGAATCACACTGCTGAAGTGTGGCCCGCTCGGAGGTGTGCGACTCGAAGTTTGTGCGCGGTTATCAACAAGTGTCACAAACACTAGACGTCTAACGACCTTTGTTACTTCGAATATATGATAACATGTTTTCATAACAAAAACAAGTTCACAACGTACGACCGAACATGAATAGAAATAATACGTGCATAAAGAGCCTTGGAATTCCGAGTTGTCACATCATCCCCAACTTGAAAGAAATTTCGTCCTGAAATTTGACAAGCAATCTCAGAGAAACGAAGTAATAGATCACAGCGGTTGTGGGTTTTTCCTCGGGTGTCACATCATCCCCAACATGAAAGAAATTTCGTCCCGAAATTTGCCAATGACATCAGAAGTAGATTCAATTGTTTGAACAATCGAGGGTAATAGAGTGTCATCTGATCTTTGTGTTCCCACATGAACTCCAGTCCCCGTCATGAGTTCCAACAATGGTTGTGATTAGAATTCGACTGTGCCCACGGACCTTATCCTTCTAGTCCATGATCTCAGTTGGTTCCTCAACAATCTGCAACTTAATATCATTCTATGGTTCTTGCAAAGGTACCACGAGTGTTTCATCCGCCAAACACTTCCTTGGATTCGAGGCATGAATGTTATCGCAAACGTTATCCAATTCGCTAGGTAACCCGAGTTTGTGAGCCACGTCACCGATTCCATCCAGAATTCTGACTGTCCCATCATGTCGTAGATGAAGCTTGCCACGCTTCCCAAAAACGTACCGCACCCTCCCAGGGTGAGACTTTCGATTTTGATACGTTCGCCTACAGCGAACCCCCAGTGTTTCCTGACAGTCACGTGTTGCCGTCAAACAGTATCTGATCTAAGCAATCTTCAAGGGTTTCGAGTGCAAGTCCTGGATCCGTGATTAGGTTGTCACCCACCTTAGTCCAGCAAGAAAATTGGCATTATCATCTATGCAATGCCTCAAACAAAGCTGTATGCATACTAATACGGCAGCGGCTGCGGCTGCAGTAGAGTTCACCCAAAGATAGGTGTCCTTCTAAATGTTTACTAAAGTCAATCACGCACATGCTCACAACATGTCTTCGCGTGTCAAGATGGTTCGTTGCTCCGTCCGGTTGTCCTACAGTGATAAGTAATGCTCATGTCTAGACGTGGGCCAAGGGTGTTGTGTATTGCCGATCATAAATCAGGTACAGCTCAAAAATCAAAAGGTAACAGAAGTTGACACCCCGTGTCGAAAAGCCGCCTCTCTCAGAGGAATATTCACAATTTGTGAAGACTCGACAGTTTCCTTGATTGCAAGAGAGGGTGTTGGTTACATGAGACGATTGATGATCACCCAGGTGATATTGCTTCCGTTTCGAGTTGTAAGTAGGCTAGTGACAGAATTCATGACAGTGTGTTCTCATTTCCATATGGGTGTCTCTGGTTGCTGATACTCCGCCTTGATTTTTCCCACAAGTCGAACATCATTCGCATACATCGCCAGGTGGGCCTTCATGCCCGCCCACCGGTACAAGATTTATAGATCTTAATATCCCTTATCGAAACCCAGATGACCAGAATATCGAGGCCGGTGTGTTTCGCTCAACACAAATTCTCTACAGTTGCCGTATAATGGGATCCACATTTGTTCCATGAGGTAGCGAATATCGTCCGGACTGCCGAAGGTTGCTTCACCATGCCCCGCATGGGTTCAACTTGAAAATTCTCTTCTTTCAGTTCCCCAGTTTGAATAGAGCGATTCTGATCAGGTAGGTTAGAGTCGATAGTGAATTGGAAAGCTCGTGCTCGTTTAGGTTTCACAGTCATAATCATTCAAAAGCCCCATCCTGCGTTGTCATCACACGTTTTAACTCTTCCGAAACATAGGTACACGGGAGGCTCTTGTGATCGATCTAGGTAGTGCATTTGGTATCGTCCAAGTAATGCCTCCAATCTAAATCCAAAGGCTATGGCTTCCACCGCCAGTTGCGACTTGGGCAATTCTTCTTGGAAACTATCACCTTCTCATGTTGCATTGGTGTGTAACTGGGACTCTGATTTGAACCATCATGATATACCACTAAATCACCCGCACCCTCGGGTGAAGACGATGCTCAGTGTATTGCAGAGTTGGGATTCGAAAGCTGAAAAGACGTCCTCCTGTTTTGTCTTCCACGACACAGCGCCCTGCTGTGCTAAAGGGGTTACAGCAGCACGTTTTTTCAAAATCCCTCGATGAACCTGCGATAGTATCTAGCGGAATCAAGGAATTGTTGTATTCCCGCATGAATCTTTGGTGTCGATCAGTTTCTAACCAAAACGGGTCTCAGCGAGAGCCACGTGTATTCCTACTTCGTTGATTGTATGACCAATAAGGTACTTCTCGAATCCAAAAGTTACATTTACCAAGACCTCGCGCGGTGTGGCTCCTCCCTCAGGAGCACTCAAATACGATACAAGGCTGCCCATGATGTTCTTTTCTCCTTTTTTTTTTTTTGGGTAAAGGGGTTACCCCGGTGATTCTATATATTCACAACCAAATAAAACAAGTAGCGTAGAACGTCTACACTAATTCAATCATGAGACATGCCTCATGAAAGTAAACAAAGAGAAAAAATCACAAAAGTCCATGCTACCAATTAAACACGACTAGACTAAACTCTAGACAAGAAAAAACAACTAATCAACCACCCGGTTCATCATCGTGACTAACTTCAATCTCCCATTCACCGAGAAGCTTTCGAACTCTATCCGTCCACTTCAACTTCATTCCCATAAGCTTGTATCGAACAGTCTTGACAATCACCTCATAAACTTGCTCCGGAGGTCTCAACTGATTTTTAAAAAGTCTAGAATTTCGTTCCTGCCATATGAAGTAAGCACTAGCCGCCACCACAAGTCTACTAACATAATCCGCTGCTAACTTTGACTTAGCTCTGACCATCAACCAGGAAACAATATCATCCCACTTCGAACTAACATTATCCATTCCAGCTTTAATTCGAACCATGTCCCAAACCTGATTAGAGAATTTGCATTCAAAGAATAGATGCGCATGCGAATCATGATTCTCATAACAAAGTAAACAGCACATCATATTCATGTTTTTTCTCCTCTGAAAATCCCAGCTAAGAATAACATCTTGAGTGAGAAGCTTCTTCCTCATAATCAGCCACAATAAGAAAGAATGTCTCGGGATACAATGAGCAAACCAGACTACTTTACTCCACTCGACCTCTTGCTCTCTATACCGAATGGAATCCCAAATACTTGAAGCCGAAACCTCATGAACATTATCACCCACCCGCCACTGAATAATATCTTGTTTACCTGCAACCGGTTGGACATGATCCAACTGAATAAGCACAGGAAACAAGTCCCTCCAAGCCGAGGGCCATTGCCAACCATTATCAGAATAAATATCCGCAACAGAGTCTTCCAGTCTAAAACCTGCACTTGTAATCGTTCTGGGCGACAAAATATTACCTAGCGGCCCTAACACACTCCAAAAATCATACCAAGCATACGTTGATCTCCCATCCCCAAGCGAAGTCCACATATAGTTTCTTATCATCGGCCGTAATTGGAGAAGTTTTCTCCAGCTCCAACAACAGTTGGTGGGAACTTTAACAATCCAGAAACTCTTACCTTTTAACTTATAGGCATGTACCCATTCGACCCATAGCGACTTCCGTTTAGTAATAACACTCCAAATATGATTAGCCATAAGCGCTTTGTTCACATCACCTATACGTCTAATACCCAAACCTCCTTCATATTTTGGAGTGCAAATAGAATTCCATGAAACCTTTGCCCTCCCTTTTTGATACGAGCTATCTTGACTCCATAAAAAATTACGCATTCTAGCTTCAAGGTCATGAATCACGCGAGATGGTAAAATAAAGACCGACGACCAGTAAATATGCATAGAAGAGAGGACCGCCAAAATAAGCTGTAACCGACCCGCAAAAGAGAGCAACTTATTCTTCCAGTTCGAAATACGCTTCTCTAGTCTTTCAACAAGGATACCACAATCTTTATATAAAAGACGTGTAGAGATAAGAGGAACTCCCAAATACCTAACTGGGAGGGAACCTTCCACAAAAGGCATAACATTAAGAATAGCATTCTTCACCTGTTGGGGAACATTACAGAAGAAAACCGTGCTCTTCTGAACGCTAGGGACCAATCCAGACATATTAGTGAATTTAGAGAGAGCCGTCATTATACACTTCGCCGAACCAACATCTCCTCTCGCAAACATAAAAAGATCATCTGCAAAACAGAGATTAATAATCTGTTGCTTCTCGCATCTGTTATGAAATCTGAATGATGCATCCATCCTAGTCTCATGATTAAGAATACCCGTTAGAATCTCCATAACCAATGTAAACAGATAAGGAGATATTGGATCTCCTTGACGAAGCCCCCGTTTGCCTCTGAAGTAACCATGAACATTACCATTAACACAGATAGAGTAGGATGGCGTTGACACACAAGTCATAACCCAATCCACCATCTTAATATCAAATCCAAATCCCAGCATCACACTCCTTAAGAATCTCCAATCAACAGTATCATAAGCTTTCTGAATATCAACTTTAAAAGCACACCTCGGAGGTCCAACGTTTCTATGATAGTTGTGCATGAGTTCCTGAGTGAGTAAAATATTGTCCGAAATTTTCCGACCCGGGACAAAAGCCGACTGATTAACATTAACAAGCATATTCAGCGCCACTTTGAGCCGATCCGCCAGAATCTTACTAATACATTTGTATAACACATTGCAACATGCTATAGGACGGTAGTCTGTAACACTAGATGGGGTAGCAATTTTCGGCACAAGGACAACAAGAGTGTGATTTAATTCACGCAAAAGTTTACCAGAGGAAAAGAAATCAATAACAGCATTTGACACATCTTCCCCGATAACCGACCAAGCTCCCTTGAAAAAAGCTGAAGAGTACCCGTCTGGCCCTGGAGCTTTGTCAATACCAATCGAAAACATAGCCTTACGAACTTCATCCGCCGTGACCTGACGAACCATATGAGTAGCAACTACATGATCCAATGAATGACCAAACAGCTCAGGCGAAGGAACGAGAGCAATATCACCTTGACACCCCAAAAAATTTTCATAGTGTTGCACTAGAGGCTGTTGCACATTTTCACCTTCATACAAAACGCCACTCGAGTCCCTTATGACATCAATTCTACTCCGATGATTCCTAGTTTTAAGAGCCGAATGAAAGAATGCCGTGTTCATATCACCAGCTTGTAACCAATCTACCTTAGATTTTTGCTTGATAAACCGTTCCTCATCCAAAGAAGCTTCCTGATAATCATTCATAATAGAAGATTCTTCAGCACGTAAGTCTACATTAGACGGGTCAGCATCTATAAGACTTTGTAAACCATCCAATTTAGCTCGAAGTTCATTAACCTTTCGATGTAAATTCCCCTGTTTAAAAAGAAGGCCTCTAAAGGACAGTGATCCGACAACCTGTACGGGTGAAAATAAGCAACCGAACTAGGATACTGAACGACAAACTGAGTGTTCCCCATCACTCTATCAATTTTCTTAAGCAATCCCACTCCCACCTTAGGTTTTTGATTCCAAGTAAAGTGAAGACCTGATCGGTTAATATAAAAAACCTCTATATCATCAACACAATTTTGAAACTCTCTCATACCAGCAGAGACTGAAGAAGCTCCCATGGAATTGTCTTCACTATTAAGAGCTGAATTAAAATCACCCATGATTATCCACGGCTGATTACCAACCAACACCTTATGCATCGAAAGTTGTTGCCATAGTTCTCTTCTTGTGACATAATAGTTAGCCGCATATACTATCGAACAAAACATCAACTTCTTATCACTTTTAAATCTAATCTGAATATGCATCACCTGCGAAGATTGATTTAGAACCATAACTTCAAGCAAATCCGGATTCCAGCCGATAATGATCCTAGTACCCTTATCACATATACCACCATTCGAAGTCCAGTCCCAATTACGAAAAACAGACTTACAAACTTTATTAAGATTACCCACATCAACATGTGACTCTAAAATAGCACAAAAACTCAAATTACTCTCTTTCACAATCTGCCGAACCTCCTTTTGTTTCAGAGGGCGGTTCAACCCCCTTATATTCCAGGCTGCAAGACTAATCATCAGGAACTACTTGACTCGGAGTGCTTGGCCCCGTATTAGTAATCGGCTTCCGAGTCCCACTAAGAATAAAATCATTCGTCTCATTATAAACCTCTGTAACTTCATCGTCATCTGAGTCTTCATACCCATCATCCTCCCCTACCTTTTTCCTTCCATCATTGCCTTCTGTGTTCACTTCATTCAGCACATCAAACGGATTGGTAGATTCAAACCTGTTCACGGTTTTCTTATCTTTAATCTCAGCCTTCGGCTTAGGCATGACAGGCCTATATTCAAATTTTGACTTCTGCTTATTAACTTGGATCCCATTCTTTCTAGCCGCCTTTTTACCATATACCCCAATATATCCATCCTCATCAATAATAGGCTGCTTCTTAATTGAACGAGGTTGATTCATGTTATTTCGATATAGATTATCATTAATGGGCTTACCAATCTTCTTAGGATGTTTCGGACAAGATTCATTCGAGTGACCAAATACACAACAAGAAGCACATCGATGGGGAGTCCATTCGTACTCAACATACATAGTCTCTTTTACAAACCCCTCTCCCTCCGGTTCTGGGATAGCTATAGTAATCTCTTCCTTTAATTCATTATCAGCTGAAATTTCAATCAACGCCCGGGCATAACTGCTTCTACCCCATACATCATTACACATAGCCGTGGTATACGTATCTAGCATCTTAGGTTCACCAATAGTTGTCGCCACTAAACTAAGACCATCTTCAGTATAAGCCGCTAATGGAACCTCATGGATTTTCACCCAAACTTGAAACTTCTTAACCTCCTTTTTTTCCAGCTTAACCGTGGGTTTCCACTCATTTAAGATGAGAGGTTGAGAACGAATAATCCAAGGGCCCCCTTTCAAAGCATTGAGCATACCTACTTCATCATTGAATTTGAAAAAGAAGAAGCCATTTGCGTTCATCATAGATTTTTGTAATCCAAATTGTTTCCAGTTAATCCTCACAAAATATTCTACCACAGGAAAGGCCAAACGATCACCCAAGAAATAGCCATAAAGCGTGTTAGCCAGTTTGTCTTGCACCGCCCGAACAGACTCCCTCGGCAATACTACATCACACCCCTCTTGAACAGTTGTATTAGCAAGGGACCGAAAATTAACCTTACTTGTCTTGTCTGCAACAACAGATTCAGCATAAGATTTTGGTGCTGATGTGCTTCCGTGTTCCTGCTGACTACCAAGAAGACCTCCTGCTCCATCTAGAGTATTACGTAAGCCCAAAGAATCAGATTGCTTATTATCCATATTAACCGGTACCGTAATCTTGGATAGCTCATCGATAACATTAAACATCTTAGGATCTGGTTGATCCGAACCCACTGTATCCGAAATCACAGTACCTCGGCGAGGGCACGATGTGAAACCATCAATATTCAAACCACGACTAGCCAAACCCTTAAACTGCAGAGGATGCTTTCCCCGATCCCCCTGATTGTTACCAGCAGGTTTCTTACGTTCATCCATACTAGTAAAGGCAACTCTCACTATCAGCAAAGAAAAATCACACCATGCACGACGAAATAGAAAACCAGAAAACCAAACAGCAAGAAAACAAAAAACCCTAATCTAGCGAAACCCTAGTCCATACTACTACCAAGATCGTATAGAAGTCATGTTAAAACAAGTAGAACAATCGATCTACACAACCTGATTGAAGCACAGACGAAGGCAGCGATTGAAGATCTGGACAATAACCTAGAAATAATTCGAAATCCAATGCTAACGAGTTCGATATATCAATCTGAATAATCAGGTTTCTAATCTCAGACTGTTATACATCAGATTATGAATCAAAATCCAGGATTACAGTGAGGAACCAGAATCGCCTAGCTAGGAGAGAGCATTAGGGTTTCTATTCCCCCCTTAACATTCTTTGGTGGGAGTAGAGATGAAATTTGATGTTCTTTTCTCCTTGCAATGATCAACAAACACGGTTGATTCTGGTGGTCCATAAAGCTGCTGGTGTGCTTGATTAACTCAATGATCATGGTGTACAAAGTTGTAATGGCCGTATTGAGTTCGATATGCCGTTCCAGGAACATTCTCCCATTGGACTTCCATCTGATGATAGTTCGTTCGTTTGCCAATCCTCAAATGAGGGTTTGATCCTCGCTACTGGTTGACAGGTTGGCAATACATGGTCGAGGCTACGGTTCTTGATCGTCGCCTTGCTGAGTTCTCGATAATCAGTACACATATCCAATGATAACTGGCCTTGCTGAGTTCTCGATAATCAGTACACATATCCAACGATAACTGGGCTCCCCAAAGCGAAAACTAGGTCCAACAAAACTTCTGCCCAACAGTTCCTGTAGTTGATTAGACAGTTCTTGCAACCCTCCTGGTGCAAGTTGGTAAGAAGCACGAGTAATCAGGGCTGCCTCTAACATGATACCGATCTGATATCCCTCCTGATGATGTGAAGGTAAACCTGATAGTTCTTCTGGTAGCACTTAGGGAGAAATCACGAACAATGGGTGGATCCTCGATCCTCTTTTCCTTAGCCTTAACATCCATAGCGAGTGCTAACATAGCAGGGTAATCCTTCCGTGGACACTTCTGGCCTTCACTGCTGAGTGGATGCTAACCTCTACACCACTCGAATACTCTATGATAGACGACAACTTCCTCCTCACAGGGTATATCTGCACGATATCTGGGTAACCAATCCATACTGACTACCGTATCAAAACTATCAAGGGTAGTAGAAAGAAGGTCGATTGTTGAACACTTGTCCCCCAAGGTCGAGTTTGCATCCCAACAAACATATGAAATTTCAATTGCCTTGCCATCAGCCGATCCCACAACAGGTTCAGATTCAAGGAGCATCAGGGTTAAGCAGAACAGTGATGAAGTGATGAGTTACCAAGAACATGTAGGCCACCATGTTCTTATAATCCTGGCGTCGCCCACGCCAATCCTAAATGTCCCTCCATGAGCATCTTTTCTCGTGTTTTTGTACTCGTTGCGAGGATTTCCAGTGCGGTCATCGTGTCTGTTGCCCCTAATGTCGCTGCTTGTAACGGGGTCCTGCGACCTGTCCCTAACAGGGTCTATCTTTTCACATTCCATGTCACGTGCTATGGCACTACTCACTGTGCGGGAAGTTACACATTTCACTCTATTGTCAATTGTCATCATCCATGTCCCAATTGATTCGTAAGAGTTGACTCCCATAAATCACTGACTAGGGTTAAGGATTCGATTGAAGTCAATCTGCTGGTGTTCGTCGCCGGTAATCAGAGTTGTCCAAATACTGGGACCGGTAAAGTACTACGCTCATCCTCTTGTCCATCGATCTAGCAAGTTAATTGTGTAATACATGGTATGTTACGAGAGTGTTGCAGCAAGCAAAGATAAGTGAGGAAAGTATAGTCCAATCATTTGACGCTGAGCCATCCAACTCAGGGACGTTCGTACTAGCACCTAACATTCTACACAGTTCGCTAGGCGTTCAGAAAGGGGTGAAAAGATCATGTTCGAGTAAGAGAAAATCACTGCTATGACTCCTATAGACTGCTGAGTTCTAACATAACATCAATTAACAGAGCGGAACCCCTCTCAGACTCATTAAGCCTCACTGGGACTCACATGCACCCCACATTATTATTATGTGTGCACCCATAATAATAAGGCAATTTGCATGCTCATCTCAGTGCCTCTTAACTCGCGCTAAAAGGTTCCCCGAATTCGAGCGATAAGACAGATGACACCACTATATAGATTATGAAAGTTCAAGAAGAGTCACACTCTTAAAACACGTAACATGGGTTGACATCATATAACTCAAACGGTAGTGCCAAGTGTGTATTCACATGTGATGTTATTCATAAGCAAACACTAGATATGCTATGCAATAGTAACAAGAGACGAACCTTGCAATCTGGAGCTGAGTGTCATGGTCGTATTCAGAACTTGTTCGGTTATAGTCTGGTTTTACAAAACGTTTTAAAACCAAGTTCACTATAACCAGTGGCTCTGATACCAAACTGTCACACCCCCAAAATACCACCTAGAGAATGTCCCTTCTAGGTGTGTGACATACCAATAACGAGCCACTAACTACATTGAACCCATACAAGTTTCCAAATGAAATCATCACTTATTAAATAAAAGTTTCAACATTAAGTTTAATTAAAAACCCAACATGTGCAGCGGAAGCAAATAGTAAACCAAAGTTAATCTGTTTTAAAACCAATGTAAGCTATCCATAATTCGATCACATGAATCCATCCAGTACGACCCATGACCACTCCTGCTACTCCAGACAGCAAGTTCCAAATCCAAGACATCTAACGACCTGTGAGCATGCAACACGTGTATCAGACAACGCTGGTGAGTTCATAGTTTTATGAAAACGTTTGTTACCAAGTGTTTAGTTCAGTTCGTTGATTACAATTCCAAAAGTAATGTTGATAATATCTCGATGCTGAACAAGACGGCTCCTGATGTATGTTTTGCCCTTTCCCCAGTGCTCCTATCAAAGCACTGGGCACGACTGGGTAATTAGTTCACAATCGTCCTCCCCGGTACGGCGTGAGGGTGCCAAACCTAAGTAGCGCTACCAACTAATACCCCGTTACCTCCTCGGTAACAAAAGATGGGACTTAAGAATGATAGGATGGATATCATTAGAAAAAGCTAGGATGGTTCTCTCTGGGCGATCTGGGCGATTTGGGCGAACAACTTGAAACCCTACGTCGATCTTCATTCCTTCTCTACATTGGATCTGGTTTTTTTTTTTGGGTAAAGGGTTACCCCGATGAATTTTATAAATAACCAATAAAGTACAAGGATGTGTCAAAGCAACACACCAACTAGACTTGGCATACCAAGACTAGGACATCAAACGACAAGACCAAGAAAACAACCAACTAAAAAAGTTATCAAACAAAGCAAGCTACCATGGCAAAAGAAATAAGCAACCTAGGCCATTAAAAAACTAAACAAATAAACAACTAGCCCGGTTCATCATCCTTGTTATCATTGATCTTCCAGATTTCGTATATCCTCCTCCTAGCCGACTCCACTCGAAACATGAATCCCATAAGACGAAGTCGAACCACGCTTTTAATCTTCTCAGCAACTTGCAAAGCGGTCAATTGGTTGGAGCTAAAAAGGCGATCATTCCGCTCTTGCCATATGTAGTAGGTAGCCGCAGCAACCACCAACTTACACACAATATCATTAGTTGTCTTCGAATTTGAATGTTGATCAACCCATAACATTAAAGATTGCCATGTGTTATCAACATTCTCCAACTTCGCCATAGTCTTCACTTTATCCCAAACCTAACTTGCAAACTCACATTGAAAGAACAAATGATTACGGCTATCTCGATCATGTTTACACAACGGGCAGCACATAAGATTTAGATTTGTAGCACTTCCAGCTTCCCAAACCGCCAGCCTATCCTGAGTTTTTAGCTTATTCCGAAACACTAACCACAAGTGAAACGAGTGGCGAGGAATACACTGAGAAAACCAAACCATGTTTGCCCAGTTGACCTGATTATCTCTTGTCCGAATTGTACTCCATACTTGAGCCGATTCAAAATCTGTATACTTCCCATCCAGAGTTTTCCAAGCCAACCGATCAAGAGTACCATCAACCAGCTGAGGCAATTGGATGCTTATTAAAACCGGGAACAAATCTAGCCAAGCTTGGGGCCATCTCCACTGTCCATACGCATCAACAACATCAGCGACCGAAGAGCTTAAAGTGAAACCAGCATTAGCTATAGACCGAGGAGTAATAAATGAAGTAAGAGGACTTATAGGACACCAATTGTCACTCCAAACATTAGTTTGCATGCCACTTCTGATCAGAGACCATATGTGAGGCCGCATAATAGAACGAATAGAAAGAATTTTCCGCCAACCCCAACTCATATTCCCTCGACAAGGCACCTCCCAAAAATTTCTCCCCTTTATCTTGTGTTCGTGAATCCATGTCACCCAAATGGATTCCCTTTTAGTTATAATACTCCAAACATGCTTAGCCATAAGCGATTTATTTACATCATTTATACTTCGGATGCCCAAACCACCTTCATCTTTCGGTAAACACACATCTTTCCAAGCAACTTTAGCACGAAAGCTATTAGGGTAATTGTTTTCGTTACCATAAGATCGAATCAGTTTCCTTTGTGAGTAGGGTTTCTTTTTCGTGTGTTTGTTTTTCTCTGCTTATTCGTTCTGTCTGAGTTTGGTCCGATTGATCGGCTGGTTTGTGATACATATCCTGTCCGTTTTGATCTGAGGCTTCGATTTAGGGTTAGAATTGGTCTGTTTGAACAGGGGTTTCGAATTAGGGTTGCTATCTTGATTGCGTTTCGACTGCAGATCAGTTCACGAGTTGTGCGGCTGACCGTTAATTCATTCGGCGAATCATTTGCTGATCGATTGCTGTTCAGTCACAACGTAAACTGTTCCAATCAGTTCTGGTTAATCAGTCCCTAGTACGATCTGCTTGATGGGATTTTAACATGTTTATCAAAGCAATTTCATCCATATGAAATAAAAACGCAGCGGATACTTTTATAAGATATAAAACCATTTATATGCAAAATCCCAAAACCCGGATCCATATATGAGATGTATACTATCAAACACAACCATAGGATGTTTAGAAAACTACCTTCTTGAAGTACAAGGATTATGAAACGGATGATGCTTCTTGAAATGGTTGTCTTCAAGAGTAGAAGACCTCAAGCTTGTATACCCCAAGCTTCCAACAAACACTTTATGTTTAGCTAGGATTTCTCACTTGCAACTCACATGAAAGATCCCCTCTTGGAACCATCATATGGCCGAAAATTAGAGGGCCTTTTGTTGAGTTCTTGCACTTGAAATGTGAACTTGAAACTCACCAATAGATCAACCATACATGACCCGATTTATTTAGAGTCTTAGGGGCTGTTTGGCTAAGCTTATTTCAGTGACTTATTTACTTATTGACTTTTTGAAAAGTTAAAAGGTGTTTGGGTTAGCTTATTATGTGAGAGGAATAAGTAAATAAGTCATTCCATTATGACTTATTTGCTTTTCAAATAAGCAAATAAGTAAATAAGTAAAAAAAAATAAGCTTAGCCAAACAGCCCCTTACACTTGATTTTTCAAATAAAAATCAACTCTTGGATGATCATCTTGGGGCCGAAAATATGCAGCCATTTTCAGCCATTTTCTTCAAGTTTTTCTCCTCAAAATTCATCTAAATGAATATAAAAGACATGAGAGACTTTGCCACCCACATTGGCCAATAGGAGATCAACTAACACATGCATTTGCATGCCATGTGATTGGCCAAAGCTTTTAGGGAAGAACACCCAATCAAGAGGCTTCTAACTTATGACAACATGCATGGAACCCTATTGGACAAGAATATTTTGGGAAGACCCCATGGGGGGGGTGGCGGCCTAGCTTATTTTTTAAAAAAAAAACAATTTCTTTTATAAAATATAAGTCTTACACATATATATATATATATATATTTTATAACTTTTATAAAATATAACATCATATGTTATAAGACTTATGCTATTTTTATTATGTTATTTAACCAATTAAATAACAAAATAAATTATTCTCTCAAAATAAATTATCCATATAATTTATTAGTTTGTCAAGTGCAATTATTTAGAAAACCAATTTCTAAATATTCTAAGTGTTGATATTTATTTATTTGATCATATCATAAATAAATATTGTAAGTGTTTGTCTAGCTTGTTATTGGGTATGACTCGACTTGGATCATAACGTACTAGCCACATTAATTTAATATGTGTCTTGGGCATACAGAGTCCAACAATCTCCCACTTGCACAAGATACATAGAAGATTGATGCAAGTAGTAAATAACGCCTAACTACGGTTTACTACCCCTAATACGTATGACTATATGTGCCATTCAATAACATCATCCTCTTCAAGTCCCTTACTTGAACATGATTTAGGTGAATCTATCATTTATCCTTTCGTTACAGATGTCATGTCAAATCCAGAGACACAGAGTGATCACTCTCTGTTGATTTAACTTTAGCAGGCCTTAGACATCTTACTCTCAACGAATAAGAGGAACAAATCCCATCTTGACTACATACGTCTCTCACAATCACCTTGTACCACACCTGAGCTTAGCCTTATGTACTGTCATATTATTGACAGCGAAGAAAAAGTCAAGGTATAATATTTGGTGAATATCAAGACCCAATATGTATCTCAGGTCTGAGGATACTATGATATTCTCCTTTACTCAAATTTACTTATGATCAATCACAAATGATTCCATGCAGTAATATTTGAGAGCGAGTCAGTCCAATATTTGTATCCCACAAATATCTATGAACCTTGGCAGCAACGCCTTGCTCTGAATACTTCATGAATATCTACCAATCCAAGTTCATAATAGTCTTACATTCATATTTGTTCCCACAAGTATGATCGACTACGGACATTTAGAATAAGTAACTTATTCACGGATTTAAACATGCTAATATGGAACATAACTCAAAATACCATAATGAGTTATAATAACAGTTGTTCCAATATCCAAATACAAAATAGATCAAATCCAATCACTAGAATATCGAAGTCCTAAGGCACAAGTATGACCCTTTCATGCTTTGCCCATTCAAGGAGCTTCGTGAGTGGATCCGCAATATTTTGATCAGTGTGAACTTTGCGAATACATATCTTTCTCTTTTCAACTTCATCCCTTATGTAGTTGAAACTCCGCTCAATGTGCCTAGTCTTTTGATGTACACGAGGTTCCGTGATTTAAGCAATCACACCATCGTTATCACAAAGATCACTAGGGTCCTGAATGGTAGGGACTACCCCTAGATTGGTAATAATTCAAGTGGCAGATCCATATGAATTATCTCGATCAATGAAGCGGCGATGTATTCTGATTCTGTAGTGGACAATGCTACCCTGATTGTGATAGAGAACCATCTCGATTAGTCTTGGAAACTCGTATCCATGTAACCATTTACAACGAATTCCTAAACTCGCATCCTTGTAACCCTTTACAACGAGTTCTTCTTTACCAGATCCATATATTAGAAACATATCCTTAGTCCTTCTAAGGTATTTCAATATATATTTTTAATAGTCACCCAATGACTGTTACTCGCTGGTATCTTTTCGTCATGCCTAAAGCGCATGACATGTCCGTTCCAGTGCATATCATTACATACATAATGAATCCTATAGATATCGCATATGGGATTCCTTTCAATCTTTCTTGCTCATCCTTTGAGCTTGGACATTGAAACGCTTTCAGTATTGTCCTCTCTTTGAATAGGTACCAAACCTTTCATAGAGTTCTTCATCTTGAACCTTTTCAAGACTTTGTCAATGTATGCACTTTTGTTTAAACCTATCTAGCGCCTTGACCTATCCTTATAGATCTTTATTCCTAAATATAGGCGACTTTACCAAAATCCTTAATGGAAAAACAACTTTCAAGCCAGGCTTTTACACCCTCCAAGGTTGGAATGTTATTTCCAAATAGTAGAATGTCATCGACATATAATACAAAGAAAGTAATAATGCTCCCACTAGCCTTCTTATTCACACAAGCTTTATCAACGTTTTTGATGAATCCATATTCCCTAATCTCTTCATCAAAACGGTGATTCCAACTTTTAGATGCTTGTTTCAATCCATAGATTGATTTCTTTAACTTGCACACTTTGTTAGGATGTTTTGGATCGACAAAACCTTCAGGCTTAACTATATAGACATCTTCCTCAAGATATCTATTAAGGAAAGTCGTTTTGAGATCCATTTGCCAAATCTCATAATCATATTGTGCAAGTATGGCAAATGATATCCTAGTTGACTTTAGCATCGCCACGGGCGAGAAGGTCTCATCATAATCAACCCTTTGAGTTTGAGTGAAGCCTTTTGCTACAAGTCTCGCTTTACAAGTATCCAAGTTACCATGCATTATTGTTTTCTTCTTGAAAACCCACTTACTTCCAACTACTTTAGAGTTAAGTGGTGGCACAACCAACTCCCATACTTGGTTGTCAAACATGGATTGCATCTCTACGTTCATAGCCTCAAGCCATTTGTCGCAATCAGATTTTGACATTGCATCATGGTATGTGGTTGGTTCATGTGAATCTACCACATAGCATCCATCCATAAAAATCCATATCTTTCAGGTGGATTACTAATTCTACCAGATCTGCGAACGTTTTGTGTATATTGATCAACCATTTGATCATCTTCAACAACCTCTTGTTGAGTGCTAGTATCAACCAAACGTGTATCGGCTTTTGGTTCCTGATCCTCATCAAGTTCCACTGTTCTACTAGTTCCTTCCATTAGGAACTTATCTTCCAAGAACTTTGCCTTTCGAGCAACAAATACTTTTGCTTGTTGGATCGTAGAAATAATATTCTATATCATCTTTAGGATATCCTACGAATATACACTTAGTGGATCGTACTTCCAACTTGTTTGGGGTGTATTGCTTCACATAAGCTTCACAACCCATACTTTTAAATATGATAATGATGAAACCTTTCCATGTCATATTTCAAAAGACGTCGTATCCACTTTCTTGGTTGGGGCCATATGGGCCACGGAGAGCAAAGCGTAACCCCAAAGTGATAGAGATAATGCGCTCCTAGCCATCATAGATCGAACCATATCTACTAGAGTTCGATTCCTCCTCTATCGAAACGAAGAACTTTAAAAGAGTTGATTTTGTACTTCACTTTTTGAAGATTCTGAACGTTTCAAAACTTCTTCTTTGTGTCAAGTACACATAACCATAACTACTATAGTTGTCGGTTAAAGTAATGAAGCATCTTTCACCATACCTAGTCATTGGCTTAAAAGGATCACATACATTCGAATGTATGATACCTAAGAAATCTATTGCCCTTTCCCACTAAAGGGTTTCTTAGTCATTTTACCTTGTAAACAAGATTCACATGTATCAAATGAACCAATTTCATTTGTTTCCAAAAGATCATTCTTTCGAAGTGTTTACATGCGACATCTGTTTATATGACCAAGGCGATAATGCCAAAATAAGTCTCACTCAAATCCATTTTGAGTTTGTTGGTGATTGCTTGGTACATTGAACTATCAAATGATGTATTATTTATGAACCAATTCATAACTACCATTTGAAGGCATAGTTTTAAAGTAAAACATGTCATTCATCGAAATATAAATGTCATTGTTTACAAACTTTAAATCAAAACATATTGTCTCAAAAGGGAAACTTAAATAATGTTCCTAGTCAAACTAGGAGCATTCAAAACATTTTAAAACAATTTCCAAACCATTTGGAAGTTTCAAAACATAGTCTCCTTTCTTGTAATGTTTATTTCTTTTGAACCTTTTGCAACGAATTGCAAACATGAGTTCCACATCCGGTATCTAATACCCATGTGTTAGAAGAAATAACATTAAAATCAATATGTATCATTAAGATTGTACCTGAGGTTTGCCTAGCATCCCTCTTGGTTTTTTAACTCTTTGAGATAGGTTGGACAATTCCTATTTAAATGCCCTATCTCACCACACTCAAAGCATGGATCATTCATGGCAACCTTTGCCTTCTTCTCTTTTGGTTTCGGTGGTTTCGCTTTAGTCTTTCTAATCATTTCCCTTTGAATTACCCGTTTCCATTTGCAACATTTGCTTTGGTGTCGGGGTGATGCCCTTTCTTGTTGCCACCCTCATTGATCGTTAGAATGGATAAAATCCTTTTATCCATATCGAGCCTTTCGAGGTGATCAATGTGGCTTTTCATCTTAAAACATAAGATGAGTCCGATTGGGTTTCCTCCATTCGACATGCATGAAGCGCTCGAACGGTTTCGAAGCGTTCTACCCTTAGGAACATTTCCTATAATTGGGTAATCATGTTGTGTGCTCATGATGTTCAAAACCTTTTGAATCTCGGAAATCATAATTCCTAACATGAGGCAAGAGGCTTGCATAGTATTCTCGATATATTTAATCCAATCGATATAGGCATCCTTATCTTCCATAAGATGTTCATCGGGATTAGGATCGTTTTCTAGTGATAGGTTACGGACGGTTTGGGTAATATTGTTAGCGGTCATCTACAAAATTTAACAAGGTTCAATTTTAGTATTTTCGATATTATTATATTTTAATCATTAATACCCTTTGTGTCTCATAGACAATTAATAATTAAAATCTAGAATCCAACGTTACATTTAAATATCGGTTAGGTGACCTTTATCCCTTTATTTAAATTAACAAGGTAGTCAACGTTTGACAATTGCAACTCTTTGCAACTTCTAGCCATATGGGATCGGTTAAACATTTTTATGTTTAGTTGGCATGTTTAATCCCATCAACACCGTTTGTTCGCCATGCTTCGGTGACCCTAAGTTCATGGTTTCCAAATCAAGTCGTCCAACTTACACACACGTGTGAGTTTATACACATAAGTGGTTAGGTGACCTTTATCCCACAAACATGGTAAACCCACCTCGAACATACAAGTTCCCTCAAATGTGGTTAGGTGACCTTTATCCCACAATAAGAGTTCCCAAGTGTTTGGAGTGTTGTATAAAAGGATGGTGTTTGACTCGTTTTATAAAAGGGATTTTTGAGTTTTCAAAAATTCTAGTTTAGAAAACTTTATGTACCATACATTTGCATGCATTCAAATCCTTGGTACTTTTGTGAAACAAATTTCAAGGTTCTTTTTAATAAAACCCATTTTATTATAAAATCATTAATTTTTAATAACCTTTTATTAACCAATTTTAATGATCTTTTAAAGAACCAATTTTAAGCTTGTTGTTGATTATTAGTTTGTTAAGCATGCATATCCAAATATCATCAAAACAATATAAATAAGCAACCACACAAGCACAACACATATATCATTAGGTGCATAACCATAGCCAACTATTTTGACCACACTTGTTAGCCGAAACAAGTGTGCCAAAAGGTCCTTCCTAAAGGGTGAAAAATGACACAAGCAATGTGTCGTTGAACTCCCACTTGATCCCGCATCCAAATGCTTCAAGTATCCCTTTTGTGTTGTGATTTCTCCACTTTCTTTGAGCTTCCAAAATGTACTTTAATTCAGCTCCAAACTCCTTTGGGCTCCGAAAATGTGTTTTGGTTTTCGGGCTAAAATCCCGTTAAGAACTATGAAGTCCTTTATGCCCGAAAATGGCAAAAACCAAAACCGCATTTTTGTGTGCATCTTCTTTTACAAAAATATATCCTAATACATTTTTCTAGTAAAATAAAATGCACCTAATCTATTTATTTTACATGCCAAATGAAAAATAAATAAATTACATATCTTTACAAATGGAAGACAAATTAATAATTATTACAACCTTTGAAATAATTTAATATAAATCACAACACAATCATTCAACACAAGGTCATGGCTAGGTTATATGCACCAAAATATATATCCACATATATATTTATATAAATTTCAAGAAGCATAAAAAAATGGTTCCCTTTTAATAACCATTTTCGGCTATGTCCAAAAAACCGAAAAGGTAAGTTTTGTCCAAACAAACAAATCATCCATATGAAATAATTTTTCAAGATTCATTTATGAGTGTTTTGGGGCCGCTGGCTGATTTTGTGTCGGCCAGGAATATTGCGGATGCAGATTTCAGGTTGGATAACTCCGTGGCTGATGTGTATTCTAATGGTGCTTGGTTGTGGCCTACGGCTTGGAGGGATTTATTTCCGGTTCTTAATCAGATTGATCAAGTTCATTTGCAGGCTGCAAAAGTCGATAGGTTATTATGGAAAGATGGTGATGATGTTAATGAGTTCTCGTCTTCGGGGGTATGGCATTCTCTTCGGCATAGAGAACCGGAAGTCGATTGGAGTAAAATTGTGTGGTTCGGCCAGTGTATTCCAAGACATGCTTTCATGATGTGGTTGATTATGAAAGGTAAGCTTCTAACACAAGATAAAATTCTGAAATGGGATTTCGCTCGGAGAAAAAACATGAACATGATGTGCTGTTTATTATGTTATGAGAATTTTTATTCTCACAAGCACTTGTTTTTCGAATGTAAATATGCATCTCAAGTGTGGTGTACAGTGAGAAATAGGGTGGGGATGGATACGGTCTCGCCAAAATGGAGTGAAATTGTTAGCTGGCTTTGTTCTCGTACTCAACAAAAGCAGGTCGATACTTATGTTGCTAAATTACTTGTAGCTGCTGCTGCATATAGTATTTGGCAAGAGAGGAATGCCAGATTGTTCAAAAACCAATTAAGACCGCCTGAGAAGGTTAGTGAAGTAATTGTGAAAACAGTTCGGTACAAGTTAATGGGAGCAAAATTGAAGAATACCGTTAGGGTGCGCAGAGTTCTTGAAGAATGGAAGATCCATACGAAAGAAAAGGACGATGATGGGGGATGAATAGCTGTGTGTTTGGACAGTCTAGAAGTCTTGTCTAGGTGTTTTTCTGTTTGGTTGTTTTTTTTATGTCGGTTTGGTATGTTTTGGTTTACTTTCTCGGGGAATGCCCCTTGATTGAACTAGTGTAGATTCTCTACACTACTTGTTTTTATTTGGTTGTGAATATATAGAATCACCGGGGTAACCCTTTACCCAAAAAAAAAAAAATTATGCATGTAAGAATATAATCTTGAAAAACAAAGGGATAACCATTCTTAGAATTTCGGCCATAGGGTTTTTACCAAACCCGAAACCCGAAAATTTTAAGTCTATTGAAGCATGCACTCATATAAGCGGCTCTAGATGCCATTGATGTGATTTTAACATGTTTATCAAAGCAATTTCATCCATATGAAATAAAAACGCAGCGGATACTTTTATAAGATATAAAACCATTTATATGCAAAATCCCAAAACCCGGATCCATATATGAGATGTATACTATCAAACACAACCATAGGATGTTTAGAAAACTACCTTCTTGAAGTACAAGGATTATGAAACGGATGATGCTTCTTGAAATGGTTGTCTTCAAGAGTAGAAGACCTCAAGCTTGTATACCCCAAGCTTCCAACAAACACTTTATGTTTAGCTAGGATTTCTCACTTGCAACTCACATGAAAGATCCCCTCTTGGAACCATCATATGGCCGAAAATTAGAGGGCCTTTTGTTGAGTTCTTGCACTTGAAATGTGAACTTGAAACTCACCAATAGATCAACCATACATGACCCGATTTATTTAGAGTCTTACACTTGATTTTTCAAATAAAAATCAACTCTTGGATGATCATCTTGGGGCCGAAAATATGCAGCCATTTTCAGCCATTTTCTTCAAGTTTTTCTCCTCAAAATTCATCTAAATGAATATAAAAGACATGAGAGACTTTGCCACCCACATTTCCCAATAGGAGATCAACTAACACATGCATTTGCATGCCATGTGATTGGCCAAAGCTTTTAGGGAAGAACACCCAATCAAGAGGCTTCTAACTTATGACAACATGCATGGAACCCTATTGGACAAGAATATTTTGGGAAGACCCCATGGGGGGGGGGTGGCGGCCTAGCTTATTTTTAAAAAAAAAAAAAACAATTTCTTTTATAAAATATAAGTCTTACACATATATATATATTTTATAACTTTTATAAAATATAACATCATATGTTATAAGACTTATGCTATTTTTATTATGTTATTTAACCAATTAAATAACAAAATAAAATATTCTCTCAAAATAAATTATCCATATAATTTATTAGTTTGTCAAGTGCAATTATTTAGAAAACCAATTTCTAAATATTCTAAGTGTTGATATTTATTTATTTGATCATATCATAAATAAATATTGTAAGTGTTTGTCTAGCTTGTTATTGGGTATGACTCGACTTGGATCATAACGTACTAGCCACATCAATTTAATATGTGTCTTGGGCATACAGAGTCTAACACTGCTTTAGGGTTTCGGCTGGTTGCTGTTTGAGGCCTGTTTGTGACTGCTGTTATGGATGGCCAAAATGCAGAAAACTCAAATGTGTTTGCGAAAAAAATTAAGAACATTGACGGTAAAACATTTGAGCCTAGACAAACATCACTTATGGCGGCTAGGGTTTCTGAAATGCCGAGTAAGAAGGTATGTTTTATGATGCCGCTTAACGATACTGAACATGTTATTGACTGTTCTGATTCTCCCAATCAGAATTATGCAAAGGTCTTTGACAAGAGAAAGGTAGCATTTGTGTTACCGGTGAATGATGTTAGTCCTACTCGAGTTCAAAATCAGAATCAGGATGATAATGCTCATTTCCAATCTTATGCGGATGTGGTCCTAAATGAACAGGTCGAGCAGGGTGTTATTAAGCGGGGTGGTGATTCAATTCAGAATCAGAATGAAGATGAAAACTGTGACAACTCGAGTTTCCGACTTTCACTTTCGTTTTTATTGCACGTTGACTTTGACTGTTTAGTTGTTTGACTTGGTTGACTTGTAACTGTACATGTATGTGTTATAATGAAACGTATTGTATTGTGATTGTTGCATGTATGTGATTGATATTATAACATGAGACTTAGCATTTTAGAAAAACACTTGAACTGTTTAAACACATGAAAGGACCCGGCGAAACAGACTGTTTCGCCATATACATCTCGACGAAACAGAAGTCTGTTTCGCCAAGCCCAGTTTCGCCAAGCCCAGTAAGGGCCCAAAACACTTAGACGCGTATAAGTTACGGAACCGCTCAATTCGTCACACTTTAGCAAAACAGAAAAAACCCTAGAACTCCCTTGTGTGTGTGACGGCAACTCTGTGTTCTCCCAAGCCCTCTCTAGCGATCAAACTATCATCCCGGATATCTCGGTTAGTGCGTACTCGTCTAATCGGTTTCTTTGCCCTTTGATTTCTTTATACATGTTGTGTATATGCTTGTCTGATTTCTGGAATGGATGCGAATATGTGAGTATGATCTTGATTTCGTACACATGATTTAGTCGGCTTAGGGTTCTAATAAACAGTTGTGTAGTAACTCTATATAGCACCAGGATTATACGGTCGAATGCTCGACCATGAATGTTGCTAGTGTGATCTGAATTTATGTTATGATGTTTAGATGATGATTCGGTGCCGAATGATTTTATGTGATTGCTGTATGATCGACGATTTGGGTTTTCTGTGAACTGATTTATGACGTAACAGACGTCTCAGACGAAACGCAGGTGACGGCGAAACAAATGTGTTTCGCCGAAACCAATTGTGACAAAACAAACACGACGAAACAAGTGTGTTTCGCCGAGGGTATCACGACGAAACATTCGTCGAATGGGAAAACAGCACAATAACTTACTTTGATTCTGTTAAAAGTTAACCTGGTTAGTTAACTGTCGTTAAGTGTAAAACATAACTTGTATGATTTAACCTACGTGCAATGTGTTACTCGGTGATTATTGATGCGTTGTCCACTATGATTATACTTACGTGCCGACTTCGTGAATACAAACTGATTATGTATACGTGCATACCTTAGGACGTGATTGATTAACTGTGAGCACATACTTAGCATACCGAGCAAACCAAGGTGAGTTCACACTCTTACCAAAGCATGGGATTCCCGGGGTTGGGAATGGGTTTGGATGATTACTTATGCTTGTGTTGTTATTGGGATTACATACCATAGGCCTCGGGAGAGGAAGGTTATTGGTAGATACTGCTAGACTAGTGATGCATATACTTCTCTTCGCACACACGCCGGGATTGGCCGCGATAATAGAACAATCTTCGCATACATGCCTGGAATGGCCGCGAACCATACTTAAATCTTCGCACACATGCCGGGTGGGCTGCGATACAAATATACCTAGTCTAGAAAACATGGGAAACCCCCACTAAACTTCGCAAACATGCCTAGAGGGCCGCGATACCATTACATACGATACATGATTACTAAACAAGCTTACGATTTACGATACGAACACTATAACTGAATAACCAACTGTGAACTCGCTCAACTAGTTGTTGACTCTCTGTTACATGCCTTGCAGGACCATAGGTACTCTTGGAGCTTGCACGGGAGGCGCAGTCGTTGTGGAACATGGATCGAGGATGATACGTTAAAACATTTAGACATTCGAACTTATTAATTGCATTGGGTTTACAATTATGCTTCCGCTAGACACTTAATATGTTTTGTTTGAACACCTTTCATATCGTTTGGTTTAAATTACATTTATTACATATTATGTTTGATATGATTGGTGGCTTGATCCTGGTCAGTCACGCCTCCAAGCGGTGGTACTCCGCGGGTGGATTTTGGGGGTGTGACAGATTGGTATCAGAGCCATTGGTTATAGAGAACTCGGTTTTAATAAGGGGAAAACGATTTTTATTAAAACCAGACTATAACCTGTACAGTGCTCAACGATCCACAACGACGCTTCGCTCCACGTGCAAGACTCGACATTCTAGGTAATATGATTTATGTTACATTGCCTACTTGCTAGATTACATAGAACTTTGCTCATGGTATGCTTAGATAAATGTAACGACGGATGATTGAAACACATGTGTGCTTACTCCCTTCTGTCTTCGCACTATTCGCGAACCTCTCTCACTCATGTTCTCCTTGATATCAAGATCATGAGTGGACGCGTTAACCTAACTCAAGCCTAGTTGGCGGCTTCGATCACTGAACAAGTTACCGCAGCACTCGCAGCTGCCCAGGCAGGAGGTGTAACCTGCCATCACCACTTACTCTAGGATCTTTAGATCCTACTCTCGTAAACCAACACTCGTGCTTAAGTATGTTACTCTTACGCACATGACAGGTCAACACGCTCAGCCACCTGTGTGCACGTTCAAAACTTTCATGGACTGTTGTCCTATTATTTTCAGTGGCACGGAAGGAGCAGTTGGACTCCTCCATTGGTTTGAAAAGCTCGAGTCCGTATTTGAGATGTATGAATGCCCGGAGGCTCGCGGGGTGAAGTACGCCACTGGTACTCTCGAAGGCACCGCGCTAACTTGGTGGAACGCGCAAGTTCAGATGCTGGGGCTGGCGGCTGCTAATACCACCCCTTGGAACGATTTCAAGGAACTAATCAAGCTAGAATACTGTAACTGTGATGACATCCACAAACTGGAAGTGGAGTTCTTTAACCTGAAGATGACGGGGTCAGAAGTAGAGGCGTATATGAAGCGATCTAACGAACTGGCAATTCTGTGTCCTACTATGGTAGACCCTCCCATTAAGCGTATCGAACTGTATCTCAAGGGTCTGGTGCCAAGTCATGTAACCTCAGCGAATCTTGGCACCATTCAACAGATCGTCAAGTTAGCTCATCGCCGCACCGATCAGGCAGTGGAACAGAACAGGCTGCTCAAGCGTATCGGTACTACTACTACTACTATTACTACTTCTGCTACTCCCAGTGACAACAAACAAAAAGGGGATGGAACCTCTAGCAAGGGTTCGACTTCAGTTCAGTCCCAGGCACAGCAGCAAAGGACTGATGACAACCAAAGTCCTGGTCAGCAACCTTTTGGTAGTCAAGGGCAGGGTGGATACAGGGGAAACCACCCTAAGTGCAAACGATGTAAATTGCACCACAGCGGGCAGTGCAACCGAAATCATTGTCAATGATGCAACAAGCTTGGTCATGGAGCCAAAGATGTTAGAAGCTCACGTCCTGCAACCCATAACCGACAACAACAGCCACAAGATCTATAGAATCAGCAGCAACAGCAGGGCATCAAGGGATGTTATCAGTGTGGTACTGAAGGTCACTTCAAGAGACACTGCCCACAGTTGAACCAGAACCAGAATCAGAACCACAACCAAGGAAACGGGAACAATAATGGAGGCAACAATGGGGGTAATAACGACGGCAATGGTGCCAGGGGTCGAGTGTTCGTGATGGGTCAGGGTGATACTAGGAATGATCCCAACGTGGTGATGGACTTTCCTTATCAATCGTATTCCTATAATTTTGGGTAGTTTTGACATCGTCATTGGTATGGATTGGTTATCCCAACAACAAGTAGAGATCCTATGCAAGGAGAAGATCATCCGCATTTCCCGTACTGGAAAAGAACCTCTCGAAGTTCAAGGCGACAAGAGTGGTGTCGTGAGTGGCATCATCTCCTTCTTGAAGTCACAGAAGTGTTTGCGAAAGGGCCACACAGCTATATTAGCACTCGTTACTGATACATCGACGACAGAGAAGAAGTTAGAGGATATCCCAGTTGTACGCGACTTTCCTCAAGTGTTTCCTGAAGAGTTACCTGGGTTACCGCCTCATCGCCAGGTCGAATTTCAGATCGAGCTAGCTCCAGGAGCAGCACCCATAACTCGAGCACCTTATCGCTTAGCTCCAACGGAACTGGAAGAGCTGTCTAAGTAATTGCAAGAACTATTGGAAAAGGGTTTCATACGCCCTAGCTCTTCGCCCTGGGGAGCCCCAGTGCTATTTGTAAAGGAGAAGGACGGTACCTTCAGGATGTGTATCCACTATCGAGAACTCAACAAGGTGACCGTGAAGAATCGCTATCCACTTCCACGCATCGACGACTTATTCGACCAGTTGCAAGGGTCGAGCTATTACTCGAAGATTGACCTGAGGTCAGGCTATCATCAATTGAGAGTCCGGGATGAGGACGTCTCCAAAACAACATTCAGAACTCGCTACGGCCATTACGAGTTTTTGGTCATGCCATTCGGGCTAACGAACGCGCCTGCGATTTTCATGGATCTTATGAACAGGGTGTGCAAACCTTATCTTGACAAGTTTGTTATTTTTTTTTCTTTTCATTGACGACATCCTGATCTATTCGAAGAGTCAGGAGGAACACAAGCAGCATTTACGACTCATTTTGGAACTCCTTCGAGCAGAACAGCTGTACGCCAAGTTTTCAAAATGCGACTTCTGGCTTCGTGAAGTCCACTTCCTAGGCCACGTGGTAAATAAGGATGGGATTCATGTCGATCCATCCAAGGTAGATTCGATCAAGAACTGGCCTGCACCTCGCACACCAACCGAAATACGCCAATTCTTGGGTTTGGCGGGTTATTACAGACGGTTCATCAAAGACTTCTCAAAGATTGCACAGCCGCTCACATTACTGACACAGAAAGGTGTTGTTTATCGTTGGGGCAATACACAGGAAACAGCGTTTCAGCACTTAAAGGATAGACTTTGTAGCGCACCTATCCTCTCATTGCCTGAAGGCACGGACGATTTTGTAGTCTACTGTGACGCATCCATCCAAGGTCTTGGATGTGTGTTGATGCAACGGGATAAAGTTATTGCTTATGCTTCGCGCCAACTTAAGATTCACGAACGAAATTACACTACACATGATTTAGAGCTGGGAGCCGTTGTTTTTACACTTAAGATATGGAGACACTACCTTTACGGTACCAAGTGCACCATCTACACCGATCACAGGAGTCTCGAGCATATCTTCAAGCAGAAAGAATTGAACAGGCGACAACGACGATGGGTCAAATTACTGAACGATTACGAATGTGCTATAAAGTATCATCCGGGCAAAGCCAATGTGGTGGCCGACGCCCTCAGTCGAAAAGATACTACACCTAGGCGTGTACGAGCGTTGCAACTCACTATTCAGTCTAGTCTTCCTTCTCAGATACGAGATGCTCAGGTAGAAGCATTGAAACCGGAAAATGTCAGGGCTGAAGCCCTACGCGGTTCAAGACAACGGTTAGAACAAAAGGCAGATGGCGCCTACTATGTAACAGGACGCATCTGGGTCCCACTCTATGGTAACTTACGCGAGCTTGTAATGGATGAAGCTCATAAGTCTCGCTACTCAGTACATCCTGGTTCGGATAAGATGTACCACGACCTCAGAACTACATATTGGTGGCCTAGCATGAAAGCTCACATAGCCACTTACGTTAGCAAGTGTTTGACTTGTGCGAAAGTCAAAGCGGAATATTAGAAACCATCGGGCCTACTCCAACAACCTGAGATACCACAATGGAAATGGGAACAAATTTCCATGGATTTTGTTACTGGCCTACCTAGATCTCAACGTGGGAATGATACTATTTGGGTGATCGTGGATCGACTCACAAAGTCTGCTCACTTCTTGGCTATCAAGGAAACGGATAAGTTCTCCACTCTAGCAGACGTATGCCTTAAGGAAGTTGTCTCGAGGCACGGGGTGCCCACCTCTATTATCTCTGATCGTGATGCACCTTTTACTTCAGAACTGTGGCAAGCGATGCACAAATCTTTTGGCTCTCGTTTAGACATGAGCACAGCTTATCATCCTCAGACGGATGGGCAGTCTGAGCGCACTATCCAAACTCTAGAAGACATGCTTCGGGCGTGCGTAATTGACTTTGGCAATGGCTGGGAAAAACATCTGCCAGTTGTGGAATTTTCATGCAATAACAGCTACCACACCAGCATTAAAGCTGCTCCATTTGAGGCATTGTACGGGCGTAAATGCCGATCACCTCTTTGTTGGGCAGAGGTGGGTGACAGTTAGATCACAGGTCCAGAAATGGTAGTTGATACTACTGAAAAGATTGCTCAAATACGACAACGCATGGCGGCAGCTCGTGACCGTCGGAAAGCATACGCAGATAAAGACAGGAAACTACTCGAGTTCCAGGTTGGGGACCGAGTGCTACTCAAAATTTCACCCTGGAAGGGTGTTGTTCGTTTTGGCAAACGAGGCAAACTTAACCCACGATACGTCGGACCATTCGAAGTCATTGAGAAAATAGGCAAAGTGGTCTACAGACTGAACTTACCAGCTGAACTCAGTACAGTTCACAACGTCTTTCACGTGTCGAATCTGAAGAAGTGTCTGTCAGATGAGACCCTCATAGTTCCCTTGAAGGAACTCACTATCGACAAACAGTTGCGATTCGTCGAGGAACCTGTTGAAATCACGGACCGGGATGTTAAGGTCCTCAAGAACACCAGAATACCTCTTGTTCGAGTTCGTTGGAACTCCCGTCGTGGCCCAGAGTTCACCTGGGAGCGAGAAGATCAGTTGAAAACTCAAACATCCCCAGTTATTCGAGAACGGTGCAACCACTACTGAGGCTGAAGCTACTACAGAATTTCGGGACGAAATTCCAAATCAACGGGGGGATAATGTGACACCCCAGGAAAACCAGTAATCTTCGCAAACCTGCTCGGGGAGCCGCGATACGAAACCGGTAAACAACGTCACACAATTAGCTTCCTCAGTAACCACATACTAAATTTCGGGAGGAAATTTCTTTCAAGTTGGGGATAATGTGACAACTCGAGTTTCCGACTTTCACTTTCGTTTTTATTGCACGTTGACTTTGACTGTTTAGTTGTTTGACTTGGTTGACTTGTAACTGTACATGTATGTGTTATAATGAAACGTATTGTATTGTGATTGTTGCATGTATGTGATTGATATTATAACATGAGACTTAGCATTTTAGAAAAACACTTGAACTGTTTAAACACATGAAAGGACCGGACGAAACAGACTGTTTCGCCATATACATCTCGACGAAACAGAAGTCTGTTTCGCCAAGCCCAGTTTCGCCAAGCCCAGTAAGGGCCCAAAACACTTAGACGCGTATAAGTTACGGAACCGCTCAATTCGTCACACTTTAGCAAAACAGAAAAAACCCTAGAACTCCCTTGTGTGTGTGACGGCAACTCTGTGTTCTCCCAAGCCCTCTCTAGCGATCAAACTATCATCCCGGATATCTCGGTTAGTGCGTACTCGTCTAATCGGTTTCTTTGCCCTTTGATTTCTTTATACATGTTGTGTATATGCTTGTCTGATTTCTGGAATGGATGCGAATATGTGAGTATGATCTTGATTTCGTACACATGATTTAGTCGGCTTAGGGTTCTAATAAACAGTTGTGTAGTAACTCTATATAGCACCAGGATTATACGGTCGAATGCTCGACCATGAATGTTGCTAGTGTGATCTGAATTTATGTTATGATGTTTAGATGATGATTCGGTGCCGAATGATTTTATGTGATTGCTGTATGATCGACGATTTGGGTTTTCTGTGAACTGATTTATGACGTAACAGACGTCTCAGACGAAACGCAGGTGACGGCGAAACAAATGTGTTTCGCCGAAACCAATTGTGACAAAACAAACACGACGAAACAAGTGTGTTTCGCCGAGGGTATCACGACGAAACAAGGGTGTTTCGTCGAATGGGAAAACAACACAATAACTTACTTTGATTCTGTTAAAAGTTAACCTGGTTAGTTAACTGCCGTTAAGTGTAAAACATAACTTGTATGATTTAACCTACGTGCAATGTGTTACTCGGTGATTATTGATGCGTTGTCCACTATGATTATACTTACGTGCCGACTTCGTGAATACAAACTGATTATGTATACGTGCATACCTTAGGACGTGATTGATTAACTGTGAGCACATACTTAGCATACCGAGCAAACCAAGGTGTGTTCACACTCTTACCAAGGCATGGGATTCCCGGGGTTGGGAATGGGTTTGGATGATTACTTATGGTTGAGTTGTTATTGGGATTACATACCATAGGCCTCTGGAGAGGAAGGTTATTGGTAGATACTGCTAGACTAGTGATGCATATACTTCTCTTCGCACACACGCCGGGATTGGCCGCGATAATAGAACAATCTTCGCATACATGCCTGGAATGGCCGCGAACCATACTTAAATCTTCGCACACATGCCGGGTGGGCTGCGATACAAATATACCTAGTCTAGAAAACATGGGAAACCCCCACTAAACTTCGCAAACATGCCTAGAGGGCCGCGATACCATTACATACGATACATGATTACTAAACAAGCTTACGATTTACGATACGAACACTATAACTGAATAACCAACTGTGAACTCACTCAACTAGTTGTTGACTAATGAACAGCAGATTGATATGAACTCGCATACATGATGGTATGAATGGGAAGACGCATAGAACGACACAGGTAGTTGATGAAACTCTGGAAGTTACGCCGACTGAAATGGCGAAGTTTATGGCTAATGAACAGCAGATTGATACGTCTAAGGGGGCAAGCACTCCCAGTTCCACGGTTGTAAATGGATAGTATAATGTGTTGGAATGTTAGGGGCTTGAACCATCCCCTGAAACAAGCTGAGGTTCGTAATCTTATGACAGCCAATAATGTTGAATTGTGTGCTATTCTCAAATCACATGTAGATGTTAGCAAGCTGGATAAAGTTTGTAAGTATGTTTTTCGTAAGTGGAACTAGACTTCAAATGGTGGGGTTTGTAGCCGGGGGACAAGAATTATTTTGGGATGGAATGCGGACAACCTTGATGTTATGGTTCTCTTTCAAACGGACCAAATTATTCACACACAGGTTTTCTTTAAAGCTAGCAAGAAAGTTCTGTTCTGTTCGTTTGTATATGCGGAAAATAAGTATCAAGACAGGAGATTGCTTTGGAATGAGCTATGCAAACATAAAGTTTTCTGTTATGATAAGCCGTGGGTGGTAATGGGAGATTTTAATTCTGCTCTCAAGCTTAAAGATTCGTTATATGGGTCATCTAAACAATCTATTGGCATGCGGGAATTTGATGAATGTGTTCATCAAGCTGATTTGATTGATATAAGTGCTCACGGGTTACAGTACACTTGGAATCAAAAGCCGAAGAGTGGAACAGGCCTGTTGAAGAAAATAGATAGAATTATGGGCAATGTCACGTTCATAGACCAGTTTCCTTCAGCCTATGCTATGTTTCATCCGTTTCGTGTCTCGGACCATACTCCGTGTTTTCTTAAAATACTGAGCAATAATGGTTATCGTCCAAGACCTTTCAAGTTCCCGAATTTTATTGTTACGAAACCTGAATTTAAGGATAGTGTCAAGTCCGAGTGGGAGAAGAATGTTGAGGGTGTTACTATGCTCTCGGTAGTGAAGAAGCTCAGGAATTTAAAGCCAAAGCTGAGGAAGATATTGTTTGACCAAGGTAACTTGCATGCAAAGGTGAATGATTTGAGGAAGAAGCTAGATGATATTCAGACACAAGTGGACCAGAACCCCTTGGATACTCGTTTGAGGCAATTGGAGGCTCAATGCCTTCAGGATTTTCAGTCGGCAGCTTATGATGAGGAATGTTTTTTAAAACAGAAATCTAAGGTTGAGTGGCTTTGTGCGGGTGATTCAAATACAAAGTTTTTTCACAACACGGTCAAAGTTAAAAATGCTAGAACCAAGATCTATAGTGTTATGGATTCGTTGGGTAATAGATATGAGGGTGAAGATGTGGCTGATGCTATGGTTGCGCATTACATGAATTTTTTGGGTGTAGAGGTTCCTGTCCAAAGGTTTAACTCGGAAAATCTGTTTACTAATGTGCTTAGTAGTGATGTTGCGGATCATATGATTCGTCAAGTTACTCGGGAGGAGGTAAAGCAAGCCATGTTTAGTATTGGTGAAGATAAGGCTCCGGGTCCTGATGGATACACGTCGGCTTTTTTCAAGCATGCTTGGGATGTTGTTGGTAATGAGGTGACTAATGCTGTTTTGCAGTTTTTTGAAAACGGTAAGCTGCTTAATCAAGTCAATCATACGATTATTGCTTTAATTCCGAAAAAAGAAGTTCCGGATTCAGTTGTGGATTACCGGCCCATCTCTTGTTGCAATGTTTTGTATACATGCATTAGCAAGATTCTTACGGATCGGTTGAAAACATGTTTGGGTGTTCTTGTTAGTATTAATCAATCTGCCTTTGTGCCGGGTAGGAAGATTTCAGACAATATCCTCCTCACGCAGGAATTGATGCACAATTATCACTTAAACAGGGGGCCAGCGAGATGTGCTTTTAAAATTGACATTCAAAAAGCTTACGATACAGTAAACTGGGATTTTTTGGAGCTAATTCTTACTCATTTTGGTCTTCATCAGAAAATGGTGAAGTGGATTATGATGTGTGTAACCTCAGTGTCGTACTCCTTGAGTATTAATGGTAATCTTCATGGCTATTTTAAGGGTAAACGTGGGCTTAGACAAGGAGACCCAATGTCGCCTTACATTTTTTTTTGGGTAAAGGGTTACCCCGGTGATTCTATATATTCACAAAAGATAAAACAAGTAGTAAGGTAACATCCTTACTAGTTCAGACATGGGACATACCCCCATGAAAGTAAAACCAAGTAAACCACAAAAACTGTAAACCAAACGACAACTAGACACACAATCTAGAACAAAAGACTCCTTAACCTATTCGACATCAACCATTTTCCATGAGTAAATCAGCTCCATGAATATCCCACTTCTCCAGTAATGCCCGAACTCGCGCAGTGTTCTTGAACTTGAGCCCCATTAGCTTATATCTAACACTTTCTATAACAAGCTGACAAAGAACATCCGGAGGCCTTGCATGGTTTCTAAATAATCGGTTATTTCTCTCCTGCCATATGGTATAAGCTAGCGCTGCAATCAACAACCGAGCCACCATATTTGATGCTGATTTTGACCGAGACCAAGTACCTAGCCATTCGAAAATATCACTCCACTTTGAATCGACATTCTCCATACCAGCCTTCCCACGAATCATTTCCCAAACTAGCGTGGATAGTTTGCACTCAAAAAATAAGTGGTCATGAGAATCAAAATTCTCATAACACAACAGGCAACACATCATGTTCATGTTGTTACATCGAGTATGATTCCAAAGCACAATTTTGTCTTGAGTAAGTAGCTTACGTCGCACAATAAGCCACATCAAAAAAGCATGACGAGGAATACAATGAGAGAACCAAATGAAAGCAGCCCAACCCACCTCCGGCTCCCTTGCTCGAACAGAATTCCAAACCACACTAGAAGAATAAACGGCCTCACTATCTCCGTCTTTCCAAAGGATACGATCTCATGCATTTAAATTCCGTTGCATGTTATCAAGCTGAATAAGAACTGGGAATAAATCCCTCCAAGCTAACGGCCAAATCCAAGAACCATTAGGAGACACATCCGCAACTGTAGCACTTAGAGAAAAACCTTCTCGGGTAATAACTCTTGGAGACAAAAAATTGCATAACGGACCAATGCTGCTCCATGTATCAAACCAAGCTGAGGTACTACTACCATCACCAATCATAGTCCAAACATGTTGACGAATCAAAGGCCGAAGTTGAACCATCTTTTTCCAGCTCCAACAACAAGTAGCCGGAATCTTATGGTCCCAAAAATTCTGACCTTTTAACCGATAAGAGTGAATCCAAGCAACCCATAACGAATGACGATTACTTACATTTTCACGTTAATTATGGAGGTGTTATCTCTTTTGTTACGACAAGCGGCAAACAACTCTTATAAGTATCATGCCCTATGTGCAAAGGAGAAAATTATTAATGTGTCGTTTGCTGATGATTTATTCATATTTGTGCATGGCGATGTGGTTTCGGTTAGAAAGATCAAGAAGGCGTTGGAAATTTTCACTAATATTTCAGGATTAGCTCCTAGTCCAGCTAAGAGTACAGTGTTTATCTGTAATGTGCCTCCTTCGATCAGGCAGGAAATTCTTGACATTATGCCATTTCAGGAGGGTTCCCTCCCGGTACGGTATCTTGGGGTCCCCCTTATCTCTTCGAGATTGTTATATAAAGATTGTGAAGTCCTAATTCAACGCATGGAGAAAAAGATTGTTAACTGGGTGACAAAGTCTCTATCTTTTGCGGGCCGTTTGCAGCTAATCAATTCGGTTCTCTCTTCTATGCACATCTATTGGGCGTCAGTTTTTGTTATCCCAGCTCGGGTCATTAGTGAACTTGAAAAAAGAATTCGTCGTTTTCTGTTGAATGCGGGCTCGGAAGGCAGGATTCGTGCTAAGGTTGCTTGGAAAGATGTATGTTTGCCTAAAGATGAAGGCGGTTTAGGTATTCGAAATATCTCTGATGTTAATAAATCTCTTATGGCAAACCATATTTGGAGTATTATTACTAATCGGGAGTCTGTTTGGGTGAGATGGATTCATAACTACAAGCTTAAAGGTAGGAATTTTTGGGAGGTTCCTTGTCGGGGGAGTATGAGCTGGGGATGGAGGAAAATTTTATCTATCCGAAGTATCATTCGTCCGCACATCTGGTCTTCTCTGAAGAGTGGTTTACAAACTAATGTGTGGAGTGATAAGTGGTGTACGGGGAGCCCGCTTAGATCGTTTATTACTCCAAGGTACATTACTAATGCTGGTTTTAATCTTCGGACTACGGTTGCGGAGGTTATTGATCAGAGTGGAAACTGGAAATTGTCACACCCCCAAAAATCCACAAGCGGAGTACTACCGCTTGGAGGCGTGACATGACCAGGATCAAGCCACCAATCATATTGAACATAAATATATAGTGAAAGTCATTCATCAATACGATAGGTGTTTCCCAAAACCAAATATTAACAAGTGTGTAGCGGAAGCATTAATGTAAAACCCAACATAAGTTTACGTACAAAATGTTATAATGTTTAACAACACATTCACGATCCATGTCCACAACGACTGTGCCTCCCGTGCAAGCTCCAAAAGTACCTATGGTCCTGCAAGGCATGTAACAGAGAGTCAACAACTAGTTGAGCGAGTTCACAGTTGGTTATTCAGTTATAGAATTCGTTTCGTAAATCAGTTGTTCGTTTTGTAAACCATGTTTCTTATTAATTCCCATCGCGGTCCTCCAGACATCTGTGCGAAGATTAGTGGCCGTATCGCGGCCTTTTCAGGCATCTGTGCGAAGATTAGTGGGGGCTTCCCCATGTGTTAGACTAGTCGTGTTTGTACGTGCCCTTCTTGATCCAAGGACCGTAGCGAGTGTGAGTGTACGTAGGTTTTACGTACGTTAAGGTTGTTGTCCTACCCAAGGAGGACGAACGTACGTATTCTACCCAAGGAGAATACGCAGGATTAATATTGGCATCCTACCCATGGAGGATGGCGGTACATATCCTACCCAAGGAGGATATGTAGGTTCCATTTTTATTTCTTAACCCATTCCCAAACCACCGGGAATCCCATGCCTTAGAAAGAGTGTGATCTCACCTTAGTTTGCTCGGTATGCTAAATTATGTGCTCGCAATTAATCAATCACGTCCTATAGTATGCACGTATATTAAATCAGTTCATGTTCGTAATGTTTCATATGTAACTAGCGTCACAGTAATATCACAGAGTGTGCCTAACAATTAGCATCGTGTGTCATGTAAACAGTTAATCCAAATCATGCAAACTTCGTACCATCTAATGTTGTTAACCGATAACACACTTTAACAGAATTAGCAAGTTTAACTGGGTTACCATATTCCAACAATGTTACACAGTTAACAAAAAGTTAACATCTAATAGAACAAATGAATTAACTGAGTTAACAACTAACCTGGTTAATAAACTAATAAAGTTAACAGTTTAGTAAGGTTAACACTTAACAAAGTTAACTTATGTAACAAACATAATAATTGGGCCAATCAACCTTGGGCCGAAATCTAGACTTGGGCCGTAATCACCCAAAGTGATTTCGTTCAATATGTTTTAAAAGATTAACACTTTGACGAAATCCATTAAGAAATGACGAAAACACATCTGTGTCGAAAATACATAAGTGCCGAAAACCCTAAGTGGCCGAAATCCCTTATGTGTGCCGAAAACACATCTTTGCCGAAAACACTATGTAGCCGAAAACCAACATTGGGCCGAAATCACTAGTTAGCCGAAAACCCTTATGTGTGCCGAAATCCCTCATTGGGCCGAGATCTATCTGGGCCGAAATCACTTATATGGGCCGAAATCACTTAAGTGATTTCGTCCAGTTTAAAAAATGGTGGGGGTGTTTTCGTTCAGAACATCATCTTCACCAATACTCTCTGTAACTTAAACCCAGTAACTATAATCTCAAAACAGATACATGATCTTACATACTTGAAATCATTTAATCAAATATGCAACAAATACATTACCAAATCATTGTGAAATCTAGAACATGATTCCATCAGTTTAACATTCATTAACAAACACCCACTGTTGATCAAAACTTCAAATATACACACAGTTCATGTATAATAATTATCTAACAATCACACAATGATCAAATCACATAATCACCTATATAAATGTATACATACATAATGATTAAACACCCAAAAATCATACGATATGCAACAAGGAAACAACTTAATCATGAAATCACTAACCAAATATTAAACAGAGGTTGGCTTCAAATGAGGAACTCTTTGTTGGGTTATCAGATGTAGAGAGAGAGAAAACAAAGTGATAAGATGTGTTTTGGTAAATGGGAAACTTATCAGAGAAGATTGGTTTATAAAATGATTATACAAAATATCTAAATACTGGGCCAAAGCCCATCATCTGATTTCGTTGGTTTAAAGTGGACGAAAACACCTAAAGTGTTTTCACCACTTGGGTGTTTTCATGATACTTGTTATCAGTAAGTTCTAACCTTATTTAACATGTTAAATAATAACACCTTATAACATAAAATCACACATAATAAATATTATGGATTTCCAAGTATAACATATCAGTCGAAATACGATACAACGTATTACAAAAGTAAGCGTTGTGAAACAACGAGTCGTATTAACAAACAACTAAAAAAAAATTAACGTGCACTAAATGCGAAGATAGAATCTTGGAAACTCGAGTTGTCACAGAAATGGCCTCAAGCGTGGCTTGATCTTTTTCCGGTTTTAATCACTATTTCGGTTCCCAGTTTAGAGCCTAATGCAATGGATCGGCTTGTTTGGAAAGATTTGGATGGAAAAACTGGTGACTTTAAATTGGCTCAGGTTTGGAACACCATTCGGAGTAGAGAGCATCATGCCGTGTGGGCAAACATGGTTTGGTTTTCTCAATGTATCCTGAGGCATGCTTTTCATATGTGGCTGGCTTTTAAAAATAAGTTAAAAACACAGGATAGGATGGCAGTTTGGGAAGCAGGTAGCCAAACAAATCTGAACCTTATGTGCTGTCCGTTATGCAATTTTGACCGGGATAGTCGTGATCATTTATTTTTTCAATGTAACTTCTCGGCTCAAGTGTGGAATAAAGTGAAGAAGCTGGTAAAGTTGACGAATGTGAATACTACTTGGTCATCAATTTTAACTTGGGTGGAGCAACACTCAAGATCAAACAATGTTGATCACATTGTGTGTAAGTTGGTGATAGCGGCCGCTTCGTACTATATTTGGCAAGAAAGGAATAACAGGCTGTTCAATAATAATAAGAGGTCGGTAGATCAAGTTACTGAGAAGGTTATAGGATCGGTTCGGTTACGGCTGATGGGATTCAGATTCCGTGTGAGCTCGGCTAGGGAAAGGATTTTCAAGGCTTGGCAGATTGAAGATAGCAACTACGATTTAATGGATCCGGGCTAGTAGTTTTTCGGGTCTTGTTATGTTTCGCTAGCTTTGCTTTGGCTGTCTTGTGTTTTGGTTGTCTTGTTGGTTTGTTTGGTTGATGGTTTGTGTTGTGTGGTGTCCTAGGCTTGGCATGTCAAGTCTAGTTGGTGTGTCGTTTTGACATACCCTTGTTATTATTTGATTCATCTATAAAATTCATCGGGGTAACCCTTTACCCAAAAAAAACTAGTTGTTGACTCTCTGTTACATGCCTTGCAGGACCATAGGTACTCTTGGAGCTTGCACGGGGCGCAGTCGCTGTGGAACATGGATCGAGGATGCTACGTTAAAACATTTGGACATTCGAACTTATTAATTGCATTGGGTTTACAATTATGCTTCCGCTAGACACTTAATATGTTTTGTTTGAACACCTTTCATATCGTTTGGTTTAAATTACATTTATTACATATTATGTTTGATATGATTGGTGGCTTGATCCTGGTCAGTCACGCCTCCAAGCGGTGGTACTCCGCGGGTGGATTTTGGGGGTGTGACAAAAACACTAGGAAGGCAAATGATGCGGCTGATCAAGTTCCTAAAGTCAATTTTCGACCTCTAAATTCAGATGTATCATTGGATGGAGTGGATGTAGTGCTTCCGATTGATTCGGTTCGCCAGGTTAACAACAGGTTAGCTAACACTCTTTATGGTTATTTCCTGGGGGATAGGATTGCATATCCAGTAGTTGAATATTTTGTCAGAACAAATTGGAAGAAACATGGTCTTCAGAAAACTATGATGAATTCAAATGGTTTCTTTTTCTTCAAGTTTGAAGACAGAAAGGGTATGGATACTGTTCTTGAAGGGGGACCTTGGATGATCCGTAACAAACCTATGTTTCTCAACATTTGGTCTCCTACAAACACCCTTAAAAAAGAAGAGTTTAAAAAGGTTGCAGTTTGGGTTAAATTGCATGATGTTCCGCTAGTGGCATATTCTGATGATGGTTTAAGCATGTTGGCATCAAAAATTGGGTCCCCTGTGCGCCTGGATTCGTATACTAGTGATATGTGTAATGAGGCTTGGGGAAGGAGCAGCTATGCTAGGGCTCTCATTGAAATATCAACTGATCATGAGTTGAAAGAGGCGCTAACCATGGCTATTCCTGAATTGGATGGGAACAAATATGTTACTGAGACTATTCGGGTGGAGTTTGAATGGGAACCTCCGAGATGTGCCCACTGCTGTGTATTTGGGCATGATTCTGAGGAGTGTCCAAAATGCATTCGATCGACAGTGAAACCTCCTACAAATAGTCCGAAAGTAGATGAGGATGGTTATACGGAAGTCAAGACAAAGAAGAATGTAAAGAAGAGCGGTTTTCAAGTTAACAATCAAAAGCCCAAGTTTGAATATAGACCTTTGGATAAAAAGAAAAAGGCAGTGAGTTCTTCTTACGTGAGTGCGCGAAGCACTAGTTCGTCCAAGGTTCAAACACATAATTCGTTTAGTGCTCTTGGGTTTGTTGGGGGGAACGGGGGTTCCTTCCAGGGGAGATATAAAGGGAGACGTGAGCCAAATGAGGAGTCTGACGATTACGAGGTAGAGGTTGTATATGATGAAACGAATGAGTTTATGACATCGGGTACACATCCTACGTCTTCCAGTACAGGGGCAAGTGTGACACCTGTGTCACTACGACCATCAAAAAAATACCAAACCAATGAAATATTGTATTTCATACTTTGGACTTGTATAAATATGTGTATCTTTTGCACATATCAACTCTTGTTCGATTTCAAGCTCTAAATCGCTTTCTGGAAGGTTATACGCGCACTAATGCGTAAATATAACCAGTTTAATGCAACAAACACTCCGGAATAGTGACATAGGCTTAACATACCCTTAATAACCTTTACATAACTTAGAAATAATTTTTGAAGGCTTTGGTATGGCAAAATCAAGTTAAATCGCTTACAGGGACTAAATTTGACAAACTGCGAAAGTATGCCAATTTGAACTGTAACAGACATTCCGGAACATGACCATAAGTTAAACATACCATAAATATCCTCTACATAGCTTAGAAATAGGCTTTGAGGGGTTCGGTGTGCCAAAATAAAACTTTTGGGTCATTCAGGGACTAAAAGTGTCAAAAAGTGCATAAGTTTGCATTTTCGCGCATAACTTACGTTCTGAATACATCCGGACATCCAAAAATTTATGTAAGCACTAAAATATTTTATTTTAGTGTTTGGCGTAAGAAAAATCCATTCGTCGCGTCACTTGGATGTTTTTCGCGCTTATGCGCATTCCGTCGTAATTAAGCGAACATCGCGATCGTATGGCCAAACGAACCGACATCCTAGATATTTTTGAGCATGTTTTGAGTTCCCTATACTTTAACTTCATTTTAGAGCCTTGAAATGAGGTTAACGGGGTTCAAACGCATCGAAAATAGCTTAAACGGGCTGCAGGGACCATTTCTGCCATTTTTGAAACTTTGCTGGAACTGGTAGGCAGTGGCGTAGTGCGAGCACCTCATGCCTAGGCAGTGGCGCTACGCGACTGCCTAACCTGGACAGAAACATTGTATTTGGTCCATTTTCACTTTTGCACATGGTTTTGGGACAATCTATGGGCTCAAATGGTTTTCAAAAACCACTATCTTGAGGTGTATGGCCAAGATCAAAGCACGGTTTCCGAGGAACGATCTTAACGGCTCTACGAATCCTATAAATACCCAACCCACCCCATTGCAAAACCACTAGAATCTTGATTTGAGAAGCTCTAAGTTGAAACCTTTGTTTCATACCTGAGCTACTTGGATCGAGGTTAGCATTCGGGGACCCTTCGTAAGTATTCCTTCGTTCTTTTATTGCTTTTCGAGTCTGAAAGTCAAACTTTGTTTGACTTTCTGCGTTGACCAGTTTATGGTCAATGCGAAGTTCGTTTGAACTTCGCAACGTGATTGTAATCACGATGGTCATAGTCCCTTGGGACTATGCCTACTGATTACCACGTTGTCTAGGGTCGTAGGGTAAGCGATCTAATAAATCGCTTATACCTTCGAACCCGACCCATTTGGTCGATCATTAGGATCCGACCAAACACATTAGGTGACCATAGCAAATAGGGAATAACCTTCCGAGGTTATACCTTATGGTCGCTTCGTTTAAGTAGTTGTATGATAGGTAGTTTATATGCCTTAGGTAAATTACCAAAATACCCCTTTGATGCCAAAATTCATTTTAAACATATATAACATAACTTTTGACATCTAAACTGATTTGACAACAATATTAGACATGTTAAGGCATATGTTACTTGTCATAGGACTAGTTAAGCGTTCCGAACGCGTTTTACGCGAACGACGCGTTAAAGTAGCATAAGCTACCTAAACGGGTCGTAATGGGTCACAAGCACTTATGTTAGGTTTCATTTAGTATGTAGGCTTTCTTAAACCATATTACACGAGTCTCCATACTCGTTTGGTTTACGATTCCTCATTCTATCTGATCTTCCGATCTAGGTCCGGTTTATTAACATAGTTACCTATATTAGGTGCCGTTTGATTCCGAGATCTCTAGCATTGCTTGGTGGTTATCTTAAGACTTCTGAGCAATCTCAAGTGAGTACATAGACCCCTCTTTTACTGTTTTCCAAACGTTTTGGGGTGGAACACATGTGCCTAACTTGTTACTTTCATGCTTTCCATGCTTTCACATCATATACCTGCTATGTTCGTTAGTACATTATAGTACATGATTTCATTACATTTCATGCTATGTATGCCCATTGTGTGCGTACTTAGTACATCGTTTTACATTACATGCTATGTATGCCCATTGTGTGCGTACTTAGTACATCGTTCTACATTACATTTCATGCTATGTATGCCCATTGTGTGCGTACTTAGTACATCGTTTTACATTACATGCTATGTATGCCCATTGTGTGCGTACTTAGTACATCGTTCTACATTACATTTCATGCTATGTATGCCCATTGTGTGCGTACTTAGTACATCGGTTTACATTACATGCTATGTATGCCCATTGTGTGCGTACTTAGTACATCGTTCTACATTACATTTCATGCTATGTATGCCCATTGTGTGCGTACTTAGTACATCGTTCTACATTACATTTCATGCTATGTATGTCCATTGTGTGCATACTTAGTACATTGTTTTACATTACACTTATGCTATGTATGTCCATTACGTGCATACTTAGTACATTGTTTTACATTGCATTTCTGTTGCATATGCTCATCCAGCATATGAACACATTATACTACATTCTGAACCGTTGTAACCATTTGACTATGTGAACCGTCGTAACCATTTGATTATATGAACCGTTTGTAACTATTGAACCGTGTGAACCTTTCGTATCTGTTGACATGATTTACATTTGACAATAGACATTGGACTATACATAAACATTTCTACAACTGTTAAACATTACATCTTGATGGTTTGGTTTGAGTAAGTGATTTAAGTAACGATGCGTGTGTAATATGATACAAACATGGTGGATACGCCGCTGGTACTTCCTATATATAAGTGTCTGTATGGTATTACATATCGTAGCGTTATTTGAACCATTTCAATTTGAGACATATAACATTTTATACAAATAACATACTTTTCTCAAGACATTGATTTACAAACAACTTATCTTATACAAACTCATTTTACATGGTTATTCATTTAACCATACATTATTCTATTATTTATACATATCATCTGATCTTATCGTTTTTCAAATGATTTACAAGACAAAGCAAATTACAAGGTTCATGACTAAACATTTTCTCAGACATAAGTCATGAATTCTGTTTTCACAAAACCTATGTATCTCACAGGCATTTTTATGCTGACGTACCTATTTTCACATGTGTTTTCAGGTGATGATGTATAGGACTTATCAAGACATACTTAGGCGGACTTGTGCCTTAGTGACTTAAAACAAGACAAGAACTAGTTAATTTATGTTATGTACTCTTTGTTTCTTGTTTAAAACAATGTAAACTCTCATGTTTGTTTAATAAAACGAAACTTCAATTGCCATGGATTTGAAACAATTAATTCTGTTACAACACTCCCCGACATTTCCGCCACGTTTCGTTGTCTCACGTGGTCGGGGTGTGACAGAAAAGATGGTATCAGAGCCAATGGTTATAGGGAATTTGGTTATTAGTAATGCTTTGACCTAGTCTATAACCTTCCTAGGATCCTAACGCGAGTTTACTTGCGTTTAGTCATAAAACAATACCGTCACTTATTCTTAGGTGACGACCTCAACAAGAACATAAATTTCAAAACCGCTTTGAAAACTAATCATCTGTTCTAGGATGATTGATTACTAGGTTTTGAACCCTCTATTGTAAGGTTTTGAACCCCTTTGAGTTTTCAAAATCTCGTCAAGGTTTTGGGTTTTAAATAATGTGAACACGTGCAAACTGGAAGGGTGAATGCCTGTATTCTGGGTTTTCTGTCTAGGCAAGCACTTCGTATATATCTCATCAGACGCGAGACCAGTTGTGCTTACCTGGGAATTCTTGGGATGAGTGTTCACTTATAGGCGAGCATGTCTTCGTGATACATTATTTTTGATCCATTTACTTTGATTAGTCACCAGGGTCGTTTGTTGCTTTGTAGTAACAAACAAATGACCACTATCCTTGCTTTCATCAGATTTGTTTCATCTCATTCTTTTCGTCTAATACTCTCACTCGTTTCCTTTCATGTTTCCTCTTTTAGAATGCCTCCTCGACGCGAAAACCAGATAGCGACTGCCGAACTGGCGGAAATTATTGTGCAGCAAATGGCTGCTCAATTCCCAAACCTCTTTGCTCAATGGAACCAAGCCAACAACAACAACAATGGTCCATGCAATTTCAAGAGTTTTAACTCGGCTAAACCACTCAAGTTTAGTGGTTCTGAGGGAGCGACTGGGCTTCTTCAATGGTTCGAGAGCATTGAGAATACTTTCCGCCACGTGCAGTGTCCTGACAATCGCAAGGTCGAGTTTTCTTCGAGTGTGTTTCAGAAGAGGGCCCTTACATGGTGGAACGGGGTTATGAGAGACCGTGGTGCAGAAGTTGCTCTAGCACAGACATGGGCCGAACTTAGAGCTCTTATGATGAGGGAGTTTTGTCCTCGTCATGAACTGCGAGCATTGGAAAGAGAGTTTGATGGTTTGAAGTAAGATAGCGGTGAGCATCGAGCCTACACGGACCGTTATGAGGAGTTAAGCCTGTTATGCCCAAACATGGTCACGCCGTTGGATAAGGCAATCGAAAAGTACATTGATGGCCTCCCTGACTCAATACAAGACATTGTGACTGGTAGCAACCCTACTACAGTTAGGCAGACCATTGAGCTAGCTGCAACCTTGACTGAATCTCAGATCAGGAAACGTAAGCTTTTCCGAAAGGGTGACAAGAAACCGGTCGAGGAATCGAACCCAATCGAGGAATCAAAGACCATGGATGAACAGACTGGATCCCCTAAGAAGTCAAAGAAGCGAAAGGCTTCTCAGAACTTCGCCATGGTTACTCACAATGATCAAGCCGTCCCCAACCAACCAGCTCAACCCCCTGCCAGGAAACCCTACAACGGAACTGCACCCTTGTGCAACCAATGTGGCCTACATCATCATGCTGGTGTGAAGTGCCGCACATGCCAAGTTTGCGGACTTATAGGTCATACAGCGAGGGTTTGTCCAACAGCAGCTGCACCAAATCAAGTTAACAACAATCCTGCTCAAGCTCGCTTTCCACCATGTTCTTGCTACAATTGTGGCGAGATGGGTCATTTCCGAAGAAATTGCCCAAAGCTTGCTAATGCTAATCCAGCACAGGGATGAGCATCTGACTGACTAGAAGACAACACCCTTTAGAAATAATCATGTCTTATGTATTATTTTCTTTTGTTGTCAAGGTCTATGAAACAGTTGTTATCATTGTTTATAAATAAATCTTTTATTTACATTGCAATGTATTTATGAGGTTGTGTGCATAAACAACATATCCCTTACAATACCGACAATTAAGGAATCGTATTCCTTGAAAAGCAAACTACCCCCCCAAGATTTTTCTATTTTATGATCTCTTGCGCTTTCCACGAAATTCCTAAGTACCCGTTTCTTCCAAGGAAACGAAGTACAAGGCGCAAGTTACAACACTGGACGAATACCCAAAGTACCTCTATAAATCATTAATAGGGTACGTAAGGGTATTTTCCGTAAATCCTAAAAATGTTGTGTTCCTTAATTCAAATATTACGTTTCCTTGAAAACAAAATCGAATTTTTGGGAGATCTTCCTATCTTTTCAGATAGACCCCAGAGGACATCGAAGTCTATCAACTGGTTTCCATATCCATTTTCAATCGATAACAAGTTAATAACAAATTAAACAACTATGTGATTATGTGCTTATGTGTTCCCTTTTATGTTTTTGGTGTAATCCAAGTTTTTGTTATCCAAATCCTCGTAGAATCTTCCATATCACTCGTATAAGGGATTCATAGTAGGATATCCAAAGGTACTATATTAAATCCTCAATGGGCTTTTACGTAATAGTAAAGACCCTTGGATTATATTGTACTATTCCATAATTAGACCCTTGAGTGGTCTAGTTAAACAAATTGATCCAAAAATCTGGTTAGGAATATCAGGTGATGATATAGCTGAAAGGACTCCTTGGTGGCCTAATTAAAAGGATCATTTGTCGATCTAATTAAAAGGACCCTATAGTAGTCTAGTCACACTCATCATAGGGTTGATTTCCTCCCCTTCACATTACAAGACAATTTGTGCGGACTGTGCAAGGAATTGCGTAATTATGGATGCATACATAATTCTGAAATTCAGTGCACAGAAACCACAACAAGTTTGGTCGTGTGTCTAGAAATGACTCATTCCGTGCATTTTCATTTCTGAAGAAATTGTGGAAAATGACTCATTCTGTTCATTTTCATTTCTGAAGAAATTGTGGAAAATGACTCATTCTGTTCATTTTCATTTCTGAAGAAATTGTGGAAAATGACTCATTCTGTTCATTTTCGTTTCTGAAGAAATTGTGGAAAATGACTCGTTCTGTTCATTTTCGTTTCTGAAGAAATCGTGGAAGATGACTCGTTCCGTTCATTTTCGTTTCTGAAGAAGTGGTGGAAAATGACTCGTTCCGTTCATTTTCGTTTCTGAAGAAGTGGTGGAAAATGACTCGTTCCGTTCATTTTCGTTTCTGAAGAAGTGGTGGAAAATAACTCGTTCCGTTCATTTTCGTTTCTGAAGAAGTGGTGGAAAATGACTCGTTCCGTTCATTTTCGTTTCTGAAGAAATTGTGGAAAATGACTCGTTCCGTTCATTTTCGTTTCTGAAGAGGTTGTGGATAATGACTCATTCCGTTCTTTTTCGTTTCTGAAGAATGCCTGTTGAAAATAACTCCGTTCATTTTTCATTTCTGAAAAATGTCCGTTAAAGAGAAATAACAGGATTATGCCTTGCTTATCTTTGATTGTTACTTAACACTAAGCCACAGATAGACTCCTACGAATTAATTTCGGGACGAAATTTCCTAAAGTGGGGGAAACTGTGACACCTGTGTCACTACGACCATCAAACAAATACCAAACCAATGAAATATTGTATTTCATACTTTGGACTTGTATAAATATGTGTATCTTTTGCACATATCAACTCTTGTTCGATTTCAAGCTCTAAATCGCTTTCTGGAAGGTTATACGCGCACTAATGCATAAATATAACTAGTTTAATGCAACAAACACTCCGGAATAGTGACATAGGCTTAACATACCCTTAATAACCTTTACATAACTTAGAAATAAGTTTTGAAGGCTTTGGTATGGCAAAATCAAGTTAAATCGCTTACAGGGACTAAATTTGACAAACTACGAAAGTATGCCAATTTGAACTGTAACAGACATTCCGGAACATGACCATAAGTTAAACATACCATAAATATCCTCTACATAGCTTAGAAATAGGCTTTGAGGGGTTCGGTGTGCTAAAATAAAACTTTTGGGTCATTCATGGACTAAAAGTGTCAAAAAGTGCATAAGTTTGCATTTTCGCGCATAACTTACGTTCTGAATACATCCGGACATCCAAAAATTTATGTAAGCACTAAAATATTTTATTTTAGTGTTTGGCATAAGAAAAATCCATTCATCGCGTCATTTGGATCGTTTTTCGCGCTTATGCGCATTCCGTCGTAATTAAGCGAACATCGCGATCGTACGGCCAAACGAACCGACATCCTAGATATTTTTGAGCATGTTTTGAGTTCCCTATACTTTAACTTCATTTTAGAGCCTTGAAATGAGGTTAACAGGGTTCAAACGCATCGAAAATAGCTTAAACGGGCTGCAGGGACCATTTCTGCCATTTTTGAAACTTTGCTGAAACTGGTAGGCAGTGGCGTAGTGCGAGCACCTCATGCCTAGGCAGTGGCGCTACGCGACTACCTAACCTGGACAGAAACATTGTATTTGGTCCATTTTCACTTTTGCACATGGTTTTGGGACAATCTATGGGCTCAAATGGTTTTCAAAAACCACTATCTTGAGGTGTATGGCCAAGATCAAAGCATGGTTTCCGAGGAACGATCTTAACGGCTCTACGAATCCTATAAATACCCAACCCACCCCATTGCAAAACCCACTAGAATCTTGATTTGAGAAGCTCTAAGTTGAAACCTTTGTTTCATACCTGAGCTACTTGGATCGAGGTTAGCATTCGGGGACCCTTCGTAAGTATTCCTTCGTTCTTTTATTGCTTTTCGAGTCTGAAAGTCAAACTTTGTTTGACTTTCTGCGTTGACCAGTTTATGGTCAATGCGAAGTTCGTTTGAACTTCGCAACGTGATTGTAATCACGATGGTCATAGTCCCTTGGGACTATGCCTACTGATTACCACGTTGTCTAGGGTCGTAGGGTAAGCGATCTAATAAATCGCTTATACCTTCGAACCCGACCCATTTGGTCGATCATTAGGATCCGACCAAACACATTAGGTGACCATAGCAAATAGGGAATAACCTTCCGAGGTTATACCTTATGGTCGCTTCGTTTAAGTAGTTGTATGATAGGTAGTTTATATGCCTTAGGTAAATTACCAAAATACCCCTTTGATGCCAAAATTCATTTTAAACATATATAACATAACTTTTGACATCTAAACTGATTTGACAACAATATTAGACATGTTAAGGCATATGTTACTTGTCATAGGACTAGTTAAGCGTTCCGAACGCGTTTTACGCGAACGACGCGTTAAAGTAGCATAAGCTACCTAAACGGGTCGTAATGGGTCACAAGCACTTATGTTAGGTTTCATTTAGTATGTAGGCTTTGTTAAACCATATTACACGAGTCTCCATACTCGTTTGGTTTACGAACCCTCATTCTATCCGATCTTCCGATCTAGGTCCGGTTTATTAACATAGTTACCTATATTAGGTGCCGTTTGATTCCGAGATCTCTAGCATTACTTGGTGGTTATCTTAAGACTTCTGAGCAATCTCAAGTGAGTACATAGACCCCTCTTTTACTGTTTTCCAAACGTTTTGGGGTGGAACACATGTGCCTAACTTGTTACTTTCATGCTTTCCATGCTTTCACATCAAATACCTGCTATGTTCGTTAGTACATTATAGTACATGATTTCATTACATTCCATGCTATGTATGCCCATTGTGTGCGTACTTAGTACATCGTTTTACATTACATGCTATGTATGCCCATTGTGTGCGTACTTAGTACATCGTTCTACATTACATTTCATGCTATGTATGCCCATTGTGTGCGTACTTAGTACATCGTTTTACATTACATGCTATGTATGCCCATTGTGTGCGTACTTAGTACATCGTTCTACATTACATTTCATGCTATGTATGCCCATTGTGTGCGTACTTAGTACATCGTTTTACATTACATGCTATGTATGCCCATTGTGTGCGTACTTAGTACATCGTTCTACATTACATTACATTTCATGCTATGTATGCCCATTGTGTGCGTACTTAGTACATCGTTCTACATTACATTTCATGCTATGTATGTCCATTGTGTGCATACTTAGTACATTGTTTTACATTACACTTATGCTATGTATGTCCATTACGTGCATACTTAGTACATTGTTTTACATTGCATTTCTGTTGCATAAGCTCATCCAGCATATGAACACATTATACTACATTCTGAACCGTTGTAACCATTTGACTATGTGAACCGTCGTAACCATTTGATTATATGAACCGTTTGTAACTATTGAACCGTGTGAACCTTTCGTATCTGTTGACATGATTTACATTTGACAATAGACATTGGACTATACATAAACATTTCTACAACTGTTAAACATTACATCTTGATGGTTTGGTTTGAGTAAGTGATTTAAGTAACGATGCGTGTGTAATATGATACAAGCATGGTGGATACGCCGCTGGTACTTCCTATATATAAGTGTCTGTATGGTATTACATATCGTAGCGTTATTTGAACCATTTCAATTTGAGACATATAACATTTTATACAAATAACATACTTTTCTCAAGACATTGATTACTTATCTTATACAAACTCATTTTACATGGTTATTCATTTAACCATACATTATTCTATTATTTATACATATCATCTGATCTTATCGTTTTTCAAATGATTTACAAGACAAAGCAAATTACAAGGTTCATGACTAAACATTTTCTCAAACATAAGTCATGAATTCTGTTTTCACAAAACCTATGTATCTCACAGGCATTTTTATGCTGACGTACCTATTTTCACATGTGTTTTCAGGTGATGATGTATAGGACTTATCAAGACATACTTAGGCGGACTTGTGCCTTAGTGACTTAAAACAAGACAAGAACTAGTTAATTTATGTTATGTACTCTTTGTTTCTTGTTTAAAACAATGTAAACTCTCATGTTTGTTTAATAAAACGAAACTTCAATTGCCATGGATTTGAAACAATTAATTCTGTTACAACACTCCCCGACATTTCCGCCACGTTTCGTTGTCTCACGTGGTCGGGGTGTGACAGCAAGCACCTCTCACATAAAGTTGTCTAATGGATAGGTGGCTTCTGTTTCATGCTAAGGGGCTGCCGGTTGGTAGCAATTTCATTTTTGATGATGGCGGTTGACGTCGTTTGTTTGATTTTTTCGTTTGTCTACTAGTTAGTCATTATCATGATTGTAGTAGGCTAGATTGAGGTGGTCACTTGGTTTGTTTGTTTTTTTGCTTACATATATGGGGCATGTCCTGTATATGAACTAGTGGGGAACTCATCCTCACTACTTGTACTTATTTGGCGGTTGTCTATAATAGAATCACCGGGGTAACCCTTTACCCAAAAAAGAATGATAGGATGAGAATATTATCAAATATGTACCAGTTTTACCCAAAAGACTTATCCCTCCCCGGGATACCCACTGACTGTCCCAACCACCGGGACGCATGCTCAAAGTAGTGAACTCACCTTCGGTTTGCTCGGTTAGACTAAATGCTTGTTTACAGTTGGTCAATCGAATCCTATCATGATTACCAGTGATAATCAGTTTTCACGTTTACGCAAATCACAATCTTTCATGCACATTGAACAAGTAGTCACGAGCATAATTCGTACTATCACATAAGTTGTAGCAAATATTCACACAAATGCATATCCATATTGTATATTCATGTCATATACTTGTCCGGTTTAACCTAAACATTTAACTCGTCGCACGCAAGAGAGTGTAACCTAATCAGTTTGACATGCCATCCAACTGTTACTCAGTCGATTTACCCGGCCCAACTATCCCAGGCCCACTGCCGTCATGCGGCCGAAAAAGTACGAGCCCGCGAAAGAAGCCCAAACCACAAACAACTGTACCCAGTTTGTGCGAGGGCTTTCATCCGTGCAGCCCATTCACCTCGGCCCATCTTAGGTGCGGCCCACTTGAGGTGTCCGTTAATTATCCCATGTTTGATCCAAACCAAGTTTATGTGATTATAATGTTAAGGTGTGCGTGTCACCTGAGCCCAGTGGTTAAACAAAATCCGACCACGGTGCGGAGCAGCCTAACTGCCTCCGGCCCAGATCCCTTTCCCTTATGCAATATACCCGATAGAGCCCAAGTTGTTAAACGTTGACGCCCGGTGTCACACCCCGACCACGTATAACATACAAAACGTGGCGGAAAACGTCGGGGAGTGTTGTAACAGAATTAATTGTTTCATAACCATGGCATACAAAGTTGTATTTTATTTATCAACATAAGAGTTACATTGTTTTAAACAGGAAATAAAGAGTTCAGAACATAATTAGACTAAGTCTATCTTCATTTTATGTCTCTAAGGCACAGGTCCGCCCTAGTGTCACGATCATCATCCTACGCAAAAGCTCCTGGAAACACATGTGAAAATAGGTACGTCAGCATAAAAATGCCTGTGAGATACATAGGTTTTGTGAAAATAGGATTCATGACTTAAGTTTAAGAAAAAGTTGTTTAGCAAAAGTCAGTCATGAACCTTGTAAATTGTTTTGTTTTGTAAATCATTTAAAAAGCGATAAGATCAAATGATATGTATAAATAAAAGAATAATGTATGGTTAAATGTATAACCAAGTAAAATTTGTTGTATAAAGTAAATTGTTTGTAAACCAAAGTCTTGTGAAAATCGTGTTACTTGTGTAAAATGTATAAGTCCAAATTGAATGATTTAAATAACGCTATGATATGTAATATAATACAAACACTTATATATAGGAAGTACCAGCGGCGTATCCACCATGCTTGTATCATATTACTCACATCTCGTTACTTAAGTCACTTTTTTTTTTGGGTAAAGGGTTACCCCGATGAATTTTATAAATAACCAATAAAGTACAAGGATGTGTCAAAGCAACACACCAACTAGACTTGGCATACCAAGACTAGGACATCAAACGACAAGACCAATAAAAACAACCAACTAAAAAAGTTATCAAACAAAGCAAGCTACCATGGCCAAAAAATAAACAACCTAGGCCATTAACAAACTAAACAACTAAACCACTAGCCCGGTTCATCATCCTTGTTATCATTGATCTTCCAGATTTCATATATCCTCCTCCTAGCCGACTCCACTCGAAACTTGAATCCCATAAGACGAAGTCGAACCACGCTTTTAATCTTCTCAGCAACTTGCAAAGCGGTCAATTGGTTGGAGCTAAAAAGGCGATCATTCCGCTCTTGCCATATGTAGTAGGTAGCCGCAGCAACCACCAACTTACACACAATATCATCAGTTGTCTTCGAGTTACTTAAGTCACTTAAACAAACCACCAATGTAATAAGTCTATGTTAAACCAATTGTCAAAAGTCCTTGTATAAATCATATCAAATGTTAATAGTCCAAAAGTAGTCAAGTAATGTGTAACAAATGTTATGTATTGTAAGTAAAGTATTGTCACATAATCCAAATGTAGAAATGTACAAAACAAAGTATTTTGAATATATCAAAAAGTTATGTTTTGCAAAGTAATGCATGTTACATTGATACAAACATTTATGTGGTAAGTTAACGCATACATTCAAGCCTTGAGACAGTCGGATAACCCTTTTAGTCAAGGTTATCAAAAGAAATGTTTTCGGATTCAGTCATTCCTTACATCCAAACAAACCCGGGATGTCAGGAATGGGATTTGTCAAGTCCTATGGTACCAGTACTTACTACCGAGCGGCGTAGCTAATGTTAATGAACGTATATAAGTCTCGTTTGTGCAAACCAAATGTTATAGCAGTTGTATACATGTCATATGAAAACAATGTACAAAGTATGCTAAGTTAACATACGAAGCAGAAAAGTCATGTAAATCAATGTGCTATCATGCTATCAGTTAACATACATAGCATAAATGTAAAGTAAACAATGTACTAAGTAACGCACACAATGGGCATACATAGCATGAAATGTAATGTAAAACGATGTACTAAGTACGCACACAATGGGCATACATAGCATGAAATGTAATGTAAAATGATGTACTAAGTACGCACACAATGGGCATACATAGCATGAAATGTAATGAAATCATGTACTATAATGTACTAACAAACATAGCAGGTATATGATGTGAAAACAGGAAAGCATGAAAGTAACAAGTAGGCACATGTGTTTCACCCCAAAACAGTTTGGAAAAACAGTAAAAGAGGGGTCTATGTACTCACTTGAGATTGCTCAAAAGTCCTAAGATAACCACCAAGCAATGCTAGAGATCACGGAATCAAACGGCACCTAATATAGGTAACTATGTTAATAAACCGGACCTATATCGGAAGATCAGGTAGAATGAGGGTTCGTAAACCAAACGAGTATGGAGACTCGTGTAATATGGTTTAACAAAGCCTACATACTAAATGAAACCTAACATAAGTGCTTACGACCCATTACGACCCGTTTAGGTAGCTTATGCTACTTTAATGCGTCGTTTGCATGAAACGCGTTCGGACCGCTTAACTAGTCCTATGACAAGTAACATATGCCTTAACATGTCTAATATTGTTGTCAAATCAGTTTAGATGTCACACGTTATGTTACACATGCTTAAAATGAATTTTGGCATCAAAGGGGTATTTTGGTAATTTACCTAAGGCATATAAACTACCTATCATTCAACTACTTAAACGAAGCGACCATAAGGTATAACCTCGGAAGGTTATTCCCTATATACTATGGTCACCTAATGTGTTTGGTCGGATCCTAATGATCGACCAAATGGGTCGGGTTCGAAGGTATAAGCGATTTATTAGATCGCTTACCCTTACGACCCTAGACAACGTGGTAATCAGTAGGCATAGTCACAAGGGACTATAACCATCGTGATTACAATCACGTTGCGAAGTTCGAACGAACTTCGCATTGACCATAAACTGGTCAATGCAGAAAGTCAAACAAAGTTTGACTTTCGGACTCGAAAAGCAATAAAAGAACGAAGGAACACTTACAAAGGGTCCCCGAATGCTAATCTAGATCAAAATAGCACAGGTATGAAACAAAGGTTTCAACTTAGAGCACATTAGATCAGATTCTTGTGAGGAAAAGTGAAGGGTGGAGGTGGGTATTTATAGTTTTCGGTTCACCGTTAGGATCATTTCTTGGAGAAGAGGGAATGATCACATCCCTACACTTACACTTGTTGGAATGTTGTGGTAACTGATTTTGGCCACCATAAGAGATTAACATGTGGCACTTGCCTTTGGAGAGTGTTAGGGGCTGTTAACATGTGTTTAAAATGACCTTCGCTGATCAGAAGAGGCCTAGCGTGACGCCAAGGGGGCTAGGTGTCACGCTAGGGTCCCCTGATCAGCAAACACTTTCTAATGTTCACCTTTCAGTCCCCGTTGCGTATTAAGGCCATTTCCGACATGTTTAAGGCTCGTTAAATCATTTTCAAGGCTCCACAAGGATGCCTAAACATTGTGGGCATGAAACATGCTCAAAAATATGCCGGATGTCAGTTCGTTTGGTCGTACGATCGCGATGTTCGCTTAATTACGACGGAATGCGCATAAGCGCGAAAAATGATCCAAATTGCGCGACGAATGGATTTTTCTTATGCCGAAAACTAAATTAAAATATTTTAGTGATTACATAAATTTTTGGATGTCCGGATGTATTCAGAACGTAAGTTATGCGCGAAAATGCAAACTTGTGCACTTTTTGACGCTTTTAGTCCCTGAATGACCCAAAAGTTTATTTTAGCACACCGAACCCCTCAAAGCCTATTCCTAAGCTATATAAAGGATATTTAAGGTGTGTTTAACTTATGGTCATGTTCCGGAATGTTCGTTATAGTTCAAATTGGCATACTTTCGCAGTTTGTCAAATTTAGTCCCTGTGAGTGAATTAACTTGTTTTTGCCATACCAAAGCCTTCAAAACTTATTTCTAAGTTATGTAAAGGTTATTTAGGGTATATTAAGTATATGTTGATGTTCTGGAGTATTTTTCGCATTAAACTGGTTACGTTTACGCACCAGTTTTCGTATAACTCTCCAGAAAGCGATATAGAGTTTGAAATTACATAAAAGTCAAAACATGAAAAATGTAAAACATAACCAAACAAACATTGGGATCAAATAACATTGTCTTATTGATAATAGAACTATTCACAATGATTACAAGCACAGATGTTACACCCGGCCCATACGTTAACCCTTAAAATCCCAGCACTAATTGTCAGCGTTTAATTCGATTACCAATTTCATTCATCTAACACGATTACATACGTATCTTGTCTAACTGATTTTTATCAACATGAATATCCTAAGTGCAGTTGTGTTAACAATCCATGACAGCATTCACATAAATCAGCCCTAATAACCAACTACATCAGCCATACAAATCATCGATCATAATAATTCTACATATACCTTCCAATAGTTCATGCATACATAATAATATAATCAGCTGATCCTATATTAATTTTTGCTGATTTAACTAATTCATGCAACTTTATCATGCACAACATCCTCACAACCTAAATCACATTACACACAAATAATCATATAACTTTATTTGTTTTAATAGATTCACCGGGGTAACCCTTTACCCAAAAAAAAAATCATATAACTTTATTAATCACCACATAACATACATCACATAATCAGTAACAACATGAGCCGCGAACAACAATTTCATGAGGTTCCTTATATATTAACATGGGAGTCGACCTAAACGTAAATCCTAGATTATGGAATTATCATCATGCAAGTTTCTCTATCACAATATCGCAACACGATTCCTACTGCCTTCGCGAATAAGGGTTCGCTTAATCATCATACGAATTGGCAACGAGTTTACACGTAACAAGCAAGAATCAACCAGAATTAAAACATTATAGTTATACTAACCAACAATTCGCAGGGGATGAGTTGAGACGGGAAGGAAGGTGCTTCGAGATGGAAGGGAGGTCGCTGCCGTCGGGTTTGGGGAAGAAGAGAACAAGGGGTAGGGTTTGTTATTGTTAGGTTTATTATTATTATTATTATTTTGAGATATGAAAGCCATGCACATATCATATGTGTATGCGCACACATAGGTGAGCCGGCCCAATAGGAATTGATCAAGACTATAATTGTCGGCCATTATCCAATAGAAATATCATTTAACTATTGCCAAATACTACTTGATTAGGCCCATGTGTTTATTTGTTTAATATTGACTTCGTACACCTCTACTATACATCGAACAAACCACCTACTCATATTAATTGTTTAATTGCTACCTTCTTTTGTGATTAGGAGATTATGAAAGTTGTAAATACGGTCATGTGTATCAACACTTTAGTGAGCCAGGCCTAATTTGGTTCTGTTTCGGGCTCGAGAATCTTGAGCCAACAATATTTGAATCACACTGCTGAAGTGTGGCCCGCTCGGAGGTGTGCGACTCGAAGTTTGTGCGCGGTTATCAACAAGTGTCACAAACACTAGACGTCTAACGACCTTTGTTACTTCGAATATATGATAACATGTTTTCATAACAAAAACAAGTTCACAACGTACGACCGAACATGAATAGAAATAATACGTGCATAAAGAGCCTTGGAATTCCGAGTTGTCACAGTATTGATGGGGATGGGTTTGTTAAAGAAAAGGTTTATGTGGAATATGAATGGAGCCCCCATAGGTGTAGCCGATGCTGTGTGTTTGGTCATAATGAAGACTCATGTCCGAAGCAGGTTGCTCGAGTGGCTAATGGTGGGAACAAAGGTCATAAGCAAAAGGAATTTAAGCAAAATTTGGGTCCGAAAAAAGTGAGAATTACTGATGCGGAGGGATTTATGGATGTGGATTCTCAGAAAGTGGCGAAACGGACTGGTTTCCCAGTTAATAAACAAAAACAAAAGTTCGAGTATAGGCCAGTGGCACCTAAACCCGATTCTAATAAAGCGGGAGGTGGAGTGAAGATACAACCGAAACCAGCTGGTAATGTTGCTTTGCACAACCCGTTTGACGCTTTAAGGAATGATGATGGGGAGTCTAGTAAAACAGGTGGGGGAGTAGATGTAGATCAAGAGGACTCAGATGATGAGGAGATAGTGGAAGTATATAATGAAACAAATGAATTTATTAGAGAAGATAATCATGAAATTAATATTAAAAAAGGGGCAAGCACTCCTGATTCAGTGGTTTTAAATGGTTAGTTTTGCTACTTGGAATATTAGGGGTTTGAACCGGCCCCTGAAACAGAAGGAGGTTCGTCAACTTGTCAACGATAATAATGTTAGCTTATGTGCAATCCTTGAATCTCATGTGGATGTGAATAATTTGAGTAAAGTTTGTGGCTTTGTGTTTCGGAATTGGGATTGGACATCTAATGGTGCTTCTTGTCAAAAAGGGACTCGTATAATTCTCGGATGGGACCCGGCAGTTGTGGATGTTATGGTTCTCTCTCAAGCGGCTCAAGTGATGCACGCTCAGGTTATCTTTAAACTTGACAAGAGAAGTCTTTTTTGTTCGATTGTGTATGCAGCAAACTATTATATTGAGCGTAGGGACTTATGGCAGCATCTTCGAATGCATAAAGTGCTGGTTAAAAATGCCCCTTGGGCAATAATGGGGGATTTTAATTCGGCTCTTAATCTAGAAGACAAGTCTATTGGAGTTTCTAATATTTCTCCAGGTATGCGTGATTTCAAGGAGTGTGTGGAGGATATTGAGATGTTTGATGTTAATCGAGTGGGTATGCACTTTACCTGGAACCAAAAGCCGAAGAATGGTGTCGGTTTGTTGAAGAAAATTGATCGTGTGTTGGGTAACACCCCGTTTGTGTCTGAATATCCAGACTCGGTTGCTTTGTTTCAACCATACGGAGTCTCGGATCACTGCCCTTGCATATTGAAATTTCCGAAAGCTGCCAAACCAAAGCGTAGACCTTTTAAGTTCGCCAATTTCTTAGTATTCAAACCGAAATTCTTGGATATTGTTAAAAAGGAATGGGAATCGTCTATTAGTGGTGTCTACCAGTTTCAGGTTATGAAAAAGCTTCGATTGCTGAAATCTCCTCTTAGATCCCTTTTGTTTGCCCAAGGTAACTTGCATAAAAAAGTTGCGGATCTTCATGGAAAGCTTGAGAATTTGCAAAAGGCGATTGATCTGGACCCGACTAATGAGGAGCTTAGGAGTCGAGAAACAAAAGTGTTGTGTGATTTCCAGGAAGCTTGTCTTGATGAAGAAAGGTTTTTGAAGCAAAAATCTAAAGTAGAATGGCTTCGTGCGGGGGATTCAAATTCAGCTTACTTCCACATGTCGTTAAAGAGCAGGAACCATCGAAGTCGTATAGATATCATTTCTGATGCGAATGGAACATCATATGAGGGAGATAACGTTCCTAATGCCCTAGTCAATCATTATATGAACTTTTTGGGTTGTCAAGGTCAGACCTCTCTTGATCCGTCTCCTGAACTGTTTACTAGAAAGTTAGATATGGTAGTATCCAACAACATGGTTCGGCCTGTTACTCTTGATGAAATAAAGACGGCTATGTATGCTATTGGTAATGATAAAGCGCCGGGGCCAGATGGATTTAAGGCTGCCTTCTTTAAGCATGCTTGGGATATAGTGGGTAGTGATATATCGAATGCGGTCCTAGACTTCTTCAACACGGGGAAACTTTTAAAACAATTAAACCACACTCTTCTTGCGCTGATTCTGAAGATTACGACGCCTACAAGAGTGACAGATTACCGTCCGATCTCTTGTTGTAACGTCATCTATAAATGCATTAGTAAGGTGTTGGTGAATCGCATAAAAGATGCCTTAAGTGGGATAGTTAGTATTAATCAGTCGGCTTTCGTTCCGGGAAGGAAAATTTTGGATAACATTCTCCTGACCCAGGAACTGATGCATAATTATCATAGGCACTTTGGTCCTCCTAGGTGCGCTTTTAAAGTTGATATTCAGAAAGCGTATGACACGGTTAACTGGGAATTTCTTAAACAAGTTCTCGTTGGTTTTGGTTTTCATCGAGTTATGGTGGACTGGATTCTGGTATGTGTGTCTACTACTTCTTACTCGGTATGCATTAATGGTAATGTTTATGGGTTCTTTGATGGTAAGCGGGGCTTAAGGCAGGGTGACCCCCTCTCACCGTATCTTTTTACGCTTGTTATGGAGGTGCTTACTTGTATTTTACAGCACATGATCAGGATTGATTCTTCATTCAGATTCCATAATAAATGTGAAAAACAACAGATTGTTAATTTGTGTTTTGCGGATGATCTATTCCTTTTTGCTAGAGGAGATGTTGATTCGGCTCGATGTATTATGAATTCCCTTAGTGACTTCACTAAAATGTCGGGTTTGGTTCCTAGCTCTCAAAAAAGCACGGGTTTCTTTTGTAATGTTCCGGAGCATGTTAAAATGGTGATTATGAGTACTATTCCTTTTGAGGAGGGTACGCTTCCGGTTCGTTACTTGGGTGTCCCTCTTTTATCTTCTAGACTCCTCTATAAGGATTGCAGCATTCTGGTTGAGCGGCTTGACCAGCGTATTCATAACTGGAAGAATAAGCTTATTTCCTTTGCAGGTAGAGTACAGCTTATTATTTCGGTTTTATCAGCTATGCATGTCTACTGGTCCTCGGTTTTCATTTTACCCGCTCGGATTATTCATGACTTAGAAGCAAAAATGCGGAATTTCCTTTGGTCTCAGTGTTCCTTTCAACGTGGGAAGGCTAAGGTTTCTTGGAAATCTGTTTGTGTTCCTAAGTTAGAAGGTGGTTTGGGTATTCGAAGGATTGGTGATGTTAACAAGGCACTGATGATGTCGCATATTTGGAGCATTCTTACTAATTGGGAATCTCTTTGGGTGGCTTGGATTCACTCCTACAGGTTAAAGGGTCGTAATTTCTGGGATTGTAAACCAGTTCAGAATTGTTGTTGGAGTTGGAGAAAATTGTTACAGTTGCGGCCGTTAATTAGAGGGTTTTGTTGGTCCAAACTTGGTAATGGTAGAGACACTTCAGTTTGGCATGATAATTGGAGTGTTATCGGTCCGTTGAGTTCCTTTCTTTCGCCTAGGACTATCACAAGGGAGGGGTTTTCGCTACAAGCCACAGTTGCGGATTTGTCTTTTAATGGTTCTTGGTTATGGCCTGCTGCTTGGAGAGACACTTACCCAGTTCTTATACAGCTTGATCAGGTGCAAAGGGATGCTAACACGCAAGATTGTTTGCTTTGGAAAGATGGGGACGAGGTTAGTGATTATTCGTCTTCGGGGGTATGGAATTCTATCAGAACTAGCGAACCAGAGGTAAACTGGCATAGTATAGTTTGGTTTTCACAATGTATTCCTTGGCATGCTTTTTTTATGTGGCTTATTATGCGGCGTAAGCTGGTGACTCAAGATAAAATCATGCATTGGAACTCCGCAAGAAGAACTAATATGAATATGATGTGCTGCCTCCTATGCTATGAGAATATGGACTCGCATGATCATTTGTTTTTTGAATGCAAGTATTCGGCGAAGACTTGGGACTTGGTTCGTGCAAAAGCAGGTATGGGTAATGTGGAAGCTAAATGGAGTGCTATCATAGACTGGCTTCGACAACGTGCTAGGTCCAAGTCCGCAAATAATTTAGTGTGTCGATTGATTGTTGCTGCTACTGCTTATACAATTTGGCGGGAAAGGAACACTCGTTTATTCAAGAACCATGCTAGACCCCCGGAAGCTATATGTGACTCGATTTTTGAGACAGTCCGATATAAATTGATGGGTTTAAAGTTCAAGAATACGTCTAAAGTGAGGATACTTCTTCAGAAGTGGGAGATTTATGGAGTTTCGGCTATTGATGATGGAGGCTGATTGATGTGTTAGTTTAGCTACATGTTGTTTCCTAGATGATTAGTCTAGTCATTGTTGCTTCGGCTTGTTTTCTTGTTTTTATTGTTCCACTTTCATGAGGCATGTCTCATGTTTGAACTAGTAAGGGTTTTCCTTACTACTTGTTTTTTCTGGTTTGTGAATATATAAAATCACCGGGGTAAACCCTTTACCCAAAAAAAAGAAGCTCTTAAGAAAGAGAACATTAAGGCTGAATATCTCCGTGGGATGGAGAAAAAGTTGGTACCTAACGAGGAAGGAACCTTGTATTTTATGGGACGAATTTGGGTTCCGCTTTTTGGTGGTCTTAGAGATGTTATTTTTTATGAAGCTCATAAATCGAGGTACTCGATCCATCCAGGATCGGACAAGATGTACCAAGATTTGAAGGATTACTACTGGTGCCCAAGACTTAAGGGCGATGTTGCTACTTACGTTGGAAGGTGTTTGACCTGCGCCAAAGTGAAGGCCGAGTATCAGAAGCCTTCAGGTCTTCTGCAGCAACCTGAGATACCCATGTGGAAATGGAAACAGATCTCAATGGATTTCATAACGAAGTTTCCCAAGACTCCCAGAGGTCATGACACGATTTGGGTAATCGTGGACCGATTGACAAAGTCTGCGCACTTTTTGCCGATCAGAGAAAAGGATAACACGGGTAATCTAGCTGAGCTGTACCTAAGGGAGATAGTAGCACGTCATGGAGTGCCTATCTCGATTATATCAGACAGAGATGGAAGATTTGTGTCAAGGATTTGGCAATCCTTCCAAGAAGCGTTTGGTTCTCAGTTGAATCTGAGTACTGCTTTTCATCCACATACGGACGGTCAAAGTGAGAGAACGATTCAGACGCTTGAAGATATGCTACGTGCTTGTGTTATGGATTTAGGTGGCAGTTGGGACACTCACCTGCCTTTGGTAGAGTTTTCCTATAACAACAGCTACCATACAAGCATCCAAGCTACACCATTCGAGGCTCTCTACGAACGCAAGTGTCGATCGCCATTATGTTGGGCAGATGCAGGTGACAGACAGCTGGTTGGTCCCGAACTGGTCCAAGAAACGACTGGTAGGATCATGCAGATCCGAGAGCGCATCAAGGCGGCTGGTGATCGACAGAAGAGTTATGCGGACCAGAGACGAAAACCTTTGGAATTTGAAGTGGGTGATATGGTTTTGTTGAAAGTCTCACCCTGGAAGGGTGTGGCACGCTTTGGGAAGCGTGGTAAGTTAAACCCATGATTTATCAGACCGTTTAGAATTTTGGAAAGGGTTGGTTCTGTAGCATACAAGTTGGAGCTACCAGCAGAACTTAATGGTGTTCATGATACATTTCAGGTATCAAATCTGAAGAAAAGTCCAACACAAGAAACAGTGGTCATCCCTGCTGATGAAGTTCACATTGACGAAGCACTCCACTTTACCGAAGAACCTGTCGAGGTTACTGATTAGAAGGTTAACAAGACTCGGAGGAGTAGTGTTAAACTCGTCAAGGTTCGATGGAATGCGCGTCACGGCCCAGAGTTTACTTGGGAGCGTGAAGACCGCATGAAAGCAAAATACCCGCATTTGTTCCCCAACTCCCCTGCAGCTAGTAGTAAAGCTTAAAATTTCGGGACGAAATTTTCTTAACAGGGGGAGAATGTGACAACTGTCAAAATTTCAGGTATCCGTACAACTATTAAACCATGATTAGTGCTTAATGACTGTGCTAAATTACAATTAAGGACTTGAATTGCTTTCTGATTATTGCCATATACATACATGTGCATCACATATTGCTTAATGTCATATCATTATTGCATGAGAACTTTATTGACTCAAATGATGCACGAAACACAGTTAGCACAGTTATTAGACAAACCAGGAATATGCTGACGGAGTTCAGTACATAGACAGACAATGTGTTGAGACATAGAATGAGCCAGAAACCAAGTATTACACTATTTTAGTGTGTAGGAAAGTAAGGATCACAAAACTACCTTCCTAGTGATAGTTTAAGTGCCGGAAAGTGCCTAAAACTCACATGAACTGCAGAATTCTGTAGAAAATCAGCAAATTCAGCATTTAAACACACTTATATCATGCAGAAAAATGGTTAAATGGTCCTGAATGCTTTTCTAAGTGTCGGGAATCGAAACTGTCATAAAAGGGTACATAAAGCACACTAAACTGCGTAGTTTAGCACCTTAACGAACCGGTAACCAACCGAACAACCGGACACTACCCGAAACACCAAATCTTCACAAGAAGCACTGTTTTAACATTACCAAGCTAGTTATGGTCCCCAAACATCATAACACACTATAAATCATACAACTAACTAAATTCCTAACTATACACTTGATTTCTAACCAAACACTAACTTACTAGTTATCACCTAAACCTATACCCCCCCCCCCCACCTAGTGGACGGCCCAACAAGGGACCCACCATGGGATTTTATTTCAATTTAATATTAGATCATGTTGTGCTTTTAAAAACATATTATACATTTGAGAATTAAGTGTGATGGATTATAAGTATGCCTTAGAGATCATAACCCACATTTCATCAACATCACAAAACACACACACTTCTCCTTCCTTTCTTCTTGGGTTCGGCCGAAAGCAACAACACCATCATCACCATCATTCAATCATCTTCATCCAATTCCAAGCATACACAAAGGTGTTAGAAGCATAGTAAGGAAGCTTGGAGCTTGTAGAAGTTAAAGGACCTTCTCCATTTGCTTGTATCCACTTCTTTTCTTCTCTTGATCATCCCTAGCCTTGAGCTAGTGGTAAGAACACTAAACTCTTCATTTTACATCATATTTTGTTGGTTAAAAGAAGATACATGATGCTAATCTTGAAGAACACTAAGAATCATGAGAATGAAACATGAACATAAGCTTAAAATCATAAGAAATCTTGATGTTTATGTGTTGTTATACATGTTGTTGTTTACTTAAGTGAATGATGTAGATCATCATATTATCTCGCTAGATCATGATTAAAAACATAATCTAGCAAGATGAGAGGATGAAAGTGTTAAAGATCCATAGATCATCCTCACATAAATCATGAACTTGAAAGAATATATTGTTTTCTTGTAAAATGATGATTAAAGTGAGTTGTAAGTCTTGTAAATCTAAGATTTCAAGAATGATTTTTCAAGAAATCAAGTTAAAAATACAAAGTTTACTTATTCTTGGTTTTTTTAAGAGATCAACCATGTTTTTAAAGGTTAAACATGTGCAGAAACACATATGTAACAAGAAAAATCCAAGAAGAAACATTTTTAGAAAATGTGATTATAAGTTGTAAAGAACCATTTTCTTTAAAAATGATGTTTTTAAAGAAACAGCCACACTTTAAAGGGTAATAAGACTTACTAAATACACTAGTAAGTTACTAAACATTTTTGTAAATTTTCAAGTTCATAAAGTAGTAGTTTATGCTTGATTTTGACAAGATGGTAAGTATAAATTGATTTGTGATTGATTGTGTTGATTTACAAAAGAAAATGATATGCCTTGAAGGCATGGAAACCTCCATTTTTAGGGGAAACTATGGCAAAATTTTTCTAAAAATTAAACACTTAGAAAAATATTTCTAAACAAATATTTACAAGTATATTTCAAACCATGGATTTTCACATAAAGTTTGTCATATATTTTGTTACAAAAATTATAAATATTGGAGGTTGGTTTTTATAAATAAAAGTTACTAAATATGTATTTAGGAAAATATATATTTAGATGTCACCATGTGTGTGATTATTTGTATATTATGTGTATTAGTTATATTATTTTAAAACTTGAAATAATATAACTCATCAAAATACCAAAAATTACAATCCAAGATATTACCAAAATTCCAAGGAATAAATATACAAAGAATACTCAAAATATTGTTAAAACCAAATAAAGGAATATAACTTACAAAATATTCCGGAAATTTTATTCATAAGTATATTTTGGTAAATAATACTTTGGACACCAAGAGAACAAAAAAATATGATTTTTTTATAATTATTACAAGATTATATCATATTTTGACAAGGAGAAAATGTATTATTTTTGGCAAGTAAAAATATATATTTTTTCTTGGAATTAATAGAAGATGTATTATTCTTGGAAGAAAATATGTATTTTCTCAAATAAACTTGAAATATATTATTTTTGGAACAGAAATGGATTTATATATATTTCCTAAGTTAGACTTGGAAATGTATTATTTGTGAGACTTGTATGAAATTTATAAATATTTTTGCCAAGGGAAAAATCTTAAATAATTTTTCCAAGTAATATTTCTCAAAATATATATTTTGGAAGTATATATTGATGTATTTTTATTTAAGATATTATTCCGGAAAAATTAATACAAAATTAAGTATAGGAATACTTAACAATTACAAGAAAATACGTATTTTCGTACGTATAAATACACACCGGAATACGACTGTCACACCCCGACCACGTATAACATACAAAACGTGGCGGAAAACGTCGGGGAGTGTTGTAACAGAATTAATTGTTTCATAACCATGGCATTCAAAGTTGTATTTTATTTATCAACATAAGAGTTACATTGTCTTAAACAGGAAACAAAGAGTACAAAACATAATTAAACTAAGTCTATCTTCGTTTTATGTCTCTAAGGCACAGGTCCGCCCTAGTGTCACGATCATTGTCCTAAGCAACAGCTCCTGAAAACACATGTGAAAATAGGTACGTCAGCATAAAAATGCCTGTGAGATACGTAGGATTTGTGAAAATAGGATTCATGACTTATAAGTTTAGACAAAGTTGTTTAACAATAGTCAGTCATGAACCTTGTATGTTGTTTTGTTTTGTAAATCATTCAAAAAGCAATGATATGTATAAATAAGAGAATAATGTAAGGTTAAATGAATAACCAAGTAAAATGAGTTTGTATAAGATAAGTTGTTTTGTAAATCAATGTCTTGTGAAAATAAGTTGTTTATGTAAAACGTAATATGTCAAATATTGAAATGATTTAAGTAACGCTACGACATGTAATGTCATACGAACACTTATATATAGGAAGTACCAGCGGCGTATCCACCATGCTTGTATCATATTACACACGCCTCGTTACTCAAATCACTTACTCAAACCAACCACCAATGTAAATTGCTTATGTATAAATGAATTGTCATGTGTTAATGTGTAAACCATATCGAAATGTCTATGTCCAATGTAAACCACTAAATGTGTATATCCATGTCAAAATGTTTATGTTTAATGTAGATCATGTAAAGTGTACCCAAAAATATCATGTATGGTAAGTGAAATATATCAACTAAACCATATGTAGAATGCACAAAAACAAGGTATTGAAGTAAAACATGGTTTAAATCAAAGTTATGTTTTGTGGAACAAATGCATGCTATACTGATACAAACATTTATGCGGTATTGTGAAAATGCATACATCCAAGCCTTGAGACTGTGGCGATAAACCCTTAAACAAATTAAAGGTTTATCTAAGTTATGTATATCGAATTCGGTCATTCCTTCCAATCTAAACAAACCCAGGATTTCAGGAACGGGAGTTGTCAATTCCTATGGTACCACTACCTACTAACGAACGGCGTAGCTAATGTTAACGAATGTATTGTTCCATTGTAAATAACCCAAATGTCATACCAAAATGTAAACATGTGATGAAAACAACTGTACTAAGTATGTAACAAATGGACATACATATCATGTGACGTGAAACAAATGTACTAAGTATGCACACAATGGACATACATAGCATGAAATGTAATGTAAACAATGTACTAAGTACGCACACAATGGGCATACATAGCATGAAATGTAATGTAAAACAATGTACTAAGTACGCACACAATGGGCATACATATGGGCATACATAGCATGAAATGTAATGTAAAACATGTACTATAATGTACTAACGAACATAGCAGGTATATGATGTGAAAACATGGAAAGCATGAAAGTAACAAGTAGGCACATGTGTTTCACCCCAAAACAGTTTGAAAACAGTAAAAGAGGGGTCTATGTACTCACTTGAGATTGCTCAGAAGTCCTAAGATAACCACCAAGCAATGCTAGAGATCACGAAATCAAACGGCACCTAATATAGGTAACTATGTCAATAAACCGGACCTAATATCGGAGGATCGGATAGAATGAGGGTTCGTAAACCAAACGAGTATGGAGACTCATGTAATATGGTTTAACAAAGCCCACATACTAAAACGAAACTTAACCTAAGTGTTTGTGACCCATTACGACCCGTTTAGGTAGCTTAGGCTACTTTAACGCGTCGTTCGAGTAAAACGCGTTCGGAACGCCTAACTAGTCCTATGACAAGTAAAATATGCCTTAACATGTCTAATATGGTTGTCAAATCAGTTTAGATGTCAAAAGTTATGTTACATATGTTTAAAACGAATTTTGGCATCAAAGGGGTATTTTGGTAATTTACCTAAGGCATATAAACTACCTATCATACAACTACTTAAACGAAGCGACCATAAGGTATAACCTCGGAAGGTTATTCCCTATATACTATGGTCACCTAATGTGTTTGGTCGGATCCTAATGATCGACCAAATGGGTCGGGTTCGAAGGTATAAGCGATTTATCAGATCGCTTACCCTTACGACCCTAGACAACGTGGTAATCAGTAGGCATAGTCCCAAGGGACTATAACCATCGTGATTACAATCACGTTGCGAAGTTCAAACGAACTTCGCATTGACCATAAACTGGTCAATGCAGAAAGTCAAACAAAGTTTGACTTTCGGACTCGAAAAGCAATAAAAGAACGAAGGAACACTTACGAAGGGTCCCCTAATGCTAATCTAGATCAAAATAGCTCAGGTATGAAACAAAGGTTTCAACTTAGAGCACATAAGATCAGATTCTTGTGAGGAAAAGTGAAGGGTGGTGTCACACCCCGACCACGTGAGACAACGAAACATGGCGGAAAACGTCGGGGAGTGTTGTAACAGAATCATTGTTTCATAACACATGGAAATTGAAATATTGTTTTATTGAATAAAATAGTTACAATGTCTTGACAATCAAAGAAACATAACATAAATAACTAGTCTTGCATCTTTTATTGTCGCTAAGGCCCAAGTCCGCCTAAGTGTATCTTGACAAGTCCTATGCATCATATCCTGAAAACACATGTGAAAATAGGTATGTCAGCATAAAAATGCCTGTGAGATACATAGGTTTTGTGAAAATGAGATTCATGACTTATGTTTAGGAAAATGTTTAGTCATGAACCTTGTAGTTTGCTTTGTTTAGTAAATCATTTTAAAAGCAATAAGATCAGATGATATGTATAAGTAAGAGAATAATGTATGGTTAAATGAATAACCAAGTAAAATGAGTTTGTATAAGATAAGTTGTTTGTAAATCAATGTCTTGTGAAAAGTATGTTATTTGTATAAAATGTTATATGTCCAAATTGAAATGATTCAAATAACGCTACGATATGTAATACCATACAATCACTTATATATAGGAAGTACCAGCGGCGTATCCACCATGCTTGTATCATATTACACACGCCTCGTTACTTAAATCACTTACCCAAACAAACCACCAACGTAAGATGTCTATGTTTAAACCAATTGTCAAATGTATTGAATAATATGCCAAAATGTTTATGTCAAGATGTAAATCATGCAACGTATAACCAATGTTGAAAATGTTTATGTGTCAAATGTAAATCATGTAATGTGTAACCACAATGATATGTATGGCTAGTGAAATGCATCAACTAAACCACAGGTGAAATGCACAAAACAAAGTATTGAAGTAAAACTTGGTTTAAATCAAAGTTATGTTTTGTTTAAAAATGCATGCTATACTGATATAGACATTTATGCGGTATTGTGAAAATTCATACATCCAAGCCTTGCGACAGTCGGATAACCCTTTTAGTAAAGGTTATCAAAATATGTATTCGGATTCGGTCATTCCTTCCATCCAAACAAACCCGAGATTTCAGGAATGGGATTTGTCAAGTCCTATGGTACCACTACCTACTACCGAGCGGCATGATCGGTGTTAATGAATGTATAGTATAGTTTAAACAAACCAAATGTCATACCAAAATGTAAGCATATGATGAATAAGAAATGTACTAAGTATGCTAAGTAAACATACAAAGCAGAAAAGTCATGTAAATCAATGTGCTAGCATGCTATCAGTTAACATACATAGCAGAAATGTAATGTAGAACCATGTACTAAGTATGCACACAATGGACATACATAGCATAAAATGTAATGAAATCATGTACTGTAATGTACTAATGAACATAGGAAGTATATGATGTGAAAACAGGAAAGCATGAAAGTAACAAGTAGGCACATGTGTTTCACCCCAAAACAGTTTGGAAAACATTAAAAGAGGGGTCTATGTACTCACTTGAGATTGCTCAGAAGTCCTAAGATAACCACCAAGCAATGCTAGAGATCTCGGAATCAAACGGCACCTAATATAGGTAACTACATTAATAAACCAGACCTAAATCGAAAGATCGGATAGAATGAGGGCTCGTAAACCAAATGAGTATGGAAACTCATGTAGTATGGTTTAACAAAGCCTACATACTAAATGAAACCTAACCTAAATGCTTACGACCCATTACGACCCGTTTAGGTAGCTTATGCTACTTTAACGCGTCGTGCGCGCAAAAGCGCACTCGAGACGTCTAACTAGCCCTATGACAAGTGTTATATGCCTAAACATGTTACATAATCAGTTATGTGACAAAAGTTTAGGTTACATATGCTTAATTACCAATTATACATGAAAAGGGTATTCTGGTAATTTACCTAAGGCATATAAACTACCTATCATACAACTACTCAAACGATGTGATCATAGGGTATAACCTCGGAAGGTTATTCCCTATATGCTATGGTCACCTAATGTATTTGGTCGGATCCTAATGATCGACCAAAATGGGTCGGGTTCGAAGGTATAAGCGATTTATTAGATCGCTTACCCTTACGACCCTAGACAACGTGGTAATCAGTAGGCATAGTCCCAAGGGACTATAACCACCGTGATTACAATCACGTTGCGAAGTTCAAACGAACTTCGCATTGACCATAAACTGGTCAACGCAGAAAGTCAAACAAAGTTTGACTTTCAGACTCGAAAAGCAATAAAAGAACGAAGGAATACTTACGAAGGGTCCCCGAATGCTAACCTCGATCCAAGTAGCTCAGGTATGAAACAAAGGTTTCAACTTAGAGCTTCTCAAATCAAGATTCTTGTGGTGGTTTTCTAAAACCATTTGAGCCCACGGTATTGCCAAAACCATGTGTGAAAGTGAAAATGGACCAAATACAATGTTTCTGCCCAGGTTAGGCAGTCGCGTAGCGCCACTGCCTAGGCATGAGGTGCTCACGCTACGCCACTGCCTACCAGTTTCAGCAAAGTTTCAAAAATGGCAGAAATGGTCCCTGCAGCCCGTTTAAGCTATTTTCGATGCGTTTGAACCCCGTTAACCTCATTTCAAGGCTCTAAAATGAAGTTAAAGTATAGGGAACTCAAAACATGCTCAAAAATATCTCAGATGTCGGTTCGTTTGGTCGTACGATCGCGATGTTCGCTTAATTACGACGGAATGCGCATAAGCGCGAAAAACGATCCAAATTGCGCGACGAATGGATTTTTCTTATGCCAAACACTAAAATAAAATGTTTTAGTGCTTACATAAATTTGGATGTCCGGATGTATTCAGAACGTAAGTTATGCGCGAAAATGCAAACTTGTGCACTTTTTGACGCTTTTAGTCCCTGAATGACCCAAAAGTTTATTTTAGCACACCGAACCCCTCAAAGCCTATTTCTAAGCTATGTAAAGGATATTTATGGTATGTTTAACTTATGGCCATGTTCCGGAATGTGTGTTACAGTTCAAATTGGCATACTTTCGCAGTTTGTCAACTTTAGTCCCTGTAAGCGATTTAACTTGATTTTGCCATACCAAAGCCTTCGAAACTTATTTCTAAGTTATGTAAAGGTTATTTAAGGTATGTTAAGCCTATTTCACTATTCCGGAGTGTTCGTATAGGGAACTTAAAATGTGTTCAAAAATATCTCGGGTGTCGGTTCGTTTAGCCGTACGGTTACGTTGTTCGGTTAATTACGACGGAATGCGCATAAGCGCGAAAAATGATCCAAATGGCGTGACGAATGGATTTTTCTTATGCCAAACACTAAAATAAAATATTTTAGTGCTTACATAAATTTTTGGATGTCCGGATGTATTCAGAACGTAAGTTATGCGCGAAAATGCAAACTTGTGCACTTTTTGACGCTTTTAGTCCCTGAATGACCCCAAAAGTTTATTTTAGCATACCGAACCCCTCAAAACCTATTTCTAAGCTATGTAAAGGATATTTATGGTATGTTTAACTTATGGTCATGTTCCGGAATGTTCGTTACAGTTCAAATTGGCATACTTTCGCAGTTTGTCAAGTTTAGTCCCTGTAAGCGAATTAACTTGTTTTTGCCATACCAAAGCCTTCAAAACTTATTTCTAAGTTATGTAAGGGTTATTTAAGGTATGTTAAGTATATGTTGATGTTCTGGAGTATTTGTCGCATTAAACTGGCTACGTTTACGCACCAGTTTGCGTATAACTCTCTAGAAAGTGATATAGAGTTTGGAATTGAATAAAAGTCAAAACATGAAAAATGTAAAACATAACCAAACAAACATTGGGATCAAATGACATTGTTTTATTGATAATGGTACTGTTCATAATGATTACAAGCACAGATGTTACAACGACACCAATACATGGCAAAAATATACAAGTATAAGAATACAAATACAAATACACCCATCATTGGGAAGGATATACATGTATAAACACTTGAAAAGTATCAAGTTAATATATTGTTTTAACTATTATTCCAAAATTTTAATAAATATAATTTAAGTTAAAATATTTATTATTTTAACAAATAATTATATAACTTGGAATAATATTGAAGACACAAAGAAACGTAACTCAAAGACACTAATTTATACTAAGTTAAGGCACGACCCGCTCGTCTAATAGACCTTAGTACGTTGTAGGTAGTCGTGTACATCCGAAGGAGCTTTGAGTTACTGTGATTACGAAGAACGCAAGACTGTGAGTTCATGTCCCCATTTTCTTTTAACTGTTTTCAGATTTATAACTTCGGGGGTGAAGTACATGTTACATACTGTTTACAAACGATTATACATGGTATGGTTAGCTAAGGAAAGGTACTGCTAGATCATGTGAGTGATGATGGGTATAACGCTTAAGACCATTAATCCTCGTAGTAGGACCGAGGGACATGAGTGATAGTTCTATTTGGGTGTAGCGAGCCCACACCCATGTGGACCGGGGTTTGGCCCATGGGGTGACTATGTCTTCAAACTGAAGCCCGATACAAAATCTGCTAGGTTTGAGCCTTCCTGCATCACGTCACACATATTAATGGCCTTGCAAACCATTAATGATCTGTTTTCTGTTTTCCTTGTTTGCCTTCATACCAAGGATTTACAAACAAACATACATACATACTTTCATTGATTACAAAGGTTTATTCGTGCACACAAACAAACACATGAACTCGCTCAACTTTTGTTGATGTTTTCAAACTACATGTATTTCAGGGAATTAGTTGTGGATCTGGCGGGCGTTTGGAAGTTTCAAGTAATGTTGGAAATAAAAGATGTCATCCGGAGTCTAAAGGTTTGGATTGTGTGTCTTATCCTAGATAAGATACATAATTCAAAGCTTGGTTTTTATTAATGTCTTTTGTCGAGTCCTTGTGGAACTCTAAAACTATTTGCATGGTTTGTAATATGGATTCAAAGTTTGTGTTGGGATTTCAAAACAATGATGTTTGTGATATTTTAAACTTATTTAATGGATGATCATCTTTAGTTTTGTCATATAGATGTTTGTATGGTTGAATGCAATGATATTAAGCAAGTCACACATAATCACGCTTCTGCAAAAGTCAGGGTGTGACATGGGGTAACCAATGATGAGGTGATCATGGACTGGAATAGGAGTGACAAAAGGATCCTCGTCAGGGAAACCATCAGCAAGGGGTAAATCATCGTCGAAGTCTGGTAGCGCGAACGGATGGAGGTCGTCCTCGTCCTCGGACAACATGTCAGGATTACTCTCAGTGTCTGACGTATATATCTCTGGCGCGGCATAACCTCGTCGTCTGATGCGACTGCCTTCGGGTTGCGGGCATCCGACAACCCACTCTCTGAGGATGACATGTGTGCCTGTAACGTCGTAATCCTAACAAAGGCAATTTATCATGTAATCATGTATTCACATTATCCTTCATGAAACACTTCTATCCTTCCTAGTCTGCCCCAAACTAGACCACCAATGTGACCTTGCAATCGTGTTTCTTGTTTTTCCTTTGTAAAACGTTTACTCCATGGATCTGGGCGTTGTGTGTGTATGCAATGAAAATCATGTTGTAAAAATATTTTCGTGAGAGCCCTAATGATTGTAGTCTAGACTCGAGAAAGAATCCTAGTTCGCTACAATCGAAGCTCTGATACCAAACTGTCACACCCTGACTTTTGCAGAAGCGTGATTTGGTGTGACTTGCTTAATATCATTGCATTCAACCATAACAAACATCTATATGATAAAACCATGATGCTCATCCATAAATTAAGTTTCAAAACATTACAATCGTCATTGTTTAACCACAAACCAAGACTTCGAATTCAAGTACCTAACAACCCAAGTTTTTAGTTCCAATCTGGACTTAGCAAAAGACACTACTAAAAGCTAGGCTTTGAACTATGTATCTTATCCAGGATAAGATGCACAATCCAAACCCTTCGACACTGGATGACATCTTTTATTCGAAGACACAACTTGAAATCTTAAACGCCCGGCAGATCCATAATCACTTTCCTAAAATACATGTAGCTTTGAAAACATGAACAAAAGTTGAGCGAGTTCATGTGTTTTGTATGTGTGCACGAACATCCTTGTAAACATTTGTAAGTATGTATGTATGTACTTGTAAACCGGTATGAAAGCAACAAGGAAACAGATCAATTAATGTGTAGCTAATACATTAATATGTGTGACATGGTGCAGGAAGGCTCAAACCTAGCAGATTTTGTACCAGCCTCCGGTTGTAAGACATAGTCACCACATGGTCCATCCTGCGGGCGCATGGGTGGGGCTCACTACACCCAAATAGATCTATCACTCATGTCACTCGGTCCTAACACGAGGATTAATGGTCTTAAGAGTGCGCCTACCCATTCACATGATCTAACAGTACATTCCTTAGCTAACCATACCAATTGTATTTGTTTGTAAACATTTTGTAACATGTACTTCACCCCCAAAGTTATAAACAAAAACAGTTAAAGAAAAGGGGGACATGAACTCACAGTTTTGCATTCTTCGTATCCAATGTAACTCAAAGCTTCCTCTAGATCGCACGACTACCTGCATGCGTACTACTGTTCATTAGACGGGTGGGTCGTGCCTTGACCTTTGTCTTATTTAGTATTTTTGAGTTACGTTTCTTTGTGTCATCAATGTTATTCCAAGTATATAATTATTTGTTAAAATAATAAATATCTTAAATTATATTTATCAAATTTTGGAATATTAGTTAAAATAATATATTTTAACTTGACACATAAGTGTATTTGTACACGTGTAACTTCCCCAAGGATGGGTGTATTCATACTCGTATTCTTAACCTTACGTATTTTTTCCAAGTACCGGTGGCGTATTCCGGCGTATACTTATACGTACGAGAATACGTATTTTATTGTGTTTATTAAATATCTTATACTTAATTTTTGTATTTATTTTTCTGGAATAATATTTCTAATATATTGCATCAATATATATTCCCAAAATATATATTTTAAGAAATATCACATAGAAAAAACCCTAATTCTCTCTCTCTAGCAATGGCGATTTTTGTTCTTCTTTGATCCTATGATTTTTCGTAAAAGTATGTATAACAGTCTGTGATTAGAAGCTCTTACAAGCATCTATAACGAACTAGTTAGCATTCTTGATCGTTTAATCTAGGGTTTCTTTTTTGTTTCTAATCGCCGGCCGTTTCCCTGTCGTTTTCATGGGATAGGTTTTGCTAGTTTAGGGTTTTTATTTTCTGCTTTCTTCGGTCTTCGTTGTGCTGGTTTTCTAGGTTTTCTTGTGCATGCTTGTTCGTTAAGTGTTCTGAAGGAGAGAGTGGTATTTTTTCAATGGATGATCATAAGAAGTCGGCTGAATATGTTCCTGGGGATCGTAATAAACCTCCGTTATTTGGTAAGGGTATTGCTAGTCGTGTGGTGAAGATTGATGGCAATACAATGTTGCCTCGTCATGGAACTGTGGCTGATCCAAAGAGGATAAATATTATCGACGAACTTACCAAGATCACTACGCCGGTTAATCTAGATATGGAGCCACCGGAATGTGAGACGTCGAGTAATAGTCAGGGTGGGCAAGAAGGGGTTCAGGGAGCTAATGTGAATGTGGAGAGTAGTTCTAAACCGATGTCTTATGCTGATTCTTTGCTTGGAAACAAACCCGTAAAGGTGAATTTTCGTTCTCTGGCTAGTGTTTCATTACACGAGGGGTGTGATATTGTGCTTCCAAGAGAATCTGTGCGTAGTGTTCAAGATAAGATGGCTAATAATTTGGTGGGTTATTTTCTTGGGGATCGAGTAGCTTACCCAGTAGTGGACTATTTTGTACGTAACAATTGGAAAAAATATGGAGTTCAGAAGTCCATGATGAACGCTAATGGGTTCTTTTTCTTTAAATTTGCTGATGAAGCGGGTATGATGAAGGTCATGCAGGATGGTCCTTGGATTATTCGTTCACAACCTTTATTCCTAAACAAATGGAGTCCATCGTCTAAGTTGGAAAAAAAGGAAGTAAAAAAGGTACAGATTTGGGTTAAGATACACGATGTTCCAATTGCTGCGTATACTGAGGATGGCCTTAGCATGATAGCGACTACTATTGGGGAACCTAAAGCCCTAGATTCATATACTACGTCGATGTGTATGGACTTGTGGGGACGCAGTAGCTATGCGAGAGCTCTTATTGAGGTTTCGGCTGAGAAGAGTCTTAGGGAAGAGATCACAATGGCGATCCCTGACATCGAGGGAGAAGGATTTTCTAAGGAAGTTATGTCTGTTGAATATGAATGGTATCCTCTACGTTGCGCTCATTGTTGTGTGTTTGGGCACTTTGATGATATTTGTCCTCACCAGGTTGCGAAACAAGGTAATGTTGGGAATAAGGAAAAGGTTGGTAAGCAATATAATCAAGGTAGACGTCCTAATAATTATCAGGTGGTTGATGAGGAGGGTTACACAGGGGTCCATAGTAGAAAGATTGCTAGACAAACTGGTTTTCCAGTGAATAAACCTAAGCCAAGATTCGAGTATAGGCCGGTGGTTGGTAAAAAGAAAGAGGACTTGGTCACTGGTTCGGGCGTGCGTAATATTCAGTCTAAAAATCCTTTTGATGTCTTCAATGATCCAAGCCTTAACAATGAAGAGGGGGTGATATTCCAGTTGCGGCCAAACATGGTGAGGATGATGCTGAGGTTCTTGATGATTTTGTCGCGACGGATGGATATGAGATGGATGGTTTTCTGAGGCAAGGTACTATTAAAATCGAAGATAAAAAAGGGGCAAGCACTCCTTCTACATCGGTTAATAATGGTTAGTTTCGCTTCATGGAACATTAGGGGTTTGAACCGCCCCATTAAACAATCGGAGGTTCGACATGCTATAAAAGATTTTAACTTGAGTCTATGTGCTATTCTGGAATCTCATGTGGAGGTGGGTAATCTTTCTAGTGTTTGTAAATCAGTTTTCCGTTCTTGGCTATGGACGTCGAATGGGGCTCGTTGCAGTAAAGGAACGAGAATAATTGTTGGTTGGAATCCTAATATTTTTGATGTTATGGTGCTGACCGAATCTGATCAGGTTATGCACTTGCAGTTGATGTTAAAAAAGGAGAAAATTATGTTCTTTTGTTCGATTATTTATGCTGCTAATTATTATGTCACTCGGAGGGAGTTATGGAATCATCTTTCATTGCATAAGACTTTTGTTCGTGATCAACCTTGGGTCATTTTAGGTGATTTTAACTCGGCGCTGAATCTTGAAGATAAGTCTATGGGGTCGTCTTCGGTCTCTTCGAGTATGAGGGAGTTTCAAGCTTGTGTAGATGATATTCAGATGGTGGATATAAATCGTTCGGGGTTTCACTTTACGTGGAATCAAAAACCAAAGAAGGGGATCGGATTGATGAAAAAGATTGATAGAGTGATGGGTAATTCTCAGTTCATTTCCCGTTTTCCGAATGCTGTTGCGGTCTTCCATCCGGCTCGGTTATCGGATCATTGTCCATGTGTTCTTAAGATTTCGGATCCTGATAAGTTAAAACATCGGTCGTTCAAATTCGCTAATTTTCTGGTGCATAAACCAGAGTTTTTACCGATTGTGAAAAGAGTTTGGAGTACTAGTATTAGTGGAGTCTATCAATTCTCGGTTGTTAAGAAGCTTCGTCTTCTCAAATCTCCTCTTCGAGTCTTACTTTTTCAGCAAGGCAATTTACATAAAAAAGTTCAAGATTTACGTGATAAACTGGATAAGATTCAGCGTGATATTGATAGTGATCCGTCGTGTGAGGCTTTTCGGAAGGAGGAAGTTGTTATCCGAAAGGATTTTCAGGTTGCTTTACTTGATGAAGAGCGTTTTTTGAAGCAAAAGTCCAAGGTAGACTGGTTAGCAGCAGGCGATATGAATACCGCTTTTTTCCACTCTTCGCTCAAAAATAGAATTCATTATAGCCGTATTGATGTTATTCGGGATGCTAGCGGGATTGTTTTTGAAAATGATATGGTTCAGAAAGCTTTTGTTGATCACTATGAAAAATTTTTGGGATGCCCGGGTGATACTTCGCTCACTCCGTCTCCGGAGTTATTCACTAAAAAGCTGGAGTCGGATGTTGCTCAGCATATGGTTCGTCCAGTCTCATCCGAAGAGGTTAGAAAGGCGATGTTCTCGATTGGGTCGGATAAAGCGCCAGGGCCAGATGGGTTTACAGCAGGATTTTTTAAAAATGCATGGCCTATTATTGGTAATGATGTTTCAAATGCGGTTATTGATTTTTTTGTCACAGGCAAGCTTCTTAGGGAATTAAATCATACACTCATTGTTCTTATTCCTAAGACCCCGTCTCCGTCCGTGGTGACGGACTATCGTCCGATTGCCTGTTGCAATGTTTTGTATAAAGGTATCAGTAAGATTGTTGCTGATAGAATTAAAGTGGTGTTGAATGATATTGTTAGTATAAACCAATCGGCGTTTGTCCCGGGGAGGAAAATATCTGATAATATCTTATTAACTCAGGAGTTGATGCATAACTACCATAGAAATATTGGCCCTCCTAAATGTGCGTTTAAAGTGGATATTCAGAAGGCGTATGACACAGTTGATTGGAAATTTCTAAAGAGGATTTTGCTTGGCTTCGGGTTTCATTCTAGCATGGTTCACTGGATTATGGTTTGTGTGTCTTCTACCACGTTTTCAGTTTGTATTAATGGTGATGTTCATGGTTTTTTCAAGGGTAATCGGGGGTTAAGACAAGGCGACCCTATTTCGCCGTATCTGTTCACTCTGGTTATGGAAATTCTTACGGCTAGTTTACAGCATGCAGTAAGGATTGATTCTTCGTATAAATTTCACAACAAGTGTGAACGCCAACAGATTGTCAATCTTTGTTTTGCGGACGACTTGTTTATTTTCTCTAAGGGTGAGATTGCTTCGGTCAGGTGCATTATGAATTCTCTCAACTCTTTTACTAAGATGTCGGGATTGGTGCCTAGTGTTCATAAAAGTACAGTTTTTTTCTCTAATGTGCCTTCGTTTATTAAAACTGCTATTTTGAACATTATGCCATTTGTGGAAGGTACTTTGCCAGTTAGATATTTGGGGGTGCCTCTTATATCTACTAGGTTACTTTATAAAGATTGTGATGTGTTGTTGGAGAGATTTGAGAAGCGTATTATGAATTGGCAAAATAAACTTCTATCATTTGCGGGTAGGTTGCAACTCATTATTTCGGTTTTGTCCTCTCTGCATGTTTACTGGTCCTCTGTGTTTATTCTTCCAGCTCGGGTGATTCTTAAGTTGGAATCGTTGATGCGAAATTTTTTATGGTCTCAAGATAGTGCTTTTCAGAAGGGGCGGGCAAAAGTGTCTTGGAAAAAGGTTTGTGTTCCTAAGTATGAGGGTGGGTTAGGTATTCGCAGAATTGGTGATGTTAATAAAGCGCTTATGACTTCACATATCTGGAGTATTCTTTCTAGGCGTAGCTCTTTGTGGGTTGAATGGGTTCATTCTTACAGGTTGAAAGGTAAAAGTTTTTGGGCTTGTAATGTGCCTTCTACTTGTTGCTGGTCGTGGAGAAAGATTCTTCAGATTAGGCAGGATGTGAGGAGTTTCGTTTGGTCTGATGTGGGTAACGGTTCGAAGACTTCAGCTTGGTTCGATACGTGGTGTGATTTAGGGCCGCTGATTCAGTTCATCTCGCCTAGAGTTATTGCAAACGCAGGTTACAATATGGAGTCTAAATTTTCTGACATTTATTCCAATCTTACTTGGACTTGGCCAGCCGCGTGGAAAGATACTTTTCCGGTTCTTATCCAACTTGATCAGTTGAATTTTGATCCGAATAAGGAAGACAATATGTTATGGCGCAAAGGGGACCAGTTCTATGAGTTCTCCTCGGCTCGTGCTTGGGATTCAGTTAGGCACCGTGAGTTGGAGGTGGAGTGGTGTCCTATTGTTTGGTTCGCTCAGTGTATCCCTCGGCATGCTTTTTAAATGTGGCTAATCATGAGACGCAAGTTGCTTACTCAGGATAAAATTTTGGATTGGGGTTTCTCGCGTAGAAAGAGCATGAATATGATGTGCTGTCTGCTTTGTTATGCCAATTATGATTCTCATAATCACCTGTTTTTCGAGTGTAAATTCTCTACTCAAGTTTGGCATATGGTGAGGAATAAAGTGGGAATGGATTCGGTTCAAGCGAAATGGGAGGATATTGTTGATTGGCTTCTAGTGCGGTCCAAGTCCAAATCTGTAGTTAACTATGTTGCTCGATTATTAGTGGCGGCCAGTGCTTATCTGATTTGGCAAGAACGTAATGCGAGATTATTCAAGAACCAATTGAGGCCTCCTGAGACTATTAGTGAAAGTATTATCCAACAGGTCCGATACAAATTAATGGGTGCGAAGCTCAAGGATTGTGATAATGTGAGAAGGCTTTTGGGTGACTGGGAGGTTTATGGAGCTGAGCTCAAAGATGGCGATGGCTGATTGAGTAGTTTTGTTTGTTTGGTTTTCTTTTCCTAGAGTGTTAGTCTAGTCGGTTTGGTGCTTGGTAGTAGTGTTCCTTGTTTTTTTCATTGTTTTTACTTTCATGGGGCATGTCCTGTGATTGAACTAGTGTAGACTCTCTACACTACTTGTTTTGTTTTGGTTGTGAATATATAGAATCACCGGGGTAAACCCTTTACCCAAAAAAAAATATTTATAAATTTTACATAAGTCTCAAAAATAATATATTTTCAAGTCTAACTTGGAAAATATATATAAACTTATTTTTCACCCAAAAAATAATGTATTTCATGTTTATTCAAGAATATATATATTTTCTCCCAAAAACAATATATCTTCTAATAATTTCAAGAAAATATATATTTTTATTTACCCAAAAATAATATATTTTCTTCTTGTCAAAAATATGATATAATTTTGTTGTAATTGGAAAAATCATATTTTGTTCTCTTGGTGTCCAAAATACTAATTACCAAAATATACTTATGAATTAGATTCCGGAATATTTTTGTAAGTTATATTCCTTGTCCGGTTTCTCCAATATTTTGGGTATAAATTATATATTTATTTCTTGGGATTTTGGTAATATTTTGGATTGTAATTTTCTTGGTATTTTGGTGAGTTATATTATTTCAAGTCCTAAAATAATATAACTAATACACATAATATACAAATAATCACACACATGGTGACATCTAAATATATATTTCCTAAATACATATTTAGTCACTTTTATTTACAAAAACCAACCTCCAATACTTATAATTTTTGTAACAAAAATTATGGCAAACTTTATATAGAAATTCATGGTTTAAAATATACTTGTAAATATTTGTTTAAAAATATTTTTCTAAGTGTTAAATTTCTAGAAAAATTTTGCCATAGTTTCCCCCTTAAAAATGGAGGTTTCCATGCTTTCAAAGCATATCATTTTCTTTTATAAATCTCCACAATCAACAATAAACCAATCAACATTTACCAATTTGCCAAAATCAATGGGTTGCGTAAATGTATGATGAATGGCAAAGGATTCTTTTTCTTTAAATTCGATACTAAAGAAGGGATGGAACAGGTTATTCAGGATGGTCCGTGGCTTATTAGAAATATCCCTATGTTCTTGAAACACTGGTCTACTAACACGGAGCTGAAAAAGGAGGAGCTAGAAAAGATTCCAGTTTGGGTTAAACTCCATGATGTTCCTCTTGCGGCCTATACTGAAGAAGGATTGAGTTTGATTGCTTCTAAAGTTGGAATCCCTAAAATTTTAGATAATGAAACGGCAAAAATGTGTTCTGATTCTTGGGGTCGTAGCAGCTACGCTAGAGCTATTATTGAAGTGGATGCTAGTAAGGATCTTAAGAAAACAGTTTCGGTAGCTATCCCTAATATAGAGGATGGAGGTTTTTTAAAGAGTTCGATCAATGTTGAGTATGAGTGGACTCCTCCTCAGTGTTCTACATGCAATATTTTTGGTCACACGCTGGAGACTTGCCCAAAGGTTGTGAAACCTATTATCAATCAGAAAAATAATGGTAAAAATAAGATGGATGAGCAGGGCTATCAGGTTATCGGAAAAAAGAAAGCAATGAAACATGTAATCAAAGATAAACAGAAGTTCGTGTATCGGCCAGTGAGGAACGAACAACATAAACCGTCTACTTCTAAACCGAAAGTAGATGGTATCCAGCTTAATAATGCGTTCAGTGCTTTGGAGACGAATAATGATGAGGTCTCGGATCAAGACGAGGTCAGGGAAGTACCGGATGAAACATCTATGTTTATGCAGAACAAAGTGAAGAATGGAGAGTCTTTTTCAGGGGCAAGCACTCCAGCTGTCGAGGTTTCTAATGGATAGTATTGCCAGTTGGAATATAAGGGGGCTGAACCACCCCCTGAAACAAAAAGAGGTTCGTCATGTTATTAAGGAAAATAATTTAAAGGTGTGTGCTATTTTAGAATCTCATGTGCAAGTTGATAAACTGAATGTTATATGTAGCAAACTTTGTAAGGAATGGGATTGGTTGTCGAATGGGAACTTGTGTCATAAAGGCACAAGAATCATAGTTGGTTGGAACCCTAGGGATGTGGATGTTATGCTGTTATCTTCTACGGATCAAGTGATGCATTTGCAAATAATTGTTAAAGGTCAAAAGAAGGCTATGTTTTGCTCCATGGTATATGCTAGTAATGACTACAAAGAGAGAAGAGATCTATGGAAATCGTTGAATAGGCACAAGTGTTTTGTTAATGACAAACCGTGGGTTATTATGGGAGACTTTAATGCGATTCTTGAGCTTAGTGATACTCGCATGGGTGCTTCAGGTATAACGGTGAGTATGATGGAATTCAAAGAGTGTATTTTGAACATCGAGGTTTCTGATGTCAAGAGCTCGGGTATGCGCTTTACGTGGAATCAAAAACCTAAACAAGGTATAGGAGTCATGAGAAAGATTGACAGGATCATGGCTAATTGCCACTTCACTGATGTGTTTCCGAATTCATTTTCGGTTTTTCAACCACACCGAGTTTCGGATCACTCAGCCTGTGTTCTAAAGTTACAGGAAGTTTTGAGATGTAAGCATAAACCATTTAAGTTCCCTAACTTTCTTACTCATAAAGCTGAATTTCTTAATATAGTTAAGGATGGATGGGATATTAGCATTGATGGGGTTCCTATGTTCAAAGTGGTGAAAAGGCTGAAAAGTTTAAAGCATCCTTTTAGATCTCTTCTTCGGCAACAAGGTAACTTGCATGACCGTGTGTCGAGCATCAGGAAGGAGATGGATGAACTACAAAGCAAGGTAGATTTGGATCCGGATAACTATTATCTTCGGAACTTAGCGGCTGAGTGTCAGAAAAAGTTCTTGGATGTTAGTTTAGATGAAGAACGTTTTTTAAAGCAAAAGGCGAAACAAAAATGGTTGCAAGTTGGTGATGCAAACACAAAATTTTTTCATAATATGGTTAAAAGCAGAAACCATATAGCTCAAATTCAATTCATTAAAGATGTTAATGGGAATGAATTTGAAGGAAAGGATGTCGCTAATGTTTTAGTGGAACACTACAAAGCGTTTCTTGGAGTCAAGGGTATTGTGACCACTCATCCAAATTCTGATTTTTTTCCGAATCGTATTAGTGATACAAAAGCCAATCTCATGATTCGAGAAATTTCTAATGAGGAAATAAAGTCTGCTTTTTTTGATGTTGGGGATGACAAAGCTCCGGGCCCAGATGGATATTCATCCGCTTTTTTTAAAAAATCTTGGCAAATTATTGGTGAGGAGGTGACGAGTGCTGTCAAAGATTTCTTTGCGAGTGGCCGGCTCTTACAAGAAATAAATCATACTTTTTTGGCACTGGTCCCCAAGGTGAACACTCCGACGTTTGTTACTGATTACCGCCCTATTTCGTGTTGTAATGTTATATACAAAGCTATTAGTAAGATTCTTACTAATAGGCTTCTTGAAGGGATTAATGACGTTGTCAGCATCAATCAGTCGGCATTTGTTCCGGGGCGTAGAATATCGGACAATATCTTGTTAACACAGGAATTGCTTCATAATTATCATCGAAATACGGGTCCTCCAAGGTGTGCTTTCAAAGTTGACATACAAAAAGCATATGATACTGTGGATTGGGATTTCCTTCGTGCAACGATGTTGGGGTTTGGTTTTCATACGAAGATGGTTAATTGGGTTATGAGTTGCGTTACGTCAGTCACATACTCGATCAGCATTAATGGTGATATCCATGGTTATTTTAAGGGTCAAAGGGGTCTCAGACAGGGTGACCCTATCTCGCCATACTTGTTTACGCTAGTAATGGAGGTCCTCACATCTGTGCTACAGCATGGTGCCAGTACTCATGCAGAATTTCGGTTTCATAATAATTGTAAGAAACAAAAAAATCATTAACCTATGTTTTGCAGATGATCTGTTTCTGTTTGCGAGAGGTGATAAAGAGTCGGTTAAGTCATCATGGAAGCATTGAATAGGTTTAAAGATATGTCGGGGCTCGTTCCAAGCTTGAGTAAAAGTACTTCTTTCTTTTCTAATGTTCCAAATCGAGTTAAGAATCAAATTTTATCCATAGTGCCGTTTTCTGAAGGATCGCTGCCGATAAAATACCTTGGAGTTCCGCTTATTGCCTCTAGACTTCTTAAAAGGGATTGTGAGGTGTTGGTGGAAAGAATTTCTAAAAGAATTTTTGATTGGAAGACGAAGTTCTTATCATTTGCAGGGAGACTTCAACTGGTAAATTCTGTTCTAGCAGCTATGTATTCATATTGGGCTGCGGTTTTCAGTCTTCCAGTTAGTATCATCAACCGAATTGAGAGGATTATGAAGAATTTCCTTTGGAATCAGGGTTCATTCGGTTCGAAGAAAGCGAAGGTTGCTTGGAAAGATGTTTGCCTGCCCAAGTCTGAAGGGGGGCTGGGTATTAAGAAGGTCTCGGATGTTAACAAGGCTCTAATGACGTTTCATATCTATAGCATAGTTTCGGGTCGGAAATCTCTTTGGGTTGACTGGATATATGCGCATCGGCTTAAAGGTAGGAGTTTTTGGGATGTCAAGGTGCCGCAAAACTCAACATGGGGTTGGAGGAAATTATTGTCCTTTAGGGGTCCTGTCCGAAAATTTATTTGGAAGCAAATAGGTAATGGAGAATCTACGTCGCTATGGCATGATTCGTGGTGCAGTCAATGTCCTCTTAGTCGTTATGTTTCTCCTAGAAATATGTCGCAACAAGGGTTTTCAATATACTCTAAAGTGGCTGAAGTTGTTCACAATGGCATTTGGACTTGGCCAGAAGCTTGGAGAGATCTTTTTCCGGTTCTTTTTTAGCTGAATCATATTAATCTAGTTCCAAATAAGCAGGATGTCACTATGTGGCGAAGCAATGATGGCAAGCTGTTACCGTTCTCCTCAAAGCTGGTTTGGGATTCTATTCGGTCTCGTGGTAACGAAGTCGAGTGGTCAGAGGTGGTTTGGTCGGGTTGTAGTATTCCTAGACATTCATTTCACAGCTGGTTGATTTTTAGAAGAAAGCTATGGACGCAAGATAGAATTCGAAAGTGGAACTTCATTACTAGTGGTTCAATGAACATGATGTGTTGTTTACTGTGTCAGCGAGAGTTGGAATCTCATGAGCATTTGTTCTTTCAATGCTCGTATGCTTCCACGGTCTTGGACGCTATAAAGGTGAAGTCTAATATGAACACGGTGCCTAACAAATGGGACGATATCATGAGATGGTTGATGCCAAAAGCGAGCTCTAGGTCCTTGAACTCAGTTATTGCTAAACTTATTGTTAAGGCGACCGCATACTTCGTGTGGCAAGAAAGGAACTCTAGATTTTTCAACAATCAACTTAGACCACCTGAAGTGTTAGTAAACATCATTATCGAGACAGTGAAGCTGAAGTTGTTAGCATTCAAGTATAAAGACAACCCGCTAGTGAGACAGATCTTGGATGAGTGGAAGATAAGTGCAGTGGATACCTTCACAGATATATGATTCATAGTGTTTAGGTGGTTGTGCTGTTTTTGGCTTTGTTGTTTTGTGTTTACTCTTATATGGCATGTCATGTAAGAGAACTGGTGTAGGTTTCTCTACTCCACTTGTGTTTATTTGTTTTGGTTGGAATGAAATCACCGGGGTAAAACCCTTTACTCAAAAAAGCATAAATTACTACTTCATGAACTTGAAAATTTACAAAAATTTGTACTAACTTACTAGTGTGTTTAGTAGGCTTAGTTACCCTTTAAAGTGTGTTTGTTTATTTAAAAACATCATTATTGAAGAAGTTTGATGTTTACAACTTGTAAACAAATTCTCTAAAAATATTTCTTCTTGAATTTTTCTTGTTAAATATATATTTCTACACTTGATTAACCACTAAAAATGTGGTTAATTTAATTAAGAACCAAGCTTAAGTAAACTTTGTATTTTTACCTTGGTTTCTTGAAAAATCATTCTTGAAATCATAGATTTACAAGACTTTACATTTACTTTGATCATCACATTACAAGAAAACAATTTACACTTCAAGTTCATGATTTACATATGGATGATTACTTTGATCTACAACATAATCATCCTCTCATCTTGCTAGATTATATCTTTAATCACTATCTAGCAAGATCATATGATGTTTAACATCATCAACATAAATAATTGTAACATCTGTGCTTGTAATCATTGTGAACAGTTCAATTATCAATAAAACAATGTTATTTGATCCCAATGTTTGTTTGGTTATGTTTTACATTTTTCATGTTTTGACTTTTATTCAATTTCAAACTCTATATCACTTTCTGGAGAGTTATACGCAAACTGGTGCGTAAACGTAATCAGTTTAATGCGACAAATACTCCGGAACATCAACATATACTTAACATACCTTAAATAACCTTTACATAACTTAGAAATAAGTTTTGAAGGCTTTGGTATGTCAAAAACAAGTTAATTCGCTTACAGGGACTAAACTTGACAAACTGCGAAAGTATGCCAATTTGAACAGTAACGAACATTCCGGAACATGACCATAAGTTAAACACACCTTAAATACCCTTTATATAGCTTAGAAATAGGCTTTGAGGGGTTCGGTGTGCTAAAATAAACTTTTGGCTCATTCAGGGACTAAAAGCGTCAGAAAGTGCACAAGTTTGCAATTTCGCGCATAACTTACTATCTCAAAGTTGAGTGAGTCAACATAAAGTTGAGTGAGTTCATAGTTTGTTTGTTTTGTATCAAATGCGTTTTAAAACACTTGTAATCTTTCATTTGAAAAACCGGTTTGTGAGATCTTAATATCTCGAAGCATTTGAAATGACGTCTTTGTATATCGGTAACGAAATGTTTTACGCTATGTTTATAAACCGATATATGTAACTGTTGAGTTCGTAAACCAGTAATGATATGTTTTCTGTCGTATCTGTAAACTGGTATTGAAATGATTTCTGTTATCTTTGTAAACCGGAAATGTTTTCTGTTATCTTGTAATCATGGTATGCTCTGATTCATTCATGGAGTCTGTTAAGGATCTATCAGTGGGTAGCGAGCCCCCTAACATAATGTACCATAAGCAAATAACCAAACCGAGAACACTTTGTCATCATTTGGGATCACAAAAGCACTCCAGGGTATACCAACCAGGAGTGGGGCGTGCCTCAAGCCCAATAGATCTACACCTTTTGCACCTTGGTCACTAAGTGATTAATGGTTACTAATGTAGTTTCCCTACTTATGCACATTGATCATGCCATCTACTCCGTAACTAACATACCAATAGTTTTAGCATGTATTTCCCCTCGATGTTTTTGAAAACAAAACATTGAAAACAGTGAAAGGATGGACATGAACTCACTAGGTTGTCTCGTTTTTCATACGTATTTGTTGTAACTTGGACATTCCCGTCCCTAGTCATGAAAATCATGCACGTTTCGTAAATACGTATTTGTTGTAAGAACCGGTAAGTTTAGCTTAAACATTTTCGTAAACCTTTTGAGTTCGTTGAAATCCTGTTGCGAAATGGTTTAGAAACATATGATTTTTGTTTCTCGAAACATTGTGTTTTTTGCAAAACTTGCATGTCTTTCCACCCCCGAAAACATTTATAAAAATGTAAAACAGTAAAAAGTGGGGGTTATGAACTCACCTGGATATTCCTGTGCAAAGCTAGCTTAGCGTGATTCCGAAGTGTCGTTCCAAGGAATTGTGCAAGGAATTGTCTGATTATGGACGCGTACATAATTATGAAATTTAGTGCACAGAAACCCAGTAAGATTTATTATGTGTAAGAGCCGATAGTGACAACAATAACGAAATGAGAACGATGTAATGGAGGTACGGTGGACGCACCAATGACGCTTCATATACTTGTATATAAGTATCCCTCTTACATTGCAATCATGATGTTATTAAAGGTTACTAGAAGTTCAGAACCCTAATCAATATTGTTCGATCTTTTCAACTTCATGTTTTCAAGCTCTCACAAGTTTCCTCTAAATAAATTTCGGGACGAAATTTCCTAAAGTAGGGGAGACTGTAACACCTGTGCCTCCACGGCCATCAAACAAATACCGAACCAATGAAATAATTTATTTCATACTTGGGATTTGTAAAAATATGTGTATCATTTGCACATATCAACTCTTGTTCGATTCCAAACTCTAAATCGCTTTCTGGAAGGTTATACGCGCACCGATGCGTAAATATAACCAGTTTAATGCAACAAACACTCCGGAATAGTGACATAGGCTTAACATACCTTAAATAACCTTTACATAACTTAGAAATAAGTTTTGAAGGCTTTGGTATGGCAAAATCGAGTTAATTCGCTTACAGGGACTAAATTTGACAAACTGCGAAAGTATGCCAATTTGAACTGTAACAGACATTCCGGAACATGACCATAAGTTAAACATACCATAAATATCCTTTACATAGCTTAGAAATAGGCTTTGAGGGGTTAGGTGTGCTAAAATAAACTTTTGGGTCATTCAGGGACTAAAAGTGTCAAAAAGTGCACAAGTTTGCATTTTCGCGCATAACTTACGTTCTGAATACATCCGGACATCCAAAAATTTATGTAAGCATGACTATATTATATTTTAGTGTTCGCCATAAGAAAAATCCATTCGTCGCGTCATTTGGATCGTTTTTCGCGCTTGTGCGCATTCCGTCGTAATTAAGCGAACATCGCGTTCGTACGGCTAAACGAACCGACATCCGAGATATTTTTGAGCACAATTTAAGTTCCCTATACTTTAACTTCATTTTAGAGCTTTGAAATGGGGTTAACGGGGCTTAAACGTGTCAAAAATGCATCGAAAACCAAGTTTAGGGGCTGCAGGGACCAAAACTGTAAATCTGCCAAAGTTGTTACCTTACGGACCTCAACATTGGCAGCTTTGAGGTCCGTAAAGCAGTCTGCAGACCAGATTCAATGTTTTAATCAGCTGTTTGCAGCTGTTTAATCCTCCTCCACATGTTCCCAATTGTCTAGTCAGATGATAAGGATCACTTTTAGCCACCATGAGTTTCCGACAAGTGTACGCCTTGGATCATGGCACGTTTTCCATGAAACGATCCTAACGGTTCGGGTATTCCTATAAATACCCAACCCATTCCATTTCAAAACTTACAAGAACTTTGATTTGAGAAACTCTAAGTTGAAACTATTGTTTCATACCTGAGATTTTTGAATCGAGGTTAGCATTCGGGGACCCTTCGTAAGTATTCTTTCGTTCTTTTCCTTATTTTATTGCTTTTCGAGTCAGAAAGTCAAACTTTGTTTGACTTTCAGCGTTGACCAGTAATGGTCAATGCGAAGTTCGTTTGAACTTCGCAACGTGAGTGTAATCACGTTGGTCATAGTCCCTTGGGACTATGCCCACTGATTACCACGTTGTCTAGGGTCGTAGGGTAGGCGATCTAATAAATCGCCTATACCTTCGAACTCGACCCATTTGGTCGATCATTAGGATCAGACCAAATACATTAGGTGACCATAGTAGGTAGGGAATAACCTTCCGAGGTTATACCCTATGGTCACATCGTTTAAGTAGTTGTATGATAGGTAGTTTATATGCCTTAGGTAAATTACCAGAATACCCTTTTCATGTATAATTGGTAATTAAGCATATGTAACCTAAACTTTTGTCACATAACTGATTATGTAACATGTTTAGGCATATAGCACTTGTCATAGGACTAGTTAGGCGGTCCGAACGCGTTTCACGCAAACGACGCGTTAAAGTAGCATAAGCTACCTAAACGGGTCGTAATGGGTCGTAAACAATTAGGTTAAGTTTCAGTTAGTATGTAGGCTTTGTTAAACCATATGACACGAGTCTCTATACTCGTTTGGTTTATGAACCCGCATTCTATCCGATCTTCCGATTTAGGTCCGGTTTATTAACATAGTTACCTATATTAGGTGCCGTTTGATTTCCGTGATCTCTAGCAATTGTTTGGTTGTCACTCAAGGACTACTGAGCAATCTCAAGTGAGTACATAGACCCCTCTTTTACTGTTTTCCAAACTGTTTTGGGGTGAAACACATGTGCCTACTTATTACTTTCATGCTTTCCTGTTTTCACATCATATACATGCTATGTTCGTTAGTACATTATAGTACATGATTTCATTACATTTCATGCTAGGTGTGCCCATTGTGTGCATTACTTAGTACATCGTTTTACATTACATTTCATGCTAGGTGTGCCCACTGTGTGCATTACTTAGTACATCGTTTTACATTTACATTTTATGCTATGTATGTCCATTTAGTTCATACTTAGTACATCATTTCACATCACATCACATGCTATGTATGTTCATTTATTGCATACTTAGTACATCGTTTTCATCACATGCTTACATTTTGTTATGACATTTGGGTTGTTTACAATGGAACAATACATTCATTAACATTAGCTACGCCGTTCGTTAGTAGGAAGTGGTACCATAGGAATTGACAACTCCCGTTCCGGACATCCCAGGGAAAGGGGATGAAAGGAATGACCGAATTCGATATTCATAATTTAGATAAACCTTTAAGTGGTTTAAGGGTTTATCGCCTCAGTCTCAAGGCTTGGATGTATGCATTTTAACAATACCGCATAGATGTTCATATCAGTATAGTATGCATTTACACAAAACATAGCTTTGATTTAAACCGAGTTTTACTTCAATACTTTGTTTTTGTGCATATGGTTTAGTTGATATTTATCACTAGCCATACAGATCAGTTTGGTTACACATTACATGATTTACATTGATCATGCATTTACACATTACATGATTTACATTGATCATGCATTTACACATTACATGATTTACATTGATCATGCATTTACACAAAACATAGCTTTGATTTAAACCAAGTTTTACTTCAATACTATGTTCTTGTGCATTTCACCTATGGTTTAGTTGATGCGTTTTCACTAGCCATACATATCATTTTGGTTACACATTACATGGTTTACTTTTGACACATAAACACTTTTGACATTGGTTATACATTACATGATTTACATTAGACATGAACATTTTACATTGTTGGTTTGGTTTGAGTAAGTGATTAAGTAACGAGGCGTGTGTAATATGATACAACCATGGTGGATACGCCGCTGGTACTTCCTATATATAAGTGTTTGTATGGTATTACACATCGTAGCGTTATTTGAATCATTTCAGTTTATGGCATATAACATTTTATACAAATAACATACTTTTCACAATACATTGTTTTACAAACAACATAACTTATACAAACTCATTTTACATGGTTATTCATTTAACCATGCATTATTCTCTTATTTATACGTACCATCTGAACTTATTGTTTTCCAAATGATTTACAAAGACAAAGCAAATTACAAGGTTCATGACTAAACATTTTCTCAAACATAAGTCATGAAACCTATTTTCACAAAACCTATGTATCTCACAGGCATTTTTATGCTGACGTACCTATTTTCACATGTGTTTTTCAGGAGCTGTTGCATAAGATGATCAAGGTACACATAGGCAGACTTGGGCTTTAGTGACCATAAAAGATGCAAGACTAGTTAATTATGTTGTATTTCCTTGTTTGTTAAGACATTGTAACACTTTTAATCAATAAAACGAAACTTCAATTGCCATGGATTTGAAACAATTAATTCTGTTACAACACTCCCCGATGTTTCCGCCACGTTTTGTATGTTCTACGTGGTCGGGGTGTGACAGAAAAGATGGTATCAGAGCCAATGGTTATAGGGAATTAGGTTATTAGTAATGCTTTGACCTAGTCTATAACCTTCTTAGGACCCTAACGCGAGTTTACTTGCGTTTAGTCATAAAACAATACCGTCACCTATCCTTAGGCGACGACCACAACAAGAACATAAATTTCAAAACCGCTTTGAAAACTAATCATCTGTTCTAGGATGATTGATTACTAGGTTTTGAACCCTCTATTGTAAGGTTTTGAACTCTCTATTATATGGTTTTGAACCCCTTTGAGTTTTCAAAATCTCGTCAAGGTTTTGGGTTTTAAATAATGTGAACACGTGCAAACTGGAAGGGTGAATGCCTGTATTCTGGGTTTTCTGTCTAGGCAAGCACTTCGTATACATCTCATCAGACGCGAGACCAGTTGTGCTTACCTGGGAATTCTTGGAATGAGTGTTCACTTATAGGCGAGCATGTCTTCGCGATACATTATTTTTGACCCATTTACTTTGATTTGTCACCATCTCATTTGTTTGCCTTAGGTAACAAACAAATGATCACAATTTTCATTCGTTACCATTCTGTATTGATTACCCAATAACCTTTCACTTGCTTCTTCCTCTGTCTTTCATCTTCTTCTAGAATGTCTATTCCTCTCAGCACTGGTCAAATGCCCGAGCGAACAGCCAAATTTGTCCAGCAAATTGGCGAAGTGATTCAAAGGACTGTGGATTTAGGCATTTCCATGGCTCGTCTCAACAATGAAGCCTCTCGTCTCGACAATGAAGCCACTCAAGAGCCACTGAAGGAAGCAGAAGTCAAGACTGCACCAAAGTCAAGGAAGCGTAAGGCTTCAAGGAAACCCGCAACGGTTACACCTAATCAAGCGGGACCTAGCCATGTGGCAAGGCCACCAGCTAGGAAGCCATACAACGGAATTGAACCCTTGTGCAACCAATGTACCCTTCATCATCACCCTAATGTGAAGTGCCGCAAATGCCAAATTTGTGGACTTAAAGGTCATACAGCAAAGGTTTGCGTAGCAGCAGTACCAAATCAAATAGGACCCAATCGGGTGGCAACACCACCTGTTAGGAAGCAATACAAGTGAACAGCCCCAATATGCGACAAATGTAATGCACACCACTTAGCTCACCTATAGTGTCGTTTGTGTGCATCATGTGGGCGACTCGGTCACCGGGCAAATGTTTGTCGATTTACCCCAAACCAAAGTGGTCCAAATCAACTCCAAGTCAACCCTACTCAAGCTCGCTTTCCACCAGGTTATTGCTACAAGTGTGGCGAGATGGGACATTTCCGAAGAAATTGCCCAAAGCTTGCTAATGCAAATCTGACCCACGGATGAGCAGTTGACTGAGTAGAAGATGTTGTTGTCTTATGCTTTTGTTCTTTTGTTTCCTTGTAATGTGAAACAATCTGTTTTGTTTATAAATAAATCGTTGTTCACAGTTCTGATATACGAGTGTAGTTACATGTGTGTATGACTTTTCCTATGATACTTACATCAAGGAACTATGTTCCTTATAACCTACTCTTGTGATTCTCTCTTTCAAATGATCGCTCATGATTCCCTCGAACATTTTAAGTACTCGTTTCATTCTAAGAAACAAAGTACAGAAAATAAAGTGGCATTATGAGTGATCATGCTTCTGCACATCTTTGCCTTTAAATCCTTGGTTAGATAACTAAGGGTATTATCAAATCTCATACCCATTACGTTTTGATTTTTCAACATACACAGTATAGGTATTTCAAAACAATCTTCATGATCTCAAAACATTTCATATAGTTTGAAAACAATTTTTCTAGATACAGTGTCTATGTTATTTCAAAAACATTGGCCATGTTATCAAAACCAACCTTTCTAATTTCAAAATATTTCATATAGTCTGAAGACAATATTAACACAATACATTTTCTTATCAAGTGCATGATTTCGAAAAGCATCATTCATGTCTTTCAAAAAAAAACCTTATACATAATTTCAAAATTCATCTCGCATGATTTTAAAACATTTTTGTAAATATATCTATCTAATACACCTACTTTATGATTTCAAAAGTATTATATATAAGGTTTCAAAAACGTTAAACACATTTTTTTTTCTTAAAGGAACCCCATACATAGTTTTCAGAAATATTTTTCCTCATACATTGACTTAACCTTCAAATTCTGCTTCATATGTCGCCTTGACATATCAAGCATCTCAACTTCATAAGCATTTTACATCATGTTTTGACCTAAGCACATCCAGTGCAAGGTTTCAAAACATCTTCAACTTTTAAATCCATATGGGATCTTTTTATTTTCACAATTAGATCCTTGTGGATAATTGTCATACAAATCAGAGTCCTTAATTGGATTCCTTTTGTACCTAAATTCGAACATTTCGGTTCCTTATAATCGAAATCGAATTTTTCTTTTAAAAATCTTTCTATCTTTATAGTTGGATTCTTGATAACGTTTAAAGTACCAAATGAAATCCACGGAATGGATTCCTAGTGTGCTTTAAATGCATGTACGCAATTAACAAGACAAGTTAACAAACAATTTTGTGGTTATGTGATTATGTGTTTACATATTTGGTGTTTTCATTTATGCATTTTTGTGTTTTTGGTATACTCTGGGTATTCATTATCCAAATCCTCGTAGAATCTTTCATATCTTGATATGAGGGATTCGTAGTAGGATATTCAAAAAGGTACTACCTTAAATCCTGAATGGGCTTCTATGTAATAGTTAAAACCCTTGGATTATATAGTACTACTCCATGATTCATAAGAGACCCTTTAGTGGTCTAATCAAAAAGATTGATTCACAATTTGGTTAAAGAACGACATCTAGTGATGTGGCTGGACAGACTCCTTGATAGTCTATTTAGATCATTTATTGATTTAGTCAAAAGGACCCTATGGTGGTCTAGTCACGCTCATCACCGGTTTGTTCATTTGGTTTTCCCCTACACACTATAAAATAGACTGTGTGAACTGTGCAAGGAATTGTCTGATTATGGACGCGTACATAATTATGAAATTTAGTGCACAGAAACCCAGTAAGATTTATTATGTGTAAGAGCCGATAGTGACAACAATAACGAAATGAGAACGATGTAATGGAGGTACGGTGGACGCACCAATGACGCTTCATATACTTGTATATAAGTATCCCTCTTACATTGCAATCATGATGTTATTAAAGGTTACTAGAAGTTCAGAACCCTAATCAATATTGTTCGATCTTTTCAACTTCATGTTTTCAAGCTCTCACAAGTTTCCTCTAAATAAATTTCGGGACGAAATTTCCTAAAGTAGGGGAGACTGTAACACCTGTGCCTCCACGGCCATCAAACAAATACCGAACCAATGAAATAATTTATTTCATACTTGGGATTTGTAAAAATATGTGTATCATTTGCACATATCAACTCTTGTTCGATTCCAAACTCTAAATCGCTTTCTGGAAGGTTATACGCGCACCGATGCGTAAATATAACCAGTTTAATGCAACAAACACTCCGGAATAGTGACATAGGCTTAACATACCTTAAATAACCTTTACATAACTTAGAAATAAGTTTTGAAGGCTTTGGTATGGCAAAATCGAGTTAATTCGCTTACAGGGACTAAATTTGACAAACTGCGAAAGTATGCCAATTTGAACTGTAACAGACATTCCGGAACATGACCATAAGTTAAACATACCATAAATATCCTTTACATAGCTTAGAAATAGGCTTTGAGGGGTTAGGTGTGCTAAAATAAACTTTTGGGTCATTCAGGGACTAAAAGTGTCAAAAAGTGCACAAGTTTGCATTTTCGCGCATAACTTACGTTCTGAATACATCCGGACATCCAAAAATTTATGTAAGCATGACTATATTATATTTTAGTGTTCGCCATAAGAAAAATCCATTCGTCGCGTCATTTGGATCGTTTTTCGCGCTTGTGCGCATTCCGTCGTAATTAAGCGAACATCGCGTTCGTACGGCTAAACGAACCGACATCCGAGATATTTTTGAGCACAATTTAAGTTCCCTATACTTTAACTTCATTTTAGAGCTTTGAAATGGGGTTAACGGGGCTTAAACGTGTCAAAAATGCATCGAAAACCAAGTTTAGGGGATGCAGGGACCAAAACTGTAAATCTGCCAAAGTTGTTACCTTACGGACCTCAACATTGGCAGCTTTGAGGTCCGTAAAGCAGTCTGCAGACCAGATTCAATGTTTTAATCAGCTGTTTGCAGCTGTTTAATCCTCCTCCACATGTTCCCAATTGTCTAGTCAGATGATAAGGATCACTTTTAGCCACCATGAGTTTCCGACAAGTGTACGCCTTGGATCATGGCACGTTTTCCATGAAACGATCCTAACGGTTCGGGTATTCCTATAAATACCCAACCCATTCCATTTCAAAACTTACAAGAACTTTGATTTGAGAAACTCTAAGTTGAAACTATTGTTTCATACCTGAGATTTTTGAATCGAGGTTAGCATTCGGGGACCCTTCGTAAGTAATCTTTCGTTCTTTTCCTTATTTTATTGCTTTTCGAGTCAGAAAGTCAAACTTTGTTTGACTTTCAGCGTTGACCAGTAATGGTCAATGCGAAGTTCGTTTGAACTTCGCAACGTGAGTGTAATCACGTTGGTCATAGTCCCTTGGGACTATGCCCACTGATTACCACGTTGTCTAGGGTCGTAGGGTAGGCGATCTAATAAATCGCCTATACCTTCGAACTCGACCCATTTGGTCGATCATTAGGATCAGACCAAATACATTAGGTGACCATAGTAGGTAGGGAATAACCTTCCGAGGTTATACCCTATGGTCACATCGTTTAAGTAGTTGTATGATAGGTAGTTTATATGCCTTAGGTAAATTACCAGAATACCCTTTTCATGTATAATTGGTAATTAAGCATATGTAACCTAAACTTTTGTCACATAACTGATTATGTAACATGTTTAGGCATATAACACTTGTCATAGGACTAGTTAGGCGGTCCGAACGCGTTTCACGCAAACGACGCGTTAAAGTAGCATAAGCTACCTAAACGGGTCGTAATGGGTCGTAAACAATTAGGTTAAGTTTCAGTTAGTATGTAGGCTTTGTTAAACCATATGACACGAGTCTCTATACTCGTTTGGTTTACGAACCCGCATTCTATCCGATCTTCCGATTTAGGTCCGGTTTATTAACATAGTTACCTATATTAGGTGCCGTTTGATTTCCGTGATCTCTAGCAATTGTTTGGTTGTCACTCAAGGACTACTGAGCAATCTCAAGTGAGTACATAGACCCCTCTTTTACTGTTTTCCAAACTGTTTTGGGGTGAAACACATGTGCCTACTTATTACTTTCATGCTTTCCTGTTTTCACATCATATACATGCTATGTTCGTTAGTACATTATAGTACATGATTTCATTACATTTCATGCTAGGTGTGCCCATTGTGTGCATTACTTAGTACATCGTTTTACATTACATTTCATGCTAGGTGTGCCCACTGTGTGCATTACTTAGTACATCGTTTTACATTTACATTTTATGCTATGTATGTCCATTTAGTTCATACTTAGTACATCATTTCACATCACATCACATGCTATGTATGTTCATTTATTGCATACTTAGTACATCGTTTTCATCACATGCTTACATTTTGTTATGACATTTGGGTTGTTTATAATGGAACAATACATTCATTAACATTAGCTACGCCGTTCGTTAGTAGGAAGTGGTACCATAGGAATTGACAACTCCCGTTCCGGACATCCCAGGGAAAGGGGATGAAAGGAATGACCGAATTCGATATTCATAATTTAGATAAACCTTTAAGTGGTTTAAGGGTTTATCGCCTCAGTCTCAAGGCTTGGATGTATGCATTTTAACAATACCGCATAGATGTTCATATCAGTATAGTATGCATTTACACAAAACATAGCTTTGATTTAAACCGAGTTTTACTTCAATACTTTGTTTTTGTGCATATGGTTTAGTTGATATTTATCACTAGCCATACAGATCAGTTTGGTTACACATTACATGATTTACATTGATCATGCATTTACACATTACATGATTTACATTGATCATGCATTTACACATTACATGATTTACATTGATCATGCATTTACACAAAACATAGCTTTGATTTAAACCAAGTTTTACTTCAATACTATGTTCTTGTGCATTTCACCTATGGTTTAGTTGATGCGTTTTCACTAGCCATACATATCATTTTGGTTACACATTACTTGGTTTACTTTTGACACATAAACACTTTTGACATTGGTTATACATTACATGATTTACATTAGACATGAACATTTTACATTGTTGGTTTGGTTTGAGTAAGTGATTAAGTAACGAGGCGTGTGTAATATGATACAACCATGATGGATACGCCGCTGGTACTTCCTATATATAAGTGTTTGTATGGTATTACACATCGTAGCGTTATTTGAATCATTTCAGTTTATGACATATAACATTTTATACAAATAACATACTTTTCACAATACATTGTTTTACAAACAACATAACTTATACAAACTCATTTTACATGGTTATTCATTTAACCATGCATTATTCTCTTATTTATACGTATCATCTGAACTTATTGTTTTCCAAATGATTTACAAAGACAAAGCAAATTACAAGGTTCATGACTAAACATTTTCTCAAACATAAGTCATGAAACCTATTTTCACAAAACCTATGTATCTCACAGGCATTTTTATGCTGACGTACCTATTTTCACATGTGTTTTTCAGGAGCTGTTGCATAAGATGATCAAGGTACACATAGGCAGACTTGGGCTTTAGTGACCATAAAAGATGCAAGACTAGTTAATTATGTTGTATTTCCTTGTTTGTTAAGACATTGTAACACTTTTAATCAATAAAACGAAACTTCAATTGCCATGGATTTGAAACAATTAATTCTGTTACAACACTCCCCGATGTTTCCGCCACGTTTTGTATGTTCTACGTGGTCGGGGTGTGACACGAAGGGTGTAGTATGTATATATTTATATATACATATATAGGCGTAACAATATTAATGAAGCCGTATTAGTCTTTACAAATAGTAGGCGTAGAAGAATATTAGTTTGTATTCGAATGTCGTATATGCTTCGGTAAAATACCGTTGAAATCTTCGTAGGATGGAAATAAATAAATATGTATATGGTACGACAATCTATCGTTGACGCTTGGAATAAATATAAAACATTATATTTATTTAATAAAATTACACGAAGTATCGACGGTAAATAAATATACACAATTATATTTATATTAAATAATCGCCGAATAATAGTCGTTCGAAATAAATATAAACATTATATTTATTGCATAAAAGCGTTCGAAAGTATTGATGTTCGCAATAAGTATATACCTTATATTTGTTTGCAAAAGTGTTCGGGAGTATTGATATTCGAAATAAAGACATACATTATATTTCTTTTAAATGAGTATCGGGTTTCATTATAACGTCGTCAAAATAAAGATATCTTTATATTCTTTATATTTATTTTATAATAAAACTCGGATCCCGTCAAGTGTCGTTTTTAAGGTTTAAATATGTTTTGTAATCCGGGTTTTTAACGAAAAACGGACAGAGTTTCCTCTGTTTTTAGAATAACCTCGACATCCAAAGTGTCGATATTTTGATCAAAACGCAATAATTTTCAACAATTTTCCAATAACCTAAACACCATATAGATATAATTTTCAGTAAAAACACCAAGATTTTAACAAGTCGCTAATGTATAAGCGTGAACTAATCGGGTCGAGCTCGGTTTCGCGTAGTCTAAAAAAATCTAAAGTCTAAACTAACGTATAATAACTCGCTACTCTTAAACTTTACCGGGTCCTTCGAGTTGACCGGGCGTTGACTGCTGTTGACCCGAGTTGACTCGGGTTTGACCAGTTGACCGAACACCAAAACCGAACCAAAATACTCGTTGACGGTGGTTTGACCTTGTCAAAAACTGAATCGAGTCGAACCGAATCACCCGAACTTCTAAACCGCGACCCGAGATAACCACCATCACTACTGCCGTTTAACACCATCTGTCGATCATCATCGACATCATCCGTCGGCATCAACATCATCAGTCCGTCTTCTCGCTACCCGACTACCGGAGCTCGTCGTCGTAATCACCATCAACAACAGCAACATAATCATCCTCGATTATCTTCACAGCAAAACTTCATCATCAACAAAAACACGGCCGGAGCCGGTCCAACCAAAAATCCCGAGAATGAACGAGGGGGGGTGCAGGTGGGTGTTTGGGTGTAGTCGGAGGTTGGAGAAGAAGAGAGAGGTGTGGGTGCGTGTGGTCGGAGCGGGAGATGGGGGTGTCTTGAGTGTGGTTCGCTGGAGAAACGGCGCCGATGTGGCCACCGGTAAATTGACCGGATCTTTGATCAAGAGAGAGAGAACAAGGAGCCTGTAGTTGTGTGCGTGTAGATATTAGGGTTTGAAATGAGATGTCTGATGTTTGAGATGCTTTTATATTAGGGTTCCCTAATGGGCTTGGGCCCAGGCCCACAAGCCTGTTTCACGCGGCCCGATACGTTTTCACAGCCCGTTTTCGTTTCCCGAACTCCATAAAGTGTCGTAACTTAAAATTTTAGAGTCAAACTCCTAAAATTATGTCGTATATCGTTATTAGATACGTTGTTCGCTGGTGCGTTAAATAGCATAAAACGTTCCGTGTGTCGTTTCTGATTCGTTTTTCGATCCGGTTTTAATTGTGTGCATTAGAATTCGAAAGCGAAGATAAATATATCAAAATATTTCAATTTTTGAGTTAATACGCGTGTCTGATGCTTTCGTTTCATTGCCGGTGCGTTTCTGCAGTCGCTTTTTTCATCCACGTTCGCGTTTTGTGACGTACGAAAGCACAATAAATTCGCAAAACTAAATGTATAAACATAAAATATTCGTAAAAATTTGTGATTGTCGGCGTTGTCAGTAATTTGTACGATGTCAGTTCGTTATCGTTTAAAGCTCAACAGTTTTCTCACAAATCCACATACGCGCACCGTAAGGTTAGGTTGGCGTTCCAAGAGCCTAATTAAGTTAATTCGTGCCTTAAACACTATTTATTATCGTCTTGAACGTTTGTTAATCTCGTAATTAGAAGCCGTTAAGTACCGGTTGTCACATTAGCGTGACACCTAGCCCCCTAGGCGTCACGCGAGGCCCCTTCTGATCAGCAAAAGTCATTTGTTTCAAGTTGTTAACAGCCCTTAACCCCTCCAAAGGCCAATGCCATGTGTCTAACTCTTGTGGTGGGAGCAATATGAGTTACCACAACATTCCGACAAGTGTACGGGCGAGATCATTCCCTCTTCTCCAAGAAACGATCCTAACGGTGAACCGAAATCTATAAATACCCACCACATTTTCACTCATTCCTCACAAGAATCTGATTTGAGAAGCTCTAAGTTGAAACCTTTGTTTCATACCTGAGCTACTTGAATCAAGATTAGCATTCGGGGGCCCTTTGTAAGTGTTCCTTCGTTCTTTTATTGCTTTTCGAGTCCGAAAGTCAAACTTTGTTTGACTTTCTGCAATGGCCAGTTTATGGTCGATGCGAAGTTCGTTTGAACTTCATAACGTGAGCGTGATCACGATGGTTATAGTCCCTAGTGACTATACCTACTGATTACCACGTTATCTAGGCTCAGTGACGAGTCGTAGTTTTGGCCAAAATGCGCATTCTTGCGTATTTTGTAACCAAACTACTCTTAGGTATCAAAACCGTTTGTTTTGATACCAAACCTGTTTTCTAAACTTAGTTAAGCATGTTTTAGCATGCTTAGCTCGTCACTTTTAGTTTAGTGCTTATATGGGGTCGTAAGGTAAGCGATCTAAACAATCGCTTATACTTTCGAACCCGACCCATTTGGTCGATCATTAGGATCCGACCAAGCACATTAGGTGACCATAGTATATAGGGAATAACCTTCCGATGTTATACCTTATGGTCGCTTCGTTTAAGTAGTTGAATGATAGGTAGTTTATATGCCTTAGGTAAATTACCAAAATGCCCTTTTTACGCCAAAATTCATTTTAAGCATATGTAACATAACTTTTGGTATCTAAACTGATTTGGTAACAATATTAGACATGTTAAGGCATATTTTACTTATCATAGGACTAGTTAGGCATTCCGAACGCGTTTTACGCGAACGGCCCGTTAAAGTAGCATAAGCTACCTAAACGGGTCGTAATTGGGTCGTAAGCACTTAGGTTAGGTTTCATTTAGTATGTAGGCTTTGTTAAACCATACTACATGAGTTCCCATACCCATTTGGTTTACGAGCCCTCATTCTATCCGATCCTCCGATATAGGTCCGGTTTATTAACATAGTTACCTATATTAGGTGTCGTTTGATTCCGAGATCTCTAGCATTGCTTGGTGGTTATCTTAGGACTTCTGAGCAATATCAAGTGAGTACATAGACCCCTCTTTTACCGTTTTCTAAACTGTTTTGGGGTGGAACAAAAGTGCTGTAACACCACGTGTTTTCACGAGTGAAAGTCAAAGTCAAAGTCAACGACCGATTTGGCGCGACTTGACTCGTAGAATTGTTTTTATTTTAATTATATTATGTGGAGTAAGTGTCGTACATTGCAATAATCGAATCGTGTTAATCGTACTTCAATCGACCTACGACTGTGAATCATAGGCAGTAACAATGCGATAAAGTTAATCAACCGAGAATCAATGTTAGTCAAATCGACATCGAATCACAACTCGAACTGTGTATTTTACTGGTGTTTATATGTGTGTGTGTGTGCCTTACGTGTTACCTGTGCATGTTTATTTATGTCTATTGTGGAAATCAAGCGAACTTAATCGAACTCGAAGTCTAACTCGAACGTAATCGAACCCGAACCCGAATTCCGAATCGAACCATATACGAAGTAGTTGGGACTAAAAGTAATTTGACTAGGAAACCCTATCGAATCGCTCGCAATCGAAACCGAATCTCCATCGCACCCGAACGCACCATTCAGTTGACATCCGGACGGAAGGTCCATCCGCACGGATTGCCAATCCGCACGGCTTGCCAATCCGCACGGATGACCAGTCCGCACGGGTAACCCATCCGGGTGACCAGCAATCCGCACGGACCACCCCCTTTCCCCTTTTAGCATCCTATAAATACACGGGTCACTCTCCAAACTTTCCACTTTTGGCAAGTGACGTCCGACCCGCACGCATTCTTCACCTTTTCTCAGATTTCTCTCAATCCAGGTAAGATCTTGCTCTAATTCTTGTACATTCTTGATCACTACACAATTCTACACGTTTCTATCTTTCAAATCTCAACTTTTAACCATGAAATCATCAAGATTTGAGGTATTCTAGGGTGACGTCATCATGAAGTTCTCATGAACTTCAAGTGTGACTTCATTCCATCAAGAATAACTCAGATCTGAACGATTTCCACAAGATTTCACAACAACTTCACCTAAATGACTTTTCCTAGGATAAAAGAGTTGAAAGAAATGAACACAAGTTTTTCTCCTTCTTTTACCCTCAAAATCGGTACGAATCTGATCGGTTCTAGTCTTCTACTCGATAATAGTGATGCACTAGTCCTAGATCTGGATTCTACCCGCAAGACACCCGATTTCGGGTTAGACCGGGATGACCGTCCTAAACCGCTGACAGACCGAGTTAGGGTGATTCCTGGCCGGCTTGGTCATACGGGTAAGGGTGCGATTCCAAATGGTTGACACGTAATCGGAACGTCTCGATAGACGACAAAGGCGACCAAGGGTAACCGGACGGAACAACCAGGACGAGGAAGTTGTCCGCACGGGCAAGCTGTCCGCACGGACAAGCTGTCCGCACGAACAAGCTGCCCGCACGGACAGACGATCCGGACGGGTTGTCACCCGCGCGAGCTACACTTGGGACCCACGTTCAAAACGAGGTTTGAGTATCGACGAATGAACAATCCGGACGGACGACCTCTGAATGGATTACTCATCGGATCATGAGATACTAAGACCATAAACAATTTCAAACAACGTTCATCCGCACGGACAAGTTGTCCGCACGGACAGACCATCCGGACGAATTGTCTTTGTCCGCGCGAACAGACTGTCCGGACGGAATACCATTGTCCGCACGGATTACCATCCGGACGGACTTCACCAAGTGACTCACCTTTAAGGTTGTGTCCGCACGGACTATCATTCGGATGGATTGTTGTCCGCGCTACCGGCTGGAAAGGTAGAGATACTTAGATGTTTTCTAAATGCTACAACGAAAACTCCAAAGCACAAGCCATCATACACAAACACATCCTTAACTAAGGAAGAAACAATCCACTCGAATAAGTTATCCGCACGAGTGACTAGTCCGGACGGATTACATGTCCGCACGGATTACTTGTCCGCACGAGTAACTCATCTGCACGGATTACCACTTGCACGAATAACTTGTCCGTACGGATGACAATCCGCACGAACGACTAATCCGGACGGATTACCACTCGCACGGATTACTAATCCGCACGACCAGTCACCCTACCCGCCCTCACTTCATACTGTTTTACGCGCCACTTATCGTTACGTTACCAAATCTATTCAGGCTAACCGTACTCGCTGAAAAGCGCTCCCTTCAATCCATAATCGCTGTGAGTATACTCGAACCCTTTTTGCTTTTAGCACTTTTGGGTGTTACATACGTACGAATATTCAAACTACAACTATCACACTACTCAAGCTATTTTAACGCTAAACCGTTTACGCATGTTATACGTGGCTTATGAATGCTTGTTGTTATGTTTACACATGGAATGCTGTCTACCTGCCTTAGCAACGATAGTACTATAGTTTGGACTCAGCACCCGTTCGCACGGGGGTTGTTAAGGATCTTTTACTTGCATGGATTACGGTGGTAATCATGTATTGCGAACTGCCTCGGGCAGTCAACCCGCAGTCATTGGTATCGATGGATCTATGTCGATAACTAACGTGCTTCATTTCACTAGGTGTACGTGCTGGTTATGCGTAAACGAATTCGAACTCTATATGTTATTATCAAACTTGTATGCTCACCTTTACATTATATGTATTGACTTTATTTTAACGTATGTGACAGGTGCTTAGGTTGTCTCTGTGCTTAACTTGCTGGTGATGAAATTGAGGCTAGGGAAGGAGTCCTAGAAACCAACAAATAATTTAGCTATGTTTAAATCTGAGTTGTCGGAACATAATACTTGTCTTGATGTTTGTCTGTAATAATTATTTAACTATTTGAGATACGGTATGGGACGTATTGCTTTAATTGAATGGTAATGATAGTTGTTATGGAAACTTCTGGACAATCTGTTTCGCTCAGTGCCACGCCCCGATGATTCCGCCATCGGTTGGGGTGTGACAGATTGGTATCAGAGCCATAACTATAGGGAATTAGGCAAGACTCGACCTAGTGTGGGTCGAAGTCTTAGAGACCTAGTCTATAGTCAGGAACTAACAGACCGACTCAAGTACATCCCTACTAGATAGTGTACGAGCTTATTCCTCACTATTTTCGTTTACCTACACTATCACTGCACTCGAATTTTCAAATTATGAACGGGTAATGAGGCCGAGAATAGGTGTGAAAACCGCAAACTCTCGACTAAAGTTGCCTAATCACTTACGTTTTAGCTACAAACGAGGAGAATCATACCAAATTAGGAGTGAAATCCATATTTTGATGAATAATCTCCTCAATTTTTATTAAGAACAAGGACGAAGTTGTGAGATAGGGATGAAACCCTAACCTTGACGACTTGTCCTGCTTTTATACAAAACTCCCACCAACGTTTCGATGGACTCCAACGATCTGAAGACACAATATAACCAATGGGAATTGCGCCAACGCCCAATAATCGAGGCAAAGGCATAGTCCTGAAGGTAATTGTGCACACCGGATCCTTGTGAATAGTCGAACCACTTTGGTCAGTCGAAGTCTAAATAGCCGCAGACGATCTATTCTTGATTTTATGTGTTTCAAGCTTTCGTCGCTTTTATGTGAATTACGTGTTTTATTCTTATTTGTTAACGTTTTGAGGTACTACCGGTTTCAATCTAATGCTTTTTGCCTTGGCTACCCACGCGACACATCACTAACGAATCGCTCGCACTATACTACATTCGAACACTCGCGAACTTTGAATGCTAGGTTTCTGTTTTCTGAATGCCTCTAGTGACTAAGGCGTATGTGTTTCTTGCTAATGTCCTTACGTGTTTAGGAATGTTGTGTCTATGTGCCCTATGTGCTTATGTGATTTTGTGTAATTCTGTGATTTTGTGACTATATGCGTTTACATGGTACGTGTTACTGAGCTTTAGTAGTAGTAGACGTGTGAGGTGAGATTCGAATACATGTGTTGAGTTCCGTGGCGATGTCTATTGCAGACAATGTCGTTTGGATCTCGTCATCCACTCTCTCGTCAAGAAAAGAGGGACAGACGCCTTGCTTCTATCATCGCGAAGAGTGTGGCTAAAGCCGTGAGTGATGCGTACGAGAATGCTAGCAAATCATCCGAGGAATCGAGAATCGAAGCTCCCAAAGCCAATGCGAGGCCTTTCAGTTTTAAGCAATTCAAGTCATGTGGGCCGAAAGAATTCACGGGCGAAGGAGGTCCTACTGCACTATTCCGCTGGTTTGACTCTATCGAGGTTACTCTGCGACAAAGTGGTTGCCCTAATGACCTTCGAACTCTGAACGCTACCGGCGTCTTTCAGTCCCGTGCTCTAGACTGGTGGACTGCCGAGAGGAACAAGCGAGGGAATGATGCAGCCTACGGTCTGTCGTGGGACGAGCTCAAGGAAGTCATGCTAGAGGAATTCTGCCCTCCTCACGAACGTCAGAAGCTCGAAGATGAATTCTGGCACATACATCAGAAGGATGGAGACAATGCTGGTCTCACTGCTCGCTTCAAACAGCTCAGCATTATCTGTCCCGACCAGGTCAAGACTCCTGAGATGACCATCAAGAAGTACATCCGAGCTTTGCCCGACTGCGTTGCTGATTTCGTGCAAGCGGCTAAGACTACCACGATCGAGGAAACCTATCTGCTAGCCGCTGAAATCAATGACAAAAGGGTTAAGGCTGGGGTGTGGGATAAAACCTCCAAGCATCTGCATCAAGCTACCGCTACCGCACCAACTGTCGAACCTACCTCATCAAGCAGCAAGAGAAAGAACAAGAGAAAGAACAACTCCACCAACAAGAACTGTGCGATCACTGCTGCACCAGTTCAAACCGTACCCGCTCAGCAACGTCAAGTGGCAGCGCCTGTGGCCAATGCACCGCCCGCAAAGCGTGCATATACTGGGCCACACCCACTCTGCCCTACCTGCACTTATCATCACCCGACTGCTATCCAATGCCGCTTTTGTGCTCATTGCAACGTGTACGGACACTTTACCGCCAACTGCCGTATTCGTCAAGCTCCTACCAATCAAGCTCTACTCACTGCCCCACAGGGTCAACAAGCTCCTCCGGCACCCGCAGTCAAGGCCAGAGCCTACTTCACGTGTGGCGACCCGAATCATTTCGCCAACATGTGCCCGAACAGGGTGGTGAAACAAGAACCGCAACAGCAGCAGCCACAGCAGCAACAACAACAGCAACAGCAACAAAAGGCCGCACGCGCCAGAACTTTCAATCTTAACGTGCGTCAAGCCCAGGCCGACAACAACGTGGTCAATGGTACGTTCCTTGTGAATGGTATTTATGCTTCATGTTTGTTTGATACTGGAGCGGATAATTGCTTTGTGTCGTTCGAATTTGAGAAACTCCTTAGTCGTAAACGTTCCCGACTCTCCTCTGCATTCGATGTTGAGGTCGCTACCAGAAGAACCGTCGCTGTTAACTCCGTTATCCGTGATTGTACTCTTGAGCTCAACAATCACATCTTCCCAATTGATCTCATTCCGATGCAACTCGGAAGCTTTGATGTCATAGTAGGCATGGACTTTCTTCGAGAAAACCATGCCGAAGTTGTGTGCTTCGATAAGATGATTCGTTTTTCGCTCGCCAACGGTGACTCATTGTGTGTTTATGGCGATACTACTGCAAAGGGACTCAAGCTTATGTCATGCCTACAAGCTAACAAGTATCTCCGCAAGGAATACAGGGCTTTCTTGGCTAACGTTGTAGCAGCGGAGAAGGAAAAGAAAGAGAAGAAGGAAGTAAAAGACGTTCCTGTGGTTCGGGAATTCCCTCAAGTTTTTCCAGAGGACCTTCCCGGACTACCTCCAAAACGCGATATTGATTTTCACATTGATCTCATTCCTGGAGCTAACCCTACCGCCAGAGCTCCTTATCGACTCGCACCGTCCGAAATGCGCGAACTCTCAACCCAACTCCAGGAACTACTTGAGAAAGGCTTCATTCGCCCGAGCACCTCTCCTTGGGGCGCACCAGTCCTTTTCGTCAAAAAGAAGGATGGGTCGTTCAGGATGTGCATCGACTACCGGGAATTGAATAAGCTAACTATCAAGAACCGCTATCCTTTACCCCGTATCGACGATTTGTTTGACCAACTACAAGGCGCTACATGTTTCTCAAAGATCGATCTACGTTCTGGATATCATCAGCTACGTATACAAGAAGAGGATATACCCAAAACCGCGTTTCGTACTCGTTACGGCCATTAGGAATTCGTTGTCATGCCTTTTGGCCTAACCAACGCACCAGCAGTTTTCATGGATCTGATGAATCGCGTGTGTAAACCATATCTCGACCGTTTCGTCATCGTGTTCATCGACGATGTCTTGATCTATTCCAAGTCGAGAGCCGAACACGCGCAACATCTACGTTTGGTTCTCGAGTTACTCCAGGGGAACCAACTCTACGCCAAATTCTCCAAGTGCGAATTTTGGTTGGGGGAGGTTCAGTTTCTGGGTCACATTGTAAATAGTCAGGGTATTCACGTCGATCCTGCGAAGATTGAAGCTGTCAAGAGCTGGGTTACGCCTAAGAATCCGTCTGAAGTCCGTTCTTTTCTCGGACTAGCGGGCTATTATCGGCGATTTATCGAGGGATTTTCGAAGATTGTTGTACCACTTACCTCTCTCACGCATAAGGACCAGCCTTTTGTCTGGGGAACTAAGCAAGAGTCTGCCTTTCGAACCCTCAAACATATGCTTTGCAATGCTCCTGTTCTCACACTACCCGACGGAAACAATGATTTCATTGTCTACTGTGATGCTTCCAACCTTGGTCTGGGTTGTGTCCTCATGCAACGGGACAAGGTCATAGCTTACGCATCTCGTCAGCTCAAAATCCACGAGAAGAACTATACGACCCATGATCTCGAGCTAGGCGCGGTTGTTTTTGCATTAAAGATTTGGCGACACTACCTGTATGGTACTAAGTGTATGATCTTCACCGATCATAGGAGCCTACAACACATCTTTAATCAGAGGGAACTAAATATGCGTCAACGCCGATGGGTAGAACTTCTCAACGATTACGACTGTAAGATTCGTTATCACCTAGTCAAAGCAAATGTTGTAGCCGACGCACTTAGCAGACGGAGCTATCTGCTTAGCACTCGTAATGTTCAAGCCCAGCACAACCTCGAAGCTCTCATCCGCGATGCCCAGCATGCGTGTTTCAACGAACGCACTTTGAAGAAAGAAAGAATCTACCACGATGGAGCCCAACTTGTGAGCAAATCAAATGGGATATTCCACTTCTTAGACCGAATTTGGATTCCCAAGCGAACCGATCTACGACAGATTATCATGCACGAAGCCCATAAATCCCGCTATTCCATTCATCCCGAAGCTGACAAGATGTACCAGGATCTCCGCTATAGGTACTGGTGGCCGGGTATGAAACGGGATATCGCTCTCTACGTCGGAAAATGCCTAACCTGTGCTAGAATCAAGGCTGAACATCAAAGACCCTCTGGCTTGCTCGAACAGCCACCAATTCCTATGTGGAAATGGGAGAGCATAGCCATGGATTTCGTAACCAAGCTTCCAACCACGTCGTCAGGTCACGACAGCATTTGGGTTGTTGTTGACCGTTTGACTAAATCAGCTCACTTTCTACCAATACGAGAAGACTACAAGGTGGAACGATTAGCCCGAATCTACACCAACGAGATCATTTGTAGACATGGGACGCCTCGTGATATCATCTCTGACCGTGATGCTCGGTTTACGTCACGATTGTGGGAAACGTTTCAAATGGCACTCGGTACAACGCTTAATCTAAGTACCGCTTTCCACCCACAAACCGACGGTCAGACTGAAAGAACGATTCGTACTCTTGAAGACATGCTCCGTTCGTGTGTTTTAGACTTCGGTGGTAATTGGGATAAACACCTGCCATTGGTCGAATTCTCGTATAACAACAGCTACCAGGCTAGCATCCAGATGGCACCCTTCGAGGCATTATATGGAAGAAGATGTCGATCGCCTATTGTGTGGCACGAAATCGGTCACTCGCAACTAACCGGTCCGGAGCTGCTACAAGAAACGACAGACAAAATTTTCCAAATTCGAGACAACTTAGCGAAAGCTCGGGATCGACAGAAAGTTTACGCCGATAAAAAGTGCAAACCCCGGGAATTTGGCGTTGGTGACTACGTACTCCTAAAGGTATCACCTTGGAAGGGTGTGGTCCGATTCGGCAAAAAGGGAAAACTCGCGCCTCGATATGTTGGACCTTTTAAGATTCTGGAAAGGATCGGAAAAGTCGCCTACAGACTCGAATTACCGGAGGAACTTAGCAATGTCCACCCGACTTTCCACGTGTCAAACCTCCGAAAGTGCATCGCCGACCACGATTTACATGTCTCTCTAGACGATCTGCAAGTGAACGAAACATTACACTTCATGGAAAAGCCTGTCGAAATCATGGATCGCCAAACCAAGCAGCTCAGGCGCTCACGCATTCCTATTGTGAAGGTCCGATGGGAAGGCAAACGAGGCGCGGAGTTTACTTGGGAACTCGAAAGCGACATGAAGGCCAAGTACCCGCAGTTGTTTAATTAGAGAAGCGAAACGCAGATTTCTCCCAAACGGCTTTGAATTAAGATATGAAGCTTTGTGGGCTTGTAGATCAATGAATTTCGCACAACATATCCAAATTTTAGCCATTTTAATTGTAAAATCTTGTCTAAGTGGACGTTTTCCAGTTAGAAACGTGAAATAGTTGAAAAATGAAGGAATTTTGGCAAATCTGTGTGAATTTGGCTCTGAATCTGATCAATTCCCGTACGAATCTAGTGCGTTTGATCAGTGCAATCGAGAACCTGCTTAGATACCGCTTGTAGGTCCCGGTTTCAACTCCACTGCGATTGTGTTTGGTCACGATCGTGCACGGATTCCGCACGTTACACGAGTCAAAATCAGTCCAAACGAATAACTCTCACACGTGATTCACGGCCTTGTTACGGCTTTCAGCTTAATTTCGGGACGAAATTCCCTAAACAAGGGAAGGCTGTAACACCCCGTGTTTTCACGAGTGAAAGTCAAAGTCAAAGTCAAAGTCAAAGTCAACGACCGATTTCGCGCGACTTGACTCGTAGAAATGTTTTTATTTTAATTATATTATGTGGAGTAAGTGTCGTACATTGCAATAATCGAATCGTGTTAATCGTACTTCAATCGATCTACGACTGTGAATCATAGGCAGTAACAATGCGATAAAGTTAATCAACCGAGAATCAAGCTATGTTAGTCAAATCGACATCGAATCACAACTCGAACTGTGTATTTTACTGGTGTTTATACGTGTGTGTGTGTGCCTTACGTGTTACCTGTGCATGTTTATTTATGTCTATTGTGGAAATCAAGCGAACTTAATCGAACTCGAAGTCTAACTCGAACGTAATCGAACCCGAACCCGAATTCCGAATCGAACCATATACGAAGTAGTTGGGACTAAAAGTAATTTGACTAGGAAACCCTATCGAATCGCTCGCAATCGAAACCGAATCGCCATCGCACCCGAACGCACCATTCAGTTGACATCCGGACGGAAGGTCCATCCGCACGGATTGCCAATCCGCACGGCTTGCCAATCCGCACGGATGACCAGTCCGCACGGGTAACCCATCCGGGTGACCTGAAATCCGCACGGACCACCCCCTTTCCCCTTTTAGCATCCTATAAATACACGGGTCACTCTCCAAACTTTCCACTTTTGGCAAGTGACGTCCGACCAACATGCATTCTTCACCTTTTCTCAGATTTCTCTCAATCCAGGTAAGATCTTGCTCCAATTCTTGTACATTCTTGATCACTACACAATTCTACACCTTTCTATCTTTCAAATCTCAACTTTTAACCATGAAATCATCAAGATTTGAGGTATTCTAGGGTGACGTCATCATGAAGTTCTCATGAACTTCAAGTGTGACTTCATTCCACCAAGAATAACTCAGATCTGAACGATTTCCACAAGATTTCACAACAACTTCACCTAAATCTAAACTTTTCCCAGGATAAAAGAGTTGAAAGAAATGAACCCAAGTTTTTCTCCTTCTTTTACCCTCAAAATCGGTACGAATCTGATCGGTTCTAGTCTTCTACTCGATAATAGTGATACACTAGTCCTAGATCTGGATTCTACCCGCAAGACACCCGATTTCGGGTTAGACCGAGATGACCGTCCTAAACCGCTGACAGACCGAGTTAGGGTGATTCCTGGCCGGCTTGGTCATACGGGTAAGGGTGCGATTCCAAATGGTTGACACGTAATCGGAACGTCTCGATAGACGACAAAGGCGACCAAGGGTAACCGGACGGAACAACCAGGACGAGGAAGTTGTCCGCACGGGCAAGCTGTCCGCACGGACAAGCTGTCCGCACGAACAAGCTGCCCGCACGGACAGACGATCCGGACGGGTTGTCACCCGCGCGAGCTACACTTGGGACCCACGTTCAAAACGAGGTTTGAGTATCGACGAATGAACAATCCGGACGGACGACCTCTGAATGGATTACTCATCGGATCATGAGATACTAAGACCTTAAACAATTTCAAACAACGTTCATCCGCACGGACAGACCATCGGACGGATTGTCTTTGTCCGCGCGAACAGACTATCCGGACGGAATACCATTGTCCGCACGGATTACCATCCGGACGGACTTCACCAAGTGACTCACCTTTAAGGTTTTGTCCGCACGGACTATCATCCGGATGTATTGTTGTCCGCGCTACCGGCTGGAAAGGTAGAGATACTTAGATGTTTTCTAAATGCTACAACGAAAACTCCAAAGCACAAGCCATCATACACAAACACATCCTTAACTAAGGAAGAAACAATCCACTCGAATAAGTTATCCGCACGAGTGACTAGTCCGGACGGATTACATGTCCGCACGGATTACTTGTCCGCACGAGTAACTCATCCGCACGGATTACCACTCGCACGAATAACTAGTCTGTACGGATGACAATCCGCACGAACGACTAATCCGGACGGATTACCACTCGCACGGATTACTAATCCGCACGACCAGTCACCCTACCCGCCCTCACTTCATACTGTTTTACGCGCCACTTATCGTTACGTTACCAAATCTATTCAGGCTAACCGTACTCGCTGAAAAGCGCTCCCTTCAATCCATAATCGCTGTGAGTATACTCGAACCCTTTTTGCTTTTAGCACTTTTGGGTGTTACATACGTACGAATATTCAAACTACAACTATCACACTACTCAAGCTATTTTAACGCTAAACCGTTTACGCATGTTATACGTGGCTTATGAATGCTTGTTGTTGTGTTTACACATGGAATGCTGTCTACCTGCCTTAGCAACGATAGTACTATAGTTTGGACTCAGCACCCGTTCGCACGGGGGTTGTTAAGGATCTTTTACTTGCATGGATTACGGTGATAATCATGTATTGCGAACTGCCTCGGGCAGTCAACCCACAGTCATTGGTATCGATGGATCTATGTCGATAACTAACGTGCTTCATTTCACTAGGTGTACGTGTTGGTTATGCGTAAACGAATTCGAACTCTATATGTTATTATCAAACTTGTATGCTGTCACACCCCGACCACGTAGAACATACAAAACGTGGCGGAAACATCAGGGAGTGTTGTAACAGAATTAATTGTTTCAAATCCATGGCAATTGAAGTTTCGTTTTATTGCTTAGAAGTGTTACAATGTCTTAACAAACAAGGAAATACAACATAATTAACTAGTCTTGCATCTTTTATTGTCACTAAAGCCCAAGTCTGCCTATGTGTATCTTGATCATCTTATGCAACAGCTCCTGAAAAACACATGTGAAAATAGGTACGTCAGCATAAAAATGCCTGTGAGATACATAGGTTTTGTGAAAACAGAATTCATGACTTATGTTTGAGAAAATGTTTAGTCATGAACCTTGTAATTTGCTTTGTCTTGTAAATCATTTGAAAAACGATAAGATCAGATGATATGTATAAATAAGTGAATAATGTATGGTTAAATGAATAACCATATAGAAATGTGTTTGTATAAGATAAGTTGTTTGTAAATCAATGTCTTGTGAAAAGTATGATATTTGTAATAAATGTTATATATATCTCAAACTGAAATGATTCAAATAACGCTACGATATGTAATACCATACAAACACTTATATATAGGAAGTACCAGCGGCGTATCCACCATGCTTGTATCATATTACACATGCCTCGTTACTTAAATCACTTAATCAAACCAAACCATCAAGATGTAAAATGTTCATGTCTAATGTAAATCATGTAATATGTATCCAAAATGTAAGCCTGTGATGAATGACAAATGTACTAAGTACGCGACAATAGACATACGTAGCATGTGACCTGTACTACGTATACAACAATAGACATACGTAGCATGTGACCTGTACTACGTATACAACAATAGACATACGTAGCATGTGACCTGTACTACGTATACAACAATAGACATACGTAGCATGTGACCTGTACTACATATACAACAATAGACATACGTAGCATGTGACCTGTACTAAGTATGCAACAATAGACATACGTAGCATGTGACCTGTACTACGTATACAACAATAGACATACGTAGCATGTGACCTGTACTAAGTATGCAACAATAGACATACGTAGCATTAAATGTAATGTAAAACATGTACTATAATTGTACTAATGAACATAGCAAGTATATGATGTGAAAACAGGAAAGCACGAAAGTAACAAGTAGGCACATGTGACAACCCTCAAAATTACAGGTACTGTAATTAATTTTAATTACATACTTAATGACTGTGCTTGATTACAACTGACAGTTTAAACTGCTCTATGATTTTTTTTATATCGTACATACACATGCATCATATTTTATACTGTCACTCCATTTATTACACACAAGCTTGAGTAATAAACTTGATGCACAAAACACAGTTAACACACTGAACGGATAACTTAGAAACATGTTGACAATGCCAACACATAGCCAAACAATAGGTTGAGGGACCTATTTGACATTCTTTGAAACTTGCTAGAAAACATCGAGGACTAAAACCGTCGTTATTTGAAAGTATAAAGTTTAGGGACTAAATTGTTATTTTTGAAACTATATAAATACAAGGGTTAAAGTGCAATTACTTCAAACTATAAGTTTTGGGTTCTTTTTGTAAGTTTTGGAAACTTATTTTATAAAGAAATAAATATATAGTTTTGAAATAAAAGTTCAAGGTTCATTTGGTCATTCTTTCAAACATAAACTCTAGGGACTAAAGTTGGCTTTCTTAAACTCATTTTAACTAAAGATCCTAACCTGGTTAACTTTCATATAAGGATTTCTTCTTTAAAGCTTAACTCAGTTAACTCTTTTAACTAAAATAGGTTAACTAAGTTAGTTCCTATATAATAAATCCTTCTTTAAACACTAACCTAGTCAGTCAAACTAACTAACTACTACAGGGACCATTTGTGACATTTTCAGAAACTTTAGGGACTGTTTTGTACTTTATTAAACTACAGGGACCAAAGTGTAAATTGCCAAAAATGGGTCAAAAAGGGGTCAAACCCTTTGAACCGGCGTGTGCGAGGATCGAACTCGGGACCTTAGCGTTAATAAGTGAACTCGTAACCACTTGGCCGGGCATGCCACATCCGGTTTATATCTGAATCACTTAGTATATATACACACATTAACAACAGATCTGATATATATAATCAGATCTGTATGTACGGGAATTCGAACAAAAACAACAAAAAAATCGATCTTGTCCACTTGTTATTGTTTATACGATCTGGAAAACATAACCACTATATTACCAACTCCATTTAATCATTTAGCCGACACATTTCAGTGCTATTACAATAATAACCGGACCTTTTTATATAAAAATCAAAACTTTTCGGTTCCACTATGTTATGTCGGATCTGGGAACGAATTAATGGATTATATAAACTCCCTGGACTTTCACGAACCTCTCACACCTTTCAAATTACACTAATACCTCGAAAATACTCGTCTGACCGGTTCTGCATATCTCGCCGGAAACCAGTCGCCGGAGATCATTCGGTACGCACATCCGATCGATACCGGATCAGTTTTTCTTGTTCAATCGGTATGTTCACCCTTATATTATGTTCCTGCTAATTTAATTTGAATATGATCCAGTATAAACCGAGAATTAAGCATGTTGACTTCTGTTGACCGATTTGGGGAAGAAGATGATGAATAGTGTTATTGTTTATTTTATTAAAACTGTTATTCTTTAAAAATTCGTAACAATTCTGATATAATTAGTTAAAGTCCGAAAATTTTTAACATGTATACTTTAATTACTGATTCAATAATTAAAAATATTATGTTAGTCAAAATGTTTATAAAATTATTTTTATAAATTAAAAATAGTTTAACTTTACAAAATTATAATAATTCGAATTTAGTGAATTAATTATTGAAATTTTTATAGTAATTATTTTACATGTTGGACTTTACAAAAATAATATTATTACTGATATTTTATATAAATTTGATATTTATATAAATAAATCAGTGTTTATACTTATTTATATAGTTTAATTTAATATAATTAAATTATATAACTATATAATTTTAATCCAAAATTATTTTTATGACAAAATAAACATTATTCTGAGTTTATATAAATTTAGAATCTGAATTTTTATTATATTTAATTATTTAGATGATTAAATTATATAAACTTATTTATGGTTATTTTAATCATTTAAAATGATTCCAAGGCCATAATAATTATTTTAAATCTGTAATACTAAAGTTCAATAATTAAAAATGTTATTTTTAATTATTCAGATTTAATATAATTATTCTGATAATTAATCATATAATTATCATATGTATTCTTTTAAACGAAATATTTATTTTTCAAATAGTAAATATTTCAACCATATAAATTAATTTATAATTTTTATAAATTAATTATATCACTTGTACAAAATTTTGCCAATAATCATTATATTTAATTATGTTATTATACTAGTTAAATATATTTGGTTTATTATTACAAATGTTTATATTAAATCATTTGTACAATTTGTGTAATTTTATTATTTATGATAAATAAATATTTTTCATAAATAATTCCATTACCTCATATTCACTTTTCGAGTTCTCTATTAGGTTATCCTAACCACATAAGTACCATTTAAACAAAACACTACCGAATCCTATAGATTTAGGATTTCCAATTATCCATTATTGTTGATACCTATCCCATATTGTTGCATGTTGAATCAATTAGAGTGACGTGGAATCTTATTTCCAAGAACTCTCACATTTGCATACTCGTTAGGACTTACTCGTAATCAAGGTGAGTTCATGTCCCCCTTTTCTCTTAACTGTTTTCAGTTTTATACTTCGGGGGTGGAATACATGTTACAACTATTACATACATTTTTTTATGCACAACACTTAAGACCATTAATCCTCGTCGTAGGACCGAGGGACATGAGTGATAGATTAGATCTATTTGGGTGTAGCAAGCCCACACCCATGAGGCCGGGGCGGCCCATAGAGGTGACTATGTCTTCCAGCCGGAAGCCCGGTACAAATATGCTAGGTTTGAGTTTTCCTGCACCTTATCACACTTACCTTTGGCTTTGCAAACCATTGGTGATCTCTTTATTTCCTTATTGCTACATACCAGGGACTTTCATACACTGTTTACAAAGGATTATACATACATCGTTACAAAGGGACATTTATACACACAAGACATATTTTAAAGGCTTATACACACAGACTTACACATGAACTCGCTCAACAATTTTTGTTGATTTTTCCAACTTACATGTTGTCACACCCCGACCACGTGGAACATACAAACGTGGCGGAAATGTCGGGGAGTGTTGTAACAGAATTAATTGTTTCAAATCCATGGCAATTGAAGTTTCGTTTTATTGATTAAAAATGTTACAATGTCTTAACAAACAAGAAATACAACATAATTAACTAGTCTTGCATCTTTTATTGTCACTAAAGCCCAAGTCTGCCTATGTGTATCTTGATCATCTTATGCAACAGTTCCTGAAAAACACATGTGAAAATAGGTACGTCAGCATAAAAATGCCTGTGAGATACATAGGTTTTGTGAAAATAGGTTTCATGACTTATGTTTGAGAAAATGTTTAGTCATGAACCTTGTAATTTGCTTTGTCTTGTAAATCATTTGAAAAACAATGAGTTCAGATGATATGTATAAATAAATGAATAATGTATGGTTAAATGAATAACCATAGTAAAATGGATTTGTATAAGATAAGTTGTTTGTAAAACAATGTCTTGTGAAAAGTATGTTATTTGTATAAAATGTTATATGTATCAAACTGAAATGATTCAAATAACGCTACAATATGTAATACCATACAACCACTTATATATAGGAAGTACCAGCGGCGTATCCACCATGCTTGTATCATATTACACACGTATCGTTACTTAATCATTTAATCAAACCAAACCAATGTCAAAATGTCTATGTCAAATATCCATGTCAAATGTTTATGTCAAAATGTCATGTATGGCAAATGAAATGTCTCAACTAAACCATATGCACAAATACAAAGTATTGAAGTAAAACTTGGTTTAAATCAAAGTTATGTTTTGTGGGAAATGCATGATCAAATGTCAATCATGTTAAAATGTCTATGCCGAAATGTCTATGTCAAATACGGTTCACATGGTTCACAGATACAAACGGTTCACAGATATCAACGAATCACAGTCAAATGATTACAACGGTTCAATATGTAGTATAATGTGTTCATATGCTGGGTAAGCATATGCAACGGTTCAAAATGTTATATAATGTGTTCATATACTGGATGAGCATATGCAACAAAATGTAATGTAAAACAATGTACCAAGTAATGCACACAATGGGCACACTTAGCATGAAAGGTAGTGTAAAACAATGTACTAAGTAATGCACACAATGGGCACACCTAGCATGAAAGGTAGTGTAAAACAATGTACTAAGTAATGCACACAATGGGCACACCTAGCATGAAAGGTAGTGTAAAACAATGTACTAAGTAATGCACACAATGGGCACACCTAGCATAAGATGTAATGAAATCATGTACTATAATGTACTAATGAACATAGCAAGTATATGATGTCAAAACAGGAAAGCATGAAAGTAACAAGTAGGCACATGTGTTCCACCCCAAAACAGTTTGGAAAACAGTAAAAGAGGGGTCTATGTACTCACCTGGGAGTGCTTAGGAGTCTTTGAGTAACAACTAAACAAAGCTAGAGATCGCGGAATATCAAACGGCACCTAGTATAGGTAACTACATTAATAAACCGGACCTAAGTCGGAAGATCGGGTAGCATTAGGGTTTGTAAACCAAACGAGTGTAGAGACTCGTGTGATATGGTTTAACAAAACCTACATACTAAATGAAACTTAACATAATTGTTTACGACCCATTACGACCCGTTTAGGAAGCTTATGCTACTTTAACGCGTCGTGCGCGTGAAACGCGTTTGGACCGCCTAACTAGTCCTATGACAAGTATTATATGCCTAAACATGTTACATAATCAGTTACGTGACAAAAGTTTAGGTTACATATGCTAAATTACCAATTATGTATGAAAAGGGTATTCTGGTAATTTACCTAAGGCATATATACTACCTATCATACAACTACTTAAACGATGTGACCATAGGGTATAACCTCGGAAGGTTATTCTCTACCTACTATGGTCACCTAATGTGTTTGGTCGGATCCTAATGATCGACCAAACTGGGTCGGGTTCGAGGTATAAGCGATTTATTAGATCGCTTACCCTACGACCCTAGACAACGTGGTAATCAGTAGGCATAGTCCCAAGGGACTATGACCAACGTGATTACAATCACGTTGCGAAGTTCAAACGAACTTCGCATTGACCATAAGCTGGTCAACGCTGAAAGTCAAACAAAGTTTGACTTTCTGACTCGAAAAGCAGTAAAATAAGGAAAAGAACGAAAGAATACTTACCCAGGGTCCCCGAATGCTAATCCCGATTCAAGTACTCAGGTATGAAACAATTGTTTCAACTTAGAGCTCTCAAATCAAGATTCTAGTGAGAAATGAAGTTGGGGATGAATGGGTATTTATAGTAAAAGTAGAGCCGCTAGGATCGTTTCTTGAATATCGTGTCACGATCCGAGCCGTACACTTGTCACAAAGGTTATGGAGCCACATATGCTCCTAATCTTAGTGATTAAGCAAGTTGCAAACATGTGGTTGTGGTTTAATTGGTTGCAACTTGCATTTAAAACACTGAATCTGGTCCAGATGGGGGCTCGCGTGACGCTAAGGCCCGTCGCGTCACGCTAGGCCCCTGTTTTGGCAGATTTTGCAGAAATGGTCCCTGCACCTTGTTTAAGCGATTTTCGATGCGTTTGAACCCCGTTAACCTCATTTCAAGGCTCTAAAATGAAGTTAAAGTATAGGGAACTCAAAACATACTCAAAAATATGCCGGATGATGGTTCGTTTGGTCGTACGAACGCGATGTTCGCTTAATTACGACGGAATGCGCATAAGCGCGAAAAACGAACCAAATGACGCGACGAATGGATTATTCTTAAGGCGAACACTAAAATATAATGTAGTCATGCTTACATAAATTTTTGGATGTCCAGATGTATTCAGAACGTAAGTTATGCGCGAAAATGCAAACTTGTGCACTTTTTGACACTTTTAGTCCCTGAATGACACAAAAGTTTATTTTAGCATACCGAACCCCTCAAAGCCTATTTCTAAGCTATGTAAAGGATTTTTATGGTATGTTTAACTTATGGTCATGTTCCGGAATGTCCGTTACAGTTCAAATTGACATACTTTCGCAGTTTGTCAAGTTTAGTCCCTGTAAACGAATTAACATGTTTTTGCCATACCAAAGCCTTCAAAACTTATTTCTAAGTTATGTAAAGGTTATTTAAGGTATGTTAAGCCTATTTCACTATTCCGGAGTGTTCGTTGGATTAAACTGGTTATATTTACGCATCAGTGCGCGTATAACCTTCCAGAAAGCGATATAGTGTTTGAAATCGAACAAGAATTGATATGTGTAAACGATACACATATTTTTACAAATCCCAAGTATGAAATACAATATTTCACTGGTTGGGCATTTGTTTGATGGTTGAAATGACACAGGTGTTACACATGTATTTCAGGGAACTAGCAGGATCTGGCAGGGTATGCATGTGTCTAGCTGCGTTGGATAAATAGATGTCATCCAAAGTTGTGAAGTTTGAGAAGTGTAACCTATTCCTGGACGGGTTACATATCTCTAAACCTCGTCTTATTTAAAGTCTTTTGGTGTCCTATGAAAATGTTTTAAATAATTTGTGGTTTGTAACTTATTTCAAATGTCGATGTTTCTAAACAATGATATTGTGGTATTTTCTCACTATTTTTAATGGATGAACATCTCGTATTTTCATCATATAGCATTGTTGTGATTGTTGCTATGGTATTAAGAAGTCACACCAAATAAACCCACGCTTCCGCAAAGCCAGGGTGTGACAGCTTGGTATCAGAGCCTCGATCATAGCGAACTAGGATTCATTCTCGAGTCTAGACTATGATCACTAGGGCTCTCACGAAAATGTTTTCAAACATTTTTACATTGCATACACTAAACGTCCAGATCCAGGGCACAAACATTTTTACAAACAAAAGGCACAAATACACATTTCCAAAAAAAATAAATTATATTTCAGTCTTAGAGACTGAGGGAGTACAGCCTTAGAGGCTGGGGAGGTTCAGTCTTAGAGACTGAGGGATTCAATCTTAGAGATTGGGGATGTTTAGTCTTAGAGACTGGGAGGTTTGGTCTTAGAGGCCAGGGAGCTAGTTTGAGAAACTAGGGAGTTAGTCTTAGAGACTGGGTGGGATAATCTTGGGAAGACTAGGATGATTACTTACTTACATTGATTGTGACTTACATGCATTGTTGGATTATTTTATGCTATGACATGGGATGTTATGAGTTATTGTGTTATTACATACGCATATTACTTACTTACTATACTTACTATGACACTGGTGTCGACTATAGTTTTATATCACTAGAATCTAAGAAAATACTTAGGTTAACTACTAGTAAGTTAGACATTCCGTACTCAATTGAACTGGCTAATGGGAAGCTAGTGGAAACGAATGAAGTCATCAGAGGATGCGTGATAAAGCTGGGAGAAAACGAGCTTACATTAGAACTACTGCCAGTCAAGCTTCGATGTGGTAGTAGGGATGGATTGGTTGTCAAGCAACAGAGCCATGGTTATAGGGATTTAGGTTATTAGAAATTACTCTTGACCTAGACTATAACTTACCTAGGACACTTTCCATTAGTAACCCTTCCATTATCTTTGCCTTGTCTTCATCTCTATTCTTATCTTTTGTAACCAATGCCTCGTCACCACAAATCTTATCTTTAGATTTTACATGTAACACCCCGGCCGAAGGCGGAAAAGCCAAAGGTGTCACGAAACTTGATAGAATGCATTTGAGCACATGGAGTTTAAATTAAGTTGAAATATGATTAAGGTTCAATTAAATAGATTGCATTCAAATCCAAAAGAAATTCTTGTACATAAATAAAAATACAACATAACAGTTACACTTGATTTCGGATTTAGTCTAAGGCATAAGTCTTGAATCAATCTTATGTAAAATATTCTTGCAAATCATGTCATCAAACATTGTCACCTGAAACATATGTTAGGAGTAAAAGGATCAACAAACGGTTGAGTGAATTCATAGGTTTTGTTTCTGCAAAAATTGTCAATGTGATATAGATATAGTTTCAACAAAAAGTGGTTGTCGATATGTCTTTATAGCAAAAGAGTAATACATGTATTTACTTAGTGGTACATTCAAACCATTCAGACGTACTCGGTAATATCACCTCACTTCTATGATATAAGATATAAGATTTAACAACAACAACAACAATAGATTGAGAAGTGAAATGGGGCGTCAATCCTATAGCGCTATAATACAACCGATGGGCTTATGCAAGTTGATGAATGTAAACTTCTTAAAGCAAACAACAAAGTATTAAGCAAATGCAAAACCAATCGGGGAAACCACAATTAGCAAATAGTTTGTATCACATTGTAACATATGTATCATCCCAAAACTAATGTAAAAAGGGACTATGAACTCACCTTGATTTCGGTTAAGTCCAAACAAGTATGCAAAGTGTGAGAGTTCTTGGAATTAAGATTCCACGTCACTCTATTTGATTGAACATGCAACAATATGGAATATGTATCAACAATAATGTTTAAATTGGATAATTGGGAATCCTAAATCTATAGGATTTGGTAGTGTTTTGTTTAAATGGTAGTTATGTGGTTTGGATAACCTAACAAGAGAACTCGGAAAATGAATAAGGAATTATATATGAAAAATATTTCTTTGACATAAATAATTAAATTACATACGTACATAATTGAGTTACTACAAACATTTTAAAATAATGAATCAATTATATTCGATTTGTATAATTAGTTTAACATAAATAATTATACCAAAATATTTCATAAGTGATATAATTAATTTATAACTTATAATTGAATTTAGAAGTACAAAAATATATAATTATTTGGTAAATGATAATTATATAGTTTAAAGAATAAATATGATAATTATATGATTAATTATCAAAATAATTAATTTAAATCAGAATAATTAAAAATAACATTTTTAATTATTGAACTTTAATATTACTGATTTAAGATAATTATTACAGTTTTGAAATCATTTTAAATAAATAGAATAAATTAAAATGATTAAAATAACAATAAATAAGTTTACATAAGTTTAATTATCTAAATAATTAAATGTAATAAAAATTCAGATTATAAATTTATATAAACTCAGAATAATGTATCTTTTGTCATAAAAATAGTCTTGGATAAAATTTATATAGTTATATAATTTAATTACATTAAATTAAACTATATTTATAAGTATAAATACTGATTTATTTATATGAATATCAAATTTATAAAATATGAGCAACAGTATTATTTTTATAAAGTTCAATATTTAAAATAATTAATCTGAAAATTTCAGTATTTATTTCCCAAAAATTGATTTATTATTAATTATTTAATAATAAACTGTTTTAATATCATAAAAATTAGTTTTATAAATAAATTGATTAATTTTATATTTTTAATAAATGTATCAGGGTTTATAGAATTTATGCTAAAATTTCTAGATTCTAACTGTTTAAAACTGAATTAAGGAACAAACTGTTAAATAAAAGAAAATAATACAAATCACTATTTATCATCTTCCCCAATTCATCGGTCAACAGAAGTCAACCCGTCTGATTACTCGATCTATACTTGTTTATAATCAAATTAGACTTAGATAAACATTCTATAACTGATAACTTACAAATTAAACGAATATCATTGATCCGGTTACGTCTGGAACGTCGTACCGACTGTTCTCCGGCGAACGGGCTCCGGCGAGACTTGCAGACGTGAATGCGAGGTATTTTTGAGGTGTTTGCGAGTTATGAGGGTGTAGCAGGTTCGTGGTGATCTAAAGAATTTAAATAACCTATCAATTCGATCTCAGATCCAACATATCTTAGTGGGATTGTTCGGTTTTCATTTTTTTATAAAAACTTTCGGTTAAAGGTAATAATGTACCGAATATGTCTAACTAATGTGAGAATAATTTGGCAAAAACAATTGGTAACGAGTTGGTGATGTTGTCGGATCGAATAAACAATAATGAGTGGGAATGGGTTGAAAACCGGTGAACAGACGTGGTTTCCGGTTTCAGATTTGAAATAATAATATTAAAATCCTAGTGTGTGAATATATGAATTAAGATCTTATATATAAACGGATGTGGCATGCCCGGCCGAGTGGTTGTGATGTTGTTTGTTATCGTTGAGGTCTCGAGTTCGATCCTAGTTGTGGCCGGTTCGATAGGGTTTAAACCCTTTTTATGTTTTTAAAATAAAAAATTTACACTTAGTCCCTGCGGTTTCATTATTGTTACCTATGGTCCCTGTAACAGTTAACATAACAGTTAACTGAGTTAATTTTTTTTTTTAAAATCCCTTATATAAAAGCTAACTGGGTTAGAGTTTCTGGTTAAAACAGTTTTGAAAATGATAGAATTGGTCCCTGAAGTAGTTAACTGGGAAGACTAACTAGGTTAGTCCTTTCTAATAGAAATCCTTTATAATGCATCTAACCCGGTTAGGATTTTTAGGTTAAAATAGTTTCAAAATGTCCAAAACAGTCCCTGGAGTATAACTTTCACAAAATGACCAAATGGTCCTTATACTTTTATTTCAAAATAAATATAAGTATCAAAAATGACAATTAGGACCCTAAACTTTTGAGTTTTCAATATTTACATTTTAACCCGAACTTACAAGATTCTAAAAATGATGGTTTTAGTCCTCGGACTTTAAATCAACGTTTTCAAGCAAGTTTCAAGGAATGAAAATTAGATCCTTCAAATTGTAGTTTCACAAAATGTCATAATAGGCCCTTATAGTTTGTGTAGCCTTGTTTAATAGCATAAAACTCAACAAGATTGTAATTGTTTCACATGTTTGTATTGGTATAAGCATGTAAGGGCATAAAACAAAGCATGAATCAAACAGATTTCATTTCAAATATGATGTGTGTATCAAACAAGTACATGTTTGAAAATCAAGGTTGTTACAGTCTCCCCTACTTTAGAAAATTTCGTCCCGAAATTTATTCGAAAGAGACCGTAAAATGTAATTGCAACGTAAACAATTGTGTGTACAAACAAGCAAGTAATGAATAATTCATTTCTCAGAAACGGAATGAATATGGTTTTGATTCTTGTTAGGCAATGTTTTACACGCAGACATGGGGTATAATTGCAAACAACATGTATTAGATAACAATAATATGGTCCCGGGTAACATAAAATCTTCAAGTGACTCTGGCAAAGTTTCAAGTATAACATAATAAGAACACTTATATATAGGAAGTACCTGCGGCGTATCCACCATGTTCTTATTGCATTATACTTGTCTCGTTACCCGATCACCCTAAATTTTATGCCACCATACTTAACAAGATTTACTATGATTCTCATGCGTTGAACCCCGTAATTAAGTGTGCACCCATAATTACGCGTTTCATCGTATGGTCGACATAGCTCTTCTAGTTAAGTACGTAAGGGAAAATTTGTATAAACGAAATGAGGGGAAATGAACATAAGTGTGAATTCGTAATGCATGATTGTATCTGGATCAAATGGTTTTATTCACAACACACTTTGAAAATATTAATATATCATTTCTAGAATAAATGCACTAAACACAAAGTTCATAGGCTCATCATGATACAAATATAATACAATGGTATAACAACGAAACAGTATACGAGAAGAAAGTGACCCACTTCTTCTGGTGGAAGGTTAAGAATTAGATATAATAATACTCCAAGCATCACACCAGCGATCACCAGAACCAAGCTACTCGGATGCATTTTTGAAGAGAACGAAAAGAAGGAGGGTTTTGTTGTGAATAAAAAAAAATGAGATTGTCGATTGGTTATTTATAGAGGTGGAATATAACCATTTTACAACAGCCATGTAACCGTTGTATGTGACCGTTATACAGTGGTCGTATATATACTCACAGGTTGTAACTCCTAAGCCTTGAGGGTTTCGATCCGTAACCCATGCTAATTTGGGAGTGTAAGCGTAGATGAAAACGTAAAGTATAAGTGTAATTAGTAACGCTTATGGGTATAATGACGTGGATATGAGTATGAGATTAAGCGAGGAAACAAATAAAATTAAGATACTGTTTAAATCAGACGAGCATCAACATAATATAACATCTCCTGGATTAGAACGTATTTCACATTAGCAAAGATAGCATCATTTGTTTGATGGTCTAGTATGCTGTAGACAATTTACCATTGAAATAAGTCATGTAATGGATCAATTTCAGGCTCAAAACTATCAGGTGGTGGAGGTAGTGGATCCAGTTGCATACGAGCAACTAGCATACTTTCCAACCATTGATTTCTTTCTGTCAACCATTGTACTTGCCGTAGCAAATCTTGGTTCTGATTGTTTAGCCTAGTCATTTCAACTACCATTTGATTTGGATGTAGATCCATTTGAGGCATCGTACTTGGGCCTGATATATTAGTTGTTGGCAGTTGTTCTACTTCGTCCAACAGTGACTGGAAAGAATGTGACAGTAATGGTGCTTGCAAAAAGGGTTCTGATGCTAACTGTTCTTGTGTCATCATGTTTTCATCAAACCAAGTTCCTTGCATTGTTGAACCCTCCTCGAAAAATGACGGTGGGAAGCTTGGTAAGACGTTCGGTGTTAAAGGTTGGGATAGGTTAGGTGTAATAGGTTCTTGTATGTATGGCAGCGGTGGCTGCATATCAAATTGATAAGAAGATGGTGGTGGAAATTGGAAAAATGATTGTTGTAAATTTTGTGGGAAGGTATTCTCTAAGGTAACTGAAGTTCCCTTCGATTGGGATGGTTGAGTTAGTGTGTCAATATGAACAGGGATTAGCCTCATGGTGTGAGGATTTACAATCCCAGGTGCCTTTGGTGGAGATAATCCCTGGATAATCTGATCACTTAAGACACCTAATGATTGTGCTAGCTTTTGTGACGTAAGACCCTCCCATGAGACTTTTCAAAGGTTGTGATTTTTGACTAGAAAAATATTCAGCAAGCCCGTGGGCAATATTACAAGGAACTTGCTCAAACATACTACGCAGATAGAAAAGTTCGATTTTTTTAACCCTTTGTGGATTATGCTTGCGCCCCGTGATAGTGTTGGCTAACACACGGTGCATATATTGATAACAAGGGTTTGTGAAGCTCGTAGCACTATTGTGGCCACACCATGCTTTTGATGAATGGCATTGCCAATAACTTACCATATCAGCGGAGGAATAAGAGGTTGATGCCTCCGTAAAAATGGGTTGTTTAGCTTCTTCATTTGTATATATGCCTAGACGAACTGCGAATTCTGTCAATGACATAGTATGATGTTGTCCACAAAGTTGGAAATGAATGGATTCGTCGGTAAGGTTTCTATTATATTTATAGTAGAAAGTGGACGAGAACTCATACACCAGTTCATCGTATGATGGTTCTAGGATGTCGAAGAAACGACGCCAGGGCGTATTAGGTAGTAGTGATCTCGCCAGTAAACCACTGGGATCAATCATTCCCATATGTTGCCAATCAATACCACTAATATTAAGAACTTCATGATGCTTGAGTTTTTGATACCTCTCTTGATAGTGTAATTTAGTAAACTGAAGGAAAGGATGAATGTTTGCTGCATTTGAGGATTCAGCATATGCTGCTGGGAGATTTGCCATGGGGTTTTGTTGAGCTAAGAAAAGTTTGGGTATGGGGTATTGGATTATATCAGAAATTTGTAGTTCTTGTGTAGATTAGCTCGTGTAGTGAGTTCCTTATATAGATAAGGAGATTCCGGATTACACCATAGGATCAGTTAGAGCTTCCCTGCTACGTCCTACAGCTAGTTTGAAAATTTGAATCTGACAGGTATGGTCTCGAGAAAATTTTGAATTTGAAAAAGAGGGAATCGTATCGTAATAATTTGATAATAGTACAACGTAGGTTGATTAGGGCTTGGATTGTTCTGAAACGGAGAAAAGAAAAACAATATTCTTTTGAATTAGGGTAACATGCCTTGAGCCGATAGGCATACTGTACTCTCATCGGTAGTTCCCAGGTAGGCAAACGTGTGTCTCGTCATGAAGGCATTTTCTGGAAGAAAGATTATAGTGATTTCATAATGGGGTAATGTAGTTTCATAAAATCAATGAGGATCAAAGAAAACACGTAACAAGATGGATATCATTTATTCCACGAATAAATGACATCAATGACAAGTCAAAGTAGTTGGGTTCTTATAACTTGGTGAAGTCATGCTTTAGCCTATAAGTGGATACTCATCCCAAGAATTCCCAGGTAAGCACAACTGGTCCTTCGAGTTAGGATATATACGAAGTGCTTGCCTAGACAGAAAACTCAGAATACAGGCATCCACCCTTCCAGATTGCACGAGTTCGTTATTAGAGCCCAAGACTTTGATGAGAACTAAAAATCAGAAGAGGTTTTGAAAATAATCACCTAAGGATAGGTGATGTGTATTTGTAAAATCTAAAGATAAGATCTGTGGTGACGAGGCATTGGTTACAAAAGATATGAATAGAGATGAAGACAAGGCAAAGATAACGGAAAGTGTCCTAGGTAAGTTATAGTCTAAATCCCTATAACCATGGCTCTGATACCAATCTGTAACACCCCGGCCGAAGGCGGAAAAGCCAAAGGTGTCACGAAACTTGATAGAATGCATTTGAGCACATGGAGTTTAAATTAAGTTGAAATATGATTAAGGTTCAATTAAATAGATTGCATTCAAATCCAAAAGAAATTCTTGTACATAAATAAAAATACAACATAACAGTTACACTTGATTTCGGATTTAGTCTAAGGCATAAGTCTTGAATCAATCTTATGTAAAATATTCTTGCAAATCATGTCATCAAACATTGTCACCTGAAACATATGTTAGGAGTAGAAGGATCAACAAACGGTTGAGTGAATTCATAGGTTTTGTTTCTGCAAAAATTGTCAATGTGATATAGATATAGTTTCAACAAAAAGTGGTTGTCGATATGTCTTTATAGCAAAAGAGTAATACATGTATTTACTTAGTGGTACATTCAAACCATTCAGACGTACTCGGTAATATCACCTCACTTCTATGATATAAGATATAAGATTTAACAACAACAACAACAATAGATTGAGAAGTGAAATGGGGCGTCAATCCTATAGCGCTATAATACAACCGATGGGCAAGTACATGTTAATGAACGTAAACTTCTTAAAGTAAACAACAAAGTATTAAGCAAATGCAAAAACAATCGGGGAAACCATGTATAGCAAATAGTTTGTATCACATTGTAACATATGTATCATCCCAAAAATAATGTAAAAAGGGACTATGAACTCACCTTGATTTCGGTTAAGTCCAAACAAGTATGCAAAGTGTGAGAGTTCTTGGAATTAAGATTCCACGTCACTCTATTTGATTGAACATGCAACAATATGGAATATGTATCAACAATAATGTTTAAATTGGATAATTGGGAATCCTAAATCTATAGGATTTGGTAGTGTTTTGTTTAAATGGTAGTTATGTGGTTTGGATAACCTAACAAGAGAACTCGGAAAATGAATAAGGAATTATATATGAAAAATATTTCTTTGACATAAATAATTAAATTACATACGTACATAATTGAGTTACTACAAACATTTTAAAATAATGAATCAATTATATTCGATTTGTATAATTAGTTTAACATAAATAATTATACCAAAATATTTCATAAGTGATATAATTAATTTATAACTTATAATTGAATTTAGAAGTACAAAAATATATAATTATTTGGTAAATGATAATTATATAGTTTAAAGAATAAATATGATAATTATATGATTAATTATCAAAATAATTAATTTAAATCAGAATAATTAAAAATAACATTTTTAATTATTGAACTTTAATATTACTGATTTAAGATAATTATTACAGTTTTGAAATCATTTTAAATAAATAGAATGAATTAAAATGATTAAAATAACAATAAATAAGTTTACATAAGTTTAATTATCTAAATAATTAAATGTAATAAAAATTCAGATTATAAATTTATATAAACTCAGAATAATGTATCTTTTGTCATAAAAATAGTCTTGGATAAAATTTATATAGTTATATAATTTAATTACATTAAATTAAACTATATTTATAAGTATAAATACTGATTTATTTATATGAATATCAAATTTATAAAATATGAGCAACAGTATTATTTTTATAAAGTTCAATATTTAAAATAATTAATCTGAAAATTTCAGTATTTATTTCCCAAAAATTGATTTATTATTAATTATTTAATAATAAACTGTTTTAATATCATAAAAATTAGTTTTATAAATAAATTGATTAATTTTATATTTTTAATAAATGTATCAGGGTTTATAGAATTTATGCTAAAATTTCTAGATTCTAACTGTTTAAAACTGAATTAATATGAATTAAGGAACAAACTGTTAAATAAAAGAAAATAATACAAATCACTATTTATCATCTTCCCCAATTCATCGGTCAACAGAAGTCAACCCGTCTGATTACTCGATCTATACTTGTTTATAATCAAATTAGACTTAGATAAACATTCTATAACTGATAACTTACAAATTAAACGAATATCATTGATCCGGTTACGTCTGGAACGTCGTACCGACTGTTCTCCGGCGAACGGGCTCCGGCGAGACTTGCAGACGTGAATGCGAGGTATTTTTGAGGTGTTTGCGAGTTATGAGGGTGTAGCAGGTTCGTGGTGATCTAAAGAATTTAAATAACCTATCAATTCGATCTCAGATCCAACATATCTTAGTGGGATTGTTCGGTTTTCATTTTTTTATAAAAACTTTCGGTTAAAGGTAATAATGTACCGAATATGTCTAACTAATGTGAGAATAATTTGGCAAAAACAATTGGTAACGAGTTGGTGATGTTGTCGGATCGAATAAACAATAATGAGTGGGAATGGGTTGAAAACCGGTGAACAGACGTGGTTTCCGGTTTCAGATTTGAAATAATAATATTAAAATCCTAGTGTGTGAATATATGAATTAAGATCTTATATATAAACGGATGTGGCATGCCCGGCCGAGTGGTTGTGATGTTGTTTGTTATCGTTGAGGTCTCGAGTTCGATCCTAGTTGTGGCCGGTTCGATAGGGTTTAAACCCTTTTTATGTTTTTAAAATAAAAAATTTACACTTAGTCCCTGCGGTTTCATTATTGTTACCTATGGTCCCTGTAACAGTTAACATAACAGTTAACTGAGTTAATTTTTTTTTTTTAAATCCCTTATATAAAAGCTAACTGGGTTAGAGTTTCTGGTTAAAACAGTTTTGAAAATGATAGAATTGGTCCCTGAAGTAGTTAACTGGGAAGACTAACTAGGTTAGTCCTTTCTAATAGAAATCCTTTATAATGCATCTAACCCGGTTAGGATTTTTAGGTTAAAATAGTTTCAAAATGTCCAAAACAGTCCCTGGAGTATAACTTTCACAAAATGACCAAATGGTCCTTATACTTTTATTTCAAAATAAATATAAGTATCAAAAATGACAATTAGGACCCTAAACTTTTGAGTTTTCAATATTTACATTTTAACCCGAACTTACAAGATTCTAAAAATGATGGTTTTAGTCCTCGGACTTTAAATCAACGTTTTCAAGCAAGTTTCAAGGAATGAAAATTAGATCCTTCAAATTGTAGTTTCACAAAATGTCATAATAGGCCCTTATAGTTTGTGTAGCCTTGTTTAATAGCATAAAACTCAACAAGATTATAATTGTTTCACATGTTTGTATTGGTATAAGCATGTAAGGGCATAAAACAAAGCATGAATCAAACAGATTTCATTTCAAATATGATGTGTGTATCAAACAAGTACATGTTTGAAAATCAAGGTTGTTACATTACAAATGCTCATCACCTATCCTTAGGTGATTATTTTCAAAACCTCTTCTGATTTTTAAATTCTCATCAAAGTCTTGGGCTCTAATAACGAACTCGTGCAATCTGGAAGGGTGGATGCCTGTATTCTGAGTTTTCTGTCTAGGCAAGCACTTCGTATAAATCTCATCAGACGCGAGACCAGTTGTGCTTACCTGGGGATTCTTGGGATGAGTATCCACTTATAGGCTAAAGCATGACTTCATCAAGTTATAAGAACCCAACTACTTGTCATTGATGTCATTTATTCGTGGAATAAATGATATCCATCTTGTTACGTGTTTTTCTTTGATCCTCATTGATTTTATGAAACTACATTACCCCATTATGAAATCACTATAATCTTTCCTTCAGAAAATGCCTCCATGACGAAACACACGTTTGCTTACCTGGGAACTACCGATGAGAGTACAGTATGCCTATCGGCTCAAGGCATGTTACCCTAATTCAAAAGGATTTTTTTTCTTTTCTCCGTTTCAGAACAATCCAAGTTTTTATCGATCTACGTTGTACTACTATCAATTTATTACGATACGATTCCCTCTTTTTCAAAGTTTCAAAATTTTCTCGAGACCATACCTGTCAGATTCAAATTTTCAAACTAGCTGCAGAACGTAGCATGGAAGCACTAACCGATCACATGGTGTGATCCGGAATCTCCTTATCTATATAAGAAACTCACTACACGAGCTAATCTACACAAGAACTACAAACTTCTGATATAACTCAACACATACCCAAACCTTTCTTAGTTCAACAAAACCCCATATCCAAATGGCAAATCTCCCAACAGCATATGCTGAATCTTCAAATGCAGCAAAGATTCATCCCTTCCTTCAGTTTACTACTTTACACTATCAAGAGAGGTATCAAAAACTCAAGTATAAAGAAGTTCTTGCTATTAGCAGTATTGATTGGCAACGAATAGGAATGTTTGATTTCAGTGGGTTGCTGGCAAGATCACTACAACCTAATACACCTTGGCGCCGTTTCTTCGACATCCTAGAACCATCATATGATGAACTAATGTATGAGTTCTCGTCCACTTTCTATTACAAATATAATAATAATCTTACCAATAAATCCATTCGTTTTCAACTTTGTGGGCAACTTCATACCATGTCATTAACAGAATTCGCAGTTCATCTGGGCATATATACAGATGAAGAAGTCAAACAACCCATTTTTACGGAGGCATCAACCTCTGGTTCCTCCGCGAATATGGTAGATTATTGGCAACGCCATTCATTAAAAAAATGGTGTGACCATAATAATTCTGCGAACTTCATAGACCCTTGTAATCAATACATGCACCGTGTTTTAGTCCACACTATCACGGGGCGTAAACATAATCTACACAGAGTTAAAACAATCGAACTTTTCTATCTGTATAGTATTTTTGAGCAGGTTCCTTGTAATATTGCCCACGAGCTTGCTGAATATTTTTCTAGTCAACAATCAAGCCCTATGAGGAGTCCTATGGGAGGATCCTACATTACAAAAATAGCACAATCATTAGGTGTCCTAAGTGATCAAATTATCCAGGGATTATCTCCACCAAAGGCACCTGGGGTTATAAATCCTTACACCATGAGGCTAACCCCTATTCATATTAGTACACTATCACAACCATCACAGTCGGAGGGAGCTCCAGTCATCTTAGAGAATACCTTCCCACAAAATTTACAACAGTCATCGTCACAATTTCTTCCATCGTCTTTTTATCGTTATGATATACAACCACAGCTGCCATACATACACGAAAATATTCCAACTGACCCACCCCAATCATTAGCACCAAACGTCTCGCAAGACTTCACACCGATAGTCTTCGAGGAGGCTCCAATGACGCAAGATGAATTGTTTGATGAAAGCATGATGATCCAAGATCAATTAGGATCGGAATCATTTTTGCAGTCACCGTTATCGCCACATTTCTTCCAGTCACTGATGAACGAAGTAGGACAACTACCACCAACTGATAGAGCATGCCCAAGTACGATGCCTCAAATGCATCTACCTCCAGATCGAGTGGTAGTTGAAATGGCTAGGTTAAGCAATCAGGTCCAAGACTTGTCAAGACAAGTACAATGGCTGACAGAAAGAAATAACTGGTTGGAAGACATGCTAAGACAATTAGCTGCTCGGATGGAATTGACTCTACCACTTCCACCACTTTTTAGTTCTGAGTCTGAATTTGATTAATTTCCATTTTATCTTTGAACTCCTAAGACGAGAACAACCTTATGCCTAGTTCTCAAAAGGTGATTGAAGTAGGAATGCTTTAATCTAGTCTATAGTTTTAGAGCCTCATTCTTATGATTTGCTTGAAACTACTTACATGATACCTTAATTGCTTTTATTTATTCTTTTCCGATCTTTTAAACGTATCTGTCACTTATGTGTTAACACTTAACATGCTATACTTGTTCTACATGTACCCGTACGATTTATCAATATTAAACATACCTTACATACCTCAAGTGTATAAAAAATTTTCGTTTAAGTGTTAAATTTTTTTTTATTTGTATGGTAATAAAAAAAATGGTGAAACCGGCCGTCCCTGGGATCGAACTCGGGTCTAGGCCACACCCTTTCGCGCGCCTAGCCAACCGAGCTAGGTGCCTAGTTTGTGAAATTTCCGTTTTGGGTTAAATATAAGCATATGTACAATAACTCCCTTACTTCTTACTAAAAGACACCTACTTATCCTCCTTATGTTGTTAATAATTGTTTTATTGTCCCATTAATTATGTGCCATTCTTGACATGTTTATACTTGTTTGTTTAATCTTCAAACAAATACAGTTTGCTTAATATATTGATACTGAATGCATAAAATTACAAACACATGTACTCTTGGTACAGTAAACTTACATTGTTAATGACAATCCATGCTTAGTTTATAAATGCACACTATTAGTTTGATTTATGTGAAACAAAATTTCATTTTGCTTGAATGAAATACCTACGACTAATTTTTTTTTGTATACAAAACAAACGATGCTATCATTACGAATCTGAAATACGTTTTGATTCAACTAATGTTGTGCAATATTGATGCTTGTTTGATTTAAACAATACCTCAATCTTATTTGTTTTCCTCACCTAACTAGAAGTGCTATGTGGACCATGCAACGAAACGCGTAATTTTGGGTGCACACTTAATTACGGGATTCGATGCATGAGAATCATAGTAAGCCTTGTTAAGTAAGGTGGCATATAAAAACATTATGTGGTTATGTGATTATCCGTTATTTGCTCATTTGTACACACGATTGTTTGCATAATGTTTACATTACAAATCCAGCATAACATAGTGCCATGCAAAATAATTTCTATACAATGATAATTTCCTCAAAATTATCAGCACCAAACAATGACTTGCTTATATTGTTAATCATTACAATTTCATTCTATGATCTCTTTCGAATAAATTTCGGGACGAAATTTTCTTAACGGGGGGAGAATGTGACAACCCTCAAAATTACAGGTACTGTAATTAATTTTAATTACATACTTAATGACTGTGCTTGATTACAACTGACAGTTTAAACTGCTCTATGATTTTTTTTATATCGTACATACACATGCATCATATTTTATACAGTCACTCCATTTATTACACACAAGCTTGAGTAATAAACTTGATGCACAAAACACAGTTAACACACTGAACGGATAACTTAGAAACATGTTGACAATGCCAACACATAGCCAAACAATAGGTTGAGGGACCTATTTGACATTCTTTGAAACTTGCTAGAAAACATCGAGGACTAAAACCGTCGTTATTTGAAAGTATAAAGTTTAGGGACTAAATTGTTATTTTTGAAACTATATAAATACAAGGGTTAAAGTGCAATTACTTCAAACTATAAGTTTTGGGTTCTTTTTGTAAGTTTTGGAAACTTATTTTATAAAGAAATAAATATATAGTTTTGAAATAAAAGTTCAAGGTTCATTTGGTCATTCTTTCAAACATAAACTCTAGGGACTAAAGTTGGCTTTCTTAAACTCATTTTAACTAAAGATCCTAACCTGGTTAACTTTCATATAAGGATTTCTTCTTTAAAGCTTAACTCAGTTAACTCTTTTAACTAAAATAGGTTAACTAAGTTAGTTCCTATATAATAAATCCTTCTTTAAACACTAACCTAGTCAGTCAAACTAACTAACTATTACAGGGACCATTTGTGACATTTTCAAAAACTTTAGGGACTGTTTTGTACTTTATTAAACTACAGGGACCAAAGTGTAAATTGCCAAAAATGGGTCAAAAAGGGGTCAAACCCTTTGAACCGGCGTGTGCGAGGATCGAACTCGGGACCTTAGCGTTAATAAGTGAACTCGTAACCACTCGGCCGGGCATGCCACATCCGGTTTATATCTGAATCACTTAGTATATATACACACATTAACAACAGATCTGATATATATAATCAGATCTGTATGTACGGGAATTCGAACAAAAACAACAAAAAAATCGATCTTGTCCACTTGTTATTGTTTATACGATCTGGAAAACATAACCACTATATTACCAACTCCATTTAATCATTTAGCCGACACATTTCAGTGCTATTACAATAATAACCGGACCTTTTTATATAAAAATCAAAACTTTTCGGTTCCACTATGTTATGTCGGATCTGGGAACGAATTAATGGATTATATAAACTCCCTGGACTTTCACGAACCTCTCACACCTTTCAAATTACACTAATACCTCGAAAATACTCGTCTGACCGGTTCTGCATATCTCGCCGGAAACCAGTCGCCGGAGATCATTCGGTACGCACATCCGATCGATACCGGATCAGTTTTTCTTGTTCAATCGGTATGTTCACCCTTATATTATGTTCCTGCTAATTTAATTTGAATATGATCCAGTATAAACCGAGAATTAAGCATGTTGACTTCTGTTGACCGATTTGGGGAAGAAGATGATGAATAGTGTTATTGTTTATTTTATTAAAACTGTTATTCTTTAAAAATTCGTAACAATTCTGATATAATTAGTTAAAGTCCGAAAATTTTTAACATGTATACTTTAATTACTGATTCAATAATTAAAAATATTATGTTAGTCAAAATGTTTATAAAATTATTTTTATAAATTAAAAATAGTTTAATCTTTACAAAATTATAATAATTCGAATTTAGTGAATTAATTATTGAAATTTTTATAGTAATTATTTTACATGTTGGACTTTACAAAAATAATATTATTACTGATATTTTATATAAATTTGATATTTATATAAATAAATCAGTGTTTATACTTATTTATATAGTTTAATTTAATATAATTAAATTATATAACTATATAATTTTAATCCAAAATTATTTTTATGACAAAATAAACATTATTCTGAGTTTATATAAATTTAGAATCTGAATTTTTATTATATTTAATTATTTAGATGATTAAATTAAATAAACTTATTTATGGTTATTTTAATCATTTAAAATGATTCCAAGGCCATAATAATTATTTTAAATCTGTAATACTAAAGTTCAATAATTAAAAATGTTATTTTTAATTATTCAGATTTAATATAATTATTCTGATAATTAATCATATAATTATCATATGTATTCTTTTAAACGAAATATTTATTTTTCAAATAGTAAATATTTCAACCATATAAATTAATTTATAATTTTTATAAATTAATTATATCACTTGTACAAAATTTTGCCAATAATCATTATATTTAATTATGTTATTATACTAGTTAAATATATTTGGTTTATTATTACAAATGTTTATATTAAATCATTTGTACAATTTGTGTAATTTTATTATTTATGATAAATATATATTTTTCATAAATAATTCCATTACCTCATATTCACTTTCCGAGTTCTCTATTAGGTTATCCTAACCACATAAGTACCATTTAAACAAAACACTACCGAATCCTATAGATTTAGGATTTCCAATTATCCATTATTGTTGATACCTATCCCATATTGTTGCATGTTCAATCAATTAGAGTGACGTGGAATCTTATTTCCAAGAACTCTCACATTTGCATACTCGTTAGGACTTACTCGTAATCAAGGTGAGTTCATGTCCCCCTTTTCTCTTAACTGTTTTCAGTTTTATACTTCGGGGGTGGAATACATGTTACAACTATTACATACATTTTTTTATGCACAACACTTAAGACCATTAATCCTCGTCGTAGGACCGAGGGACATGAGTGATAGATTAGATCTATTTGGGTGTAGCAAGCCCACACCCATGAGGCCGGGGCGGCCCATAGAGGTGACTATGTCTTCCAGCCGGAAGCCCGGTACAAATATGCTAGGTTTGAGTTTTCCTGCACCTTATCACACTTACCTTTGGCTTTGCAAACCATTGGTGATCTCTTTATTTCCTTATTGCTACATACCAGGGACTTTCATACACTGTTTACAAAGGATTATACATACATCGTTACAAAGGGACATTTATACACACAAGACATATTTTAAAGGCTTATACACACAGACTTACACATGAACTCGCTCAACAATTTTTGTTGATTTTTCCAACTTACATGTATTTCAGGGAACTAGCAGGATCTGGCAGGGTATGCATGTGTCTAGCTGCGTTGGATAAATAGATGTCATCCAAAGTTGTGAAGTTTGAGAAGTGTAACCTATTCCTGGACGGGTTACATATCTCTAAACCTCGTCTTATTTAAAGTCTTTTGGTGTCCTATGAAAATGTTTTAAATAATTTGTGGTTTGTAACTTATTTCAAATGTCGATGTTTCTAAACAATGATATTGTGGTATTTTCTCACTATTTTTAATGGATGAACATCTCGTATTTTCATCATATAGCATTGTTGTGATTGTTGCTATGGTATTAAGAAGTCACACCAAATAAACCCACGCTTCCGCAAAGCCAGGGTGTGACAGCACATGTGTTTCACCCCAAAACAGTTTGGAAAACAGTAAAAGAGGGGTCTATGTACTCACTTGAGAATGCTCAGTAGTCCTTGAGTGACAACCAAACAATGCTAGAGATCACGGATATCAAACGGCACCTAATATAGGTAACTATGTTAATAAACCGGACCTAAATCGGAGGATTTAGATAGAATGAGGGTTTGTAAACCAAACGAGTATAGAGACTCGTGTCATATGGTTTAACAAAGCCTACATACTAAATGAAACCTTAATCTAAGTGCTTTCGACCCATTACGACCCGTTTAGGTAGCTTATGCTACTTTAACGCGTCGTTCGCGTGAAACGCGTTCGGACCGTCTAACTAGTCCTATGACAAGTGTTATATGCCTAAACATGTTACATAATCAGTTATGTGACAAAAGTTTAGGTTACATATGCTTAATTACCAATTATACATGAAAAGGGTATTCTGGTAATTTACCTAAGGCATATAAACTACCTATCATACAACTATTCAAACGAAGCGACCATAGGGTATAACCTCGGAAGGTTATTCCCTACCTACTATGGTCACCTAATGTATTTGGTCGGATCCTAATGATCGACCAAATGGGTCGGGTTCGAAGGTATAAGCGATTTATTAGATCGCTTACCCTACGACCCTAGACAACGTGGTAATCAGTAGGCATAGTCCCAAAGGACTATAACCAACGTGATTACACTCACGTTACGAAGTTCAAACGAACTTCGCATTGACCATAACTGGTCAACGCAGAAAGTCAAACAAAGTTTGACTTTCAGACTTTCAGACTCGAAAAACAATAAAAGAACGAAAGAATACTTACGAAGGGTCCCCGAATGCTAACCTCGATCCAAGTAGCTCAGGTATGAAACAATGGTTTCAACTTAGAGCTTCTAAGATCAAGATTCTAGTGGGTTTAGAAGTTGAGGATGGATGGGTATTTATAGCAAAAGGACCACCGTTAGGATCGTTTCATGGAAACCGTGCCTAGATCTCACCCGTACACTTGTCGGAATGTTATGGTGACTAAATTGGCCACTCACCATAGGGTATCAACATGTGGCAAGGGATTAAGGAGTGGATAACAGCTGCAAACAGGCTGTTTGTAGCTGTTAATACATCGAATCTGGTCCCGAAAGTGCAAAACTGAGGTTTCTGTCCAGATAAGGCACTCGCGTAGCGCGACTGCATAGGCCCTTAGGGCTCGCGATACGCCACTGCCCCCCTGTTTCAGAAATGTTTCAAAACTGACAGAAATGGTCCCTGCAGCCCGTTTAAGCTATTTTTGATGCGTTTGAACCCCGTTAACCTCATTTCAAGGCTCTAAAATGAAGTTAAAGTATAGGGAACTCAAAACATGCTCAAAAATATGCCGGATGTTGGTTCGTTTGGTCGTACGAACGCGATGTTCGCTTAATTACGACGGAATGCGCATAAGCGCGAAAAACGATCCAAATGACGAAACGAATGGATTTTTCTTATGCCAAACACTAAAATAAAATATTTTAGTGCTTACATAAATTTTTGGATGTCCGGATGTATTCAGAACGTAAGTTATGCGCGAAAATGCAAACTTGTGCACTTTTTGACGCTTTAGTCCCTGAATGACACAAAAGTTTATTTTAGCATACCGAACACCTCAAAGCCTATTTCTAAGATATGTAAAGGATATTTATGGTATGTTTAACGTATGGTCATGTTCCGGAATGTTTGTTACAGTTCAAATTGGCATACTTTCACAGTTTGTCAAATTTAGTCCCTGTAAGCGATTTAACTTGATTTTGCCATACCAAAGCCTTCAAAACTTATTTCTAAGTTAAGTAAAGGTTATTTAAGATATGTTAAGCCTATTTCACTATTCCGGAGTGTTCGTTGCATTAAACTGGTTATATTTACGCATCAGTGCGTGTATAACCTTCCAGAAAGCGATTTAGAGCTTGAAATCGAACAAGAGTTGATATGTGCAAACGATACACATATTTTTACAAATCCCAAGTATGAAATACAATATTTCATTGGTTTGGCATTTGTTTGATGGTTGAAGTGACACAGGTGTCACATATGCTCACCTTTACATTATATGTATTGACTTTATTTTAACGTATGTGACAGGTGCTTAGGTTGTCTCTGTGCTTAACTTGCTGGTGATGAAATTGAGGCTAGGGAAGGAGTCCTAGAAACCAACAAATAATTTAGCTATGTTTAAATCTGAGTTGTCGGAACAGAATACTTGTCTTGATGTTTGTCTGTAATAATTATTTAACTATTTGAGATACGGTATGGGACGTATTGCTTTAATTGAATGGTAATGATAGTTGTTATGGAAACTTCTGGACAATCTGTTTCGCTCAGTGCCACGCCCCGATGATTCCGCCATCGGTTGGGGTGTGACATGTGCCTACTTGTTACTTTCATGCTTTCCTGTTTTCACATCATATACCTGCTATGTTTGTTAGTACATTATAGTACATGATTTCATTACATTTCATGCTATGTATGCCCATTGTGTGCGTATTTAGTACATCGTTTTACATTACATTTCATGCTATGTATGCCCATTGTGTGCATTACTTAGTACATTGTTTACTTTACATTTCTGCTATGTATGTTAACTGATAGCATGCTAGCACATTGATTTACAAGACTTCTCTACTTTGTATGTTAACTTAGCATACTTAGTACAATGTTTTCATATGACATGTACACAATTGCTATAACATTTGGTTTGCACAAACGAGACTTATATACGTTCATTAACATTAGCTACGCCGCTCGGTAGTAAGTACTGGTACCATAGGACTTGACAAATCCCATTCCTGACATCTCGGGTTTCTTTGGATGTAAGGAATGACTGAATCCGAAAACATTTCTTTTGGTAACCTTGACTAAAAGGGTTATCCGACTGTCTCAAGGCTTGAATGTATGCGTTAACTTACCACATAAATGTTTGTATCAATGTAACATGCATTACTTTGCAAAACATAACTTTTTGATATATTCAAAATACTTTGTTTTATACATTTCTACATTTGGATTATGTGACAATACTTTACTTACAAGACATAACATTTGTTACACATTACTTGACTACATTTGGACTTTTACACATTTGACATGGTTTATACAAGGACTTTTGACTATTGGTTTAGACATAGACTTTATACATTGGTGGTTTGTTTAAGTGACTTAAGTAACGAGATGTGAGTAATATGATACAAGCATGGTGGATACGCCGCTGGTACTTCCTATATATAAGTGTTTGTATTATATTACATATCATAGTGTTATTTAAATCATTCAATTTGGACTTATACATTTTACACAAGTAACACGATTTTCACAAGACTTTGGTTTACAAACAATTTACTTTATACAAGTCATTTTACTTGGTTATACATTTAACCATACATTATTCTTTTATTTATACATATCATTTGATCTTATCGCTTTTTAAATGATTTACAAAACAAAACAATTTACAAGGTTCATGACTGACTTTTGCTAAACAACTTTTTCTAAACTTATAAGTCATGAATCCTATTTTCACAAACCCATGTATCTCACAGGCATTTTTATGCTGACGTACCTATTTTCACATGTGTTTTCAGGAGCTTTTGCGTAGGATGATGATCGTGACACTAGGGCGGACCTGTGCCTTAGAGACTTAAAATGAAGATAGACTTAGTTTAATTATGTTATAAACTCTTTGATTCCTGTTTAAAACAATGTAACTCTTATGTTGATAAATAAAATACAACTTTGTATGCCATGGTTATGAAACAATTAATTCTGTTACAACACTCCCCGACGTTTTCCGCCACGTTTTGTATGTTATACGTGGTCGGGGTGTGACAATAATCAACCATCAAGTAGCATAACAACACTAAACAACATGATTTCTTATGATTTTTAAGCTTATGTTCATGTTTCATGTTCTTGATTCATAGTGTTCTTCAAGATTAACAACTTGTATCATTCTTTAACCACCAAAACAAGATGTAAAATAGAGTGTAGGATGATCTTACTACTAGCTCAAGGCTAGGGATGAACACAAGAAGGTGAAGATGATAAATGAGGTGGTTTAAAGCACTAGAGAGAGTTCCTTCAAGCTTCAAGGCCACCAAGCTTCCTTATACACCTTCTTACACCTTTGGATATGTATAAAATGGATGGAAGAAGATTGGATGATGGTGGTGGTGCTTGGTAGGTTCACGGCCGTAGGTGGGAGGAGAGGGGAAGAGAAGTTCAAGTGTTTGTTTGAAATGAGAATGATGAGCTTTGATCTTGGAGGTTAAACTTATAATACACCATCACTTGTTTATCTAAGGGGTAATATGTTTAGTAAAGGTATGACATGATCCAATTTAATACACAAATAAAATCTTTGTGTGGGGCCCTTATTGGCCGTGAACTAGGTGGGGGGGGGGGGGGTCTTAGGCTAGCTTGTAACCATTAGTTAGTTAATATGGTTGAAATTCAAGTATTTAGTTAGGTTGGTTAGTTACTAGATGTTATATAGTGTGTTATGATGTTCGGGGACCATAACTAGCTTGGTAATGTTAAAACAATGCTTCTAGTGAAAATTTGATGTTTCGGGTAGTGTCCGGTTGTTCGGTTGGTTACCGGTTCGTTAAGGTGCTAAACTACGCAGTTTAGTGTGCTTTATGTTACCTTTTGTGACAGTTTTGATTCCCGATACTTAGGAAAGTATTCTGGACCATTTAACCATATTTCTGCATGATATTAGAGTGTTTAAATGCTGAATTTTGCTGATTTCTGCAGAATTTTGCAGTTTATGTGAGTTTTAGGCACTTTCCGGCACTTAAACTATCTCTAGGAAGGCAGTTTTGTGATCCTTACTTTCCTACACACTATACTAGTGTAACTCTTGGTTTCTGGCTCATTCTGTGTCTCAATACAATGTCTGTCTATGTACTGAATTCCGTCAGCATATTTCTGGTTTATCTGATAACTGTGCTAACTGGGTTTCGTGCATCATTTGAATCAACAAAGTTTGCATGCAAGAATGGTGTGTCATTTGCAATATATGATGCACATGTATGTATGATAACAATAATCAGAAAACAATTCAAGTCATTAATTGTAAATCAGCACAGTCATTAAACATTAATCATTGTCTAATAATTGTACAAATGCATGCAAATTTGACAGTTGTCACATTTTAACCTCTGATTTTACTTGTCTCAACCTTGTTTTTAAGCCCAACTAACCATAGATGTGATTATGAGCATAAGGACATGGGTTTGAGATAAGATAACTCAAGTTCAACTAAGTTTAACAAAGTTTTGATGAAAACAGAAAGTAACAGTCCACTTTGGAGCCTTTTTGGTGACATTCCAGGCCTTGGTTTTCCATGAAAAACATGTGGAAATGTTCCTAAGTTCAATCCAAGTGAGTAGGAAAAAGAATCAATGAAAAAGACCAAGAAATGAAGAAGTTATGCTTGTTTTAGCAACTTGTGTTGAATCTGTCTTGCAACTGACTTTCCAGCCGAAAATGAGAGTGATTTGAGAGTAATTTAGTGAGTTTGTAAAGTGTATGAAGTGTGGAAGAGGCTTGGGATTTATATGGAAGTGTTTGGGTGGTTTTTTGGTGAGAATTAAATGCAAGAAACACAAGTTTAATACAAGAAAACACAACAAAAACGACCCAATCAGCGAGCTGATCAGATCTGATCCCGGATTTGAGCCGTCGCGGGGCGCGACTCGCCCAGCTTGTGTCGTCGCAGGCCGCGAGCCCGTGTGGCTTCGATTTTTGTTGATTATTTGACAATTAGGCCCTTGAACTTATATATATATATATATATATATATTATGCTTTAAGTAGATTTAAGGTTATTTCAAGTATAAGAACCATTCTTAAAGACATGTAAGGTAAGTAAATCATGAAAATAAGTATAAATGAGTATAGGTTAGTATGATTGTCCGGAAGACGTGTCGAAAATTTGGCATAAATTGAGCACACAGATCGCGTGTTTGCAAGTTTAACACATTTTGCACAATTTGTGAACAGAGTATCATATGTTTAACCAATCCAAAGGTAAAAAGATGTATAACATGTATTTTTAACGAAAATATGAATTTCATTATGATCCAAGTTTCGAATTTTGCAACGATTATAATGAAACGACGATTACAAAGGATACAAAGTTTCAAAAAATAGAATTACAAGCGACGCTTTCTAATAATGGAAAGTATGAAAACGCAGGGCGTTTCACGTTTTTTGTCAATCAACCCACAAAAATCTCATTCCTCAACCGATCAAAAAGCAGAAATTTTTACCAAAAGAAGCTGTTTCTTGAACTGAAAATCGGTCGGGTAAAATTCATCAAAACACAAAAAGTATGTATAACTTGTGTGTGTATGGACACACACATATAGATACAGATTTCAAAAGGGTATTTAGAAATATAAAGATCGGAGAGTTTAACCAGTAAACACAGCACAATTAGTTCACCGGATAATATTAACAATAAACACTTACCGAATGTTTTGGTTTACTTGATCATCAAAGGGTTTTTAGATCTGTGAATTAGAGAAAGTGAGAGAGTGGTTGAAGTATTAAAAGTGAGATTTGTGAAGGGGTGATTAGAGTGGTTGAAGAAGATACAGTTGCAGGTTTTTGTTTAAAAATATATAATTTTTTTTTTATTTTGGTCCAAAACTTGAACCTATTTACACAAATAATCCCTTTGATAAAAGCTTTAAATAAAATAAAAATGAAATGACCATTTTGCCCCTAAGAAAAATGACAAAATAACAGGATTTTATAAAATAAATATGACCTGATTTCACTTTTGGACCAAAATGGCAATAAAACTGAAACCACAGGGTCCCAGATGCAAAATGTTTGAGTTTTGGACTAAAGTGACAAAAGTGACCAAACCTTAGGGACCAAAATGGCAGTTTACTCAAAATAATGAGAGAGGAGGAGATTTTTTACAAAAAGTGTAGAGTGTAGTGAGGGTTAGGGTAAAAATGAGAGGCTTATATAGGGTTTAAAAATAAATTAATTGATTTTTTATAAGTATAGTCGTTGCAACGGCATTATATGCAAACGGTCATATTGTTTCTTCTTCGGGGATTACTTACCGATGGCACCGGTTTGAGCTCGCGGGGGGGGGGGGGGGGGGGGGGTTCATGGTACCCAATTTATATATTATATAAATATTTAGGCAAAATAATTGGAAGGGGGGCGATCCTTTGTAATTTTTAAATTTTTTAACGAAAAACCGAATATTTTATACTTTAACCGAAACATTGGGGGGGGGGGGGGGGGGAGTGCACCCCCGGGTATCAACTAAGCTACGCCCCTAGGGCGGTGTTCCCGATCGGGGACTCGCTCCACCCCAGCTCCCCGATCAACATGGGCCCACACCCCACTGTCTTCCTTCGAGAATTGAGGAGAGAATTTAGCACGCTACATCGATGTTATATAGATAAAGGGTTTGCAATCAACGATATAAATCGGATGGTCATCGTTTATTTTGTTTGATTGGTCATGAACAACTTTAGTAAATTATAGTATTTCTCAAACACGTTTGTTGAAAGAAATCAATACGCAGGTGCATAATGCTAAACCTTGGTAAATCAACAATTGTGAGGCCTCATAAATCATAATGGTTCAACATAATGTTACCAAACAGTCCCTTAGTCTTGTTAAGCTTGTTATACCATTTGTGTTACTGAACTTGTTAAATTTAATTTTGCTAAAGTGGTGGTGTCATATAAATTGCCTAGTAAATGACACGTAGGGGTGAGCAAAGAAAATAATAACCGACAAAATCGACCCAATTTAAGCGAACCGTAATTGATGGTTTGGTTTTGAGTTTTGAGATAACCGAAACCGAACTGTACGATGCACTCAACTCTAGTGACACGTTAAGTTAGATATGTCCCAAACGGATTCAATGAGTATTGTAAGTGTGTTGTGAACTACCGCCACATGAAAAGGACACAAGAAAACAAGACAAAACTCATTAGGAGGATGAGAAAGATACATAAATGTATGTTTGTAAGTGGATAATCTAGCTGTATTTTATTAGAGATATGTAAACGATAAATATGAAAAATAGAAAAAAAGTTTGTTAGATAGAGAGATTAAGAAAAGTGGTTAATTTTGAAATTTAAATTTGGAGTGGAGTCTTCATGGCAAAGTAATCAATCACACTTTATTTTACTTTACTTGCTCCTTATCATGAACACGACACATTCATTCTTCCCCCTTTTCGTGTGTGTGTCTGTGTCTTTATCATCTTGGCTTTTTAAGAGACCAATGCCTTCCTTTTAAAACTACCACTTCCCCCCCTAACCCTCCCTCCCTCCTCTACAATCTACATCTCTCTTCTACTACTACTACTACCATGGTCATGGCCAAAGGAGCTTCCTGTTCCTTCTTCTTCTTCTCCCTCCTCTTTTTATGCAACGCAGCAGGTAACTTACTCTTACATTTCTCATATTATTTATTTATTGTTTTAGCCTATTAAGTTAGAGAATGTTATTAATATACACACAATCTTCCTATCCTCGGGATTTATTTACCCTTGGGTTTTGCAGTTACAAGTTCAGGCATTCCTCTTCCTCGTGCCAAAGGTTTTTGCGAGAAAAAACAGTTATTCCCTTGTATTCACCACCGAGCACTGACAGAACATGACTCTGTTAACCCAACGACGACAGCCTTACCCCCACCTCCAATAACAAATCCTCCCATTAGTACTGCACCAGCTGTCGTCACGGTGCCAGGTGCCAATCCTGCCACCAACCCTGTAAACCCTCCACCTGTCAGCAACCCTGTAATCCCTCCACCTGTCAGCAACCCGCCACCTGCCACCAACCCTGTAAACCCACCAGTGCCGGTCACAGGAGGAAATGGCCGGTGGTGCATAGCAAAGAATGGAGCATCACAGGCAGCATTACAGTCGGCCCTTGATTACGCGTGTGGGGTTGGGGGCGCTGATTGCGCCACCATTCAGCAGGGTTCCAGTTGTTATGAACCAGCCACCCTTGAGAATCACGCTTCATATGCTTTTAACAGTTATTACCAAAAGAACCCCGCCCCAACAAGCTGTGATTTTGGAGGTGCTGCTCTTGTAACCACCACCAATCCAAGTAACACTTCCTTCCTTCCTGTTTGGTGACTTTTGACTCTTTTTTTTTATATATATTTGACCTGCTTGCTTTGCTTGAGAACGCAATGAGTCAAATTAGCTGTGTCCTTTAATTGCAACTTTATCTGGTTCAAATACAGGCACAGGCTCTTGTGTGTACCCATCATCATCGTCGTCATCGTCACCACCACCTACAACACAAGCACCGGTTAATACTACGACATCTTTGCCTACTGCACCACCTACAACACAAGCACCAGTTAATACTACGACATCTTTGCCTACTGCACCACCTACAACATCATCTTCTGGGGCAGGGTAATGTTTGTTTGGAAAGATGAGCATTTTGGTAATTAAGTTATATATATATTCTTGACTTGAGCTTGTTGTTAATACATCCTTGTGTGGACAGGACACAATATCCACCACCACCACCAGGGTTTAGCTTAGGAAACCCTGATCCGACAGGACTAGGAGCTTATGGTGCAAGCCCTCCCTTGATGAGCACGGCAGCATCTGTATCTAATAATCTGCGGCCCTTCATTGTTTCCCTTGTAACTGCAGTAGCATCCATCATCATGTTTGGTTTGTAGAGGAGTTGCTTTGGTTCTTCCTTCAGTCAGCAAAACTGTTAAAGCTGCCGAATATATAGGGTAATTTTAGTCATTAGTTATATGAGCATGCAGCAGGCGGTATGATGGGTTTGGTTGTATAATACAGAGGTTTTTGTAATATGTTTTTAGTAATTTAGGTTAATGTGGGTAAACAAGTATATTGAGCAAGGGACATGAAACTCAATTTCTTTACAACTATGACTCTACTTTTCATATATAATTAAAGTATAGTTTCAGTCTCCTCTCATCGGGTGTACACTAAGTTCTAATTTAAGGGTCCATGTTACTATTCACACAGAGCATGTGAAATCCCATAGAGGGCATTGTGTAAAATTTCCAACCCGTTTAGTATATTTTCTTTTAGCTGACTTTCCGATTGATGCAGAAGACAATTATTTCATGTTAATGGGTTTTTGAAAATAATTATATGAGTAAACTACAGTTTCAGTCGCTGTGCTTTACACTCAATCACAGCTCATTTGAAAAAATTCAACACTCCGGTCCCCTGTGGTTGTCAATTGCTCTCAATCAAGTCCCTGGTCCAAACTTGTGTTAGTTGACTTGGGCATTTATGTCCTTTTACTTTGAAAACGAAAGGCAATATGGTAATTTTGTATCTTATAAACCCTTATAACAAATATCATCCCCTGAAAGCTTCAGTTTGCACCTTTCAATCCTTCCATCTTCCACCAAAACCCCCACCATAGCCACCTTCAACCAACACCTCCACCAAGGCCACCTTCAACCACCAACATCATTATCACCGGACCACCTCTACAACCTGCAACTAACCACCGCTAACGACCTCCGGCACCATAAACCTCCACCACCTACAATGATTTGTACTTCTGTTGATGTTCTGCATCTATACTTTTGTAAACATGAATTGCAGCAAACCCAAAAACATTTATCCATAATATTAAATGTTTCTCTTGATTTGTTCTTGGAACATATGATCTGTGCTTCTTTTTTGTCCCCAACTATTGCTCATTCAAACATAATAAGCAATTCGGTTCTTGAAATTCATTGAATGAATATTGTATTGTTCTCTTCATCTTCTTCATCATATCATCTTCATCTCCGTATCATGTTCATCTCATCTTCATATCATCAAATTTAAGATGGAGAAATGAGTAAAAGGCATCACAAAATCAATTGAAAGTGAATTAAGGCTGATAAGGGTTTTGGATGTCGAGTGGGTTATAAGTACAGATTCGCACCAACACACACAAAACTGGAATGAATCGCCAGGATTCGTGCAAAGATGAACAAAATCCGATTGAGTTTTTTATTAATGTTAGCGAGATATAGGTTGCCAAAAACACGTTTTATTTCCAGTATGATGTTGAAGATTAATTCGTGAACATTTGGAAATAAGGTGAGCAGATTTGGTTTATTCTTGGATGTCACCGGAATATCCGGGGTGACGCTGGAGTTTCCAAATCGGAGAACTGACAGGAAAGCTTGGGCGGCTTTTTAGCTTAAATATGTTTGGGGTCTTGGTCATACTAGATGTTTCGATTTGCATTTTCGGTCCTAAAGGGCATTAGGGTCTTTTCACCCAACGTTTTTTTTTTTTTATCAAGATATATGAACGATTTCATTCCACACGAAAAAGGGCAATTACAAAGCAATGGCAGGTAGTCGGGCAACAAGTTGCGCCGCCACCCCCTTTTGAATAGAAAAACCAATTCTACTAAATACAAAGTTTGAAACCTTTAGCGATGAAGAATTACTATTAACGACTTTTTGAACCCGATTCAAGAGTCGCACAGCGTCAGGAGCGAGACCACCAAAGGTATCAAACGCAAACGGGACAAACACATGTTGATTCTCCCGGCAGGCTTTCTCATGTTTTGCCACTTTGCTCGCCTCTGCCTTGAGCACCGCTTGACCTACGACAAAACCCTTTTCCTTGAGCCCGACAAGGGGGGAGACTCCAGTTAGATCTACACAAGCGTGTTTCCCCCCTTCCCATCCAAACACAAGGATGTCCGCCGGGCGTAAAGTGGACCTCCCCTCTAAGGGGTCAGTCAGGAAATTTACTGGAGCCTCCTTTTTGGCAGAGATCCCGGCCCGCTTAAGAACATCACATAACACATCTCTCACCCAATCATGCCGATATTTAAACCCTGGTAGCTTTTTACAGTGGATCGCGTGCTCGCCAAAAGAATCCAAACACCCAACGTTCAACTAACGGTCGTTAGTGGGAGGGACTTGATTGAGAGCAATTGACAACCACAGACCGGAGTGTTGAATATTTTAAAATAACGGCTGAATTTGTGATTGGGTGTAAAGTATAAACCCCAAGGACTTAACCTGTACCTTACTCTAAAATTTATTAGTATGACCATAATTCCTTTTAATGACATGGTTATGAAGAAGACATAGCTGTCTACTCGGAAAATTTGATTTCCCCTGATTTCTTCTTTATTCCTTTCGACATGTAATAGTTTAGTATTTGAGCAAGAAGTATCCATCTAGACATTCTAACTAATTAAAACATCAAATTGCAAATATATATATGCACATACCCCTAATAAATAAATATCTGGTTATGTAACGTCTCACAATTTTGTTAGCTAAAAAAATAATGTCCTATTTCATCTATTTATATTCTATTTCTTGATTTAGAAAAGTCAACCATATTTTATCTCAAAATTTCGTTTTGTGATTCCTAAATCTTCGCTACTAGCTATTTAATATTTTTTTTATTCTACCGGTGTAATACACAGGTTTCGAACCTAGTGTCAAGTATGATAAAGATCAAATGAAAGTTGAGTTGTGGAGAAGTTTTTTGGTCATTTGATTTTGATAAAGATGTTTTACTCTTTGATGTAGTTTTTTTGGTTAATATTGTTTAAAAGGTAAAAGGGTAAAACTACCCCTTCCTTATTCTAGTAACTTTTTTTTTTAAAATCATACCTTTTATTTTTAGTTATAGTATGATCTTACTACATTTTTAAAAAAAATATATATTTGTTATTACATATATGTAGCCTGCTTGCTGTCCAACAGGGGCCCTGTGCAGTCCAAGACCAACGGTCATAACCAGCCCTGTGCAGTCCAAAACCAGCATATCTGAGCCTAACAACATTAGTACCGGTATCGGTACAATCGGAGCCATTACCAATATTTGTTGTGTTGTTTTGTTTTTTAGTTTCCAATCAGCGTAAAACATGTATCGATATCCTTTCGGGTATATCATGACTGTAATTTTGGGTTTTTCTCTTTCGTTTGTTATACGGAGTGCAATAGTACCAATATCGTGATGGGCCTAACCAATATTGACCAAACTCACGTTATAATTCCACTCGTTCTTCGTTATTTGAAGTGAAATGCATATTCAGATAGATAATAGATTTATTTTGATGGTGGGGGTGGGGGTGTTTAGATTGGAATGTTTTTAAGGTTCAAAAGGGTACGGGTGTTAAAAGAGACGGTTTCGAAACTATGGTGATTGTTGCCCATAAATCTTGACAACCAAATTCCTGAATACTAATTTAATGTCAGTAGATTGGGATCGACGTACCATAAAAAATATATAAAAAAACAAACATATGCATCAATAAATAAACAAGAATTTAGATCGAGTCTTGATCGAGGCAAAAACTTGTTCCATCAGCAATCACAGAAGCAACCAACCACCCAGAACGATTTGAGCAATACTACCACCCACTATAATCATTTTGTTTGCTAGTTGTTGCTGAGTTCTCCGGAACCCCCCAATCATTACCATTCTCCCACTCACCGGTAGGCCCCCAATCATTATTGTTGTTATTGTTGTTACCGTTATCATTCTCCCAGTCACCGGTAGGTTCCCAAGTTGACTCCTCCCCGCAATTGTAGGCCTCTCCCTCCTTGATCTCGTTCCAATTACCGCAGCTTGTCTGGTCCCCCCCACCATTCCAGTTGTAACTCTCAGATTCCGCTTCCGCAACTTCTTCCTTCTCCGGGAGAAAACAGCCGTTATAAGAATCGTTATCAACACAATGCCAAAGCAATTTGTTCCAGTGTTCATCCTGCCAAATTTCAACATCAGCTTCCAAATTTATATATATCATTGATTACAAATACAGATCCATACCTTGCATATAATATGTGGGTTTCCAATAGCAATCAGCAATGATCTGGCTCGAGTGATGGCAACATTAAACCTCCTCGGATTACTCAAAAATCCCAAGCAATGTCTCTTGTCGGTCTCATTATGCTTGATCGTTGAACGAACAGTTGATACTATAATCACCTCCCGCTCTTGGCCTTGAAAGGACTCCACAGTCCCAACTTTAATCTCCGACCCAACAAACGTCTCAAGTGCTTTGCTTATTTTAAGCACCTGTTGTCTGTATGGCGTTATCACCCCAATATCTTCATTCTTTATCCCCCTATCTTTCAAATTCATGATCACCTCCACCACCTCACTTGCCTCAATTCTATTAAACCATGATGGGTTATTCCCCTCTCTCTCATCCACACCTTGAACACCTAAAAAAAGAACCGGGAACTCCGGGTTCTTTATGTAATCCTTCCACGTTAACGGGTACAAGGTATCATCTTCTTTGCACGCGACTAACTCCCCTTTATAGAACAACTCCGAAGGAAGTGACAGTATGTGTTGGTGGCAACGATAATTTCTAACCAATTTCGTCACGTAGTTCTGATCACCATCTTTATAAAACTTTGATTCACAGAGTCTCTCCATGAACGATTTCCCTAAACCGTAACTTTCCGCATCTTTTGAAAAGATTACGGGACCTAACTGCACGGGATCTCCAGCAAGAACCACGACCGTATTCCGCCTGTAAAAATGAGATATCGGGATCATCGTTTCCGGCTCGGACGCCTGGGCTGCTTCGTCCAAGAAGATATGTGTGAAGTGGCCGGTTTTAAGACCTTCGGCATATAGAAGAGCAGCACTTGCGTATGTGGATACTATAATCCTATATCTTATAAGCTGTTCAAATATAGGACAACTAAAGACCATCTCTTCTTCATCTATACTACAGAAATCAAGAAACTCCGATTTGATCTCATCTATTGGACGAGCCGATGCATTGAGCCTAAGTATATCCTGTTTCCGAATATTAACAGCATTCTCACAAACGAGTCTTGCCAAGAGATGATCTGCTGCACTATTTGAAGGAGCACATACGAGAATTATGGAATTCCTTTGGTTTTTGTATAGCTGAAGAATGGCTTCAGCAAGGGTCACGGATTTACCGGTACCAGGTGGACCGTGAACAACATAAGGTGGGCCCCCTTTGCAACCGAGAATCATCTCAATCGAACTCAATTGCTCCTCATTAAGATTACAAGAAAACGGGACCAGTGGGCGGGTATCTATACATCTCTGATTTGAAGAAAATTCGGGGAACAAAAATTCTGCATCAAGCTTTCCAGAAGCTTCTAAAGCTTGGTACAACCTTCGCATCCCGAGTCGATTATATTCAAATTGTACGTCGTAGAGATCACCTTCAGAATGGTAACTGTGAACATCTTCATGGAATGATATGAGAACTTCTTCAGCCTCAACACGGAAGATATACCCCTGTAGATGATAGATACACTATTAATTAAGCTACTAACAATATGTAAAACACAACAGAGAAATGCATATATATTGCTTGTTTAACAAACCTTATACAGAGGGGGCACATTTTGTTCATTGTGGGATACAGACTTTGCAATAATGAGATCTCCCCTTACGATCGATGGTCTTCTCTCCGCAAGGCCCGGGACTTCAAGGGTAAGGAACATGCCTTTTCTCTTGAAAGTGACATTTTGCATATCATAAGTTCTCATGTCATCCTGAAAAACAAAACAAAAAATAATTATTGTTGTAGTGCAGGTCCTCCTATGTATAGTTAGTTCATAATCAAAGAAAGAATAGCTCACCTCGAGTTTAATTTCTTCCATAATAATCAAGGTTCGAAAGAAAGGGACATAATTCTTCATGGTTAAACCTTCGATCAGAGACTCAGGAGTCCCCTTACTTTCAATCACCTCCCTTATAGCCTGGGGAATTGGGTATTCTGGAAGCTTAAATTTGTATGCTCGACTATTACCCTTTGCAGGACGAGATCCCCTAATTACTTTGACGCCCACATTATTACGATTGGGGGAAAATATTCTGGGGATTAGTGGTTTGTTGTTTCTGGCAGGTCGGCTGTACGGCTTGTTACTAGTCAATGAGCGTGAGATCTTATCTTCCACCATAATAAAACCCATGCGTTCGATCCTATCATCATCAACATTAAAGTGCACAGCTGTTGTGTGCAGGCCTTTGACCTTGGCTTTGCATGATAACCAAATGGTCAATGTTTTACCAGGTACCAACATCCTGTCCTCCATGGCAAAAGACTCTACAAATGATTTGATGTATTCCTCATCCGAATCAGGTGAGGGAGGTTCCATCAAAGAGAGAGTAAAGGAGTCTTTGGGTTTAGAATCGTATATCTCGACCGACCATAATGTTACCGCATCAGTGGATGTGTTCTCAATGGTTATAGGGTTGTATATTGTTTCACCCACAACTACAAACTGTGGCTGCTTCCCTTCGACCAACGGAAATGGAACTGAAACAACAATTGGGCCCTCGTTCGCTGGATTGTAGTTGTATAACGATGCATCATTTGCAAAATCCACGTTGCCTATATCTCCAACGTCGCTAATCACTGACCGTGTTTCATCTTCGTAGTTGACTGAACCCATGGAGTCTGTCTGTTCAAATTCAAATAAATATTAGTAGCTACAAAGCTGTGTTGGGTTTAACAGTCAAAAATGTTGATTCATGCAGACAAACACATTTTAAGATCAACAATGCTCAGAAAATATTAGGATACCATCAATCAAGGATACAAATGGTCAGATTGTATTGAAAAAATACAATCATATGCCTGATCTTTTAATGTAACATCATAATTCAAAATCAATATAACACATGAATATATAAAAGAAAAAGATTATCGAATCCCCTATATAGATGGTCTCGGAAACAACAAAACAAAGCTGTAAATGAACTCGTTTTCTTACTGAGCGAAGCAATGTATACTCATAAAACCCTAAATAAACGAAGGAAAAAGAAAATACCTTTTGCGATTACCTGGATCGGTGGTTGATGAAATCCTCTTTTTTTTTTGAAGGGTGACTTTCGATATGTACTGACCATTGGTCACCGGGTTCCCGTCTAGGACGGTTACCCGTCAGCCCAGCTTTCGCAGACGCGATGTTCTATCGGGCCCCGGCTGCCGCTCTGACTGACCTTCGCCCGGAAACCATACTGCCCCCACACGAGAGACTCGCTGGGGTAACAGCTGGGTAAAACCGGGTTGCCCTCAAGACCGCACCATGCCTCGGTAGGATACGGTCTATCATTGGGACGTCCCCCCCCTAAGACCACGAGTGGGAGTCGAACCGGTGACCTCCCAAAGGAGGAACCGGCCCAACATACCCAATGGGAACCACTGGGCCACGGAAGGGGGATCTATGAAATCCTCTTTTTTGGTTTGCCGTTTAGTGACTCATGTCTGATTCGCAAATCGTAAAGTGAAATGGTATACTGTGATTAGGGTTCTTTACTCTACTCTGGAGGTTTAGCCAATTTCGGAAACGGCTTAAAATATAATCTCTACAAAACTAAAAAATCCTAAACATCCATGATTTTTTTATCACGCTTTTCGCGTTCCTTTTTTTTTTTTTTGTTTTTTTTTTTTTGGTAAATTACACTTTTGATCTTTTATTTTTTATCGTATTGCAATTCATATTCTTTAACTTCAATAGTTACACTCACAATCTTTAATTTATAAAACACAATACACTTTTCGTCCTTTAACCCTAAAATTTTAAGTTAAATATAGCATATGTGCCTTGCACATGAGGATAGATTAGTAATTTTATTAATTTATTTAAAATATTTAATAAACAAACAAACAGACCATCATTTGACATCCACTGTTGCACTAAGTGTTCCTTTGTGATATGGAGTCCCATCATTTGAGAGCTCAAGTGATAAAGAGAGAAGAAATCCAGGAAGGTTTTGCTCTTGGAACTGTCGAAGCTTGCCCTCTGCATCAGTTCGAACCTTTGTATCAGCTGATTGAACAGCTAACATGAATTGCGAAATCTCGACAGCCATTTTTTCCTACTAAAAAACACAATAAAACAAATCATTTTTTACATATTCAGCAAACATGTCTTGACACATAGTTCCAGACTCAAGGTCTATACAAAATCATTAAGGTTCCCAGTACTCGTAAGATAGTCGTTATGTTGGCAACAAGTAGAGAAAGCATCTAAAAAAACCTATCTTGCACTAAAGTTCTATCTGTTCATACCTATCACACCCCAATATTTCAACCACAGCCCGTTGGGCCCGTAGGGGAGTATCATGACGTAAGATTGATATCATTATAGTCAAACATACACAGAATAGCACAGCGGAAGTCTTGGAATATAAAATATTATTACAAACTCAATTGTCCGAAAATACCAAAGTAATAATTACAGACGACTTGTAATAATAATCCACAGGCAGATAAAAAATGTAAAAGGGAGAACATCAGACTAATAGGCTTATGCAAAGGAGTTGCAAATTACTCATCTAGCATTATTGAGCAGCTTCCAGCCTATTTACGTATTTGCACCTGTAACTTAGTCTTTTGAAAATACGTCAATTTTCACTGGTAAATACAATCAACAGACACATTTTGAAAACATTTTCAAAATTGATTTAGGTGCACAAGGCACGAAAAATCTTTTATAAGTTAGGACAAACTATATCTCATGTTATCAGTTTTACATAACTTGACAATACACACAGGGCCTGAAAACTATGCCGGTTCATGATTAACCGACACACCACTTATTTCCTTATTGGGAATACCCATATTGGGAAAACCTATATTGGGTTATAAAAACATTTTAATAAGCATTAGCATCTGTCAGGTGTATGCCTACACCCCGCGCTTAGGTCGTGGCCATTAGTAAATTAAATGAGCCGAGGATATCCAGGTCACGGTCACGTTAACCCCCCAATGTTTAAGTCAAGCAATACGAATTAAAACGGGTTATTTGAATTTCCCGACACATTGGTCTTCGAATCCCATACCCGACCATGCGTAAATATTTTACCATATCCCAAACCCGTATAGGGAAAATAGGTTAAGAGTATTTACCTGAGCTAACTCTCGTCTTATAATGCAAGATTTATAATAACTCAGTCGTATTCAATTAAGTAAGTGTAGGTAACAATTTACCGGAAGGATCAAGTCTGGAATGATGGTATAAATAACCAATTAGAATGCTAACGGTCTTATTTAAGTCGTAGACTTAGACCGACTAGCTTAAAGCATCAAAAACGGTACAATACGCTTGATTAAGCGATGACCGAAATAGAATGTAGTTTAAACCCAACAAGTACTAGGACTTGTATAATATGGGTAAACAAATAACATTCTGGAAATTGAGATAAAAATGATAAGGTTAAACCCGTTTCGGTAAACTTACGTAAACTAGTTACGTAAGTCTAACCGTACGCGTATAAGCGATAACGGGTAACCGGATGAGTCATGAACAAGTTCCATATGCCAATATACTTTAAACAAGTTACAATATCAGTAGGATATCAACTTGTATGCCTGTTAAGGTTTTAAAATCAAACTATGCCTCATAAGGGCGTTTTGGTCATTTAGCGCGTATAAAAGGAACTTGCGTATAATCTGATGTTACGACCATAAACATTCTGTGAAGACACTTTATTTATGATATAATATCAGTAGGTTATCAAACATATGTGTGTTTTATAGTTTAAGACCAAACTACGCACCGTAGGGGCATTTTGGTCATTTCACACATAGTTTAAGAGTTAATTTGGGAATCTGAGTTTATATCATGTACCTATGTAAAAACATTTTAAATAAGTTATAAAATCAGTAGGTAACAAGTCTTGGTTGGTTAATATGGTTTAAAACCATACTACGCGTCGAAAAGGCGTTAAAGTCGTTAAATGACGATATTTGCGATGTTTTAGCGATGTTTTATGAAAAATGATGTTATGACCAGGTTTATATGTTCAAGATATGCTATTTAGTATAACACATTAGTAGGTAAAAAGTTTTTTTTTATGAAAACCATGAGTAAAACCATTTTATGTGCCCAAAGGGCATTATCGTCATTTAAGAACGTAATACAAGAACTTGTGTATAAACTCAGTTTATAAACTGAATTGATATCCCAAATTACCCTAATTATGATATTACATCAGTAGGTAATGAGTTTAGTATAATAAATTATGTTTAAAAACGTTCTATGCGTTTAAAGGGCATTTTGGTCACTTTAAAACATAATTTACGATATAATACGAAAACTCGGTTTATGATCAGATTTGTAACATCAAAATATGTTAAACATGTTAACATATCAGTACCTAAGTCATTTGCAAGTTCATTGGTGTTTAAAACCTCATTTTTAATAAAAAGCGCAAAATAGTCAAAGTATGGCATATTAACGGAAACTTACATATAACTCAGATTACTATTACGAACGTGTAATATAACATCAGAGGGTTATGTTACATCATATTACGATCATAACGGAACCTTAAATCAGTAGCACACTAGTCTAATTTGGGTCATAATCGAAAGTCAAAGAAGAAGTTAAACTTCGCGACTTTCGGTTGCGAACCGACTCTAAAACTGGAATTGACGAGCCGAACATGTTTACACATTTTCTAATAATTATTACTAAGTTTTTTAAGTGTTAAAACGTATTTTAGAACACATCTAAACTTAGTTTATGAATATTTCAAAATCTGACCCGTTGACTTTTTAAAACATTAATATGTTGACTCGTCAATTGACCAAGCAAACGTGATTCTTAGGAGGTGCCCTTTTAAGGGATTAACACCTACCTAATTACGATCACGTAGCCATGTTCGTTGCGAACAATGGCTGGACCATTAAGTTCTAAACCGAAAGTCAAAGCATTTATCGAAAACGTTTGACTTTTGACTTTAAAAAGCCTATAAACGAAAATAGAAAAGAAGGGAACACTTACAAGTGATCCACTAATGAAAAACAACTCAAATGGAAGCTCCCAATAGCTGGGAATCTCCAGGAGATGAGAGGAGAGTGAAAGAAGAAGGTGCAAGTTCAAAAGAAAGAACATGGCACCTATTTATAGTAATTGGAGGATCGTTGTGATCATTCCAGGTGTTATGAGAGCTTAGGAGATGCATACAAGTGTCCCATAACATGTCTAAAACAAGCATTCAGCCCATGGTATTGTTTGTGAGGTGTATGGCAGCTTTAAGTGGTGAATAAGCAAAAATTTTGAGCTGGTGAGGGTATGGCTACCCGCGATGGAAAAGCCTTAGCCCTTCATGCCCCGCGCGGCCTCAAATAAGTTTCCAAAGTTGGCAGTTTTAGTCCCTATGCTCTAAAACTCAATATAACTTTCATAATTTGCACTTTTAACCCCTTAAGACCAATTTTAGGCATACCCGAGAGTATAACCGAACATCATAAGGCTCCTGGTTCGTTAAAAGGTCACACAGAGGTATAAATTAACATGTTAACGCTTTTAACCCTTCAATTAATAAACTTCCAATTAAAATTACAAACGGTATCGTTTGTCCAACAAGTGGCTCGTTTGAGAATACGAACACCGTAAAGGGTCACTCAGAGGCAAATTTTGTGCATGTTGACACTTTCAGTCCTTCCACATTCATAGTTTTCAATTTTGGCAAAAATAGTCCCTCCTAGCCAACTTTTGGCACTATAAGGATTAGGGACACGTGTCAATACATTATTGGACACGAATTTACGAGGTGTTACATCCTTACCCCCTTAAAAGAAATCTTGACCTTGACATTTACTCAAAAAGGTGGGGGTACTTCTGTTGCATAGTGGACTCGACCTCCCACGTATACTCGGGGCCTCTACGGGCATCCCACTTTACCTTCACAATAGGTATGTACTTCTTTCGGAGCTTCTTAACCTGTCGATGCTCGACCGATACCGGTTTCTCAACAAACTGCAGGTTTTCATTAATTTGCACATCTTCATGTGACAAAGCTAGCAACTCATTGGCTAGACATTTCTTTAAATTGCAATTGTGGAACACATTGTGAATTCCACTGAGCTTCTCGGGTAAGTTTAGCTTATAAACTATAGATCAGACACATTCGGTTATCTCGAATGGTCCTAGATATCTTGGGCTCAACTTGCCCTTCTTACTGAAGCGCATCACACCTTTCCAGGGGGATACTTTCAGTAGAACCTTGTTCCCTACTTGGAACTTAAGAGGTTTGCGCCTTTTATCAGCGTAGTTCTTCTGCCGATCTCTAGCAGCTTTGAGAAAACCGCGGATTCATATGATTTTATCCGTCGCTTCTAGGACAATCTTAGGTCCTGTTAGTTGGGCTTCCCCAACTTCTGCCCCACAAACGGGCGTTCAACATCTTCTCCCATACAAGGCCTCCAAAGGAGTAGCCTTGATACTTATATAATAACTATCAGTATAGGAGAACTTAATTAGGGTGAGATGGTCGTTCTAACTACCACCCAAATCGAACTTAAAGAAGTAGCTAACCTTTGTAGTTGGTCGAACAAATCGACGATCCTGGGCAGCGGATAACGATTCTCAATCGTTACCTGGTTCGGTTTGCGATAATCAATGCATAACCGCATTGAACCGTCTTTCTCATTAAACAATATCGGAGCTCCCAAGATGATGAGCTTGGCTGTACAAGCCTTTCTCCAAAAGCTCATCTGATTGGGCTCTAAGTTCCTTCATCTCCGCCGGTGCTAACCGATATGGAGCTCTTGTAACAGGTGCAACTCCTGGTAGGATGTCAATCCTAACTCCACTTGCCTCTCAGGAGGTAAACCGGGTAGTTCTTCGGAGAAGACATCAGGATAATCAGAGATGATAGAGATATCTTCAATCTCAGGTTTCGGTTCATCTACTGTCACCTGTGCCATGCAAATGACACATCCGCTCTTCAAATACTTGGATGCCTTGAGTAGAGACACCTACTCAGGCAATCCATAGAGTATAACTCCTTGAATACCATTAGCTGATATTAGTATAATATAACCGTTGGGAGATGTTAGTGGTTCCATGCATTAAACCTTCATACTGGCCAGGCATGAAAGCAATCTATGGGACACACTCAGATACCGCCAATTATCATATGGCGCTTCTATCAAACTTAATTTGGCATTCGCAGTTGATAGAAATTAATGAGATAAATAAAATAAAATAAAAATTGTCGCACTCTAGCTGGAGAAGGAGTATTCCTGAGTTTTATGGATAAAGATCATCCATCATAAATAGAAGAAGCGGTTTCTATGGTTTCATTAGTAAGTTCTACATGATACTTAATATCTAGAGTTCTTATGGGTAAATTTAAAAGGTTGCCAAGCTTATGGTCTATGAAAGACTTATTAGTGCCTGAATTAAAACAGGACTCTTAGCAAAAATATCATTGATTAATGATAAGGAATGTACCTGATGATATTATTGATATTTACTGCCTCCGGCATTCATCAGGAAAGTTCAGGCGTTTCCTTTCTTAGCCTCTCCAGGCTTAGCTGTACCTTCTTTGGCAGCTTTAGGGCAGTTTGTCCTGATGTGGCCCTTCTCACCACAAGTGAAGCGGATCACATTCTTTTTGTCCCTATATTCATAGGACTGATGACCAGTTCTTTTACAAATGCCACATTTCTTTGGCTTCTTGTCTGTTCGACACTGTCCCCAGTGCCTTCTGTTGCAGGTTTTGCACATAGGCTTTTTGTCGGACTTCTGTTGGTTCCTATTGAACTCGGACTTGTCCTTTTTCTTAGAATTCTGGGAGTTATCCTCCTCCCTCTTTCTTTTCTCATTGGTCTCAGTCTTGACCGACTTCTGTCTTATCACATCCAGGGTGAGAGACAATGATAGGTCCACAACTGACCTATAAGTGGTAGGCTTGGATGCCTTCACCATACCCTTAATTTCTGGTGCTAAACCACTGATAAATCACGCAATACACTTAGATTCTGGGTTAATCAAATAGGGTACTAACCTAGACAAAGAATTGAAGTCGGTGACATACTGCCGACAATCTAGGTTTTTCATCGTGAGAGTCAGGAAATCTGACTCCACCTTTTCCACTTCATCTTGTGGACAATAAATTTCCCTGATAAGGTCCACAAACTTGGACCATCCCATATTATATAGGGGAATCTTCTCCATGGATTGTATCATGGCTTTCCACCATGCGAGGGCCTTACCCTTGAAGGATTATGAAACAAATTTCACCACATCCTTATCAGCACAACTGCTGATGTCCACAACAGTTTCCATCACATCAAGCCATTTCATGGCATCGATAGCCCCTTTCTCTCCATCGAAGTCTCTGGGCTTGCAGGAGACCAAATATTTATATGTGCACCCGTCTTTAGTCGAACGAGGCTTATCATGAAGCACTAACTTCCGAGGTTTTCTCTTCGCATTTGAGGAGTGAACTGAGCTCTCCTTGCGAGCTGATGAATGTGGTTTTGTATGGGACTTTGAGCGAGTAGCACTCGACTCTTTAAAATTTTCCATGAAAGTATTCATGGCTGAAGAAACACTAACTAAATGGTCGGAACCGAGATAGTTAGGGGGTTTGAATCCGCATAAAGGGTTAGCTCTCTCTCGGTTGATTCAGTCGTAATGGATTAACTCCTCCGGTAGCTCTGCAAAAAAGAACACCGTTAGCCTCGCCAAGGGGAGAAGAGGGTTCTCTCCTTGACCCGACTCCGGCGTGAGAATAAGTATTGGTATCGGAGAAGATAAGTATTTGAAGAGTGAGAGTAGTCTGAGTTTATACCTGAACAGTTCTCTTATTTATAACTGGGAGTTTTGGGAGGGAAAACCTGTTATTGAAAAGATAACGGAAAATGCTTAACGCCGTAGCGGTTATTTTTCTTCCGTTTGATTTCTTTGATCTGACGTTAATTAACCTCGATCCGAAGTGAATGCACACGGATCGTGGTTTGATCTGTGGCTAGGGGATCGCCACGTGGAAAGAGATTAAGTGGAGATTACTCCCCGATTGCATGCCTTTGTTGTGATTTCAGAATTGCTTCTGGTGACGACACGTGTCCAGACGGTTATAACCGTCTGGGTGGTGCACGATTGTATTTCTTTCTAGAAGATTACTGCCATAATCCAGTGTGACACCTTACTATGTGGACACAGACAGATAAAACCCCAAGCCTGGGTAAAATAATATCTAAGTCTGGATGTTGTGGCGGAAGTTTTGGGCAAAGGCTTTCTAATCCTTTGTTGAATGGGAGAAGGCGCAAAGATTTATGTTATCTTTTGGGCGCGCGATTATACGCTACTGATTTCTTTGTTCCTTTAGTAGGACCAGTGCGCGGCCGCGCAAGGTCAAAAGGCTAGAAAAGTTAGTTTGTGGTATGGTCTCAAATCCTTTTTATGAGGTTTTTGGGACCTTACCCCTTCAAGTCCCCCCAGTCTAGTGTTGTACTTATGCAAGTAAGTGGAGCACTGGACTTAGGAGAGGGAAATGTTTTTTGGGCGCGAAAAGAAATCTTTTCTGAAAAGATTTGAATTTACTGAGTTTGTAAAGATTTTTTAAAAAATCTTTGATTTGACATTGTATCAGTAAATTGATTTTGACAACCTGTCATTGTCTGTTGTTTTTTATCATTCGTGTCTTACACGCGCGCGTGTAAACGCGTGTATGTTCTGACATCTGCTTTTTCTGTTGCTTGGGTAATCGTGACATCCGGAACAGTACTGCGACGGTTACCGATGCTTATTTATTGCGATGGGTATATAATCGTTTGGGTAACCCCTTCTGTGCAATCATTGTTTTGTTTGAAAACTTTTTCCCTTTTCCTTGTTTTGAAGGAATACTTTCCGTCATTCCCCTGCTTATGTCAACCGGAGAACATCAAGAGGATCTTGTTGAAGAGATATCGACTGAGCTTCCACCATTGAAGTGGCCCAGGGCGTCTTTTGAGGGTTTAATCCAGAATCTTAAATTCCCGGAGAACTGGGGTGCCTTGTATCCTGAAGAAGGGCAAACGGCAGCGAATGCTCCGGCAGGGTATGTTACCCTTTTTTGGGATTTTTTCTGCGATGGTAACTTTCGATTGCCTGTTACGAAATTTTTCCTTGAAATTCTTGGATTCTACAATATGCATATCTCCCAACTTCACCCTATTGGTATGGTTAGGGTTCGTCATTTCGAATTTGTATGTCGAACGATGCATGTGGAGCCAACCGTTCCCCGATTTAGGGTTTTTCATCAGATGCACTGTACCCAAGGTTTTTACTCATTTGTTCAGAGGGCTTCCGCAAAGAAAATTCTTCATCAGCCCCCAAAATCATTTCATGATTGGAAACAGAAATTTTTCTTCATTAAAGCTGGAGTGATTCCGATGAAGATGAAGCTAAGAGGGAAGGACGATGTTCCGATTGAATCCATTCAGACCCCTGTTGATGAGAACTGGTACCAAGATCTGAAGGATGTTCCCAATATTGCTTTGCCGGAGAAAGCCCTAGTCGGTGCTGGCATGAGTTTGAACTGGAAAATGGAACGAGATGATAAACCTGTGTATACTGAGGATGGCCATAGTAAGTATTGGGGTTTTGTCACTGTTCCTCTCTTTGTTGTTTTTTTTTTTTTTTTTTTTTTTTTTTTTTGGACCTATTTTCCCTTCAATGCAGTTGTTTCTCTATATGTTGTTGCTTTTAAGAGGGAAGGCGGAAGAATGGGGACCATCAAGAAGAAACCTGAGGAGGAGCTCTGGTATCACCGCATTGTGAAAAATTTTGTGCTTCCGCAGGACACGGACTTATCTGTTCCACCGGCAGCTGGTGCTGGTGAGTTTATATATGTTTTTCCTTTCTTTCTTGCTTTGAGTAAATTTCCCTATCTTGCGCTTGTTTGTAGGTGAGTTGTTGAATTTGGGCATAGGCCCTGAGAAGAAAAAACGCACAACTGTGTCCACTTCTGCGCCGAAGAGGAGTGAAACTGTTAAAGCGCAGCCTTTGAAAGCAAAAAATGCTGGAGAGAAGAAAGGTACGCGCTGCTCTTCTGTTTCCAGGTGTGACTATGTGGTGGTTTCTGACTCATTGGAGGGTCTTACTCCTGTAGTGACTATGCGGGAACCAAAATCAGAACCGAAGGATTCTGCCGATATTCCTCCTTCCAATCCAAATGAGCCTATCGATCTGGATTCTAGTCCCGAGCGTTTGGTTCATAGGAAGGCCGGTAAAAGGAAACCAGCTGATGCTGATGCGGAGGGTCAACCTCCCAAGAAAGTGCAGAGGAAGAAAATTACTAGGAAGGGAAACCTAGATGCTTTTGTTTCAGAATCCATTCCTGGTATGTATTGATTTTCTTTGTTTTCTTTGAACGGATAGGATTTTTATAGATTTTTGTTTCTCCAGAAATTCCTGTCTCTGTGGACATACCAACTGTGGCTGATAAAGAACTTCCCCCTTCCCCACCGCGCGCTACTGTTACCCCTCCGTTGGAGCCTGCAGAGGTAGCTGGGGAAGGTGTTGAGAAAACTGTTGAGGCTGAGGAGCCTGTTGGTATTAACATAGAAATTGAACAGATTGTTGAGCCAAGTGTGGTAAATGATGATGATCAACCGACACCGGAAAAGGAGACTGCCGAGGCAATCCAATCTTCTCCTCCCAGACCTTCTGAAACTGTTCCTGAGCCTACTGAAAAGGTTGCTACTGAGGAAGCAGGTTCTTCTGCTGGTATTGGGAAACAATCTCCAATTCGTCCAGAAGAAACTTTAGGAGAGTATTATTACCGAATGTATGCGGATAAAGATGCTGCGGATCCTCATATTCCTGTTTGGAATGTGAAGAAAGGAGATACTTTCTCGGATTGGCGTGTATGCCAAGATTGGTTGCAGGGGATACTTCCGCCTGGCGAGATTAAATTTCAGGAAAATCAGCCTTATGAACAGACCTATCAGTCTTATCTTGCAGAAACTGCATCTCATGTTTCTACTACTCATCGCATAGTGCGTGAGTGGTATAGCATGCATAAAGAGCGAGCATCTTTTGTAGCATCACAAAGGAAGTTTGCAAAAGATGAAAAACATGTAGCTCAGTTGAAGGTTAAATTAGAGACTGAGCAAGCTAAATTTGAAGCGGAGCGCAAGACTGAGGAATGGTCAGTTTCCTGTTGGAAAAGAAAAGCTGAAGCTGAAGCTGCGCTTTTGTCTGAGGAGCGCAAAAATTGGAGGAGAATTTGTGAGAAGGATAATGCCGAGAAGGCAAACCTTCGTAACATCATAAATAACCTCAAGGCTGAGGTTGAAAATCTGAAAAATCAAGATGCGGAGGTGGAAAGATTGAAGAAAGAAAAAGCTGACATGGAAGCTTTGTTGGAGGAAGCGCGCTCTCATAGGGAGCGAAGCGAGCAGCGGGAGGTACAAGCTTTAGCCACTCTTGCCGTTAGAGATAAAGAATTAGAGGAACTTACCGCTTTGGTTTCTGACCAGGAACAATTGAAGAAGGATCTGGAGCTTGCGCGTTCCGAGAATACTGAAACCTCCCGCCGTTTAACTGAAATTGAAGAGAAACTGGAGAATTCAGAAATGGCGCGGGTTTCAGCGGAAAGTGAGCTTGAACCCTTGAAGAATGATACGACCTGGTTGAAGGATCGCGGGATTGCATGTGTAAGTTCCTTTCTTCTTCTAGCTCATGTACGCGCTTTTCTTGCTTCGATCTTATCTTTATCTGATGTTATAGGTTGCTGAATCTGTATTAAACTCTGAAGAACTGGATAAAACTGTTGTGAATTTGATGGTTGCTGCGCGACGAGATGGTTATGCGCAAGGGTATGCGGAATGTTCTCAACATGTGAATAGCGCTTTAAAGGTTAACTGGGATGATAGCAAATCTGCTACCTTTGGTGTTAATACTTCCAGTGCGCTTGCTGCTATGAAGGCAGAGTTTAATAATTTGCAACTGCCAGTGATGGAGTTGATAAATGTGGCGCTGCAATCGGATGATCACGTTGCGCAGCTTAAGGAAATCTTTCTGGATGAGGGAGAAGATTTAGAGTAGTGGTGAAATTGTATTTGAACAACTTTTTCTATGCAGGATGTTGATCCTTGTTTTGATGGTGCGCTGTTGCGCATGGGTTTTAAACACTGCTGTGCCTTAAACCTTTCAGGACGTATTTGTACGCCAAACATAGTATGTTTCTATTTATTTTGTTAATATGTCTTTACAATATGTTGCATGAGTACAATTACTTTTGTTTTGAGTAAGGCGAATAAAGTTGGTATGAAGCTCATGTATGAGTTTATGGCCGTTTGTGACGTGATCACTGACCGCGCATGGAGCTTTGTGTTATACTACCATAATGTTTTTGCGCTTACTAAAAAGGAATTGCATGCATTTTGTAAACACAAAAATAATAGAAACTTTGTAATTTTATTCATGGATAATGCTCAGAGGCGTTACAAAGTTTTTTGGATAATTAAATGGAACTTAACTTACTCCCTGATAGTTCCGCTGCTTTTAATAAGTCGTGTCTATCCCGCGGAAAACGTACGGAGGTCCTTAAGTCTTAGCCCGTTTGCTTGAGCTTTCGTCCCCCCGAGTAATCTGTTTAATCTCCTTGCGCATAGTCTGGAGCAAATGCGTAAGTTCTCCATTCTTGAGAGCCTTTTCGATTTCCGTGCGCAGAGATATACAATTGTTCGTGGTGTGCCCGTTATCCTTATGATATTCACAGTACTGCGTCGGGTCCTGACCACGTTTACTCTTCATCGGAATCGGGGGTTTGAATTGGTGATCCTCGGTACTTAGTACCTCTGCTGGGGTTTTCGTTAGGGGAGTCCACTGTCTCTCCCTATTTTCGTGTCTGTTTTCTTTTTGCGCCGAGAACTTGTTAGTTGTGCGGGTATCTTCCGCAGATCGACTTCCGGATGCTTCGCGCCATGACTTTTTGTACTTTCCGTTTGCGCTTAAGTCTGCCGGCCTGCTGTGTGGTGGTGGTGGCCGGTTTGTAGTGAGGTTTTTCTCGGTCTGCGCATAAACCTTGGCTGCCGCCATTATCTTTTCCCAACTCGTGGGGAGACCCTCTGTTCCCGATAACACCTTGACCATGTCGTCACACCTAACCGCGTACTTAAACTGAGCACGGATTAGTTGTTCGCTAACACCTCCAATTTCTAACACTTCTTTATTATATCTGGTAATAAAATCTTCCAGATTCTCATCATCGCGACGCCAGATATTCATAACGTCGGATGTATCACGTTTTGACCGCCTTTGTTGGCTGAAGTGTGTTAAAAATTTTCTTCGGAGATCCTTCCACGATTCGATCTGCCCCGTTGGTAGGTTGTCAAACCAGATTCGCGCTGGGCCAGTTAGTGTTTGTACAAATAAGTGACACCACAGCGGAAGGGTCCAACCACCAACCAACCCTGCACTGGTGAATACCCTTAAATGATCATCAGGGTCGGTTAACCCATTGAATTTCCCAACATTAGATGGTAACTTGGCCCGTTCCAACGGAGCCAAAGCTATCTCTAATATAAACTTCGAGTTTTCTGCCGCTTCGTCCGGGCGATAAACTAAATCATAGTTATGCTCGGCCTCGGGGTTGTAAACCGCTCGAGGCCTGCATTTGTTATAGTTTGGCTGTAGTCTGTTGAAGACGCTGGTGTTTTCACTCAAACGGTATGTCCGATCGGATTCATCGGTGTGAGTATCCCGTTGAGAACCCAACCTGTCATGCACCGATTGTCGTTGACGAGGACGAGATTCATCATGATGTTGTCTTCGGTAACTGCTTGTATCATCATAAGTTGATTCTTCTCGCTGAGAGGCATGAGCTCTTGATCCCGGCCTCCGGGATTGGGTTACAGGAGCCGTTTGAGCACATAACTGTGAGTATACCGCGTTTAATGCTCCTTGAGACCGGACGTACCATGATATCGGGGTTTCCCCTGGTGGTAAAATTGACTGTGCAAGATTTGCTGGTAACATTCCTGGGGTTACAGGATCATTTGCTCGATTGGATTGGACCTCATTATCGTCCGAGGCTTCCTCAACGATCCCTTCTATCGGTAAATTGTTTCCGACGTTTGGTCGAGGACCAGGTTGCCGGTGAGATGACGAATTTTCTGCCATGTGCAAAGACAGAAGATAGAATGAACTGAATCGAAACGAGGTAGAAACTAGAAAAACTGAGAAAACGGTGGGCGCCAATGAAGAAACACTAACTAAATGGTCGAAACCGAGATAGTTAGGGGGTTTGAATCCGCATAAAGGGTTAGCTCTCTCTCGGTTGATTCAGTCGTAATGGATTAACTCCTCCGGTAGCTCTGCAAAAAAGAACACCGTTAGCCTCGCCAAGGGGAGAAGAGGGTTCTCTCCTTGACCCGACTCCGGCGTGAGAATAAGTATTGGTATCGGAGAAGATAAGTATTTGAAGAGTGAGAGTAGTCTGAGTTTATACCTGAACAGTTCTCTTATTTATAACCGGGAGTTTTGGGAGGGAAAACCTGTTATTGAAAAGATAACGGAAAATGCTTAACGCCGTAGCGGTTATTTTTCTTCCGTTTGATTTCTTTGATCTGACGTTAATTAACCTCGATCCGAAGTGAATGCACACGGATCGTGGTTTGATCTGTGGCTAGGGGATCGCCACGTGGAAAGAGATTAAGTGGAGATTACTCCCCGATTGCATGCCTTTGTTGTGATTTCAGAATTGCTTCTGGTGACGACACGTGTCCAGACGGTTATAACCGTCTGGGTGGTGCACGATTGTATTTCTTTCTAGAAGATTACTGCCATAATCCAGTGTGACACCTTACTATGTGGACACAGACAGATAAAACCCCAAGCCTGGGTAAAATAATATCTAAGTCTGGATGTTGTGGCGGAAGTTTTGGGCAAAGGCTTTCTAATCCTTTGTTGAATGGGAGAAGGCGCAAAGATTTATGTTATCTTTTGGGCGCGCGATTATACGCTACTGATTTCTTTGTTCCTTTAGTAGGACCAGTGCGCGGCCGCGCAAGGTCAAAAGGCTAGAAAAGTTAGTTTGTGGTATGGTCTCAAATCCTTTTTATGAGGTTTTTGGGACCTTACCCCTTCAAGTCCCCCCAGTCTAGTGTTGTACTTATGCAAGTAAGTGGAGCACTGGACTTAGGAGAGGGAAATGTTTTTTGGGCGCGAAAAGAAATCTTTTCTGAAAAGATTTGAATTTACTGAGTTTGTAAAGATTTTTTAAAAAATCTTTGATTTGACATTGTATCAGTAAATTGATTTTGACAACCTGTCATTGTCTGTTGTTTTTTATCATTCGTGTCTTACACGCGCGCGTGTAAACGCGTGTATGTTCTGACATCTGCTTTTTCTGTTGCTTGGGTAATCGTGACATCCGGAACAGTACTGCGACGGTTACCGATGCTTATTTATTGCGATGGGTATATAATCGTTTGGGTAACCCCTTCTGTGCAATCATTGTTTTGTTTGAAAACTTTTTCCCTTTTCCTTGTTTTGAAGGAATACTTTCCGTCATTCCCCTGCTTATGTCAACCGGAGAACATCAAGAGGATCTTGTTGAAGAGATATCGACTGAGCTTCCACCATTGAAGTGGCCCAGGGCGTCTTTTGAGGGTTTAATCCAGAATCTTAAATTCCCGGAGAACTGGGGTGCCTTGTATCCTGAAGAAGGGCAAACGGCAGCGAATGCTCCGGCAGGGTATGTTACCCTTTTTTGGGATTTTTTCTGCGATGGTAACTTTCGATTGCCTGTTACGAAATTTTTCCTTGAAATTCTTGGATTCTACAATATGCATATCTCCCAACTTCACCCTATTGGTATGGTTAGGGTTCGTCATTTCGAATTTGTATGTCGAACGATGCATGTGGAGCCAACCGTTCCCCGATTTAGGGTTTTTCATCAGATGCACTGTACCCAAGGTTTTTACTCATTTGTTCAGAGGGCTTCCGCAAAGAAAATTCTTCATCAGCCCCCAAAATCATTTCATGATTGGAAACAGAAATTTTTCTTCATTAAAGCTGGAGTGATTCCGATGAAGATGAAGCTAAGAGGGAAGGACGATGTTCCGATTGAATCCATTCAGACCCCTGTTGATGAGAACTGGTACCAAGATCTGAAGGATGTTCCCAATATTGCTTTGCCGGAGAAAGCCCTAGTCGGTGCTGGCATGAGTTTGAACTGGAAAATGGAACGAGATGATAAACCTGTGTATACTGAGGATGGCCATAGTAAGTATTGGGGTTTTGTCACTGTTCCTCTCTTTGTTGTTTTTTTTTTTTTTTTTTTTTTTTTTTTTTGGACCTATTTTCCCTTCAATGCAGTTGTTTCTCTATATGTTGTTGCTTTTAAGAGGGAAGGCGGAAGAATGGGGACCATCAAGAAGAAACCTGAGGAGGAGCTCTGGTATCACCGCATTGTGAAAAATTTTGTGCTTCCGCAGGACACGGACTTATCTGTTCCACCGGCAGCTGGTGCTGGTGAGTTTATATATGTTTTTCCTTTCTTTCTTGCTTTGAGTAAATTTCCCTATCTTGCGCTTGTTTGTAGGTGAGTTGTTGAATTTGGGCATAGGCCCTGAGAAGAAAAAACGCACAACTGTGTCCACTTCTGCGCCGAAGAGGAGTGAAACTGTTAAAGCGCAGCCTTTGAAAGCAAAAAATGCTGGAGAGAAGAAAGGTACGCGCTGCTCTTCTGTTTCCAGGTGTGACTATGTGGTGGTTTCTGACTCATTGGAGGGTCTTACTCCTGTAGTGACTATGCGGGAACCAAAATCAGAACCGAAGGATTCTGCCGATATTCCTCCTTCCAATCCAAATGAGCCTATCGATCTGGATTCTAGTCCCGAGCGTTTGGTTCATAGGAAGGCCGGTAAAAGGAAACCAGCTGATGCTGATGCGGAGGGTCAACCTCCCAAGAAAGTGCAGAGGAAGAAAATTACTAGGAAGGGAAACCTAGATGCTTTTGTTTCAGAATCCATTCCTGGTATGTATTGATTTTCTTTGTTTTCTTTGAACGGATAGGATTTTTATAGATTTTTGTTTCTCCAGAAATTCCTGTCTCTGTGGACATACCAACTGTGGCTGATAAAGAACTTCCCCCTTCCCCACCGCGCGCTACTGTTACCCCTCCGTTGGAGCCTGCAGAGGTAGCTGGGGAAGGTGTTGAGAAAACTGTTGAGGCTGAGGAGCCTGTTGGTATTAACATAGAAATTGAACAGATTGTTGAGCCAAGTGTGGTAAATGATGATGATCAACCGACACCGGAAAAGGAGACTGCCGAGGCAATCCAATCTTCTCCTCCCAGACCTTCTGAAACTGTTCCTGAGCCTACTGAAAAGGTTGCTACTGAGGAAGCAGGTTCTTCTGCTGGTATTGGGAAACAATCTCCAATTCGTCCAGAAGAAACTTTAGGAGAGTATTATTACCGAATGTATGCGGATAAAGATGCTGCGGATCCTCATATTCCTGTTTGGAATGTGAAGAAAGGAGATACTTTCTCGGATTGGCGTGTATGCCAAGATTGGTTGCAGGGGATACTTCCGCCTGGCGAGATTAAATTTCAGGAAAATCAGCCTTATGAACAGACCTATCAGTCTTATCTTGCAGAAACTGCATCTCATGTTTCTACTACTCATCGCATAGTGCGTGAGTGGTATAGCATGCATAAAGAGCGAGCATCTTTTGTAGCATCACAAAGGAAGTTTGCAAAAGATGAAAAACATGTAGCTCAGTTGAAGGTTAAATTAGAGACTGAGCAAGCTAAATTTGAAGCGGAGCGTAAGACTGAGGAATGGTCAGTTTCCTGTTGGAAAAGAAAAGCTGAAGCTGAAGCTGCGCTTTTGTCTGAGGAGCGCAAAAATTGGAGGAGAATTTGTGAGAAGGATAATGCCGAGAAGGTAAACCTTCGTAACATCATAAATAACCTCAAGGCTGAGGTTGAAAATCTGAAAAATCAAGATGCGGAGGTGGAAAGATTGAAGAAAGAAAAAGCTGACATGGAAGCTTTGTTGGAGGAAGCGCGCTCTCATAGGGAGCGAAGCGAGCAGCGGGAGGTACAAGCTTTAGCCACTCTTGCCGTTAGAGATAAAGAATTAGAGGAACTTACCGCTTTGGTTTCTGACCAGGAACAATTGAAGAAGGATCTGGAGCTTGCGCGTTCCGAGAATACTGAAACCTCCCGCCGTTTAACTGAAATTGAAGAGAAACTGGAGAATTCAGAAATGGCGCGGGTTTCAGCGGAAAGTGAGCTTGAACCCTTGAAGAATGATACGACCTGGTTGAAGGATCGCGGGATTGCATGTGTAAGTTCCTTTCTTCTTCTAGCTCATGTACGCGCTTTTCTTGCTTCGATCTTATCTTTATCTGATGTTATAGGTTGCTGAATCTGTATTAAACTCTGAAGAACTGGATAAAACTGTTGTGAATTTGATGGTTGCTGCGCGACGAGATGGTTATGCGCAAGGGTATGCGGAATGTTCTCAACATGTGAATAGCGCTTTAAAGGTTAACTGGGATGATAGCAAATCTGCTACCTTTGGTGTTAATACTTCCAGTGCGCTTGCTGCTATGAAGGCAGAGTTTAATAATTTGCAACTGCCAGTGATGGAGTTGATAAATGTGGCGCTGCAATCGGATGATCACGTTGCGCAGCTTAAGGAAATCTTTCCGGATGAGGGAGAAGATTTAGAGTAGTGGTGAAATTGTATTTGAACAACTTTTTCTATGCAGGATGTTGATCCTTGTTTTGATGGTGCGCTGTTGCGCATGGGTTTTAAACACTGCTGTGCCTTAAACCTTTCAGGACGTATTTGTACGCCAAACATAGTATGTTTCTATTTATTTTGTTAATATGTCTTTACAATATGTTGCATGAGTACAATTACTTTTGTTTTGAGTAAGGCGAATAAAGTTGGTATGAAGCTCATGTATGAGTTTATGGCCGTTTGTGACGTGATCACTGACCGCGCATGGAGCTTTGTGTTATACTACCATAATGTTTTTGCGCTTACTAAAAAGGAATTGCATGCATTTTGTAAACACAAAAATAATAGAAACTTTGTAATTTTATTCATGGATAATGCTCAGAGGCGTTACAAAGTTTTTTGGATAATTAAATGGAACTTAACTTACTCCCTGATAGTTCCGCTGCTTTTAATAAGTCGTGTCTATCCCGCGGAAAACGTACGGAGGTCCTTAAGTCTTAGCCCGTTTGCTTGAGCTTTCGTCCCCCCGAGTAATCTGTTTAATCTCCTTGCGCATAGTCTGGAGCAAATGCGTAAGTTCTCCATTCTTGAGAGCCTTTTCGATTTCCGTGCGCAGAGATATACAATTGTTCGTGGTGTGCCCGTTATCCTTATGATATTCACAGTACTGCGTCGGGTCCTGACCACGTTTACTCTTCATCGGAATCGGGGGTTTGAATTGGTGATCCTCGGTACTTAGTACCTCTGCTGGGGTTTTCGTTAGGGGAGTCCACTGTCTCTCCCTATTTTCGTGTCTGTTTTCTTTTTGCGCCGAGAACTTGTTAGTTGTGCGGGTATCTTCCGCAGATCGACTTCCGGATGCTTCGCGCCATGACTTTTTGTACTTTCCGTTTGCGCTTAAGTCTGCCGGCCTGCTGTGTGGTGGTGGTGGCCGGTTTGTAGTGAGGTTTTTCTCGGTCTGCGCATAAACCTTGGCTGCCGCCATTATCTTTTCCCAACTCGTGGGGAGACCCTCTGTTCCCGATAACACCTTGACCATGTCGTCACACCTAACCGCGTACTTAAACTGAGCACGGATTAGTTGTTCGCTAACACCTCCAATTTCTAACACTTCTTTATTATATCTGGTAATAAAATCTTCCAGATTCTCATCATCGCGACGCCAGATATTCATAACGTCGGATGTATCACGTTTTGACCGCCTTTGTTGGCTGAAGTGTGTTAAAAATTTTCTTCGGAGATCCTTCCACGATTCGATCTGCCCCGTTGGTAGGTTGTCAAACCAGATTCGCGCTGGGCCAGTTAGTGTTTGTACAAATAAGTGACACCACAGCGGAAGGGTCCAACCACCAACCAACCCTGCACTGGTGAATACCCTTAAATGATCATCAGGGTCGGTTAACCCATTGAATTTCCCAACATTAGATGGTAACTTGGCCCGTTCCAACGGAGCCAAAGCTATCTCTAATATAAACTTCGAGTTTTCTGCCGCTTCGTCCGGGCGATAAACTAAATCATAGTTATGCTCGGCCTCGGGGTTGTAAACCGCTCGAGGCCTGCATTTGTTATAGTTTGGCTGTAGTCTGTTGAAGACGCTGGTGTTTTCACTCAAACGGTATGTCCGATCGGATTCATCGGTGTGAGTATCCCGTTGAGAACCCAACCTGTCATGCACCGATTGTCGTTGACGAGGACAAGATTCATCATGATGTTGTCTTCGGTAACTGCTTGTATCATCATAAGTTGATTCTTCTCGCTGAGAGGCATGAGCTCTTGATCCCGGCCTCCGGGATTGGGTTACAGGAGCCGTTTGAGCACATAACTGTGAGTATACCGCGTTTAATGCTCCTTGAGACCGGACGTACCATGATATCGGGGTTTCCCCTGGTGGTAAAATTGACTGTGCAAGATTTGCTGGTAACATTCCTGGGGTTACAGGATCATTTGCTCGATTGGATTGGACCTCATTATCGTCCGAGGCTTCCTCAACGATCCCTTCTATCGGTAAATTGTTTCCGACGTTTGGTCGAGGACCAGGTTGCCGGTGAGATGACGAATTTTCTGCCATGTGCAAAGACAGAAGATAGAATGAACTGAATCGAAACGAGGTAGAAACTAGAAAAACTGAGAAAACGGTGGGCGCCAATGAAGAAACACTAACTAAATGGTCGGAACCGAGATAGTTAGGGGGTTTGAATCCGCATAAAGGGTTAGCTCTCTCTCGGTTGATTCAGTCGTAATGGATTAACTCCTCCGGTAGCTCTGCAAAAAAGAACACCGTTAGCCTCGCCAAGGGGAGAAGAGGGTTCTCTCCTTGACCCGACTCCGGCGTGAGAATAAGTATTGGTATCGGAGAAGATAAGTATTTGAAGAGTGAGAGTAGTCTGAGTTTATACCTGAACAGTTCTCTTATTTATAACCGGGAGTTTTGGGAGGGAAAACCTGTTATTGAAAAGATAACGGAAAATGCTTAACGCCGTAGCGGTTATTTTTCTTCCGTTTGATTTCTTTGATCTGACGTTAATTAACCTCGATCCGAAGTGAATGCACACGGATCGTGGTTTGATCTGTGGCTAGGGGATCGCCACGTGGAAAGAGATTAAGTGGAGATTACTCCCCGATTGCATGCCTTTGTTGTGATTTCAGAATTGCTTCTGGTGACGACACGTGTCCAGACGGTTATAACCGTCTGGGTGGTGCACGATTGTATTTCTTTCTAGAAGATTACTGCCATAATCCAGTGTGACACCTTACTATGTGGACACAGACAGATAAAACCCCAAGCCTGGGTAAAATAATATCTAAGTCTGGATGTTGTGGCGGAAGTTTTGGGCAAAGGCTTTCTAATCCTTTGTTGAATGGGAGAAGGCGCAAAGATTTATGTTATCTTTTGGGCGCGCGATTATACGCTACTGATTTCTTTGTTCCTTTAGTAGGACCAGTGCGCGGCCGCGCAAGGTCAAAAGGCTAGAAAAGTTAGTTTGTGGTATGGTCTCAAATCCTTTTTATGAGGTTTTTGGGACCTTACCCCTTCAAGTCCCCCCAGTCTAGTGTTGTACTTATGCAAGTAAGTGGAGCACTGGACTTAGGAGAGGGAAATGTTTTTTGGGCGCGAAAAGAAATCTTTTCTGAAAAGATTTGAATTTACTGAGTTTGTAAAGATTTTTTAAAAAATCTTTGATTTGACATTGTATCAGTAAATTGATTTTGACAACCTGTCATTGTCTGTTGTTTTTTATCATTCGTGTCTTACACGCGCGCGTGTAAACGCGTGTATGTTCTGACATCTGCTTTTTCTGTTGCTTGGGTAATCGTGACATCCGGAACAGTACTGCGACGGTTACCGATGCTTATTTATTGCGATGGGTATATAATCGTTTGGGTAACCCCTTCTGTGCAATCATTGTTTTGTTTGAAAACTTTTTCCTTTTTCCTTGTTTTGAAGGAATACTTTCCGTCATTCCCCTGCTTATGTCAACCGGAGAATATCAAGAGGATCTTGTTGAAGAGATATCGACTGAGCTTCCACCATTGAAGTGGCCCAGGGCGTCTTTTGAGGGTTTAATCCAGAATCTTAAATTCCCGGAGAACTGGGGTGCCTTGTATCCTGAAGAAGGGCAAACGGCAGCGAATGCTCCGGCAGGGTATGTTACCCTTTTTTGGGATTTTTTCTGCGATGGTAACTTTCGATTGCCTGTTACGAAATTTTTCCTTGAAATTCTTGGATTCTACAATATGCATATCTCCCAACTTCACCCTATTGGTATGGTTAGGGTTCGTCATTTCGAATTTGTATGTCGAACGATGCATGTGGAGCCAACCGTTCCCCGATTTAGGGTTTTTCATCAGATGCACTGTACCCAAGGTTTTTACTCATTTGTTCAGAGGGCTTCCGCAAAGAAAATTCTTCATCAGCCCCCAAAATCATTTCATGATTGGAAACAGAAATTTTTCTTCATTAAAGCTGGAGTGATTCCGATGAAGATGAAGCTAAGAGGGAAGGACGATGTTCCGATTGAATCCATTCAGACCCCTGTTGATGAGAACTGGTACCAAGATCTGAAGGATGTTCCCAATATTGCTTTGCCGGAGAAAGCCCTAGTCGGTGCTGGCATGAGTTTGAACTGGAAAATGGAACGAGATGATAAACCTGTGTATACTGAGGATGGCCATAGTAAGTATTGGGGTTTTGTCACTGTTCCTCTCTTTGTTGTTTTTTTTTTTTTTTTTTTTTTTTTTTTTTTTTTGGACCTATTTTCCCTTCAATGCAGTTGTTTCTCTATATGTTGTTGCTTTTAAGAGGGAAGGCGGAAGAATGGGGACCATCAAGAAGAAACCTGAGGAGGAGCTCTGGTATCACCGCATTGTGAAAAATTTTGTGCTTCCGCAGGACACGGACTTATCTGTTCCACCGGCAGCTGGTGCTGGTGAGTTTATATATGTTTTTCCTTTCTTTCTTGCTTTGAGTAAATTTCCCTATCTTGCGCTTGTTTGTAGGTGAGTTGTTGAATTTGGGCATAGGCCCTGAGAAGAAAAAACGCACAACTGTGTCCACTTCTGCGCCGAAGAGGAGTGAAACTGTTAAAGCGCAGCCTTTGAAAGCAAAAAATGCTGGAGAGAAGAAAGGTACGCGCTGCTCTTCTGTTTCCAGGTGTGACTATGTGGTGGTTTCTGACTCATTGGAGGGTCTTACTCCTGTAGTGACTATGCGGGAACCAAAATCAGAACCGAAGGATTCTGCCGATATTCCTCCTTCCAATCCAAATGAGCCTATCGATCTGGATTCTAGTCCCGAGCGTTTGGTTCATAGGAAGGCCGGTAAAAGGAAACCAGCTGATGCTGATGCGGAGGGTCAACCTCCCAAGAAAGTGCAGAGGAAGAAAATTACTAGGAAGGGAAACCTAGATGCTTTTGTTTCAGAATCCATTCCTGGTATGTATTGATTTTCTTTGTTTTCTTTGAACGGATAGGATTTTTATAGATTTTTGTTTCTCCAGAAATTCCTGTCTCTGTGGACATACCAACTGTGGCTGATAAAGAACTTCCCCCTTCCCCACCGCGCGCTACTGTTACCCCTCCGTTGGAGCCTGCAGAGGTAGCTGGGGAAGGTGTTGAGAAAACTGTTGAGGCTGAGGAGCCTGTTGGTATTAACATAGAAATTGAACAGATTGTTGAGCCAAGTGTGGTAAATGATGATGATCAACCGACACCGGAAAAGGAGACTGCCGAGGCAATCCAATCTTCTCCTCCCAGACCTTCTGAAACTGTTCCTGAGCCTACTGAAAAGGTTGCTACTGAGGAAGCAGGTTCTTCTGCTGGTATTGGGAAACAATCTCCAATTCGTCCAGAAGAAACTTTAGGAGAGTATTATTACCGAATGTATGCGGATAAAGATGCTGCGGATCCTCATATTCCTGTTTGGAATGTGAAGAAAGGAGATACTTTCTCGGATTGGCGTGTATGCCAAGATTGGTTGCAGGGGATACTTCCGCCTGGCGAGATTAAATTTCAGGAAAATCAGCCTTATGAACAGACCTATCAGTCTTATCTTGCAGAAACTGCATCTCATGTTTCTACTACTCATCGCATAGTGCGTGAGTGGTATAGCATGCATAAAGAGCGAGCATCTTTTGTAGCATCACAAAGGAAGTTTGCAAAAGATGAAAAACATGTAGCTCAGTTGAAGGTTAAATTAGAGACTGAGCAAGCTAAATTTGAAGCGGAGCGTAAGACTGAGGAATGGTCAGTTTCCTGTTGGAAAAGAAAAGCTGAAGCTGAAGCTGCGCTTTTGTCTGAGGAGCGCAAAAATTGGAGGAGAATTTGTGAGAAGGATAATGCCGAGAAGGCAAACCTTCGTAACATCATAAATAACCTCAAGGCTGAGGTTGAAAATCTGAAAAATCAAGATGCGGAGGTGGAAAGATTGAAGAAAGAAAAAGCTGACATGGAAGCTTTGTTGGAGGAAGCGCGCTCTCATAGGGAGCGAAGCGAGCAGCGGGAGGTACAAGCTTTAGCCACTCTTGCCGTTAGAGATAAAGAATTAGAGGAACTTACCGCTTTGGTTTCTGACCAGGAACAATTGAAGAAGGATCTGGAGCTTGCGCGTTCCGAGAATACTGAAACCTCCCGCCGTTTAACTGAAATTGAAGAGAAACTGGAGAATTCAGAAATGGCGCGGGTTTCAGCGGAAAGTGAGCTTGAACCCTTGAAGAATGATACGACCTGGTTGAAGGATCGCGGGATTGCATGTGTAAGTTCCTTTCTTCTTCTAGCTCATGTACGCGCTTTTCTTGCTTCGATCTTATCTTTATCTGATGTTATAGGTTGCTGAATCTGTATTAAACTCTGAAGAACTGGATAAAACTGTTGCGAATTTGATGGTTGCTGCGCGACGAGATGGTTATGCGCAAGGGTATGCGGAATGTTCTCAACATGTGAATAGCGCTTTAAAGGTTAACTGGGATGATAGCAAATCTGCTACCTTTGGTGTTAATACTTCCAGTGCGCTTGCTGCTATGAAGGCAGAGTTTAATAATTTGCAACTGCCAGTGATGGAGTTGATAAATGTGGCGCTGCAATCGGATGATCACGTTGCGCAGCTTAAGGAAATCTTTCCGGATGAGGGAGAAGATTTAGAGTAGTGGTGAAATTGTATTTGAACAACTTTTTCTATGCAGGATGTTGATCCTTCTTTTGATGGTGCGCTGTTGCGCATGGGTTTTAAACACTACTGTGCCTTAAACCTTTCAGGACGTATTTGTACGCCAAACATAGTATGTTTCTATTTATTTTGTTAATATGTCTTTACAATATGTTGCATGAGTACAATTACTTTTGTTTTGAGTAAGGCGAATAAAGTTGGTATGAAGCTCATGTATGAGTTTATGGCCGTTTGTGACGTGATCACTGACCGCGCATGGAGCTTTGTGTTATACTACCATAATGTTTTTGCGCTTACTAAAAAGGAATTGCATGCATTTTGTAAACACAAAAATAATAGAAACTTTGTAATTTTATTCATGGATAATGCTCAGAGGCGTTACAAAGTTTTTTGGATAATTAAATGGAACTTAACTTACTCCCTGATAGTTCCGCTGCTTTTAATAAGTCGTGTCTATCCCGCGGAAAACGTACGGAGGTCCTTAAGTCTTAGCCCGTTTGCTTGAGCTTTCGTCCCCCCGAGTAATCTGTTTAATCTCCTTGCGCATAGTCTGGAGCAAATGCGTAAGTTCTCCATTCTTGAGAGCCTTTTCGATTTCCGTGCGCAGAGATATACAATTGTTCGTGGTGTGCCCGTTATCCTTATGATATTCACAGTACTGCGTCGGGTCCTGACCACGTTTACTCTTCATCGGAATCGGGGGTTTGAATTGGTGATCCTCGGTACTTAGTACCTCTGCTGGGGTTTTCGTTAGGGGAGTCCACTGTCTCTCCCTATTTTCGTGTCTGTTTTCTTTTTGCGCCGAGAACTTGTTAGTTGTGCGGGTATCTTCCGCAGATCGACTTCCGGATGCTTCGCGCCATGACTTTTTGTACTTTCCGTTTGCGCTTAAGTCTACCGGCCTGCTGTGTGGTGGTGGTGGCCGGTTTGTAGTGAGGTTTTTCTCGGTCTGCGCATAAACCTTGGCTGCCGCCATTATCTTTTCCCAACTCGTGGGGAGACCCTCTGTTCCCGATAACACCTTGACCATGTCGTCACACCTAACCGCGTACTTAAACTGAGCACGGATTAGTTGTTCGCTAACACCTCCAATTTCTAACACTTCTTTATTATATCTGGTAATAAAATCTTCCAGATTCTCATCATCGCGACGCCAGATATTCATAACGTCGGATGTATCACGTTTTGACCGCCTTTGTTGGCTGAAGTGTGTTAAAAATTTTCTTCGGAGATCCTTCCACGATTCGATCTGCCCCGTTGGTAGGTTGTCAAACCAGATTCGCGCTGGGCCAGTTAGTGTTTGTACAAATAAGTGACACCACAGCGGAAGGGTCCAACCACCAACCAACCCTGCACTGGTGAATACCCTTAAATGATCATCAGGGTCGGTTAACCCATTGAATTTCCCAACATTAGATGGTAACTTGGCCCATTCCAACGGAGCCAAAGCTATCTCTAATATAAACTTCGAGTTTTCTGCCGCTTCGTCCGGGCGATAAACTAAATCATAGTTATGCTCGGCCTCGGGGTTGTAAACCGCTCGAGGCCTGCATTTGTTATAGTTTGGCTGTAGTCTGTTGAAGACGCTGGTGTTTTCACTCAAACGGTATGTCCGATCGGATTCATCGGTGTGAGTATCCCGTTGAGAACCCAACCTGTCATGCACCGATTGTCGTTGACGAGGACGAGATTCATCATGATGTTGTCTTCGGTAACTGCTTGTATCATCATAAGTTGATTCTTCTCGCTGAGAGGCATGAGCTCTTGATCCCGGCCTCCGGGATTGGGTTACAGGAGCCGTTTGAGCACATAACTGTGAGTATACCGCGTTTAATGCTCCTTGAGACCGGACGTACCATGATATCGGGGTTTCCCCTGGTGGTAAAATTGACTGTGCAAGATTTGCTGGTAACATTCCTGGGGTTACAGGATCATTTGCTCGATTGGATTGGACCTCATTATCGTCCGAGGCTTCCTCAACGATCCCTTCTATCGGTAAATTGTTTCCGACGTTTGGTCGAGGACCAGGTTGCCGGTGAGATGACGAATTTTCTGCCATGTGCAAAGACAGAAGATAGAATGAACTGAATCGAAACGAGGTAGAAACTAGAAAAACTGAGAAAACGGTGGGCGCCAATGAAGAAACACTAACTAAATGGTCAGAACCGAGATAGTTAGGGGGTTTGAATCCGCATAAAGGGTTAGCTCTCTCTCGGTTGATTCAGTCGTAATGGATTAACTCCTCCGGTAGCTCTGCAAAAAAGAACACCGTTAGCCTCGCCAAGGGGAGAAGAGGGTTCTCTCCTTGACCCGACTCCGGCGTGAGAATAAGTATTGGTATCGGAGAAGATAAGTATTTGAAGAGTGAGAGTAGTCTGAGTTTATACCTGAACAGTTCTCTTATTTATAACCGGGAGTTTTGGGAGGGAAAACCTGTTATTGAAAAGATAACGGAAAATGCTTAACGCCGTAGCGGTTATTTTTCTTCCGTTTGATTTCTTTGATCTGACGTTAATTAACCTCGATCCGAAGTGAATGCACACGGATCGTGGTTTGATCTGTGGCTAGGGGATCGCCACGTGGAAAGAGATTAAGTGGAGATTACTCCCCGATTGCATGCCTTTGTTGTGATTTCAGAATTGCTTCTGGTGACGACACGTGTCCAGACGGTTATAACCGTCTGGGTGGTGCACGATTGTATTTCTTTCTAGAAGATTACTGCCATAATCCAGTGTGACACCTTACTATGTGGACACAGACAGATAAAACCCCAAGCCTGGGTAAAATAATATCTAAGTCTGGATGTTGTGGCGGAAGTTTTGGGCAAAGGCTTTCTAATCCTTTGTTGAATGGGAGAAGGCGCAAAGATTTATGTTATCTTTTGGGCGCGCGATTATACGCTACTGATTTCTTTGTTCCTTTAGTAGGACCAGTGCGCGGCCGCGCAAGGTCAAAAGGCTAGAAAAGTTAGTTTGTGGTATGGTCTCAAATCCTTTTTATGAGGTTTTTGGGACCTTACCCCTTCAATGGCTTTGCCGACTTCCGCGTCAATCATAGCTTGGAGATCAACTCCATTAACATTGAGATTCACATTTGTAGCATCATTTGCATTTGCAGCATCATTAGTGTTGTGACTGCTGTTCGCCTCATTCGAGTTTGCCATACTCGAAACTTGGTATTAAACACCAAATTAATCAATGACTGCTGTTAGTCATCGAACCTGACGACTTATCATACATTAGCCATGGTATCATTAAACCATATGGGCTATTAGGTTTTAACATTCCTAATGAATGTTATTTGAAAGTATATCAATTATATTTAGCCTAGGTCACAAAAGGACCATCAATGGAAATTAAGGTTTGGACCGAGTCCATTACCTTTTAGACCGGGGATCACAATGTCACAACTGTATTTGTCGTATTGACAATCATGAATAGCTCGAATGCTCGCCACAAAGGACTTCTAAAATATGGCACAGAGGCCTGTCACGAAAGACATATAGATGTAGCACATAGGCTTGTCACGAAGAACATTAAGATGTGGCACAAAGGCCTGTCATAAAGGACATTAAAGATGCGGCACATAGGCCTGTCACGAAGGACATTAAATGATATGGCACAAAAGCCTTGTCACGAAGGACATTAAAAGATATGGCACAAAAGGCCTGGTCACAAAGGACGTTAAAATATGGCACAAGGCCTTGTTACAAGGACAATTTTAGAATATATAAGTGGCGATCTTATTGATCAAGAGGCTTTAAGGCTTGAACATAGTTCATCACCTTTGGACAGGGAGTCGTAGACCACAACTTTCATTGTAAAAAAAAAATACTATGACCCGTAGGCAAATCAATTAACATCACAAAAGGATGTTAAAGTAATAATCATCGCACTGATGATAGTAGTCATGATCGTATTGATTATATCGACTATGAGGCTTGGGCATAGCCCACCACCTTGGACAGGGAACCATAATGATCACAAGTGTCATTGTCTTATTGACAATACAATAAAGTTTAGCCCGTAGGCACTTCATCACTAAGGATGTTAATAATATGATCATCGTATTGATGATATTAGTCATGATCGCACTGATCATATAGACTATGAGGCTTGGGCATAGCCCACCACCTTAGACAGGAATCATAAAAGATCACAACTGTCAATGTATCAAATGGAAAATATAATATAATATAGCCCGTAGGCAAAACAGCACTAAGGATGTTAAATATGATCATCATATTGATGATATCAGTTATGATCACATTGATCATATAGACTATGAGGCTTGAGCATAGCTCACCACCTTGGACAGTGAACCATAATGGTCACAACTGTCATTGTCTCAAATGGACAATATAATATAGCCCGTAGGAAAAACATCACTAAGGATGTTAATAATATGATCATCGCATTGATGATACTAGCCATGATCTAAATCGATCCTATAGGCTATAAGGCTTGGACGTAGTCCAAATACCTTGACGGCTAGTGTGGTTCCTTAAGCCATACTGCCACGAGTGTTAACATTACCTGAATGTTAACATAGAATAATTTTCTTAATGGTTACATAATATAACTATGGTCGCATTGACCATATAGGTTTGGAGGCTTGAACATAGTCCACCGCCTCTGGACAGAAGGTATAATCGTCCTTAACTATCATGGTAGAAGGGATAGTCATCCTTAACCACCAAAATTTTGGCCAATTAATGTAGACTTGCCACTTGGCCGGGGTAAACCATTAAGAAGATCTTTTGGAATAATTTAGCGGATCGATAAAGTTCGAATAAAATCAAGACGATCGCTTGAACAAAGGATGTAATGAAATACATATATCATAATGATAATAACTCCAAAAATTCTTTCCATTAAACATTTGGAAATTACAGTAATGCCTTAAATAGGACTTGAAATACATCAACTAACTTGTGCACACAGGGACTAAATTGAAATATATATCCACATAGGGATTATAAGATATAACACATCCACGAAGGGACTATAATGAAATATCATGTCTACGAAGGGACTATATTTAACAAATGTCCACGAAGGGACTTAAGTCGAAAGATATGTCCACATAGGGACTATGATAAACAAATGTCCACACAGGGACTAAACATAAGAGATGGGTCCACACAGGGACTTTAAAGGAAAATGAAATGCAAATGAAAGAAGGATTCTCCAAATGCCTTCCTTGCTTCATTCCTATTGTTTCTCTTCTTGCTTCACCGCACTCGGTACTGACACTGAAGGTGGATAGTTAAGTCTTCCAAATCGGGATCTGTTATAGAAGTAGAATCCAAGGATTCAATGATTAGAAAACGATATGGATCACAGATTGGTTTAGACTAGTATAATCCAAGTCTAGGATTCCAAACTTGGAGGTAGGAAACTGGGATCATTAGGCAAAAGGTGGAAAAGAAAAAACCCTAGTTTCTCTCTCTAGCTATGGCGATTTTGGTTCCTTTCTCTACCTTGGATTTTTCTTCATGATTTTCGTATAACAGTCTGATCATCGGAGTAGTGAGTTATCAATACATCTGATTCGAACTAGTTAGCGGAAGGATTGAGTTAAATCTAGGGTTTCTTTTCTGTTTTCGTCAAGCTAAATTAGGGTTTCTCTTGTGTTTACGTTCGGCTGGGTTTCTTGGTTTTATGGTTTTCTGCGTGCATGGTTGTATCACTTGCTGATTAAAGGAGAGAGTCGATTATTGTGCAATGGATGATCGTTCAAAGTCTGATGATGTTGCTAAGGATGATCGAGGTAAGCCACCATTACCGTTTAAGGGCTTAGCGAGTAGAGTGGTGAATATAGATGGCAATCCGTTGTTGCCTAGGAGAGGTACGGTGCAAACTGTTCAGCCTGATCCGAAGTTGATTAATGTTATTGACGAATTAACTAAGGTAACCATTCCTGTTAATCCATTGGAGAATCAAGGGTCCGAGGGTTTGCATAAAGGTATTCAGAGTGGCAGATTGGATTTAGGTAAATCTCCATTATCTTATGCTGAATCCGTGGGGGTATCTAATAATAAGAAGGTAAATTTTCGAGCACTTACAAGTCCAACTGGACCTGAAGGTTGTGATGTGGTTTTACCGAAAGAATCTGTTAGAACTGTTAAAGATAAACTAGCCAATACTCTTTATGGATACTTTCTAGGTGATCGTGTTGCATACCCGGTAGTTGAATACTTTGTAAGGAATAACTGGAAGAGATTTGGTCTTCAAAAAGTGATAATAAACGCTAATGGTTTTTTCTTTTTTAAGTTTGCTGATGAAAATGGTATGAAGAATGTTATGAAGGAGGGTCCGTGGATAATTCGCTCACAGCCTTTGTTTCTTAATGTATGGTCCCCGTCTTCGAAACTGGAAAAGAAAGAAGTCAAGAATGTACAACTTTGGGTTAAACTTCATGAAGTCCCAATTGCAGCCTATACGGAGGATGGTTTAAGCATGATTGCTACGGCTGTAGGAACTCCGATGGAATTGGATAAGTACACTTCCTCTATGTGCCTTGATTCTTGGGGAAGGAGTAGCTTTGCGAGAGCGTTAGTGGAGGTTTCGGCTGAGCATGAGTTCAAAGAGGAAATTGTTATTGCTGTTCCGGAATTGGAGGGGGAAGGATTTGTTAAGGAAAAAGTTTATGTTGAATACGAATGGTGTCCTCATAGATGTGCGTATTGCAAAATATTTGGTCATGATGATCATACTTGTCCGAAACAAATCAGGCAGGTCACTAAAGCTCCTGGTAAAATCCAAAAAACTCAACACGGGTCTAAGAATAAAGAGTTTTTAAAGAAACCGATGATAGACAAGGATGGGTTTATGGATGTTGATGCTCGAAAAGCGGCCAAAAGAACAGGATTTCCAGTTACTAAACCGAAGCAAAAATTTGAATACCGTCCTATTACCTCTAAAGCTAGCGGTAGTAGTAGCAAATCAGATCCGAATACTAGTTTTCTATTGTCTAATCCGTTTGATGTGTTTAATGATACCAAGTTAGATAATGTGGCCGAAGGGGTGGGAGCTGGAGATGATCCTTATGATTCGGATGATGATGAAGTCCAAGAAGTTTATAATGAAACCGATGAATTTCTGGTTAGTGGGACTATAAAACCTGATAATCCACAAGGGGCAAGCACTCCTTCTTTGAATGTTAACAATGGTTAGTATTGCTTCATGGAATATTAGGGGGTTGAACCGCCCTCTGAAACAAACGGAGGTTCGTCAGGCAGTTAAAGATTATAGTTTGAGCCTATGTGCTATCTTAGAATCGCATGTTGATGTCAGTAGGCTTGGTCAAATTTGTAAATCTATTTTTCGTTCGTGGGATTGGACGTCTAATGGGGCTCGGTGTAACAAAGGTACAAGGATTATTATTGGTTGGAATCCAGCTGTTTTTGACGTCATGGTGTTGTCTCAGACTGATCAGGTTATTCATTTACAACTTTTTTTCAAGCTGGATAAGAAAATGATTTTTTGCTCGATTGTTTATGCCGCAAATTATTATGTCACTCGAAGGGAATTATGGCATCATTTGGCTTTACATAAAGGGTTTGTTGGGAATAATCCTTGGGTTGTTATGGGGGATTTCAATTCTGCTCTAAATCTAGAAGATAAGTCGATGGGATCCTCGTTGGTGTCTAGTAGTATGAAAGCGTTTCAAGAATGTGTTGATAAGATTGAGATGTTTGATATCAATAGGTCAGGTCTTCATTTTACATGGAATCAAAAGCCTAAGAAAGGGATTGGATTATTGAAGAAGATTGATAGAGTGCTGGGGAACACCCAATTTGTGACCCAATGCCCGAGTGCAGTTGCTATTTTTCAGCCGTATCGGCTTTCAGACCATTGCCCTTGTGTCTTATCAATTCCTGATGCTGGTATTCTGAAGCCTCGGTCCTTTAAATTTGCTAATTTTTTGGTTTACAAACCAGAATTTCTAGAAATTGTGAAGAGGGGTTGGGAGACTAGAGTTCAAGGAGTTCATCAGTTTTGTGTTGCTAAAAGGCTTCGTCTTCTCAAGACTCCTCTCCGGGCGCTGTTATTTAAGCAGGGTAATTTACATAAAAAAAGTGGAAAGGCTCCGTGATAAGCTAGATAACTTGCAGAAACTCATTGATCAGGAGCCGAATAATGAAGATCTTCGGATTCAAGAGGCTACTGTTACTAGTGAATTTCAAGAAGCTATGTTGGATGAGGAGCGTTTTCTGAAACAAAAATCTAAAGTGGATTGGTTGAGGGCTGGGGATAGTAATACGACTTCTTTCACTCTTCGGTTAAAAGCAAAAATCATCATAGCCGTATTGATGTTATTAGTGATTCAGGAGGTTTCGTGTTTGAGGGTGATAAAGTTCAGAAAGCCTTTGTGGATCATTATGAGAAATTTTTGGGGTGCCGTGGAGATACGTCGATTAGTCCGGCTCCGGACTTATTCACGCAAGTTTTGGATCCTCAGATTGCTACTCATATGATCAGACAAGTGACTGAAGATGAAGTCAAGAAGGCTATGTTTTCTATTGGTATAGATAAAGCGCCAGGCCCGGATGGCTTTACGGCTGCGTTTTTCAAGAGTGCTTGGCCTATTATTGGGAATGATGTTTCAAAGGCTGTTATTGATTTTTTTGAAACAGGTCGTTTGCTTCAAGAGTTAAATCACACCCTTATTGTGCTTGTGCCTAAGGTTCCTTCACCGTCGGTTGTTACGGATTACAGGCCGATTGCTTGTTGTAATGTTATATACAAGTGCATAAGCAAGATCATTGCGGAAAGACTGAAGGTGGTGTTAGATAATATTGTTAGTATAAACCAATCAGCTTTTGTCCCAGGCAGGAAGATTTCTGACAACATTTTGTTAACCCAAGAGTTGATGCACAATTACCATAGGAATGTCGGTCCCCCAAGATGTGCTTTTAAAGTTGATATCCAAAAGGCCTATGATACGGTTGATTGGAAATTTCTCAAGAATATTCTCCTTGGTTTCGGTTTCAATGCTTCGATGGTGAACTGGATTATGGTGTGTGTTTCTACTACATCGTATTCTGTTTGTGTCAATGGTAATGTGCATGGGTATTTCAAAGGTAATCGTGGGCTTCGTCAGGGTGATCCTCTATCTCCGTATTTGTTTACTCTTGTTATGGAAGTTTTAACGGCCATTCTGCATCATTCGTTAAGGATTGATTCATCCTTCAAGTTTCATAATAAATGTGAGAAGCACCAAATTATCAATCTTTGTTTTGCAGACGATCTTTTTCTTTTTGCTAGAGGGGAAATTGCTTCGGCTAGGTATATTATGAGCTCTCTTTCAAAATTTTCTTTGATGTCGGGTCCGGTGCCTAATAATCAGAAAAGCACTGTTTTCTTTTGTAATGTTCCAAGTTATATTAAAAGTGCTATTCTGAATATCATGCCGTTTAAGGAGGGTTCTTTGCCTGTTCGCTATCTTGGTGTCCCGTTAATTTCGTCGGGTCTGTTATATAGAGACTGTAATGTTCTGTTGGAGAAATTAGACAAAAGAATCATGCATTGGAGGAATAAGTTACTCTCGTTCGCAGGTAGATTGCAACTCATTGTTTCTGTTTTATCTTCTATGCATATTTTCTGGTCCTCTGTGTTTATGCTTCCGAGTAGAGTTGTTCTAGAGTTGGAGACAAAGATGAGAAATTTCTTGTGGTCTCAAGATATGGGTTTCCAGAAAGGCAAAGCTAAGGTTTCTTGGAAAGCAGTTTGTCTCCCTAAATATGAAGGTGGTTTGGGTATTAGGCGTATTGGTGATGTAAACAAAGCCCTTATGGCTAATCACATGTGGAGTATTCTTATGAGGAGGAAGTCATTGTGGGTGGATTGGGTTCATGCTTACAGGTTAAAAGGAAAGAATTTCTGGATTGCTAAAATTCCCTCTACTTGTAGTTACTCGTGGCGAAAGCTTCTTCAACTTCGTCCGTATTTGAGGGATTTATTTTGGTTTGATATTGGTAATGGGACATTGGCCTCGGCTTGGTATGATATATGGAGTGATATTGGGCCGCTTGGGGAGTTTATTTCGCCTAGGGCTATTTCAAATGCAGGCTTCCGGTTAGAGGATTCGGTTTCGGACATCCAGGCAAATGGAGAGTGGAAGTGGCCGGTTGCTTGGAGAGATCTTTTTCCAGTTCTGATTCAGCTAGATCAAGTTCATATTAGTCCGAATAAACCTGATAGAGTTATGTGGCGTGATGGTAATAACACAAGTGTCTTCTCGTCTTCTGAGGCATGGAATTCGGTTCGGTATAAAGAAACTGAGATACATTGGAGCACTATTGTCTGGTTTACCCAATGCATCCCGAGGCATGCTTTTTTAATGTGGCTGATTATGCGAGGTAAACTGCTCACGCAAGATAAGATTCTGATGTGGGATTTTTCTCTAAGAAAGAATATGAATATGATGTGTTGTTTGCTATGCTATGCTAATCATGACTCTCATAGCCATTTGTTCTTTGAATGTGATTTCTCTTCGAAAGTTTGGCATATCGTGAGACAGAAAGTGGGCATGAATACGGTTCAACCTAAGTGGGAGGATATTATCAATTGGCTTCTCGCTCGATCCAATTCAAAATTAGCTTCTGATTATGTTGCGAGGCTTTTGGTGGCGGCTAGTGCTTATGTTGTTTGGCAAGAGCGTAACATCAGGATCTTCAAGAATCGGATGAGACCTCCAGAGATTGTTAGTGAGAAAATCATTAGTTTGGTTCGGTACAAGCTGATGGGAGCGAGATTGAAGACTACTGAAAATGTGCGAAGACTTTGGAGGGAGTGGGAGATTCATGGCAACGACATTATTGATGATGGTGGCTGATTAGTTTTTGTTTATCTTTGTGTTTGTTGGTCTAGATAGTAGTCTAGTGGGACGTTTAGTAGTTTGGTTTTAATTTTGGTTCTTGGTTTACTTTCATGGGGCATGTCCCATGATTGAACTAGTGTAGGCTCTCTACACTACTTGGTTTTTATTGGTTGTGAATATATAGAATCACCGGGGTAACCCTTTACCCAAAAAAAACTGGGATCATTAGCATCCACATGTATCATCTTCAAAATGGGAGCCTCAGGGACCTCTGGTTCCACAGATACAGACTTCAAAATTTGAGCCTCAGGGACCTCTGGTATGGACTCTGAAGTCTGGTTAATAGCTTTCTTTGGTTTGATTTTGGGATAAGGTCCATAAAGGTCCTTCTTTCACACAGGTCGCATGCTTATACTGGCCGTGGTGCGAAGCTTGGCATTCCTTGGCTTCAGACGTGGAGAATTTCCATCAACGGCTTCTTTGCTTGGAGTCATATTCAAAATACATAAAATCGAAAACAATGTTTACTTAATAGGGATGAGAGCATTCCTATGTCAAATCTAGACTCAGAAAGTCTAAGGAATGTGCTACTATGTTATTTGAGATTAAACACAAAAGGCTAGTGTTTAATTCACTCAAACGTTGGCTCTGATACCAACCTCTCACACCCTGATATTTCAACCACAGCCCAGTGGGCCCGGAGGGGAGTATCGTGACGTAAGATTGGTATCATCATAGTCAAACATACACAGAATAGCACAGTGGAAGTCTTGGAATATAAAATATTATTACAAACTCCCTTGCTCGAAAATACCAAAGTAATAGTTACAGACGAACTTGTAATAATAATCCACAGGCGGATCAAAAATGTAAGAGGGGGAACATCAGACTAATAGGCTTATGCAAAGGAGTTGCAAATTCCTCATCTAGCATTACCGAGCAGCTTCTAGCCTATTTACGTATTTGTACCTGTAACTTAGTCTTTTGAAAATACATCAGTTTTCACTGGTAAATACAATCAACCGACACATTTTGAAAACATTTTCAAAAATGATTTAGGTGCACAAGGCACGAAAAATCTTTTATAACTTGGGACAAACTATATCTCAGGTTATCAGTTTTACATAACTTGACAATACATATAGGGACCGGAAACTATGCTGGTTCATGATTAACCGACACACCACTTATTCCCTTATTGGGAATACCCATAGTGGGAAAACCCATATTGGGTTATTAAAACATTTTAATAAGCATTAGCATCTGTCAGGTGTATGCCTACACCCCGCGCTTAGGTAGTGGCCACTAGTAAATTAAATGAGCCGAGGATATCTAGGACACAGTCGCGTTAACCCCCAATGTTTAAGTCAAGCAATACGAATTAAAATGGGTTATTTGAATTTCCCGACACATTGGTCTTCGAATCCCATACCCGACCATGTAGTAAGTATTTTTTCCGTATCCCAAGCCCGTATAGGGAAAATAGGTTAAAAGTATCTACCTGAGCTAACTCTCGTCTTATAATGCAAGATTTATAATAACTCAGCCGTATTCAATTTATCGGAAGGCTCAAGTCTGGAATGATGGTATAAATAACCAATTAGAATGCTAACGGTCTTATTTAAGTCGTAGACTTAGACCGGCTAGCTTAAAGTATCAAAAATGGTACAATACGCTTGATTAAGCGATGACTGGAATAGAATGTAGTTTAAACCTAACAAGTATTAGGACTTGTATAATATGGGTAAACAAATAACATTCTGGAAATTGAGATAAAAATGATAAGGTTAAACCCGTTTCGGTAAACTTACGTAAACTAGTTACGTAAGTCTAACCGTACGCGTATAAGCGATAACGGGTAACCGGATGAGTCATGAACAAGTTCCATATGACAATATACTTTAAACAAGTTACAATATCAGTAGGATATAAACTTATATGCCTGTTAAGGTTTTAAAATCAAACTATGCCTCATAAGGGCGTTTTGGTCATTTAGCGCATATAAAAGGAACTTGCGTATAATCTGATGTTACGACCATAAACATTCTGTGAAGACACTTTATTTATGATATAATATCAGTAGGATATCAAACATATGTGTGTTTTATAGTTTGAGACCAAACTATGCACCGTAGGGGCATTTTGGTCATTTCACACATAGTTTAAGAGCTAATTTAGGAATCTGAGTTTATATCATGTACCTACTGTAAAAACATTTTAAAGAAGTTAGAAAATTAGTAGGTAACAAGTCTTGGTTGGTAAATATGGTTTAAAACCATACTACACGCCTAAAAGGTGTTAAAGTCGTTAAATGATGATATTTGCGATATTATAGCGATGTTTTATGAAAAATGATGTTATGACCAGGTTTATATGGCCAAGATATGCTATTTAGTATAACCCATCAGTAGGTAAAAGGTTTTGTATGAAAACAATGATTAAAACCATTTTATGTGCCATAAGGGCATTATCGTCATTTAAGAACGTAATATAAGAACTTGTGCATCAACTCAGTTTATAAACTGAATTGATATCCCAAATTACCCTAATTAATATATTACATCAGTAGGTAATGAGTTTAGTATAATAAATTATGTTTAAAACCGTTCCATGCGTCGAAAGGGCATTTTGGTCACTTTAAAACATAATTTACAATATAATACGAAAACTCGGTTTATGATCAGATTTATAACATAAAAATATGTTAAATATGTTAATATATCAGTACCTAAGTCATTTGCAAGTTCATTGATGTTTAAAACCTCATTTTTAATAAAAAAGGAAAAATAGTCAAAGTATGGCATATTAACGGAAACTTACATAAAACTATGATTACTATTACGATCGTGTAATATAACCTCAGAGGGTTATGCTACATCATATTATGATCATAGGGGAACCTTAAATCAGTAGAACAGTAGTCTAATTCGGGTCATAAATCAAAAGTCAAAGCAGAAGTCAAACTTCGCGACTTTCGGTTGCGAACCGACCCTAAAACTGGAATTGATGAGCCGAACATGTTTACACATGTTCTAATAATTATTACTATATTGTTTAAGTGTTAAAACGTATTTTAGAACACATCTAAACTTAGTTTATGAATATTTCAAAATCTGACCCGTTGACTTTTTAAAACATTAATATGTTGACTCGTCAATTGACCAAGCAAACGTAATTCTTAGCAGGTGCCCTTTTGAGTGATTAACACCTACCTAATTACTTTCACCTAGCCATGTTCGTTGCGAACAATAGCTGGACCATTAAGGTCTAAACCGAAAGTCAAAGCGTTTATGGAAAATGTTTGACTTTTGGCGTTTAAAAGCCTATAAACGAAAATAGAAAAGAAGGGAACACTTACAAGTGATCCACAGATGAAAAACAACTCAAATGGAAGCTCCCAATAGCTGGGAATCTCCAGGAGATGAGAGGAGAGTGAAAGAAGAAGGTGCAAGTTTAAAAGAAAGAACATGGCACCTATTTATAGTAATTGGAGGATTATTGTGATCATTCCAGGTGTTATGAGAGCTTAAGAGATGCATACAAGTGTCCCATAACGTGTCTAAAACAAGCATTCAACCCATGGTATTGTTTGTGAGGTGTATGGCAGCTTTGAGTGGTGAACAAGCAAAATTTTTGAGCTGGTGAGGGTATGGCTACCCGCGACGGAAAAGCCTTAGCCCTTCATGCCCTACCGCGGCCTCAAAAAAGTTTCCAAAGTTGGCAGTTTTAGTCCCAAAGCTCTAAAACACAATATAACTTTCATAATTTGCACTTTTAACCCCTTAAGACCAATTTTAGGCATACCCGGGAGTATAACCGAACATCATAAGGCTCCCGGTTCGTTAAAAGGTCAATCAGAGGTATAAGTTAACATGTTGACGCTTTTGACCCTTCAATTAACAAAATTCCAATTAAAATTACAAACGGTATCGTTCATCCAAAAAGTGGCTCGTTTGAGAATACAAACACCGTAAAGGGTTACTCAGAGGCATAGTTTAAGCATGTTGACACTTTTAGTCCCTCCACATTCATAGTTTTCAATTTTGGCAAAAATAGTCCCTCATTGCCAACTTTTGGCACTATAAGGATAAGGGACATGTGTCAATACTTTATTGGAAACGATTTTACGAGGTGTTACAATATCCAGATCTGAACATTTCACTCCATAAACAAGTGGATACACATTAGCCCTAAAACTCTCCACCGGAAGAATCAATGATCTCATCATCAAAGCATTCCACCACTTCCAAATAAATTCTACCATCAACAATGTCACACCCCCAAAATACCACCTAGGGAATGTCCCTGTTAGGTGTGTGACGTACCAGGATCCAAGCCACCAATCATGTTGAACTCACAACAATTGTTCCAAATAAAACTTTCATTTATTATTGATAGAAGTATACAAAACATTATTTCACGTTCAGCGGAAGCATAATACATTAATTAAGAAATTCATAAACCAAGTGTGTGAAAGCCATTAAGTTCGTCTCGCGTTTCCATGTATCTCGACCCATGACCACTCCAGCATCCCAGACAGCAAGTTCCAATAATATGCACCTAAAGGCATGCAAGGCATGTAACAACGAGTCAACAACTAAGTTGAGCGAGTTCACAGTTGGGTGTTCGTTTTAAGTTGTTTCAAAAACATAGTTTTCTTTAGATGGCTTACTTGCCGTGGGGGTTACCCCATAGTTGAAAATATGATTAACCAATTCCTTCTTTCCCAAACCATAACCAGTGGGGGCTTCCCCATGTGAACCACTAGACCGTTACCATATATCGATGACTGGCGAACAATAGTTGTGCCCTACGTCAATGTCTATCATCATTGACAGTTTGCCATGATCCATTAGTACACGCTCGTCCGACCAGCACGGTGTGAGGTTTGTCAAACCTAATAGCGCTATTAACTAATGACCCGCTGGCCATCGGCCTCGGCGATTAAGTCGATATAAAATGAGGGACTTAATGATAGAGTTTTGTCTAGTAAGTTTAAGGTTGTTGTCCTACCCAAGGAGGACGAATGTGCGTATTCTACCCAAGGAGAATACACAGGATTTAATATTGGCATCCTACCCAAGGAGGATGGTGTCACACCCCGACCGCGTTAAAACAACAAAACCGCGGCGGAAACGTCGGGGAGTGTCGTGGCAGAATTATCGTTTCATAACCATGGATACAAAAAGTGTTTCGTTTTATTGATAATATTAAACATTAACATTGTCTTAACACAAAACAAACAAGTTACATATCGACTAATATTGTTATTATGTCACTAAGGCCTCATCCAGATCCTATGTGACTCATGCATCATAGTAATCATCATCAAGCATCAACACCTGAAACATATGTGAAAACAAAGTCAGCAAAGAAATGCTGGCGAGTACATAGGTTTTATAGGAGTGTCGGATTCATGGCTAGTTTAAATGTTGCAATACTTTATTAAAAACCTTATTTTGAAAAGAGTATAATATTGCAACTTAATTAACCAACTCAAATCAAGCGGGCTATAGTTTATAAAACCTCGTAGCCATGATTCTTAACCCAAAACATTTGTTTTAGTAAAGCAATTTGTAAAACATCTCGTATTAAATCGTTAGTAAAACTCGTTAATAAATCTCGTATGGTTTATATTATTTCGAAAACCTCGTTTGTGTGACATCGTTTCAAAATCGTTTACCCAAGTGAACTAAATAACGCCATGGTATGTAATACGATGAAAACACTTATATATAAGAAGTACCAGCGGCGTATCTACCATGTTTTCACCACATTACCCCCGTCCCGTTATCTAAACACTTAACCAAGAACCAATCGTTTATCCAACTCGTTTAATCTTGTATGAATCGTTCCCAAATCGTTAATTCGTTTAAATCGTTTAAATCATCCTCGTTTTAAGTGTGAAAACTATTTGTGGTCGCCTCGCTAATAACATTCAAACCTTCGTGACTCGACTACCTCGCTTCTCGCATTAATAAACCACCAAAGGGTAAATTAACATTCAGATTCAGTTATTACCCACCTAACCCACACATAACCATGGGTGCAGTACGATAATGGGATTTGTCAGATCCTGTGGTACCATAACCTAATACTGGTCGGCTTGATCAATGCTAATGAATGCCATTCGTTATGTAGTTACAACCAACTAGTTTATTCACTTTATTGAAATCGTTATCTTAATCGTTTTTGAAATCATCGTTATAATATCGAAAATCGTTTTGAAAACCATCGTTAAAACCTTGAAAACATTTAGCACATATGAATCACCCCAAAACAATTGAAAACAGTAAAATAGGGGAACTATGTGGTAAACCTTGAAAACATTTAGCACATACGACTCGTCACTACGCCTAGTCAACGTGGTAATCAGTAGGTATAGTCACAAGGGACTATAACCATCGTGATTACGCTCACGTTGCAAAGTTCAACGGAACTTTGTGTTAACCATTGACTGGTCAAAGCTGAAAGTCAAACTTTGTTTGACTTTCATGCTTGAAATACAAGAACAAGCAAGAAGAGGACTTACAAAGGGTCCAAGAAGGATGTTTGATCTAAAATAGCTCAGGTATGAAGTGTAAACACCCCAACATAGAGCTGATTTCAGATCAAGTGTGAGAATGAAGTGAAGTGGGGGTTAGGGCCGCTAGCTAATATATTGTCGCCCAGAACGATTACAAGTGCATGTTTTAGACTGGAAGATTCTGTTGCGGATATTTATTTAGAGAATGGTTGGCAATGGCCCACGGCTTGGAGGGATTTGTTTCCTGTGCTTATTCAGTTGGATCAGGTCCAACCGGTTGCAGGTAAACGAGATAGTATTCAGTGGCGGGTGGGTGATAATGTTAATGAGGTTTCGGCTTCAAGTATTTGGGATTCTATTCGGTATAGAGAGCAGGAGGTCGAATGGAGTAAAGTAGTCTGGTTCGCTCATTGCATCCCGAGACATTCTTTCTTATTGTGGCTGATTATGAGGAAGAAGCTTCTCACTCAAGATGTTATTCTTAGTTGGGATTTCTCGAGGAGAAAAAACATGAATATGATGTGCTGTTTACTTTGTTATGAGAATCATGATTCGCATGCACATCTATTCTTTGAATGCAAATTCTCTACGCAGGTTTGGGAGATGGTTCGGATTAAAGCTGGTATGGATAATGTTAATTCGAAGTGGGATGATATTGTTTCTTGGTTGATGGTCAGAACTCGTTCCAAGTTAGCAGCTGATTATGTTAGTAGACTTTTGGTGGCGGCTAGTGCTTACTTCATATGGCAGGAACGAAATTCTAGACTTTTTAAGAATCAGTTGAGACCTCCGGAGCAAGTTTATGAGGTGATTGTCAAGACTGTTCGATACAAGCTTATGGGAATGAAGTTGAAGCGGACGGATAGAGTTCGAAAGCTTCTTGGTGAATGGGAGATTGAAGTTAGTCACGAAGATGAAGCAGGTGGTTGATTAGTTGTTATTTTGTGTCTAGAGTTTAGTCTAGTTGTGTTTTATTTGGTACAATGGGCTTCTGTGGTTTTTCTTTTTGTTTACTTTCATGAGGCATGTCTCATGATTGAACTAGTGTAGGCTTTCTACGCTACTTGTTTTATTTGGTTGTGAATATATAGAATCACCGGGGTAACCCCTTTACCAAAAAAAAAAAGTGGGGGTTGCTATTTATAGTAAGTTAGGATTAATAGGATGATTCCAAGTGGTTTGAGGGAGTGATCTTGGCCATACATTTGGGTTAATGGTATTAGAATACAATGGGGACCGAAAACCAGCTCCAGGTATTGCAAATATTACATTAAAACCCCTGAATTTAGCCCAGATTGCTGTTTCTGAACTTTCTGTCTGACAAGGCCATGCGGCCCGCGTAGCATATGGTCAATCCTTACGCGGCCCGTGTAAGGAAGTTTCACAGATTGTCAAAACAGGTCCCTGCACTTCAGAATCTTGCATTTCGGCTCATTTTTGACACGTTTAAGCCCCGTTAACCTCATTTCAAGGCTTTAAAATGAAGTTAAGGTATAGGGAACTTAGAATATGCTCAATAATATCCCGGATGTCGGCTCGTTTGGTCGTACGGTTGCGTTGTTCGGTTAATTACGACGGAAGTCGTAATGAACGCAAAAACGATCCAAATTAAGCGACGAATAGAATTTTATCATGCCAATCACTAAAATAAAATATTTTAATGATTACATAAATTTTTGGATATCCGGATATATTCAGAACGTAAGATATGCGCGAAAATGCAAACTTGTGCACTTTTTGACGCTTTTAGTCCCTGAATGACCAATAAAGTTTGTTTTAGCATACCGAACCCCTCAAAGCCTATTTCTAAGCTATGTAAAGGATATTTAGGGTATGTTTAACTTATGATCAAGTTCCGGAGTGTTCGTTACTATACAAATCAGTATAGTTTTGCAGTTTGACACAAATAGTCCCTCTGATCGAACAAAGTTGATTACACACCAAACCATTCAAAACTTATTTCTAAGTTATGTGAAGGTTATTTAAGGTATGTTAAGCCTATGTCACTATTCCGGAGTGTTTGTCGCGTTATATTGACTGCTTTTACGCAACAGTTTGCGTATAACCTTCCAGAAAGCGATTTAAAGCTTGAAATTGGAGTCGAATCTAATTGAAAATTCACCAAACACAAATACACACATAATAACATCAAAACACATATAATAACACCAAATCACATTGTTTTATTAATAATCATCATTGTTTTACATCGTACATCGATTACAGAGTACAGTTGTCACAGTCTCCCCTGCTTCAGGAAATTTCGTCCCGAAATTTTATTTAGAGGAAGCTTGTGAAAACAAATGCGGATATTTTGCCTTCATTTGGTCCTCACGTGTGACAACTGACACCAAACCGGTAATTTTCGTACACTTTAATTATTATTTAATGACTATAGTTATGTGCTTAAACGTCAACATTGTCTGATTACATACTATACAAGTGAATTCATGCACGTTTATTACTACAAAATATTGCTTTATGCATTAACTAGAGCGTTGCGTCAAAAATACTAGTAAACTCACCGGTAAGACACATTGTGTCAACAGAACTGCAGAAAGCAGTCAGACATTAGAACTGAGGCCTAGGTGTAGGTCCAACGTCAAGAATACATTAAAACCCAAGAAGTATATACAAGGGTTAACATATAGACGCTCCGAAAGCTATAATACGCACTAAAAAGCACCCGAAACGCACTTTAAGTGCATAATTGTTCTAAATTCAGCTATAACCAGCTTTTAAACAATAAAATATCATACAGAATTTACGTTCTATCGTCCAGAATATTTCCCTAAGTGTCGGGAATTGAAAGGGGTGCAAAAGGGTACAAGAAAGACACTAAACGGTGCAACTTAGCACTTAACGAACCGGTATTTAACCGAACAACCGGACATTACCCGGGACACTAAAATTTTGCCAAACACATGGTTTATTTATTTCTGGCTAGTCGTGATCCCCGAACACCCTAACACCCACTACATATCAAATAAATACCATATGTAAGTAACACTTGCATTCTAACTTGTCTTTACCATTTGGTCACAAATTTTACACAACACCCCCCCCCCCCTTAACATGTTGGACGGTTATGGTGGTCCCACCAAATCACCCACACCACACTTCATATATCTTGGCTAGATTATGTTATAGATCTTGCTTGAGGGAGTTACTAAAATATGTGAATAAATCTTATAAATCATGGCCTAGATCACAAACCATCATTCACAAGATTCACCCTCTCTCTCCACTCTCTCTCTCTCTCTCTCTCTCTCTCTCTCTCTCACTTTCGGTCCTCCCCAAACCGCCACCCTCACCACCACATAACCACCATCTTCATCCAAGATTCAAGTCCATTCAAGCTACAAAGTTGATACAAGAAGGGTTGCAAGTTAAGGAGCTTTGTTCTTGCCTTTTTCATCATCTTTTCTTCATCTTTGCACTAGAGAATCATCCCTAGCTATAAGCTAGTAGTAAGCTCTTGTTTAACCTTTAATCATCTCATTTTTATGGCTAAAATTTGTAGTATGATGCTTATGTTAAAAACTAAAGTAACAAGAACACTAAGATGATGAATATGAAACTTTACTTGAAACTTGAACATAAAAGATTATATGAAGATGAAATCTTGTTGAATGAGGGTTGGGTTAAATCATACATGATATTTGATCGTTGGCTTCTTGATAAACCCGTTGTTCGATTCGTTAATACGATTTAGTAACGATTTAACTATAAAGAAACATGCTGATTTACATTTTCAGCCGACTTCAAACGGATGTAAACAGACCTTAATAAATCTAAAAACAGAATTTCTGATGCCTAAAATATGTATTTTCGAAAAACTGATCAAATGGCACTGGAATCGTAATTTTTCGAAGTCGTTTACTATTTGTAAAGGGTCGTTTCGTAACAGCAGCTCAAGCTGCATTTTCCTGCTGAAACTATGTGTTATATTTTTTTTATCATAACTTGAAACCTGAGTAGAACCAGCCCCTGAAATTTATACAGTAGATGATCACTGATGTCAGTGTGACCCTCCAACTAGAATTTCGTAAAACGGACTTACGATAAATTTTAAACGAATTATTCCGTAGGCTGTGGTCAGAAAGTAACAAATCTGATCGCAGTTCGGTAAATGATTTTCTATAAAATATTGATGATGAACTGGACCCCGAAATTTTTACACAATAATATTTGATTCGTATAAGACATTCTGTAAAAATTTGGGAATTATTGGAATAAGATAACCATTTTATTAAAATGTCCAAAAACAGTCCAGTTTATATATTAAAACTGAAACGACAAAAGTAGTATCTTGCATGTCAGAATGTCGGGTTGATTATTTGAGAACGATCTAAAGTGTTATATGCTAAAGAAAATGATGTGCTACTTAGCACGGACACCTCCATTTACAAAGGAGACTATGGCGAAATTTTCTGAAAATCCTAACACTTAGTAAATATTTTCCAGAAAAATGTTGCTAGTGTGTTCTAAACTATGCTTTTCGAATATAAACCTCGCCATAATTTTTGTAACAAAAATACACATACAACATACAAGATACATAACTCGGGTGCAAAGTGCAAAATACAAGAAACTTATATTTATTTTTGAGAAAATAATATAAGTAAGACACTTAGTTAAAAATATGAATTATTTTTAACACAAGAATACATACACAAAAGACGGTGACTTGTACTTGTACGATACAAGTCTCGTGACTAACGTTAATAAAACACGTATAGGTCACGTCGTTAATTAAGCAAATCCGGTGAAGTTTACAACGCAAGGAACGCAAAGTTGTGAGTTCATGTTCCCCCTTTTTTCTTAACTGTTTTCAGTTTTATAACTTCGGGGGTGAAATACATGTTACAAATACGACAATATTTATAAATGGTATGATACAAAAACAAGAGACACTCTTGGTGATAACTAGTACCAAGTATGATGCGTTTGAGAAATGATACGAGAAATCGTGTCACGAATAGGGTACCATAAGCACCATTAATCGTGTACATACTAAGACCGCAGAACAAAAGGTTAGATCTAATGGGTTTCAGGGCAGCCCCACTCTTGGTGACAACTAGTACCGAGTAGTGTTTTTGTGTCTCAGTCGTGAATCGACTACAGAAAAATGCCTATGGTTTGGTGACTTCCTATGTCGTGTCACATGTTAATGGCTTTGCAACCCATTACCACATGATGCATACATAAGTTCATGATTTATACATGAACACTTGATACATACATGACCACTTGATACATACGTGAATACTTGATTTATACATGAATACTCGATTTATTTATTTATTTTTTTTTTGGGTAAAGGGTTACCCCGGTGATTCTATTAAAATGCAACCGCAATTAAGTACAAGTAGTGAGGATGTGTTCCACACTAGTTCATATACAGGACATGCCCCATATATGTAAAACAAAACCAAAAACCTATAACACCCCAAAACCTAGTCTACTATACATCATAAGAAGACATCTAGTAGACAAAACAATGTAAACCACAAAACAAAACCTCAACCACCATCATCAAAGATAAAGAAGCCACAAAACAGCAGCCCCTTCAGACGAAAAGCAGACAGCCTATCCATTAGAGAACTTGGTAGAAGAGGTGCTTGCCCCTGCTTTTGAAGAAAAAGGATGAGTACCCGATGTCATAAATGCACTAGTTTCATTGTAAACTTCTTCAACCTCCTCCTCATCCGATTCCTGTCTGTCATTTGACGGTTTCTTCTCCACTCGACCCACAGTGGTACCTCCCTGATTACCAGTATCATCCTTCAGAATGTCAAACGGGTTAGACGTTGAAACCTGATTCTGCATCGGACCCTTTGAGAACGATTTTGGTTTAGGGTTGACAACTGGCCTGTAAACTAACTTAGTCTTCTGATTTTTCATATGGATGCCTTGGTTGTTCGCTTTCTTCTTCTTGGCACCTACGACCTGAAAATCATCATTTTTCTTCTTCTCAGTATCCCCACTCACATTTACCTGAGGGTTCTTAGAACACGAGCTATCATCATGACCGAAGACACAACAAGATGAACATCTTAAAGGCTCCCAATCATACTCAATTTTAACCTCCACCATTGAATGAGTGAGGCCCTCCAAAGATGGGATTGCAACAGTAACACTCTTTTTTAAATCAACCCCTGCCTGAACTTCAATAAGAGCTCTAGCATAGCTGCTTCTTCCCCAAGATTCCTCACACATTGTGGCAGTATACGAATCTAACATCATAGGTACCCCAATCTTAGATGCAAGTAAACTAAGCCCATCCTCAGTAAATGCTGCTAACGGCACATCATGCATCTTGACCCACACCGGAATAGCTTTTAAATCCTCTTTTTCCAACTTGATAGAGGCCGACCACGCTTTCAAAATGATTGGAACATTTCTTATCATCCACGGACCATCCTCTAACATTTGATCCATCCCTTCTTTCGTTTTAAACTTAAAAAAGAAGAAACCGTGTGCATTCATCATAATTCTTGACAACCCATATTTTGCCCAATTGTTCTTAGCAAAGAAATCAACCACAGGAAATGCCAGCCGTTTACCCAGAAAATAACCATACAAAGTGTTCGCATACCTGTCGGTGACTTGTTTAACTGAAGATAGTGGAATGACAACGTCAGCTCCGTCAACAGCCTCATTCGATTCCATCACCCTAAAGTTTACCTTAACCTTCTCTTTAGAATCCTTCACAACATTTTCAAAGGATAATTGTTCCGCAGAACCAGAACCTGTTTGTTTCCTCTTATCAGCCGAGAAAGGTGCACCAAACGAACCGGAACTGTTATCAGACTTTGGCATAAACTTGCTAGAGTAATCCCAAAAATTATCAGACTTTTCGACATCCCGTGTTTCCACACGAACCGGAACTGTTACCTTGGTGAGATCATCGATGATGTTTGAAGACTTAGGGTCATTTTGTGTTCTAATTGTTACATCACGCTTTGGCTGCAATGTGTTCCCATCAACATCAATAAACCATGAAGCAATTTCTTCAAACGATAATCGCGGCTTCCCACGAGTATCCTGTTGGTTTCCACCAGAACCGTTAATTTCATCCATACCAATATTGAGAAACCCTAGTTGCCGTCAACAGAGATTCAGCAAAAGGATTGCCCGCTGAAACAAAGCAGCCGTGACAAACCCTAGCCGAAACCTACAATTGAAATCGATCAAAACCCTAGCCGCCGTGAAGCTGAAGTTCGATCAAAACCCAACCAGAATCCAATCGGAACGAACAAACCCTAACCAGGCAACTCTCTCCAATAATCAAAAAGAAAAAAACGAACATGCAACAAGAATTCCAATCAAGCAACGACCGCAAACAAACAGGAACAAACAAACCCTAATCCAGACGGCGATTGAGAACGAAAAAAACAGAAACCCTAATTTTAAATCGATCACTACTGGTAACAGAATCTGTACTAGAGATTGGAACTTCAAACTCTAATAGCAAACCTGTTAATCAGAAGATTACGAAGAAGAAATTAGGGTTACATGAGGGACGACAATCGCCAGGCTAGAGAGAGAGATTAAGATGTACTAGAGATTGGAACTTCAAACTCTAATATGAATACTCGATTTACACAAGATACATACCATGTTTTTCATACAAAGTATACAAACGTGAAATACAAAAATTGCATGAATTCACACCAACTTTATGTTGACGTTTTTCCAAAACTCACATGTATTTCAGGTAACACTTTCGCAAATTGGACACGTGAAAAGTCGGGTGAATGTTTCCAAGCTCTGGAGGTAGCTCTAGTCGATAGGCAACCTTCCCAATTCTTTCCACAATCTTAAATGGTCCCACATATCGAGGTGCAAGTTTTCCTTTCCTTCCAAATCTCACCACTCCCTTCCAAGGTGACACCTTGAGTAGGACACGGTCTCCAACTTGAAATTCTAAGGGCTTGCGTCGTAAATCCGCATAACTCTTTTGACGGCATCTAGCTGTCACAAGATTATCGCGAATTTTCTTGATTTTGTCTGTTGTTTCCAGAACGAGCTCAGGTCCAGTAAGCTGAGCTTCACCGGTCTCGTTCCAACAGACAGGTGAACGACATTTTCGACCGTAGAGAGCTTCGAATGGTGCCATTTTAATGCTAGCATGATAACTATTGTTGTAAGAGAACTCGATCAATGGCAGATGAGAATCCCAATTACCACCAAAGTCTATCACGCATGCTCTAAGCATATCCTCCAAAGTTTGAATCGTCCTTTCAGATTGACCATCTATTTGGGGATGATAAGCAGTGCTTAGATTCAGTTGGGTTCCCAAAGCAGATTGCATGATCTTCCAGAAATGAGATGAAAATCGAGCATCACGATCAGAAATGATATCCAAAGGAACACCATGTCGAGATACTATCTCATCAACATAAATCTTTGCAAGTTTATCAGCAGATAGATCCTCACGAATCGGAATAAAATGAGCTGATTTCGTTAATCGATCGATAACAACCCAAATAGCATCATGACCTTTAGACGTACGCGGTAACTTAGTGATGAGATCCATCGCAATGTTCTCCCACTTCCAAACCGGTATCTCTGGTTCTACAAGCAAACCAGAAGGTCGTTGATGTTCAGCCTTGACTTTGAGACAAGTTAGGCATTTTGATACATACAAGGCAGCATCCTTCTTCATATCAGGCCACCAGTACTGAGTACGAAGATCCTTGTACATTTTATCAGCACCAGGATGGATAGAATATCGAGACTTGTGAGATTCGTCCATCACTAGGGTGCGAAGATCGTCTTGTTTCGGAACCCACAAACGATCCTTGAAGTAGAGTAAACCATCGTCTTTCCTTTCGAGCTTAAGCTCAAGTTGAAGCGGTAGCTCATCTTTCAATAAACCTTTGATCACACAGGATCGTTGAGCTTGAAGGACACGAGATTGGATGTCGGATAGAGCTTGGACAGAGTGAAGCTTGACTCGCTCTTTTCGACTAAGCGCATCGGCTACGACATTCGCCTTACCAGGATGGTAGCGAATCTCGCAATCGTAATCATTCAAGAGTTCAACCCAACGTCGTTGCCTCATGTTCAGCTCCTTCTGATTAAGAATATGCTAGAGACTTTTGTGGTCTGTGAAAACCACACACTTCGTTCCATAGAGGAAGTGTCTCCAGATTTTAAGCGCGAAAACCACAGCTCCTAACTCAAGATCATGATTCGTATAGTTCTTCTCGTGAACTTTCAATTGTCTAGATGCATATGCTATAACCTTACCTCGTTGCATGAGGATGCAACCAAGGCCTAAGTTGGACGCATCGCAATAGACAACGAAATCATCGCTTCCCTCGGGCAGAGATAGAATAGGAGCATTACATAACTTCTGCTTCAGCGTTTGGAATGCTTCTTCTTGCTTGGGTCCCCACTCAAAAGGCTTATTCTTTTGAGTCAAAGCAGTGAGTGGAACCGCAATCTTCGAGAAATTAGAAATGAATCGACGATAATAACCAGGAAGACCAAGAAAAGATCGAATCTTTGTAGGTGTCGTCGGCGTACTCCAATCCTTAATAGCAACAATCTTGGATGGATCCACATGAATACCCTGCTCGTTGACTATATGACCCAGAAACTGAACTTCTTTAAGCCAGAATTCACACTTGGAGAATTTAGCGAAAAGTTGTTCCTTCTTAAGGAGTTCCAACGTTAAGCGAAGGTGTTGCTCATGATCGGCTCGAGTCTTTGAATAAATGAGAATATCGTCGATGAACACAATAATGAACTTGTCTAAATAAGGTTTACAGACCCTATTCATTAAGTCCATAAAGATAGCTGGGGCATTCGTCAAACCAAAAGGCATGACAGTGAACTCGTAATGCCCATATCTCGTGCGGAAAGCAGTTTTGGGAATATCTTCTTCGAGAACACGAAGTTGATGATACCCAGAACGCAAATCAATCTTAGAAAAACACGAAGCACCTTGCAGCTGGTCAAAGAGATCATCAATTCGAGGTAGGGGATATCGATTCTTGATGGTAAGCTTATTAAGCTCACGATAATCAATACACATTCGAAAAGACCCATCTTTCTTTTTCACGAAGAGGACAGGAGCTCCCCAAGGTGAATAAATCGGACGGATGAATCCTTTTTCAGATAACTGTTGAAGCTGTTTCGATAACTCTTGCATCTCTGACGGTGCAAGATGATAAGGTGCTTTCGCGATCGGGTTGGCATTGAGTACAAGGTCAATATAAAACTCGACTTGACGAACTGGAGGCAAACCAGGCAGTTCATCAGGAAACACCTCTGGATAATCCCGAACAATCGGAATATCCTGAATACTCTTGCTCTTGCCTTTCTCCTCGGTGACATGTGATAGAAAAGCAACATATCCTTTTCTCAAATACCTCTGAGCTTCCATACACAACATAAGCTTCAGTCCACCTGAAGGTTTCTCGCCATGAACTTCTAGAATTTCGCCAGAAGACAAAGGGATACGAACAATCTTATCGAAGCAAACCACCTCAGCGTGGTGTCTGGTTAACCAATCCATTCCAATGATAACGTCGAAGCTCCCAAGTTGCATCGGTGTGAGGTCAATAGGAAAAAGATGGTTATCAAGGTTTAACTGACAACCACGAATAACAGAATTAAGAACAAGAGGTTTACCAGTAGCAACTTCGAGAGATAAGGGTTTCCTCAATTTAGTTCTAGGTATCGCAAGCAAAGGTTCGAAAGATAACGAAACAAAACTTCTATCGGCACCAGAATCAAAGAGAATAGATGCAGGTCGATTATTAACAAGAAACGTACCATTCACCACCTCGTTGTCAGCCCTCGCTTCGTTTGTATTCAAATTGTATGCTCGCCCTCGAGCAGGATTCATGTTGGCGTTGACATTCGCATTCGGGTTCGCATTAGCATTCGCGTTTGCATTCACCAGCCTCGGACAGTTGTTGCGGAAGTGACCAAACTCTCCACAATTGAAACATGAACCTGGTGGGAATCTAGCAGCATTCCCTTGTACCGGAGCTTGAACCTGGGCAACTTGATTTTGTCCTAAACGACAAACATTGGCCAAATGCCCAAGTTTACCACACGTCGTGCACTGCTTACAAGCTTGCTGTGCAACATGATGACCGTTGCAACGAGCACAATGAGGTGCGGTACCAGCATATGCCTTCTTCGCAGGAGGTTGAGCCGGTGGGTTCTGATCAGTCTGTGCCGTAACAGCAAAATTCTGGGCACCCTTTCGCTTCCTCGATTTCTTCGATGACTCACCTTCTTTACCCTTACCCTTTTTCTTGTCCTTCCCAGAATCAGTCGCCTTCTTTTTATCACCCTTGCGGGTGAGTTTACTCTTCCTGACTTGAGTCTCAGTTAGGGTAGCAGACAACTCGATCGCTTGATGAAGGGTAGTAGGATTAACACCGGTCACAATATCCAGCATAGAATCGGGTAGACCATCGATATATCTCTCGATTTCTTTCTCTGGTGGGGTAACCATGGTGGGACACAATAGACTGAGTTCCTCAAAACGATCCGTGTACGCACGGTGCTCAGCCCCATCTTGCTTTAAATCGTCAAACTCTCGTTCCAAAGCTTGAATTTCGTGACGAGGACAAAACTCCTTCATCATGAGAGCCCGAAGCTCTTCCCATGTTTGCGCCAACACCACTTCGGCACCCCTATCGCGCATAATACCATTCCACCAGGTAAGCGCTCGCTTCTCAAACACGCTTGATGCAAATTCAACCTTACGCGCATTCGGACACTGCACATGCCTGAATGTGTTCTCGATACTCTCGAACCACTGCAGGAGCGCAGTTGCTCCTTGCGACCCAGAAAACTTTAGAGGCTTAGCTGAATTGAAATTCTTGAAATTACACTGTGCATTATTGTTGTTATTATTGTTGTTGCTGTATACCTCGTGGTCTTGGGTCACAACACCGAGAAGCACAACAACCACTTGCTGAGAGACCAGGGCTGCGATTTCTTCAATAGTAAAAGATTGTGCTTCACGTCGAGGAGGCATGGTCTAACAAGGAGATATGAGAAACGAGTGAGGTTGATAATTAGGAAAAGCAAAAGAGGTATCGACAAAACACAAGGAAGGCGATCATTTGTTCGTTACCTCGAACAAACAAACGACACGCAGTGACTAATCAAAGTAAATGGGTCAATATAATGTATCGCCGAAGACATGCTCGCCTATAAGTGAACACTCACCCCAAGAGTTCCCAGGTAAGAGTGACTGGTCCGATTATGTGGATTTGTACGAACACTCTAGCCTTAGACAGAAAACTCAGGGTACAGGCATTCACTCTTCCAGTTTGCACGTGTTCACATTATTTAGACCCAAACTTTGACGAGATTTTGAAAACTTAAAGGGTTCAAAACCTTATAACAAAGGGTTCAAAACCTAGTAATCAATCATCCTAGAACAGATGATTAGTTTTCAAAGCGGATTCGAAAATTGTGTTCTCGTTGTGGTTATCACCTAAGGGTAGGTGACAGTTTTGTTTTAAAAATCTAAACGCAAATTTCTTCGCGTTAGGGTCCTAAAAGTTATAGTCTAGGTCAAAGCATTACTAATAACCTAATTCCCTATAACCATTGGCTCTGATACCAACTCTTCTCTCACACCCCGACCGCGTTAAAACAACAAAACCGCGGCGGAAACGTCGGGGAGTGTCGTGGCAGAATTATCGTTTCATAACCATGGATACAAAAAGTGTTTCGTTTTATTGATAATATTAAACATTAACATTGTCTTAACACAAAACAAACAAGTTACATATCGACTAATATTGTTATTATGTCAATAAGGCCTCGTCCAGATCCTATGTGACTCATGCATCCTAGTAATCATCATCACGCATCAACACCTGAAACATATGTGAAAACAAAGTCAGCAAAGAAATGCTGGCGAGTACATAGGTTTTATAGGAGTGTCGGATTCATGGCTAGTTTAAATGTTGCAATACTTTATTAAAAACCTTATTTTGAAAAGAGTATAATATTGCAACTTAATTAACCAACTCAAATCAAGCGGGCTATAGTTTATAAAACCTCGTAGCCATGATTCTTAACCCAAAACATTTGTTTTAGTAAAGCAATTTGTAAAACATCTCGTATTAAATCGTTAGTAAAACTCGTTAATAAATCTCGTTAATAAAACTTGTATGGTTTATATTATTTCGAAAACCTCGTTTGTGTGACATCGTTTCAAATCGTTTACCCAAGTGAACTAAATAACGCCATGGTATGTAATACGATGAAAACACTTATATATAAGAAGTACCAACGGCGTATCTACCATGTTTTCACCACATTACCCCCGTCCCGTTATCTAAACACTTAACCAAGAACCAATCGTTTATCCAACTCGTTTAATCTTGTATGAATTGTTCCCAAATCGTTAATTTGTTTAAATCATCCTCGTTTTAAGTGTGAAAACTATTTGTGCTCGCCTCGCTAATAACATTCAAACCTTCGTGACTCGACTACCTCGCTTCTCGCATTAATAAACCACCAAAGGGTAAATTAACATTCAGATTCAGTCATTACCCACCTAACCCACACATAACCATGGGTGCAGTACGATAATGGGATTTGTCAGATCCTATGGTACCATAACCTAATACTGGTCGACTTGATCAATGCTAATGAATGCCATTCGTTATGTAGTTACAACCAACTAGTTTATTCACTTTATTGAAATCGTTATTAGTTTAGTATAAACCATCTTAATCGTTTTTGAAATCATCGTTATAATATCGAAAATCGTTTTGAAAACCATCGTTAAAACCTTGAAAACATTTAGCACATATGAATCACCCCAAAACAATTGAAAACAGTAAAATAGGGGAACTATGTACTCACATGGAGTGCAAAGTATCCTCAATCAATAGAACTTCAACAAACTTGAGCAAACCAGAGAAATCAAACAGCACCTAGTAATCGAATCACTAGTCAACAATAGACACCTAAATCGAAAGATCGGATAGGATGAGGTCTTGTAAACCAAATGAGTGTTGGAACTCATGTGATATGGTTTAACAAAGCCTACATCCTAAATCGGAACCTAACTTAAGTGCTTTCGACCCGTTGCGACCCATTAAGGTAGCTTACGCTACTTTAACGCGTCGTGCGTGCAAAAGCGCATTCGAGACGTCTAACTAGTCCTATGACAAGTGTTATATGCCTAAACATGTTTAAATATGTTGCATAATCAGTTACGTGACAAAAGTTTATGTTACATATGCTTAATTACCAATTATGCATGAAAAGGGGATTTTGGTCATTTACCTAAGGCATATAGACTACTTATCATACAACTAATTAAACCTAAGTGACCATAAGGTATAACCTCAGAAGGTTATTCCCTATGCAACTATGGTCACTAAACATGTTTGGTCGGATCCTAATGATCGACCAAACGGGTCGAGTTCGAAAGTCTAAGCGGGTGTTTAGTCCGCTTGACTTACGACTCTACACAAGCACTAAACTAAAAGTGACGAGCTAAACATGCTAGAACATGTTTAGTTAAGTTAGAAAGCAGGTTTTGATATCAAAACAAACGGTTTTGATACCCAAGAGTAGTTTGGTTACAAAATACGCATAAATACGCATTTTGGCCGAAACTACGACTCGTCACTACGCCTAGTCAACGTGGTAATCAGTAGGTATAGTCACAAGGGACTATAACCATCGTGATTACGCTCACGTTGCAAAGTTCAACGGAACTTTGTGTTGACCATTGACTGGTCAAAGCTGAAAGTCAAACTTTGTTTGACTTTCATGCTTGAAATACAAGAACAAGCAAGAAGAGGACTTACAAAGGGTCCAAGAAGGATGTTTGATCTAAAATAGCTCAGGTATGAAGTGTAAACACCCCAACTTAGAGCTGATTTCAGATCAAGTGTGAGAATGAAGTGAAGTGGGGGTTGCTATTTATAGTAAGTTAGGATCAATAAGATGATTCCAAGTGGTTTGAGGGAGTGATCTTGGCCATACATTTGGGTTAATGGTATTAGAATACAATGGGGACCGAAAACCAGCTACATCTGGACATCCAAAAATTTATGTAAGCACTAAAATATTTTATTTTAGTGTTCGCCATAAGAAAAATCCATTCGTCGCGTCATTTGGTTCGTTTTTCGCGCTTATGCGCATGCCGTCGTAATTAAGCGAACATCGCGTTCGTACGGCCAAACGAACCGACATCCGTCATATTTTTGAACATATTTTAAGTTCCCTATACTTTAACTTCATTTTAGAGCTTTGAAATGGGGTTAACGGGCCTTAAACGTGTCAAAAATGGACTGATTGCATTGCAGGGACTGAAATGGTAATTCTGCCAAACTAGGTCCTAGCGCACCGCTACACTTATAACGTAACGGTGCGCTAGCCTGGGACAGACCAGATGCAGTGTTTCTAACAGCCTGTTTGCAGCTGTTTGAACCACCACCACACATTCTCATATGTCTAGTCAGCGGATAAGAACCATTTTTAGCTACCATGAGTTTCCGACAAGTGTACGCCTCGGATCATGGCACGTTTTCCATGAAACGATCCTAACGGTTACCCGAAAACTATAAATACCCCATCACCCCAACCTCATTTCTTACAAGAATTCTGATTTGAGAGCTCTAAGTTGAAACCATTGTTTCATACCTGAGTTCTTGGATCGGGATTAGCATTCGGGGACCCTTCGTAAGTATTCTTTCGTTCTTTTCCTTATTTTATTGCTTTTCGAGTCAGAAAGTCAAACTTTGTTTGGCTTTCAGCGTTGACCAGTAATGGTCAATGCGAAGTTCTTTTGAACTTCGCAACGTGAGTGTAATCACGTTGGTCATAGTCCCTTGGGACTATGCCCACTGATTACCACGTTGTCTAGGGTCGTAGGGTAAGCGATCTAATGAATCGCTTATACCTCGAACCCGACCCAGTTTGGTCGATCATTAGGATCCGACCAAATACATTAGGTGACCATAGTAGGTAGGGAATAACCTTCCGAGGTTATACCCTATGGTCACATCGGTTAAATAGTTGTATGATAGGTAGTTTATATGCCTTAGGTAAATTACCAGAATACCCTTTTCATGTATAATTGGTAATTAAGCATATGTAACCTAAACTTTTGTCACATAACTGATTATGTAACATGTTTAGGCATATAACACTTGTCATAGGACTAGTTAGACGGTCCAAACGCGTTTCACGCGCACGACGCGTTAAAGTAGCATAAGTTACCTTAATGGGTCGCGATGGGTCGAAAGTACTTAGGTTTGGTTTCATTGTAGTATGTAGGCCTTGTTAAACCATATCATATGAGTTCCAACACTCATTTGGTTTACCAAGCCTCATCCTATCCGATCTCCCGATTTAAGTCCGGTTTATTTATATAGTTTTAGATTGCCGACTGATTCCGTGCTCTCTCTAGCTTTGTTTGGTTGTTGTTCAAGACCTCCAAGCATTCTCAGGCGAGTACATTATTCCCCTCTTTTACTGTTTTCTAAACTGTTTTGGGGTGAAGCATGTGTACCTATCTGTTATTTTCATGATTCCAAAAGTATAATTGATTATACATGTTATTACTTATCATATGACAAACTGAATGATTAATTATAGTTTAAACATTGATTTCTCAAAGAACATAAAATAAATTGTTGAATTGTACTTATTTTATGTTCACCAGACCGATTGTTAGTATGATATAGCGCTATAGGATTTGACACCCCATTCCTGTTGTCATGGAATGTCTGAAACCAATTTGTTGCTCCATCCAAATAGGGATTTCCTTTGTGGTATTCCTATAGTCTCAAAGGTGTATTTTGATGCACTAGGTCTGAATGAATTCTTAAATCACACTATTAAAGTATAGTTGAATATACTCTCATGTGTGGTATTGTACAAAACCAACATATATTTACAAAACCAAAAACATAGTTTAATATGTTATTTATCACATCTAAAGCATATTCTGATATGTTATTTATAAGACCAAAAACATAGTTTAATATGTTATTTATCACATCTAAAGCATATTTTGATATGTTATTTATGAAACCAAAACATAGTTTAATATGTTACTTACAAATCCAAAGTATACTTTTAATATGCTACTATAAGGATAATTGTTTAATCTTACATTTATACATATTACATGATTTACATTAGACATGAACATTTTACATCTTGATGGTTTGGTTTGAATAAGTGATTAAGTAACGATGCGTGTGTAATATGATACAAGCATGGTGGATACGCCGCTGGTACTTCCTATATATAAGTGTTTGTATGGTATTACATATATCGCAGCGTTATTTGAATCATTTCAGTTTGATACATATAAACATTTTATACAAATAACATACTTTTCACAAGACATTTATTTACAAACAACTTATCTTATACAAACTCATATTACATGGTTATTCATTTAATCATGCATTATTTTCTCTTATTTATACATATCATTTGAACTTATTATTTTTCAAATGATTTACAAAGACAAAGCAAATTACAAGGTTCATGACTAAACATTTTCTTAAAACAGAAGTCATGAATCTTATTTTCACAAAACCTATGTACTCGCCAACATTTCTTTCCTGACCTCGTTTTTACACATGTTTCAGGTACTACTTTGAAATGATTGTTGATACATGCTACATTTAGGATGGACTCGTGCCTTAGCGACTTAAAACGAGACAATAACTAATTAACTTATGTTATGTACCCTTTGTTACTTGTTTAAACAATGTAAACTCTCATAATTGATTTATAAAATGAAACTTTAATTGCCATGGATTTGAAACGATAAATTCTGTTACAACACTCCCCGATATTTCCGCCACGTTTTGTATGTTCTACGTGGTCGGGGTGTGACAGAAAAGATGGTATCAGAGCCAATGGTTATAGGGAATTAGGTTATTAGTAATGCTTTGACCTAGTCTATAACCTTCTTAGGACCCTAACGCGAGTTTACTTGCGTTTAGTCATAAAACAATACCGTCACCTATCCTTAGGCGACGACCACAACAAGAACATAAATTTCAAAACCGCTTTGAAAACTAATCATCTGTTCTAGGATGATTAATTACTAGGTTTTGAACCCTCTATTGTAAGGTTTTGAACCCTCTGTTATATCGTTTTGAACCCCTTTGAGTTTTCAAAATCTCGTCAAGGTTCTGGGTTTTAAATAATGTGAACACGTGCAAACTGGAAGGGTGAATGCCTGTATTCTGGGTTTTCTGTCTAGGCAAGCACTTCGTATACATCTCATCAGACGCGAGACCAGTTGTGCTTACCTGGGAATTCTTGGAATGAGTGTTCACTTATAGGCGAGCATGTCTTCGCGATACATTATTTTTGACCTATTTACTTTGATTAGTCATTGTCTCATTTGTTTGCTTTAGGTAACAAACAAATGATCGCAATTTTATGCATTGTTATTCTGTTTTCATTTCCCTTGTTCCCTCCCATATCTCCTATTTTCTTCATGGTGTCTCTTCATCGCAACAAGAATCGAGTATCCGGACCGGGTGCTACAACTGCCCAACAAATAGGCGTCGTACTCCAGAAGACCGTTGATTTAGCTATCACCATGAGTCAGCTCAGGAATGAAGCCGTGCAAGGGAACCACTCCTTGGAGAAATCAATGTAACCGTCATCATCCAAATCAAATACCCTGTTACAAATGTACCCACGGTGGATGATGGAGACATTTGGTTAACATGTGTCGCTTTGCTGTTCAAAGCAAAGCAGTTGAAAACCCTGTTGCTGCTTAACCTTCAAGTTCTGCTTCATATGTCGCCTTGGCATATCTAGCGTCTCAACCTCATGAATTTTCTACCTTGTGTATCGACTTAAACAAGCCTAGTGCAAGGTGTCGAATCACCTCTCATTACACAAATTCCAAAATCCATGAAGGATCTTTCTATCCTTATAAATCAGATCCTTGTGGATGAATATCACTCAAATCGGAGCCCTTAATTGAATTCTTTGTATGATTCAATACGTACATTACGATTCAATAAGGACAAAGCCGAATTCTTATTAAGATCTTTCTATCTTCATAGATAGATTCTTGAAAATGATTAAAGAACCAAATGAAATCCACGGATTGGATTCCTGGTGTGCTTTAATTATCCATGCTCAAAGACAACAAATTAAAGAATCAAGTTAACTAATTTTTGTGCTTATGTGTTTTCTTATGTGTTTTGTGTTTTATGTGATCCATCCAAATCCTCGTAGAATCTTCCATATCTCATATGAAGGATTCGTAGTAGGATATTCCATAAAGGTACTATCTTAAATCCTTAATGGACTTCTACGTTGTAGTTAAGTCCCTTGGGTTTTAAAAGTACTATTCTAAAACTGGACCTCTTGAATGGTCTGGTTAAACAGACTGATTTTGAAAATCTGATCAAAAATATCATGTGATGATATAAATACAAAGATCCCTTAAGTGGTCTATTTAAGGAGATCATACGACGGTTTAGTTAAGAAGATCATATGTTGATCTAATTAAAAAGACCGTTTGTTGATTTAGTTAAAAGGACCCTTTTGTGGTCTAGTCAGGTCGCTTTATGTTTATTCAATTGATTTTTTTCCCATACGCATTATGAAATGAACTGTGCGGACTGTGCAAGGAACTACGTAATTATGGAGGCCTACATAATTATGGAATTCAGTGCACAGAAACCACAGGGAATTTTGTCATGTGTTAAGACCCATAGTGACAAGAGTAATGATACGGGAGAAGTATTGGACTTCGACCAATGTCATTTATTCTCACACTCCTCAATTCTGATCTCAATCACACACACAAGTTTCCTATGATAAGTTTTCATAAGAAACGTTCTTCTGTCCATAGTTCAAAAATTCCATGTTTTACTACTACAAGGAATTCACTTTAAGGGTTAACAAATTCGCTAAAAAATCCTAACATGGCCCAGAGTTTTACTTAAGGGTTCAATGGATCTATTAGAAGGCGAAACCGTCACAGTTGTCTTCACAAGTTTCCTCTAAATAAATTTCGGGACGAAATTTCCTAAAGTAGGGGAGACTGTAACACCTGTGTCACTTCAACCATCAAACAAATGCCAAACCAATGAAATATTGTATTTCATACTTGGGATTTGTAAAAATATGTGTATCGTTTGCACATATCAACTCCTGTTCGATTTCAAGCTCTAAATCGCTTTCTGGAAGGTTATACGCGCACTGATGCGTAGATATAACCAGTTTAATGCAACAAACACTCCGGAATAGTGAAATAGGCTTAACATACCTTAAATAACCTTTACATAACTTAGATATAAGTTTTGGAAGGTTTGGTGTGGTGAAATCAAGTTAATTCGCTTACAGGGACTAAAGTTGACAAACTGTGAAAGTATGCCAATTTAAACTGTAACAGACATTCCGGAACATGACCATAAGTTAAACACACCTTAAATATCCTTTACATAGCTTAGAAATAGGCTTTGAGGGGTTCGGTGTGCTAAAATAAACTTTTGGATCATTCAGGGACTAAAAGTGTCAATAAGTGCACAAGTTTGCATTTTCGCGCATAACTTACGATCTGAATACATCTGGACATCCAAAAATTTATGTAAGCACTAAAATATTTTATTTTAGTGTTCGCCATAAGAAAAATCCATTCGTCGCGTCATTTGGTTCGTTTTTCGCGCTTATGCGCATTCCGTCGTAATTAAGCGAACATCGCGTTCGTACGGCCAAACGAACCGACATCCGTCATATTTTTGAACATATTTTAAGTTCCCTATACTTTAACTTCATTTTAGAGCTTTGAAATGGGGTTAACGGGCCTTAAACGTGTCAAAAATGGACTGATTGCATTGCAGGGACTGAAATGGTAATTCTGCCAAACTAGGTCCTAGCGCACCGCTACACTTATAACGTAACGGTGCGCTAGCCTGGGACAGACCAGATGCAGTGTTTCTAACAGCCTGTTTGCAGCTGTTTGAACCACCACCACACATTCTCATATGTCTAGTCAGCGGATAAGAACCATTTTTAGCTACCATGAGTTTCCGACAAGTGTACGCCTCGGATCATGGCACGTTTTCCATGAAACGATCCTAACGGTTACCCGAAAACTATAAATACCCCATCACCCCAACCTCATTTCTTACAAGAATTCTGATTTGAGAGCTCTAAGTTGAAACCATTGTTTCATACCTGAGTTCTTGGATCGGGATTAGCATTCGGGGACCCTTCGTAAGTATTCTTTCGTTCTTTTCCTTATTTTATTGCTTTTCGAGTCAGAAAGTCAAACTTTGTTTGACTTTCAGCGTTGACCAGTAATGGTCAATGCGAAGTTCTTTTGAACTTCGCAACGTGAGTGTAATCACGTTGGTCATAGTCCCTTGGGACTATGCCCACTGATTACCACGTTGTCTAGGGTCGTAGGGTAAGCGATCTAATGAATCGCTTATACCTCGAACCCGACCCAGTTTGGTCGATCATTAGGATCCGACCAAATACATTAGGTGACCATAGTAGGTAGGGAATAACCTTCCGAGGTTATACCCTATGGTCACATCGGTTAAATAGTTGTATGATAGGTAGTTTATATGCCTTAGGTAAATTACCAGAATACCCTTTTCATGTATAATTGGTAATTAAGCATATGTAACCTAAACTTTTGTCACATAACTGATTATGTAACATGTTTAGGCATATAACACTTGTCATAGGACTAGTTAGACGGTCCAAACGCGTTTCACGCGCACGACGCGTTAAAGTAGCATAAGTTACCTTAATGGGTCGCGATGGGTCGAAAGTACTTAGGTTTGGTTTCATTGTAGTATGTAGGCCTTGTTAAACCATATCATATGAGTTCCAACACTCATTTGGTTTACCAAGCCTCATCCTATCCGATCTCCCGATTTAAGTCCGGTTTATTTATATAGTTTTAGATTGCCGACTGATTCCGTGCTCTCTCTAGCTTTGTTTGGTTGTTGTTCAAGACCTCCAAGCATTCTCAGGCGAGTACATTATTCCCCTCTTTTACTGTTTTCTAAACTGTTTTGGGGTGAAGCATGTGTACCTATCTGTTATTTTCATGATTCCAAAAGTATAATTGATTATACATGTTATTACTTATCATATGACAAACTGAATGATTAATTATAGTTTAAACATTGATTTCTCAAAGAACATAAAATAAATTGTTGAATTGTACTTATTTTATGTTCACCAGACCGATTGTTAGTATGATATAGCGCTATAGGATTTGACACCCCATTCCTGTTGTCATGGAATGTCTGAAACCAATTTGTTGCTCCATCCAAATAGGGATTTCCTTTGTGGTATTCCTATAGTCTCAAAGGTGTATTTTGATGCACTAGGTCTGAATGAATTCTTAAATCACACTATTAAAGTATAGTTGAATATACTCTCATGTGTGGTATTGTACAAAACCAACATATATTTACAAAACCAAAAACATAGTTTAATATGTTATTTATCACATCTAAAGCATATTCTGATATGTTATTTATAAGACCAAAAACATAGTTTAATATGTTATTTATCACATCTAAAGCATATTTTGATATGTTATTTATGAAACCAAAACATAGTTTAATATGTTACTTACAAATCCAAAGTATACTTTTAATATGCTACTATAAGGATAATTGTTTAATCTTACATTTATACATATTACATGATTTACATTAGACATGAACATTTTACATCTTGATGGTTTGGTTTGAATAAGTGATTAAGTAACGATGCGTGTGTAATATGATACAAGCATGGTGGATACGCCGCTGGTACTTCCTATATATAAGTGTTTGTATGGTATTACATATATCGCAGCGTTATTTGAATCATTTCAGTTTGATACATATAAACATTTTATACAAATAACATACTTTTCACAAGACATTTATTTACAAACAACTTATCTTATACAAACTCATATTACATGGTTATTCATTTAATCATGCATTATTTTCTCTTATTTATACATATTATTTGAACTTATTATTTTTCAAATGATTTACAAAGACAAAGCAAATTACAAGGTTCATGACTAAACATTTTCTTAAAACAGAAGTCATGAATCTTATTTTCACAAAACCTATGTACTCGCCAACATTTCTTTCCTGACCTCGTTTTTACACATGTTTCAGGTACTACTTTGAAATGATTGTTGATACATGCTACATTTAGGATGGACTCGTGCCTTAGCGACTTAAAACGAGACAATAACTAATTAACTTATGTTATGTACCCTTTGTTACTTGTTTAAACAATGTAAACTCTCATAATTGATTTATAAAATGAAACTTTAATTGCCATGGATTTGAAACGATAAATTCTGTTACAACACTCCCCGATATTTCCGCCACGTTTTGTATGTTCTACGTGGTCGGGGTGTGACAGAAAAGATGGTATCAGAGCCAATGGTTATAGGGAATTAGGTTATTAGTAATGCTTTGACCTAGTCTATAACCTTCTTAGGACCCTAACGCGAGTTTACTTGCGTTTAGTCATAAAACAATACCGTCACCTATCCTTAGGCGACGACCACAACAAGAACATAAATTTCAAAACCGCTTTGAAAACTAATCATCTGTTCTAGGATGATTAATTACTAGGTTTTGAACCCTCTATTGTAAGGTTTTGAACCCTCTGTTATATCGTTTTGAACCCCTTTGAGTTTTCAAAATCTCGTCAAGGTTCTGGGTTTTAAATAATGTGAACACGTGCAAACTGGAAGGGTGAATGCCTGTATTCTGGGTTTTCTGTCTAGGCAAGCACTTCGTATACATCTCATCAGACGCGAGACCAGTTGTGCTTACCTGGGAATTCTTGGAATGAGTGTTCACTTATAGGCGAGCATGTCTTCGCGATACATTATTTTTGACCTATTTACTTTGATTAGTCATTGTCTCATTTGTTTGCTTTAGGTAACAAACAAATGATCGCAATTTTATGCATTGTTATTCTGTTTTCATTTCCCTTGTTCCCTCCCATATCTCCTATTTTCTTCATGGTGTCTCTTCATCGCAACAAGAATCGAGTATCCGGACCGGGTGCTACAACTGCCCAACAAATAGGCGTCGTACTCCAGAAGACCGTTGATTTAGCTATCACCATGAGTCAGCTCAGGAATGAAGCCGTGCAAGGGAACCACTCCTTGGAGAAATCAATGTAACCGTCATCATCCAAATCAAATACCCTGTTACAAATGTACCCACGGTGGATGATGGAGACATTTGGTTAACATGTGTCGCTTTGCTGTTCAAAGCAAAGCAGTTGAAAACCCTGTTGCTGCTTAACCTTCAAGTTCTGCTTCATATGTCGCCTTGGCATATCTAGCGTCTCAACCTCATGAATTTTCTACCTTGTGTATCGACTTAAACAAGCCTAGTGCAAGGTGTCGAATCACCTCTCATTACACAAATTCCAAAATCCATGAAGGATCTTTCTATCCTTATAAATCAGATCCTTGTGGATGAATATCACTCAAATCGGAGCCCTTAATTGAATTCTTTGTATGATTCAATACGTACATTACGATTCAATAAGGACAAAGCCGAATTCTTATTAAGATCTTTCTATCTTCATAGATAGATTCTTGAAAATGATTAAAGAACCAAATGAAATCCACGGATTGGATTCCTGGTGTGCTTTAATTATCCATGCTCAAAGACAACAAATTAAAGAATCAAGTTAACTAATTTTTGTGCTTATGTGTTTTCTTATGTGTTTTGTGTTTTATGTGATCCATCCAAATCCTCGTAGAATCTTCCATATCTCATATGAAGGATTCGTAGTAGGATATTCCATAAAGGTACTATCTTAAATCCTTAATGGACTTCTACGTTGTAGTTAAGTCCCTTGGGTTTTAAAAGTACTATTCTAAAACTGGACCTCTTGAATGGTCTGGTTAAACAGACTGATTTTGAAAATCTGATCAAAAATATCATGTGATGATATAAATACAAAGATCCCTTAAGTGGTCTATTTAAGGAGATCATACGACGGTTTAGTTAAGAAGATCATATGTTGATCTAATTAAAAAGACCGTTTGTTGATTTAGTTAAAAGGACCCTTTTGTGGTCTAGTCAGGTCGCTTTATGTTTATTCAATTGATTTTTTTCCCATACGCATTATGAAATGAACTGTGCGGACTGTGCAAGGAACTACGTAATTATGGAGGCCTACATAATTATGGAATTCAGTGCACAGAAACCACAGGGAATTTTGTCATGTGTTAAGACCCATAGTGACAAGAGTAATGATACGGGAGAAGTATTGGACTTCGACCAATGTCATTTATTCTCACACTCCTCAATTCTGATCTCAATCACACACACAAGTTTCCTATGATAAGTTTTCATAAGAAACGTTCTTCTGTCCATAGTTCAAAAATTCCATGTTTTACTACTACAAGGAATTCACTTTAAGGGTTAACAAATTCGCTAAAAAATCCTAACATGGCCCAGAGTTTTACTTAAGGGTTCAATGGATCTATTAGAAGGCGAAACCGTCACAGTTGTCTTCACAAGTTTCCTCTAAATAAATTTCGGGACGAAATTTCCTAAAGTAGGGGAGACTGTAACACCTGTGTCACTTCAACCATCAAACAAATGCCAAACCAATGAAATATTGTATTTCATACTTGGGATTTGTAAAAATATGTGTATCGTTTGCACATATCAACTCCTGTTCGATTTCAAGCTCTAAATCGCTTTCTGGAAGGTTATACGCGCACTGATGCGTAGATATAACCAGTTTAATGCAACAAACACTCCGGAATAGTGAAATAGGCTTAACATACCTTAAATAACCTTTACATAACTTAGATATAAGTTTTGGAAGGTTTGGTGTGGTGAAATCAAGTTAATTCGCTTACAGGGACTAAAGTTGACAAACTGTGAAAGTATGCCAATTTAAACTGTAACAGACATTCCGGAACATGACCATAAGTTAAACACACCTTAAATATCCTTTACATAGCTTAGAAATAGGCTTTGAGGGGTTCGGTGTGCTAAAATAAACTTTTGGATCATTCAGGGACTAAAAGTGTCAATAAGTGCACAAGTTTGCATTTTCGCGCATAACTTACGATCTGAATACATCTGGACATCCAAAAATTTATGTAAGCACTAAAATATTTTATTTTAGTGTTCGCCATAAGAAAAATCCATTCGTCGCGTCATTTGGTTCGTTTTTCGCGCTTATGCGCATTCCGTCGTAATTAAGCGAACATCGCGTTCGTACGGCCAAACGAACCGACATCCGTCATATTTTTGAACATATTTTAAGTTCCCTATACTTTAACTTCATTTTAGAGCTTTGAAATGGGGTTAACGGGCCTTAAACGTGTCAAAAATGGACTGATTGCATTGCAGGGACTGAAATGGTAATTCTGCCAAACTAGGTCCTAGCGCACCGCTACACTTATAACGTAACGGTGCGCTAGCCTGGGACAGACCAGATGCAGTGTTTCTAACAGCCTGTTTGCAGCTGTTTGAACCACCACCACACATTCTCATATGTCTAGTCAGCGGATAAGAACCATTTTTAGCTACCATGAGTTTCCGACAAGTGTACGCCTCGGATCATGGCACGTTTTCCATGAAACGATCCTAACGGTTACCCGAAAACTATAAATACCCCATCACCCCAACCTCATTTCTTACAAGAATTCTGATTTGAGAGCTCTAAGTTGAAACCATTGTTTCATACCTGAGTTCTTGGATCGGGATTAGCATTCGGGGACCCTTCGTAAGTATTCTTTCGTTCTTTTCCTTATTTTATTGCTTTTCGAGTCAGAAAGTCAAACTTTGTTTGACTTTCAGCGTTGACCAGTAATGGTCAATGCGAAGTTCTTTTGAACTTCGCAACGTGAGTGTAATCACGTTGGTCATAGTCCCTTGGGACTATGCCCACTGATTACCACGTTGTCTAGGGTCGTAGGGTAAGCGATCTAATGAATCGCTTATACCTCGAACCCGACCCAGTTTGGTCGATCATTAGGATCCGACCAAATACATTAGGTGACCATAGTAGGTAGGGAATAACCTTCCGAGGTTATACCCTATGGTCACATCGTTTAAATAGTTGTATGATAGGTAGTTTATATGCCTTAGGTAAATTACCAGAATACCCTTTTCATGTATAATTGGTAATTAAGCATATGTAACCTAAACTTTTGTCACATAACTGATTATGTTACATGTTTAGGCATATAACACTTGTCATAGGACTAGTTAGACGGTCCAAACGCGTTTCACGCGCACGACGCGTTAAAGTAGCATAAGTTACCTTAATGGGTCGCGATGGGTCGAAAGTACTTAGGTTTGGTTTCATTGTAGTATGTAGGCCTTGTTAAACCATATCATATGAGTTCCAACACTCATTTGGTTTACCAAGCCTCATCCTATCCGATCTCCCGATTTAAGTCCGGTTTATTTATATAGTTTTAGATTGCCGACTGATTCCGTGCTCTCTCTAGCTTTGTTTGGTTGTTGTTCAAGACCTCCAAGCATTCTCAGGCGAGTACATTATTCCCCTCTTTTACTGTTTTCTAAACTGTTTTGGGGTGAAGCATGTGTACCTATCTGTTATTTTCATGATTCCAAAAGTATAATTGATTATACATGTTATTACTTATCATATGACAAACTGAATGATTAATTATAGTTTAAACATTGATTTCTCAAAGAACATAAAATAAATTGTTGAATTGTACTTATTTTATGTTCACCAGACCGATTGTTAGTATGATATAGCGCTATAGGATTTGACACCCCATTCCTGTTGTCATGGAATGTCTGAAACCAATTTGTTGCTCCATCCAAATAGGGATTTCCTTTGTGGTATTCCTATAGTCTCAAAGGTGTATTTTGATGCACTAGGTCTGAATGAATTCTTAAATCACACTATTAAAGTATAGTTGAATATACTCTCATGTGTGGTATTGTACAAAACCAACATATATTTACAAAACCAAAAACATAGTTTAATATGTTATTTATCACATCTAAAGCATATTCTGATATGTTATTTATAAGACCAAAAACATAGTTTAATATGTTATTTATCACATCTAAAGCATATTTTGATATGTTATTTATGAAACCAAAACATAGTTTAATATGTTACTTACAAATCCAAAGTATACTTTTAATATGCTACTATAAGGATAATTGTTTAATCTTACATTTATACATATTACATGATTTACATTAGACATGAACATTTTACATCTTGATGGTTTGGTTTGAATAAGTGATTAAGTAACGATGCGTGTGTAATATGATACAAGCATGGTGGATACGCCGCTGGTACTTCCTATATATAAGTGTTTGTATGGTATTACATATATCGCAGCGTTATTTGAATCATTTCAGTTTGATACATACAAACATTTTATACAAATAACATACTTTTCACAAGACATTTATTTACAAACAACTTATCTTATACAAACTCATATTACATGGTTATTCATTTAATCATGCATTATTTTCTCTTATTTATACATATCATTTGAACTTATTATTTTTCAAATGATTTACAAAGACAAAGCAAATTACAAGGTTCATGACTAAACATTTTCTTAAAACAGAAGTCATGAATCTTATTTTCACAAAACCTATGTACTCGCCAACATTTCTTTCCTGACCTCGTTTTTACACATGTTTCAGGTACTACTTTGAAATGATTGTTGATACATGCTACATTTAGGATGGACTCGTGCCTTAGCGACTTAAAACGAGACAATAACTAATTAACTTATGTTATGTACCCTTTGTTTCTTGTTTAAACAATGTAAACTCTCATAATTGATTTATAAAACGAAACTTTAATTGCCATGGATTTGAAACGATTAATTCTGTTACAACACTCCCCGATATTTCCGCCACGTTTTGTATGTTCTACGTGGTCGGGGTGTGACACAGGTATTGCAAATATTACATTAAAACCCCTGAATTTAGCCCAGATTGCTGTTTCTGAACTTTCTGTCTGACAAGGCCACGCGGCCCGTGTAGCATATGTTCAATCCTTACGCGGCCCGTGTAAGGAAGTTTCACAGATTGTCAAAACAGGTCCCTGCACTTCAGAATCTTGCATTTCGGCTCATTTTTGACACGTTTAAGCCCCGTTAACCTCATTTCAAGGCTCTAAAATGAAGTTAAGGTATAGGGAACTTAGAACATGCTCAACAACATCCCGGATGTCGGCTCGTTTGGTCGTACGGTTGCGTTGTTCGGTTAATTACGACGGAAGTCGTAATGAACGCAAAAATGATCCAAATTAAGCGACGAATGGAATTTTATCATGCCAATCACTAAAATAAAATATTTTAATGATTACATAAATTTTTGGATGTCCGGATATATTCAGAACGTAAGATATGCGTGAAAATGCAAACTTGTGCACTTTTTGACGCTTTTAGTCCCTGAATGACCAATAATGTTTGTTTTAGCATACCGAACCCCTCAAAGCCTATTTCTAAGCTATGTAAAGGATATTTTGTTGGACTCTGTATGCCCAAGACACATATTAAATTGATGTGGCTAGTACGTTATGATCTAAGTCGAGTCATACCCAATAACAAGCTAGACAAACACTTACAATATTTATTTATGATATGATCAAATAAATAAATATCAACACTTAGAATATTTAGAAATTGGTTTTCTAAATAATTGCACTTGACAAACTAATAAATTATATGGATAATTTATTTTGAGATAATATTTTATTTTGTTATTTAATGGGTTAAATAACATAATAAAAGGTTGTATAAGTCTTATAACATATGATGTTATAATTTTATAAAAGTTATAAAATTAATCAAGACTTAAATTTATAAAAGAAAGATTTGATTTTTTTTTATAAAAAATAAAAGCTTGGCCGTAACCCCCCCCCCCCACATGGGGTCTTCCCAAAAAATCCTTGTCCAATAAAGTTCCATGCATGTTGTCATAGTTGCATGCCTTTTAATTGGATGTTCTTCCCAAGCAAGAAAGGTCCAATTAGGTTTCATGCAATTGTCATAACTAGATGGCACATGATTGGGCAAAGGGTGTTGCCATGTCTCTCACAAGTTATATAAAACAATGGAAGACATATTTTGAAGAACATGAACTTGAAAAATAGGAGAAAATGGCTGCACATTTTCGGCCATTACATGATCATCCAAGAGTTGAATTTTAGTTGAAAAAAATCAAGTGTAAGACTCTTAATAAATCGGGTCATGTATGGTTGATCTATTGGTGAGTTTCAAGTTCATATAACAAGTGCAAGAACTCCAAAACTCCTCTCATATTTTCGGCCATGAGATGGTTGTCAAGAGGGTTTTCTAGTGAGTTCATAAGTGTAAGAAATCCTAGCTAAACATGAGGTGTTTGTTGGAAGCTTTGGGTATACAAGCTTGAGGTCTTCTACTCTTGAAGACAACCATTTCAAGAAGCATCATCTTTTTCATAATCCTTGTACTTCAAGAAGGTAGTTTTCTAAACATCCTATGGTTGTGTTTGATAGTATACATCTCATATATGGATCCGGGTTTTGGGATTTTGCATATAAATGGTTTTATATCTTATAAAAGTAACATGTTTTAAACTTATTTTCCGCTGCGTTTTTATTTCATATGGATGAAATTGCTTTGATAAACATGTTAAAATCCCATCAGTGGTATCAGAGCCGCTTATATGAGTGCATGCTTCAATAGACTTAAAATTTTCGGGTTTCGGGTTTGGTGAAAACCCTATGGACGAAATTCTAAGTATGGTTATCCCTTTGTTTTTCAAGATTATATTCTTACATGCATAAATGAATCTTGAAAAATTACTTCATATGGATGATTTGTTTGTTTGGACAAAACTAACCTTTTCGGTTTTTTGGACATAGCCGAAAATGGTTATTAAAAGGGAACCATTTTTTTTATGCTTCTTGAAATTAATATAAATATATATTTGGATATATATTTTGGTGCATATAACCTAGCCATGACCTTGTGTTGAATAAATGTGTTGTGTTTTATTATTCAATGGGTTGTAATAATTATTATTTTTGTTCTTCCATTTGTAAAGTTATGTAATTTATTTATTTTCATTTGGTATGTAAAATAAATAGATTAGGTGCATTTTATTTTACTAGAAAAAAATGTATTAGGATATATTTTGTAAAAGAAGATGCACACAAAAATGCGGTTTTGGTTTTGCCAAATTCGGGCATAAAGGACTTCATAGTTCTAAACGGGATTTTAGCCCGATAACCAAAACACATTTACGGAGCCCAAAGGAGATTGGAGCTGAATTAAAGTACATTTTGGAAGCTCAAAGAAAGTGGAGTAATCACAACACAAGAAGGATACTTGAAGCATTTGGATGCGGGATCAAGTGGGAGTTCAACGACACATTATTTGTGTCAATATTCACCCTTTAGGAAGGACCTTTTGCCACACTTGTTTCGGCTAACAAGTGTGGTCAAAATAGTTGGCTATGGTTATGCACCTAATGATATATGTGTTGTGCTTGTGTGGTTGCTTATTTATATTGTTTTGATGATATTTGGATATGCATGCTTAACAAACTAATAATCAACAACAAGCGTAAAATTGGTTCTTTACAAGATCATTAAAATTGGTTAATAAAAGGTTATTAAAAAATTAATGATTTTATAATAAAATGGGTTTTATTAAAAAGAACCTTGAAAATTTGTTTTCACAAAAGTACCAAGGATTTGAATGCATGCAAATGTATGGTACATAAAGTTTTCTAAACTAGAATTTTTGAAAAACTCAAAAATCCCTTTTAATAAAACAAGTCAAACACCATCCTTTTATAAAACACTCGAAACACTTGGGAACTCTTTTGTGGGATAAAGGTCACCTAACCACATTTGAAGGAACTTGTATATTCGAGGTGGGTTTACCATGTTTGTGGGATAAAGGTCACCTAACCACTTATGTGAATAAACTCACACGTGTGTGTAAGTTGGACGACTTGATTTGGAAACCATGAACTTAGGGTCACCGAAGCATGGGGAACAAAGGTGTTGATGGGATTAAACATGCCAACTAAACATAAAGATGTTTAACCGATCCCATATGGCTAGAAGTTGCAAAGAGTTGCAATTGTCAAACGTTGACTACCTTGTTAATTTAAATAGAGGGATAAAGGTCACCTAACCAATATTTAAATGTAACGTTGGATTCTAGTTTTTAATTATTAATTGTCTATGAGACACAAAAGGGTATTAATGATTAAAATATAATAATATCGAAAATACTAAAATTGAACCTTGTTAAATTTTGTAGATGGCCGCTAACAATATTACCCAAACCGTCCGTAACCTATCACTAGAAAACGACCCTAATCCCGATGAACATCTTATGGAAGATGAGGATGCCTATAACGATTGGATTAAGTATATCGAGGATACTACGCAAGCCTCTTGCCTCATGTTAGGAATTATGATTCCCGAGATTCAAAAGGTTTTGAACATCATGAGCACACGACATGATTACCCAATTATAGGAAATGTTCCTAAGGGTAGAACGCTTCGAAACCGTTCGAGCGCTTCATGCATGTCGAATGGAGGAAACCCAGTCGGACTCATCTTATGTTTTAAGATGAAAAGCCACATTGATCACCTCGAAAGGCTCGATATGGATAAAAGGATTTTATCCATTCTAACGATCAATGAGGTTGGCAACAAGAAAGGGCATCACCCCGACACCAAAGCAAATGTTGCAAATGGAAACGGGTAATTCAAAGGAAAATAATTAGAAAGACTAAAGCGAAACCACCGAAACCAAAAGAGAAGAAGGCAAAGGTTGCCATGAACGATCCATGCTTTGAGTGTGGTGAGATAGGGCATTTAAATAGGAATTGTCCAACCTATCTCAAAGAGTTGAAAAAACAAGAGGGATGCTAGGCAAACCTCAGGTACAATCTTAATGATACATACTGACCTTAATGTTATTTCTTCTAACACATGGGTATTAGATACCAGATGTGGAACTCATGTTTGCAATTCGTTGCAAAAGGTTCAAAAGAAATAAACATTACAAGAAAGGAGACTATGTTTTGAAACTTCCAAATGGTTTGGAAATTGTTTTAAAATGTTTTGAATGCTCCTAGTTTAACTAGGAACATTATTTAAGTTTTCCTTTTTGAGACAATATGTTTTGATTTAAAGTTTGTAAACAATGACATTTATATTTCGATGAATGACATGTTTTACTTTAAAACTATGTCTTCAAATGGTAGTTATGAATTGGTTCATAATAATACATCATTTGATAGTTCAATGTACCAAGCAATCACCAACAAACTCAAAATGGATTTGAGTGAGACTTATCTTTGGCATTATCGCCTTGGTCATATAAACAGATGTCGCATGTAAACACTTCGAAAGAATGATCTTTTGGAAACAAATGAAATTGGTTCATTTGATACATACGAATCTTATTTACAAGGTAAAATGACCAAGTAATCCCTTAGTGGGAAAGGGCAATAGATTTCTTAGGTATCATACATTCGAATGTATGTGATCCTTTTAAGCCAATGACTAGGTATGGTGAAAGATACTTCATTACTTTAACCGACAACTATAGTAGTTATGGTTATGTGTACTTGACACAAAGAAGAAGTCTTGAAACGTTCAGAATCTTCAAAAAGTGAAGTACAAAATCAACTCTTTTAAAGTTCTTCGTTTTGATAGAGGAGGAATCGAACTCTATTAGATATGGTTCGATCTATGATGGCTAGGAGCGCATTATCTCTATCACTTTGGGGTTACGCTTTGCTCTCCGTGGCCCATATGGCCCCAACCAAGAAAGTGGATACGACGTCTTTTGAAATATGACATGGAAAGGTTCCATCATTATCATATTTAAAAGTATGGGTTGTGAAGCTTATGTGAAGCAATACACCCCAAACAAGTTGGAAGTACGATCCACTAAGTGTATCTTCGTAGGATATCCTAAAGATGATATAGGATATTATTTCTACGATCCAACAAGCAAAAGTATTTGTTGCTCGAAAGGCAAAGTTCTTGGAAGATAAGTTCCTAATGGAAGGAACTAGTAGAACGGTGGAACTTGATGAGGATCAGGAACCAAAAGCCGATACACGTTTGGTTGATACTAGCACTCAACAAGAGGTTGTTGAAGATGATCAAATGGTTGATCAACACACACAATACGTTCGCAAATCTGGTAGAATTAGTAATCCACCTAAAAGATATGGATCTTTCATGGATGGATGCTACGTGGTAGATTCGGGTGAACCAACCACATACCATGATGCAATGTCAAAATTCGATTTCGACAAATGGGTTGAAGCCATGAACGTAAAGATGCAGTCCATGTATAACAACCAAGTATGGGAATTGGTTGTAGCACCTCTTAACTCCAAAGTAGTTGGAAGTAAGTGGGTTTTCATGAAGAAAACATATATGCATGGAAACTTGGATACTTGTAAAGCGAGACTTGTAGCAAAAGGTTTCACTCAAACTCAAAGGGTTGATTATGATGAGACCTTCTCGCCCGTGGCGATGCTAAAGTCAACTAGGATATCATTTGCCATACTTACACAATATGATTATGAGATTTGGCGAATGGATCTCAAAACGACTTTCCTTAATAGATATCTTGAGGAAGATGTCTATATAGTTAAGCCTGAAGGTTTTGTTGATCCAAAACATCCTGACAAAGTATGCAAGTTAAAGAAATCAATCTATAGATTGAAACAAGCATCTAGAAGTTGGAATCACCGTTTTGATGAAGAAATTAGGGAATATGGATTCATCAAGAACGTCGATGAAGCTTGTGTGTATAAGAAGGCTAGTGGGAGCATCATCACTTTATTAGTATTATATGTTGATGACATTCTACTATTTGGAAATAACATTCCAACCGTGGAAGGTGTAAAAGGTTGGCTTGGAAGTTGTTCTTCCATTAAGGATCACGGTGAAGTCGCCTATAATTTTGGAATAAAGATCTATAGGGATAGATCAAGGCGCTTGATAGGTTTAAACAAAAGTGCATACATTGACAAAGTCTTGAAAAGGTTCAAGATGAAGAACTCTATGAAAGGTTTGGTACCTATTCAAAGAGAGGACAATATTAAAAGCGTTTCAATGTCCAAGCTCAAAGGATGAGCAAGAAAGAATCAAAGGAATCCCATATGGGTCAGCTATAGGATTCATTATGTACGTAATGATATGCACTAGACTGGACAAGTTATGCGCTTTAAGCATAACGAGAAGAAACCAACAAGAAACGGTCATTGGGTGACTGTTATATATATATATATATATATTGAAATACCTTAGAAGGACTAAGGATATGTTTCTAATATATGGATCTGGTAAAGAAGAACTCGTTGTAAAGGGTTACAAGGATGCGAGTTTAGGAATTCGTTGTAAATGGTTACATGGATACGAGTTTCCAAGACTAATCGAGATGGTTCTCGATCACAATCAGGGTAGCATTGTCCACTACAGAATCAGAATACATCGCCGCTTCATTGATCGAGATAATTCATATGGATCTGCCACTTGAATTATTACCAATCTAGGGGTAGTCCCTACCATTCAGGACCCTAGTGATCTTTGTGATAACGATGGTGTGATTGCTTAAATCACGGAACCTCGTGTACATCAAAAGACTAGGCACATTGAGCGGACTTTCAACTACATAAGGGATGAAGTTGAAAAAGAGAAAGATATGTATTCGCAAAGTTCACACTGATCAAAATATTGCGGATCCACTCACGAAGCTCCTTGAATGGGCAAAGCATGAAAGGGTCATACTTGTGCCTTAGGACTTCGATATTCTAGTGATTGGATTTGATCTATTTTGTATTTGAATATTGGAACAACTGTTATTATAACTCATTATGGTATTTTGAGTTATGTTCCATCTTAGCATGTTTAAATCCGTGAATAAGTTACTTATTCTAAATGTCCGTAGTCGATCATAATTGTGGGAACAAATATGAATGTAAGACTATTATGAACTTGGATTGGTGGATATTCATGAAGTATGAATATAGAGCAAGGCGTTGCTGCCAAGGTTCATAGATATTTGTGGGATACAAATATTGGACTGACTCGCTCTCAAATATTACTGCATGGAATCATTTGTGATTGATCATAAGTAAATTTGAGTAAAGGAGAATATCATAGTATCCTCAGACCTGAGATACATATTGGGTCTTGATATTCACCAAATATTATGCCTTGACTTATTTCTTCACTGTCAGTAATATGACAGTACATAAGGCTAAGCTCAGGTATGGTACAAGGTGATTGTGAGAGACGTATGTAGTCAAGATGGGATTTATTCCTCTTATTCGTTGAGAGTAAGATGTCTAAGGCCTGCTAAAGTTAAATCAACAGAGAGTGATCACTCTGTGTCTCTGGATTTGACATGACATCTGTAACGAAAGGATAAATGATAGATTCACCTAAATCATGTTCAAGTAAGGGACTTGAAGGGGATGATGTTATTGAATGGCACATATAGTCATACGTATTAGGGGTAGTAAACCGTAGTTAGGCGTTATTTACTACTTGCATCAATCTTCTATGTATCTTGTGCAAGTGGGAGATTGTTGGACTCTGTATGCCCAAGACACATATTAAATTGATGTGGCAAGTACGTTATGATCCAAGTCGAGTCATACCCAATAACAAGCTAGACAAACACTTACAATATTTATTTATGATATGATCAAATAAATAAATATCAACACTTAGAATATTTAGAAATTGGTTTTCTAAATAATTGCACTTGACAAACTAATAAATTATATGGATAATTTATTTTGAGAGAATATTTTATTTTGTTATTTAATGGGTTAAATAACATAATAAAAGGTTGTATAAGTCTTATAACATATGATGTTATAATTTTATAAAAGTTATAAAATTAATCAAGACTTAAATTTATAAAAGAAAGATTTGATTTTTTTTTTATAAAAAATAAAAGCTTGGCCGTAACCCCCCCCCCCCCCCATGGGGTCTTCCCAAAAAATCCTTGTCCAATAAAGTTCCATGCATGTTGTCATAGTTGCATGCCTTTTAATTGGATGTTCTTCCCAAGCAAGAAAGGTCCAATTAGGTTTCATGCAATTGTCATAACTAGATGGCACATGATTGGGCAAAGGGTGTGGCCATGTCTCTCACAAGTTATATAAAACAATGGAAGACATATTTTGAAGAACATGAACTTGAAAAATAGGAGAAAATGGCTGCACATTTTCGGCCATTACATGATCATCCAAGAGTTGAATTTTAGTTGAAAAAAATCAAGTGTAAGACTCTTAATAAATCGGGTCATGTATGGTTGATCTATTGGTGAGTTTCAAGTTCATATAACAAGTGCAAGAACTCCAAAACTCCTCTCATATTTTCGGCCATGAGATGGTTGTCAAGAGGGTTTTCTAGTGAGTTCATAAGTGTAAGAAATCCTAGCTAAACATGAGGTGTTTGTTGGAAGCTTTGGGTATACAAGCTTGAGGTCTTCTACTCTTGAAGACAACCATTTCAAGAAGCATCATCTTTTTCATAATCCTTGTACTTCAAGAAGGTAGTTTTCTAAACATCCTATGGTTGTGTTTGATAGTATACATCTCATATATGGATCCGGGTTTTGGGATTTTGCATATAAATGGTTTTATATCTTATAAAAGTAACATGTTTTAAACTTATTTTCCGCTGCGTTTTTATTTCATATGGATGAAATTGCTTTGATAAACATGTTAAAATCCCATCATATTTAGGGTATGTTTAACTTATGATCAAGTTCCGGAGTGTTCGTTACTATACAAATCAGTATAGTTTTGCAGTTTGACACAAATAGTCCCTGTGATCGAACAAAGTTGATTTCAACGCACCAAACCATTCAAAACTTAGTTCTAAGTTATGTGGAGGTTATTTAAGGTATGTTAAGCCTATGTCACTATTCCGGAGTGTTTGTTGCGTTATACTGACTGCGTTTACGCACCAGTTTGCGTATAACCTTCCAAAAAGCGATTTAAAGCTTGAAATTAGAGTCGAATCTAATTGAAAATTCACCAAACACAAATACACACATAATAACATCAAAACACATATAGTAACACCAAATCACATTGTTTTATTAATAATCATCATTGTTTTACATCGTACATCGATTACAGAGTACAGTTGTCACAGATGGTCGTACATATCCTACCCAAGAAGGATATGTAGGTTCCGTTTTAATTCTTTAACACATTCCCAACCACCGGGAATCCCATGCCTTATAAAGAGTGTGAACTCACCTTGGTTTGCTCGTATTGTTTATTTACTTTACCAGTTCCCAGTTGGTCAACCAAATCCTACCGTGGTTACAAAAGACAATTAGCTTATATGCACGTAAATCATCTAATGCACATTCACAACACAAGTATCGTACAGTAGTGCACATAATGTCATCCAATTATAACAAGGAAGTCACTCATCACACTGATTAATCATTTCCATATTCACTTATAACACGCATTCCAGTAGGTTGTGTGTGTTGACCATCACCTCGTACATGTGGCAATCAATAGAGTTTCTTATCAGATTTCATCTCATGTGCACGTATCCTTACATCATTTAATTCACATAATCGAGTCATGCATTTATTAGATTGTAACTCATAGATTCATCACCTAATATGCCGTAAACATTTAGACGTCCAGTTTTACATGTCACACACACACACAACCCAACTATCACCTACCCGCCCGCATCGATACCCCATGTGCTGTGCGGCCCAATAGCTTTGAACCTGGCCCAACAGTTAACCACCTCCTGCAGCCCAACTATCGGCATTGCTTGGGCTGCTTATGTCTAGCCCAACCCAGGTATACATTTAAGCAGTATGACCCTGTCGTGAACTAAAAAGGGTGCAGCCCCATATCAATTAAATTAGTCCAACAATTTAACAATTCATTAAACAATTATCGACTAGACAACATGTATACAATCTGTTAAAATATTCGGCCCAATTTACATAATATTAACTTATTAGTGTGTTTATAACAGCCCATTTAGTCATGCATATATACATGATCGGCCCAATCCCAATTACACAAGCATATCGGCCCAATCAATTAACCTATTGTTTTCCCTCTTTGTTTGCACAACTCATTTAACATACAAGACCCAACAACCTTAAAGCCCAGTTACGAATTGCAAGAGTCAACATGTTAAGCCCTTTCTTTGATTCACACAATTTGTTAACATGAAACTCCTTCTAACAGTTAATCACTATGAACTTGTGCACTAATATGAGTCATGTATCAACAGATTATCAACATACAATTTCTATACCTTAGACAATTAACCACCATATTATCATTGCAAACTCTAACAGTAGTGCCCATCATTCATTCGGCTCACATGTATAACACATATTCCAACCTCACAAAATGACATCATCACTTGATTTATTCCACATGAAATTGGTCTTTACCTAATCTGACAATACACATTAAACGTGCACATGGTTTGACTATCTCAAAAATACAAACACCCACATGGCCGCCAATTTCTATCTTCAAAGTTATCTACCCTTTACAACCATTTAACCCCAATTCTATTGGACCGTTAAGCCACTGTTACATCCAGTTTAATTATGAATCACATATCACACAATTTCACACAAGATCACATATGATTGAATCGACCATATAATATCACCACTAAACATCATCATACAAACAACTAACAATCACATAATCGACAAGGAGTAGGGTGATTAAACTAACCGAAAGTTGATGCCTCGAGGGGGGGGGGGTCTCCTGTTGCCGTGCGTGTTCTTGAGAAGAGGGTAGGGTTTAGTTTGTTATGTATTATCTTGTTACTCAACCATGTGTTGGACTCTGTATGCCCAAGACACATATTAAATTGATGTGGCTAGTACGTTATGATCCAAGTCGGGTCATACCCAATAACAAGCTAGACAAACACCTACAATATTTATTTATGATATGATCAAACAAATAAATATTAACACTTACAATATTTAGAAATTGGTTTTCTAAATAATTACACTTGACAAACTAATAAATTATGTGGATAATTTATTTTGAGAGAATATTTTATTTTGTTATTTAATAGGTTAAATAACAAATTAAAAGGTTGCATATTGTTTATAAAATGTTATATTAAGTTTTATAAAAGTTATAAAACTTAAATTAAAGACAAAGAGACAAGCTTTAAAATTCTAATTGGGTGAAATGGGTGGTGGCTTGGGCCGCCCCTAATACCTCTTCCCAAGGTGTCTTCCCCACTAAAATTACATGCAATTTTTAGTTTTACAAGGCACTTGATTTAAAAGGTTTGCAACTCTCTCTCTCTCTAAGTAGAACACAACATTTTTCAAGTGTATAAACTCCTTTTTCTCTCTAATATTTTCGGCCAAGAGCTGATTTTAGAGGGATTTTTTGTGAGTTTCAAGTGTAGAAATCCTAGCAATCTCAAGGTGTTTGTTGGAGCTTTCGGGTATACTAGCTTGAGGTTTTCTCATTTGGAAGCTACCATTCAAGATTCATCATCATCTTCCATCTCCTTGCTCCAAAGAAAGGTTGAACTCTCAAACACCCTATGGTTGTATTTTGATAGCATGTATGTCATATATGGATCCGGTTTTGGGTTTTTGCATTTAAAAGAGTTTTAAATCTTGTAAAGTAACATGTTTTAAATCCTTATTCCGCTGCGTTTTAATTTTATTCAGATAAAATTAGCTTTGATAACATGTACAAAACCCAACAATGGCATCTAGAGCCGCTTATATGAGTGCATGCTTCATTGGATTTAAAATTTTCGGGTTTTGGGTTTGGTTAAACCCTATGGCCGAAAGTTTTGACCATGGTTCTCCTTTTATTTTTCAAGATTTATTTCCTACATGCATAAAGGAATCTTGAAAAATTATATCATATGGATGATTTGTTTTGTTTGGACAAAAACCCACATTTTTCGGTTTTTCATTCTTGGCCGAAAAATATAGGTTGTAAAAGGAAACCATTAATTTTACTCTTGAAATTTATATATATTTGGATATATATATTTTGGTGTTCATAACCTAGCCATGACCTTGTGTGAATATGTTTGTGTTTGTGATTTTGTTATTTATTCAATGGGTTGTAATTATTATTTTGTCTTCCATTTGTAAAAATATGTATTTTATTTATTTTCATATGGTATGTAAGTAAATAGATTAGATGCATTTATTTTACTAGAAAAATGTATTAGGATACTTTTATGTAAAAGAAGATGCATACAAAAATGCGGTTTTGGTTTTTGCCAATTTCGGGCAAAAGGGACTTCATAGTTCTTAACGGGATTTTAGCCCAATAACCAAAACACATTTTTGAAGTCCAAAGGAGTTTGGAGCTGAATTTAAAAGACATTTGGAAGCTCAAAGAATGTGAAGAAATCACAACACAAGATGAAGACTTGAAGCATTTGGATGCGGGATCAAGTGAGAGTTCACCGACACTTTTTTTGTGTCTATATTCACCCTTTAGGAAGGACCTTTTGACACACTTGTTTCGGCTAACAAGTGTGGTCAAAATAGTTGGCTATGGTTATGCACCTTTTATCATATGTGTTGTGCTTGTATGGTTATATTTTATTTATGGTTGTTTGGATGATATTTGGATATGCATACTTAACAACTAATAACCCGTAACAAGCTTAAAATTGGTTCTTACAAAAATCATTAAAACGATTAATAAAAGGTTTATTAAAAATTAATGATTTTATAATAAAATGGGTTTTATTAAAAGAACCTTGAAAATTGGTTTTCACTAAAGTACCATTGATTTGAATGCATGCAAATATATGGTACATACATTTTTTCTAAACTAGAATTTTGAAAAATAAAAATCCCTTTTATAAAACAAGTCAAACACCATCCTTTTATACAACACTCAAATTACTTGGGAACTCTTTGTGGGATAAAGGTCACCTAACCACATTTGAGGAAACTTGTATATTTGAGGTGGGTTTACCATGTTTGTGGGATAAAGGTCACCTAACCACTTATGTGTATAAACTCACACGTGTGTGTAAGTTGGACGACTTGATTTGGAAACCATGAACTTAGGGTCACCGAAGCATGGCGAACAAATGGTGTTGATGGGATTAAACATGCCAACTAAACATAAAGATGTTTAACCGATCCCATATGGCTAGAAGTTGCAAAGGGTTGCAGTTGTCAAACGTTGACTACCTTGTTAATTTAAATAATGGGATAAAGGTCACCTAACCAATATTTAAATGTAACGTTGGATTCTAGATTTTAATTATTAATTGTCTATGAGACGTTAAAAGGGTATTAATGATTAAAATTTTAATAATATCGAAAATACTAAAATTGAACTTTGTTAAATTTTGTAGATGGCCGCTAACAATGCAAACCCGATTAACCAAACCGTCCGTAACCTATCACTAAGAACCATCCTTGAAAAGGATCGTCTCAACCATAACAACTTCATGGATTGGTTTCGAAACTTGAGAATTGTTCTCAAACAAGAGAAGATATCCTATGTGTTGGACGATCCTATTCCCGATCAACCCGACGAGGAAGATGAAGAAGCCTACAATGATTGGGTTAAGTATACCGAGGACTCCATGCAAGCCTCTTGCCTCATGTTGGGAACTATGATTCCCGAGATTCAAAAGGACTTTGAACATCATGGGGCATACGACATGATTACCCAATTGAAGGAAATGTTCCTACAACAAGCAAGGGTAGAACGCTTCGAAACGGTTCGAGCGCTTCATGCATGTCGAATGGAGGAAACCCAATCGGTCTCATCTTACGTCCTAAAAATGAAAAGCCACATTGATCGCCTCGAAAGGCTCAATTGTCCCGTCTCTAAAGAGGTGGCTACGGATTTGATCCTCAACTCTTTAACAAAGAAATTTGAGAGCTTTGTCATGAACTATAACATGAATGGATGGGACAAGAGCATTGGTGAGCTTCATGCAATGCTCAAAACGGCCGAAGCGGGAATGGGTAAAAAGGCTTTACCCGTTCTAACGATCAATGAGGGAGGCAAGAAGGGACATCACTCCGACTCCAAGGCAAATGTTGTCAAAGGGAAGGGACACGTCAAAGGGAAGGGAAAAAGAAAGGCTAAAGCAGAACCACCAAAACCAAAAGAGAAGAAGGCAAAGGTTGCCACGAGCGATCCATGCTTTGAGTGTGGAGAGATAGGGCATTGGAAAAGGAATTGTCCAACCTATCTCAAAGAGTTGAAAAACAAGAGGGATGCAGGGCAAACCTCAGGTACAATCTTTATGATACATATTGATCTAAATGTTATTTCTTCTAACACATGGGTATTAGATACCGGATGTGGAACTCATATTTGCAATTCGTTGCAGGGGTTCAAAAGAAATAAGCATTACAAGAAGGGAGACACTAGTCTCTTCATGGGCAATGGAGCGAAGGTTCAAGTTGAAGCCCAAGGAGACTATGTTTTAAAACTTCCAAGTGGTTTGGAAATTTGTTTGAAAAATGTTTTGTATGCTCCTAGTTTGACTAGGAACATTATTTCTGTTTCCCTTTTAAGACAATATGGATTTGATTTGAAGTTTGTGAACAATGAAATTTATGCTTTGATGAATGACATGTTCTACTTTAAAGCTACGCCTTCAAATGGTATTTATGAATTGGTTCATGATAATACATCATTTGATAATTCGATGTACCAAGCAAACACCAAGAAACTCAAAATGGATTTGAATGAGACCTATCTTTGGCATTGTCGTCTTGGTCATATAAACAGAAATCGCATGCAAACACTTCAAAAGAATGGTCTTTTGGAAACAAATGAAATTGGTTCATTTGATACATGCGAATCTTGTTTACAAGGTAAAATGACCAAGAAACCCTTTAGTGGCACAAACCAAAGGGCAAAAGATTTATTAGGCATCATACATTCGGATGTATGTGGTCCTTTTAAGCCAATGACTAGGAATGGTGAAAGATACTTCGTAACTTTTACCGACGACTTCAGTCGTTATGGTTATGTGTACTTGCTAAGACACAAAGATGAAGTTTTTGAAACGTTCAAAATCTTCCAAAACGAAGTAGAGAATCAACTCACCAAGACAATCAAAGTTCTTCGTTCCGATAGAGGAGGTGAATACCTTAGTGATGCTTTTCAAGATCATCTTAGGAGTTGTGGGATCATCTCACAACTTACTCCACCTGGAACACCACAACATAATGGTGTGTCTGAGAGGAGGAATCGAACTCTATTGGATATGGTTCGATCTATGATGGCTAGAAGCACATTGCCTCTATCATTTTGGGGTTACGCTTTGCTCTCCGCGGCTCGTATATTAAATATGGCCCCAACCAAGAAAGTGGATAAGACACCTTTTGAAATATGGCATGGAACGGTTCCATCATTATCATATTTGAAGGTATGGGGTTGTGATGCTTATGTGAAGCAATACACCCCAAACAAGTTAGAAGTACGATCCATTAAGTGTATCTTCGTAGGATATCCTAAAGATGATATAGGATATTATTTCTACGATCCAACAGAGCAAAAGGTATTTGTTGCTCGAAAGGGCAAGTTCTTGGAGGATAAGTTCCTTATGGAAGGAACTAGTAAAACAGTGGAACTTGATGAGGATCAAGAACCACAAGCCGATACACGTTTGGTTGATACTAGCATTCAACAAGAGGTTGTTGAAAATGATCAAATGGTTGATCAACATACACAAAACGTTCGCAGATCTGGTAGAATTAGTAATCCACCTGAAAGATATGGATTTTTCATGGATGGATGCTATGTGGTAGATTCAGATGAACCAACCACATACCATGATGCAATGTCGAAATCCGATTGCGACAAATGGCTTGAGGCTATGAACGTAGAGATGCAATCCATGTATGACAACCAAGTTTGGGAATTGGTTGTGCCACCTCTTAACTCCAAAGTAGTTGGAAGTAAGTGGGTTTTCAAGAAGAAAACAGATATGCATGGTAACTTGGATACTTATAAAGCGAGACTTGTAGCAAAAGGTTTCACTCAAACTCAAGGGGTTGATTATGATGAGACCTTCTCGCCAGTGGCAATGCTAAAGTCGATTAGGATATTATTTGCCATAGCTGCATATTATGACTATGAGATTTGGCAAATGGATGTCAAAACGGCTTTCCTCAATGGATATCTTGATGAAGATGTCTATATGGTTCAGCCTGAAGGTTTTGTCGATCCAAAACATCCTAACAAAGTGTGCAAGTTAAAGAAATCAATCTATGGATTGAAACAAGCATCGAGAAGTTGGAATCACCGTTTTGATGAAGAAATTAGGAATTTTGGATTCATCAAGAACGGGGATGAAGCTTGTGTGTATAAGAAAGCTAGTGGGAGCACCGTCACTTTCTTAGTATTGTATGTCGATGACATTCTACTATTTGGAAATGATATTCCAACCATGGAAGGTGTAAAAGCCTGGCTTGGAAGATGTTTTTCCATTAAAGATCTTGGAGAAGCTGCCTATATTTTGGGAATAAAGATCTATAGGGATAGATCAAGGCGCTTGATAGGTTTAAACCAAAGTGCATACATTGACAAAGTCTTGAAAAGGTTCAAGATGGAGAACTCTAAGAAAGGTTTGGTACCTATTCAAAAGGGGACAATATTGAATGTGACTCAATGTCCAAGCTCAAAGGATGAGCAAGAAAGAATGAAAGGAATCCCATATGCGTCTGCTATAGGATCCATAATGTATGCAATGATATGCACTAGACCGGACGTGTCATGCGCTTTAAGCATGACAAGTAGATACCAGCAAAATCCAGGTAACAGTCATTGGATGGCTGTTAAGAGCATATTGAAATACCTTAGGAGGACTAAGGATATGTTTCTAATATATGGATCTGGTGAAGAGGAACTCGTTGTAAAAGGTTACACGGATGCGAGTTTCCAAACTGATCGAGATGGTTCTCGATCACAATCTGGGTATGTCTTCATTTTGAATGGAGCTGCAGTCTCTTGGAAGAGCTCGAAGCAGGATGTTGTAGCATTGTCCACTACAGAATCAGAATACATCGCCGCCTCATTGGCAGCACAAGAAGCTGCGTGGTTAAAGAAGTTCATTGCCGACCTAGGGGTAGTCCCTACCATTCAAGACCCCCTAGAGATCTTTTGTGATAACGAGGGTGCGATTGCTCAAATCAAGGAACCTCGTGCACATCAAAAGACTAGGCACATTGAGCGGAGATTCAACTACATAAGGGATGAAGTTGAAAAAGGAAAGATATGTATTCGCAAAGTTCACACCGATCAAAACATTGCGGATCCACTCACGAAGCTCCTTGAACGGCCAAAACATGAGGGTCATACTTGTGCCTTAGGACTTCGGTATTCTAGTGATTGGATTTGATCTATTTTGTATTTGGATATTGGAACAATTGTTATTTTAACTCTTTTATGGTATTTTGAGTTATGTTCCATTTTAGCATGTTTAAATCCGTGAATAAATTAATTATTCTAAATGTCCGTAGTCGATCATAATTGTGGGAACAAATATGAATGTAAGACTATTATGAACTTGGATTGGTGGATATTCATTAGGTATGAATATAGAGCAAAGTGTTGCTGCCAAAGTTCATAGATATTTGTGGGATACAAATATTGGACTGACCCGCTCTCAAATGTTACTGCATGGAATCATTTATGATTGATCATAAGTAAATTTGAGCAAAGGCGAATATCATAGTATCCTCTGACCTGAGATACATATTGGGTCTTGATATTCACCAAATATTATGCCTTGACTTAGTTCTTCGCTGTCTGTAATAAGATAGTACATAAGACTAAGCTCAGGTATAGTACGAGGTGATTGTGAGAGACGTATGTAGTCAAGAAGGGATTTGTTCCTCTTATTCGTTGAGAGTAAGATGTCTAAGGCCTGCTTAAGTTAAATCAACAGAGAATGATCACACTGTGTCTCTGGATTTGACATGACATCTGTAACGAAAGGATAAATGATAGATTCACCTAAATCATTTTCAAGTAAGCGACTTGAAGGGGATGATGTTATTGAATGGCACTTCGTCATACGTATTAGGGGTAGTAAACCGTTGTTAGGCGTCATTTACTGCTTGCATCAATCTTCTATGTATCTTGTGCAAGTGGGAGATTGTTGGACTCTGTATGCCCAAGACACATATTAAATTGATGTGGCTAGTACGTTATGATCCAAGTCGGGTCATACCCAATAACAAGCTAGACAAACACCTACAATATTTATTTATGATATGATCAAACAAATAAATATTAACACTTACAATATTTAGAAATTGGTTTTCTAAATAATTACACTTGACAAACTAATAAATTATGTGGATAATTTATTTTGAGAGAATATTTTATTTTGTTATTTAATAGGTTAAATAACAAATTAAAAGGTTGCATATTGTTTATAAAATGTTATATTAAGTTTTATAAAAGTTATAAAACTTAAATTAAAGACAAAGAGACAAGCTTTAAAATTCTAATTGGGTGAAATGGGTGGTGGCTTGGGCCGCCCCTAATACCTCTTCCCAAGGTGTCTTCCCCACTAAAATTACATGCAATTTTTAGTTTTACAAGGCACTTGATTTAAAAGGTTTGCAACTCTCTCTCTCTCTAAGTAGAACACAACATTTTTCAAGTGTATAAACTCCTTTTTCTCTCTAATATTTTCGGCCAAGAGCTGATTTTAGAGGGATTTTTTGTGAGTTTCAAGTGTAGAAATCCTAGCAATCTCAAGGTGTTTGTTGGAGCTTTCGGGTATACTAGCTTGAGGTTTTCTCATTTGGAAGCTACCATTCAAGATTCATCATCATCTTCCATCTCCGTGCTCCAAAGAAAGGTTGAACTCTCAAACACCCTATGGTTGTATTTTGATAGCATGTATGTCATATATGGATCCGGTTTTGGGTTTTTGCATTTAAAAGAGTTTTAAATCTTGTAAAGTAACATGTTTTAAATCCTTATTCCGCTGCGTTTTAATTTTATTCGGATAAAATTAGCTTTGATAACATGTACAAAACCCAACACCATGTGTATGTACAATCTATAATAGCCGGCCATAACACAAAAGTGGATCCACTTGGGCTTTCATCGGCCCAAACATACCTGATAGCCGAAATGGGCTCAAGCCCATCCACTTGGGCCGCCCTAAACAAGAATGTAATGGGTAAAGGTGATGGCGGGTTTGGGCTCTAGTCCAATTAAGTTCTCTTAGGGCTTCGAGGATTTGAGATGCGGCCGCTTATTTGAAACACTAAAGTGTGGCCCATTTATAATAATATATAAATATCTAACAAAGTTATCATAATCGTTAAACAGGATTATACTAGCATGGAGCGTGTAACATATCAAGAAGAAATAACAGGGAGTTTAGAGGTTTGAGATTAAACGTTACAAACCTTGAAAGTTTGGGTTGTCACATTATCCCCAACTTGAAAGAAATTTTGTAGGATCGTGTTGCGACCCGAACGAGTCGATCAGAAGAGCTCTTATCTGTTTCAGAGGTGGAAACTAAGAAACAGACTTGTAAAATAGCTTGATATACTCTTTAACGTCTTGTGTATTGATATTAACAAGATTACAGATCAAATGACGCGTCGGCAGCACTTCGGCACCGGAATGATCAAAGTTACAAATGATTTCGCATCAAGTGTATATATAGGGGATGCTATTTCGTTTGAAAGTGGCATGTGTCACTTCAAACGAAATTACACATGTTAATTTCGTTTGAAGGTGTCACATGTCATGTTCAAACGAAATTACATCAGTCTTCGGGCTCTTTCAAATCCTCTCTTCTCTTTATCTTCAGATTCTCTGGCTTTTGCATTCTTTTCCTCAGACTCTTCTATTCTAGCAGACTCCCCCTCAACTTGTGCTGGGATCGTAGTCTAGCTCACATCTTACTCAGGTATCGGAACCTGGCTTTGTGCTCTTTCTTCAGGTTCAGGATCGAAACCTGGCTACACCTGCACATTCTTAACCCAGAAATAAATTTCACAGATTTAACAATTTACAAATTTATATACAGACTCCCCTCAAATTTAACCAGAAAGATTTATCAATGATTAGAATCTCAGATGACCACTTGTACCGAAAAATATACAAAAACTTTTCTCAATTAAAACAAGCTCCCCCTCACCATATGCTCATCATGTTTAGCACTTGGAATTTTGAAAATCCACTCTCCAACATCAGTTGTCGAAAATCTTTTTTAATTTTTTAAACTTTATGCTAAAACACACTGAAAATCTTTTTGAATTTTTTAATACAATGAAATGCAGTAAAGAAATATTTACAGACAATATTTTTGTGAGTTTGTGTAAGAGGATCATATCAGTTTTTGACAAGTCACGAGTACCGTTGAGCTTAGTTACACATTAAGAATTAAACAATTCACTTAGATTGCTGATATACTGATCCACTTAAATTTTCACACAAATTTCAACTAATTCAGGATATGAGTTAGGTATATTAAGGACTTAAACTCATTCATGTGTCCCACCTCTTGAATATACTCCCGTATCCAGATCCCAATATTCAGTCTTACAGGTGAGTATACCACAGATGATATCTGTAAGGGGTTATAAATTATGAAGCAGTACGAAACCGTGAGAGCTCAGGTCAGAACTACCGTTCAGCAGAGAGATCACGACTCGACTTTTGGTGTGTCCCCTTTAGAGGATCTTTTTTACAACAGCATTGATTAGCAATTTTATTGTCTTCATCATTTTATGCTGAGGGCGGCGCTATATTTCAAGCAAGCAGAAAGTATTCTCCAGGGACTAGGCCATTGCTTCCGCAAAATCAGAAGTCTCGGGATAATACCCCAGATATCACTGAGCATAAAGACCTAGTATCTCAGAAAGATGGACCTTTCAAACGAGATTTCAGGGGTTACCTATATATCCAAGTAGTGTTCCCCACGAAATAAGCAAGTTTGAATTTAAGTTTATATCCCGAAAAAATTTACTAAATGTGTAAAAACCTATCGGCATATCATCAGTGAGACCGTTTAACGCTATTTAAGCATTACATTTCTTTAGCATACTGTAACTGTCTACTGATGTACTATCATTTCCTCTTCTTTGACACCAAAACTCATTTTTGATTTTATCATGTTTTTGTCTTTTTCAAATTTTCTAATGTTTTTGGATTTTCTGAAAATTTCTACTCCCCCTAAAATACAAACACATTTAAGGAAATTTGAAAACAAACTGTACAAGTAAATTGACAACTGATCCCGAATCGCTTCAAATCGCCATCCACTTGGCATAAACAATCAGAACTCCCCCTTACAACAAACTATTTTCTCATTATGATTTCAAAACACTTAAGTTTGTTTTAACCAAAATGATTTTTCAGGAAAATAAGTTTTGTTGATTTTACCACTTGTAAAGTTAGGGGTTCATCATATTGTTTACCAAACAATCACTTGTAAGTATGGTCAAATCAAGTTCAATTTAATGACCCTGATTTTCCACTTGCAGTTGAAAATTTCTTCAACCACTTGTAGATTCATTCATCAACCACTTGAAAAATATAACAGTTTAAGAAAATACCACCTGTATCTTTACCAACTGTACCACTTGTAAGAATATCAACCAAGAAAGATGCCGATACCTGCTCCACGCTTACAAACCTGGGAGCTCCGGCAAGTCCGGATGTTTACTTGTGAAAAACAGACATCCAAGCTTCACCAAACTTGGATGTTTCCTCCTCAACTTCTCTTAGGTAGTAAGATGCCTTCTTTGTTTCATAAAAATCTTTTACCCCTTTGGCCTTTCCCTCGACCATTTTCCCAAACATCTTTTTAACATTTCCATTAAAAGCTTTTTCAATATCAAATTCATTCTTTTCAGAATAAAATTGATTTGAGATTTCAACTTTTCCAACTTTTGATTTAAAATTCTCAGCCCTCAATGGTGGAAAATGAACATCATCCATTGGAGGTACTGAGTTTTCATCTTTTAACTCAACTTGTGGCTCGTCTAACTTTGTGGAGTTAGATGCATCGCCAAGTTTCTCATAAAACTTCTTAACAATCCACATTTGGTTGTCATGTTTAGCTCTCTTTTGATAAAAATGAGTCTTTGAACATTCACCAACTTCATATGTTGAATTTTCAAAAATTTTGAATTTTTCAGTTGGTGGCTCATTTTTCTCAACAACCTTTTCTTTGAGTTTCTTAGAGACTTCCTGTTTTGTCTTTGATACTTGAGAACAGTTCCATGCAATGTGACCAGCTTCATTGCACTTGTAACAGGTTCTTGTCTCCTTTCTTTGTTTAGCTCCATTCTTCACATTCTCTTGCTTCTTGGCAAGGAATTCTCTGTTTGATTGCTTCCAGAATGGGCTTTTTGCTTCTTCTTCCGAGCTTGTCCCTGAAATAAATGTCATTTTTGATTTAAAATCTCGGACATATTTTTCATTTTTATAATTTTCTGGTGGAATAAATCCAAGACCTTTCTTTTTGAAATTACCGTTATGGTTTGGTTTCTTTTGAAAACCACAACCAGAACCGTAACCCTTTTTCTTGTTTAAACGTTGTTGAACTCTTGAAGTGTATTTTTTAGGGTTCTCAGTAAGATTTACATCTTTTATTTCAGAAATATTGATTTCTGTTAGTTTGAAAACCTTTTTGATCTTTTCAAAATTAACACTTCTTATTGGAAATTCCTCATCAGAATATAATTTGTCTGAATCAATCAATGTATATGCCAGTTTGATTGTTTCGTCATTCAAATTAGATTTTGATAACAAGAATTCTTTATTGTATACCCGTTTAACCGACGACTTTGAACTGTTGACCGACGAACTCGAACTTTTGACGGACGAACTTGAACAACCAGACTCGGACTTTGACTCAGACTTTAACTCTGATTCCTCATTTGTATCCAACACATGATCGACCACCTTTTTTATTAACTCGGACTCATGATCAGTGTCAGACGATGTAAAAACGACGTCAATGTTTTCTGGTAATTCATCGGTTTTATCGGACTTTAACTTTATATTGACTGCTTTTTCGACTTGCTCCTCATTCGGTTTTCTAGGTGAATACCCTTCCCAAATCGGAGGCGGACACTTGTTATAACTAACACTCTGTTTCTTACCAGTATCCTTCTTCTTTGGCTTCTCCTCATCTTTAAATGCTTCAAAACCTGCAACAGTTGGATAAATTCGATCAATGAGATAATCAGAACTAGAATAACTCTGTAATAAACGTCTAATTCTCTCATTTTCAATCTTTTCTGTCTCCAACTCCTGCTGCAACTTGGCACATTCCTCAATATAGTGATTTATCGCTTTCTGCTTTGTCATCATCACAGCATTCATCATGGTCAATGCGTCTTCTCTTTCAGAATTTGTCTTTTGAAGACCAGTTACTGTTCTATTTAGCACATCATATGACTCTTTCACGTAATTGAGATTGAACAACAATTGTTCTTTCATCTTTTCTTGCTCATTCAACTTCTCATCTTTTTCTGCACATTGCTTGCAAGATTCCAAACACTTTGAGCAAGGCTTGATGACTTCCACAATCTTTTCTACTTCGATGACTTTCTCAACCTCAACCACTGTTTCAGCTTCAATCACCTTCTCAGCTTTAACTTCTTCATTTTGAACAGTCTCTTCTTTTTTATCAACACTTTCACTCTTCATTTTCTTTTGTTCTTTAGCTGCTCGCCTCTCCTTCAGCTTCTCCAAGCGATCTACAAAATAGAAATGAAAACTTTCAGGAGATAGATGAGCTTTTGCAACATTAATATGTCTTTCTTCCTCATCATCACCACTGTCATCAGTTGGTGATTGATCAAAATCTATTTTCTTCTCAGAATTATCAACTAGAATCAGAAGATGTTTGATCAAAATCTATTTTCGTTTCAGCACTATCATCTGAAGAAACAGAATCAGATGATGTTTGGTCAAAAACCGTTGCATCTTCTGAGCTTTCATCGGATGAAATAGATTCTTCTTCTTGTTTCTTCTCATGAACACCAATCGCTTTCATCCACTCTGTAAACAATTCAGGCTCTTGAACTATTTTTGCAATGAAAGCTTTAAAATTCCCATTCTGATCTGCAAACTGATCCCAGCTGAACCCTTCAGGTAATTTTTCATCATCTTGATTTATTAAACATGCTTTACTATCAGCTGAAATATATTTGCTCCAATTGAAACCTGGAGCCATTTTCTCATCATCTTGATTAATGATACCAGAATAGGCTTTCTTGTTAGCATCTTCAATCATTTTTCCATGAGCAGTTTGTGTTTCCTTTTGTTGATATGGTTGATGAGCAACTTGTTGATATATAGCTTTCCGATAGTAGTCATCTTTTCCAAAAAGGATTCTTTGCTCCACTAGCCTCTTGATTTTTGCACTCTCTCTTAAAATGATCTTTCTCCCTGCATCGAAAACAAGTAACTTTAGATTTATCAAAACCCAAAGTAGACACATGTGCATCCAGAAAATCATTTCTCCCTGTGATCATTTTAAACTTTTCAGCTCTTCTCAAGACACTAGCTAGACACCATTTGATGTCCATGAGCTCCATTTCAGCGTCTATTTGATCGTAATCCTCTTTTGTCAACATAGGATTTCCGATCCTTCCTTCAACCAAACCTTCATAGGATTGTAGCACAGTTGCAAGTAACGCCATGTGATCTTTTGCAATTTCTTCAGAAAAACTTTGACCCTCTGGAAGATTCAATGCAATGTTGCACTGTATCACACAACTATTTCCATTTTTTGAGCTTTGAGAATAAAAAATTGAAGTTGAACTCTTCGGATTTACATTTGGATATGAAGAGAATCCACTGCTGCTGTTTGGACTTTGTTCAACACTTTCAGATGAATTTCCAGCACTAAAAGCGGTTTGGATTTTAGGACTCCTTTCAATCTCTTGAACACTGCCTTTGTAATACATCTTCACATCTTGTTGACCACTTAGATTATTCATCCTCGCAATCTTTTGCTGTTTAAGATCTTGACCCTCAATCTTCTCGATGAACTGAGAAATTGTCAAACCATCATATACTCCAGTATTCTTCAAAATCATCAAAAATATACCCCATTCTTTTTGAGGTAATGCATCAGCTAATTTGTCGACCCATTCCTCTCGATCTTTGGTTATGCTTAACAGTGACATAGAACGCACTAAGTGGCAGTATCTTTCAATCAACTTCTTTGTATCTTCCCCTGGCAGACTTGTGAATAGATCAAATTCTTTCTTAAGCAATGCCTTTTTACTTTTTATCATATTCTCACTTCCCTCAAATTTGATCTTAAGAGCATCCCAAATTGATTTTGAAGTTTTGTCATGTTGAAGCAATACAAAGATATCTTCTTTAATGGTTTGCTGAAGTAGACTAATCATCATCTTTTCAGCTCTGTACATGTCTCGTTCTTTGTCATTGAATTTAGAGATTTCTTTCTCAACTTGCAGATCAGTACGTGGTAAAACATACTTTTTCAAAATACACTCCCAAGATCTCAAATGATTAGCTTGAACCCAGTTTTTAAATCGATCTTTCCAACCGTAATACTCTTCAATGCTCATTAGCTTCGGGGGATTTTGCGTAGTTCTAGTCTCATTTTCCATGTTCATGTTTTGAGTAATGACTGTTGGACTAGTCGGGGATGTAGCAAACGCGTTATAGAACTCTTCACTCATGATTTTATTTTCAAATGTTCACAAACAAAAACTTTCTTGTGTTAAAAATACTGGTCTCAAACGAGCTGTATCACCTTGTAAAACACCTACAAACAAACAAACAAACGATCAGTTTAAACGGACTGAATACGTAAAAGTGTGTGTTGATGAAATCAATCTAAGACTCGTGTCAAAGATTCGCGGACTCGTTCATCAATACTCCAAATTTAATCCTATTGGGCCATTAATTATCGATCAGATCAAAACTAACTGTGATTGGGCCGAGACAATTCAATGCAATATATGGATTCAGCAATTCACGTGATTACAACGTTCAATGACCGACAGCTTTAAATTCACATGCAAACTTGATTGAAATGACTGACAATTTAGAATCACAAACTTCTTTGATTGGGCTGATATTATGTAGTGGGCTGTCAATTTTGATATAATTGGACCGCCCAAATATGATTCACGTGGCTGCTGAGACCCTTTCAAAAGAGATTACAATAAAGTACACTCTCAAGCGAAATTACCCAAACACTTTTCAAGCTAACACACCTGATTTCGTTTGAACAAGCTTAATTTCAAACGGAATAGTACAATTGAAACGAAATCACCTGATCTCGTTTGAACCTCTTCAAACGATATTACGCTTTCAAACGGAAACACGAATTTCAAACGGCATTATCTGATCTTTTCAAACGAAATTGCAAATTTCAAACGGAATTAACCTCTAATCTCGTTTGAAGAGCTGCTGACATCATCATTTTTCGATCTGTTTCAAACGAAATTAAGTGTTTGATCAAGTTTTAGTTCGATTTAATGTCCAAAACTCTCAAGGATTAGTTAAATTACTGTTATTGTCACACCCGCTCGTAGCGGAAGCGCGAGGTGTGATCTGATCGGTTCTCATTGCATAACAATATAAGTGAACATACTAAATGAATAAAAACAAGCTCCAATGCCATTGTCATAATCGTTTCAACAGAATGCAACATAAGTTAAATGCATTCGTTACAAACCATCAAATGAAAATATGTTGTCATCGTTTTATACATCAAAATGTAAGTCTTAAAATGTCAAGACTTTGACCACTATATCACCGCAAAGAGGCGGTATATAACAGGCAAACCCTTCAATAGTTGGCATGGAGTATTGATACTTGTTTTCCTTGAACTGAAATCGTTGCATTGGTCCACTAATTCCCTGAAATACATGTAAGTTTGAAAACATCAACAAAAGTTGAGCGAGTTCATGCAGTTTAGTTGTATGAGATGTATCTGTAAAACGTGAGTTGTATAAACTGTATCCATAAAATGTGAGTTGTATAAACTGTATCCATAACATGTGAGTTGTATAAAATGTATCTGTATGTATGATGTAGTATGTAAAGCGTCAATGAAACCGTTGATCATTAATGTTTCGCGAGGACATTAATATGTGTGACGAATTAGGAAGCAATCCAAACCTAGATGATTTTATGTCGACTACTATCGACTGGGACACAAACGCACTCTTCTGTATGGGTCCACGACCAAGAGTGGGGCTCGCCAATACCCATTAGATCTAACCACTTGTACCTAGGTCCAAACTGGATTAATGGTGCTTAGATGTATGACCCTAATCGCACATGATCTAAGGTGTTTCATTCCCTAACTTTAACATACGTTGAACATGTATTTTCCCCGATAGTTGTAAAGTTGTAAAACATTTAAATGAATAGGGGACATGAACTCACAGTATCGCGTCCTGTGAATAGATGTAAATAAGATCTCACGTGCGGTCGTCCTGAATAGCGTTGCGACCTACAAATGTTCTTATTTTTGTTAGACACTTCGGTCTTTGTAAAGAACTTGAGTACAAGTCTTGTGTCTTCAATATGTGTAAGACTTGTATGTCTTTACTGTTCGTTAACTGTGTATTCGATGAATGAGTTGTTCAAATGTTATATATATATTTTTCACCAAATATATATATATAAATGTTATCTTGTATCTCGTGAGTTGTATAGTCGGATCTAGTCCGCTGAATTTCGTGTCTTATATGTATCAATTGTATAGTTGTGTTTCCAATAATGGTAACATTGGGCCAAGCCCATGTTTTCAAGTTATTGGGCTTAAATAGTGTTGGGCCTTAAATAGTGTTGGGCCTCAATAGTGTTGGGCCTCAAATAGTTTTGGGCCTTAAATAGTGTTGGGCCTCAAATAGTGTTGGGCCTCAAATAGTGTTGGGCCTCAATAGTGTTGGGCTTGAATAGTGTTGGGCTTGAATAGTGTTGGGCTTTGGCCCATATGTTTAGTATTTGGGCTTAGCCCATGAATTTATGTTAAGCCCATTATGTAGATAAGCCCATTATGAAGATAAGCCCATTAAGAAAAATAGCCCATTAAGTAATATAAGCCCATTTGTTATAAAAAGTAGTCCATTAAGTTAGGTAAGCCCATTTACTAGTGTAAGCCTTTCATTTTTATAAAAACCTTTTTATAAAAATTTACTAAGCATACTTTTTGGTAAATAAAAACATACTAGTTTTTATAAGTTTATAAACATCCGAAATTTGTTATAGATAGCATATTTATATTTCGTGTCGAAAGATCGTCTAAACGTCGTAGTAACTTCTCCGAATGGCGATATGTTCATAGATTCGCCCGTCGTCCGTTTTGACCATAAGTTGTGTCCGAAAGCTCGGAATGTCCGTAAGTTGTTTTCAAGTGTGTCTATATGTATTCTTGTAAGTCTTTAGTTGTAAGTATGTCTTGTATTTATTTGTGTCATTGTTATCAAGTCTCTAACTTTTATATAACTAATACAAATAATAGCACATAGCACATACTTGATATGTTCAATAAATATGTATTTTACCAAAATATGTATTTATGTCAATTTTTATGTTTAGAAAGACCAACTTTCTAATCTTGTAAAGACTTTGTAAAAAAAATGATAGTTTTGTTACATAATGTTCTTAAAAAAAATGGCCATATAACCTTTGTATTAATCATTTGGCCATGTTTCATAAACATATCATTTTCTTTTCCAAATCACCATCAATTTACTCAACATCTTAACTAAAACATATGAGACTTTTATAACATAAAATTATCAAGATGATCTCCAAATCATGTAGGGTTTTAAACATGATCATAACATATACTAACTAGTTCAAAAACCAAGTTTAATTCTAGTTTTAACAACTTTTATAAAAATCTCAAGTTGTATGTTACTTTTTATAATCTTGTAAAAGTCTTGTTTTTAAATAAAAACCTTAAATACTTTCACAAGATCAAAGGTTATGATCATCCCTTTAAACCTTTATATTAAAAACCCTTTAACATAAACATGTATAATTGTTAGATCATATTTTTAAAACATCCTCTAACAATTTATTTATATCATAATCATCATAACAAGATTAAATATGCATATATCAAGTCTTAGATCACAATATAAACCAACATAAATATATCATGATTATTATTTTTGCTTCTTTGTATTTTCATGTTTATTATGTATGATTATATAGTTATTACCAGTTATAATAACAATCATAAACATAATATATGTATGGTAAAAAAAATAGATCTTGAAGCTTACTTCTAGCACTAGGCTAGGGATGATCTTGGAGGATGATTAAGAAATAAAAAGATGAAGATCTTGATAGTAGAATACTCTTGAATGGATGAAAACCCTTTCTTTAACTTGTAAGTGATTTAGATCTTCTTATGTTCCATAGAAAATCATATTGATCATAAAAGAGGTGATAAAATAAAATGGGTTTATGGTGTTCTTGGTGGAAAATGGTGAAAGAAAATTAGAGCTTTTGTGTGTGAAAAAAAATAATAAGGTGTAAAATGGTCTTGAAATGATCTAGTTACTTAGTTAGTAAGTTACTAATTAATCACCAACATCATCCACTTGAACAAATGGAGTAAATATCTAGATATTTGCAAGTTGTTAATGAGTGTGGGACCCACATAACAAAAAAAAACGTTAATATGAGGGGGGGGGGGGGGTCATGCTTGGTGATTTGTTTCTAATTATTTCAAGTGTTAGAATTTGTAGACAAATGTTAGGAAGTTTAGGTGTTCAAGGATTTCAATTGATTTAAGATGTTTAGATGTTATAACTACCCTTAAAATGACCAAAATAATATTAGATGGTTACTAAAAAATAAATTAGATATCGTTCGGATAATCGTTTCGAATTGTTTCGGTTAGATGTTATTTGAACGCTAAGTTGCTTAACTTGTGTGAATAGATGTAGTTATTGGCTCGGATGATACCCGAATGTATCCTCACATGAATTCTATGTTAAATAATATTTTTACATGTCGTAAAAATAATAGAAAGCTGATTTCTGCAGAATTTCTGCGGAAAAGTGTAGAAATCGTCGCTTTTAGTGCTTTTCGGGCATTTTTTTTAGTGTAATCGGACTTCGGAAAGGTTTTAAATCAAACCCTTGCATTACTAGTTAGGGTTTAATATATATTAGATGTTGGACTTTCGTCTGAGTCCTAAAGATGTAATTTAGATGGTTTCGACGGATCCTGAGTTTTCGTCAGCACGCTAGTTTACTAGGTACTACTCTAGTTGTTTCGATGCATTGGTTTAAACTGTTTCAAATGTGACCAACAAAAATGAATCATGTGCATCATAATTGAATATTCCGTAAGTATTCTAAGATGTATATCATGTAATACGCAGTTCGAGTGTTCGAAATGCATAAAAATGTAGCTAAAATGAGTACTTTAAGTGTAAGAAAGTTACCAAAAAGTGGCAGTTGTCACATTCTCCCCCTGTTATTGAGAATTTCGTCCCGAAATTCAAGCTGAGTCATCCTTTGCAGGATTGTTCTCAAACAGGTGAGGATATTTGACCTTGATTTGATCTTCACGTTCCCAAGTATATTCGGGTCCGTGTCGAGAGTTCCAACGAATTTTTACTAATATGTGACGACTCCTTTTTTTATTTTCTAGACCTTCCGGTCCATGACCTTAATAGGTGCTTTGTGAATTGGAGTTTGTCATCAATGTGAATCTCATTCGAAAGAATGATAACGGTTGCTTGTGTTGGACTCTTTTTAAGATTCGACACATGAAACGTGTCGTGCACACTGCTAAGTTCATCTGGTAACTTCAACTTGTAGGCAACAGTGTGACAACTCGAGTTTCCAAGATTCTATCTTCGCATTTAGTGCACGTTAATAATTTTTTTTTAGTTGTTTGTTAATACGACTCGTTGTTTCACAACGCTTACTTTTGTAATACGTTGTATCGTATTTCGACTGATATGTTATACTTGGAAATCCATCATACTTATTATGTGAGATTGTATGTTAATAAGGTGTTATTGTTTAACATGTTAAACAAAGTTGGACTCTACTGTAAACAATATCATGAAATCACTCAAGTGGTGAAAACACTTTAAGGTGTTTTCGTCCACTGATGACCACGAAATCAGAGATGGGCTTGGCCCATGGCCCAGTATTGAGATATTTTGTATTAATCATTTTATAAACAAACCTTCTCTGATAAGTTTCACATTTTTCCAAACCACATCTTATCACTTTGTTGTCTCTCTCTCTACATCTGAAAAACCCAACAAAAGAGTTCCTCATTTGAAGCAAACCTCTGTTTAAAATCCTTGGTTAGTGATTTTCATGTTCAGTTGTTTAAGATGCTTATCGTATGATTATTGGATGTTTAATCATGATGTATGAATATATGTGAATACATGATTTATCATAGTGTGCTTGTTAGATAATTATCATACATGAACTGTGTGTATATTTGAAGTTTAGATCAACAGTGGGATTATGGTATGAATGATAAAATGATGGAATTATGTTCTAGATTTCACAAAGTTTTGATAGAGTATTTGTTTTAATATCAATGATTGATATAAATGGCTTGTAGATGATTAATCATGTTACTGTAGTGAGAATATAAAGTTTCTGGGTTTTTACAATGTTACAGAAGTGTTGTTGATGATGATAAATAGTAACGAAATCACCCATCACCATTAAAGTGGACGAAATCACAAAGAGTGATTTCGGCCCACATGTGTTTTCGGCCCAGTAAGGGTGTTTTCGGCCCACATAGAGTTCGGCCCTATTTGGTTTTCGGCTCTTTTGGTTTTCGGCAAACATAAGGTGATTTCGACACCTTATGTGTTTTCGGCATAAGGGATTTCGAACATAAGGTGGTTTTCGGCTAAGGGGTTTTCGGCACTTTTGTGTTATTCTTGGCAACAAGCTACTGTAAATAATTAATGCCATTAATATGTGATTCAATTAAGCTAATCACTTGATTAACTCAGTTACTTTATTTAACTCTGTTAAATATGTAAACATCTGTTAAGGCTGTTTAGTTATTAACTTGGTTAGACATGCTAAACTTAATAAACTAGTCAATCCTGTTAAGTGGATTAACTCTGTTAAGTGTAACAACTTAGTAAGGGACTTGCATGTGACTTGAAACCTCGTATGGAATGATTAATTGTTTATACAATGCACAATATTAACTGTCAAACACACTCTGTGATATTACTGTGATGCTAGTTACATGTGAAACATTACGAACATATTCTGACTGAACATACGTGCACTATAGGATTTGATTGATTACTTGCGAGCATATAGTTTAGCATACCGAGCAAACAAGGTGAGTTCACACCTCTACCAAGGCATGGGATTCCCGGGGTTGGGAATGGGTTGATTGATTATTTATGTTTAAGAGTTATTGAAATTACATACCATTGGCCTCGGGAGAGGAAGGTCAATGGTAGATACTACTAGACTAGTGATACATATACTTCTCTTCGCAAACATGCCGGGATCGGCCGCGATACTAGAACAATCTTCGCAAACATGCCTGGAATGGCCGCGAACTATACTTAAATCTTCGCAAACATGCCTGGAGGGCCGCGATACAAATATAACTAGTCTAGAAAACAGGGGAAACCCCCACTAAACTTCGCAAACATGCCTTGAGGGCCGCGATGCTATTACATACGATACATGATTGCTAAACGAACATACGATTTACGATACGAACAATATAACTAAGTAACCAACTGTGAACTCGCTCAACTTTTTGTTGACTCTCTGTTACATGCCTTGCAGGACCTTAGGTACTTTTGGAGCTTGCACGGGAGGCACGGTCGTTGTGGATATGGATCGTGAATGTGTTGTTAAACATTATGACTTTTTGTACTTAAACTGATGTTGGGTTTTTACATTAATGCTTCCGCTACACACTTGTTTATATTTGGTTTTGGAAACACCTATCGTATTGATGAATGACTTTTACTTTATACTTATGTTCAATATGATTGGTGGCTTGATCCTGGTCATGTCACGCCTCCAAGCGGTAGTACTCCGCGTGTGGATTTTGGGGGTGTGACAGATTGGTATCAGAGCCATTGGTTATAGAGAACTCGGTTTTTAATAAGGGGAAAACGTTTTTATTAAAACCAGACTATAACCAGAACAGTGCTCAACGATCCACAACGACGCCTTGCTCCACGTGCAAGACTCAACATCCTAGGTAATATGATACATGTTTTGTTGCCTACTTGCTAGAATAGCATAGAACTTTGCTCCGGGTATGCTTAGATTAACTGAACACTATTGCATGAGAACACTTGTGTGCTTACTCTCTTCTGTCATTGCACTACTCGCGAACCTCTCTCACTTATGTTATCTTTGCTATGAAGATCATGTCTGGACGTATCAACATGACGCAAGCCCAATTGACGGCTCTCATTAACGAGCGAATTGCTGAGGCACTTACAGCCGCACAAGCAGGAGGTATACCCTGCAGTTGTAACTCACACTAGGATCTTTAGATCCTACACTCCTAAACCAACTCTTGTGTTTTAATCTTGTACTGGATTCTTATATACAACAGGTCAGCACGCTCAGCCACCTGTTTGTACCTTCAAAACTTTCATGGACTGTCGTCCTACTACTTTTAGTGGCACGGAAGGAGCGGTTGGACTCCTCCATTGGTTTGAAAAGCTCGAGTCCGTATTTGAAATGTGCGAATGCCCTGAGGCTCGCAGGGTGAAGTACGCCACTGGTACTCTAGAAGGCATTGCGCTGACTTGGTGGAATGCGCAAGTGCAGATGTTAGGACTGGCTGTTGCTAACGCCACACCTTGGAACGGTTTCAAGGAATTGATCAAAGAGGAATACTGTAGCCGTGATGACATTCATAAGCTGAAGGTAGAGTTTTACCACTTGAAAATGACGGGGTCAGAAATTGAAGCGTACACCAGAAGATCGAACGAGTTGGCTATTCTGTGTCCTACTATGGTGGACCCTCCCATTAAGCGTATCGAACTGTATCTCAATGGTCTGGTGCCGGAGATTCAAAGCCACGTAACCTCAGCGAATCTTGGCACTATTCAACAGATCGTCAAGCTAGCTCATCGCCTCACCGATCAGGCGGTGGAACAGAACAGGCTGCCTAAACGTATCAGCGCTACTACCGCTACCACTCCAGCTACTCCTGCTACTCCCAGCGACAACAAGCGGAAATGGGAAGGGGATTCCAGCAGGGGTTCAGCTATTGTACAGTCTCAAGCACAACAGCAGCGCAAGACTAGTGATTACCAGAGTCCGAGTCAGCAATCGTCTGGTAGTCAGGGGCAGAGTGGATATCGGGGAAATCATCCACTATGTAACAGGTGCAACAAACACCACAGTGGTCAGTGTCGTAAAGGCCGCTGTTAAAGATGTCTAAGGGTAGGTCATGACGCTAAAGATTGCAGGAGCTCAAGGCCTGCGAATCAGAACCAGCAACAACAGTCACCAGTTCCACGAAACCAGTCACAGCAACAACAGCAAGGAAATAAGGTATGCTTTCAGTGTGGGGCTGAAGGTCACTTCAAGCGGAACTGCCCCCAGTTAAACCAGAATCAGAACAACAACAACAATAATCAGGGCAGTGGGAACAACAATGGGGGAAACAACAACAACAATGGTGCAAAGGGTCGTATGTTTGTGATTGGTCAGAGTGACGCAAGGAACGATCCAAATGTGGTTACGGGTAAGTTTCTTCTTGACGACTTTTATGTTACCGTATTATTTGATTCGGGTGCGGATACCAGTTATATGTCTCTGAACGTTAGTCAAATGCTTAAACGCGCACCAACACTTTTGAACACCAAACATGTCGTAGAGTTAGCTAACGGTAAAAGTCTAGAAGCCACACACATAGTTCAGGATTGTAATCTTATCCTCGCTGGTCAGACTTTCTCTATCGATCTCATTCCTATAACTCTGAGTAGTTTTGATATTGTCATTGGTATGGATTGGTTATCCCAACAACAAGCAGAGATCCTATGCAAGGAAAAGATCATTCGTATTCCTCGTTCTGGCAAAGAACCTCTCGAAGTTCAAGGCGACAAGAGTGGTGTCGTGAGTGGCATCATATCCTTCTTGAAGGCTCAGAAGTGTCTGCGAAAGGGCCACATAGCTATTTTAGCACTCGTTACAGATACATCGACGAAAGAGAAGAAGTTAGAGGATATTCCTGTAGTACGCAATTTTCCTCAAGTGTTTCCTGAAGAGTTACCTGGATTACCGCCTCATCGCCAGGTCGAATTTCAGATCGAGCTAGCTCCAGGAGCAGCACCTATAGCTCGAGCGCCTTACCGTTTAGCTCCAACTGAACTGGAAGAACTGTCTAAGCAATTGCAAGAACTTTTGGAAAAGGGTTTCATACGTCCTAGCTCTTCGCCCTGGGGAGCTCCAGTATTATTTGTAAAGAAGAAAGACGGTACTTTTCGTATGTGCATAGACTACCGCGAACTGAACAAGGTGACTGTGAAGAATCGTTATCCACTTCCACGCATCGACGACTTATTCGACCAGTTGCAAGGGTCGAGCTATTACTCAAAGATTGACCTGAGGTCGGGTTACCATCAACTGAGAGTCCGGGATGAGGACGTCTCCAAAACAGCATTCAGAACTCGCTACGGCCATTACGAGTTTTTAGTCATGCCATTCGGGCTAACGAACGCGCCTGCGGTTTTCATGGATCTTATGAACAGGGTGTGCAAACCTTATCTTGACAAGTTTGTTATTGTTTTCATTGACGACATCCTGATTTATTCGAAGAATCGGGAGGAACACGAACAGCATTTACGACTTATTCTGGAACTCCTTCGAACGGAACAGCTGTACGCTAAGTTTTCAAAATGCGACTTCTGGCTTCGTGAAGTCCACTTTCTAGGCCACGTGGTAAACAAGGATGGGATTCATGTCGATCCATCCAAAGTAGATTCGATCAAGAACTGGCATGCACCTAGCACACCGACAGAAATACGCCAATTCTTGGGTTTGGCGGGTTATTACAGACGATTTATCAAAGACTTCTCAAAGATTGCACAACCGCTTACATTACTGACACAGAAAGGTATTGCTTACCGTTGGAGTGATAGACAGGAAACAGCGTTTCAGCACTTAAAGGATAGACTTTGTAGCGCACCTATCCTCTCATTGCCTGCAGGCACGGATGATTTTGTAGTTTACTGCGACGCATCTATCCAAGGTCTTGGATGTGTGTTGATGCAACGGGATAAAGTTATTGCTTATGCTTCGCGCCAACTTAAGATTCACGAACAGAATTACACTACGCACGATTTAGAGCTTGGAGCTGTTGTCTTTGCACTCAAGATATGGAGACATTATCTGTATGGCACCAAGTGCACCATCTACACCGATCACAGAAGTCTTGAGCATATCTTCAAGCAGAAAGACTTGAACATGCGACAACGTCGATGGGTCGAGTTACTGAACGATTACGAATGTGCTATAAAGTACCATCCGGGCAAAGCCAATGTGGTGGCCGACGCCCTTAGTCGAAAGGATACTACACCTAGGCGTGTACGAGCGTTGCAACTCACTATTCAGTCCAGTCTTCCTTCACAGATACGAGATGCTCAGGTAGAAGCATTGAAACCAGAAAACGTCAGGGCTGAAGCTCTACGCGGCTTAAGGCAAAGGTTAGAACAAAGGGCAGACGGCGCCTACTATGTAACAGGACGCATCTGGGTCCCACTCTATGGTAATTTGCGCGAGCTTGTAATGAATGAAGCTCATAAGTCTCGCTACTCAGTACATCCTGGTTCGGATAAAATGTACCACGACCTCAGAACTACATATTGGTGGACTAGCATGAAGGCCCACATAGCAACTTACGTTAGCAAATTGCATTTTGGAAAAACCCTAACTCTCTCTCTAGCATGGCGATTTTGTGCTTCCCTCTTACCTTCGATTTTGCTTCATGATCTCCGTATAACAGTCTGATCATCGGACTATTGATTTATCAATAAGTCTGATTCGAACTAGTTAGCGGAAGGATTGTTTTTAAATCTAGGGTTTTTGTTTTCCTGTCGTCAAGCTTGTTTAGGGTTTTGTTCTTTGTATTTCGTTTTCGGTTGTGGTTTTCTTGGTTTCTCGGTTGTCTGCGTGCATGCTTGTCTTAGTGTTTGATTAAAGGAGAGAGTCGGTTGTGTTTGCAATGGATGATCGTCCAAAACATGATGATGTTGTGAAGGGGGATCGGGATAAGCCGCCATTACAGTATAGGGGATTGGCCAGTAGAGTCGTGAACATAGATGGAAATCCAGTGCTTCCAAGGAGGGGTACGGTGCAGAATGTGCAATCTGATCCGAAATTGTTTAATGTCATTGATGAGTTATCGAAGATTACCATGCCTGTTCCATTGCCGGATTATCCAGAATTAGGAAATAATGTGCCTGCTCATGGTTTTCAAGAATCACAATCGGTTCAAGGTACCAGCTCAAACCCTAAGTCGTATGTGGATTATGTTGTGGGTAGTAGTGTTCCGAAAGTTAACTTTCGCTCGTTGTCGAGTTCGGTTGTGCATGAGGGGTGTGACGTCGTTCTTCTTAAGGAATCTGTTAGAACAGTGCAGCAAAAATTGTCTAATACCATTTATGGGTATTTTTTGGGTGACCGTCTTGCTTTTCCGGTTGTTGACTATTACGTTAAAGTTAATTGGAAAAAGTATGGTTTGCAAAAGACGATGATGAACGCAAACGGGTTTTTCTTTTTTAAGTTTAATGATGAGGGTGGAATGTTGAATGTCATGAAAGATGGTCCGTGGATTATCAGGTCTCAGCCTATTTTCTTGAATATATGGACGCCTACTACTAAGTTGGAGAAGAAAGAAGTTAAGCAAGTGCAAGTCTGGGTAAAAATTCATGAGGTTCCTATTGCGGCTTATACGGAGGATGGCCTTAGTCTTATCGCTACAACAATTGGAGAGCCAAAGATGCTGGATTCGTTTACTACGTCTATGTGTACTGAATCATGGGGCCGTAGTAGTTATGCTAGAGCTTTGGTGGAGATTTCGGCTGATAAGGAATTCCGTGAGGAAGTCACGATGGCTATACCTGAACCGGAAGGGGAGGGTTTTGTCAAAGAAACTATGTATGTGGAATATGAATGGAGTCCACATCGCTGTGCAACATGTTGTGTTTTTGGGCACTCTAACGACATGTGTCCAAGAAAGCCAATTAAACATGCTAGATATGAGGATCAAAGTCGTAATATTCAAAGGAACAAACAAGTGAAAAAAACACCAAATGTGGATCACGAGGGGTATACGGACGTTCATGGCAAGAAAGTGGCTAGGAAGGTGGGTATTCCGGTGAACAAAAACAAAAGTAAATTTGAATATCGGCCGGTGGGATCAAAGTCTCAACCGAATGTTTCTAATGGTTCAACGTCTATGCCGGTTAAAGTGAAAAATTCTTTTGAAGTGTTGAACCAAGTTGATTCGGAGGAAGGTACGAGTAGCAAAGGGCCGAATAGGAATCAAGAGGAGACGGACGATGACGTTGAGGAGGTATATAATGAAACGGATGTTTTTATGCAGCAAGGGTCGGTAAATATTAAAAGTAAACAAGGGGCAAGCACTCCTTCTCAGGTAGTTACTGATGGTTAGTCTTGCAGTTTGGAATATAAGGGGGTTGAATCGCCCGCTTAAACAAATGGAGGTTCGACAAGCAGTGAAGGATTATAACTTGAGTTTGTGTGCTATTTTGGAGTCGCATGTGAATGTGAAGAATCTGGGTAAAGTGTGTAATTCAGTTTTTCGCTCGTGGGATTGGACGTCGAATGGTGGATGTTGTGATAAAGGCACAAGAATTATTATTGGGTGGAATCCTGTTATCTTTGATGTCATGATTTTAGCTCAATCTTCTCAGGTGATGCACCTACAACTTGTGTTTAAATTGGATAAGAAAATACTTTTTTGTTCAATTGTCTATGCTGCCAATTATTATGCGACAAGAAGGGATTTGTGGCATCAACTCTCTATGCATAAAAGTCTTGTTGCTAATAAACCTTGGGTTATTATGGGTGACTTTAATTCAGCTCTAAATATAGAGGATAAATCTATGGGAACGTCTTCTAGCTCTATAGGCATGAGGGAGTTCCAAGCTTGTGTGGATGACATTGAAGTGGTCGACATAAACCGAACGGGTATCCATTTTACATGGAGCCAAAAACCGAAAAAGGGGGTGGGGTTACTAAAGAAGATTGATCGTGTTATGGGAAATACTCCTTTTGTGGCTGAGTACCCGAATTCTGTTGCTATATTCAAGCCTTATCGTCTTTCGGATCATTGTCCATGTATTTTATCTTTTCCGGAAGCGTTGAAAATGAAGCCGAGGTCGTTCAAATTCGCTAATTTTTTGGTTTTTAAACCAGAATTTTTAGAGATTGTCAAAAAGTTTTGGGACTCTAATGTGGATGGGGTGCATCAGTTTAGAGTTGTCAAAAAGCTTCGGTTGCTGAAAAACCCGCTTAGATCTTTGTTATTTAAGCAAGGAAATCTACACAAGAAAGTTGAAAACCTTAGATCGAAACTGGATGTCATTCAACAAAACATTGATCAAGACCCGTCAACCGTTGATTTACGGACTGAAGAGGCTGCTATAAGTCGTGATTTACAGGAGGCGTTGTTGGATGAGGAGCGTTTCTTGAAACAAAAAGTCAAAGGTAGATTGGTTAGCGGAGGGGGATATGAATACTGCATTTTTTCATTCTTCTTTGAAAGCGAGAAATCATTTTACTAGGATTCAGGTTATTAAAGATGTAGGTGGGACTACTTATGAAGGTGATATGGTGTTTAAAGCGTTTGTTCAGCACTATGAGAAATTTTTTGGTTCTCAAGGTGACATTTCGTTGGAGCCGGCTCCGGATTTATTTCCGCACAGATTATCTCATAATGTTGCAACTAATATGGTTAGACAGGTAACTATGGAGGAGGTCAGGAAAGCTATGTTTTCTATTGGTAATGACAAAGCTCCTGGACCGGATGGGTATACAGCGGCTTTTTTCAAAAGTGCGTGGTCTCTGGTTGGCACGGATGTTTCTAAAGCCATTATGGATTTTTTCGAGACTGGTAATATGCTTCGGGAAATGAACCATACTCTTATTGTTCTTATTCCTAAGGTTTCGACTCCTATGAGTGTGACTGATTTCCGTCCGATTGCTTGTTGTAATGTCTTCTATAAATGTATTAGTAAAATTATTTCAGAAAGAATCAAAGGGGTTCTAAAAGACATTGTTAGCATCAACCAATCTGCTTTTGTTCCTGGTCGGAAAATTTCGGATAACATCCTTTTAACCCAAGAGTTAATGCATGATTATCACAGAGAAGTGGGTCCTCCTAGATGTGCGTTTAAAGTAGATATTCAGAAAGCGTATGATACGGTTGATTGGAGGTTTCTTAAAAATGTTCTAAATGGGTTCGGTTTCCATAGCAAAATGGTTGGGTGGATTATGACGTGTGTTTCAACAACCTCATTTTCGGTCTGTGTTAATGGCACGGTGCATGGTTTTTTCAAAGGGAAGCGTGGGTTGAGGCAAGGAGATCCAGTATCCCCTTATCTATTTACTCTTGTTATGGAGGTCTTAACTGGTATTCTTCATCATTCGGTCAGAATTGATTCTTCTTTTAAGTTCCATAACAGATGTGAAAGGCAGCAGATTATAAATCTTTGTTTTGCGGATGATTTATTTCTCTTTGCAAAAGGGGAAGTGAATTCAGCTAATTGTATTATGTCTTCTCTTGCGAAATTCACTAAGATGTCCGGATTGGTTCCTAGTAACCAAAAAAGCACGATTTTCTTCTGTAATGTTAAAGATCAGGTCAAACAAGCTATTCTGGATATTATGCCTTTTACGGAAGGAAAATTACCCGTGAAGTACTTGGGGGTTCCTCTCATTTCAGCTAGGCTTGGTTACAATGATTGTCGGGTGCTTGTTGAGAGATTGGAAAAACGAATTACGCATTGGAGGAACAAACTTTTATCATTTGCAGGAAGGCTTCAACTTATTATTTCAGTTCTTTCCTCGATGCATATTTACTGGTCATCGGTTTTCATCTTACCAGCTCGGATCATTCAGGAGTTAGAAGCTAAAATGAGAAATTTCCTATGGTCTCAGGATTCTACGTTCAGCAAAGGTAAATCTAAAGTGTCTTGGAAGTTGGTTTGTACGCCTAAATATGAAGGGGGGTTGGGTATTAGACGAATTGGTGATATGAATAAAGCTTTAATGTCTTCTCATATTTGGAGTATTGTTTCAAAGCGTGACTCTCTATGGGTTGATTGGATATATTCGTACCGGTTAAAAGATAAGAGTTTTTGGGTTAGCAAAACTCCGTCGAATAGTTGTTGGTCTTGGCGGAAAATCACTCAATTACGGCCATTGGTTAGGAAGCATATTTGGTCGGACTTGGGTAATGGAGTTAATACTTCAGCATGGTTCGATAATTGGAGTGTTGTGGGGCCGCTGGCTGAGTTTGTGTCGGCCAGGAACATTGCGGATGCAGATTTCAGGTTGGATAACTCCGTGGCTGATGTGTACTCTAATGGTGCTTGGTTGTGGCCTACGGCTTGGAGGGATTTATTTCCGGTTCTTAATCAGATTGATCAAGTTCATTTGCAGGCTGCAAAAGTCGATAGATTATTATGGAAAGATGGTGATGATTTTAATGAGTTCTCGTCTTCGGGGGTATGGCATTCTCTTCGGCATAGAGAACCGGAAGTCGATTGGAGTAAAATTGTCTGGTTCGGCCAGTGTATCCCGAAACATGCGTTCATGATGTGGTTGATTATGAAAGGTAAGCTTCTAACACAAGATAAAATTCTGAAATGGGATTTCGCTCGGAGAAAAAACATGAACATGATGTGCTGTTTATTGTGTTACGAAAATTTTGATTCTCATAAGCACTTGTTTTTCGAATGTAAATATGCATCTCAAGTGTGGTGTACAGTCAGAAATAGTGTGGGGATGGATACGGTCTCGCCAAAATGGAGTGATATAGTTAGCTGGCTTTGTTCTCGTACTCAACAGAAGCAGGTCGATACTTATGTTGCTAAATTACTTGTAGCTGCTGCTGCATATAGTATTTGGCAAGAGAGGAATGCCAGATTGTTCAGAAACCAATTAAGACCGCCTGAGAAGGTTAGTGAAGTAATTGTGAAAACAGTTCGGTACAAGTTAATGGGAGCAAAACTGAAGAATACCGTAAGGGTGCGCAGAGTTCTTGAGGAATGGAAGATCCTTACGAAAGATAAGGATGATGATGGGGGATGAATAGCTGTGTGTTGGACAATCTAGAAGTCTTGTCTAGGTGTTTTTCCTTTTGGTTGTTTTTTTGTTGGTTTGGTATGTTTTGTTTTACTTTCTTGGGGAATGCCCCTTGATTGAACTAGTGTAGACTCTCTACACTACTTGTTTTTATTTGGTTGTGAATATATAGAATCACCGGGGTAACCCTTTACCCAAAAAAAAAAAAAAAAAAACTTACGTTAGCAAGTGTTTGACTTGTGCGAGAGTCAAAGCGGAATATCAGAAACCATCAGGCCCACTCCAGCAACCTAAGATACCACAATGGAAATGGGAGCAAATTTCCATGGATTTTGTTACTGGCCTGCCTAGATCTCAGCGTGGGAATGATACTATTTGGGTGATCGTTGATCGACTCACAAAGTCTGCTCACTTCTTGGCTATCAAGGAAACGGATAAGTTCTCCACTCTAGCAGACGTATACCTTAAGGAAGTTGTCTCGAGGCACGGGGTGCCCACATCTATTATCTCTGATCGTGATGCACGTTTTACTTCAGAACTGTGGCAAGCAATGCACAAATCTTTTGGCTCTCGATTAGACATGAGCACAGCTTATCATCCTCAGACAGATGGGCAATCTGAGCGTACAGCAGAAAGACTTGAACATGCGACAACGTCGATGGGTCGAGTTACTGAACGATTACGAATGTGCTATAAAGTACCATTCGGGCAAAGCCAATGTGGTGGCCGACGCCCTTAGTCGAAAGGATACTACACCTAGGCGTGTACGAGCGTTGCAACTCACTATTCAGTCCAGTCTTCCTTCACAGATACGAGATGCTCAGGTAGAAGCATTGAAACCAGAAAACGTCAGGGCTGAAGCTCTACGCGGCTCAAGGCAAAGGTTAGAACAAAGGGCAGACGGCGCCTTCTATGTAACAGGACGCATCTGGGTCCCACTCTATGGTAATTTGCGCGAGCTTGTAATGAATGAAGCTCATAAGTCTCGCTACTCAGTACATCCTGGTTCGGATAAAATGTACCACGACCTCAGAACTACATATTGGTGGCCTAGCATGAAGGCCCACATAGCAACTTACGTTAGCAAGTGTTTGACTTGTGCGAGAGTCAAAGCGGAATATCAGAAACCATCAGGCCCACTCCAGCAACCTGAGATACCACAATGGAAATGGGAGCAAATTTCCATGGATTTTGTTACTGGCCTGCCTAGATCTCAGCGTGGGAATGATACTATTTGGGTGATCGTTGATCGACTCACAAAGTCTGCTCACTTCTTGGCTATCAAGGAAACGGATAAGTTCTCCACTCTAGCAGACGTATACCTTAAGGAAGTTGTCTCGAGGCACGGGGTGCCCACATCTATTATCTCTGATCGTGATGCACGTTTTACTTCAGAACTGTGGCAAGCAATGCACAAATCTTTTGGCTCTCGATTAGACATGAGCACAGCTTATCATCCTCAGACAGATGGGCAATCTGAGCGTACTATTCAAACTCTAGAAGACATGCTTCGGGCGTGCGTAATTGACTTTGGCAAGGGCTGGGAAAAGCATCTGCCACTTGTGGAATTTTCATACAACAACAGTTAACACACCAGCATTAAAGCTGCTCCATTTGAGGCATTGTACGGGCGTAAATGCCGATCACCTCTTTGTTGGGCAGAGGTGGGTGACAGTCAGATCACAGGTCCTGAAATGGTAGTTGATACTACTGAAAAGATTGCTCAAATACGACAACGCATGGCGGCAGCTCGTGACCGTCAGAAAGTATACGCGGATAAAGACAGGAAAATACTCGAGTTCCAGGTTGGGGATCGAGCACTACTCAAAGTTTCACCCTGGAAGGGTGTTGTTCGTTTTGGCAAACGAGGCAAGCTCAATCCACGATACGTTGGACCATTTGAAGTCATAGAAAAGATAGGCAAAGTGGCCTACAGACTGAACTTACCAGCTGAACTCAGTGCAGTTCACAACGTCTTTCATGTGTCAAATCTGAAGAAGTGGCAGTCAGATGAGACCTTCATAGTTCCTCTGAAGGAGCTCACTATCGACGAACAATTGCATTTCGTCGAGGAACCAGTTGAAATCACGGACCGGGATGTTAAGGTCCTCAAGAACACCAGAATACCACTTGTTCGAGTTCGTTGGAACTCCCGTCGTGGCCCAGAGTTCACCTGGGAACGCGAAGACCAAATGGAACTCAAATATCCCCAGTTGTTCGAAAACAATGCAACCACTACTGAGGCTGAAGCTACTACAGAATTTCGGGAAGAAATTCCAAATCAACGGGGGGATGATGTGACACCCCAGGAAAACCAGTAAACGATAACTTACCTAGCTTCCTCAGTAACCGCATGCTAAATTTCGGGACGAAATTTCTTTCAAGTTAGGGATAATGTGACAACTCGAGTTTCCAAGATTCTATCTTCGCATTTAGTGCACGTTAATAATTTTTTTTTAGTTGTTTGTTAATACGACTCGTTGTTTCACAACGCTTACTTTTGTAATACGTTGTATCGTATTTCGACTGATATGTTATACTTGGAAATCCATCATACTTATTATGTGAGATTGTATGTTAATAAGGTGTTATTGTTTAACATGTTAAACAAAGTTGGACTCTACTGTAAACAATATCATGAAATCACTCAAGTGGTGAAAACACTTTAAGGTGTTTTCGTCCACTGATGACCAGGAAATCAGAGATGGGCTTGGCCCATGGCCCAGTATTGAGATATTTTGTATTAATCATTTTATAAACAAACCTTCTCTGATAAGTTTCACATTTTTCCAAACCACATCTTATCACTTTGTTGTCTCTCTCTCTACATCTGAAAAACCCAACAAAAGAGTTCCTCATTTGAAGCAAACCTCTGTTTAAAATCCTTGGTTAGTGATTTTCATGTTCAGTTGTTTAAGATGCTTATCGTATGATTATTGGATGTTTAATCATGATGTATGAATATATGTGAATACATGATTTATCATAGTGTGCTTGTTAGATAATTATCATACATGAACTGTGTGTATATTTGAAGTTTAGATCAACAGTGGGATTATGGTATGAATGATAAAATGATGGAATTATGTTCTAGATTTCACAAAGTTTTGATAGAGTATTTGTTTTAATATCAATGATTGATATAAATGGCTTGTAGATGATTAATCATGTTACTGTAGTGAGAATATAAAGTTTCTGGGTTTTTACAATGTTACAGAAGTGTTGTTGATGATGATAAATAGTAACGAAATCACCCATCACCATTAAAGTGGACGAAATCACAAAGAGTGATTTCGGCCCACATGTGTTTTCGGCCCAGTAAGGGTGTTTTCGGCCCACATAGAGTTCGGCCCTATTTGGTTTTCGGCTCTTTTGGTTTTCGGCAAACATAAGGTGATTTCGACACCTTATGTGTTTTCGGCATAAGGGATTTCGAACATAAGGTGGTTTTCGGCTAAGGGGTTTTCGGCACTTTTGTGTTATTCTTGGCAACAAGCTACTGTAAATAATTAATGCCATTAATATGTGATTCAATTAAGCTAATCACTTGATTAACTCAGTTACTTTATTTAACTCTGTTAAATATGTAAACATCTGTTAAGGCTGTTTAGTTATTAACTTGGTTAGACATGCTAAACTTAATAAACTAGTCAATCCTGTTAAGTGGATTAACTCTGTTAAGTGTAACAACTTAGTAAGGGACTTGCATGTGACTTGAAACCTCGTATGGAATGATTAATTGTTTATACAATGCACAATATTAACTGTCAAACACACTCTGTGATATTACTGTGATGCTAGTTACATGTGAAACATTACGAACATATTCTGACTGAACATACGTGCACTATAGGATTTGATTGATTACTTGCGAGCATATAGTTTAGCATACCGAGCAAACAAGGTGAGTTCACACCTCTACCAAGGCATGGGATTCCCGGGGTTGGGAATGGGTTGATTGATTATTTATGTTTAAGAGTTATTGAAATTACATACCATTGGCCTCGGGAGAGGAAGGTCAATGGTAGATACTACTAGACTAGTGATACATATACTTCTCTTCGCAAACATGCCGGGATCGGCCGCGATACTAGAACAATCTTCGCAAACATGCCTGGAATGGCCGCGAACTATACTTAAATCTTCGCAAACATGCCTGGAGGGCCGCGATACAAATATAACTAGTCTAGAAAACAGGGGAAACCCCCACTAAACTTCGCAAACATGCCTTGAGGGCCGCGATGCTATTACATACGATACATGATTGCTAAACGAACATACGATTTACGATACGAACAATATAACTAAGTAACCAACTGTGAACTCGCTCAACTTTTTGTTGACTCTCTGTTACATGCCTTGCAGGACCTTAGGTACTTTTGGAGCTTGCACGGGAGGCACGGTCGTTGTGGATATGGATCGTGAATGTGTTGTTAAACATTATGACTTTTTGTACTTAAACTGATGTTGGGTTTTTACATTAATGCTTCCGCTACACACTTGTTTATATTTGGTTTTGGAAACACCTATCGTATTGATGAATGACTTTTACTTTATACTTATGTTCAATATGATTGGTGGCTTGATCCTGGTCATGTCACGCCTCCAAGCGGTAGTACTCCGCGTGTGGATTTTGGGGGTGTGACAAACAGTGCCAATCTTTTCTAAGATTTCAAATGGTCCTACATATCGAGGGTTAAGCTTTCCACGCTTACCGAATCTCGCTACGCACTTCCAAGGTGAGACTTTCAACAAGACCTTGTCTCCGACCTCGAAAGATAATGGCTTCCGTCTCTTGTCTGCGTAGCACTTTTGTCGATCGCGAGCCGCCTTGATACGGTCTCGGATCTGAAAGATTTTATTTGTAGTCTCTTGGACTAATTCCTGACCGATTAGTTGTTTATCGCTCGCTACCGCCCAACATAGCGGAGAGCGACACTTTCGACCGTAAAGAGCTTCGAACGGTGCAGCTTGTATACTAGTGTGGTAGCTGTTATTGTAGGAAAACTCAACTAAAGGTAGATGAGTATCCCAATTGCCGCCTAAATCCATAACACATGCACGAAGCATATCTTCGAGTGTTTGGATTGTTCGTTCGCTCTGGCCGTCAGTTTGTGGGTGAAAGGCCGTACTTAGATTCAAATGAGATCCAAAGGCCAGTTGAAATGATTTCCAAATTCTTGAAACAAAACGACCATCTTGGTTAGAGATGATTGAAATAGGTACTCCATGACGAGCCACTATTTCCTTGAGATAGGGTTCCGCTAGTTTCTCTGTACTATCCTCCTCTCGAATCGGTAAGAAGTGTACGGACTTTGTTAGTCTATCGATGATTACCCAATCATGTCATGAACGCATGAGGTCCTGGATAACTTCGTAATGAAGTCCATGGATATTTGTTCCCATTACCAAACGGGAATCTCGGGTTGTTGTAACAAGTCCGAGGGATTTTGCTACTCAACTTTGACTTTTGCGCAAGTCAAGCATTCTCCGACATAAGTCGCGATATCACTTTTGAGGTTAGGCCACCAATAGTATTCTTTCAATACTTAGGCCTATGTGCTTCCTCAAAATATCATCTCGAAGGCTGCCAAATAATGGAACCCAATTTCGACCCATAATGTATAAAGTTCCAACTTCTTTCGGCACTAATTGTTCCTTCATGCCTCGAAGTGTTTCTACTTGAATATGCTCTTCCTTGAGCGCTTGTGAATCATCTTCTCTAATGCTTGAGTTCTCAATGTTCTAACTCGCTCCTTGCGGCTCATAGCGTCAGCTACAACGTTCGCCTTGCCCGGATGGTACTTTATTTCACAATCATAGTCGTTCAACAATTCAACCCAACATCGTTGACGCATATTTAATTCTTTTTGGTTGAATATGTGTTGAAGACTTTTATGATCCGTGAAAATAATGCATTGAGTACCATATAAATAATGTCGCCATAATTTTTAAAGCGAATACCACCGCGCCTAGCTCAAGGTCGAGAGTGGTATAGTTCTTCTCATGAACTTTTTAATTGGCGCGACGTGTACACGATAACTTTTTCACGTTGCACGAGTACGCAACCCAATCCTTGATGCGAAGCATCATAGTTTACAACAAAGTCATCAGTATCGTCGGATAATGATAAGGTTGTAAAATGCTATGCACCAATCTTAAGAATAAGTTGTAATGCTATTTCTTGTTTTTCGATTGGGGCGAATTTATTGTCTTTATTGGTGAGGGAGGTTAGCAATTGAGTAATTTAAAAAAAAATATCAATAGATCTCCGATGATATCCCGCTGATCCCAAAAAAAATTGCCGGACTCCAGTTGGAGTCTTGGGCACTTCCCAATTCTCATTTGCCTCCATCTTAGCTGGGTCTACTTGAATGCCTTTGTCGTTCACTACATGCCTGAGAAATTGTATCTCGCTAATCCAAAATTCGCACTTGGAAAATTTCGCGTATAGTTTCTGTGACAACTCGAATTTCCAGGATTTCCACGTCCGCATTAATTGCGGGTTAATTGTTTATGTTACTTGTTACACGACTTGTTTATTTTCGCAACGTGCACACTTGTAAAACGCTAAATCGTATCATGACTAATACTTTATATTTGAGGTGTATTATAATGATAGTGAATTGTGCTATATGATATTCTATGGTTAATATGGATTTTTGGCCAATACAATTACTCACGAAAACACCCCCCTGTGAAAACAAGTACTCACGAAATCATACTGGGCTTTAGGCCCAGTAGTGAGCCCCATTTATATTAACGCAAACCTTACGAGGAGTTTCTGAATCGAGCAAACCCTAATCATCTTCCATTCTCTCTCTCTCGCTACTCTTGGAACCCGACGGCAGCCCCTCTCGGTCGAAGTTAAAACCTTCTTGTTCGATCTCTGGTTAGTAATTTACATGCTCCGTTGACTCAGATGATTATCGTATGATTATGATGTAATCCGATTTAAATGATTCGGCATTTATGGATGTAAATCGATGTATGTATATTGATGCCTGATCATTCGATGTTAATTATGATTTCTTTATAAACGTATTGACTGCTATGTGATGATATGATCATTGATGATATGCATGTGACCTAATGACAAATTGTAGGAATATGTGGCGGCCCAATCATGTGTGATTTAACAGTTTTGGCGTCCAGTACATGTAACATTAGTTGATTGAATATCAAGATTTAAATCATCACAACCCACTAACTTCAATTTGGTCCAATGATCTCTTGAGGTGGTTAGGGAATGTTGGCCATGTTTATTAAATAATAGGATTTGCATGTATTGTATGCCATGTGGGAACTAGATCTGATATGGTGATGGTATAGTGCATGAATTTGGTCCAATGATCTTTGTATGGCATGAATGTGCATGAATTTGGTCCAATGGGAGGGAAGTTAAATGGCTGATAGAGTTATAATCTTGTATATCAAAAATGGCGGCCATGTGGAGCTAATTATTGTTGTCAGTAATAATTATTAGTAACATGCTAAACTTAGGATGAAGATAATGAGTTAGTGTTACACGAGTGTATGAATCGGTTGTTTGATATGATCGGCTGTGTGTAACTGTTAATGATGATCTACTGATTTCTGTGTTTCGCCGACTTGAATACTTTGCACAATAACCTAACTTATCTATGTTAGAATTTAACTGAGATATTTAACTAGACAATACTTATATGACTACGAATACGTGCAATGTGATACTCGGTGCTTATTGATGCGATGTTCACTATGATTATACCTACGTGCCAACTTCGTGATTATAAACTGATTATGTATACGTGCATACTTTAGGACGTGATTGATTTACTTTGAGCACTTACTTAGCATACCGAGCAAACCAAGGTGAGTTCACTGCACTTTTCTAAGCATGCGTCCCGGTGGTTTGGGACATCTGGTAAACGTTTCTAAAGGGAATCTTGGGTAAACAGTTAAATTGGGTTTTGGTTATTGAATATGGAATCTATCATTATCGGATTGCCTGTAGGGCAATGGGGTAATTAGTTGATAGCGCTATTAGGTTGGATACCTCGCACCGGGCCGTAAGGACGGGCGCGAACTAATTATCTGGGCATCATTACCAATGCCTGGTTAGGGGCATTGGGGACTGGACACACTTCCAGGTTATTAAGGGACACACTTCCCGGATACATATGGGCACACTCCCTAGGGTATCTCAACAAGTCGGATACATATGGGCACACTCCCTAGGGTATCTCAACAAGTCATAAACAGCATCATATCACAACGTTGAATTGGCTTAACATACATCTGGTAACAAAACACGTTAACAAAACCTTGAACTCACCAGCGTCGTCTGACACACTTGTCTGCATGCTTGCAGGTCTATAGGCTTATATCATTTGGAACTTGCTGTCTGGGAGGCTGGAGTGGTCATGGGTCGAGATATATGGAATTGCAGTACCAGCTTAACGGTTTATATACACATGTTTTACGAAACACTTAACAAATGAATTATGCTTCCGCTGTATACAATGATCGACATGTAATGTTTGTAACACTTTATGTGAATGAATGAAAGTTTTATTTAAATACATTTATGAGTTCAATGTGATTGGTGGCTTGAATCCTGGTACGTCACATGCCTTGCGGGGGTTTCCGCATGTGGTATTTTGGGGGTGTGACAGTTGGTATCAGAGCCACTGGTTATAGTGAACTTGGTTTTAAAACATTTTTATAAAACCAGACTATAACCGAACAGTTTTGACAACAGAGAATACGACCATGACACTCAGCTCCAGATTGCAAGGTTCGTCTCTTGTACTCATTGTACTGCGTAACTAGTGAACACTTACATATGATATTGCATGTGATTGCACGTTTAACACAACAGTATGAACTTACGTATTATTTGCACGTGTTATATGACTACTAGGGTGGTGTTTCCCTAAACATTCGTGACTCACGTTTTGTGATGCTCTTTGTTTGCTACTCGAGTTTGAGGAACCATTCGACATGAGTTAGGAGGAGCTGAGATGAGCATGCAAATCACAATATTATTGTGGGTGCACACATAATAATAATGTGGGGTGCATGTGAGTCCCAGTGAGGCTTAACAAGTGAAGAAGGGGTTCCGCTCTGTTATTTGATCAGTATGAAACGTAACAAATTTATAGGAGTCATATCAGTGACCGTCTCCTACTCGAATGTGACCTTTTCACCTCTTTCTGAATCCTTACGAATCTCGATGCTATCGAGTATCACCTGATCACACATCTGAACACCTAGCGAACTGTGTAGAATGTTAGGTGCTAGTATGAACGTCCCTGAGTTGGATGGCTCAGCATCAGATGGTTGGACTATACTTTCCTCACTTATCTTTGTTGCTGGAACTTAGCGTGTTGATGCCTTAGATCCCAAAGAGAGATCACTTCTGCAACACTCTCGCGACATACCGTGTATTACTCAGTCAACTTGTAAGAACGATGGACAAGAGCGTAACGTAGTACCTTACCGACTTCAGCATTTGAACAAACCTAGTTACCGGCAACGAACAACAGCGATTTGACTCCAATCGAATGCCTAACCCCAGCCAGCGACTCATGGGAGTCGACTCTTACGAACCAATGGGGACAAAATCGATGACGAATGACTGTGGAGCGGACTGTGTAGCCGATCGCACCACGAGTAGTGCCTTAGGACGTGGCATGGAATGTGAAAAGATGGACCTTGTTGGTGAAAGGACACAGGACACCGTTACAAGCAACAATATTAGAAGCAACAGTCGCGGCAACATCAAGGTACTCGTGAACGTAGCTTACAGTATGGAAACGAAGGTGACCTTGACAAGGATTGACTGTGTTAAGTCAAGGTGACGACAACAGAGGGAACGACGGAAGTACTAGAAATTCTCGTGACGAAAACAACACTGGAAATGAAGCTCATGGAAGGACATATTGTATTGGCATAGGCTATACCAGGCATAATAGCAATACGATAGTTTGGATGGGTAGCTATTCGCTTCATCTCTGTTCTATTTACCCCTGATGCTTCTTGAAATCGAACCTGTTGTGGAGTCGGCTAATGCAAGTCAATTGAAGCCTTATATGTTCGCTTGGATGCAAATTCGACCTAGGGGGACAGGTGTTCGATATCGACCTTCCTTCCACTACCCTTAATGGTTACAACGCAGTAGTTAGTGTGAATTGGTTATCCATGAATCACGCAGATATACCAGTGAGGAGAAAACTTTGTGTGCAGAATCGTTATTTGTTCTAAAGCATCAGAGTAGTGCAAAGGTTAGCACCACTACAGATGTGAAGGCCAGAAGTGCCTACGGAGGGATTACTCTGATGTGTTAACAGCCGTTACTAATGCCAAGGTTGAGAGAAAAAAAAAAAAAAAAAAAAAAGGGGGATCGAGGATCCACCAATTGTTTGTGAACCCTCTCAGTTTGCTACCCGAGGAACTTTCAGGCTTACTTCCACAACTGTTAGGCAAAATCTCAGTTTAATCTCACGCCAGAAGCAGCCTTGATCACGCGTACTCCATACCGACTTGTACCAAGAGGGCTGCCAGAACTGTCTAATCAACTTCAGGGATTACCGGGTGGGAGTTTTAACGATCTAGCTCTTCGCCCTGGGGAGCTCCAGTACTATTTGTAAAGAAGAAGGACGGTACCTTCCGCATGTGTATAGACTACCGCGAGCTGAACAAGGTGACTGTGAAGAATCGCTATCCTCTTCCACGCATCGACGACTTATTCGACCAATTGCAAGGGTCGAGTTATTACTCGAAGATTGATCTGAGGTCAGGTTATCACCAACTGAGAGTCCGGAATGAGGACGTCCCCAAAACAGCATTCAGAACACGCTACGGCCACTACGAGTTTCTAGTCATGCCATTCGGGTTAACGAACGCGCCTGCGATTTTCATGGATCTTATGAACAGGGTGTGCGAATCTTATATTGACAAGTTCGTCATTGTTTTCATCGACGACATCCTGATCTATTCGAAGAGTCAGAAGGAACACGAGCAGCACTTACGGCTTATTTTGGAACTTCTACGAATGGAACAGCTATACGCGAAGTTTTCAAAATGCGACTTCTGGCTTCGTGAAGTCCACTTCTTAGGCCACGTGGTAAACAAGGATGGGATTCACGTTGATCCATCCAAGGTAGATTCGATCAAGAACTGGCCTGCACCTCGTACACCAACCAAAATACGCCAATTCTTGGGTTTGGCGGGTTATTACAGACGGTTCATCAAAGATTTCTCAAAGGTCGCACAGCCACTTACGCTACTGACACAGAAAGGTGTTGTTTATCGTTGGGGTAATACACAGGGAACAGCGTTTCAACACTTAAGGGATAGACCTTGTAGCGCACCTATCCTCTCATTGCCTGAAGGCACGGACGATTTTGTAGTCTACTGCGACGCATCTATCCAGGGTCTTGGATGTGTATTGATGCAACGGGATAAAGTTATTGCTTATGCTTCGCGCCAACTTAAGATTCACGAACGGAATTACACAACACATGATTTAGAGCTGGGAGCTGTTGTCTTTGCGCTCAAGATATGGCGACATTACCTGTATGACACTAAGTGCACCATCTACCCTGATCACAGAAGTCTCGATCATATTTTCAAGCAGAAGGAATTGAACATGCGGCAACGTCGATGGGCCGAGCTACTTAATGATTACGAATGCGCTATCAAGTACCATCCAGGCAAAGCCAATGTTGGGGCTGGTGCCCTCAGCCGAAAGGATACTGCACCTAGGCGTGTACGAGCGTTGTAATTCACCATTCAATCTAGTCTTCCTGCACAGATACGAGATGCTCAGGTAGAAGCATTGAAACTAGAAAACGTCAGGGCTGAAGCTCTACGCGGCTCAAAGCAACGGTTAGAACAAAAGGAAGACGGTGCCTATTACGTAACAGGACGCATCTGGGTCCCACTCTATAGCAACCTACGCGAGCTTGTAATGGATGAAGCTCATAAGTCTCGCTACTCAGTACATTCAGGTTCGGGTAAGATGTACCACGACCTCAGAACTACATATTGGTGGCCTAGCATGAAAGCTCACATAGCCACTTACGTTAGCAAGTGCTTGACTTGTGCGAGAGTCAAAGCCGAATACCAAAAACCTTCAGGTCCACTCCAACAACCTGAGATACCACAATGGAAATGGGAGCAAATTTCCATGGATTTTGTTACAGGCTTACCTAGATCTCAGCGCGGAAATGATACTATTTGGGTGATCGTGGATCAACTCACAAAGTCTGCTCACTTCCTGGCCATTAAAGAAACAGACAAGTTCTCTACCTTAGAAGACATCTACTTAAAAGAAGTGGTTTCGAGGCACGGGGTGCCAACCTCTATTATCTCTGATCGTGACGCACGTTTTACTTCAGAACTGTGGCAAGCAATGCACAAATCTTTTGGTTCTCGTTTAGACATGAGCACAACTTATCACCCTCAGACGGATGGGCAGTCTGAGCGCACTATTCAAACTCTAGAAGATATGCTTCGGGCGTGCGTAATCGACTTTGGCAATGGTTGGGAAAAACATCTGCCGCTTGTGGAATTTTCGTATAACAACAGCTACCACACCAGTATTAAAGCTGCACCATTCGAGGCATTGTACGGGCGTAAATGCCGGTCACCTCTCTGTTGGGCAGAGGTGGGAGATAGTCAAATCACAGGTCCAGAAATGGTAGTTGATACTACTAAAAAGATTGCTCAAATACGACAACGCATGGCGGCAGCTCGTGACCGTCAGAAAGCATACGCCGATAAAGATAGAAAACTACTCGAATTCCAAGTTGGGGATCGAGCGCTACTCAAAGTTTCACCCTGGAAGGGTGTGGTTCGTTTTGGCAAACGCGGCAAACTCAATCCACGATACGTCGGACCTTTCAAAGTTATTGAGAAGATAGGCAAGGTGGCCTACAGATTGAACTTACCAGCTGAACTCAGTGCAGTTCACAACGTCTTTCACGTGTCGAATCTGAAGAAGTGTATGTCAGATGAGACCCACATAGTTCCCTTGAAGGAACTCACTATCGACGAGCGGTTGCACTTCGTCGAGGAACCTGTTGAAATCACGGACCGGGATGTTAAGGTCCTCAAGAACACGAGAACCCCTCTTGTACGAGTTCGTTGGAACTCCCGCCGCGGCCCAGAGTTCACCTGGGAGCGTGAAGATCAAATGGAACTCAAATATCCCCAGTTATTCAGAACCAATGCAACTACTACTGAGGCTGAAGCTACCAATACAGAATTTCGGGACGAAATTCCTAATCAACGGGGGGATGATGTGACACCCCAGGAAAACCAGTAAACGATACAACTTAACTAGCTTCCTCAGTAACCGCATGCTAAATTTCGGGACGGAATTTCTTTCAAGTTGGGGATAATGTGACAACTCGAATTTCCAGGATTTCCACGTCCGCATTAATTGCGGGTTAATTGTTTATGTTACTTGTTACACGACTTGTTTATTTTCGCAACGTGCACACTTGTAAAACGCTAAATCGTATCATGACTAATACTTTATATTTGAGGTGTATTATAATGATAGTGAATTGTGCTATATGATATTCTATGGTTAATATGGATTTTTGGCCAATACAATTACTCACGAAAACACCCCCCTGTGAAAACAAGTACTCACGAAATCATACTGGGCTTTAGGCCCAGTAGTGAACCCCATTTATATTAACGCAAACCTTACGAGGAGTTTCTGAATCGAGCAAACCCTAATCATCTTCCATTCTCTCTCTCTCGCTACTCTTGGAACCCGACGGCAGCCCCTCTCGGTCGAAGTTAAAACCTTCTTGTTCGATCTCTGGTTAGTAATTTACATGCTCCGTTGACTCAGATGATTATCGTATGATTATGATGTAATCCGATTTAAATGATTCGGCATTTATGGATGTAAATCGATGTATGTATATTGATGCCTGATCATTCGATGTTAATTATGATTTCTTTATAAACGTATTGACTGCTATGTGATGATATGATCATTGATGATATGCATGTGACCTAATGACAAATTGTAGGAATATGTGGCGGCCCAATCATGTGTGATTTAACAGTTTTGGCGTCCAGTACATGTAACATTAGTTGATTGAATATCAAGATTTAAATCATCACAACCCACTAACTTCAATTTGGTCCAATGATCTCTTGAGGTGGTTAGGGAATGTTGGCCATGTTTATTAAATAATAGGATTTGCATGTATTGTATGCCATGTGGGAACTAGATCTGATATGGTGATGGTATAGTGCATGAATTTGGTCCAATGATCTTTGTATGGCATGAATGTGCATGAATTTGGTCCAATGGGAGGGAAGTTAAATGGCTGATAGAGTTATAATCTTGTATATCAAAAATGGCGGCCATGTGGAGCTAATTATTGTTGTCAGTAATAATTATTAGTAACATGCTAAACTTAGGATGAAGATAATGAGTTAGTGTTACACGAGTGTATGAATCGGTTGTTTGATATGATCGGCTGTGTGTAACTATTAATGATGATCTACTGATTTCTGTGTTTCGCCGACTTGAATACTTTGCACAATAACCTGACTTATCTATGTTAGAATTTAACTGAGATATTTAACTAGACAATACTTATATGACTACGAATACGTGCAATGTGATACTCGGTGCTTATTGATGCGATGTTCACTATGATTATACCTACGTGCCAACTTCGTGATTATAAACTGATTATGTATACGTGCATACTTTAGGACGTGATTGATTTACTTTGAGCACTTACTTAGCATACCGAGCAAACCAAGGTGAGTTCACTGCACTTTTCTAAGCATGCGTCCCGGTGGTTTGGGACATCTGGTAAACGTTTCTAAAGGGAATCTTGGGTAAACAGTTAAATTGGGTTTTGGTTATTGAATATGGAATCTATCATTATCGGATTGCCTGTAGGGCAATGGGGTAATTAGTTGATAGCGCTATTAGGTTGGATACCTCGCACCGGGCCGTAAGGACGGGCGCGAACTAATTATCTGGGCATCATTACCAATGCCTGGTTAGGGGCATTGGGGACTGGACACACTTCCAGGTTATTAAGGGACACACTTCCCGGATACATATGGGCACACTCCCTAGGGTATCTCAACAAGTCGGATACATATGGGCACACTCCCTAGGGTATCTCAACAAGTCATAAACAGCATCATATCACAACGTTGAATTGGCTTAACATACATCTGGTAACAAAACACGTTAACAAAACCTTGAACTCACCAGCGTCGTCTGACACACTTGTCTGCATGCTTGCAGGTCTATAGGCTTATATCATTTGGAACTTGCTGTCTGGGAGGCTGGAGTGGTCATGGGTCGAGATATATGGAATTGCAGTACCAGCTTAACGGTTTATATACACATGTTTTACGAAACACTTAACAAATGAATTATGCTTCCGCTGTATACAATGATCGACATGTAATGTTTGTAACACTTTATGTGAATGAATGAAAGTTTTATTTAAATACATTTATGAGTTCAATGTGATTGGTGGCTTGAATCCTGGTACGTCACATGCCTTGCGGGGGTTTCCGCATGTGGTATTTTGGGGGTGTGACAGTTTCCCCTTCTTTGGTAGCTCCAAAATGGTTCTCAAATGTTGTTCGTGTTCATCAGTCAATCGTGAGTATATTAATATGTCGTCAATAAATACTATGACGAATTTGTCGAGATACGGCTTGCACACGCGATTCATTAATTCCATGAAGACCGCTAGTGCGTTCGTTAAACCAAAAAGCATAACGAGAAACTCGTAATAACCATAACAAGTTTTAAAAGCCGTTTTTGGTATGCTTTCCTCTTGAATTCGTAACTGATGATACTCCGATCGTAAGCCTATCTTAGAGTAGAAGCTAGAACTTTTCATAAACCATTTGAGTTAGTTGGAAATTCATTTGTAACATGGTTTAGAAATATGAATTTTCATTCATCAAAATGTTGTGCACTTTTGCAAAACTTACATGTCTTTCCACTCCGAAAACCTTTATAAAGATGTATAATGGTAAAGCGTGGGGGTTATGAACTCACAACATCCTTATTCGGTCAACTACAAGGTTCAGAAGGTGCTAATTAACATGGAGATTTGGCTACGGTTGCAGCTCCCGGTACCAAGTCGATATGAAACTCGACTTGTCGATATGGTTATAGTCCCGACAAGTCTTCAGGAAAGACTTCAGGAAACTCTTTTACCACTGGAATATCTGTCAGCTTCGGCCCAACGGCCTCCTTGTCCACAACATGTGCTAGAAAGGCAGCACAACCTTTCTGTAAGCGCTTCTGTGCCTTCATGCAATTGATGATCTGCAATGGTGTGTCATGCTTCTCTCCATGAATAACAAGTGTCTCTTTATTCGGTAGTGGTAGGCGATTGACCTTCACATGACAGAAGACTTCGGCTAGGTTATCGGATAACCAATCCATGCCAACCCCTACTTCAAAACTACCCGACTGAATGGATAAGAGATCGATATTGAATTTCAACTCCAGACTCGACTGGTTTACTGTTTGCCAATTCTATAGAATGAGGAGACGTCTAGCTTACGTGACTCTAGGCCAAGTACATTTTGAATTCTATGTAGTAAGGACTTCACTGTACAAATGTAGAGAACAATCCAATCCCTGTGTTTAGATGTAGGATAACCCAATCCCTATTTGTAGCTAGGACAATCCCGTCACTAGCCATGAAATTATGCATGTGAAATGTTGCGATAAAGCTAAAAATCGGCAATGGTATCAAATAATATGGATGTGAAATGTTGATTGATAGGATACGTAACGGTGACCCTTTTTGATTTGACAAGAGTCAGCTAATTTCCCATTAGCTAAGTTGATATAGTAATGTGTGTCCAACATGACACTGATTCGAGTATATGCTTAACTTTTTTTTTAAAGACAATAGCTAAGCTCGGTGTTGGTATTAATAGAATTGATACATGATGATTGTCGAGTGTAAGTACTCATGACTTCATTGGGATTTTGTGGAGTATTCATAGTTCTAGCCACACACACACTTATTCACTAGCTTGATCCGTTCTTAAGTATTATCGTCTTACTAGCCTTTGTTTTGCGCCCGGTATCAGCACACTACTACTCTTGGTGCTTTTGCAATTGCCCTCATGATGAACGTCTCACTTGTCACATTTAGGATTTCGGCAAGTTACCAGCATACATCCTGGTGCCAAAATCGTTTATGGCAGCAATTGCCTTCATTTCTCTCATGGCGAGAGTTATTGTTTGAGTGATCGAGGTAGGGAGGGATGATGCGGTCATGCTTCGGATCTCCGAGGCTAAACCCAAAATGTAACACTCAGGGTGTTTGAATTCGGGTGTTACGTAGTATGGAAACAACCCTTGAGATATTGTGAAAGCATCAAGTGTAACCAACAATATTGGCTCCAGTTATGATCGAGTTCTTTTATAAAATCATATGAAAATAGATATGAAAATCAGATGATATAAAAGAATGATGTATGGTTAAATAAATAACCAATAGAAATGTAGTGTATAAATATATCATGTCTTGAAATAGAATATTATGTCTTGTGTAGAAGATGTCGCGTCTTATGCAAAATGTCATGTCTTGTCTTTGTCGAATAGGTTTGAATAACACCACGATATGCAATATAATATAAGCACTTATATATAGGAAGTACCAGCGGCGTATCCACCATGCTTTTATCATATTACACACGTCTCGTTATTTACGAAAATGTCTTGTATATACTAACGTCAAATGTCATGTATAACAATGTCTTGCGTAACAATGTCATGTATAAACCATGTCTTGTGTAAAAGCAATAGTTTTCAACACATAACTTTTAACTTAAACAATTGATTCTTTTGGCGCCATGATCTTTTTAATACACACAACTAAAAGAATCTAGACATTTATTTGAATAAATAAAGTCTATCATGTGCCCAAGAATGAAGAATACAATCAATCGGTCATGGAAACCTCAAGACCATATTGTTCATACATGTTTGAATAAATGATAACGTGGATACCCAAAACCAAAAGGTGTAATGCCTCTTGCTTGTATTGGTCATATGTTTAAATGGAAAAAGAAAAAAAAATAATTCGTTGAGGAGGGGAAACCAACCAGTGGTCTTCGTCTATATAATATGTATTCCCTACTCTATGGACCTCGATCATCATAAGTAAAGAAAATCCTTTGTCTTACTTGTCCATGTGACAATTATGGTAATAGTGCTTGAGTTTCACGAGCTCTAGCAAAATTATTTAGAATTTCCAAAGATGTCGAATAGAATGTAATGAGGGAGTTGCAGCATGGTTCATGCCATACCATCCCTTGGAAAAAAAACAAATGTCAAACGACGGAATTTATTGTATCACTTCCAATAAATATGATAAGGTGGAATATGATAAAGTAAGGTAAGGTAAAGTAGGATAAAGTGTCATAGACACCCTGGAACCAACCCATGTTCAAGAATTTCGAGAATGTTGAGGAAAATCCTCCATGAGTAGCTAACACGTTTTGTTTGTTTAAATGACTAGTCTCAACTGAATCGTGATATAGATCGAATGTTAGGTGTGAACAAATATGTGTCGTCTTCCCGTATTGTATTGTATTGTATTGTATTGTATTGTATTGTATTGTATTGTATTGTATTGTATTGTATTGTATTGTATTGTATTGTATTGTATTGTATTGTATTGTATTGTATTGTATTGTATTGTATTGTATTGTATTGTATTGTATTGTATTGTATTGTATTGTATTGTATTGTATTGTATTGTATTGTATTGTATTGTATTGTATTGTAGGGTGTTATACTAACCACCCCCAGTTCGTGTTCTACTAGATAGGAAGAATTGAATCTCAAGTAATAACTTAAGAATTTTGAATGAATAGTGATCATTAGCTTGACCCGCAGAGTCCACCAGAATTTCCATGCACTACAAGTTGTTATTACGTGGGCCCCCGTAATAATAAATTGTCTTGCATGGTCACCCTAGCATTCTCTCGTTCAGAGCAGGCGATCAGTCAGAGAGAGGACACTATTGTTTATATACCTTCAACATAGAAGGAAACTTCGTGATAGTTCACGTGTCAACGTCCGTTGTTGTTACTCGCAGGACGGTACGACGTTAGATGAAATAGAAATGGAAAGAATCTGTAACAATACAAGATGAGTACTTCATCTTCCTTGTAAGGACAAGAGTATATCCACCTTGATTAGTATGAGTCACATGGATCTCGTCCCACTAATGGAGTTGTTGTCCAAGGTTACCACCTTCGCCTCGTCGTCATTATCATGGTCAGGCATCTCAGCATTCGCGAGAAAGCAACCATATTTTATGGAATTAAGTTTAAGATTTCACTTAGGAATCATGTTCGCCATAAGCTCCGCAATAGACATGAGGTCGATATTTTCACCGTGTGAGTAAAGAATAATAATAGAGTTTGAAGTCGAAGGTATTTTGTTCTTGGCAAAATATTTCATGCAACATATATATGAACCACCTATATATATAATCATGTAAAATCCTATCAATCAAGGATTTCTATCATGTATAAGCTGAATTTGTGAACTGTTTATAATGCATAAACTGATAATGTAATGTATTGTAGGCACATAGTCTAGTAATGTATTGTGTCTGTTTCTCATAGACTTCACCCATGGAAATGTCCTCGCTTGATTTATGTGAAATGAATTTTTGTTGTAGTGGACCTTGAAAAATGTTTATGCAATGAAAACCTTTTGACCTGTCAAATTTTATTCTGTTCAACCTGAACAAGAGGTTTTCGTGAGAGATCCCTAGTGATTGTAGACTTAGACTCGAGAAAGAATCCTGGTTCACTACAATCGATGCTCTGATACCAATCTGTCACACCCGCTCGTAGCGGAAGCGCGAGGTGTGATCTGATCGGTTCTCATTGCATAACAATATAAGTGAACATACTAAATGAATAAAAACAAGCTCCAATGCCATTGTCATAATCGTTTCAACAGAATGCAACATAAGTTAAATGCATTCGTTACAAACCATCAAATGAAAATATGTTGTCATCGTTTTATACATCAAAATGTAAGTCTTAAAATGTCAAGACTTTGACCACTATATCACCGCAAAGAGGCGGTATATAACAGGCAAACCCTTCAATAGTTGGCATGGAGTATTGATACTTGTTTTCCTTGAACTGAAATCGTTGCATTGGTCCACTAATTCCCTGAAATACATGTAAGTTTGAAAACATCAACAAAAGTTGAGCGAGTTCATGCAGTTTAGTTGTATGAGATGTATCTGTAAAACGTGAGTTGTATAAACTGTATCCATAAAATGTGAGTTGTATAAACTGTATTCATAACATGTGAGTTGTATAAAATGTATCTGTATGTATGATGTAGTATGTAAAGCGTCAATGAAATCGTTGATCATTAATGTTTCGCGAGGACATTAATATGTGTGACGAATTAGGAAGCAATCCAAACCTAGACGATTTTATGTCGACTACTATCGACTGGGACACAAACGCACTCTTCTGTATGGGTCCACGACCAAGAGTGGGGCTCGCCAATACCCATTAGATCTAACCACTTGTACCTAGGTCCAAACTGGATTAATGGTGCTTAGATGTATGACCCTAATCGCACATGATCTAAGGTGTTTCATTCCCTAACTTTAACATACGTTGAACATGTATTTTCCCCGATAGTTGTAAAGTTGTAAAACATTTAAATGAATAGGGGACATGAACTCACAGTATCGCGTCCTGTGAATAGATGTAAATAAGATCTCACGTGCGGTCGTCCTGAATAGCGTTGCGACCTACAAATGTTCTTATTTTTGTTAGACACTTCGGTCTTTGTAAAGAACTTGAGTACAAGTCTTGTGTCTTCAATATGTGTAAGACTTGTATGTCTTTACTGTTCGTTAACTGTGTATTCGATGAATGAGTTGTTCAAATGTTATATATATATTTTTCACCAAATATATATATATAAATGTTATCTTGTATCTCGTGAGTTGTATAGTCGGATCTAGTCCGCTGAATTTCGTGTCATATATGTATCAATTGTATAGTTGTGTTTCCAATAATGGTAACATTGGGCCAAGCCCATGTTTTCAAGTTATTGGGCTTAAATAGTGTTGGGCCTTAAATAGTGTTGGGCCTCAATAGTGTTGGGCCTCAAATAGTGTTGGGCCTTAAATAGTGTTGGGCCTCAAATAGTGTTGGGCCTCAAATAGTGTTGGGCCACAATAGTGTTGGGCTTGAATAGTGTTGGGCTTGAATAGTGTTGGGTGTCACACCCCGACCACGTAGAACATACAAAACGTGGCGGAAACATCGGGGAGTGTTGTAACAGAATTAATGTTTCACAACCATGGAAATTAAAGTTTCGTTTTATTGACTTAAAAGTGTTACAATGCCTTAACAAACAAAGAAATACAACATAATTAACTAGTCTTGCATCTTTTATTGTCACTAAAGCCCAAGTCTGTCTATGTGTATCTTGATCATCTTATGCAACAACTCCTGAAAAACACATGTGAAAATAGGTACGTCAGCATAAAAATGCCTGTGAGATACATAGGTTTTGTGAAAATAAGATTCATGACTTATGTTTGAGAAAATGTTTAGTCATGAATTTAAAACCTGAATTTCATTGTTTACTAAACCTGAATTTAAATTTAGTCAAATTCCCGAATTTCATTGTTACTAAACCTGAATTTAAAGATTCTGTGAAGCAGGAATGGATTAAAATAGTGGAGGGTGTTACTATGCTTTCCGTTGTGAAGAAAATGAGGAATTTAAAACCTAGGTTAAGGAAGATTTTTTTTAACCAAGGTAATTTACATGATAGGGTGGTGGAGTTGAGAAAAAATTTGGATGATATTCAGATACAGGTGGACCAGAATCCGATGGATGTTCGGCTTAGACAAATGGAGACTCAATGTCTTCAAGATTTTCAAGTTGCGGCTTATGATGAAGAATGTTTTCTAAAACAGAAAGCCAAGGTTGAGTGGCTTCGGGCAGGAGACTCTAATACCAGATTTTTCCATAACACTGTTAAAGCTAGAAATGCAAGATCTAAAATTTCTAGTATCACGGATACTCTGGGAGCTCGCCATGAAGGAGATGCGGTTACGGATGTACTGGTTTCGCATTATACTCAGTTTTTGGGGGTTGATATCTCGGTTGAAAAGGTTAATTCGGACATTCTGTTCCCTAATGTGCTAAGTAGTGAGGTTGCGGATCGAATGGTGTCTCGGGTTACTAGAGAGGAAGTTAAAAATGCGATGTTCAGTATTGGAGAAGACAAAGCTCCGGGTCCAGATGGATACACGTCCGCATTTTTTAAGCATGCTTGGGATATTGTTGGTAAGGAGGTTACTGATGCGGTCTTGCAATTTTTCGAGAATGGTAAACTTCTAACTCAAGTTAACCATACTATTCTGGCGTTGATTCCAAAAAAAGATGTCCCGGATTCAGTTCTAGATTACAGGCCGATCTCGTGTTGCAATGTTCTCTATAAATGTATAAGTAAGATAATTACGGACCGTTTAAAAGGAAGTTTGGGTACTCTTGTTAGCATCAACCAGTCAGCTTTTGTGCCGGGTAGAAAGATTTCTGATAACATTCTTCTTACACAAGAATTAATGCATAATTATCATCTGAATAGGGGTCCGGCTAGATGTGCATTCAAAATTGATATCCAGAAAGCTTATGACACGGTTAATTGGGCATTCTTGCGGGATATTTTGATTCGATTTGGGTTTCATCAGAAAATGATTGAATGGATTATGACATGCGTTACAACTGTGTCGTATTCGTTGAATATTAATGGCAATCTACATGGCTATTTTAGAGGCAAACGAGGGTTACGACAAGGTGATCCAATGTCACCATATTTATTCACGTTAATTATGGAGGTTCTGTCGCTCATGCTTCAACAGGCTGCTAGTTTTCCATACAAATATCATGCTCATTGTGCGAAGAAAAAAATTATCAATGTCTCCTTTGCTGACGACTTGTTTATTTTTGTGCATGCTGATGTTGTTTCGGTAAGGAAAGTTAAGGAGGCTCTTGGGATGTTTACTAATGTTTCTGGTTTGGCTCCTAGTCCAGCTAAAAGCACAGTCTTCTTCTGCAATGTTCCTCAGTTGATTAGACAGGAAATTCTGGAGATTATGCCATTTCAGGAGGGTGTTTTTCCGGTTCGTTATCTGGGGGTTCCGCTCATTTCTTCCAGGTTGCTCTTTAAGGATTGTAAAATACTTATTGATCGAATGGATAAGAAGATTGCAAACTGGATGACCAAGTCGTTATCGTTTGCTGGCCGTTTGCAGCTAATAAATTCGGTTCTTTCATCCATGATATATATTGGGCCTCTGTTTTCATTATTCCAGCTCGGGTTATTAAGGAACTTGAGAAAAGAATTCGTAGATTCTTGTGGAATGCGGGATCGGAGGGTAGAATTCATGCTAAAGTTGCTTGGAAATATGTTTGTTTGCCGAAAGATGAAGGTGGTTTGGGCATCCGAAGCATAAATGATGTAAATAAATCGCTTATGGCCAAGCATGTTTGGAGTATTATTACTAAAAGGGAATCCATTTGGGTGACATGGATTCATGAACACAAGATAAAGGGGAGAAATTTTTGGGAGGTGCCTTGTCGAGGGAATATGAGTTGGGGTTGGCGGAAAATCCTTTCTATTCGTTGTATTATGCGGCCTTACATATGGTCTTTGCTCAGAAGTGGCGTGCAAACTAATGTATGGAGTGACAATTGGTGTTCTATAAGTCCTCTTACCTCATTTATTACTCCTCGGTCTATAGCCAATGCTGGTTTCAATTTAAGCTCTTCGGTTGCTGATGTTGTTGACGCATATGGACAGTGGAGATGGCCCCAAGCTTGGCTAGATTTGTTCCCGGTTTTAATAAGCGTCCAAATGCCTCAGCTGATAGATGGTACACTGGATCGGTTGGCTTGGAAAACTCTGGATGGGAAGTATACAGATTTCGGTTCGGCTCAAGTATGGAGTACAATTCGGACAAGAGATAATCAGGTCAAATGGGCAAACATGGTTTGGTTTTCTCAGTGCATTCCTCGCCACTCGTTTCACTTGTGGTTAGTGTTTCGGAATAAGCTAAAAACTCAGGATAGGCTGGCGGTTTGGGAAGCTGGAAGTGCTACAAATCTAAATCTTATGTGCTGCCCGTTGTGTAAACATGATCGAGATAGCCGCAATCATTTGTTTTTTCAATGTCAGTTCGCTAGTCAGGTTTGGGATAAAGTGAAGACTATGGCGAAGTTGGAGAGTGTTGATAACACATGGCAATCTTTAATGTTATGGGCTGATCAACATGCAAACTCGAAGACAACTGATGATATTGTGTGTAAGTTGGTGGTTGCTGCGGCTACCTACTACATATGGCAAGAGCGGAATGATCGCCTTTTTAGCTCCAACCAATTGACCGCTTTGCAAGTTGCTGAGAAGATTAAAAGCGTGGTTCGACTTCGTCTTATGGGATTCAAGTTTCGAGTGGAGTCGGCTAGGAGGAGGATATATGAAATCTGGAAGATCAATGATAACAAGGATGATGAACCGGGCTAGTGGTTTAGTTGTTTAGTTTGTTAATGGCCTAGGTTGTTTATTTTTTGGCCATGGTAGCTTGCTTTGTTTGATAACTTTTTTAGTTGGTTGTTTTTATTGGTCTTGTCGTTTGATGTCCTAGTCTTGGTATGCCAAGTCTAGTTGGTGTGTTGCTTTGACACATCCTTGTACTTTATTGGTTATTTATAAAATTCATCGGGGTAACCCTTTACCCAAAAAAATGTTTAGTCATGAACCTTGTTATTTGCTTTGTCTTTTAAATCATTTGAAAAACGATAAGATCAGATGATAAGTATAAATAAATGTAAGGTTAAATGAATAACCAAGTAAAATATGTTTGCATAAGATAAGTTGTTTATAAATCAATGTCTTGTGAAAAGTATGTTATTTGTATGAAATGTTCTATGTCTCAAACTGAAATGATTCAAATAACGTTACGACATGTAATACCATACAAACACTTATATATAGGAAGTACCAGCGGCGTATCCACCATGCTTGTATCATATTACACACGCATCGTTACTTAATCACTTAATCAAACCAAACCAAGCAATGTAAAATGTTCATGTCAAGATGTAAATCATGTCAAAATGTCTATGTCAAATATCCATGTCAAATGTCTATGTCAAATATCCATGTCAAATGTCTATGTCAAAATGTCATGTATGGCAAGTGAAAGGTCTCAACTAAACCATATGCACAAAAACAAAGTATTGAAGTAAAACTTGGTTTAAATCAAAGCTATGTTTTGTGTAAATGCATGCAAATATTTAATATGAACATTTATGCGGTATTGTGAAAATGCATACATCCAAGCCTGGCGACTGTGGTGATAAACCCTTTAAACAAATTAAATGTCTATCTGTCTTATATCAACGAATTCGGTCATTCCTTTCATCCCCTTTCCCTGGGACGTCCGGAACGGGAGTTGTCAATTCCTATGGTACCACTACCTACTAACGAACGGCGTAGCTAATGTTAATGAATGTATTGTCCCATGTAAACAAACCAAATGTCATACCAAAATGCAAACATGTGAAAACAATGCACTAAGTATGTAATCAAATGAACATACATAGCGTGAAATGTCATGTAAAACGATGTACTAAGTAATGCACACAATGGGCACACCTAGCATGAAATGTAATGAAATCATGTACTATAATGTACTAACGAACATAGCATGTATATGATGTTAAAACAGGAAAGCATGAAAGTAACAAGTAGGCACATGTGTTCCACCCCAAAACAGTTTGGAAAACAGTAAAAGAGGGGTCTATGTACTCACTTGAGATTGCTCAGTTGTCTAAAGATAACCACCAAGCAGTGCTAGAGATCTCGGAATCAAACGGCACCTAATATAGGTAACTATGTTAATTAACCGGACCTAGATCGGAAGATCGGGTAGCATTAGGGTTTGTAAACCAAACGAGTGTAGAGACTCGTGTCATTTGGTTTAACAAAGCCTACATACTAAATGAAACTTAACCTAATTGTATACGACCCATTACGACCCGTTTAGGAAGCTTATGCTACTTTAACGCGTCGTGCGCGTGAAACGCGTTCGGACCGCCTAACTAGTCCTATGACAAGTGTTATATGCCTAAACATGTTACATAATCAGTTATGTGACAAAAGTTTAGGTTACATATGCTTAATTACCAATTATACATGAAAAGGGTATTCTGGTAATTTACCTAAGGCATATAAACTACCTATCATACAACTACTTAAACGATGTGACCATAGGGTATAACCTCGGAAGGTTATGCCCTATACTAGGGTCACCTAATGTATTTGGTCGGATCCTAATGATCGACCAAACTGGGTCGGGTTCGAAGGTATAGGCGATTTATTAGATCGCCTACCCTACGACCCTAGACAACGTGGTAATCAGTGGGCATAGTCCCAAGGGACTATAACCAACGTGATTACAATCACGTTGCGAAGTTCAAACGAACTTCGCATTGACCATTACTGGTCAACGCTGAAAGTCAAACAAAGTTTGACTTTCTGACTCGAAAAGCAGTAAAATAAGGAAAAGAACGAAAGAATACTTACGAAGGGTCCCCGAATGCTAATCCCGATCCAAGAACTCAGGTATGAAACAATGGTTTCAACTTAGAGCTCTCAAAATCAGAATTCTAGTGAGAAATGCAATGGGGGTGGATGGGTATATATAGTTTTCGGGTAACCGTTAAGATCGTTTCATGGAAAACGTGCCATGATCCCATCCGTACAAGTGTCGGAAAGTTGTGGTGGCTTAAATTGGTCCTTATCTTAGTGACTAAGCAACTTAAAACATGTGGTTAAGGATCAATTAGTTGCAACTTGTATTTAAAACATTGAATCTGGTCCAGAATAGGCAGTCGCGTAGCGCGACTGGTAAGGCTTTAGGCGTCGCGCTACGCCACTGACCCATCTGATTCAGAAATGTTTCTAAATTGGCAGAAATGGTCCCTGTTGTGTTTTAAGCCCTTTTTCGATGCGTTTGAACCCCGTTAACCTCATTTCAAGGCTCTAAAATGAAGTTAAAGTATAGGGAACTCAAAACATGCTCAAAAATATGCCGGAGGTTGGTTCGTTTGGCCGTACGAACGCGATGTTCGCTTAATTACGACGGTTATTAAGGAACTTGAGAAAAGAATTCGTAGATTCTTGTGGAATGCGGGATCGGAGGGTAGAATTCATGCTAAAGTTGCTTGGAAAGATGTTTGTTTGCCGAAAGATGAAGGTGGTTTGGGCATCCGAAGCATAAATGATGTAAATAAATCGCTTATGGCCAAGCATGTTTGGAGTATTATTACTAAAAGGGAATCCATTTGGGTGACATGGATTCATGAACACAAGATAAAGGGGAGAAATTTTTGGGAGGTGCCTTGTCGAGGGAATATGAGTTGGGGTTGGCGGAAAATCCTTTCTATTCGTTGTATTATGCGGCCTTACATATGGTCTTTGCTCAGAAGTGGCGTGCAAACTAATGTATGGAGTGACAATTGGTGTTCTATAAGTCCTCTTACCTCATTTATTACTCCTCGGTCTATAGCCAATGCTGGTTTCAATTTAAGCTCTTCGGTTGCTGATGTTGTTGACGCATATGGACAGTGGAGATGGCCCCAAGCTTGGCTAGATTTGTTCCCGGTTTTAATAAGCGTCCAAATGCCTCAGCTGATAGATGGTACACTGGATCGGTTGGCTTGGAAAACTCTGGATGGGAAGTATACAGATTTCGGTTCGGCTCAAGTATGGAGTACAATTCGGACAAGAGATAATCAGGTCAAATGGGCAAACATGGTTTGGTTTTCTCAGTGCATTCCTCGCCACTCGTTTCACTTGTGGTTAGTGTTTCGGAATAAGCTAAAAACTCAGGATAGGCTGGCGGTTTGGGAAGCTGGAAGTGCTACAAATCTAAATCTTATGTGCTGCCCGTTGTGTAAACATGATCGAGATAGCCGCAATCATTTGTTTTTTCAATGTCAGTTCGCTAGTCAGGTTTGGGATAAAGTGAAGACTATGGCGAAGTTGGAGAGTGTTGATAACACATGGCAATCTTTAATGTTATGGGCTGATCAACATGCAAACTCGAAGACAACTGATGATATTGTGTGTAAGTTGGTGGTTGCTGCGGCTACCTACTACATATGGCAAGAGCGGAATGATCGCCTTTTTAGCTCCAACCAATTGACCGCTTTGCAAGTTGCTGAGAAGATTAAAAGCGTGGTTCGACTTCGTCTTATGGGATTCAAGTTTCGAGTGGAGTCGGCTAGGAGGAGGATATATGAAATCTGGAAGATCAATGATAACAAGGATGATGAACCGGGCTAGTGGTTTAGTTGTTTAGTTTGTTAATGGCCTAGGTTGTTTATTTTTTGGCCATGGTAGCTTGCTTTGTTTGATAACTTTTTTAGTTGGTTGTTTTTATTGGTCTTGTCGTTTGATGTCCTAGTCTTGGTATGCCAAGTCTAGTTGGTGTGTTGCTTTGACACATCCTTGTACTTTATTGGTTATTTATAAAATTCATCGGGGTAACCCTTTACCCAAAAAAATGTTTAGTCATGAACCTTGTTATTTGCTTTGTCTTTTAAATCATTTGAAAAACGATAAGATCAGATGATAAGTATAAATAAATGTAAGGTTAAATGAATAACCAAGTAAAATATGTTTGCATAAGATAAGTTGTTTATAAATCAATGTCTTGTGAAAAGTATGTTATTTGTATGAAATGTTCTATGTCTCAAACTGAAATGATTCAAATAACGTTACGACATGTAATACCATACAAACACTTATATATAGGAAGTACCAGCGGCGTATCCACCATGCTTGTATCATATTACACACGCATCGTTACTTAATCACTTAATCAAACCAAACCAAGCAATGTAAAATGTTCATGTCAAGATGTAAATCATGTCAAAATGTCTATGTCAAATATCCATGTCAAATGTCTATGTCAAATATCCATGTCAAATGTCTATGTCAAAATGTCATGTATGGCAAGTGAAAGGTCTCAACTAAACCATATGCACAAAAACAAAGTATTGAAGTAAAACTTGGTTTAAATCAAAGCTATGTTTTGTGTAAATGCATGCAAATATTTAATATGAACATTTATGCGGTATTGTGAAAATGCATACATCCAAGCCTGGCGACTGTGGTGATAAACCCTTTAAACAAATTAAATGTCTATCTGTCTTATATCAACGAATTCGGTCATTCCTTTCATCCCCTTTCCCTGGGACGTCCGGAACGGGAGTTGTCAATTCCTATGGTACCACTACCTACTAACGAACGGCGTAGCTAATGTTAATGAATGTATTGTCCCATGTAAACAAACCAAATGTCATACCAAAATGCAAACATGTGAAAACAATGCACTAAGTATGTAATCAAATGAACATACATAGCGTGAAATGTCATGTAAAACGATGTACTAAGTAATGCACACAATGGGCACACCTAGCATGAAATGTAATGAAATCATGTACTATAATGTACTAACGAACATAGCATGTATATGATGTTAAAACAGGAAAGCATGAAAGTAACAAGTAGGCACATGTGTTCCACCCCAAAACAGTTTGGAAAACAGTAAAAGAGGGGTCTATGTACTCACTTGAGATTGCTCAGTTGTCTAAAGATAACCACCAAGCAGTGCTAGAGATCTCGGAATCAAACGGCACCTAATATAGGTAACTATGTTAATTAACCGGACCTAGATCGGAAGATCGGGTAGCATTAGGGTTTGTAAACCAAACGAGTGTAGAGACTCGTGTCATTTGGTTTAACAAAGCCTACATACTAAATGAAACTTAACCTAATTGTATACGACCCATTACGACCCGTTTAGGAAGCTTATGCTACTTTAACGCGTCGTGCGCGTGAAACGCGTTCGGACCGCCTAACTAGTCCTATGACAAGTGTTATATGCCTAAACATGTTACATAATCAGTTATGTGACAAAAGTTTAGGTTACATATGCTTAATTACCAATTATACATGAAAAGGGTATTCTGGTAATTTACCTAAGGCATATAAACTACCTATCATACAACTACTTAAACGATGTGACCATAGGGTATAACCTCGGAAGGTTATGCCCTATACTAGGGTCACCTAATGTATTTGGTCGGATCCTAATGATCGACCAAACTGGGTCGGGTTCGAAGGTATAGGCGATTTATTAGATCGCCTACCCTACGACCCTAGACAACGTGGTAATCAGTGGGCATAGTCCCAAGGGACTATAACCAACGTGATTACAATCACGTTGCGAAGTTCAAACGAACTTCGCATTGACCATTACTGGTCAACGCTGAAAGTCAAACAAAGTTTGACTTTCTGACTCGAAAAGCAGTAAAATAAGGAAAAGAACGAAAGAATACTTACGAAGGGTCCCCGAATGCTAATCCCGATCTAAGAACTCAGGTATGAAACAATGGTTTCAACTTAGAGCTCTCAAAATCAGAATTCTAGTGAGAAATGCAATGGGGGTGGATGGGTATATATAGTTTTCGGGTAACCGTTAAGATCGTTTCATGGAAAACGTGCCATGATCCCATCCGTACAAGTGTCGGAAAGTTGTGGTGGCTTAAATTGGTCCTTATCTTAGTGACTAAGCAACTTAAAACATGTGGTTAAGGATCAATTAGTTGCAACTTGTATTTAAAACATTGAATCTGGTCCAGAATAGGCAGTCGCGTAGCGCGACTGGTAAGGCTTTAGGCGTCGCGCTACGCCACTGACCCATCTGATTCAGAAATGTTTCTAAATTGGCAGAAATGGTCCCTGTTGTGTTTTAAGCCCTTTTTCGATGCGTTTGAACCCCGTTAACCTCATTTCAAGGCTCTAAAATGAAGTTAAAGTATAGGGAACTCAAAACATGCTCAAAAATATGCCGGAGGTTGGTTCGTTTGGCCGTACGAACGCGATGTTCGCTTAATTACGACGGAATGCGCATAAGCGCGAAAAACGATCCAAATGACGCGACGAATGGATTTTTCTTAAGGCGAACACTAAAATATAATGTAGTCATGCTTACATAAATTTTTGGATGTCCAGATGAATTCAGAACGTAAGTTATGCGCGAAAATGCAAACTTGTGCACTTTTTGACACTTTTAGTCCCTGAATGACACAAAAGTTTATTTTAGCACACCGAACCCCTCAAAGCCTATTTCTAAGCTATGTAAAGGATATTTATGGTATGTTTAACTTATGGTCATGTTCCGGAATGTCTGTTACAGTTCAAATTGGCATACTTTCGCAGTTTGTCAACTTTAGTCCCTGTTAAGCGAATTAACTTGGTTTTGCCATACCAAAGCCTTCAAAACTTATTTCTAAGTTATGTAAAGGTTATTTAAGGTATGTTAAGCCTATTTCACTATTCCGGAGTGTTTGTTGCATTAAACTGGTTATATCTACGCATCGGTGCGCGTATAACCTTCCAGAAAGTGAATTTAGAGTTTGGAATTGAACGAGAATTGATATGTGCAAAATGATACACATATTTTTACAAATCCCAAGTATGAAATATAATATTTCATTGGTTCGGTATTTGTTTGATGGCCGTGGAGGCACAGGTGTTACAGTCTCCCCTACTTTAGGAAATTTCGTCCCGAAATTTATTTAGAGGAAACTTGTGAGAGTTTAAAACATGAAGTTGAAAAGATCAAACAACATTGGTTAGGGTTCTTGAACTTCTAGTAACCTTAATAACATTATGTTTGCAATGTAAGAGGGACACTTATATACAAGTATATGAAGCGTCATTGGTGCGTCCACCATGCCTCCATTACATCGTTCTCATTTTGTTATTGTTGTCACTATCGGTTCTTTCACATAATAAACCTTACTAGGTTTCTGTGCACTAAATTTCATAATTATGTGCGCATCCATAATTAGAGAATTCCTTGCACAGTTCACACAGTCTATTTTATAATGTGTAGGGGGAAAACCAATGAACAATCCTGTGATGAGTGTGACTAGACCGCCATAGAGTCCTTTTGACTAAATCAATAAATGATCTAAATAGACTATCAAGGAGTCTGTCCAGCTACATCACTAGATGTCATTCTTTTAACCAAATTGTGAATCAATCTTTTTGACTAGACCACTTAAGGGTCTCCTATAAAACATGGAGTGGTACTATATAATCCAAGGGTCTTAACTATTACATAGAAGCCCATTGAGGATTGAAGGTAGTACCTTTTGAATATCCTGCTACGAATCCCTCATATGAAGATATGAAAGATTCTGCGAGGATTTGGATAACGAATATCCAGAGTATTAAAAACACAAAAATGCATAAAAGAAAACATAAGATGAATTAACACATAGTCACATAACCACAAAATTGTTCGTTAATTTGTCTTGTAAATTGCGTACATGCATTTAAAGCACACTTGGAATCCATTCCGTGGATTTCATTTGGTACTTTAAACGTTAACAAGAATCCAACTATAAAGATAGAAAGATTCAAAAAGAAAATTCGATTTTGATTACTAGGAACCGAAGTGTTCGAATTCAGGTACATAAGGAATCCAATTAAGGACTCTGATTTGAATGATGATCATCCACAAGGATCTAATTGTGAAGATAAAAAGATCCCTTATGGATTTTAGAAGTTGAAGATGTTTTGATACCTTGCACTGGACGTGCTTATGTCAAAACATGAAGTAAAAATGCTTATGAAATTGAGATGCTAGATATGCCAAGGCGACATATGAAGCAGAATTTTGAAGGTTAAGTCAATGTATGAGGAAAATACTTTTGAAAACTATGCATGGGGTTCTTTTAAGAAAAAAAAAAGTGTTTAACGTTTTTGAAACCTTATATATAATACTTTTGAAATAAAGTAGGTGTATTAGGTAGATATATTTACAAAAATGTTTTTAAAATCATGCGAGATGAATTTTGAAATTATGTATAAGGTTTTTTTTTTTTTTTTGAAAGACATGAATGATGCTTTTCGAAATCATGCACTTGATCAGAAAATGTATTGTGTTAATATTGTCTTTAGACTATATGAAATATTTTGAAATTAGAAAGGTTGGTTTTGATAACATGACCAATGTTTTTTTGAAATAACATAGACAATGCATCTAGAAAAATTGTTTTCAAACTATATGAAATGTTTTGAGATCATGAAGATTGTTTTGAAATACTGGTACTGTGTATGTTGAAAAATCAAAACGTAATGGGTATGAGATTTGAAAATATCCTTAGTTATCTAACCAAGGATTCAAAAATACAGATGTGTAAAAAGCACGATTACTCATAATTTCACTTTATTTCCTGTACTTCGTTTCTTAGAATGAAACGAGTACTTAGAACTTTCGAGGAAATTATGAGCGATCACTTGAAAGTGAGAATCAAAAGAGTAGTTTGTAAGGAACAGAGTTCCTTAATGCAGGTATCATAGGAAAAATCATACACACATGTAATTACACTCGTATATCAGAACTGTGAACAACAACTTTTATTTATGAACGAGACATATTGTTTCACAATACATGAAAACAAAAGAAACAAAGGCATAAGACAGCAACATCCTTTGTTCAGCCAAATGCTCATCCGAGGGTTAGATTTGCACTGACTATCTTCGGGCAGTTGTTCCTTAAATGGCTCGTATCGCCACAGTTGTAGCAAGTACCACGCGGGAAACGAGCTTGAGTAGGGTTGACTTGGAGTTGGGTAGCAGCAAGATTTGCAACAGCTTTGTTCTGGATAGCAAAGCGGCATGTGTTGACCAAATGTCCCCGCCGTCCACAGTAGGTACATTTCCAGCAGGGTAGGAGGTTTGAATGATGACCGTTGCATCGCTTGCACCTAGGAGCAGTTCCTAAGTACGGCTTCCTAGCTGGTGGCCTTGCCACTTGGCTAGGTCCATGTAACACCTGTGCCTCCACGGCCATCAAACAAATACCAAACCAATGAAATATTATATTTCATACTTGGGATTTGTAAAAATATGTGTATCATTTGCACATATCAATTCTTGTTCAATTTCAAACTCTAAATCGCTTTCTGGAAGGTTATACGCGCACTGATGCGTAAATATAACCAGTTTAATGCAACAAACACTCCGGAGTAGTGACATAGGATTAACATACCTTAAATAACCTTTACATAACTTAGAAATAAGTTTTGGAAGGTTTGGTATGCCGAAATCAAGTTTAATCGCTTACAGGGACTAAAGTTGACAAACTGCGAAAGTATGCCAATTTGAACTGTAACAGACCTTCCGGAACATGACCATAAGTTAAACATACCATAAATATCCTTTACATAGCTTAGAAATAGGCTTTGAGGGGTTCGGTGTGCTAAAATAAACTTTTGGGTCATTCAGGGACTAAAAGTGTCAAAAAGTGCACAAGTTTGCATTTTCGCGCATAACTTACGTTCTGAATACATCCGGACATCCAAAAAATTATGTTAGCACTAAAATATTTTATTTTAGTGTTCGCCATAAGAAAAATCCATTCGTCACGTCATTTGGATCGTTTTTCGCATTCGGGACCAGATTCGATGTATTAGCCGTTGTTTAATTCACAACCACACATTCTAACTTGCTTAGTCAGCGGATAAGGATGGAATTTAAACACCTAAACACCATGACATTTCAACACATGTATGGATGGAATTTAAACACCTAAACACCATGACATTTCAACACATGTATGGATGGAATTTAAACACCTAAACACCATGACATTTCAACACATGTATGGATGGAATTTAAACACCTAAACACCATGACATTTCAACACATGTATGGATGGAATTTAAACACCTAAACACCATGACATTTCAACACATGTACGGATGGGATTAAGGCACGTTTTCCATGAAACGATCTTAACGGTTCGGGTATTCCTATAAATACCCCATACCCCCCATTGCTAAAATTACTAGAATTCTGATTTGAGAACCTCTAAGTTGAAACCATTGTTTCATACCTGAGATTCTTGAATCGGGATTAGCATTCGGGGACCCTTCGTAAGTATTCTTTCGTTCTTTTCCTTATTTTATTGCTTTTCGAGTCCGAAAGTCAAACTTTGTTTGACTTTCAGCGTTGACCAGTAATGGTCAATGCGAAGTTCTTTTGAACTTCGCAACGTGATTGTAATCACGTTGGTTATAGTCCCTTGGGACTATGCCTACTGATTACCACGTTGTCTAGGGTCGTAGGGTAAGCGATCTGATAAATCGCTTATACCTTCGAACCCGACCCAGTTTGGTCGATCATTAGGATCCGACCAAATACATTAGGTGACCATAGTAGGTAGGGAATAACCTTCCGAGGTTATACCCTATGGTCACATCGTTTGAGTAGTTGTATGATAGGTGGTTTATATGCCTTAGGTAAATTACCAGAATACCCTTTTCATGTATAATTGGTAATTAAGCATATGTAACCTAAACTTTTGTCACATAACTGATTATGTAACATGTTTAGGCATATAACACTTGTCATAGGACTAGTTAGACGGTCCGAACACGTTTCACGCGCACGACGCGTTAAAGTAGCATAAGTTACCTTAATGGGTCGCGATGGGTCGAAAGCACTTAGGTTAGTCTCATTGTAGTATGTAGGCCTTGTTAAACCATATCATATGAGTTCCAATACTCATTTGGTTTGCCAAGCCTCATCCTATCCGATCTCCCGATTTAAGTCCGGTTTATTTATATAGTTTTAGCTTGCCGACTGATTCCGTGCTCCCTCAAGCTTTGTTTGGTTGTTGTTCAAGACCTCCAAGCATTCTCAGGCGAGTACATTATTCCCCTCTTTTACTGTTTTCAACTGTTTTGGGGTGACTCATATGTGCTAAATGTTTTATCAATGGTTTCAAGAACAATTACAATGTGGTTTCAAGAACAATTACAATTATTTCAAGAACGCTAACAATGATTTCAAGAACGAATACAATGATTTCAAAAACTAATAACAAATTTCAAAAAGTGAACAAAACTTGTTGGTTGTAGTTTACATGACCGATGACATTCATTAGCAATGATCAAGCCGACCAGTATTAGGTTATGGTACCATAGGATCTGACAAATCCCGTTATTTACTGCACCCATTGTTATGTGTGGGGGTTGTGGGTAGCGACTGAATCTGTAATTATTAACTTATCCTTTGGTAAGGGTTTGTTAAGAACGAGAGCGAGAGCGAGATGGAGCGAGGAACGCGTCAAGAAGGTTTGAATGTTATTAGAGAATCGACCATAAAGTAGTTTCACAATTAAAACAAGAACGACTAGAACGATTTTACAAAATGGGTTAACGATTGGGTAAACATTTTAACATGATTGACATTTGATCATGTATTTTCCACAAAACATAACTTTGATTTAAACCAAGTTTTACTTCAATACTTTGTTTTTTTTGTGCATATGGTTTAGTTGAGACATTTCACTTGCCATACATGGATATTTGACATAGACATTTGACATAGACATTTTACATTGTTTGGTTTGGTTTGGTTAAGTGATTAAGTAACGATGCGTGTGTAATATGATACAAACATGGTGGATACGCCGCTGGTACTTCCTATATATAAGTGTTTGTATGGTATTACATATTATAGCGTTATTTGAATCATTTCAGTTTGAGACATATAACATTTTATACAAATAACATACTTTTCACAAGACATTGATTTATAAACAACTTATCTTATGCAAACTCATTTACATGGTTATTCATTTAATCATGCATTATTTTCTTATTTATACTTATCATCCGAACTTATTATTTTTCAAATGATTTACAAAGACAAAGCAAATTACAAGGTTCATGACTAAACATTTTCTTAAACAGAAGTCATGAATCTTATTTTCACAAAACCTATGTACTCGCCAGCATTTCTTTGCTGACCTCGTTTTCACATATGTTTCAGGTATTGTTGGATGATATCGATTGATAAGATGCATGCTCACATAGGACTGGACAAGGCCTTAGTGACTCAATAACAATGATAGACTATGTTTAAATAGTGTATTTAGATTTCCAGACGATGTAATTACTCAATGTTTAATAAAACGAAACACTTTTGGTATCCATGGTTATGAAACATTAATTCTGTTGCAACACGCCCCGATGTTTCCGCCGCGATTTGTTGTTTTACGCGGTCGGGGTGTGACAGAAAAGATGGTATCAGAGCCAATGGTTATAGGGAATTAGGTTATTAGTAATGCTTTGACCTAGTCTATAACCTTCTTAGGACCCTAACGCGAGTTTACTTGCGTTTAGTCATAAAACAATACCGTCACCTATCCTTAGGTGACGACCACAACAAGAACATAAATTTCAAAACCGCTTTGAAAACTAATCATCTGTTCTAGGATGATTGATTACTAGGTTTTGAATGTGACAACCCGCACAAAACCAGGTATCCGTACGACTTAATTAATGATTAATTACTACTTGATTACTGTGCTTGATTGAACTAGCTGATAAACTGCTACCTGCATACTGATACATGCACTTACTTGCATCATACTTTAATTGCTGTCACTACATTATTTACGTGCTGAACCCTAGTGACAAACATGATGCACAAAAAGCACAGTAGCACTAAACGGATACACAGTGAACATGCTGATATAACCAGCATCAGGCAAATACTGCCTCAAGGCCTGTTAAGAGCCTCATATATTTTGGCTACACTGGTAGTGAGTGTAGGATATAAGGGTTGTGTTACCGCGTCTCTAGGGGATAAGATACACTGATACGGATGTGCCTAAAACGTACTTTAAGTACCAAACACAGCACTTTAACAATTTAACCAGCTTCTAGCTGACTAGTAAAGTGCCAGAACATGAGAAAATATCACTAGACACTTTCTAAAGTGTCGGGAAAACAAACCGTGTCACTAAAAATGTAATAACGACACTTTAAGGTCTTTGGTAACACTTTAACGGATTACTATCCAACCGGACACCCGGACTTTACCCGGAACATGAAAACAATACTATTTTTATTATTACTCTTTTTCTGAGCCAGTTAGGGTCCCTGGTTACCCTAACACCCGTCATAACGCGTCGTACGTAACTAACAAGGTTAACACTTAACCTAACCTATTTAACCTAAACTAAACACTAACTAAACTACTTGAAATCGAACTAACCCAACCCCCACCCCATGACCGGCCCCATATCTAGGGGACACACCCCTTGTACTTGTGATTTAGTTAATCTCCTATGCTAAGCATCTTGGAGACACATTACCCAAAGGATAAAAGGCCTAAACTTGTCTATAAATATCACCCTAAACACTTAGATAACTATCACTAAACTCAAGACAAACTCACTCATCTCTCTTGCTCTCTCCCACTCTCGGCCGAACACCCTACACACCACCATCATACTTTTCGATCTTGTTCACTCCATTCCAAGATCATACACACTTCAAGGATCACGTATAAGGAGCTTTGGTGCAAGTGGAACGCGAAGGACCTCGTTTGTTGGCTTTTATCCACGCATTTTTCGTCAAAGATCTCCCCTAGCCTTGAGCTAGAGGTATAACCTTTAAAACTTGTTTTTACACTCATCTAAAGTGGTTAAAAGAACTTTCGTCGGTTAAATATCGTAAACACGCGTTTTGAATCTTTAAAGTCTAGTAAAATCACAAAAATGGTGGTTAATAGCATATAACTTGTGTAAAAGTCGTAGGACTTGAAATTTGTGTTTATCTAGACCCGATCTATAATGTGGTAGCTCGAATCTTCGTTTAACCCGACTTTGTAAAATCACGTATCATCACATAAGCTTGTTTTTGAAAGATACAAGGGTTAAAGGTGAAACACTACCACATTTTAGAGACATGAACTTGTGTGAAAATATTTTAGTTGTGTAAAAGTGATTTAACCGGTAAAATGATGTTTAAAACTAGCGGATCTACGTATCTGCAAGTGGTATTTTTGAAAGACCACACTTTAAAGAAATCATGTTTTTCTAAAGATGGATCTTGCACTAATAAATATGATTTTTTATAAACCACAAGTGTATTATAGACACTTGTGAAATAAAGAGATCCGACAAAGAAGTGTATTTGTCACTTGTTACTAGAAGTTGTAAAGACGGTTTTCTCTAAACACGAGGTTTTTACAAGATTAAAGTTACTTTATATAGAAACCTACATATATGAAGGTGATTTACATTATTGATGCGGAAAAACTGCAAGTTCATGCGATTATGCAAATTTATATACTTGTTGACTAGTTTGATGTGTCGGAAATTGTTTGATTGAATAAAGAAGTTGATTGAGTTGATTTGTTAAAAGAAAATGATACGCTTGAAAGCGTGGCCACCTCCAGTTACAGAGGAAACTCTGGCGAAATTTTCTAAAAACCTAACACTTAGACTTTTTACACAACAAGTGTTAGAACTATCTTTGGACATGTTTTCAAAACATAAATTTCGCCAGCACTATATTTTACTAAATATTCGGAGGTGGGATTTTCACAAAGATTAACGTGATAAATATATTTGTCACAACACTGTTTATGATTATTTTGTGAAAATACTTAAATATTATTTTAGGGTAAAAATAATATTTACAAGCGTTAATGATTCCAAAACTTTGCGAACGCTTACACAAACATATAAGTTACACCGGTAATTACATTACCACAAGTTTGATAAAACGTAACTTACGCACATGTATTAAGTCCCCCATCCTTGGGAAGGAAGATAACTACCAAGTATATACGACATGTAACACGAAATAGTTGTCTAACTATTTCCCGCAAACATAAACTGTAAAGCTAAAGCACGGCCGTCCGTCTAATAGAATTAGCACTTGTAGGTCGTAGCACAGCTTACTACATTGGAGACGCTTGTTAGAGATACGCATTCACTGTGAGTTCATGTCCCCCTTTTCTCTAACTGTTTTCAGTTTTCTTAACTGCGGGGGTGAAATACATGTTACTTTGTTTACAAGTACTTTATACACGGTATGAATAACGTAAGGAGGTTTAGATCATGTGAATGGGTAGTTAGAACACCGAGGGACTCGAGCGGTAGATCTATCTGGGTGTAGCGAGCCCAGCTCTAGGCCAAACGGACCTCTCTGAGGCTAACCACAACGGACCTGGAGTGACTTGGTTGCCCAACGCAAAAATCAGCTAGGGTTGTGTCTACTTACTTGCATTTCACAACATGCTAATGGCCTTGCAAACCATTGGTGATCACAAGTCCTCTTACACTGCTACATACCAGGAAACTTTTATACTTACAAGTGTTTTACTTACTCACTTGCACATGAACTCGCTCAACATTATTGTTGATTTTTCAACTTACATGTATTTCAGGAAATTAAACGAGATCTGGCACGGTATGGAACGTTTTTCCGCTGCATTTGTCATGGAGTCATCAGGGTTTAAGGGATGTGTCTCTTTCCTGGACAAGACACAGTCCTTAAACCACGTTTATGTTATGTTGTAGTTGTTATGTCTTTTGAACAAGGTTATTGTTGTTGGAGTACGTTCTCGTCAAACAATGGTATTGTATGATATTTTCAAACTTAATTGATGACTTGCATGGTTTTTAAATTCATATAGCTTGTTATGATTAAGCTATGGTATTAAGAAGTCACACCAAAATTAACCACGCTTCCGCAAAGCCAGGGTGTGACAGCTTGGTATCAGAGCTCTGATCATAGCGAACTAGGATTCTGTCTCGAGTCTAGACTATGATCACTAGGGCTCTCACGAAAACATTTTTCTGCATACCACTTAAGTCCAGATCCACACTTTTTACAAACAAATGTTGAGCACATTTTATTAATTATAAGTTCAGCTTGGAGGGCTGAGGATCGATCTGGAGGATCGAGATGGTTAAAGTGATTGAGCACGTTGGTTTGATATAGGATCGATCTGGAGGATCGAGATGGTTAAGGTGGTTGAGCACGTTGGTTTGTTATAGGATCGATCTGGAGGATCGAGGTGATTAAGGTAGTTGAGCACGTTGATTTGTTATAGGTTCGATCTGGAGGATCGAGGCTTGGTTTAAGTGAAGGATAGAGCAGTTTTGTAGACTGGATGGTTTTGGCTAGTAAGACTAGGAGGAATTATGTGATGCCTTACTTGATGACTTATGTGATTACTTGATTTATGATTGACTATTTGTGCATGTTTGTGTATATGTTACAGACACATGGATTCGGCTGATTCAGGTGGTTCAGACATCACCGACCCCAGGCGTATTGTATCAGATGACCTGGAGTCGTCAGAGCATGAGGTTTACACGTCCGACTTCACGAGCACAGATGAGGACGATTTCCAGCCCTTTGCACTACCTGACGGTGCTGGCGAGCTCGCAGATGGTCCTATCGCAGAGGATCTACCCTTGGCACTGATCCCTGCTCCTATACCGCTGGCTGCGTACCCAGCTTACGATTTACCCATTGATGATGAGGAGGATGATATCGATATGTTCGATGAGGAGCCTTTTGAGGAGGATGCTCAGGGCGAGGCCCTTCCTGCCGCCGATCCTTTGTTGATCGCAGATGCTCCTGCCGCGGAGTCACCTGCTCACTCCCCAGTCGCGGACTCCTTTGAGTCTGTGGCCTCTGTACCCTCACATGCCCCGAGTGCGCAGCACTACTCTCACGAGTCAGATTATGATCATGCATCTTCTGTCGCCCCCATCCCCAGTCCCACTTTTGACCACGAGGACGTGGAGGATTCCGACCCTATGTTTCCCCCAGGGTTCGACCCTGATCGTGACTTAGAGTTCGTTCCGATGGACCAGTTTATGGAGGATCCAGCAGATCCTGATGACCCTTTTGATCCTATTGATCCTGATTTCGATTTTGACATGGCATTTGATGACTTTGAGCCTGCCATTGCTCCTGAGCCGGCAGCTGCCCTTGATCCGTTACCAGAGCATGACCTTGCGCATGCTGATGTACCTTTTGAGCCCATGGCTGATGATCACCACATTGACGTTCCTGTTGATCCCATTGATCCGTTACCCATTGTTGCTATACCAGTTGACCCCCCTATCGAGCACTTGGCACCTGTTCACCCTGTTGTAGCCCCTTTATTTGATCCCGTTCCCATAGAGCCCGGACATGCACCATTCGCAGCTCATATGGATCCACCGGACGAGTCTGCCCAGCATGGCTGGATACCAGCAGACGAGGACGTTCCCCCATTCCCTCCACAGGTTTCTGTTGCACCACACGCTGACTTTTCGTTTCAGGTTCCTATGTTTATACCTCCAGCAGGGCCTGGAGAGGGCTCTTCAGCACACCCTGATGGGCATGTACCGATGCCCATGCCTTTTATGCCTCAGATTCCTTTTGTTCCACCTACTACTGTTCCTTTTGGGGTGGCACCCTTTGACCCCACACATGAGCCACTGCTGTGGTCACCATTTTCCCCTATGCCACCCACTGATCCGTACCACAGGTTCCACGTAGGACACACTATCGAGGATGTATTGATGTCATTTGTACACCAGCATGAGTCGCATGAGCAGCGACTACAGGAGTTGGAGAGAGCCCGCCTGCAGCCATGTCAGTGCCATGGCCGGGTACCCTCTCCGCTGCAGCCATCACGATCTTTACCCCCTGACTACGCTGCTCGTCTTACCACTTTGGAGCAGCAGATTGCTTCCATTATTCGTACACAGCAGGCGATGGAGGCGGACTGGTTACAGTTGCGCCGTTTGTTTTATACCCATTTTCCTCCACCACCACCATCTGCTTAGAGCTCATCGGTGCCACTTGGGTAGGCGAGGTGATAAGGCGGCGATTTCTTTTTGACTGCACAGCTTTTTGGGAGACTACATTATGACTTGACTTTTGTACTTGATGTTGTATTGATACTGATGTAGCTTTTGACAGGGGTGATGTAGCCCCTAGTGATTGATGATTGTATGTATACACTTACGATGTGGTCTCATTTATATGGCAATCGCAGCTTTCTCACCATATTTGGATTCGCTTGATTACTTATTTGCATTGTTATGGTATGGGATGTTGTGTGATTGATATTTGTGATATGTGATAACATGAGATGCTGTGTGATTATACTATTACTACCAATATATACGTACACTATATTACGAACTGATTTACGTATTGTAACATCGGAGCCTTCTATGGCCTAACCAACTTAAACCATCTTTTAGAAAGATGCCGCCAAGACGACAACAGCAGCCTATGCCTACCACTCAGGAAGAGCTACAACAAGTCATTGCTGCTGCCATAGCGCAGTATGCAGCTTCTCAGCCAGGAGGGAGCGGAAGTGTTAATCAAGGCAGTAACAATCCACCTCACGGTAATACCACGCCATTCGAACCTACCATGAACTAGTTGGAGATTTTAGCGGTGATGCTAATGCCAACCACATGTTTTAACGTACGTGCAGGATGCACCTACAAGCAGTTCTTAGACTGCAAACCAGTTAACTTCAATGGCACAGGAGGTGCAGTTGCCTTTACCCGCTGGGCTGAGAAAACCGATTCCGTCTTACGCATGAGCAAGTGTGCTGAGGATCAACAAGCCACGTACATTTCAGGGCTGTTTCTAGACGGAGCCCTGTCATGGTGGAACCTACAAGTCCAAACTCTAGGCGAAGCTGCCGCCTACGCCCTGACTTGGGCCGAATTGAAAGAGCTGATGCGCAAGAAGTACTGTTCACGCGCAGAAATTCAAAGGTTGGAGACTGAATTTTGGCACTTAAAGATGGATGGTCCGAAAGTAGCAGAGTACGTTCAGAGGTTTCATGACCTATCTCAAGTGGTTCCTTACATGGTTACGCCTGAATACAAGCGAATCGAGCGCTTCATTTGGGGTTTGGCTCCCCAAATAATAAGCATGGTAACCTCCTCCAAACCAGCAACTATCACTGAAGCCATCGATTTGAGCGTGGCTCTCACCGAGGAGGGGATTCGTTTAAACAAGTTTGGTGATGTAAAGGCAAAGGAGAAAGAGACGCATGTTGAGTCGTCCGGAAGTAACAAAAGAAAGTTTTCAAACTTCAAACAAAGTGTTAGCGGTGATGGTAAGAGAGGAGCACCAAGCACGCCAGCTCAGGGTGCAGCTGGCAGTGGAAGGAAAGGAAGAGGATACATGGGCACCCAGCCCAGATGCAATACCTGTCAACGCCACCATGCGGGTCAATGTCAGCTAAAAGTATGCGAATTATGTGGGAAACGTGGCCATTTGAAGGACACCTGTTGGGTTGGTACTGGCCGGGGAGGCCAAGGAGGATATGGAAATAGGAATGATAACCGTGGTGGAAATGGGAATCGCCAGCAAGGAAATTTTGGAGGAAACAGAAACCGAAGCAACAATGCAAACCAGGCTGGCAATGCCAACCAGATTAACACCCCAGCTGGAAATGGGGATGGTAATGGGCAGAGGCTCGGATGCTACAACTGCGGGGAAATCGGGCATTTTAAGAAGAATTGCCCGACACTGAATCAAGCCCGTGGTAGAGTGTTCCAACTTGAAGCTAGAGAAGCACGTCAAGACCCAAATGTTGTTACCGGTACGTTCCCTATCAATCAACGCTATGCATCCGTTTTATTTGATACTGGTGCCGACTATAGCTTCGTATCACTAGAATTTAAGAATATGCTTGGGTTAGCTGCTAATAAGTTAGACATACCCTACTCGATCGAATTAGCTAATGGAAAGTTAGTTGGAGCCGACGAAGTAATCAGAGGTTGTGTGATAGAATTGTCAACGCAACTTCAAGAGTTGTTAGATAAGGGTTTTATCCGACCAAGCTTCTCGCCTTGGGGAGCTCCGGTCTTGTTTGTCAAGAAGAAAGACGGAAGTTTCCGCATGTGTATTGACTATAGAGAACTGAACAAGCTAACGATCAAGAACAGGTATCCACTGCCAAGAATCGACGATCTGTTCGATCAACTTCAAGGCTCAAGCTGTTACTCTAAGATCGATCTTCGATCTGGATACCATCAACTAAGGATACAGGAGGAAAGTATCCCGAAAACAGCCTTCCGAACTCGTTATGGACACTACGAGTTCCTCGTGATGCCATTTGGTTTGACAAACGCACCGGCGGTATTCATGGATCTAATGAATAGAGTTTGCAAGCCATACTTAGACAAGTTCGTGATTGTATTCATCGACGACATCCTGATTTACTCAAAGACGAAGGCTGAACACGAACAACATCTTAGAACCATTTTGGAGCTGCTAAAGAAGGAACAACTGTACGCCAAATTCTCCAAGTGCGAGTTTTGGCTACGCGAAGTCCAGTTTCTCGGACATGTGGTTAATGGGGATGGAATTCATGTTGATCCCACAAAGATCGAGGCAATCAAGAATTGGGAGACGCCTACAACGCCAACCAAGATTCGACAATTCTTGGGTTTGGCTGGCTACTATCGAAGGTTCATCGAGGATTTTTCGAAAATCGCTCAACCTTTGACACTCCTGACCCAGAAGGATAAGATGTTTGATTGGGGAATCAAACAGGAAGAAGCATTTCAGATATTGAAAGATAAGCTCTGCAACGCGCCAATCTTAGCTCTACCGGAAGGTACCGACGATTTTGTGGTATACTGCGACGCATCGCGTCAGGGATTAGGATGTGTGTTGATGCAACGCCAAAAGGTCATTGCTTACGCATCACGCCAACTGAAAGTGCACGAGAAGAACTATACCACCCATGATTTAGAGCTTGGCGCAGTGGTTTTCGCTTTAAAGATCTGGAGACACTACCTGTATGGTACGAAATGCACAATCTTCGCAGATCACAAAAGCCTACAACACATATTCAACCAGAAAGAGTTGAATATGAGGCAAAGACGATGGGTCGAATTATTGAACGATTACGACTGCGAGATAAAGTATCACCCAGGGAAGGCGAATGTAGTCGCCGATGCCCTAAGTCGTAAAGAAAGAATCAAGCCCATAAGGGTTAGAGCATTGGAAATGATTGTACGAACCGACCTTCCCTTGCGCATTCGTGCTGCACAAAAGGAAGCTCTCAAGGAGGGAAACCTTGAGGAAGAATATCTCCGTGGAATGGAGAAGCTTTTGGTACCAAACGAGGAAGGAACATTGTGTTTTGAGAAAAGGATTTGGGTTCCTCTATTTGGTGGATTAAGGGAAGTTATTTTCGACGAAGCGCACAAGTCACGGTACTCTATCCACCCTGGATCGGATAAGATGTACCAGGATCTAAAAGATTACTATTGGTGGCCTAGGATGAAAGGCGACGTTGCTGTTTACGTGAGCAAATGTTTAACGAGCGCTAAGGTCAAGGCAGAATACCAGAAGCCTTCGGGACTTCTGCAACAACCTGAGATTCCCAAGTGGAAATGGGAACAAATCTCAATGGATTTCGTTACAAAACTGCCAAGAACGCCAAGAGGCCAAGATATGATTTGGGTGATTGTTGACCGCCTAACAAAGTCCGCACACTTTCTGCCAATCAAGGAGAAAGACAGCACTAGTAAACTTGCGGAAATTTACATGAGAGAGATCGTAGCACGACATGGAGTACCTCTCTCGATCATCTCTGATAGAGACGGAAGATTTGTGTCAAGAATATGGCAATCTTTCCAAGAATCTTTTGGCTCACAATTAAATCTGAGCACTGCGTTCCATCCGCAAACTGATGGCCAGAGCGAGCGAACGATTCAAACTCTGGAAGACATGCTGAGGGCATGTGTTATGGATTTAGGAGGTAGCTGGGATAAACACTTACCTTTGGTCGAATTTTCATACAACAACAGCTACCACACCAGTATTGGTGTCGCGCCATTTGAGGCCCTATACGGACGCAAGTGCCGATCACCACTATGTTGGTCTGACGCAGGTGATAGGCAGCTTGCTGGTCCCGAGATCGTCCAAGAGACGACAGATAAGATCGCGCAAATTCTTAAACGCATCGAAGCCGCTCGCCACAGGCAAAAGGCCTACGCGGACCCAAACCGGAAGCATGTGGACTTCCAAGTCGGAGAGATGGTATTATTGAAAGTTTCACCCTGGAAAGGGGTGGCGCGCTTTGGAAAGCGAGGAAAGTTGAATCCACGCTACATTGGTCCCTTTAGAATTCTGGAAAGAATCGGGACGGTAGCATACAAGTTGGACCTACCCGCTGAACTGAATGGTGTTCACGATACATTTCATGTATCCAATTTAAAGAAAAGTCCAACTCAAATTGACGTTGCCATTCCTATCGACGAGATTCATATCGACGACACGCTCCACTTCGTTGAAGAACCTGTTGAGGTCACGGATTGGAAAGTTAACAAGACCCGCCGGAGCAGTGTCAAACTCGTCAAGGTACGTTGGAATGCCAGACATGGTCCTGAATTTACCTGGGAACGTGAGGACCGGATGAAAGAGAAATACCCCCACTTATTTCCTAAGAACCCTGCTTCTACAAGCAGAACTTAAATTTCGGGACGAAATTTATTTAACGGGGGGAGAATGTGACAACCCGCACAAAACCAGGTATCCGTACGACTTAATTAATGATTAATTACTACTTGATTACTGTGCTTGATTGAACTAGCTGATAAACTGCTACCTGCATACTGATACATGCACTTACTTGCATCATACTTTAATTGCTGTCACTACATTATTTACGTGCTGAACCCTAGTGACAAACATGATGCACAAAAAGCACAGTAGCACTAAACGGATACACAGTGAACATGCTGATATAACCAGCATCAGGCAAATACTGCCTCAAGGCCTGTTAAGAGCCTCATATATTTTGGCTACACTGGTAGTGAGTGTAGGATATAAGGGTTGTGTTACCGCGTCTCTAGGGGATAAGATACACTGATACGGATGTGCCTAAAACGTACTTTAAGTACCAAACACAGCACTTTAACAATTTAACCAGCTTCTAGCTGACTAGTAAAGTGCCAGAACATGAGAAAATATCACTAGACACTTTCTAAAGTGTCGGGAAAACAAACCGTGTCACTAAAAATGTAATAACGACACTTTAAGGTCTTTGGTAACACTTTAACGGATTACTATCCAACCGGACACCCGGACTTTACCCGGAACATGAAAACAATACTATTTTTATTATTACTCTTTTTCTGAGCCAGTTAGGGTCCCTGGTTACCCTAACACCCGTCATAACGCGTCGTACGTAACTAACAAGGTTAACACTTAACCTAACCTATTTAACCTAAACTAAACACTAACTAAACTACTTGAAATCGAACTAACCCAACCCCCACCCCATGACCGGCCCCATATCTAGGGGACACACCCCTTGTACTTGTGATTTAGTTAATCTCCTATGCTAAGCATCTTGGAGACACATTACCCAAAGGATAAAAGGCCTAAACTTGTCTATAAATATCACCCTAAACACTTAGATAACTATCACTAAACTCAAGACAAACTCACTCATCTCTCTTGCTCTCTCCCACTCTCGGCCGAACACCCTACACACCACCATCATACTTTTCGATCTTGTTCACTCCATTCCAAGATCATACACACTTCAAGGATCACGTATAAGGAGCTTTGGTGCAAGTGGAACGCGAAGGACCTCGTTTGTTGGCTTTTATCCACGCATTTTTCGTCAAAGATCTCCCCTAGCCTTGAGCTAGAGGTATAACCTTTAAAACTTGTTTTTACACTCATCTAAAGTGGTTAAAAGAACTTTCGTCGGTTAAATATCGTAAACACGCGTTTTGAATCTTTAAAGTCTAGTAAAATCACAAAAATGGTGGTTAATAGCATATAACTTGTGTAAAAGTCGTAGGACTTGAAATTTGTGTTTATCTAGACCCGATCTATAATGTGGTAGCTCGAATCTTCGTTTAACCCGACTTTGTAAAATCACGTATCATCACATAAGCTTGTTTTTGAAAGATACAAGGGTTAAAGGTGAAACACTACCACATTTTAGAGACATGAACTTGTGTGAAAATATTTTAGTTGTGTAAAAGTGATTTAACCGGTAAAATGATGTTTAAAACTAGCGGATCTACGTATCTGCAAGTGGTATTTTTGAAAGACCACACTTTAAAGAAATCATGTTTTTCTAAAGATGGATCTTGCACTAATAAATATGATTTTTTATAAACCACAAGTGTATTATAGACACTTGTGAAATAAAGAGATCCGACAAAGAAGTGTATTTGCCACTTGTTACTAGAAGTTGTAAAGACGGTTTTCTCTAAACACGAGGTTTTTACAAGATTAAAGTTACTTTATATAGAAACCTACATATATGAAGGTGATTTACATTATTGATGCGGAAAAACTGCAAGTTCATGCGATTATGCAAATTTATATACTTGTTGACTAGTTTGATGTGTCGGAAATTGTTTGATTGAATAAAGAAGTTGATTGAGTTGATTTGTTAAAAGAAAATGATACGCTTGAAAGCGTGGCCACCTCCAGTTACAGAGGAAACTCTGGCGAAATTTTCTAAAAACCTAACACTTAGACTTTTTACACAACAAGTGTTAGAACTATCTTTGGACATGTTTTCAAAACATAAATTTCGCCAGCACTATATTTTACTAAATATTCGGAGGTGGGATTTTCACAAAGATTAACGTGATAAATATATTTGTCACAACACTGTTTATGATTATTTTGTGAAAATACTTAAATATTATTTTAGGGTAAAAATAATATTTACAAGCGTTAATGATTCCAAAACTTTGCGAACGCTTACACAAACATATAAGTTACACCGGTAATTACATTACCACAAGTTTGATAAAACGTAACTTACGCACATGTATTAAGTCCCCCATCCTTGGGAAGGAAGATAACTACCAAGTATATACGACATGTAACACGAAATAGTTGTCTAACTATTTCCCGCAAACATAAACTGTAAAGCTAAAGCACGGCCGTCCGTCTAATAGAATTAGCACTTGTAGGTCGTAGCACAGCTTACTACATTGGAGACGCTTGTTAGAGATACGCATTCACTGTGAGTTCATGTCCCCCTTTTCTCTAACTGTTTTCAGTTTTCTTAACTGCGGGGGTGAAATACATGTTACTTTGTTTACAAGTACTTTATACACGGTATGAATAACGTAAGGAGGTTTAGATCATGTGAATGGGTAGTTAGAACACCGAGGGACTCGAGCGGTAGATCTATCTGGGTGTAGCGAGCCCAGCTCTAGGCCAAACGGACCTCTCTGAGGCTAACCACAACGGACCTGGAGTGACTTGGTTGCCCAACGCAAAAATCAGCTAGGGTTGTGTCTACTTACTTGCATTTCACAACATGCTAATGGCCTTGCAAACCATTGGTGATCACAAGTCCTCTTACACTGCTACATACCAGGAAACTTTTATACTTACAAGTGTTTTACTTACTCACTTGCACATGAACTCGCTCAACATTATTGTTGATTTTTCAACTTACATGTATTTCAGGAAATTAAACGAGATCTGGCACGGTATGGAACGTTTTTCCGCTGCATTTGTCATGGAGTCATCAGGGTTTAAGGGATGTGTCTCTTTCCTGGACAAGACACAGTCCTTAAACCACGTTTATGTTATGTTGTAGTTGTTATGTCTTTTGAACAAGGTTATTGTTGTTGGAGTACGTTCTCGTCAAACAATGGTATTGTATGATATTTTCAAACTTAATTGATGACTTGCATGGTTTTTAAATTCATATAGCTTGTTATGATTAAGCTATGGTATTAAGAAGTCACACCAAAATTAACCACGCTTCCGCAAAGCCAGGGTGTGACAGCTTGGTATCAGAGCTCTGATCATAGCGAACTAGGATTCTGTCTCGAGTCTAGACTATGATCACTAGGGCTCTCACGAAAACATTTTTCTGCATACCACTTAAGTCCAGATCCACACTTTTTACAAACAAATGTTGAGCACATTTTATTAATTATAAGTTCAGCTTGGAGGGCTGAGGATCGATCTGGAGGATCGAGATGGTTAAAGTGATTGAGCACGTTGGTTTGATATAGGATCGATCTGGAGGATCGAGATGGTTAAGGTGGTTGAGCACGTTGGTTTGTTATAGGATCGATCTGGAGGATCGAGGTGATTAAGGTAGTTGAGCACGTTGATTTGTTATAGGTTCGATCTGGAGGATCGAGGCTTGGTTTAAGTGAAGGATAGAGCAGTTTTGTAGACTGGATGGTTTTGGCTAGTAAGACTAGGAGGAATTATGTGATGCCTTACTTGATGACTTATGTGATTACTTGATTTATGATTGACTATTTGTGCATGTTTGTGTATATGTTACAGACACATGGATTCGGCTGATTCAGGTGGTTCAGACATCACCGACCCCAGGCGTATTGTATCAGATGACCTGGAGTCGTCAGAGCATGAGGTTTACACGTCCGACTTCACGAGCACAGATGAGGACGATTTCCAGCCCTTTGCACTACCTGACGGTGCTGGCGAGCTCGCAGATGGTCCTATCGCAGAGGATCTACCCTTGGCACTGATCCCTGCTCCTATACCGCTGGCTGCGTACCCAGCTTACGATTTACCCATTGATGATGAGGAGGATGATATCGATATGTTCGATGAGGAGCCTTTTGAGGAGGATGCTCAGGGCGAGGCCCTTCCTGCCGCCGATCCTTTGTTGATCGCAGATGCTCCTGCCGCGGAGTCACCTGCTCACTCCCCAGTCGCGGACTCCTTTGAGTCTGTGGCCTCTGTACCCTCACATGCCCCGAGTGCGCAGCACTACTCTCACGAGTCAGATTATGATCATGCATCTTCTGTCGCCCCCATCCCCAGTCCCACTTTTGACCACGAGGACGTGGAGGATTCCGACCCTATGTTTCCCCCAGGGTTCGACCCTGATCGTGACTTAGAGTTCGTTCCGATGGACCAGTTTATGGAGGATCCAGCAGATCCTGATGACCCTTTTGATCCTATTGATCCTGATTTCGATTTTGACATGGCATTTGATGACTTTGAGCCTGCCATTGCTCCTGAGCCGGCAGCTGCCCTTGATCCGTTACCAGAGCATGACCTTGCGCATGCTGATGTACCTTTTGAGCCCATGGCTGATGATCACCACATTGACGTTCCTGTTGATCCCATTGATCCGTTACCCATTGTTGCTATACCAGTTGACCCCCCTATCGAGCACTTGGCACCTGTTCACCCTGTTGTAGCCCCTTTATTTGATCCCGTTCCCATAGAGCCCGGACATGCACCATTCGCAGCTCATATGGATCCACCGGACGAGTCTGCCCAGCATGGCTGGATACCAGCAGACGAGGACGTTCCCCCATTCCCTCCACAGGTTTCTGTTGCACCACACGCTGACTTTTCGTTTCAGGTTCCTATGTTTATACCTCCAGCAGGGCCTGGAGAGGGCTCTTCAGCACACCCTGATGGGCATGTACCGATGCCCATGCCTTTTATGCCTCAGATTCCTTTTGTTCCACCTACTACTGTTCCTTTTGGGGTGGCACCCTTTGACCCCACACATGAGCCACTGCTGTGGTCACCATTTTCCCCTATGCCACCCACTGATCCGTACCACAGGTTCCACGTAGGACACACTATCGAGGATGTATTGATGTCATTTGTACACCAGCATGAGTCGCATGAGCAGCGACTACAGGAGTTGGAGAGAGCCCGCCTGCAGCCATGTCAGTGCCATGGCCGGGTACCCTCTCCGCTGCAGCCATCACGATCTTTACCCCCTGACTACGCTGCTCGTCTTACCACTTTGGAGCAGCAGATTGCTTCCATTATTCGTACACAGCAGGCGATGGAGGCGGACTGGTTACAGTTGCGCCGTTTGTTTTATACCCATTTTCCTCCACCACCACCATCTGCTTAGAGCTCATCGGTGCCACTTGGGTAGGCGAGGTGATAAGGCGGCGATTTCTTTTTGACTGCACAGCTTTTTGGGAGACTACATTATGACTTGACTTTTGTACTTGATGTTGTATTGATACTGATGTAGCTTTTGACAGGGGTGATGTAGCCCCTAGTGATTGATGATTGTATGTATACACTTACGATGTGGTCTCATTTATATGGCAATCGCAGCTTTCTCACCATATTTGGATTCGCTTGATTACTTATTTGCATTGTTATGGTATGGGATGTTGTGTGATTGATATTTGTGATATGTGATAACATGAGATGCTGTGTGATTATACTATTACTACCAATATATACGTACACTATATTACGAACTGATTTACGTATTGTAACATCGGAGCCTTCTATGGCCTAACCAACTTAAACCATCTTTTAGAAAGATGCCGCCAAGACGACAACAGCAGCCTATGCCTACCACTCAGGAAGAGCTACAACAAGTCATTGCTGCTGCCATAGCGCAGTATGCAGCTTCTCAGCCAGGAGGGAGCGGAAGTGTTAATCAAGGCAGTAACAATCCACCTCACGGTAATACCACGCCATTCGAACCTACCATGAACTAGTTGGAGATTTTAGCGGTGATGCTAATGCCAACCACATGTTTTAACGTACGTGCAGGATGCACCTACAAGCAGTTCTTAGACTGCAAACCAGTTAACTTCAATGGCACAGGAGGTGCAGTTGCCTTTACCCGCTGGGCTGAGAAAACCGATTCCGTCTTACGCATGAGCAAGTGTGCTGAGGATCAACAAGCCACGTACATTTCAGGGCTGTTTCTAGACGGAGCCCTGTCATGGTGGAACCTACAAGTCCAAACTCTAGGCGAAGCTGCCGCCTACGCCCTGACTTGGGCCGAATTGAAAGAGCTGATGCGCAAGAAGTACTGTTCACGCGCAGAAATTCAAAGGTTGGAGACTGAATTTTGGCACTTAAAGATGGATGGTCCGAAAGTAGCAGAGTACGTTCAGAGGTTTCATGACCTATCTCAAGTGGTTCCTTACATGGTTACGCCTGAATACAAGCGAATCGAGCGCTTCATTTGGGGTTTGGCTCCCCAAATAATAAGCATGGTAACCTCCTCCAAACCAGCAACTATCACTGAAGCCATCGATTTGAGCGTGGCTCTCACCGAGGAGGGGATTCGTTTAAACAAGTTTGGTGATGTAAAGGCAAAGGAGAAAGAGACGCATGTTGAGTCGTCCGGAAGTAACAAAAGAAAGTTTTCAAACTTCAAACAAAGTGTTAGCGGTGATGGTAAGAGAGGAGCACCAAGCACGCCAGCTCAGGGTGCAGCTGGCAGTGGAAGGAAAGGAAGAGGATACATGGGCACCCAGCCCAGATGCAATACCTGTCAACGCCACCATGCGGGTCAATGTCAGCTAAAAGTATGCGAATTATGTGGGAAACGTGGCCATTTGAAGGACACCTGTTGGGTTGGTACTGGCCGGGGAGGCCAAGGAGGATATGGAAATAGGAATGATAACCGTGGTGGAAATGGGAATCGCCAGCAAGGAAATTTTGGAGGAAACAGAAACCGAAGCAACAATGCAAACCAGGCTGGCAATGCCAACCAGATTAACACCCCAGCTGGAAATGGGGATGGTAATGGGCAGAGGCTCGGATGCTACAACTGCGGGGAAATCGGGCATTTTAAGAAGAATTGCCCGACACTGAATCAAGCCCGTGGTAGAGTGTTCCAACTTGAAGCTAGAGAAGCACGTCAAGACCCAAATGTTGTTACCGGTACGTTCCCTATCAATCAACGCTATGCATCCGTTTTATTTGATACTGGTGCCGACTATAGCTTCGTATCACTAGAATTTAAGAATATGCTTGGGTTAGCTGCTAATAAGTTAGACATACCCTACTCGATCGAATTAGCTAATGGAAAGTTAGTTGGAGCCGACGAAGTAATCAGAGGTTGTGTGATAGAATTGTCAACGCAACTTCAAGAGTTGTTAGATAAGGGTTTTATCCGACCAAGCTTCTCGCCTTGGGGAGCTCCGGTCTTGTTTGTCAAGAAGAAAGACGGAAGTTTCCGCATGTGTATTGACTATAGAGAACTGAACAAGCTAACGATCAAGAACAGGTATCCACTGCCAAGAATCGACGATCTGTTCGATCAACTTCAAGGCTCAAGCTGTTACTCTAAGATCGATCTTCGATCTGGATACCATCAACTAAGGATACAGGAGGAAAGTATCCCGAAAACAGCCTTCCGAACTCGTTATGGACACTACGAGTTCCTCGTGATGCCATTTGGTTTGACAAACGCACCGGCGGTATTCATGGATCTAATGAATAGAGTTTGCAAGCCATACTTAGACAAGTTCGTGATTGTATTCATCGACGACATCCTGATTTACTCAAAGACGAAGGCTGAACACGAACAACATCTTAGAACCATTTTGGAGCTGCTAAAGAAGGAACAACTGTACGCCAAATTCTCCAAGTGCGAGTTTTGGCTACGCGAAGTCCAGTTTCTCGGACATGTGGTTAATGGGGATGGAATTCATGTTGATCCCACAAAGATCGAGGCAATCAAGAATTGGGAGACGCCTACAACGCCAACCAAGATTCGACAATTCTTGGGTTTGGCTGGCTACTATCGAAGGTTCATCGAGGATTTTTCGAAAATCGCTCAACCTTTGACACTCCTGACCCAGAAGGATAAGATGTTTGATTGGGGAATCAAACAGGAAGAAGCATTTCAGATATTGAAAGATAAGCTCTGCAACGCGCCAATCTTAGCTCTACCGGAAGGTACCGACGATTTTGTGGTATACTGCGACGCATCGCGTCAGGGATTAGGATGTGTGTTGATGCAACGCCAAAAGGTCATTGCTTACGCATCACGCCAACTGAAAGTGCACGAGAAGAACTATACCACCCATGATTTAGAGCTTGGCGCAGTGGTTTTCGCTTTAAAGATCTGGAGACACTACCTGTATGGTACGAAATGCACAATCTTCGCAGATCACAAAAGCCTACAACACATATTCAACCAGAAAGAGTTGAATATGAGGCAAAGACGATGGGTCGAATTATTGAACGATTACGACTGCGAGATAAAGTATCACCCAGGGAAGGCGAATGTAGTCGCCGATGCCCTAAGTCGTAAAGAAAGAATCAAGCCCATAAGGGTTAGAGCATTGGAAATGATTGTACGAACCGACCTTCCCTTGCGCATTCGTGCTGCACAAAAGGAAGCTCTCAAGGAGGGAAACCTTGAGGAAGAATATCTCCGTGGAATGGAGAAGCTTTTGGTACCAAACGAGGAAGGAACATTGTGTTTTGAGAAAAGGATTTGGGTTCCTCTATTTGGTGGATTAAGGGAAGTTATTTTCGACGAAGCGCACAAGTCACGGTACTCTATCCACCCTGGATCGGATAAGATGTACCAGGATCTAAAAGATTACTATTGGTGGCCTAGGATGAAAGGCGACGTTGCTGTTTACGTGAGCAAATGTTTAACGAGCGCTAAGGTCAAGGCAGAATACCAGAAGCCTTCGGGACTTCTGCAACAACCTGAGATTCCCAAGTGGAAATGGGAACAAATCTCAATGGATTTCGTTACAAAACTGCCAAGAACGCCAAGAGGCCAAGATATGATTTGGGTGATTGTTGACCGCCTAACAAAGTCCGCACACTTTCTGCCAATCAAGGAGAAAGACAGCACTAGTAAACTTGCGGAAATTTACATGAGAGAGATCGTAGCACGACATGGAGTACCTCTCTCGATCATCTCTGATAGAGACGGAAGATTTGTGTCAAGAATATGGCAATCTTTCCAAGAATCTTTTGGCTCACAATTAAATCTGAGCACTGCGTTCCATCCGCAAACTGATGGCCAGAGCGAGCGAACGATTCAAACTCTGGAAGACATGCTGAGGGCATGTGTTATGGATTTAGGAGGTAGCTGGGATAAACACTTACCTTTGGTCGAATTTTCATACAACAACAGCTACCACACCAGTATTGGTGTCGCGCCATTTGAGGCCCTATACGGACGCAAGTGCCGATCACCACTATGTTGGTCTGACGCAGGTGATAGGCAGCTTGCTGGTCCCGAGATCGTCCAAGAGACGACAGATAAGATCGCGCAAATTCTTAAACGCATCGAAGCCGCTCGCCACAGGCAAAAGGCCTACGCGGACCCAAACCGGAAGCATGTGGACTTCCAAGTCGGAGAGATGGTATTATTGAAAGTTTCACCCTGGAAAGGGGTGGCACGCTTTGGAAAGCGAGGAAAGTTGAATCCACGCTACATTGGTCCCTTTAGAATTCTGGAAAGAATCGGGACGGTAGCATACAAGTTGGACCTACCCGCTGAACTGAATGGTGTTCACGATACATTTCATGTATCCAATTTAAAGAAAAGTCCAACTCAAATTGACGTTGCCATTCCTATCGACGAGATTCATATCGACGACACGCTCCACTTCGTTGAAGAACCTGTTGAGGTCACGGATTGGAAAGTTAACAAGACCCGCCGGAGCAGTGTCAAACTCGTCAAGGTACGTTGGAATGCCAGACATGGTCCTGAATTTACCTGGGAACGTGAGGACCGGATGAAAGAGAAATACCCCCACTTATTTCCTAAGAACCCTGCTTCTACAAGCAGAACTTAAATTTCGGGACGAAATTTATTTAACGGGGGGAGAATGTGACAACCCGCACAAAACCAGGTATCCGTACGACTTAATTAATGATTAATTACTACTTGATTACTGTGCTTGATTGAACTAGCTGATAAACTGCTACCTGCATACTGATACATGCACTTACTTGCATCATACTTTAATTGCTGTCACTACATTATTTACGTGCTGAACCCTAGTGACAAACATGATGCACAAAAAGCACAGTAGCACTAAACGGATACACAGTGAACATGCTGATATAACCAGCATCAGGCAAATACTGCCTCAAGGCCTGTTAAGAGCCTCATATATTTTGGCTACACTGGTAGTGAGTGTAGGATATAAGGGTTGTGTTACCGCGTCTCTAGGGGATAAGATACACTGATACGGATGTGCCTAAAACGTACTTTAAGTACCAAACACAGCACTTTAACAATTTAACCAGCTTCTAGCTGACTAGTAAAGTGCCAGAACATGAGAAAATATCACTAGACACTTTCTAAAGTGTCGGGAAAACAAACCGTGTCACTAAAAATGTAATAACGACACTTTAAGGTCTTTGGTAACACTTTAACGGATTACTATCCAACCGGACACCCGGACTTTACCCGGAACATGAAAACAATACTATTTTTATTATTACTCTTTTTCTGAGCCAGTTAGGGTCCCTGGTTACCCTAACACCCGTCATAACGCGTCGTACGTAACTAACAAGGTTAACACTTAACCTAACCTATTTAACCTAAACTAAACACTAACTAAACTACTTGAAATCGAACTAACCCAACCCCCACCCCATGACCGGCCCCATATCTAGGGGACACACCCCTTGTACTTGTGATTTAGTTAATCTCCTATGCTAAGCATCTTGGAGACACATTACCCAAAGGATAAAAGGCCTAAACTTGTCTATAAATATCACCCTAAACACTTAGATAACTATCACTAAACTCAAGACAAACTCACTCATCTCTCTTGCTCTCTCCCACTCTCGGCCGAACACCCTACACACCACCATCATACTTTTCGATCTTGTTCACTCCATTCCAAGATCATACACACTTCAAGGATCACGTATAAGGAGCTTTGGTGCAAGTGGAACGCGAAGGACCTCGTTTGTTGGCTTTTATCCACGCATTTTTCGTCAAAGATCTCCCCTAGCCTTGAGCTAGAGGTATAACCTTTAAAACTTGTTTTTACACTCATCTAAAGTGGTTAAAAGAACTTTCGTCGGTTAAATATCGTAAACACGCGTTTTGAATCTTTAAAGTCTAGTAAAATCACAAAAATGGTGGTTAATAGCATATAACTTGTGTAAAAGTCGTAGGACTTGAAATTTGTGTTTATCTAGACCCGATCTATAATGTGGTAGCTCGAATCTTCGTTTAACCCGACTTTGTAAAATCACGTATCATCACATAAGCTTGTTTTTGAAAGATACAAGGGTTAAAGGTGAAACACTACCACATTTTAGAGACATGAACTTGTGTGAAAATATTTTAGTTGTGTAAAAGTGATTTAACCGGTAAAATGATGTTTAAAACTAGCGGATCTACGTATCTGCAAGTGGTATTTTTGAAAGACCACACTTTAAAGAAATCATGTTTTTCTAAAGATGGATCTTGCACTAATAAATATGATTTTTTATAAACCACAAGTGTATTATAGACACTTGTGAAATAAAGAGATCCGACAAAGAAGTGTATTTGTCACTTGTTACTAGAAGTTGTAAAGACGGTTTTCTCTAAACACGAGGTTTTTACAAGATTAAAGTTACTTTATATAGAAACCTACATATATGAAGGTGATTTACATTATTGATGCGGAAAAACTGCAAGTTCATGCGATTATGCAAATTTATATACTTGTTGACTAGTTTGATGTGTCGGAAATTGTTTGATTGAATAAAGAAGTTGATTGAGTTGATTTGTTAAAAGAAAATGATACGCTTGAAAGCGTGGCCACCTCCAGTTACAGAGGAAACTCTGGCGAAATTTTCTAAAAACCTAACACTTAGACTTTTTACACAACAAGTGTTAGAACTATCTTTGGACATGTTTTCAAAACATAAATTTCGCCAGCACTATATTTTACTAAATATTCGGAGGTGGGATTTTCACAAAGATTAACGTGATAAATATATTTGTCACAACACTGTTTATGATTATTTTGTGAAAATACTTAAATATTATTTTAGGGTAAAAATAATATTTACAAGCGTTAATGATTCCAAAACTTTGCGAACGCTTACACAAACATATAAGTTACACCGGTAATTACATTACCACAAGTTTGATAAAACGTAACTTAGGCACATGTATTAAGTCCCCCATCCTTGGGAAGGAAGATAACTACCAAGTATATACGACATGTAACACGAAATAGTTGTCTAACTATTTCCCGCAAACATAAACTGTAAAGCTAAAGCACGGCCGTCCGTCTAATAGAATTAGCACTTGTAGGTCGTAGCACAGCTTACTACATTGGAGACGCTTGTTAGAGATACGCATTCACTGTGAGTTCATGTCCCCCTTTTCTCTAACTGTTTTCAGTTTTCTTAACTGCGGGGGTGAAATACATGTTACTTTGTTTACAAGTACTTTATACACGGTATGAATAACGTAAGGAGGTTTAGATCATGTGAATGGGTAGTTAGAACACCGAGGGACTCGAGCGGTAGATCTATCTGGGTGTAGCGAGCCCAGCTCTAGGCCAAACGGACCTCTCTGAGGCTAACCACAACGGACCTGGAGTGACTTGGTTGCCCAACGCAAAAATCAGCTAGGGTTGTGTCTACTTACTTGCATTTCACAACATGCTAATGGCCTTGCAAACCATTGGTGATCACAAGTCCTCTTACACTGCTACATACCAGGAAACTTTTATACTTACAAGTGTTTTACTTACTCACTTGCACATGAACTCGCTCAACATTATTGTTGATTTTTCAACTTACATGTATTTCAGGAAATTAAACGAGATCTGGCACGGTATGGAACGTTTTTCCGCTGCATTTGTCATGGAGTCATCAGGGTTTAAGGGATGTGTCTCTTTCCTGGACAAGACACAGTCCTTAAACCACGTTTATGTTATGTTGTAGTTGTTATGTCTTTTGAACAAGGTTATTGTTGTTGGAGTACGTTCTCGTCAAACAATGGTATTGTATGATATTTTCAAACTTAATTGATGACTTGCATGGTTTTTAAATTCATATAGCTTGTTATGATTAAGCTATGGTATTAAGAAGTCACACCAAAATTAACCACGCTTCCGCAAAGCCAGGGTGTGACATTGAACCCTCTATTGTAAGGTTTTGAACTCTCTATTATATGGTTTTGAACCCCTTTGAGTTTTCAAAACTTCGTCAAGGTTTTGGGTTTTAAATGATGTGAACACGTGCAAACTGGAAGGGTGAATGCCTGTATTCTGGGTTTTCTGTCTAGGCAAGCACTTCGTATACATCTCATCAGACGCGAGACCAGTTGTGCTTACCTGGGAATTCTTGGGATGAGTGTTCACTTATAGGCGAGCATGTCTTCGCGATACATTATTTTTGACCCATTTACTTTGATCAGCCACCGTCTCATTTGTTTGCCTTAGGTAACAAACAAATGATCGCAATCTTCATGCGTTATCATTCTGTTTTGATTGTCCAATAATCTTTCACCTGTTTCTCCCTATGCCTTTCTTTTTCTTCAAGAATGTCTCTTCATCACAATGACGCCCAGATATCTGAGCAAGCAGCCAAATTCGCTCAGCGAATAGGCGAAGTAGTCCTGAAGACTGTTGAATTAGCTACTGCCATGTATCATCTCCAGGATGAAGCCACTCAAGGGTCACCAAGACAGGCAGGACCTAGTCAGGCGACAACACTATCAGCCAAGAAACCAATCGAGGAATCAAAGACCATGGATGAACGATCCCCTAAGAAGTCAAAGAAGCGAAAGGCTTCTCAGAACTTCGCCATGGTCGCTCACAATGGTAAAGCAGTCCCCAACCAACCAGCTCAACCCCCTACTAGGTGTGTATGGCTTTTCCTATGATACCTACATCAAGGAACTATGTACCTTACAAACTACTCTTGTGATTTCTCTCTTTCAAATGATTGCTCATGATTCCCTCAAAAATTTTAAGTACTCGTTTCACTCTAAGAAACAAAGTACAGAAAATTAAGTGACATTATGAGTAATCGTGCTTTTCGCACATCTGTGCCTTTAAATCCTTGGTTAGATAACTAAGGGTGTTTTCAAATCTCATACCCATTACGTTTTGATTTTTCAAGATACACAGTACCAGTATTTCAAAACAATCTTCATGATCTCAAAACATTTCATATAGTTTGAAAACAATTTTTCTAGATGCATTGTCTATGTTATTTCAAAAACATTGGCCATGTTATCAAAACCAACCTTTCTAATTTCAAAATATTTCATATAGTCTGAAGACAATATTAACACAATACATTTTCTGATCAAGTGCATGATTTCGAAAAGCATCATTCATGTCTTTCAAAAACCTTATACATAATTTCAAAATTCATCTCGCATGATTTTAAAACATTTTTGTAAATATATCTACCTAATACACCTACTTTATGATTTCAAAAGTATTATATATAAGGTTTCAAAAACGTTAAACACATTTTTCTTAAAAGAACCCCATGCATAGTTTTCAAAAAATATTTTTCTCATACATTGACTTAACCTTCAAAATTCTGCTTCATATGTCGCCTTGACATATCAAGCATCTCAACTTCATAAGCATTTTACATCATGTTTTGACCTAAGCACATCCAGTGCAAGGTTTCAAAACATCTTCAACTTCTAAAATTCATATGGGATCTTTTTATCTTTACAATTAGATCCTTGTGGATGATTATCGTTCAAATCAGAGTCCTTAATTGGATTCCTTATGTACCTTAATTCGAACACTTCGGTTCCTAGTAATCGAAATCGAATTTTCTTTTTGAATCTTTCTATCTTTATAGTTGGATTCTTGTTAACGTTTAAAGTACCAAATGAAATCCACGGAATGGATTCCAAGTGTGCTTTAAATGCAAGTACGCAATTTACAAGACAAATTAACAAACAATTTTGTGGTTATGTGATATATGTTTATGTGTTCTCCTCTATGATTTTTGTGCTTTCGTATACTCTGGATATTCGTTATCCAAATCCTCGTAGAATCTTTCATATCTTCATATGATGGATTCGTAGTAGGATATCCAAAAAGGTACTACCTTAAATCCTTAATGGGCTTCTATGTAAGAGTTAAGACCCTTGGATTATATAGTACTACTCCATGATTCATAAGAGACCCTTTAGTGGTCTAGTCAAAAAGATTGATTCACAATTTGGTTAAAGAACGACATCTAGTGATGTAGCTGAACAGACTCCTTGATAGTCTATTTAGATCATTTAATGATTTAATTAAAAGGATTCTATGGCGGTCTAGTCACACTCATCACAGGATTGTTCATTTGGTTTCACACTACACATTATAAAATAGACTGTGTGAACTGGGCAAGGAATTGTCTAATTATGGACGCGTACATAATTATGAAATTTAGTGCACAGAAAACCAGTAAGATTTATTATGTGTAAGAACCGATAGCGACAACAATAACAAAATGACAACGATGTAATGGAGGTACGGTGGACGCACCAATGACACTTCATATACTTGTATATAAGTGTCCCTCTTACATTGCAAACATAATGTTATTAAGGTTCCTAGAAGTTGAAGAACCCTAACCAATGTTGTTCGATCTTTTCAACTTCATGTTTTAAACTCTCACAAGTTTCCTCTAAATAAATTTCGGGACGAAATTTCCTAAAGTAGGGGAGACTGTAACACCTGTGCCTCCACGGCCATCAAACAAATACCAAACCAATGAAATATTATATTTCATACTTGGGATTTGTAAAAATATGTGTATCATTTGCACATATCAATTCTTGTTCAATTTCAAACTCTAAATCGCTTTCTGGAAGGTTATACGCGCACTGATGCGTAAATATAACCAGTTTAATGCAACAAACACTCCGGAGTAGTGACATAGGATTAACATACCTTAAATAACCTTTACATAACTTAGAAATAAGTTTTGGAAGGTTTGGTATGCCGAAATCAAGTTTAATCGCTTACAGGGACTAAAGTTGACAAACTGCGAAAGTATGCCAATTTGAACTGTAACAGACCTTCCGGAACATGACCATAAGTTAAACATACCATAAATATCCTTTACATAGCTTAGAAATAGGCTTTGAGGGGTTCGGTGTGCTAAAATAAACTTTTGGGTCATTCAGGGACTAAAAGTGTCAAAAAGTGCACAAGTTTGCATTTTCGCGCATAACTTACGTTCTGAATACATCCGGACATCCAAAAAATTATGTTAGCACTAAAATATTTTATTTTAGTGTTCGCCATAAGAAAAATCCATTCGTCACGTCATTTGGATCGTTTTTCGCATTCGGGACCAGATTCGATGTATTAGCCGTTGTTTAATTCACAACCACACATTCTAACTTGCTTAGTCAGCGGATAAGGATGGAATTTAAACACCTAAACACCATGACATTTCAACACATGTATGGATGGAATTTAAACACCTAAACACCATGACATTTCAACACATGTATGGATGGAATTTAAACACCTAAACACCATGACATTTCAACACATGTATGGATGGAATTTAAACACCTAAACACCATGACATTTCAACACATGTATGGATGGAATTTAAACACCTAAACACCATGACATTTCAACACATGTATGGATGGAATTTAAACACCTAAACACCATGACATTTCAACACATGTACGGATGGGATTAAGGCACGTTTTCCATGAAACGATCTTAACGGTTCGGGTATTCCTATAAATACCCCATACCCCCCATTGCTAAAATTACTAGAATTCTGATTTGAGAACCTCTAAGTTGAAACCATTGTTTCATACCTGAGATTCTTGAATCGGGATTAGCATTCGGGGACCCTTCGTAAGTATTCTTTCGTTCTTTTCCTTATTTTATTGCTTTTCGAGTCCGAAAGTCAAACTTTGTTTGACTTTCAGCGTTGACCAGTAATGGTCAATGCGAAGTTCTTTTGAACTTCGCAACGTGATTGTAATCACGTTGGTTATAGTCCCTTGGGACTATGCCTACTGATTACCACGTTGTCTAGGGTCGTAGGGTAAGCGATCTGATAAATCGCTTATACCTTCGAACCCGACCCAGTTTGGTCGATCATTAGGATCCGACCAAATACATTAGGTGACCATAGTAGGTAGGGAATAACCTTCCGAGGTTATACCCTATGGTCACATCGTTTGAGTAGTTGTATGATAGGTGGTTTATATGCCTTAGGTAAATTACCAGAATACCCTTTTCATGTATAATTGGTAATTAAGCATATGTAACCTAAACTTTTGTCACATAACTGATTATGTAACATGTTTAGGCATATAACACTTGTCATAGGACTAGTTAGACGGTCCGAACACGTTTCACGCGCACGACGCGTTAAAGTAGCATAAGTTACCTTAATGGGTCGCGATGGGTCGAAAGCACTTAGGTTAGTCTCATTGTAGTATGTAGGCCTTGTTAAACCATATCATATGAGTTCCAATACTCATTTGGTTTGCCAAGCCTCATCCTATCCGATCTCCCGATTTAAGTCCGGTTTATTTATATAGTTTTAGCTTGCCGACTGATTCCGTGCTCCCTCAAGCTTTGTTTGGTTGTTGTTCAAGACCTCCAAGCATTCTCAGGCGAGTACATTATTCCCCTCTTTTACTGTTTTCAACTGTTTTGGGGTGACTCATATGTGCTAAATGTTTTATCAATGGTTTCAAGAACAATTACAATGTGGTTTCAAGAACAATTACAATTATTTCAAGAACGCTAACAATGATTTCAAGAACGAATACAATGATTTCAAAAACTAATAACAAATTTCAAAAAGTGAACAAAACTTGTTGGTTGTAGTTTACATGACCGATGACATTCATTAGCAATGATCAAGCCGACCAGTATTAGGTTATGGTACCATAGGATCTGACAAATCCCGTTATTTACTGCACCCATTGTTATGTGTGGGGGTTGTGGGTAGCGACTGAATCTGTAATTATTAACTTATCCTTTGGTAAGGGTTTGTTAAGAACGAGAGTGAGAGCGAGATGGAGCGAGGAACGCGTCAAGAAGGTTTGAATGTTATTAGAGAATCGACCATAAAGTAGTTTCACAATTAAAACAAGAACGACTAGAACGATTTTACAAAATGGGTTAACGATTGGGTAAACATTTTAACATGATTGACATTTGATCATGTATTTTCCACAAAACATAACTTTGATTTAAACCAAGTTTTACTTCAATACTTTGTTTTTTTTGTGCATATGGTTTAGTTGAGACATTTCACTTGCCATACATGGATATTTGACATAGACATTTGACATGGATATTTGACATAGACATTTTACATTGTTTGGTTTGGTTTGGTTAAGTGATTAAGTAACGATGCGTGTGTAATATGATACAAACATGGTGGATACGTCGCTGGTACTTCCTATATATAAGTGTTTGTATGGTATTACATATTATAGCGTTATTTGAATCATTTCAGTTTGAGACATAGAACATTTTATACAAATAACATACTTTTCACAAGACATTGATTTATAAACAACTTATCTTATGCAAACTCATTTACATGGTTATTCATTTAATCATGCATTATTTTCTTATTTATACTTATCATCCGAACTTATTATTTTTCAAATGATTTACAAAGACAAAGCAAATTACAAGGTTCATGACTAAACATTTTCTTAAACAGAAGTCATGAATCTTATTTTCACAAAACCTATGTACTCGCCAGCATTTCTTTGCTGACCTCGTTTTCACATATGTTTCAGGTATTGTTGGATGATATCGATTGATAAGATGCATGCTCACATAGGACTGGACAAGGCCTTAGTGACTCAATAACAATGATAGACTATGTTTAAATAGTGTATTTAGATTTCCAGACGATGTAATTACTCAATGTTTAATAAAACGAAACACTTTTGGTATCCATGGTTATGAAACATTAATTTTGTTGCAACACGCCCCGATGTTTCCGCCGCGATTTGTTGTTTTACGCGGTCGGGGTGTGACAGTCCAGCTTGATTAGGTGTAACCGCTGCGGGTTTCCTTGAAGCCTTACGCTTCCTTGATGTTGTTGCAAGACTGACTACTGCTTCCTTTGGTGTCTCTTGAGTGGCTTCATTGTCGAGACGAGAGGCTTCATTGTTAAGACGAGCCATGGCAATACCTAAATCCACAGTCCTCTGAATCACTTCGCCAATTTGCTGGACAAATTTGGCTGTTCGCTCGGGCATTTGACCAGTGCCAAGAGGAATAGACATTCTAGAAGAAAATGAAAGACAGAGGAAGAAACGAGTGAAAGGTTATTGGATAATTAATACAGAATGGTAACGAATGAAAATTGTGATCATTTGTTTGTTACCTAAGGCAAACAAATGAGATGGTGAAAAATCAAAGTAAATAGGTCAAAAATAATGTATCGCGAAGACATGCTCGCCTATAAGTGAACACTCATCCCAAGAATTCCCAGGTAAGCACAACTGGTCTCGCGTCTGATGAGATGTATACGAAGTGCTTGCCTAGACAGAAAACCCAGAATACAGGCATTCACCCTTCCAGTTTGCACGTGTTCACATTATTTAAAACCCAAAACCTTGACGAAGTTTTGAAAACTCAAAGGGGTTCAAAACCATATAATAGAGAGTTCAAAACCTTACAATAGAGGGTTCAAAACCTAGTAATCAATCATCCTAGAACAGATGATTAGTTTTCAAAGCGGTTTTGAAATTTATGTTTTTGTTGTGGTCGTCGCCTAAGGATAGGCGACGGTATTGTTTTATGACTAAACGCAAGTAAACTCGCGTTAGGGTCCTAAGAAGGTTATAGACTAGGTCAAAGCATTACTAATTACTAATAACCTAATTCCCTATAACCATTGGCTCTGATACCATCTTTTCTGTCACACCCCGACCACGTAGAAGATACAAAACGTGGCGGAAACATCGGGGAGTGTTGTAACAGAATTAATGTTTCACAACCATGGAAATTAAAGTTTCGTTTTATTGACTTAAAAGTGTTACAATGCCTTAACAAACAAAGAAATACAACATAATTAACTAGTCTTGCATCTTTTATTGTCACTAAAGCCCAAGTCTGTCTATGTGTATCTTGATCATCTTATGCAACAACTCCTGAAAAACACATGTGAAAATAGGTACGTCAGCATAAAAATGCCTGTGAGATACATAGGTTTTGTGAAAATAAGATTCATGACTTATGTTTGAGAAAATGTTTAGTCATGAACCTTGTTATTTGCTTTGTCTTTTAAATCATTTGAAAAACGATAAGATCAGATGATAAGTATAAATAAATGTAAGGTTAAATGAATAACCAAGTAAAATATGTTTGCATAAGATAAGTTGTTTATAAATCAATGTCTTGTGAAAAGTATGTTATTTGTATGAAATGTTCTATGTCTCAAACTGAAATGATTCAAATAACGTTACGACATGTAATACCATACAAACACTTATATATAGGAAGTACCAGCGGCGTATCCACCATGCTTGTATCATATTACACACGCATCGTTACTTAATCACTTAATCAAACCAAACCAAGCAATGTAAAATGTTCATGTCAAGATGTAAATCATGTCAAAATGTCTATGTCAAATATCCATGTCAAATGTCTATGTCAAATATCCATGTCAAATGTCTATGTCAAAATGTCATGTATGGCAAGTGAAAGGTCTCAACTAAACCATATGCACAAAAACAAAGTATTGAAGTAAAACTTGGTTTAAATCAAAGCTATGTTTTGTGTAAATGCATGCAAATATTTAATATGAACATTTATGCGGTATTGTGAAAATGCATACATCCAAGCCTGGCGACTGTGGTGATAAACCCTTTAAACAAATTAAAGGTCTATCTGTCTTATATCAACGAATTCGGTCATTCCTTTCATCCCCTTTCCCTGGGACGTCCGGAACGGGAGTTGTCAATTCCTATGGTACCACTACCTACTAACGAACGGCGTAGCTAATGTTAATGAATGTATTGTCCCATGTAAACAAACCAAATGTCATACCAAAATGCAAACATGTGAAAACAATGCACTAAGTATGTAATCAAATGAACATACATAGCGTGAAATGTCATGTAAAACGATGTACTAAGTAATGCACACAATGGGCACACCTAGCATGAAATGTAATGAAATCATGTACTATAATGTACTAACGAACATAGCATGTATATGATGTTAAAACAGGAAAGCATGAAAGTAACAAGTAGGCACATGTGTTCCACCCCAAAACAGTTTGGAAAACAGTAAAAGAGGGGTCTATGTACTCACTTGAGATTGCTCAGTTGTCTAAAGATAACCACCAAGCAGTGCTAGAGATCTCGGAATCAAACGGCACCTAATATAGGTAACTATGTTAATTAACCGGACCTAGATCGGAAGATCGGGTAGCATTAGGGTTTGTAAACCAAACGAGTGTAGAGACTCGTGTCATTTGGTTTAACAAAGCCTACATACTAAATGAAACTTAACCTAATTGTATACGACCCATTACGACCCGTTTAGGAAGCTTATGCTACTTTAACGCGTCGTGCGCGTGAAACGCGTTCGGACCGCCTAACTAGTCCTATGACAAGTGTTATATGCCTAAACATGTTACATAATCAGTTATGTGACAAAAGTTTAGGTTACATATGCTTAATTACCAATTATACATGAAAAGGGTATTCTGGTAATTTACCTAAGGCATATAAACTACCTATCATACAACTACTTAAACGATGTGACCATAGGGTATAACCTCGGAAGGTTATGCCCTATACTAGGGTCACCTAATGTATTTGGCCGGATCCTAATGATCGACCAAACTGGGTCGGGTTCGAAGGTATAGGCGATTTATTAGATCGCCTACCCTACGACCCTAGACAACGTGGTAATCAGTGGGCATAGTCCCAAGGGACTATAACCAACGTGATTACAATCACGTTGCGAAGTTCAAACGAACTTCGCATTGACCATTACTGGTCAACGCTGAAAGTCAAACAAAGTTTGACTTTCTGACTCGAAAAGCAGTAAAATAAGGAAAAGAACGAAAGAATACTTACGAAGGGTCCCCGAATGCTAATCCCGATCCAAGAACTCAGGTATGAAACAATGGTTTCAACTTAGAGCTCTCAAAATCAGAATTCTAGTGAGAAATGCAATGGGGGTGGATGGGTATATATAGTTTTCGGGTAACCGTTAAGATCGTTTCATGGAAAACGTGCCATGATCCCATCCGTACAAGTGTCGGAAAGTTGTGGTGGCTTAAATTGGTCCTTATCTTAGTGACTAAGCAACTTAAAACATGTGGTTAAGGATCAATTAGTTGCAACTTGTATTTAAAACATTGAATCTGGTCCAGAATAGGCAGTCGCGTAGCGCGACTGGTAAGGCTTTAGGCGTCGCGCTACGCCACTGACCCATCTGATTCAGAAATGTTTCTAAATTGGCAGAAATGGTCCCTGTTGTGTTTTAAGCCCTTTTTCGATGCGTTTGAACCCCGTTAACCTCATTTCAAGGCTCTAAAATGAAGTTAAAGTATAGGGAACTCAAAACATGCTCAAAAATATGCCGGAGGTTGGTTCGTTTGGCCGTACGAACGCGATGTTCGCTTAATTACGACGGAATGCGCATAAGCGCGAAAAACGATCCAAATGACGCGACGAATGGATTTTTCTTAAGGCGAACACTAAAATATAATGTAGTCATGCTTACATAAATTTTTGGATGTCCAGATGAATTCAGAACGTAAGTTATGCGCGAAAATGCAAACTTGTGCACTTTTTGACACTTTTAGTCCCTGAATGACACAAAAGTTTATTTTAGCACACCGAACCCCTCAAAGCCTATTTCTAAGCTATGTAAAGGATATTTATGGTATGTTTAACTTATGGTCATGTTCCGGAATGTCTGTTACAGTTCAAATTGGCATACTTTCGCAGTTTGTCAACTTTAGTCCCTGTTAAGCGAATTAACTTGGTTTTGCCATACCAAAGCCTTCAAAACTTATTTCTAAGTTATGTAAAGGTTATTTAAGGTATGTTAAGCCTATTTCACTATTCCGGAGTGTTTGTTGCATTAAACTGGTTATATCTACGCATCGGTGCGCGTATAACCTTCCAGAAAGTGAATTTAGAGTTTGGAATTGAACGAGAATTGATATGTGCAAAATGATACACATATTTTTACAAATCCCAAGTATGAAATATAATATTTCATTGGTTCGGTATTTGTTTGATGGCCGTGGAGGCACAGGTGTTACATTGGGCTTGAATAGTGTTGGGCTTTGGCCCATATGTTTAGTATTTGGGCTTAGCCCATGAATTTATGTTAAGCCCATTATGTAGATAAGCCCATTATGAAGATAAGCCCATTAAGAAAAATAGCCCATTAAGTAATATAAGCCCATTTGTTATAAAAAGTAGTCCATTAAGTAAGGTAAGCCCATTTACTAGTGTAAGCCTTTCATTTTTATAAAAACCTTTTTATAAAAATTTACTAAGCATACTTTTTGGTAAATAAAAACATACTAGTTTTTATAAGTTTATAAACATCCGAAATTTGTTATAGATAGCATATTTATATTTCGTGTCGAAAGATCGTCTAAACGTCGTAGTAACTTCTCCGAATGGCGATATGTTCATAGATTCGCCCGTCGTCCGTTTTGACCATAAGTTGTGTCCGAAAGCTCGGAATGTCCGTAAGTTGTTTTCAAGTGTGTCTATATGTATTCTTGTAAGTCTTTAGTTGTAAGTATGTCTTGTATTTATTTGTGTCATTGTTATCAAGTCTCTAACTTTTATATAACTAATACAAATAATAGCACATAGCACATACTTGATATGTTCAATAAATATGTATTTTACCAAAATATGTATTTATGTCAATTTTTATGTTTAGAAAGACCAACTTTCTAATCTTGTAAAGACTTTGTAAAAAAAAAATGATAGTTTTGTTACATAATGTTCTTAAAAAAATGGCCATATAACCTTTGTATTAATCATTTGGCCATGTTTCATAAACATATCATTTTCTTTTCCAAATCACCATCAATTTACTCAACATCTTAACTAAAACATATGAGACTTTTATCACATAAAATTATCAAGATGATCTTCAAATCATGTAGGGTTTTAAACATGATCATAACATATACTAACTAGTTCAAAAACCAAGTTTAATTCTAGTTTTAACAACTTTTATAAAAATCTCAAGTTGTATGTTACTTTTTATAATCTTGTAAAAGTCTTGTTTTTAAATAAAAACCTTAAATACTTTCACAAAATCAAAGGTTATGATCATCCCTTTAAACCTTTATATTAAAAACCCTTTAACATAAACATGTATAATTGTTAGATCATATTTTTAAAACATCCTCTAACAATTTATTTATATCATAATCATCATAACAAGATTAAATATGCATATATCAAGTCTTAGATCACAATATAAACCAACATAAATATATCATGATTATTATTTTTGCTTCTTTGTATTTTCATGTTTATTATGTATGATTATATAGTTATTACCAGTTATAATAACAATCATAAACATAATATATGTATGGTAAAAAAATAGATCTTGAAGCTTACTTCTAGCACTAGGCTAGGGATGATCTTGGAGGATGATTAAGAAATAAAAAGATGAAGATCTTGATAGTAGAATACTCTTGAATGGATGAAAACCCTTTCTTTAACTTGTAAGTGATTTAGATCTTCTTATGTTCCATAGAAAATCATATTGATCATAAAAGAGGTGATAAAATAAAATGGGTTTATGGTGTTCTTGGCGGAAAATGGTGAAAGAAAATTAGAGCTTTTGTGTGTGAAAAAAAATAATAAGGTGTAAAATGGTCTTGAAATGATCTAGTTACTTAGTTAGTAAGTTACTAATTAATCACCAAAATCATCCACTTGAACAAATGGAGTAAATATCTAGATATTTGCAAGTTGTTAATGAGTGTGGGACCCACATAACAAAAAAAAAAACGTTAATATGAGGGGGGGGGGGGGGTCATGCTTGGTGATTTGTTTCTAATTATTTCAAGTGTTAGAATTTGTAGACAAATGTTAGGAAGTTTAGGTGTTCAAGGATTTCAATTGATTTAAGATGTTTAGATGTTATAACTAGCCTTAAAATGACCAAAATAATATTAGATGGTTACTAAAAAAAAATTAGATTTCGTTCGGATAATCGTTTCGAATTGTTTCGGTTAGATGTTATTTGAACGCTAAGTTGCGTAACTTGTGTGAATAGATGTAGTTATTGGCTCGGATGATACCCAAATGTATCCTCACATGAATTCTATGTTAAATAATATTTTTACATGTCGTAAAAATAATAGAAAGCTGATTTCTGCAGAATTTCTGCGGAAAAGTGTAGAAATCGTCGCTTTTAGTGCTTTTCGGACATTTTTTTTTAGTGTAATCGGACTTCGGAAAGGTTTTAAATCAAACCCTTGCATTACTAGTTAGGGTTTAATATATATTAGATGTTGGACTTTCGTCTGAGTCCTAAAGATGTAATTTAGATGGTTTCGACGGATCCTGAGTTTTCGTCAGCACGCTAGTTTACTAGGTACTACTCTAGTTGTTTCGATGCATTGGTTTAAACTGTTTCAAATGTGACCAACAAAAATGAATCATGTGCATCATAATTGAATATTCCATAAGTATTCTAAGATGTATATCATGTAATACGCAGTTCGAGTGTTCGAAATGCATAAAAATGTAGCTAAAATGAGTACTTTAAGTGTAAGAAAGTTACCAAAAAGTGGCAGTTGTCACAGTTATGAATGTTATAAGTGAAAATCAGGCCATTTTGACCGTGAAATTTTTCAATTTTGTGAAAGAAGGTGTAGAAAACAGATTTTCAAGCTGAATATGGCAAGAACTCTTCCTCCTGAGCTCTGATACCACTTGTAGGATCGTGTTGCGACCCGAACGAGTCGATTAGAAGAGCTCTTATCTGTTTTAGAGGCGAAAACTAAGAAACAGACTTGTAAAACAGCTTGATATACTCTTTAACGTCTTGTGTATTGATATTAACAAGATTACAGATCAAATGACGCGTCGGCAGCACTTCGGCACCGGAATGATCAAAGTTACAAATGATTTCGCATCAAGGGTATATATAGGGGATGCTATTTCGTTTGAAAGTGGCATGTGTCACTTCAAACGAAATTACACATGTTAATTTCGTTTGAAGGTGTCACATGTCATGTTCAAACGAAATTACATCAAATACTCATAAAACCTACCCTATTTCTCGTATAACGCGCCATGATCTAACAATTGTAATGTAAGACTCGATACAAGATGAAGTCGACAGACGCATGCACCAACAAATTTCGTCCCGAAATTTAGCACATAGCTACTGAGGAAGCTAGTTAGGTTGCATGGTTTTCCTGGGGTGTCACATTATTCCCCCGTTGATTTGGAAATTCGTCCCGAAATTCCGCAGTAGCTTCAGCCTCAGTAGTGGTTTCATTGTTCTCGAACAATGGGGATATGTGTGTTTCATTTGGTTTTCTCGTTCCCAGGTAACCTCTGGGCCACGACGGGAGTTCCAACGAACTCGAACAATAGTTATCCTGGTGCGTTTGAGAATCTTGACCTCCCGGTCCAAGATTTCCACTGATTCCTCGATAAATCGCAACTGACCGTCGATGGTGAGCTCCTTGAAAGGAACTGTGAGGGTTTCATCTGACAGACACTTCTTTAGATTCGACCCACGAAATACGTTGTGAACTCCACTGAGTTCTTCGGGTAGATTCAATCTGTAGGCCACCTTGCAAATTCTCTCCGTGATTTCGGAAAGTTCAACATATCGCGGTTTGAGTTTTGTCTCGTATACCAAAACAAACTACACCTTTTCCAAGGTGAGACTTTTAAGTAGTGCTCGATCCCCAACCTGGAACTCAGGTGGTTTCCTGATCTCATCGTAGCTTTTCTGACGGTTACGAGCTGCCGCCATCCATTATCGTATCTGAGCAGTCCTCTCTGTTGTGTCTACAACGAGTTCTGGGCCAGTGATTTGGCGGTCACCAACTTCTGCCCAGCAAAGAGGTGATCGGCATTTACATCCGTACAATGCCTCAAACGGAGCGGCCTGGATTACTGGTGTGGCAGCTGTTATTATACGAAAATTCCACTAAAGGTAAATGCCGTTCCCAGCCGTTACCAAAATCAATCACACATGCCCTAAGCATGTCTTCAAGGGTTTGGATGGTGCGCTCAGACTGCCCATCCGTTTGCGGATGATATGCTGTGCTCATGTCTAATCGAGAGCCAAAAGACTTGTGCATCGCTTACCACAATTCAGAGGTAAAACATGCATCACGGTAAAAAATAATAGAGGTTGACACCCCGTGCCTCGAAACCACTTCTTCTAAGTAAACGTCTGCTAGAGTAGAAAACTTGTATGTTTCTTTGATAGCTAGAAAGTGTGCTGTAAGTAGACTATCGACCAAATCCATGGCAGTCTGTTTTTATTTCCATGTGGGTATTGCTGATTGCTGATACTTCACCTTGACTTTCCCACGAGTCAACTCGTCATTCCCATCCTAGCTAGGTGGGCCTTCATGCCCGATTACCAGTACAAGGTTTATAAATTCTAATGCCCCTCATCAAAATCCAGACGACTAGAATGTCGAAGCCGGTGTGCTTTGCTCAACACGAGTTCCCTACAGTAGCCGAATAATGAGACGCACATTCGTTCCATGAGGTAACGGGTATCGTCCGACCGGTCACTGGTTGCTTCTCCATGCCCCACATGGGTTCAACTTGAACATCCTCTTCCTTTAGCTCTCCAGTTTGAACAGAGCGAGTTTGGTTAGGTAAGTTAGAGTCGATAGCGAGCTGTAGATCTCGCGTACGTTCAGATTTCACAGTCGTACTCATTCAGAAGTTCCATCCAGCGATGTCATTGCATGCTTTAGCTCTTTCAAACATCGATATACGGCAGGCCCTTGTGATCGGTCTAGGTAATGCATTTGGTACCGTCCAGGTAATGCCTCCAATTTCAATCCGAGAACCACGGTTCCCACCGCAGGTTATATGTCGTGCTGTTCCTCTTCATGATTTCATTACATAAGTCATCACCTTCTCATGTTGCATCGGCGTGTGACTGGGACTCTGATTCAAACCATCATGGTATACTACTAAGTCATCAGTACTTTCGGATAAAGACGATGCCCATTGTATTGCTGAGTTGCGATTCGAAAGCTGTTAAGACGTCCCCCTGTCTGTCTTCCACGAACACAGCACCCTGCTGTGCCAAAGAGATTTAAGATGCGAGGCCTTCGAAAGTCATGCGATTTATCTGCGATAGAATCAAGCGAGACCAAGAAATTGTCGTATCCTCGTAGGACTCTTTGGTGTCGATCAGTTTCCAACCAAGACGGATCTTAGCGAGATCCACGGGCATTCCCACTTTGCTGATTATATGTCCAAAAAGTACCTCTCGAACCCCGAAATTACATTTAACAAGACTCGCACGTAATGGCTCCTCCCACAGAAGAGCTGAGATAGGATACATATGCCACCCATGGCGTTCTATTCTCCTTGTTAGGATTCAGAACGTTGTCAATAAATGCGGTCGATTTATGTGATTCCCTGAAGCTGCTGGTGTGTTGGTCAACTCAATGATCATGGTGTATAACGTTGAAGTGGCTGCATTACATTCGACATGCTGATCTAAGAGCATTCTCCCCTTGGATTTCCATCTGTCGATAGTTCGTTCACTAGCCAATCCCCGAATGGAAGCTTGTTCCTCGCAGCTGGTCGACGGGTTGTCAATACGTGGTTGAGGCTAACGGTTCTTGACTGTCACCCTGTTGAGTTCTCGATAATCAGTACACATACGAAAAGGCTTCTCTTCATGAGTATAGCGAGGGCTCCTTAAGGCGAAAACTCCTGTTCGATAGTTCCTGTAGTTGGTTAAACAGCCCCTGCAACCTTCCTGGTGCAAACGGTAAAGAGTACGAGTAGTTAGAACTGCCTCCGGCGCGAGGTCAAACTGAGTTCCTACCTAACAGTTGTAGAGATGATCCTGGAAGTCCCTCGGGCAGCACATGGAGGGTAATCACGAACAGCTGGTGGATCCTCGATCCTCTTCTTCCTAACCTTACGTCTATAACAGTTGCCACATAGCGGGGTAATCCCCCCGTAGACACTCCTGGCTCTCAATGCTGAAATAACACTAACCATTGCGCCACTCTGACGCGTTAGAACAGATAACAATCCTCCACGAAGGAGAGGGATGCGTAGAATTGTCTCCTCACAGGGTACATCTATCAAGAATAATAGAAGAAAGGTCAATGTCGAACACCTGTCCCACAAGGGCGTGTTTGCATCCCAACGATCATATTAGGTTTCCATTGTCTTGCCATCAGCCGATTCCACAACAGGTTCAAATTTTTAGGAGCATCAGGGTCAAACGGAACAGAGACGAAGCGGATTGCTACTCATACTAGCTACCATGTCGTTAAACTTCTGACGTCGCCCACGCCAATGCTAAATGCCCTTCTAAGAGCATCATTTCTGGTGTTGCTGTTTTCATTACTAGGATTCCAAGTACTGTCGTTGTTCCTTTGACCGTTGTCCTCTTAACTTAACCACTGCCAATCCATGTTGTAGGCACCTTTATTTCCTTACTATAGGCTAGGGTTACGAATACCTTGTTGTCGCTGTGACTGCTGCCCCCAATGTCGTTGCTCGAAACGAAGCCCTACGATTCTTCACCATCATAGTCCATCTTTTCACATTCTGAGCCACGTCCTAAAGCGCTACTCACTGAGCTGGCAGTTACGCATACCACACTAAGGTCAATTATCATCACTTATGCCTCGATTGATTCGTAAGAGTTGGCTCCCACAATTCGCTGACTAGAGTTACGGACTCGATTGAAATCGATCCGCTGACGTTCGTTGCCGGTAATCAGGGTCGTCAAAGTACTGGGCTTGGTAAAGTACTACGCTCAACCTCCTACCCATCGATGTTGCAAGCGGTTCGAGGAATACGCAGTACGTTGCGGGAGTGTTGCAGAAGTGATGGCACTTCGGAATCTAAGGCGTCAATACGTTAAGTTCCAGCAAGTGAAGAAAGGTGAGAAAGATACCGATCAATCATTCGACGCTGCGACATCCAAAACATGGACGTTCGTATAAGCACCTAATATTCTACACAGTTCGCTAGGCGTTCAGATGGGTGTTTAGGTAATACTCGATAGCATCGAGATTTGAAAGGATCCAGAGGTGAATGGAAAGTTCACGTTCGAGTAGAGGAAAAACACTGCTATGAACCCTATAGGTTTGTTATGTTTCACATCGATCGAATAACAGAACGGAACCCCTTTTCCACTTGTTAAGGCTCACTGGGACTCGCATGCACCCCACATTATTATTATGTGTGCACCCACAATAATATTGCGGTTTGCATGCTCATCTCAGTTCCCCCTAACTCATGTCAAATGGTTCCTCAAACTCAGATGTCAAGTGGAGGTCGTCAAAGTAATAAGATCACAAAATCCAAGGACTATGGCATACTATCAACGCATCATAAGGTAAGCAAGCAATCCATGCCATCATGCTATAGTGACGAGTGTGTGTTCGTATGTTTCGTCATAAACAAATGTGTACTAGTTACGTAATGTATGCAAGAATTAAGAAGGACGAACCTTGCAATCTGGAGCTGAGTGTCATGGTCGTATTCACGTCTTCAGAACTGTTCGGTTATAGTATGGTTTTACAAAAATGTTTTTCCCCTTTTTAAATAAAACCAAGTTCACTATAACCAATGGCTCTGATACAAATCTGTCACACCCCCAAAATACCACCTAGGGAATGTCCCTGTTAGGCGTGTGACGTACCAGGATCCAAGCCACCAATCATGTTGAACTCACAACAATTGTTCCAAATAAAACTTTCATTTATTATTGATAGAAGTATACAAAACATTATTTCACGTTCAGCGGAAGCATAATACATTAATTAAGAAATTCATAAACCAAGTGTGTGAAAGCCATTAAGTTCATCTCGCGTTTCAATGTTTCTCGACCCATGACCACTCTAGCATCCCAGACAGCAAGTTCCAATAATATGCACCTAAAGGCCTGCAAGGCATGTAACAACGAGTCAACAACAAAGTTGAGCGAGTTCACAGTTGGGTGTTCGTTTTAAGTTGTTTCAAAAACATAGTTTTCTTTAGCTGGCTTACTTGCCATGGGGGTTACCCCATAGTTGAAAATATGATTAACCAATTCCTTCTTTCCCAAACCATAACCAGTGGGGGCTTCCCCATGTGAACCACTAGACCGTTACCATATCGATGACTGACGAACAATAGTTGTGCCCTACGTCAATGTCTATCATCATTGACAGTTTGCCATGATCCATTAGTACACGCCCGTCCGACCGGCACGGTGTGAGGTTTGTCAAACCTAATAGCGCTATTAACTAATGACCCGCTCGCCATCGGCCTCGGCGATTAAGTCGATATAAAATGAGGGACTTAATGATAGAGTTTTGTCTAGTAAGTTTAAGGTTGTTGTCCTACCCAAGGAGGACGAACGTACATATTCTACCCAAGGAGAATATGCAGGATTTAATATTGGCATCCTACCCAAGGAGGATGGCCGTACATATCCTACCCAAGGAGGATATGTAGGTTCCGTTTTAATTCTTTAACCCATTCCCAACCACCGGGAATCCCATGCCTCATAAAGAGTGTGAACTCACCTTGGTTTGCTCGGATTGTTTATTTACTTTACCAGTTCCCAGTTGGTCAACCAAATCCTACCATGGTTACCAAAGACAATTAGCTTAAATGCACGTAAATCATGTAATGCACATTCACAACACAAGTATTGTACAATAGTGCACATAATGTCATCCAATTATAACAAGGAAGTCACTCATCACACTGATCAATCATTTCCATATTCACTTATAACACGCATTCAAGTAGGTTGTGTGTGTTGACCATCACCTCGTACATGTGGCAATCAATAGAGTTTCTTATCAGATTTCATCTCATGTGCACGTATCCTTACATCATTTAATTCACATAATCGAGTCAGGCATTTATTAGATTGTAACTCATAGATTCATCACCTAATATGCCGTAAACATTTAGACGTCCAGTTTTACATGTCACACACACACACAACCCGACTATCACCTACCCGCCTGCATCGATACCCCATGTGCTGTGCGGCCCAATAGCTTTGAACCTGGCCCAACAGTTAACCACCTCCTGCAGCCCAACTATCGGCATTGCTTGGGCTGCTTATGTCTAGCCCAACCCAGGTATACATTTAAGCAGTATGACCCTATCGTGAACTAAAAAGGGTGCAGCCCCATATCAATTAAATTAGTCCAACAATTTAACAATTCATTTAACAATTATCGGCTAGACAACATGTATACAATCTGTTAAAATATTCGGCCCAATTTACATAATATTAACTTATTAGTGTGTTTATAACAACCCATTTAGTCATGCATATATATATGATCGACCCAATCCCAATTACACAAGCATATCGGCCCAATCAATTAACCTATTGTTTTCCCTCTTTGTTTGCACAACTCATTTAACATACAAGACCTAACAACCTTAAAGCCCAGTTACGGATTGCAAGAGTCAACATGTTAAGCCCTTTCTTTGATTCACACAATTTGTTAACATGAAACTCCTTCTAACAGTTAATCACAACGAACTTGTGTACTAATATGAGTCATGTATAAATTAACCCTAGTTCTCTCTCTAGCTATGGCGATTCTGGCGATTTTTCTTTCCTTTGATTTTAATTCTTGATTTTCGTATAACAGTCTGATTATCGGAGCATTGATTTATCAATTCTCTGATTCGAACTCGTTAGCGAAAGGATTGGGTTGAATCGGGATTCTTTTTTCTTTCTTCGTCTAGCTAAATTAGGGTTTTTGTTTCTTTTCTTTCGTTCGGCTTGGGTTACTGGTTCTACGTTGATTCTGTGTGCATGGTTGATTCTGCTGTTGATTAATGGAGAGAGGTGATGATTATTTAATGGATGATCGTTTAAATTCTGATGATGCTGCTAAGTGTGAGCGGGGTAAGCTGCCAATACCGATTAGGGGTTTAGCGTCCAGAGTTGTCAATATTGACGGAAACCCTATGCTGCCGAGAAGGGGTACAATCCAGAGTGTCCAGTCTGATCCGAAATTGTTTAATGTTATCGATGAACTCAGCAAGATTACTGTTCCTGTGGTATCATCGGGTAATCAAACCGCAGGGGATTATGTCGAAGTTTTTGGTGATCAGGGTTTACATGTGGAGCAAAATAACAGCTTGAAAACGAAGACTTATGCTGATACGGTTGTCGCAGGTAATGTGCAGAAAGTTAATTTCCGTTCTTTGTCTAGCTCGATTGTTCAAGAAGGCTGTGATGTTGTTCTTCCAAAGGAATCTGTTAGAGCTGTGCAGGACAAAATGGCCAACACCATGTACGGTTATTTTCTGGGAGAACGTGTGGCTTTTCCGGTTGTGGATTACTATGTGAAAAATAACTGGAAAAAATATGGGTTGCAAAAGACAATGATGAACGCCAACGGTTTCTTTTTCTTCAAGTTTCGTGATGAAGTAGGAATGTCAAACGCTATGAAAGATGGTCCGTGGATTATTAGATCTCAACCATTATTCCTGAATAAATGGACTCCTACGACCAAGTTAGAAAAGAAAGAGGTTAAGCAAGTACAAGTGTGGGTGAAAATTCATGAGGTGCCCTTAGCGGCCTATACGGAAGACGGACTCAGTTTGATAGCAACAACTGTTGGTGAGCCAAAAATGCTGGATACGTTCACAACGACCATGTGCACGGATTCATGGGGTCGGAGTAGTTATGCTCATGCTTTGGTGGAAATTTCAGCGGATAATGAATTCCGTGAGGAGATTACAATGGCAATACCTGAACCTGAAGGGGAGGGTTATATAAAGGAGACGATGTATGTAGAATATGAATGGAGCCCACTTCGTTGTGCTACTTGTTGTGTGTTTGGTCACTCGAATGACACATGTCCGAAGAAGCCAGCGAGAAGTAATGCTAGGATTGAGGAGCATAGCCGTAATGTCCAAAGGAACAAACAACTGAAGAAGATGCCGATAGTTGATCAGGATGGGTATACTGAGGTGCATGGTAAGAAAGTCGCTAGAAAGATGGGTATTCCGGTGAATAAACAGAGCAATAAATTTGAATATAGGCCAGTGATGAAGCCGAAACCGAAGGAAAATGCTGGAGCAACTTCAAAGCAATCGAATAACCCGTTTGACATTCTTAAAGATCTTGATACGGAAACGGGTACTAGCAAAAATGAAAGGCGATCGAAAACCAATGAAGAGGATGATGATGACGTTGAGGAGGTATACAATGAAATGGATGAATTTATGGTGCAGGGTTCGGTGAATTTAAATAAAAAACAAGGGGCAAGCACTCCTTCTACGACAGTTACTCATGGTTAGTATTGCAGTTTGGAATATAAGGGGGTTGAATCGCCCGCTTAAACAAATGGAGGTTCGTCAGGCTGTCAGGGATTATAATTTGAACTTGTGTGCTATTTTAGAGTCCCATGTTGATGTGGTCAATCTGGGTAAAGTTTGTAAATCGGTTTTTAGATCGTGGGATTGGACTTCTAATGGAGGTTGCTGTAGCAAAGGTACTAGAATTATTATTGGTTGGAATCCGGCGATTTTTGATGTTATGGTTGTCGCTCAATCGTCTCAGGTTATGCACCTTCAAATTGTTTTTAAACAGGATAAAAGAATGACCTTCTGTTCGATTGTGTATGCGGATAACTATTATGTCTCCCGTAGAGAGTTGTGGCATCTTCTATCTATGCATAAAGTGTTTGTGGCGGATAGGCCTTGGTTTATTATGGGGGATTTCAATTCAGCGCTTAATACAGAAGATAGTTCGATGGGTACGTCTACTATTTCAATTGGTATGAGGGAGTTCCAAGCTTGTGTTGATGATATTGAAGTGTTCGATATTAATCGAACAGGTATCCATTTTACATGGAACCAAAAACCGAAAAAAGGTGTGGGATTACTTAAGAAGATTGATCGGGTGATGGGAAACACTCATTTTGTTGCTGAATATCCGAACTCGGTTGCTATTTTCAAGCCTTACAGGCTTTCGGACCATTGTCCTTGCATATTATCTATTCCGGAAGCTATGAAACTGAAACCGAGGTCTTTTAAATTCGCTAACTTTCTGGTGTTTAAACCAGAATTTTTAGAGATTGTCAAGAAGCATTGGATGTCAAACGTGGAGGGGGTGCACCAATTTCGAGTAGTCAAGAAGCTTAGAATGCTTAAAAACCCGTTTCGCTCGTTGCTATTCAAACAAGGCAATCTTCACAAAAAGGTTGAAAGTCTTCGGATGAAATTAGATGTTATTCAGCAGAATATTGATAAGGAGCCGCTAAATATTGAGTTCAGAAATGAAGAGTCGGTTACTACCCGTGAGCTTCAAGACGCGATGCTGGATGAGGAGAGGTTTCTGAAACAAAAAGCTAAGGTTGACTGGTTGAGAGCGGGTGACATGAATACTGCTTTTTTTCATTCATCTTTGAAAATCAGAAATCACTATAGTAGGATTGAAGTTGTTAATGATGCGGATGGGAATTCTTTTGAAGGTGACAATGTTTATAAAGCTTTTGTCCAGCATTATGAGAAGTTCTTTGGAAGTCAAGGTGATATTTCGCTTCAACCAGCCCCGGATTTATTTCCGAAAGTTTTATCTCGTGATGTTGCTTCTCATATGGTGCGAGATATAACGGATGAGGAGGTCAAGAAGGCGATGTTCTCTATTGGCAATGATAAAGCGCCTGGCCCGGATGGTTATACAGCAGCGTTTTTCAAAAGTGCGTGGCCTATTATTGGTAATGATATTGTTCTTGCAATTAAGGACTTTTTCATGACTGGTAATTTGCTTCGGGAGTTAAATCATACCCTTATAGTTCTGATTCCTAAAGTGTCAACTCCTATGGGTGTTACTGATTTTCGGCCGATTGCTTGCTGTAATGTTTTTTACAAATGTATTAGCAAGATTATTGCAGACAGGATAAAGGGAGCTTTGAATGATATTGTTAGCATAAATCAATCCGCCTTTGTTCCAGGAAGGAAAATCTCGGATAATATCCTCTTAACGCAAGAATTAATGCATAACTATCATCGGAATATTGGCCCTCCCCGATGTGCGTTTAAAGTGGATATACAAAAAGCTTATGATACAGTTGATTGGAACTTCCTAAAAAATGTGCTGCTTGGTTTTGGTTTTAACAGGAAAATGGTGAATTTGATTATGATATGTGTGTCTTCTACTACATTTTCGGTTTGTGTCAATGGTACGGTGCACGGTTTTTTCAAAGGTAACCGAGGGTTAAGACAAGGGGATCCAATTTCTCCATATTTATTTACTCTCGTAATGGAGATTTTGACGGGTATTCTTCAGCATGCGGTTCGGATAGACTCTTCGTTTAAGTTCCATAACCGATGCGAGAGACAGCAGATTATAAATCTCTGTTTCGCGGATGATCTTTTTATTTTTGCCAGAGGGGAGGTGGATTCGGCCAGATGTATTATGTCTTCTCTTTCAAAATTCACAAAGATGTCAGGGTTAGTGCCTAGCAATCAGAAAAGTACGGTTTTCTTTTGTAATGTAAATGCGAATGTCAAACAGGCGATTCTGGATATTATGCCGTTTGTGGAAGGCAAGTTACCTGTGAAGTATTTGGGGGTTCCTCTTATTACTTCTAAACTCAGGTACAATGATTGCTGTGTTCTTGTGGAGAAACTTGAAAAAAGAATAATGCATTGGAAGAATAAATTGTTATCTTTCGCGGGTAGGCTTCAACTTATTATTTCAGTTCTATCCTCCATGCATATTTACTGGTCTTCGGTTTTTATTTTGCCAACTCGGATTATTAATGAGCTGGAAGCCAGAATGCGGAACTTCTTATGGAATCAAGATGTTTCTTTTAGTAGAGGAAAAGCGAAAGTTTCTTGGAAGTCGGTTTGCTCTCCTAAGTTTGAAGGGGGTTTGGGTATTAGACGTATTGGTGATATGAATAAAGCCCTAATGTCGTCTCACATTTGGAGCATTGTCTCGAAAAGGGAGTCTCTTTGGGTTGAGTGGATACATTCTTATCGGCTAAAAGGAAGAAGCTTCTGGGTGTCTAATTTGCCTTCTAACTCTTGTTGGTCATGGCAAAAGATTATTCAGATGCGGCCGATTATTCGTAAACACATCTGGTCCGAAGTAGGGAATGGTATTAGTACCTCAGTGTAACAACTGTGCTTGTAATCACTATGAACAGTTCTATTATCAATAAAAGAATGTTATTTGATCCCAATGTTTGTTTGATTGTGTTTTACATTTTTCATGTTTTGACTTTTATGTAATTTCAAACTCTACATCGCTTTCTGGAGAGTTATACGCAAACTAGTGCGTAAACGTACTCAGTTTAATGCGAGAAATACTCCGGAACATCAACATATACTCAACATACCTTAAATAACCTTTACATAACTTAGAAATAAGTTTTGAAGGCTTTGGTATGGCAAAAACAAGTTAATTCGCTTACAGGGACTAAATATGACAAACTGCGAAAGTATGTCAATTTGAACTGTAACGAACATTCCGGAACATAACCATAAGTTAAACACACCTTAAATATCCTTGACATAGCTTAGAAATAGGCTTTGAGGGGTTCGGTGTGCTAAAATAAACTTTTGGGACATTCAGGGACTAAAAGTGTCAAAAAGTGCACAAGTTTGCATTTTCGCGCATAACTTACGTTCTGAATACATCTGGACATCCAAAAATTTATGAAAGCATGACTATATTATGTTTTAGTGTTCGCCATAAGAAAAATCCATTCGTCGCGTCATTTGGATCGTTTTTCGCGCTTATGCGTATTCCGTCGTAATTAACCGAACAACGCAACCGTACGGCTAAACGAACCGACATCTGAGATATTTTTGAGCATGTTTTAAGTTCCCTATACTTTAACTTCATTTTAGAGCTTTGAAATGGGGTTAACGGGCCTTAAACGTGTCAAAAATGGACTGAATGCATGACAGGGACCAAAACTGTAAATCTGCCAAAGTTGTTACCTTACGGACCTCAACATTGGCAGCTTTACGGTCCATAAGGCAACCTGCAGACCAGATGCAGTGTATTAACAGCCTGTTTTCAGCAGATTTAACCACAACCACATGTTTGCAACTTGCTTAATCACTAAGATTAGGAGCATATGTGGCTCCATAACCTTTGTGACAAGTGTACGGCTCGGATCGTGGCACGATATTCAAGAAACGATCCTAGCGGCTCTACTTTATCTATAAATACCCACCCCCCTTTGGCTTAAAAACCCACAAATCTGATTGAAAAGACTCTAAGTTGGAACCTTCGTTTCATACCTGAGCTATTTTGATCTGGGTTAGCATTCGGGGACCCTGGGTAAGTATTCTTTCGTTCTTTTCCTTATTTTACTGCTTTTCGAGTCAGAAAGTCAAACTTTGTTTGACTTTCAGCGTTGACCATTAATGGTCAATGCGAAGTTCGTTTGAACTTCGCAACGTGATTGTAATCACGATGGTCATAGTCCCTTGGGACTATGCCTACTGATTACCACGTTGTCTAGGGTCGTAGGGTAAGCGATCTAATAAATCGCTTATACCTTCGAACCCGACCCAGTTTGGTCGATCATTAGGATCCGACCAAATACATTAGGTGACCATAGTAGGTAGGGAATAACCTTCCGAGGTTATACCCTATGGTCACATCGTTTAAGTAGTTGTATGATAGGTAGTTTATATGCCTTAGGTAAATTACCAGAATACCCTTTTCATGTATAATTGGTAATTAAGCATATGTAACCTAAACTTTTGTCACGTAACTGATTATGTAACATGTTTAGGCATATAATACTTGTCATAGGACTAGTTAGGCGGTCTGAACGCGTTTCACGCGCACGATGCGTTAAAGTAGCATAAGCTACCTAAACGGATCATAATGGGTCAATAAGACTTAGGTTAAGTTTCAATTAGCATGTAGGCTTTGTTAAACCATAACACGTGAGTTCCTACACTCATTTGGTTTACAAACCCTAATGCTACCCAGTCTTCCGAGTTAGGTCCGGTTTATTAACATAGTTACCTATACTAGGTGCCGTTTGATTCCGAGATCTCTAGCGTTACTTGGTGATTATCTTTAGACATCTGAGCAATCACAAGTGAGTACATAGACCCCTCTTTTACTGTTTTCCAAACTGTTTTGGGGTGGAACACATGTGCCTACTTGTTACTTTCATGCTTGCCTATTTTCACATCATATACCGACTATGTTTGTTAGTACATTATAGTACATGATTTCATTACTTTTCTGCTATGTATGTTGACTGATAACATGCTAAGCACACTGATTTACATGACTTTTCTGCTATGTATGTTGACTGATAACATGCTAAGCACATTGATTTTCTGCTATGTATGTTGACTGATAACATGCTAAGCACATTGATTTACAAGACTTTTCTGCTTTGTATGTTAACTTAGCATACTTAGTACATCGTTTTCTTATGACATGTATACAACTGCTATGACATTTGGTTTGCACAAACGGGTCTTTATAACGTTCATTAACATTTGCTACGCCGCTCGGTAGTAAGTAGTGGTACCATAGGACTTGACAAATCCCATTCCTGACATCCCGGGTTTGTTTGGATGTAAGGAATGACTGAATCCGAATACAATTCTTTTGATAACCTTGACTGAAAGGGTTATCCGACTGTCTCAAGGCTTGAATGTATGCGTTAACTTACCACATAAATGTTTGTATCAATGTATCATGCATCACTTTGCAAAACATAACTTTTTGATATATTCAAAATACTTTGTTTTGTACATTTTTACTTATGGTTTAAGTAGTCTTATTTTACTTACCATACATAACATTTGTTACACAATTACTTGACTACTATTGGACATGGATATTTGACATAGACATTTGACATGGATATTTGACATAGACATTTGACATGATTTACATCTTGACATATTATTCAATACATTTGACAATTGGTTTAAGCATAGACCTCTTACATTGGTTGGTTTGGTTTGATTAAGTGATTAAGTTAACGATGCGTGTGTAATATGATACAAGCATGGTGGATACGCCGCTGGTACTTCCTATATATAAGTGTTTGTATGGTATTACATGGCGTAACGTTATTTGAATCATTTCAGTTTGATACATATAACATTTTATACAAATAACATACTTTTCACAAGACATTGATTTACAAACAACTTACCTTATACAAACACATTTTTACATGGTTATTTACTTAACCTGACATTTACTTATACATATCATCTGAACTTATTGTTTTCAAATGATTTACATGACAAAGCAAATTACAAGGTTCATGACTAAACATTTTCTCAAACATAAGTCATGAATCTTATTTTTCACAAACCTATGTATCTCACAGGCATTTTTATGCTGACGTACCTATTTTCACATGTGTTTTCAGGAGCTTTTCCGTAAGATGTTGATCATGATACTAGGGCGGACCTGTGCCTTAGAGACTAAAAACGAAGATAGACTATGTTTAATTATGTTATAAACTCTGTATTTCCTGTGTTAAGACAATGTGACTCTTGTTTAATAAATAAAATACAACTTTGGTTGCCATGGATTTGAAACAATTAATTTTGTCGCAACACGCCCCGATGTTTCCGCCGCGATTTGTTGTTTTACGCGGTCGGGGTGTGACACTCAGCGTGGTTTGATTTTTGGAGCGAGGTGGGGCCGCTGGGTGACTTTCTAACGCCAAGAACTATCTCAGATGCTGACTTTCGGTTCGATGACAAGGTGGCGGATATTTTTTCTGACGGTTCTTGGAAATGGCCGGATGCTTGGAGGGATCTGTTTCCTGTTCTCATTCAGCTCGATCAATTCCATTTGGATTTGTCTAAACATGACCGTTTGCTATGGAAAGATGGTGATCATACTGAGGAATTCTCTTCCTCGGCGGTTTGGAATTCGGTGCGGCATAGAGAGCCGGAAATTGACTGGTGCAGTTTCGTTTGGTTTGCTCAATGTATCCCTAGGCATGCGTTTATGATGTGGCTGATAATGAAGGGGAAGCTTCTTACTCAAGACAAAATTTTAAAATGGGATTTTGATCGGCGTAAAAACATGAACATGATGTGCTGCTTACTATGCTATGAAAATTATGATTCACATCCTCATTTGTTTTTTGAGTGTAAGTTTGCTTCCCAAGTGTGGTTTTTAATTCGTAATAAAGTGGGGATGAATGATGTTTGTCCGAGGTGGGTGGATATTGTCGAATGGTTTCGGGCTCGAGCTCAATCAAAGAAAGTGGAAGTTTATGTTGCTAAAATTTTAGTTGGGGCTGCTGCGTATACTATTTGGCAAGAGAGGAATAGGCGGATATTTAAAAACCAATTACGCCCTCCTGAAATGGTTAGTGATGTCATCCTAAATACGGTCAGGTATAAGTTGATGGGTGCGAAATTGAAGAACACGGATAGGGTACGCAAGTTGCGTGGGGAATGGAAGATTACTAACGAAAGCAATAATGATGGAGGCTGATTAATTAGTAGTCTTTGTTGCGTGTCTAGATTTTTTGTCTAGGTGGTGGTTTGGATGTTTTGTTGCTTGTGTTTTTCTTTGTTTTACTTTCATGGGGCATGTCTCATGATTGAACTAGTGTAGACTCTCTACACTACTTGTGCTTTTTTGGTTGTGAATATATAGAATCACCGGGGTAACCCTTTACCCAAAATAATATGAGTCATGTATCAACAGTTTATCAACATACAATTTCTATACCTTAGACAATTAACCAATATATTGTCATTGCAAACTCTAACAGTAGTGCCCATCATTCATTCGGCTCACATGTATAACACATATTCCAACCTCACAAAAAGACATCATCACTTGATTTATTCCACATGAAATTGGTCTTTACCTAATATGACAATACACATTAAACGTGCACATGGTTTGACTATCTCAAAAATACAAACACCCATATGGCCGCCAATTTCTATCTTCAAAGTTATCTACCCTTTACAACCATTTAACCCCAATTCTATTGGACCGTTAAGCCACTGTTACATCCAGTTTAATTATGAATCACATATCACACAATTTCACACAAGATCACATATGATTGAATCGACCATATAATATGTGACAACTCGAGTTTCCGACTTTCACTTTCGTATTTATTTCACGTTGACTGTGACTGTTTAGTTGTTTGATTTTTTGACTTGTATCTGTATTACTATATAAGAGATTATCAATTGATATGCTATGTGTTTTATATAAGGTGTTTGAATTGTGAATCTGTAAACTTAAACTGTTAAGACTTGAACAACTGACATCACGATGAAACAAGTTTGTTTCGTCATTCCTATCTCGATGAAACAGGTGTTTCGCCGAAGCCCAGTTTCACCAAAGCCCATCAGGGCCCAGTTCACTTGTACGCATATAAATTACACGGAACTGTCTCATTCGCCACACGTTAACAAAATAGAAACCCTAGAGCGCCCCTCTTCTGTGTGACGGCTGTTTGGAACTCTCGAAGCCCCCTTAGCCTATTCATCGTTCTTTTATCTCGGTTAGTGTGATATACATAACCGATTACTTGTTATTGACCATAAAGTCTGTTTGATTAATGCTCTTAGTTGCGGCCCATGTGTGTTGTCAGGATATGTTATTCATAATTCACTTGTTTATTGTTTGTATATATGTTGTCTAGTTGTATGATAAGAACACCACATGGTTTGTCAGTTGGGAATGGATAAGATTTTGGAAGGTAACATGGGATGTTTATTAAAACCGGGATTGGTGGAAAAATCGGTGGTCAATGGGTGGGAACTTGTGAACCGCCGATTTGTAATGATGAGGCTTGGTATTATTGATAATTCCTTAAAAGTCCAAACGGTTGTTGATGTTGGAGGTCCAATCGGTTGGTGTTATTGGAGGTCCAATGAGGTTGGGCGGTGGTGCTAGATGTTGGCCACTAGGGCTTAATGATTCTTTGATGATTCTGCAACATGTTTGACGAAACACACTTGGCGAAACAAAGGTGTTTCGCCGAGACCCCGATTGACGAAACAGAATGTGTTTCGTCAACATGCTTTCTGCCGACTTGTGTTTCGCCGAGACCATTTTTGACGAATCAGATGGGACGAAACAGAATGTGTTTCGCCAATCTGTGTTTCGCCGATTGTATAATCTGTTCGATCTCTTGGGTTAATTCTGTTAAACTTAACTGGGTTAGATAACTGCTGTTATGATTAAAGGCAATACTTGTATGATTACAAATACGTGCAATGTGATACTCTGTGTTATTAATGCGATGTTCATGATGATGATGTTTACGTGCAAACAACTTGAATGCAAACTGATTATGTATTCGTGCATACCTTAGGACGTGATTGATTAACCGTGAGCACATACTTAGCATACCGAGCGAAACAAGGTGAGTTCACACTTCTACCAAGGCATGGAATTCCCGGGGTTGGGAATGGGTTGATTGATTATTTATGTTAAATAGTTATCGGAATTACATACCATAGGCCTCGGGAGAGGAAGGTCAATGGTATATACTACTAGACTAGTGATACACATACTTCTCTTCGCAAACATGCCTGGAATGGCCGCGAACTATACTAGAACGATCTTCGCAAACATGCCTGGAATGGCCGCGAACTATACTTTAATCTTCGCAAACATGCCTGGAGGGCCGCGATACAAATATAACTAGTCTAGAAAACATGGGAAACCCCCACTAAACTTCGCAAACATGCCTAGAGGGCCGCGATGCTATTACATACGATACATGATTACTAAACGAACATACGATTTAAGATACGGACGTTATAATTATATAACCAACTGTGAACTCGCTCAACTAGTCGTTGACTCTCTGTTACATGCCTTGCAGGACCTTAGGTACTTATGGAGCTTGCACGGGAGGCATGGTCGTTGTGGACATGGATCGTGAAATGTGTTGTTAAACATTATGACATTTTTGTACTTAAACTTATGTTGGGTTTTACTTTAAATGCTTCCGCTACACACTTGTTTGTATTTGGTTTTGGAAACACCCATCGTATTGATGAATGACTTTTACTATATACTTATGTTCAATATGATTGGTGGCTTGATCCTGGTCATGTCACGCCTTCAAGCGGTGGTACTCCGCGTGTGGATTTTGGGGGTGTGACAGATTGGTATCAGAGCCATTGGTTATAGAGAACTCGGTTTTAATAAGGGGAAAACATTTTTATTAAAACCAGACTATAACCAGAACAGTGCTCAGCGATCCACAACGACGCCTCGCTCCACGTGCAAGACTCAACATTTTAGGTAATATGGTACATGTTTATTGCCTACTTGCTATAATTGCATAGAACTTTGCTCAGGGTATGCTTAGATTAACGTAACACTATTGCATGAGAACACTTGTGTGCTTACTCTCTTCTGTCATTGCACTACTCGCGAACCTCTCTCACTTATGTTATCTTTGCTATGAAGATCATGTCTGGACGCATTAACATGACACAAGCCCAGTTGACGGCTCTGATTAACGAGCGAGTTGCTGAGGCACTTGCAGCCGCACAAGCAGGAGGTATACCCTGCAGTTGTAACTCACACTAGGATCTTTAGATCCTACACTCCTAAACCAACTCTTGTGTTTTAATCTTGTACTGGATTCTTATATACAACAGGTCAGCACGCTCAGCCACCTGTTTGTACCTTCAAAACTTTCATGGACTGTCGTCCTACTACTTTTAGTGGCACGGAAGGAGCGGTTGGACTCCTCCATTGGTTTGAAAAGCTCGAGTCCGTATTTGAAATGTGTGAATGCCCTGAGGCTCGCAGGGTGAAGTACGCCACTGGTACTCTAGAAGGCATTGCGCTGACTTGGTGGAATGCGCAAGTTCAGATGTTAGGGTTGGCTGTTGCTAACGCCACACCCTGGAATGATTTCAAGGAGTTGATCAAAGAGGAATACTGTAGCCGTGATGATATTCATAAGCTGGAGGTAGAATTTTACCACTTGAAAATGACGGGGTCAGAAATTGAAGCGTACACCAGGAGATCGAATGAGTTGGCTATTCTGTGTCCTACTATGGTGGACCCTCCCATTAAGCGTATCGAATTGTATCTCAATGGTCTGGTGCCGGAGATTCAAAGTCACGTAACCTCAGCAAATCTGGGCACCATTCAGCAGATCGTCAAGTTGGCTCATCGCCTCACTGATCAGGCAGTGGAACAGAACAGGCTGCCTAAACGTATCAACGCTACTACTACCGCTACCACTCCAGCTACTCCTGCTAATCCCAGTGACAACAAGCGGAAATGGGAAGGGGATTCCAGCAGGGGTTCAGCTACTGTACAGTCTCAAGCACAGCAGCAACGCAAGTCTAGTGATTACCAGAGTCCGAATCAGCAATCGTCTGGTGGTCAGGGGCAGAGTGGATATCGGGGAATTCATCCACTGTGTAACAGGTGCAACAAACACCACAGTGGTCAGTGTCGTAAAGTCCGCTGTCAGAGATGTCTAAGGGTAGGTCATGAGGCTAAAGATTGCAGGAGCTCAAGGCCTGCGAATCAGAACCAGCAACAACAGCCGCCAGTTCCACGAAACCAGTCACAGCAACAACACCATGGAAATAAGGCATGCTTTCAGTGTGGGGCTGAAGGTCACTTCAAGCGGAACTGCCCCCAGTTAAATCAGAACCAGAATCAGAACAACAACAATAATCAGGGCAACGGGAACAACGATGGGGGAAACAACAACGACAGTGGTGCTAGGGGTCGTTCATTTGTGATTGGTCGGGGTGATGCGAGGAACGATCCTAATGTGGTTACGGGTAAGTTTCTTCTCGACGACTTTTATGTTACCGTATTATTTGATTCGGGTGCGGATACCAGTTATATGTCTCTGAACGCTAGTCAAATGCTTAAACGCGCACCAACACTTTTGAACACCAAACATGTCGTAGAGTTAGCTAACGGTAAAAGTCTAGAAGCCACACACATAGTTCAGGGTTGTAATCTTATCCTCGTTGGTCAGACTTTCTCTATCGATCTCATTCCTATAACTCTGAGTAGCTTTGATATCGTCATTGGTATGGATTGGTTATCCCAACAGCAAGCAGAGATCCTATGCAAGGAGAAGATCATTCGTATTCCTCGTTCAGGCAAAGAACCTCTCGAAGTTCAAGGCGATAAGTGTGGTGTCGTGAGTGGCATCATCTCCTTCTTGAAGGCTCAGAAGTGTCTGCGAAAGGGCCACGTAGCTATTTTAGCACTCGTTACTGATACATCGCAGAAAGAGAAGAAGATTGAGGATATTCCTGTAGTACGCGACTTTCCTCAAGTATTTCCTGAAGAGTTACCAGGGTTACCGCCTCATCGCCAGGTCGAATTTCAGATCGAGCTAGCTCCAGGAGCAGCACCTATAGCTCGAGCACCTTATCGCTTAGCTCCAAATGAACTGGAAGAACTGTCTAAGCAATTGCAAGAACTCTTGGAAAAGGGTTTCATACGTCCTAGCTCTTCGCCCTGGGGAGCTCCAGTATTATTTGTGAAGAAGAAAGACAGTACCTTTCGTATGTGCATAGATTACCGCGAACTAAACAAGGTGACCGTGAAGAATCGTTATCCACTTCCACGCATCGACGACTTATTCGACCAGTTGCAAGGGTCGAGCTATTACTCGAAGATTGACCTGAGGTCAGGTTACCATCAATTGAGAGTCCGGGATGAGGACGTCTCCAAAACAGCGTTCAGAACACGCTACGGCCATTACGAGTTTCTAGTCATGCCATTCGGACTAACGAACGCGCCTGCGGTTTTCATGGATCTTATGAACAGGGTGTGCAAACCTTATCTTGACAAGTTTGTTATTGTTTTCATCGACGACATCCTGATTTATTCGAAGAATCGGGAGGAACATGAGCAGCATTTACGACTTATTCTGGAACTTCTTCGAACGGAACAGCTGTACGCTAAGTTTTCAAAATGCGACTTCTGGCTTCGTGAAGTCCACTTTCTAGGCCACGTGGTAAACACGGATGGGATTCATGTCGATCCGTCCAAGGTAGATTCGATCAAGAACTGGCCTGCACCTCGCACACCGACAGAAATACGCCAATTCTTGGGTTTGGCGGGTTATTATAGACGATTCATCAAAGACTTCTCAAAGATTGCACAGCCGCTTACATTGCTGACACAGAAAGGTGTTGCTTACCGTTGGAGTGATACACAGGAAACAGCGTTTCAGCACTTAAAGGATAGACTCTGTAGCGCACCTATCCTCTCATTGCCAGAGGGCACGGACGATTTTGTAGTCTACTGCGACGCATCCATCCAAGGTCTTGGATGTGTTTTGATGCAACGGGATAAAGTTATTGCTTATGCTTCACGTCAACTTAAGATTCACGAACGGAATTACACTACACACGATTTAGAGCTTGGAGCTGTAGTTTTTGCGCTCAAGATATGGCGACATTATCTGTATGGCACCAAGTGCACCATCTACACCGATCACAGGAGCCTCGAACATATTTTCAAGCAGAAAGATTTGAACATGCGACAACGTAGATGGGTTGAACTACTGAACGATTACGAATGTGCTATAAAATACCATCCGGGCAAAGCCAATGTGGTGGCCGACGCCCTCAGTCGAAAGGATACTACACCTAGGCGTGTACGAGCGTTGCAACTCACTATTCAGTCTAGTCTTCCTTCACAGATATGAGATGCTCAGGTAGAAGCATTGAAACCAGAAAACGTCAGGGCTGAAGCCCTACGCGGCTCAAGGCAAAGGTTAGAACAAAAGGCAGACGGAGCCTACTATGTAACGGGACGCATCTGGGTCCCATTCTATGGCAACTTACGCGAGCTTGTAATGGATGAAGCTCATAAGTCTCGCTACTCAGTACATCCTGGTTCGGATAAGATGTACCACGACCTTAGAACTACATACTGGTGGCCTAGCATGAGAGCTCACATAGCCACTTACGTTAGCAAGTGTTTGACTTGTGCGCGAGTCAAAGCGGAATATCAGAAACCATCAGGCCCACTCCAACAACCTGAGATACCACAATGGAAATGGGAGCAAATTTCCATGGATTTTGTTACTGGCCTACCTAGATCTCAGCGCGGAAATGATACTATTTGGGTGATCGTGGATCGACTCACAAAGTCTGCTCACTTCTTGGCTATCAAGGAAACAGATAAGTTCTCCACTCTAGCAGACGTATACCTTAGGGAAGTTGTCTCGAGGCACGGGGTGCCCACCTCTATTATCTCTGATCGTGATGCACGTTTTACTTCAGAACTGTGGCAAGCAATGCACAAATCTTTTGGCTCTCGTTTAGACATGAGCACAGCTTATCATCCTCAGACCGACGGGCAGTCTGAGCGCACTATTCAAACTCTAGAAGACATGCTTCGGGCGTGCGTAATTGACTTTGGCAAGGGCTGGGAAAAGCATCTGCCACTTGTGGAATTTTCATACAACAACAGCTACCACACCAGCATAAAAGCTGCTCCATTTGAGGCATTGTACGGGCGTAAATGCCGATCACCTCTTTGTTGGGCAGAGGTGGGTGACAGTCAGATCACAGGTCCAGAAATGGTAGTAGATACTACTGAAAAGATTGCTCAAATACGACAACGCATGGCGGCAGCTCGTGAACGTCAGAAAGTATACGCTGATAAAGATAGAAAACTACTCGAATTCCAAGTTGGGGATCGAGCGCTACTCAAAGTTTCGCCCTGGAAGGGTGTGGTTCGTTTTGGCAAACGAGGCAAGCTCAATCCGCGTTATGTCGGACCTTTCGAAGTTACAGAGAAAATAGGCAAAGTGGCCTACAGACTGAACTTACCAGCTGAACTCAGTGCAGTTCACAATGTTTTCCATGTGTCGAATCTGAAGAAGTGGCAGTCAGATGAGACCTTCATAGTTCCTTTGAAGGAGCTCACTATCGACGAACAATTGCATTTCGTCGAGGAACCAGTTGAAATCACGGACCGGGATGTTAAGGTCCTCAAGAACACTAGAATACCTCTTGTACGAGTTCGTTGGAACTCCCGTCGTGGCCCAGAGTTCACCTGGGAGCGCGAAGATCAAATGGAACTCAAATATCCCCAGTTGTTCGAAAACAATGCAACTACTACTGAGGTTGAAGCTACTACGGAATTTCGGAACGAAATTCCAACTCAACGGGGGAATGATGTGATACCCCAGGGAAACCAGTAAACGATAACTTACCTAGCTTCCTCAGTAACCGCATGCTAAATTTCGGGACGAAATTTCTTTCAAGTTGGGGATAATGTGACAACTCGAGTTTCCGACTTTCACTTTCGTATTTATTTCACGTTGACTGTGACTGTTTAGTTGTTTGATTTTTTGACTTGTATCTGTATTACTATATAAGAGATTATCAATTGATATGCTATGTGTTTTATATAAGGTGTTTGAATTGTGAATCTGTAAACTTAAACTGTTAAGACTTGAACAACTGACATCACGATGAAACAAGTTTGTTTCGTCATTCCTATCTCGATGAAACAGGTGTTTCGCCGAAGCCCAGTTTCACCAAAGCCCATCAGGGCCCAGTTCACTTGTACGCATATAAATTACACGGAACTGTCTCATTCGCCACACGTTAACAAAATAGAAACCCTAGAGCGCCCCTCTTCTGTGTGACGGCTGTTTGGAACTCTCGAAGCCCCCTTAGCCTATTCATCGTTCTTTTATCTCGGTTAGTGTGATATACATAACCGATTACTTGTTATTGACCATAAAGTCTGTTTGATTAATGCTCTTAGTTGCGGCCCATGTGTGTTGTCAGGATATGTTATTCATAATTCACTTGTTTATTGTTTGTATATATGTTGTCTAGTTGTATGATAAGAACACCACATGGTTTGTCAGTTGGGAATGGATAAGATTTTGGAAGGTAACATGGGATGTTTATTAAAACCGGGATTGGTGGAAAAATCGGTGGTCAATGGGTGGGAACTTGTGAACCGCCGATTTGTAATGATGAGGCTTGGTATTATTGATAATTCCTTAAAAGTCCAAACGGTTGTTGATGTTGGAGGTCCAATCGGTTGGTGTTATTGGAGGTCCAATGAGGTTGGGCGGTGGTGCTAGATGTTGGCCACTAGGGCTTAATGATTCTTTGATGATTCTGCAACATGTTTGACGAAACACACTTGGCGAAACAAAGGTGTTTCGCCGAGACCCCGATTGACGAAACAGAATGTGTTTCGTCAACATGCTTTCTGCCGACTTGTGTTTCGCCGAGACCATTTTTGACGAATCAGATGGGACGAAACAGAATGTGTTTCGCCAATCTGTGTTTCGCCGATTGTATAATCTGTTCGATCTCTTGGGTTAATTCTGTTAAACTTAACTGGGTTAGATAACTGCTGTTATGATTAAAGGCAATACTTGTATGATTACAAATACGTGCAATGTGATACTCTGTGTTATTAATGCGATGTTCATGATGATGATGTTTACGTGCAAACAACTTGAATGCAAACTGATTATGTATTCGTGCATACCTTAGGACGTGATTGATTAACCGTGAGCACATACTTAGCATACCGAGCGAAACAAGGTGAGTTCACACTTCTACCAAGGCATGGAATTCCCGGGGTTGGGAATGGGTTGATTGATTATTTATGTTAAATAGTTATCGGAATTACATACCATAGGCCTCGGGAGAGGAAGGTCAATGGTATATACTACTAGACTAGTGATACACATACTTCTCTTCGCAAACATGCCTGGAATGGCCGCGAACTATACTAGAACGATCTTCGCAAACATGCCTGGAATGGCCGCGAACTATACTTTAATCTTCGCAAACATGCCTGGAGGGCCGCGATACAAATATAACTAGTCTAGAAAACATGGGAAACCCCCACTAAACTTCGCAAACATGCCTAGAGGGCCGCGATGCTATTACATACGATACATGATTACTAAACGAACATACGATTTAAGATACGGACGTTATAATTATATAACCAACTGTGAACTCGCTCAACTAGTCGTTGACTCTCTGTTACATGCCTTGCAGGACCTTAGGTACTTATGGAGCTTGCACGGGAGGCATGGTCGTTGTGGACATGGATCGTGAAATGTGTTGTTAAACATTATGACATTTTTGTACTTAAACTTATGTTGGGTTTTACTTTAAATGCTTCCGCTACACACTTGTTTGTATTTGGTTTTGGAAACACCCATCGTATTGATGAATGACTTTTACTATATACTTATGTTCAATATGATTGGTGGCTTGATCCTGGTCATGTCACGCCTTCAAGCGGTGGTACTCCGCGTGTGGATTTTGGGGGTGTGACATAATATCACCACTACACATCATCATACAAACAACTAACAATCACATAATCGACAAGGAGTAGGGTGATTAAACTAACCGAAAGTTGATGCCTCGAGGCGGGTGGGTCTCCTGTTGCCGTGCGTGTTCTTGAGAAGAGGGTAGGGTTTAGTTTGTTATGTATTATCTTGTTACTCAACCATGTGTTTGTACAATCTATAATAGCCGGCCATAACATAAAAGTGGATCCACTTGGGCTTTCATCAGCCCAAACATACCTGATAGCCGAAATGGGCTCAAGCCCATCCACTTGGGCCGCCCTAAACAAGAATGTAATGGGTAAAGGTGATGGCGGGTTTGGGCTCTAGTCCAATTAAGTTCTCTTAGGGCTTCGAGGATTTGAGATGCGCCGCTTATTTGAAACACTAAAGTGTGGCCCATTTATAATAATATATAAATATCTAACAAAGTTATCTTAATTGTTAAACAGGATTATACTAGCATGGAGCGTGTAACATATCAAGAAGAAATAACGGGGAGTTTAGAGGTTTGAGATTAAACGTTACAAACCTTGAAAGTTCGGGTTGTCACAAACAACACCCAATTCGACCTAATCACAACAGAATTCTGACTATTAACAAGCTTATCCCAAGCCAACCAACTCATCCTCTTCGATTAAAACTCTTGAAACAACCTCCCAAATCAACTCATAAATGAGTAAATGTTCAGATCTGGGCCGATTAGGGCTCCTATGGGAATGGTTTTGTGAGTGAGAAGAGAGAGAAGGTGTTCCAATGGTGGTGGTGCTCGTGGTTGTCATAGGTTGGGGTGGTGGTTGTAACGCTTCACATTTTGGAACTTTCCTTATTTAGAAAGGTTGTTTTTATTTCTATTTATGGAAACTTGAAATCTCTTTGTATTCGTCTTTCATTTCCAAGCATTGTAATCTGAGACTTGAATCATAATAAAACTCGATCCTTTTTATACATTGTTTATACATACTTGTTATACATTCATTATATATGTGACAACTGTGTTCTGTAATCGATGTACAATGTAAAACAATGTTAATTATCAATAAAACAAAGTGCTTTGGTGTTATTATATGTGTTTTGGTGTTATTATGTGTGTAATTGTGTTTGATGATTTTACAATTTAATTCGATTCCAATTTCAAGCTTTAAATCGCTTTCTGGAAGGTTATACGCAAACTGGTGCGTAAACGCAGTCAGTTTAACGCGACAAACACTCCAGAATAGTGACATAGGCTTAACATACCTTAAATAACCTCCACAAAACTTAGAAATAAGCCTTGGATGGTTTGGTGTGTTGAAATCAAGTTTGTTCGATCGAAGGGACTATTTGTGTCAAATTGTGAAACTATACCGATTTGTATAGTAACGAACATTTCAAAACTTGATCATAAGTTAAACATACCCTAAATATCCTTTATATAGCTTTGAAATAGGCTTTGAGGGGTTCCGTATGCTAAAATAAACTTATTTGATCAATAGGGACTAAAAGCGTCAAAAAGTGCACAAGGTTGCATTTTCGCTCATATCTTACGTTCTGAATATATCCGGACATCCAAAAATTTATGTAATCATTAAAATATTTTATTTTAGTGATTGGCTAGATAAAATTCCATTCGTCGGGTAATTTGGATCGTTTTTGCGTTCGTTGTAATTAACCGAATAACGCAACCGTACGACCAAACGAACTGACATCCGAGATGTTTTTGAGCATGTTTCATGTTCCCTATACTTTAACTTCATTTAAGAGCCTTGAAATGAGGTTAACGGTGTTTAAACGCATCGAAAAAGGCCTTAAACATGTGTAGGGACCATTTCTGCCATTTTTCAAACTTTTCTGGAGCTGGCACCTGGTGGCGCTGCGCCACCACCTTCTGCCTATGCCATGGCGCAACATGAGCACCTCATCTGGGCAGAAACTCCATTTTTGCAACAGCAGGTCCATTTTCAGCACTTAACTTGAAGTTTAGGGACTATTTTGTAACATTTTCAATACTGTTTGCTGGTTTTGGGGCACCTCTAGTATCCCAAAACCATGGGCCATATGTGTACGGTCCAGATTGATACTCGTTTATCGAGGAACGATCTTAACGGTTCTTGATTCTCTATAAATAGCAACACCCACTTCACTCTCAAACTCACACCTTGATTCAACTTCTGCTCTAAGTTGAGGTTTTAACACCTCATACCTGAGTAACTTTGAATCAAAACACCTTCTTGGACCCTTTGTAAGTCCTCTTCTTACTTGTTCTTGTATTTCAAGCATGAAAGTAAAACAGAGTTTGACTTTCAGCTTTGACCAGTCAATGGTCAACATAAAGTTCATTTGAAATTTTCAACGTGAGCGTAATCACGATGGTTATAGTCCCTTGTGTGTATTTTCGGCCAAAATGCGTATTTGTGTGTATTTTGTAACCAAACTACTCTTGGGTATCAAAGCCGTTTGTTTTGATACCAAACCCTGTTTTCTAACTTAACTAAACATGTTTTAGCATGTTTAGCTCGTCACTTTTTGATTAGTGCTTGTATAGAGTCGTAAGTCAAGCGGTCTAAACAACCGCTTAGACTTTCGAACTCGACCCGTTTGGTCGATCATTAGAATCCGACCAAACATGTTTAGTGACCATAGTTGCCTAGGGAATAACCTTCTGAGGTTATACCTTATGCTCACTTAGGTTTAATTAGTTGTATGATAGGTAGTTTATATGCCTTAGGTAAATGACCAAAATACCCTTTTTATGCATAATTGGTAATTAAGCATATGTAGCATAAACTTTTGTCACTTAATTGATTATGCAACATGTTTAGGCATATAATACTTGTCATAGGACTAGTTAGATGTCTCCAACGCGCATTTGCGCGAACGACGCGTTAAAGTAGCATAAGCTACCTTAATGGGTCACAATGGGTCGAAAGCACTTAGGTTAGGTTCTGATCTAGAATGTAGACTTTGTTAAACCATATCACATGAGTTCCAACACTCATTTGGTTTACAAGACCTCATTCTATCCGATCTTCCGATTGAGGTGTCAATTTATTTACTAGTGATTCGATTACTAGGTGCTGCTTGATTTCTCTAGTTTACTTGAGTTTGTTGAAGTTCTATTGATTGAGGATACTTTGCACTTCATGTGAGTACATTGTTCCCCTATTTTACTGTTTTCAATTGTTTTGGGGTGATTCATATGTATCAAAACGATTTTTGATATTTTAACAATGGTTTCAAAAACGATTAAGATGGTTTATACTAAACTAATAACGATTTCAATAATGTGAACAAAAATTGTTGGTTTTAGTTACATAATGAATGACATTCATTAATTTTGGTCGAACCAACCAGTATTAGGTTATGGTACCATAGGATCTGACAAATCCCGTTATCAGACTGGACCCATGGTTATGTGTGGGTTAGGTGGGTAACGACTGAATCTGTGATTGTTAATCTACCTTTTGGTGGTTTGTTAATGCGATAAGCGAGATAGTCGAGTCACGAAGGTTTGAATGTTATTAGCGAGATGACCAAAAATAGTTTTCACAATTAAAACGAGGATGATTTAAACGATTTAAATGAGTTAACGATTTGGAAACGATTTGAACAAGATTAAACAAGTTGGATAAACGATTGGTTTTTGGTTAAGTGTTTAGATAACGGGACGGGTGTAATATGGTGAAAACATGGTAGATACGCCGCTGGTACTTCTTATATATAAGTGTTTTCAACATATTACATACCGTGGCATTATTTAGTTCACTTGGGTAAACGATTTTGAAACGATGTCACATAACGATGTTTTCGAAAGGATATAAACCATACGAGATTTATTAACGAGTTAATATGAGATGTTTTACAATTTGGTTTACTAAAACAAATGTTTTTGGGTTAAGAATCATGGCTACGAGGTTTTATAAATTATAACCCGCTTGATTTGAGTTGGTTAATTTCGTTGCAATATTATACTCTTTTCAAAACAAGGTTTTTAATAAGGTATTGCAACATGTAAACTAGCCATGAATCCGACACTCTTATAAAACCTATGTGCTCGCCAGCATTTCTTTGCTGACTTTGTTTTTACATATGTTTTAGGTGTTGTTGCTTGATGTTGATTGCTAGGATGCATGAGTCACATAGGATCTGGACGAGGCCTTAGTGACATAATAACAGTGATAGTCGATATGTAACTTGTTTGTTTCGTGTTAAAACAATGTAAATTACTTGATGAATAAATAAAACGAAACTTTTTGTATTCCATGGTTGTGAAACAATAATTCTGCCACGACACTCCCCGACGTTTCCGCCACGGTTTGTTGTTTTACGTGGTCGGGGTGTGACAGAAGAGTTGGTATCAGAGCCAATGGTTATAGGGAATTAGGTTATTAGTAATGCTTTGACCTAGACTATAACTTTTAGGACCCTAACGCAAGTGAAATTGCTTTTAGATTTTTAAAACAAAACCGTCACCTACCCTTAGGTGATAACCACAATGAGAACACAAATTCGAATCTGCTTCGAAAATTAATCATCCGTTCTAGGATGATTGATTACTAGGTTTTGAACCCTTCCAGTTTGACTCATATTTGGCTTAGTGCCTTTTGAGTTTTCAAAATCTCGTCAAAGTTTGGGTCTAAATAATGTGAACACGTGCAAACTGGAAGAGTGAATGCCTGTACCCTGAGTTTTCTGTCTAAGGCTAGAGTGTTCGTACAAATCCACATAATTGGACCAGTCACTCTTACATGGGAACTCTTGGGGTGAGTGTTCACTTATAGGCGAGCATGTCTTCGCGATACGTTATTTTGACCCATTTACTTTGATTAGTCACTGCGTGTCGTTTGTTTGTTCGAGGTAACGAACAAATGATCGCCTTCCTTGTGTTTTGTCGATACCTCTTTTGTTTTTCCTATTTATCAACCTCACTCGTTTCTCATATTTCCTTGTTAGACAATGCCTCCTCGACGTGATGCTCAATCTTTTACTGCTGAAGAAGTCGCAGCCCTTGTCTCTCAACAAATGGCTGCTGTGCTTCCAGGCGTTGTGACCCAAATCCACGAGTTATACAACAACAATAATAATAACAATGCACAGTGTAATTTCAAGAATTTCAATTCTGCTAAGCCGTTGAAGTTTTATGGGTCGCAAGGAGCAACTGCGCTCCTTCAATGGTTCGAAAGTATCGAGAGCACATTCAGACATGTGCAATGTCCGAATGGGCGTAAGGTTGAATTTGCATCAAGTGTGTTTGAGAAGCGTGCTCTTACGTGGTGGAACAGAGTGATACGCGATAGGGGTGCCGAAATGGCATTGGCACAAACATGGGAAGAGCTTTGAGCTCTCATGATGAAAGAGTTTTGTCCCCGTCACGAAATTCGAGCTTTGGAACGAGAGTTTAACGATCTAAAGCAAGATGGGGGAGAACACCGTGCGTATACGGATCGTTTTGAGGAACTCAGTCTTTTGTGTCCTACTATGGTTACCCCATTGGAGAAAGCGATAGAGAGGTATATCGATGGTTTACCCGATTCCATACAGGATATTGTGACTAGCGTTAATCCTACTACTGTTCGTCACGCGATCGAGTTGTCTGCTACCCTGACTGAGTCTCAAGACAGGAAGGGTAAACTTACCCGCAAGGGTGATAAGAAGAAGTCGACCGATTCTGTAAAGGAAAAGGGTAAGGGTAAGAAAGGTGAGTCGTTGAAGAAGTCGAAAAAGCGAAAGGGTGCTCAGAACTTTACAGTTACTGCTCAGAACCCTCAGAACCCACCAGCTCAACCGCCTGCGAAGAAAGTGTATGCTGGTACCGCACCTCATTGTGCTCGCTGCAACAGTCATCATGTTGCACAGCAAGCTTGTAAGCAATGCACAACGTGTGGTAAGCTTGGGCATCTAGCCAACATCTGTTGTTTGGGTCAGAATCAGATTATTCAGAATCAAGCTCCAGTTCAGGGGAATGCTGCTAGATTCCCACCGGGTTCATGTTTCAATTGTGGAGAGTTTGGTCACTTCCGAAACAACTGTCCGAGGTTAGCGAATGCAAATGCGAATCCGAACGTTGTGACAACCGGAAATTAACGGCTTCTAACTACGTGATTAACAAACGTTTAGACGATAATAACTAGTGTTTAAGACACGTATTAACTTAATTAGGCTCTTGGAACGCCTACCTACCTTACGGTGCACGTATGTGAATTTGTGAGAAAACCGTTGAATATTAAACGGTAACGAACGAAAACCGAACAAAATACTGACGACGCCAAAAATTATGAATTTTATACGCGTATCGTATATTTATAAATTTATTTTTCGAATTTATTGCGCTTCCGTATGTCACAAACGCAAACATGAACGAGAAACGCGACCGAAGAGCATACGCGTCTAATAACAATATACGACATAATCCTAAGTGTTTTGACCCTAAAATCTTGTTTTACGACATTACACAACGTTCGGGTGCAAAAACGGGCTCCAAAAACGTTAACGGGCCGCACGAAAACTCAAGACACGGGCTAACGGGCCTTGGGCCCAAGCCAACTTGAAAACCCTACATATATAAAGCCCTTGTCCCTCTCATTTTCTCATTTTTGCCCAAAACCCTAGCTGAAACACTTGCAGCCGACACCAGTGCTCTCACTCCCGCGTCATCTACTCTGGCGACGGAGCCGGAGATGCCGGCGACCGTTCTTGTACCGGCAAACCCACACACACACACAACCATCGTCCTCCCTCTCTCACTCACCCCTCTCTCTCTGGTCCGAGTTACAGCGCCACACCGGCGCTGATGATGAGGATGCTGTAGTTGTTGAAGACGATGACGTGGTGATGGCGATTGGTAGCTCCGACAACCACCAGCGACCCCGGTAAGCCCTGGTTTTCCTCATTTTCTTTTAGATCCAGTTCGATCCGTGTCTTTCCGGCCTATTTGGTTTTCGTTTCAGTGTTGTCGGTGGTGATCGACGACGGTTTGGCCGCCGGAGAAATGGCAGTGGCAGCGTGGCGGTGGTGCTTGTTCTCCGACGAAAGCCTCGGTTCAGATCGGGTTTTCAGCTACGGGGTTCTTTCAAGTTCGAGTCAGGAAGTCAAATGAGTCAAACATCATGTTCGGGTCAGCTGGTTCGAGTTAGATTACGAAGCGGTTCAGTTGACTCGGTCAAATCGAGTCAACTCGGTCAACACAGTTAAAGCGAGTCGACTCGGTCAACACCCGAGTCAACTCGGGTCAACAGACGGTCAAGTGTTAGTCAACAGGTCAACGCCAGTCAATTATCATCTCGGGTCAGTTTTGAGCATGCAGTTTAGTTTTGATTTGGGTTTCGGTTCACTTCAAATTTGTTTGGTTCCACAGGTTCGGATTCAAGTCAAACGGGTCAGAAAGTCAATAAAAGTCAACCGGTCAAACCCACGGTCAATGACGGTCAAATGAGTCGCACGAGACTCGGTAAAAGTTAAACATAGCGAGCTTGTTTACATTATTTTTAGATTAATAGAATACGCGAACCGAGCTCCTACTATCGTTTATATAGTGATTTATTTACGATTTTTGCATACTTGACAAAAATTATATATATTGTTTGTTGAATAATAGTTGATTTTTGACAAAATACGACAACTTGAGTCGTCGGGTTATTCCCAAAACAGAGGAAACTCTGCCCGGTTTTCGTTAAAAACCCGAATTATAAAACGTGTTTAATTCTTAACGACACTCTACGGAATTCGAGTTTTATTATAAAATAAATATAACGATATATTTTCTTTGGCGACGATTTACGAAACATATTGAAACGCGAACACTTTTATAAAATAAATATAATTAGTTATTATATTTATTCTAATCAACGAAACCCGAATACTTTTATAAAATAAATGTAAGTGTTTACATTTATTTCAAACACCGATAATTTCGAAAAATCTTATAAAATAAATATAATTATTTATATTTATATTTATTTTCGAACGCCTACACGGCATACTATATTTTACCGTAAGATTATAACAAACGGTACTTATTTACGTCTTACGAAAACTACGAAAAGTCGTACTACTATTTAATCCACGTCTTCTATTGGTGACGACTAACACGACTTTCTAGGTATATTTATATTTAAATATATAAATATATATATATCATAAATCAATTGGAAACTCAGTCATTTTCGAGACTTAGTTTTATCCCGCTTGCAAACGGGATCAAATAACCATAGATTGGTTATTCTAAGTCAAGATAACACTACCTTAGGGTCGTTTAGTTAACGACTCGGTAGAGCTCGGACACGTAGTTTAACTACGTCTTTAAATTAGAAAACTTATAACTATTCCTTGATTAGGAATGCTTTAGTTGCACGCTAGCGAGTTCACATTCGTGGGATGACACTACGGAATCACACTAAGCTAGCTTTGCACAGGAATATCCAGGTGAGTTCATAACCCCCACTTTTTACTGTTTTACATTTTTATAAATGTTTTCGGGGGTGGAAAGACATGCAAGTTTTGCAAAAACACAATGTTTCGAGAAACAAAAATCATATGTTTACAAACCATTTCGCAACAGGATTTCAACGAACTCAAATGGTTTTCGAAAAGGTTTAAGCTAAACTTACCGGTTCTTACAACAATACAAGGTTTTCGAAACATGCATGAGTTTAATGACGTGGGCAAAGTCCCAATGTCACTAGGGCTGGATAGTCCACTAGCGTACGAAAAACAAGACAACCCAGTGAGTTCATGTCCCTCCTTACACTGTTTTCAATGTTTTGTTTTCAAAAACATCGAGGGGAAATACATGTTAAACTATTGGTATGTTAATTACGGAGTAGGAAACAGGGTCAATGTGCATAAGTAGGGAATACACACTAATAACCATTAATCACGTAGTGACCAAGGTGCAAAAGGTGTAGATCTATTGGGCTTGAGGCACGCCCCACTCCTAGTTGTTAACCGTGGAGTGCTTTTGTTGATCCCAATGCGAACTAAGTGTCTATGGGTTGGTTATTCTGCTTATGGCGCATTATGTCAGGGGGCTAGCTACCCACTGATAGATCTTAAATAGACTCCATGATTTTAAATCAGAACATACCAGGATTACAAGATACCAGAAAACATTTCAATACCGGTTTACAAGGATAACAAGAATCATTTCAATACCAGGATTACAAGATACCAGAAAACATTTCAATACCGGTTTACAAGGATAACAAGAATCATTTCAATACCAGTTTACAGATACGACAGAAAACATATCATTACTGGTTTACGAACTCAACAGTTACATATATCGGTTTATAAACATAGCATAAAACATTTCGTTACCGATATACAAAGACGACATTTCAAATGCTTTGAGATATTAAGATCTCACAAACCGGTTTTTCAAATGCAAGATTTCAAGTGTTTTAAAACGCATTTGATACAAAACAAACTATGAACTCGCTCAACATTATGTTGACTTTTTCGCATGTTCTTTCTCAGGTTGCATTTTCAAAGCTATGGAACGGTTGGAATAGGAGAACCCACGGGATTTCGAGTACTTAGCGGGCGTTCAATTTCTAAAAGTCTTAGCTCAAATACTTCCGCTGTGCAATGAAGATACCAGTCCAGTCACGCCAGCTCTGATATTTTCGGGGTGTGACAGATTGGTATCAGAGCTATAGGTTTCAGCGAATTAGGTTTCTGTAGAGATACCTAGGCTTTAACCTCACTATCCTCTGGGGACTTGAATATCGTGAATTGAACGCATACAGAACGCCTAAGACTCGAATATGGGTTCCAACCGTTGCCAAAAACAATGAGCCAACTGTTTTGATTTTAACATGCACAAGAGTTGTGTTTGATACACGATACACGAAACGATTACATACGGTAAGCAAAACCTTGAGAGTTTTGGATAACATGCATTTAGGACCTTTGTAAAGCTTATGTTGAAACTCATTAAGGGTCCTCACTTACAAACCATGACTAACAACTCGGGCAAGCGCCATTATATTATGTCGTCTATGCTATCTTACTTACCCGAGCAGGTAACCTACGTGGAACAAAACGCTAGTGCACAAGAATACATGAACCTCAAATTACACGGCAACGGATGTCGGAACACATCACATTCTACGCGGAACGAAACGTGCACAAGTATACATGAAACTTAAACTATACGTCAACGGACGTCGAAGTACATCACACACGACTTTCGAGGCAAGGCCTTGGGGAAACCACAAATGGTCACGACAACAACGATGCTAATCCCGTCAGCAGGAGAAACAACAAAAATGCGGTACTTTGCCACGTGATCCTGCAAATGACACGAGTCACGCTAAGGTACGTTAAAACAAGATTTCACAACAGTCGATACTTAGTCTGAAGAGACTTACAATGGTTGGCACTGCAAAAGAAATCACACGTCTTCGCATTTCCCCTATTTCATTTATGGCAAATACGCTATGTTCGACATTCCATGGTAATGTCACCTAACAACTAGTCCTTACACGAAATTCCAGGTAAAGTCCTTAGATTTCTTTATTGAAATTCTGATTTTTGCATATAGTGAGTAGATTTTTGCATCTGTACTCCACCTAAGGGTCATTGCATCGCGAATTTTTTTTTATTTCATGATAGCGAACACTCATTTGTTTCATTTATTGACAAATTCACACGTTACGCATGCGTTGTTTGTTACGCATGTGGCTTCACTCGAAATTGTTGCTTTATTAACGTTCAATATTGTTTCGCTATGTCGATTATTGCATTGTGATTGGATGATTTCATTGTTGCAAAGCGTTGACTCCTTGATATCGAGTCAACGAAGCTTGTTGAAACTCTTTTTCCTTTTCGAGCTACATACATGGTTTTTTTTCGTTGTGGCCATGTCGAAACCTTCGTATTGATACATGAATTCATTGTTGGATTATGTTTCAACCAAGTTCAATTGATTGAACTTACTCATAATATATATTCGATTCAAGGTTCCATATGATGGATTGGGGCCATCATATTCAACTTAATCCTAACAAGCACTTCATTTGTTTTGAACTATACCATGCTTGTTATGTCTTTGACTTTATTGAATCGTTTCTTTGATCACGATCACCTTGTGGTGGCGTTTTTCACAAATTTGAAGCTTGCGCTAATTTCGTTGCTCGCCTCATGTACGGATTTAATTATTTATTTATTTGATTATTGATATTAAATCCGCTTTGTTGATTATCGCATTAAAGCAATCTTAACACAATCGTGTGTTAAGATAATGGTACACAAATTTATGTCATATTTCGGTGTACCACTTAACGGTTCTTTCAGCATCGATCAAACAGTTTATGATATGTATTGCTTGTCATCTTTGCTCGAAAACATTTTTTTTTATTTGTTTCATTTTCAATCGAAAATCCTATGAGATTTGTTTGAAACAAACATCCAGATTTACTTGTTGAACCTTTCATCTGATTCAAAACACGGTGATACTTGTTCGTTCACCACTATTATTGAATTGTTTCAATCACTACTACACCTTGTGGTGTCGGAAGGAGCTTGTAGCTTGGGCTAATCATGATCAAACGTTTCATGCAAAAAAAACGGTGATGCTTGTTCGGTCACCGCTATTGTTGAATTATTTCATTCACTACGACACCTTGTGGCGTCGGTATAAACTTGTAGCTTGTGCTAATCGTGATCGATTGTTTCATGCAAAACCACGTATGCTTTTCGTTTGATTAATCATTTAACTGGCCTTAATGCAACTATGTATTAAGGCGATGATACACCAGGTTCGGTTGTATTTCATTTCGGTGTATCCTTGTAACTCAATAATGTCAACACGTTAATTTTATTCATTTAATGGTTCGATAGTTGACAAATCATTTTTATGATTATATTTATTCGAGCTTGTTAAACTCGAGTTTCAATCATACAGCAACCAACGCAACATTCCGTTAGTAGTAAATTCGGTTGTTTCAAAAAAAAAAAAAAAAAAAAATTGATTTGCAGTTGTGAACGTTCATTTGGAATTCCATTGGTTGAATTTCCTCTTTTGTTGAACACAGTAAACTTAGTCACATTGGTGATAGTATCCCAATATTTCGTTCACTTGACATCGATTTCTTGAACAAACTCAGCTGAACTGTTGGATTCTTATTGATGCAAAATGTCTTTACACTCACGTAATTCGAATGAGTATTGATTCGATTATGCGGTCATTCACTTGAGTATTATTCGGACTTACCTGCAAACAACACAACTCTGAGGAAATAACATAGTCTAAATTTCGAGGACGAAATTTCTGTAACAGGGGGAGAATGTGACAACCGGAAATTAACGGCTTCTAACTACGTGATTAACAAACGTTTAGACGATAATAACTAGTGTTTAAGACACGTATTAACTTAATTAGGCTCTTGGAACGCCTACCTACCTTACGGTGCACGTATGTGAATTTGTGAGAAAACCGTTGAATATTAAACGGTAACGAACGAAAACCGAACAAAATACTGACGACGCCAAAAATTATGAATTTTATACGCGTATCGTATATTTATAAATTTATTTTTCGAATTTATTGCGCTTCCGTATGTCACAAACGCAAACATGAACGAGAAACGCGACCGAAGAGCATACGCGTCTAATAACAATATACGACATAATCCTAAGTGTTTTGACCCTAAAATCTTGTTTTACGACATTACACAACGTTCGGGTGCAAAAACGGGCTCCAAAAACGTTAACGGGCCGCACGAAAACTCAAGACACGGGCTAACGGGCCTTGGGCCCAAGCCAACTTGAAAACCCTACATATATAAAGCCCTTGTCCCTCTCATTTTCTCATTTTTGCCCAAAACCCTAGCTGAAACACTTGCAGCCGACACCAGTGCTCTCACTCCCGCGTCATCTACTCTGGCGACGGAGCCGGAGATGCCGGCGACCGTTCTTGTACCGGCAAACCCACACACACACACAACCATCGTCCTCCCTCTCTCACTCACCCCTCTCTCTCTGGTCCGAGTTACAGCGCCACACCGGCGCTGATGATGAGGATGCTGTAGTTGTTGAAGACGATGACGTGGTGATGGCGATTGGTAGCTCCGACAACCACCAGCGACCCCGGTAAGCCCTGGTTTTCCTCATTTTCTTTTAGATCCAGTTCGATCCGTGTCTTTCCGGCCTATTTGGTTTTCGTTTCAGTGTTGTCGGTGGTGATCGACGACGGTTTGGCCGCCGGAGAAATGGCAGTGGCAGCGTGGCGGTGGTGCTTGTTCTCCGACGAAAGCCTCGGTTCAGATCGGGTTTTCAGCTACGGGGTTCTTTCAGGTTCGAGTCAGGAAGTCAAATGAGTCAAACATCATGTTCGGGTCAGCTGGTTCGAGTTAGATTACGAAGCGGTTCAGTTGACTCGGTCAAATCGAGTCAACTCGGTCAACACAGTTAAAGCGAGTCGACTCGGTCAACACCCGAGTCAACTCGGGTCAACAGACGGTCAAGTGTTAGTCAACAGGTCAACGCCAGTCAATTATCATCTCGGGTCAGTTTTGAGCATGCAGTTTAGTTTTGATTTGGGTTTCGGTTCACTTCAAATTTGTTTGGTTCCACAGGTTCGGATTCAAGTCAAACGGGTCAGAAAGTCAATAAAAGTCAACCGGTCAAACCCACGGTCAATGACGGTCAAATGAGTCGCACGAGACTCGGTAAAAGTTAAACATAGCGAGCTTGTTTACATTATTTTTAGATTAATAGAATACGCGAACCGAGCTCCTACTATCGTTTATATAGTGATTTATTTACGATTTTTGCATACTTGACAAAAATTATATATATTGTTTGTTGAATAATAGTTGATTTTTGACAAAATACGACAACTTGAGTCGTCGGGTTATTCCCAAAACAGAGGAAACTCTGCCCGGTTTTCGTTAAAAACCCGAATTATAAAACGTGTTTAATTCTTAACGACACTCTACGGAATTCGAGTTTTATTATAAAATAAATATAACGATATATTTTCTTTGGCGACGATTTACGAAACATATTGAAACGCGAACACTTTTATAAAATAAATATAATTAGTTATTATATTTATTCTAATCAACGAAACCCGAATACTTTTATAAAATAAATGTAAGTGTTTACATTTATTTCAAACACCGATAATTTCGAAAAATCTTATAAAATAAATATAATTATTTATATTTATATTTATTTTCGAACGCCTACACGGCATACTATATTTTACCGTAAGATTATAACAAACGGTACTTATTTACGTCTTACGAAAACTACGAAAAGTCGTACTACTATTTAATCCACGTCTTCTATTGGTGACGACTAACACGACTTTCTAGGTATATTTATATTTAAATATATAAATATATATATATCATAAATCAATTGGAAACTCAGTCATTTTCGAGACTTAGTTTTATCCCGCTTGCAAACGGGATCAAATAACCATAGATTGGTTATTCTAAGTCAAGATAACACTACCTTAGGGTCGTTTAGTTAACGACTCGGTAGAGCTCGGACACGTAGTTTAACTACGTCTTTAAATTAGAAAACTTATAACTATTCCTTGATTAGGAATGCTTTAGTTGCACGCTAGCGAGTTCACATTCGTGGGATGACACTACGGAATCACACTAAGCTAGCTTTGCACAGGAATATCCAGGTGAGTTCATAACCCCCACTTTTTACTGTTTTACATTTTTATAAATGTTTTCGGGGGTGGAAAGACATGCAAGTTTTGCAAAAACACAATGTTTCGAGAAACAAAAATCATATGTTTACAAACCATTTCGCAACAGGATTTCAACGAACTCAAATGGTTTTCGAAAAGGTTTAAGCTAAACTTACCGGTTCTTACAACAATACAAGGTTTTCGAAACATGCATGAGTTTAATGACGTGGGCAAAGTCCCAATGTCACTAGGGCTGGATAGTCCACTAGCGTACGAAAAACAAGACAACCCAGTGAGTTCATGTCCCTCCTTACACTGTTTTCAATGTTTTGTTTTCAAAAACATCGAGGGGAAATACATGTTAAACTATTGGTATGTTAATTACGGAGTAGGAAACAGGGTCAATGTGCATAAGTAGGGAATACACACTAATAACCATTAATCACGTAGTGACCAAGGTGCAAAAGGTGTAGATCTATTGGGCTTGAGGCACGCCCCACTCCTAGTTGTTAACCGTGGAGTGCTTTTGTTGATCCCAATGCGAACTAAGTGTCTATGGGTTGGTTATTCTGCTTATGGCGCATTATGTCAGGGGGCTAGCTACCCACTGATAGATCTTAAATAGACTCCATGATTTTAAATCAGAACATACCAGGATTACAAGATACCAGAAAACATTTCAATACCGGTTTACAAGGATAACAAGAATCATTTCAATACCAGGATTACAAGATACCAGAAAACATTTCAATACCGGTTTACAAGGATAACAAGAATCATTTCAATACCAGTTTACAAATACGACAGAAAACATATCATTACTGGTTTACGAACTCAACAGTTACATATATCGGTTTATAAACATAGCATAAAACATTTCGTTACCGATATACAAAGACGACATTTCAAATGCTTTGAGATATTAAGATCTCACAAACCGGTTTTTCAAATGCAAGATTTCAAGTGTTTTAAAACGCATTTGATACAAAACAAACTATGAACTCGCTCAACATTATGTTGACTTTTTCGCATGTTCTTTCTCAGGTTGCATTTTCAAAGCTATGGAACGGTTGGAATAGGAGAACCCACGGGATTTCGAGTACTTAGCGGGCGTTCAATTTCTAAAAGTCTTAGCTCAAATACTTCCGCTGTGCAATGAAGATACCAGTCCAGTCACGCCAGCTCTGATATTTTCGGGGTGTGACAAACGTGAATGTCAACGCGAATGTAAATCCCGCTCGTGGACGAGCGTACAACTTGAATGCCAACGAAGCAATGGCTGACAACGAGGTTGTCAATGGTACGTTTCTTGTTAACCATCGACCTGCATCTATTCTTTTTTATTCTGGTGCCGATAGAAGTTTTGTTTCGTTATCTTTTGAACCTTTACTTGGGATACCTAGAACTAAACTGAGGAAACCCTTATCTGTCGAAGTTGCTACTGGTAAACCTCTTGTTCTCGATTCTGTTATTCGTGATTGTCAGTTAAACCTTGATAACCATCTTTTTCCTATTGACCTCACGCCGATGCAACTTGGGAGTTTCGATATTATCGTGAGGATGGATTGGTTAACCAAACATCATGCTGAGGTGGTTTGTTTCGACAAGATTGTTCGTATTCCTCTTCCGTCTGGCGATGTTCTGGAAGTTCGTGGCGAGAAGCCATCTGGTGGTTTGAAGCTTATGTCGTGTACAAAGTCCCAAAGTTATTTGCGAAAAGGATATGTTGCTTTTCTGGCACATGTCACCGAGGAGAAAGGCAAGAGCAAGAGTATTCAGGATATTCCGATTGTTCGGGATTATCCAGAGGTGTTTCCCGATGAACTGCCTGGTTTGCCTCCAGTTCGTCAAGTCGAGTTTCATATTGACCTTGTACCTAATGCCAACCCGATTGCGAAAGCACCTTATCGTCTTGCACCGTCCGAGATGCAAGAGTTATCGAAACAGCTTCAAGAGTTGTGTGATAAAGGATTCATCCATCCGAGCTTTTCGCCTTGGGGAGCTCCTGTTCTCTTTGTGAAAAAAAAAGATGGATCTTTTCGAATGTGTATCGATTATCGTGAGCTTAATAAGCTTACCATCAAGAATCGATATCCCCTACCTCGAATTGATGATCTCTTCGACCAGCTGCAAGGTGCTTCATGCTTTTCCAAGATCGATCTGTGTTCTGGGTATCATCAACTTCGTGTTCTCGAAGAAGATATTCCCAAAACTGCCTTTCGCACAAGATATGGGCATTACGAGTTCACTGTCATGCCTTTTGGTTTGACGAATGCCCCAGCTATCTTCATGGACTTAATGAATAGGGTCTGTAAACCTTATTTAGACAAGTTCATCATTGTGTTTATCGATGATATTCTCATTTATTCAAAGTCTCGAGCCGAGCACGAGCAACACCTTCGCTTAACATTGGAACTCCTTAAGAAGGAACAACTTTTTGCTAAATTCTCCAAGTGTTAATTCTGGCTTAAAGAAGTTCAGTTTTTGGGTCATATAGTCAACGAGCAGGGTATTCATGTGGATCCATCCAAGATAGCTGCTATTAAGGATTGGAATACACCGACGACACCTACAGAGATTCGATCTTTTCTTGGTCTTGCTGGTTATTATCGTCGATTCATTTCTAATTTCTCAAAGATCGCGGTTCCACTCACTGCTTTAACTCAGAAGAATAAGCCTTTTGAGTGGGGACCCAAACAAGAAGAAGCATTTCAAAGGCTGAAACAGAAGCTTTGTGATGCTCCTGTTCTATCTTTGCCCGAGGGAAATGATGATTTCGTTGTCTATTGTGACGCGTCGAATCTAGGACTTGGTTGCGTTCTTATGCAACGAGGTAAAGTCATAGCTTATGCGTCTAGACAACTGAAAATTCACGAGAAGAACTATACGACTCATGATCTTGAGTTAGGAGCTGTGGTTTTCGCGCTTAAAATCTGGAGACATTATCTTTACAGCACAAAGTGTGTGGTTTTCACAGACCACAAAAGTCTCCAGCATATTCTCAATCAGAAGGAGCTGAACATGAGGCAACGACGTTGGGTTGAGCTCCTAAACGATTATGATTGCGAAATTTGCTACCATCCTGGTAAGGCGAATGTCGTGGCCGATGCGCTTAGTCGAAAATAGCGAGTCAAGCTTCATTCTGTTCGCACTTTATCTGATATTCAATCTCGTGTCCTTCAAGCTCAACGATCTTGTGTGATCAAAGGTTTATTGAAATACAGTAGAAACTCGATAAATTAATACTCGATTATTTAATAAACTCTCTAAGATAATATTTTTTGCCGGTCCCGACTCGGGGATAGGGTGCTAAATTAATAATTCGCTAAAATTATAAGATAATACATTTTTGATAATTTCTTTAGACCCCATATAAAATATAAATTAATAATTCCTTATATATAGCATATTACATGAATGATTTATGAAGGTTTCTTGAAAAATGACTCAATTGTCTTTTGTTTTTTGTTGAAATCAATTTCCCCTTGAATCTAGTCTCTAATTTTCCTTAGCATGGTAAGAACTTCTGGTGTTGTTTTCTCATAGCTCAACAAAAAATTGTTCAATGTGATTGCCGCTTTAATAGCTTCGTTTCGCGAAGGGGGCTCCATTGTAGAACTTTCATCATCTTCTTCATCGATATCATCTTTATTAATTCCAATAATGCTTTCAATAATTTCTTCATCAGTCAACAACTGTGCAACTACATTTTCTTCTGGGTGAGTCAGAACATCTTCGACATCCATTGCATTGCGATAACCCAACTTTTTGATCAAATTCTGGAGTTCTTGAGTGCTTTCACCACCTTCATCTGAGTTCTCAAAAGTCATGTTAGCTGTTGATCGAAGTTTACAATGACGAAAGCAGTTCGCAATTGTATTTGCACGAACATCCATAGTCCATGCTCAAATTGCAAGATTCATTGCATCTAATACATTTATTTTTGCTGGATTTGGAACCCCTAATTCATAACCCTCCAAAAGACTTCTATAAAATCGACGACGATAATGCATCTTAAAAGCTCGTATGATCCCCGCGTCACCTGCAAACCATAGTTACTATGAACCCATTCTTGCAATTGCTTTTGAGTGAGACTTGGATTATCCTTGTTGTGCTTGCATAATGCTCTTCGAATCTCGTCTGTCATTGTTGTTTTTTTCACACCTTTAAGATGGGAAGCCATGTTGTGTGTATGATTTGTTTGTGTTAACCTATTTTGATCTTGTAATTATATAGAAAATATTTTTAATGTCCATAAAGTGATACATGGAACACAAGAAGCATAATAAGGTGGGAGATTGAAGGTTTATTTCAAACTGGGCTGTTCATTTGATATACATGCATTGTATACAATAATTAAGTGGAAGCTTGAAAGGTGTTTGTAAACTAAGTATTCTACTATAAATTAATAAAATATTAATTAATATATAAACTAATAATTATTAATTTATCGATTAATTAATAACTCTTTTAATTAATAAATTTTGGTGGTCCCAAGTGTATTATTTTATAGAGTTTCTACTGTATGAGCTACCCTTCAACTAGAGCTTAAACTCGAAAGGAAAGACGATGGTTTACTCTACTTCAAGGATCGTTTGTGGGTTCCGAAACAAGACAATCTTCGCACCTTGGTAATGGACGAATCTCATAAGTCTCGATATTCTATCCATCCTGGTGCTGATAAAATGTACAAGGATCTCCGTACTCAGTACTGGTGGCCTGGTATGAAAAAGGATGTTGCCTTGTATGTATCGAAATGCCTAACTTTTCTCAAAGTCAAGGCTGAACATCAACGACCTTCTGGTTTGCTTGTACAACCAGAGATACCGGTTTGGAAGTGGGAGAACATTGCTATGGATCTCATCACTAAGTTACCGCGTACATCTAAAGGTCACGATGCTATATGGGTTGTTATCGATCGGTTAGCGAAGTCAGCTCATTTATACCAATTCGCGAGGATCTATCTGCTGATAAACTTGCAAAGATTTATGTTGATGAGATTGTATCACGACATGGTGTTCCTTTGGATATCATTTCCAATCGTGATGCTCGGTTTTCATCTCATTTTTGGAATACCATGCAATCTGCTTTGGGAACTGTGACACTTCGGGTTTTCCCGAGCCAACTTTCGTCTTTAAATGAATGTAGGTGTATATATATATAATATTAAATGAGAACTTGTTATTTATTGTTGTGCATTATGTGATCTTTTGATTGTATCATGTGTGTATTATGTACATAGATATATATATGTGTGAACCGAGACCACCCGGTCTTGAGTAAACAAAAACGGTTGGGCCGGATTGGGCCATATACCCCCTTTCGAGCCCACTCGGAACCATTGTAGGGTGCACCACCCAAACCGAGTATAAAACCCATGCCCAAGCCCTCCTTCTCTCATTTGACACTCCCACCATTCACACTCCCTTTCATACTCTCTTCTCACTAAAACCCAAGAACACCACCACCAAATCTCTCTCCCCTTCTCTCGGATTCAAGCCGGAAGCATCGAGACTCGGCCAAGCTCGTAATCATCTCCCGGATACTTCGAATCCTCATTCTCCTTCTCGACTTGGTGTTTTCTTCTCTATCGGTTAGTGTTTTCTTTAGGTTGATAATACATGAAGATGGTTGTTGTTTTTATGTAATGAAGGTGTTTCTTATATAGAAGATGATATGCATACTTGTTAGATGATTTGTATGTATATAATGATGATTATCGGTTAACATGTCTTGATTTCGGATAAATTACATAATGAGTTAGTGTTATCTTGTGTTTGAATGTGGTTTAAACCATGAGTTGTTGATGATCATGAGATTTGGTTGCTTAGCGTTCATGACTAATCGGATTATATGCTCTTAGGCTAAGAAATCAAATGCTTGATAAAACGGTTGCACACATGTGGAAATCGGATTAGTTGTTGATGTGTTTCTAGTGTTATTCATACTATAGTTCATAAAGGATGATGATAAAAACCTAAATGAAGAACTTGATGAATATGCTATGAATGTTGTTGAAAATATTTGAAAAACCTACTGTTTGATCCATTTTCATTTGATATTAGACAAAGAAACATGTTTTAAGCATTCTGGTTGGTTAGTACAAAATCTCATGAAATTGAAATCTCATTGGTTAGTACATCAGAGGTTCTAGAAGGATTCTTGTGCACGTATCCGAGGTTGCGACTCGAAACCCCCGGTTGCGACTCGCAACCAAAACATGACAACTCGAGACTACGGCGGTTGCGACTCGCAACCAGATCATGACAAGTCGAAACCTCCGGTTGCGACTCGTAATCAGATCATGACAACTCGAAACCTCCGGTTGCGACTCGATCATGACAACTCGAGACCTCCGGTTGCGACTCGTAACCAGACCATGACAAGCCGCAACCTCCGGTTGCGACTCGCAACTGTGTGTTCTCGAGTCGAGACCACCTGGTCTCGACTGGGCTGTTAGTTATTGGGCCCAAGTGTATTAACTGTACATGCTTGTTACTGTTTAGGTGGGCTACGTGTTAACTGTTAACTGTTGCTGTTAAAGAACTTAGACGGGCCCAATGACTTATTGGGTAATTATATGTTGTGCATGCTATGTGTTAGTTATGTGTAGATTATACGTGTTTACTTGTACCCCAACTTGACCCATATTCGGTAACCATGCTAGGACGTGGTGACCAACGTGATCGACCGGGTAATTAATCTACCGAGCAACCCAAGGTGAGTTCACAACCTAAAGCATGTATTCCCGGTGGTTTGGGAAACGGAACTAAAAACAACACTATCCCCTTATGAGGGATACAACTTACTTTTCTTCCCTTGTTATTGGGAACCTTTTAGTTAATTACTGTTTATACGGATTGCAACAAACGGCACTAAACGAAACTCTATCACTTAAAGTCCCTACTACATAATACCGATTAGTCGCCGGGGCCAGGCGAACGGGTTATTAGTTGATAGCGCTATTTAGGTCTTACCAACCTCACACCGTGCCAAGGTATGGGATCGGTCGTGAACTAATGTACTCAGGCATCCGTCAATGATGATAGAACATTGACATCGGGGCACTCTGCGGATACGCAACGGTCACCTAGTGTTCGGTATTGGAAAAACAGTTTAGTTGCTAACTTTTGGGGTAGCTCCCCATGGCATGTATAAACGGATAAATTAACTGGTGAAACAAGTTTTTGGTAATTAAAACTGGACAACTAGTGAACTCACTCAGCATTATTGTTGACCCCTTACTGCATGCTTTGCAGGTAACCAGTGACTCAGGAGCTTGCAGCTTGGGAAGTGTAGTGGTCGTCTAAACCCGCGTGTTGGGTTCTAAATAACCTGAACTATGAACTTTGTTTAAACTATTTTATCTATGCTTCCGCTACTTACTTAACTGTTATTTGAACCTAAACATTTGAACTTTAAACTATGGTGTTTACTAACCATTACGGTTGGTGATCATCCTTACTAATATCCAATGCTCAGTATAATTGGTGGCTGGATCCTGGTCGGTCACGCCCTCAAGCGGACGGTACTCCGTAGGTGGAATTTGGGGGTGTGACAGATTGGTATCAGAGCCATTGGTTATAGTGAACTTGGTTTTAAAAAAAAAAAAAAAAAGAGTCTTTTTGAGAAAAACCAGACTATAACCCGTGACTCGTGACGACACTACACTCCAAGGGCAAGACTCGACATACTAGACCTCGTAGCTCGGACTTGTGTTTACTTGCTTGTTTATCTTATATTGACTACTCTACTATACATACTAGTGTGCCTAATTAGATAGATACACATTTCTCTTCTACCTCATTCTCGCTACGTTACAACATTACACTCATACTGTGTTTTCTGGCTATGAAGACAATGAGTGGACGCGGAAGAGGAAGCGTTAACATGACTCAGGCTCAATTCGCTAACTTGCTCAACACGGTGGCTGCAGCTTTCGCAGCTCACCCTGGAGGTCAGCCTGCGCCTGCGCAACCACGTGTTTGTACTTTCAAAACCTTCATGGATGGCAAGCCTCTCCCTTTCAACGGCACTGAGGGTGCCATAGGCCTCCTGCACTGGATTGAAAAGGCCGAAGCTGTCTTTGTTGTCTGCGAGTGTCCCCCTGCTAACTGGGTTAAGTACGCAACTGGTACGCTTGAAGGAAACGCGCTTTCATGGTGGAAAGCACAGATTCAGATGCTTGGTCTGGAAACTGCTAATGCTACCGCATGGGAAGATTTCAAGGACATGATCAAAGAGGAGTACTGTCACAGGGATGACATTCACAAACTCGAGAACGAGTACTATGCGCTCAAGATGGTCGGATCAGAGATTGAGACCTACACTAAGCAGTCCAACGACTATGCTGCACTTTGCCCAAACATGTCCCAACCTATGTATCGAAGGGTCGAATTGTACATCAAAGGCTTGGTCCCAGAAATCCGGAGCCATGTGACTTCGGCCAACCTCAACACCATACAGCCCGTGGTTCGTCTTGCACACAAACTCACCAATCAGGCTGTGGAAGAGGGCAAGCTGCCCCAGAGGATCGGTGCTACTGCTGGAACTTCTGGCGATAACAAGCGAAAGTGGGATGGAAGTCAGGGAAAGGATGCTAACCCCACTCAGGCCCCAGTTCAACAAAGGAAGACTGAAAGCAACAAGGGCCCTCAGCAACAGGGTGGCTATCGAGGAAACCACCCTAAGTGTAACAAATGTAACCGACATCACAGTGGACCATGTGGAAAAGGTCAGTGTCAGCGATGCAACAAGATGGGGCATGAAGCCAAAGACTGCCGAAGCCAGTTCCCCGCTAGGCAGAATCAGCAACAACCACAGCAACAGCAGCAACAAGGAAACAACCGTGGATGCTTCAAGTGTGGAGCAATGGGGCACATGCGAAAGGATTGCCCTGAACTGAATCAAAACAACAACAATCAGGGTGCTGGGAACAATAACAACAATGCTGGAAATGGTGCTAGAGGAAAAGCTTTTGTGATTGGAGCTGGGGAAGCAAGGAATGACCCCAACGTTGTAGCGGGTAAGTTCCTACTTAATGATCGTTATGTTTCCATGCTATTTGATTCCGGAGCAGATGCTAGTTATGTATCCCTACGTATTAGTAAGAAACTTAAGCTCACTCTTACGCCGCTGAGCGCTAAGCACACCGTTGAAATAGCTAATGGTAGAAACCTCGAGGCCTCACACATAATTCGTAACTGCAAATTAGAGTTGTCTGGTCAGACCTTCTGTATCGATCTTTTCCCCATCGTTCTTGGAAGCTTCGACGTCATCATTGGTATGGATTGGTTATCCAAACATCGAGCTGAAATCCTCTGCCAAGAGAAAGCTATTCGTATTCCCCGTCCCCCTGGCAAACCTCTTATAGTTCAAGGCGACAAGAGCGGAGAAGTCACAGGCATCATTTCATTCTTAAAGGCCCAGAAGTATCTACGAAAAGGGCACACCGCTATCTTAGCACTCATTACCGACACACAGAAAATGGAAAACAGGATTGAAGACTTTCCAGTTGTACGCGACTATCCTGAGGTATTCCCGGAGGAACTACCTGGACTCCCTCCTCACCGTCAGGTCGAATTTCAAATCGAGCTAGCTCCCGGAGCAGCGCCCATAGCTCGTGCACCTTATCGATTAGCCCCCGCGGAGCTCAAGGAGCTTTCTACTCAACTACAAGAACTCTTGGACAAAGGTTTTATCCGTCCTAGTTCATCACCCTGGGGAGCCCCAGTGCTCTTCGTCAAAAAGAAAGATGGCTCATTCCGAATGTGCATTGACTACCGCGAACTTAACAAGGTTACCATCAAGAACCGTTATCCACTTCCCCGTATCGACGACCTGTTCGACCAGCTGCAAGGGTCGAGCTATTATTCCAAGATCGATCTGCGATCGGGTTATCACCAGCTGAGAGTCCGCGATGAGGACATCTCTAAGACTGCTTTCAGAACCCGTTATGGTCACTACGAATTCCTTGTTATGCCTTTCGGAATGACCAACGCACCTGCAATCTTCATGGATCTCATGAACCGAGTATGCAAACCCTACCTCGATAAGTTCGTAATTGTGTTTATCGACGACATCCTAATCTACTCGAAGAGCCAAGAGGAGCATGAACAACACCTACGTCTTATCCTTGAACTCCTTCGCAATGAACAACTGTACGCCAAATTCTCGAAATGTGATTTCTGGCTTAGAGAAGTCCATTTCCTTGGACACATCGTCAATCAGGAAGGGATTCATGTTGACCCTGCTAAGATTGAGTCCATTAAGAATTGGCCTGTGCCTAAGACTCCGACCGAAGTTCGCCAATTCTTGGGATTGGCGGGATACTATCGAAGGTTTATCAAGGGATTCTCTAAGATCGCTCAACCACTTACGACACTCACTCAGAAGGGTGTTGCTTACAAATGGAGTAATGCTCAGGAATCTGCCTTCCAGGAACTGAAGAAGAACCTTTGTAGTGCTCCTATCCTCTCCTTACCCGAAGGTACCGACGACTTCGTCGTTTACTGCGACGCTTCTATTCAAGGACTTGGCTGCGTATTGATGCAACGCGAGAAAGTTATTGCTTACGCCTCGCGACAACTCAAGGTCCACGAACGGAACTATACGACGCATGACTTAGAATTTGGAGCTGTGATCTTCGCGCTCAAGCTTTGGAGACACTACTTGTACGGCACCAAGTGCACGATTTACACTGATCACAAGAGCCTCCAGCACATAATGGGACAAAAGGAGTTGAATATGCGGCAACGCCGATGGGTCGAACTCCTAAATGACTACGAGTGTGCAATCAAATATCACCCAGGCAAGGCTAATATGGTAGCCGATGCCCTCAGCAGAAAGGAGACCAAACCCAAGCGTGTTCGTGCCTTGCAGCTCACTATCCACTCGAACCTCCCTAATCAAATTCGGGATGCTCAGGTTGAAGCATTGAAAGCCGAGAACATCAGGGCTGAGTCCCTGCGAGGATCGAGACAACGATTGGAACAAAAAGAAGACGGCGCTTACTACGTAGCCGGACGCATATGGGTTCCGCTTTATGGAAATTTACGTGACCTTGTGATGGATGAAGCTCACAAGTCCCGTTACTCAGTACATCCAGGGTCAGATAAGATGTACCACGACTTGAGGGCTACCTATTGGTGGCCTGGCATGAAAGCCCACATAGCAACCTATGTCAGAAAATGTTTGACTTGTGCAAGGGTCAAGGCTGAGTATCAGAAACCATCAGGCCTACTCCAACAGCCAGAGATTCCGCAATGGAAATGGGAGCAGATTTCCATGGATTTTGTTACTGGCCTGCCTAGGTCTCAGCGCGGAAATGACACCATTTGGGTAATAGTGGATCGCCTAACTAAGTCTGCACACTTCTTGGCTATTAAAGAAACAGACAAGTTCTCTACCCTAGCAGAGGTATACTTAAAAGAAGTGGTCTCGAAGCACGGAGTGCCTACCTCTATTATTTCTGATCGAGATGCGCGTTTTACTTCTGAATTGTGGCAAGCCATGCACAAATCTTTTGGCTCACGTTTAGACATGAGCACCGCTTATCACCCGCAAACGGATGGGCAGTCTGAACGCACCATCCAAACCCTCGAAGACATGCTTAGGGCATGTGTGATCGATTTTGGCAAGAATTGGGAGAAGCACCTACCGTTGGTGGAATTCTCCTACAACAACAGCTACCACACCAGCATTCAGGCAGCACCCTTTGAGGCATTGTACGGCCGTAAATGTCGATCGCCTCTCTGCTGGGCTGAGGTTGGTGACAGCCAGATCACAGGCCCGGAACATGTAGTTGACACCACAGAAAAGGTTGCCCAGATTAGGCAACGCATGGCGGCAGCTCGTGACCGTCAAAAGTACTACGCTGACAAAGATAGGAAACCGCAAGAGTTCCAGGTGGGTGAACGGGCTCTACTTAAGGTCTCACCCTGGAAGGGTGTGGTTCGTTTTGGAAAACGGGGCAAGCTTAACCCAAGATATGTCGGACCCTTTGAAGTTACCGAAAAGATCGGTACGGCCGCTTACAGATTGAATCTGCCTGAAGAACTGAGTGCTGTGCACAACGTCTTCCACGTATCTAATCTGAAGAAGTGTCTATCAGACGAAACACTCGTCATTCCTTACAAGGAACTTACTATTGACGAACGGCTACACTTTACTGAGGAACCGGTTGAGATAACGGATCGTGAGATCAAAACCCTCAAACGTAGCCAGATACCTCTCGTGCGAGTTCGTTGGAACTCACGCCGTGGCCCAGAGTTTACCTGGGAGCCAACTTTCGTCTTTAAATGAATGTAGGTGTATATATATATAATATTAAATGAGAACTTGTTATTTATTGTTGTGCATTATGTGATCTTTTGATTGTATCATGTGTGTATTATGTACATAGATATATATATGTGTGAACCGAGACCACCCGGTCTTGAGTAAACAAAAACGGTTGGGCCGGATTGGGCCATATACCCCCTTTCGAGCCCACTCGGAACCATTGTAGGGTGCACCACCCAAACCGAGTATAAAACCCATGCCCAAGCCCTCCTTCTCTCATTTGACACTCCCACCATTCACACTCCCTTTCATACTCTCTTCTCACTAAAACCCAAGAACACCACCACCAAATCTCTCTCCCCTTCTCTCGGATTCAAGCCGGAAGCATCGAGACTCGGCCAAGCTCGTAATCATCTCCCGGATACTTCGAATCCTCATTCTCCTTCTCGACTTGGTGTTTTCTTCTCTATCGGTTAGTGTTTTCTTTAGGTTGATAATACATGAAGATGGTTGTTGTTTTTATGTAATGAAGGTATTTCTTATATAGAAGATGATATGCATACTTGTTAGATGATTTGTATGTATATAATGATGATTATCGGTTAACATGTCTTGATTTCGGATAAATTACATAATGAGTTAGTGTTATCTTGTGTTTGAATGTGGTTTAAACCATGAGTTGTTGATGATCATGAGATTTGGTTGCTTAGCGTTCATGACTAATCGGATTATATGCTCTTAGGCTAAGAAATCAAATGCTTGATAAAACGGTTGCACACATGTGGAAATCGGATTAGTTTTTTGGGTAAAGGGTTACCCCGGTGATTCTATTATAGACAACCGCCAAATAAGAACAAGTAGTGAGGATGAGTTCCCCACTAGTTCATATACAGGACATGCCCCGTATATGTAAACAAAAAAACAAACAAAACAAGTTACCACCTCAATCTAGCCTACTACAATCATAATAATGACTAACTAGTAGACAAACGAAAAAACAAACAAAACAACGTCAACCACCATCATCAAAAATGAAATTGCTACCAACCGGCAGCCCCTTAGCATGAAACAAAAGCCACCTATCCATTGGACACCTTTATGTGAGAGGTGCTTGCCCCTGTACTGGAAGACGTAGGATGTGTACCCGATGTCATAAACTCCTTCGATTCATCTTATACATTCTCTACCTCATCATCGTCAGACTCCGCATTTAGCTCATGTCCCCCTTTAGATCTCCCTTGGAAGGAACCCCCGTCCCCCTCAACAAACCCAAGAGCACTAAAAGAATTGTGTGTTTGAACCTTGGACGAGCTAGTCACTACCTTTTTCTTCTTATCCACAGGTCTATATTCAAACTTGGGCTTTTGATTGTTAACTTGAAAACCGCTCTTCTTTACATTCTTCTTTGTCTTGACTTCCGTATAACCATCCTCATCTACTTTCTGATTGTTTGTAGGAGGTTTCACTGTCGATCGAATGCCTTTAGGACACTCCTCATAAACATGCCCAAAAACACAGCAATGGGCACATCTCGGGGGTTCCCATTCATACTCCACCCTAATAGTCTCAGTAACATATTTATTCCCATCCAATTCAGGAATAGCCATGGTAAGAGTCTCTTTCAAATCCTGATCAGCCGATATTTCAATGAGAGCCCTAGCATAGCTGCTCCTTCCCCAAGCCTCATTACACATATCAATAGTATACGAATCAAGCCGCACAGGATTCCCAATTTTTGAAGCCAGCATGCTTAAACCATCATCAGAATATGCCACTAAAGGGACATCATGCAATTTAACCCAAACTGCAACCATTTTAACTTCTTCTTTTTTAAGAGTGTTTGTAGGGGACCAAATGTTGAGAAACATAGGTTTGTTACGGATCATCCAGGGACCCCCTTCAAGAACAACATCCATACCCTTTCTGTCTTCAAACTTGAAGAAAAAGAACCCATTCGAATTCATCATAGTTTTCTGAAGACCATGTTTCTTCCAATTTGTTCTCACAAAGTGTTCAACTACTGGATACGCAATTCTATCCCCCAGAAAATAACCATAAAGAGTGTTAGCTAACCTGTTGTTAACCTGGCGAACAGAATCAATCGGAAGCACTACATCCACTCCATCCATTGAGACATCTGAGTTTAGAGAACGAAACTTGACTTTAGGAACTTGTTCAGCCGCATCATTGGCCTTCCTAGCAAATTTATCATCATTCTGTTTCTGCATTAAATCACTACCAGGCTTAATATCCCCCTGCTCGACCTGTTCATTTAGGACCACATCCGCATAAGATTGGACATGAGCATTATCATCTTGTATCTTATCTTGAACACGAGGAGGACTAACATCCTTCAACGGTAGCACAAATGCTACCTTTCGTTTGTCAAACACCTTCTCATAAATCTGATTAGGAGAATCAGAGCTGCCAATAACATGCTCAGAATCATTAAGCGGCATCATAAAACATACCTTCTTATTCGGCAATTCAGCAACCCTAGCCGGCATAAGTGATATTTGTCTAGGCTCAAATGGTTTACCATCAATGTTCTTAATCTTTGTCACAAACACATTAGAATTTTCAGCATCTTGGCTATCCATAACGAGATGTTGCTGAAACCCTAACGAGATGTTGCTGAATAATCAGCGAACAAAAAACAATCAGCGAACGACCGGATGTTGCTGAATAACTTGCTTGAATCTGAATTGCGGCCAAAGATTGAATCCAAATCAGGTTATAAGAAACCTTAATTCGCCAATACAATCAGCCGTCACCTCTAAACTTGAAACCCTAATTCGTCAAACCCACAAAACGACCAAGAAATCTCGGCCAATCTTGAAACCAAATGAATGTTTACTGCAATTCTGTTGGACTCTGTATGCCCAAGACACATATTAAATTGATGTGGCTAGTACGTTATGATCCAAGTCGAGTCATACCCAATAACAAGCTAGACAAACACTTACAATATTTATTTATGATATGATCAAATAAATAAATATCAACACTTAGAATATTTAGAAATTGGTTTTCTAAATAATTGCACTTGACAAACTAATAAATTATATGGATAATTTATTTTTAGAGAATATTTTATTTTGTTATTTAATGGGTTAAATAACATAATAAAAAAATAGCATAAGTCTTGTAACATATGATGTTATATTTTATAAAAGGTTATAAAATAAACAAGACTTATATTTTATATAAAAGAATTTTTTTTATAAAAAAAGGAGCTAGGCCGCCCCCCTCTTCCCAAGACACAATGACCAATCATATTCCATGCATGTTGTCATAAGTTGCATGCATCTTGATTGGATGGTCTTATCAAGGTGATGTTGGTCCAATAGATTTTCATGCATGTTGCATGTGTTAGTTGAAAGATGATTGGGCAATTTGGGTGGTGGATTCTCTCTATTGCTTTAATAACTTTTGTATGACAAAAGACTTAGTAGAGAACTTGAAGAACATAGAAAAAATGGCTGAAAATGGCTGCCAATTTTCGTCCATATGATGCTCATCCAAGAGAGTTTTTCAAGTTGAGAAATCAAGTGTAAGACTCTCTAAAAATCGGGTCATGTATGGTTGATCTATTGGTGAGTCTCAAGTTCATACAACAAGTGCAAGAACTCAACAAAAGGTCCTCTAATTTTCGGCCATATGATGGTCTTCAAGAGGGTTTTCTAGTGAGTTCATAAGTGTAGAAATCCTAGCTAACATGAGGTGTTTGTTGGAAGCTTGGGGTATACAAGCTTGAGGTTTTCTACTCTTGAAGACAATCATTTCAAGAATCATCATCTTCTTCACATCCATTACTCCATGGAAGGTAGTTTTCTAAACATCCTATGGTTGTATATGATAGTATGCATCTTCATATATGGATCCGGGTTTTGGGATTTTGCATAAAAATGGTTTTATATCTTGTAAAGTAACATGTTTTAAACTTATATTCCGCTGCGTTTTTATTTCATTTGGATGAAATTACTTTGATAAACATGTTAAAATCCCATCAATGGCATCTAGAGCCGCTTATATGAGTGCATGCTTCAATAGACTTAAAATTTTCGGGTTTCGGTTTTGGTGAAAACCCTATGGCCGAAATTTTAAGTATGGTTATCCCTTTGTTTTTCAAGATTATATTCTTACATGCATAAATGAATCTTGAAAAATTATTTCATATGGATGATTTGTTTGTTTGGACAAAACTAACCTTTTCGGTTTTTTGGACATAGCCGAAAATGGTTATTAAAAGGGAACCATTTTTTTATGCTTCTTGAAATTAAAATAAATATATATGTGGATATATATTTTGGTGCATATGACCTAGCCATGACCTTGTGTTGAATGTTTGTGTTTGTGATTTATATTAATTATTTCAAAGGTTGTAATAATTATTATTTTGTCTTCCATTTGTAAAGATATGTAATTTATTTATTTTCATTTGGCATGTAAAATAAATAGATTAGGTGCATTTTATTTTACTAGAAAAATGTATTAGGATATATTTTGTAAAAGAAGATGCACACAAAAATGTGGTTTTGGTTTTTGCCAATTTCGGGCATAAAGGACTTTATAGTTCTAAACGGGATTTTAGCCCGATAACCAAAACACATTTACGGAGCCCAAAGGAGTTTGGAGCTGAATTAAAGAACATTTTGGAAGCTCAAAGAAAGTGGAATAATCACAACACAAGAAGGATACTTGAAGCATTTGGATGCGGGATCAAGTGGGAGTTCAACGACACATTATTTGTGTCAACATTCACCCTTTAGGAAGGACCTTTTGGCACACTTGTTTCGGCTAACAAGTGTGGTCAAAATAGTTGGCTATGGTTATGCACCTATTGTTATATATGTTGTGCTTGTGTGGTTGTTTATTTATGTTGTTTAGATGATATTTGGATATGCATGCTTAACAAACTAATAATCAACAACAAGCGTAAAATTGGTTCTTGACAAAATCATTAAAATGATTAATAAAGGTTTTATTAAAAAATTAATGATTTTTTAATAAAATGGGTTTTATTAAAAAGAACCTTGAAAATTGATTTTCACTAAAGTACCAAGGATTTGAATGCATGCAAATATATGGTACATAAAGTTTTCTAAACTAGAATTTTGAAAACTCAAAATCCCTTTTATAAAACAAGTCAAACACCATCCTTTTATACAACACTCGAATCACTTGGGAACACTTTGTGGGATAAAGATCACCTAACCACATTTGAGGAAACTTGTATGTTCGAGGTGGGTTTACCATGTTTGTGGGATAAAGGTCACCTAACCACTTATGTGTATAAACTCACACGTGTGTGTAAGTTGGACGACTTGATTTGGAAACCATGAACTTAGGGTCACCGAAGCATGGCGAACAAAAGGTGTTGATGGGATTAAACATGCCAACTAAACATAAAGATGTTTAACCGATCCCATATGGCTAGAAGTTGCAAAGAGTTGCAATTGTCAAACGTTGACTACCTTGTTAATTTAAATAGAGGGATAAAGGTCACCTAACCAATATTTAAATGTAACGTTGGATTCTAGATTTTAATTATTAATTGTCTATGAGACACAAAAGGGTATTAATGATTAAAATATAAATAATATCGAAAATACTAAAATTGAACCTTGTTAATTTTTGTAGATGGCCGCTAACAATATTACCCAAACCGTCCGTAACCTATCACTAGAAAACGATCCTAATCCCGATAAATATCTTATGGAAGATAAGGATGCCTATAACGATTGGATTAAGTATATCGAGGATACTTCGCAAGCCTCTTGCCTCATTATGATTCCCGAGATTCAAAAAGTTTTGAACATCATGAGCACACGACATGATTAACCAATTGTAGGAAATGTTCCTATGGGTAGAACGCTTCGAAACGGTTCGAGCACTTCATGCATGTCGAATGGAGGAAACCCAATCGGAATCATCTTATGTCTTTAAGATGAAAAGCCACATTGATCACCTCGAAAGGCTCTATATGGATAAAAGGGTTTTATTCATTCTAACGATCAATGAGAGTGGAAATTAGAAAGGGCATCACCCCGACACCAAAGCAAATGTTGCCAAAGGAAAGGGGCACATCAAAGGGAAAGAATTAGAAAGACAAAACCAAAACCAAAAGAGAAGAAGGCAAAGGTTGCCACGAACGATCCATGCTTTAAGTGTGGTGAGATAGGGCATTTAAATAGGAATTGTCCAATCTATCTCAAAGAGTTGAAAAACAAGAGGGATGCTAGGCAAACCTCAGGTACAATCTTAATAATACATATTGACCTTAATCTCTTCTAACACATGGGTATTAGATACCGGATGTGGAACCCATGTTTGCAATTCTTCGCAAAAGGTTCAAAAGAAATAAACATTACAAGAAAGGAGACTATGTTTTGAAACTTCCAAATGGTTTGGAAATTGTTTTAAAATGTTTTGAATGCTCCTAGTTTGACTAGGAACATTATTTAAGTTTCCCTTTTGAGACAATATGTTTTGATTTAAAGTTTATAAACAATGACATTTATATTTCGATGAATGACATGTTTTACTTTAAACTATGCCTTCAAATGGTAGTTATGAATTGGTTCATAACAATACATCATTTGATAGTTCAATGTACCAAGCAATCACCAACAAACTCAAAATGGTTTTGAGTGAGACTTATCTTTGGCATTATCGCCTTGGTTATATAAACAGATGTCGCATGTAAACACTTCGAAAGAATGATCTTTTGGAAACAAATGAAATTGGTTCATTTGATACATGTGAATCTTGTTTACAAGGTAAAATGACTAAGAAACCCTTTAATGGGAAAGGGCAATAGATTTCTTAGGTATCATACATTCGAATGTATGTGATCCTTTTAAGCCAATGACTAGGAATGGTGAAAGATACTTCATTACTTTAACCGACAACTATAGTAGTTATGGTTATGTGTACTTGACACATAAAAGAAGTTTTGAAACGTTCAGAATCTTCAAAAAGTGAAGTACAAAATCAACTCTTTTAAAGTTCTTCGTTTTGATAGAGGAGGAATCGAACTCTATTAGATATGGTTCGATCTATGATGGCTAGGAACGCATTATCTCTATCACTTTGGGGTTACGCTTTGCTCTCCGTGGCCCATATGGCCCCAACCAAGAAAGTGGATACGACGTCTTTTGAAATATGACATGGAAAGGTTCCATCATTATCATATTTAAAAGTATGGGTTGTGAAGCTTATATGAAGCAATACACCCCAAACAAGTTGGAAGTACGATCCACTAAGTGTATCTTCGTAGGATATCCTAAAGATAATATAGGATATTATTTCTATGATCCAACAAGAGCAAAAGCATTTGTTGCTCGACAGGCTGAGTTCTTGGAAGCTAAGTTCCTTGTGGAAGGAATTAGTAGAACAGTGGAACTTGATAAGGATCAAGAACCACAAACCGATACACGTTTGGTTGATACTAGCATTCAACAAGAGGTTGTTAAAAAAAAAATGATCAAGTGGTTGATCAACACACACAATACGTTCGCAAATCTGGTAGAATTAGTAATCCACCTAAAAGATATGGATCTTTCATGGATGGATGCTACGTGGTAGATTCGGGTGAACCAACCACATACCATGATGCTTTTGAGTGAGACTTGGATTATCCTTGTTGTGCTTGCATAATGCTCTTCGAATCTCGTCTGTCATTGTTGTTTTTTTCACACCTTTAAGATGGGAAGCCATGTTGTGTGTATGATTTGTTTGTGTTAACCTATTTTGATCTTGTAATTATATAGAAAATATTTTTAATGTCCATAAAGTGATACATGGAACACAAGAAGCATAATAAGGTGGGAGATTGAAGGTTTATTTCAAACTGGGCTGTTCATTTGATATACATGCATTGTATACAATAATTAAGTGGAAGCTTGAAAGGTGTTTGTAAACTAAGTATTCTACTATAAATTAATAAAATATTAATTAATATATAAACTAATAATTATTAATTTATCGATTAATTAATAACTCTTTTAATTAATAAATTTTGGTGGTCCCAAGTGTATTATTTTATAGAGTTTCTACTGTATGAGCTACCCTTCAACTAGAGCTTAAACTCGAAAGGAAAGACGATGGTTTACTCTACTTCAAGGATCGTTTGTGGGTTCCGAAACAAGACAATCTTCGCACCTTGGTAATGGACGAATCTCATAAGTCTCGATATTCTATCCATCCTGGTGCTGATAAAATGTACAAGGATCTCCGTACTCAGTACTGGTGGCCTGGTATGAAAAAGGATGTTGCCTTGTATGTATCGAAATGCCTAACTTTTCTCAAAGTCAAGGCTGAACATCAACGACCTTCTGGTTTGCTTGTACAACCAGAGATACCGGTTTGGAAGTGGGAGAACATTGCTATGGATCTCATCACTAAGTTACCGCGTACATCTAAAGGTCACGATGCTATATGGGTTGTTATCGATCGGTTAGCGAAGTCAGCTCATTTATACCAATTCGCGAGGATCTATCTGCTGATAAACTTGCAAAGATTTATGTTGATGAGATTGTATCACGACATGGTGTTCCTTTGGATATCATTTCCAATCGTGATGCTCGGTTTTCATCTCATTTTTGGAATACCATGCAATCTGCTTTGGGAACTGTGACACTTCGGGTTTTCCCGAGCCAACTTTCGTCTTTAAATGAATGTAGGTGTATATATATATAATATTAAATGAGAACTTGTTATTTATTGTTGTGCATTATGTGATCTTTTGATTGTATCATGTGTGTATTATGTACATAGATATATATATGTGTGAACCGAGACCACCCGGTCTTGAGTAAACAAAAACGGTTGGGCCGGATTGGGCCATATACCCCCTTTCGAGCCCACTCGGAACCATTGTAGGGTGCACCACCCAAACCGAGTATAAAACCCATGCCCAAGCCCTCCTTCTCTCATTTGACACTCCCACCATTCACACTCCCTTTCATACTCTCTTCTCACTAAAACCCAAGAACACCACCACCAAATCTCTCTCCCCTTCTCTCGGATTCAAGCCGGAAGCATCGAGACTCGGCCAAGCTCGTAATCATCTCCCGGATACTTCGAATCCTCATTCTCCTTCTCGACTTGGTGTTTTCTTCTCTATCGGTTAGTGTTTTCTTTAGGTTGATAATACATGAAGATGGTTGTTGTTTTTATGTAATGAAGGTGTTTCTTATATAGAAGATGATATGCATACTTGTTAGATGATTTGTATGTATATAATGATGATTATCGGTTAACATGTCTTGATTTCGGATAAATTACATAATGAGTTAGTGTTATCTTGTGTTTGAATGTGGTTTAAACCATGAGTTGTTGATGATCATGAGATTTGGTTGCTTAGCGTTCATGACTAATCGGATTATATGCTCTTAGGCTAAGAAATCAAATGCTTGATAAAACGGTTGCACACATGTGGAAATCGGATTAGTTGTTGATGTGTTTCTAGTGTTATTCATACTATAGTTCATAAAGGATGATGATAAAAACCTAAATGAAGAACTTGATGAATATGCTATGAATGTTGTTGAAAATATTTGAAAAACCTACTGTTTGATCCATTTTCATTTGATATTAGACAAAGAAACATGTTTTAAGCATTCTGGTTGGTTAGTACAAAATCTCATGAAATTGAAATCTCATTGGTTAGTACATCAGAGGTTCTAGAAGGATTCTTGTGCACGTATCCGAGGTTGCGACTCGAAACCCCCGGTTGCGACTCGCAACCAAAACATGACAACTCGAGACTACGGCGGTTGCGACTCGCAACCAGATCATGACAAGTCGAAACCTCCGGTTGCGACTCGTAATCAGATCATGACAACTCGAAACCTCCGGTTGCGACTCGATCATGACAACTCGAGACCTCCGGTTGCGACTCGTAACCAGACCATGACAAGCCGCAACCTCCGGTTGCGACTCGCAACTGTGTGTTCTCTAGTCGAGACCACCTGGTCTCGACTGGGCTGTTAGTTATTGGGCCCAAGTGTATTAACTGTACATGCTTGTTACTGTTTAGGTGGGCTACGTGTTAACTGTTAACTGTTGCTGTTAAAGAACTTAGACGGGCCCAATGACTTATTGGGTAATTATATGTTGTGCATGCTATGTGTTAGTTATGTGTAGATTATACGTGTTTACTTGTACCCCAACTTGACCCATATTCGGTAACCATGCTAGGACGTGGTGACCAACGTGATCGACCGGGTAATTAATCTACCGAGCAACCCAAGGTGAGTTCACAACCTAAAGCATGTATTCCCGGTGGTTTGGGAAACGGAACTAAAAACAACACTATCCCCTTATGAGGGATACAACTTACTTTTCTTCCCTTGTTATTGGGAACCTTTTAGTTAATTACTGTTTATACGGATTGCAACAAACGGCACTAAACGAAACTCTATCACTTAAAGTCCCTACTACATAATACCGATTAGTCGCCGGGGCCAGGCGAACGGGTTATTAGTTGATAGCGCTATTTAGGTCTTACCAACCTCACACCGTGCCAAGGTATGGGATCGGTCGTGAACTAATGTACTCAGGCATCCATCAATGATGATAGAACATTGACATCGGGGCACTCTGCGGATACGCAACGGTCACCTAGTGTTCGGTATTGGAAAAACAGTTTAGTTGCTAACTTTTGGGGTAGCTCCCCATGGCATGTATAAACGGATAAATTAACTGGTGAAACAAGTTTTTGGTAATTAAAACTGGACAACTAGTGAACTCACTCAGCATTATTGTTGACCCCTTACTGCATGCTTTGCAGGTAACCAGTGACTCAGGAGCTTGCAGCTTGGGAAGTGTAGTGGTCGTCTAAACCCGCGTGTTGGGTTCTAAATAACCTGAACTATGAACTTTGTTTAAACTATTTTATCTATGCTTCCGCTACTTACTTAACTGTTATTTGAACCTAAACATTTGAACTTTAAACTATGGTGTTTACTAACCATTACGGTTGGTGATCATCCTTACTAATATCCAATGCTCAGTATAATTGGTGGCTGGATCCTGGTCGGTCACGCCCTCAAGCGGACGGTACTCCGTAGGTGGAATTTGGGGGTGTGACAGGAACCCAACTAAATCTAAGCACTGCTTATCATCCCCAAACAGATGGACAATCTGAGAGAACGATTCAAACTTTGGAGGATATGCTTAGAGCATGCGTGATAGACTTTGGTGGTAATTGGGATTCTCATCTTCCATTGATCGAGTTCTCTTACAACAATAGTCATCATGCTAGTATTAATATGGCACCATTCGAAGCTCTCTACGGTCGAAAATGTCGTTCACCTGTCTGTTGGAATGAGATCGATGAAGCTCAGCTTACTGGACCTGAGCTCATTCTAGAAACAACAGACAAAATCAAGAAAATTCGCGATAATCTTGTGACAGCTCGAAGCCGTCAAAAGAGTTACGCGGATATGCGACGCAAGCCCTTAGAATTTCAAGTCAGAGACCGTGTCCCACTCAAGGTATCACCTTGGAAGGGAGTGGTGAGATTTGGAAAGAAAGGAAAACTTGCACCACGATATGTTGGACCATTTAAGATTGTGGAATGGATTGGGAAGGTTGCCTATCGACTAGAGCTACCTCCAGAGCTTGGAAATATTCATCCGACTTTTCACGTGTCCAATTTGCGAAAGTGTTTAGCTGACGCTGATCTTCACATTCCACTCGATGAAATCCAAATCGATGAAACGATGCACTTTGTCGAGAAACCTGTGGAGATAACGGACCGTGCATTCAAATAGTTGAAGAACAAACGGATTCGATTGGTCAAAGTTTGCTGGGAATCCAAACGTGGCCAAGAGTTTACTTGGGAACGTGAGGACCAGATGAAGATGAAATATCCGCATTTGTTTTCACAAGTTTCCTCTAAATAAAATTTCGGGACGAAATTTCCTAAAGTAGGGGAGACTATGACAACTGTGTTCTGTAATCGATGTACAATGTAAAACAATGTTAATTATCAATAAAACAATGTGCTTTGATGTTATTATATGTTTTTTGGTGTTATTATGTGTGTAATTGTGTTTGATGATTTTACAATTTAATTCGATTCCAATTTCAAGCTTTAAATCGCTTTCTGGAAGGTTATACGCAAACTGGTGCGTAAACACAGTCAGTTTAACGCGAAAAACACTCCGGAATAGTGACATAGGTTTAACATACCTTAAATAACCTCCACATAACTTATAAATAAGCTTTGGATGGTTTGGTGTGTTGAAATCAAGTTTGTTCGATCGCAGGGACTATTTGTGTCAAATTGCGAAACTATACCGATTTTCATAGTAACGAACATTCTAGAACTTGATCATAAGTTAAAAATACCCTAAATATCCTTTACATAGCTTAGAAGTAGGCTTTGAGGGGTTCGGTATGCTAAAATAAACTTATTTGATCAACAGGGACTAAAAGCGTCGAAAAGTGCACAAGTTTGCATTTTCGCGCATATCTTACGTTCTGAATATATATCCGGACATCCAAAAATTTATGTAATCATTAAAATATTTTATTTTAGTGATTGGCTTGATAAAATTCCATTCGTCGTGTAATTTGGATCGTTTTTGCGTTCGTTACGACTTCCGTCGTAATTAACCGAATAACGCAACCGTACGACCAAACGAACCAACATCCGAGATGTTTTTGAGCATGTTTCATGTTCCCTATACTTTAAATTCATTTTAGAGCCTTGAAATGAGGTTAACGGGGTTTAAACACATCGAAAAAGGCCTTAAACATGTGCAGGGACCATTTCTGCCATTTTTCAAACTTTTCTGGAGCTGGCACCTAGTGGCGCTGTGCCACCCTTCTGCCTATGCTGTGGCGCGACACGAGCACCTCATATGGGCAGAAACTCCATTTTTGCAACAGCAGGTCCATTTTCAGCACTTAACTTGAAGTTTAGGGGCTATTTTGTAACATTTTCAATACCGTTTGCTGGTTTTGGAGCACCCCTAGTATCCCAAAACCATGGGCCATATGTGTACGGTCCAGATTGATGCTCGTTTATCGAGGAACGATCTTAACAGTTCTTGATTCTCTATAAATAGCAACACCCACTTCACTCTCAAACTCACACCTTGATTCAACTTCTGCTCTAAGTTGAGGTTTTAACACCTCATACCTGAGTAACTTTGAATCAAAACACCTTCTTGGACCCTTTGTTAGTCCTCTTCTTGCTTGTTCTTGTATTTCAAACATGAAAGTCAAACAGAGTTTGACTTTCAGCTTTGACCAGTCAATGGTCAACACAAAGTTCATTTGAACTTTGCAACGTGAGCGTAATCATGATGATTATAGTCCCTTGTGACTATACCTACTGATTACCACATTGACTAGGCACAGTGACGAGTCGTAGTTTCGGCCAAAATGCGTATTTGTGCGTATTTTGTAACCAAACTACTCTTGGGTATCAAAGCCGTTTGTTTTGATACCAAAACCCGTTTTCTAACTTAACTAAACATGTTTTAGCATGTTTAGCTCGTCACTTTTAGATTAGTGCTTCTATAGAGTCGTAAGTCAAGCGGTCTAAACAACCGCTTAGACTTTCGAACTCGACCCGTTTGGTCGATCATTAGGATCCGACCAAACATGTTTAGTGACCATAGTTGCATAGGGAATAACCTTCTGAGGTTATACCTTATGGTCACTTAGGTTTAATTAGTTGTATGATAGGTAGTTTATATGCCTTAGATAAATTACCAAAATACCCTTTTATGCATAATTGGTAATTAAGCATATGTAACATAAACTTTTGTCACTTATTTGATTATGCAACATGTTTAGGCATATAATACTTGTCATAGGACTAGTTAGACGTCTCGAACGCGCATTTGCGCGAACGACGCGTTAAAGTAGCATAAGCTACCTTAATGGGTCGCAATGGGTCGAAAGCACTTAGGTTAGGTTCCGATCTAGAATGTAGACTTTGTTAAACCATATCACATGAGTTCCAACACTCATTTGGTTTACAAGACCTCATTCTATCCGATTTTCCGATTGAGGTGTCAATTTATTTACTAGTGATTCGATTACTAGGTGCTGCTTGATTTCTCTGGTTTACTTGAGTTTGTTGAAGTTCTATTGATTGAGGATACTTTGCACTTCATGTGAGTACATAGTTCCCCTATTTTACTGTTTTCAATTGTTTTGGGGTGATTCATATGTATCAAAACGATTTTCTATATTTTAACAATGGTTTCAAAAACGATTAAGATGGTTTATACTAAACTAATAACGATTTCAATAATGTGAACAAAACTTGTTGGTTGTAGTTACATAACGAATGACATTCATTAATTTTGGCTGAACCGACCAGTATTAGGTTATGGTATCATAGGATCTGACAAATCCCGTTATCAGACTGCACCCATGGTTATGTGTGGGTTAGGTGGGTAACGACTGAATCTGTGATTGTTAATCTACCCTTTGGTGGTTTGTTAATGCGAGAAGCGAGATAGTCGAGTCACGAAGGTTTGAATGTTATTAGCGAGACAACAAAAAATATTTTTCACAATTAAAACGAGGATGATTTAAACGATTTAAACGAGTTAACGATTTGGAAACGACTTGAACAAGATTAAACAAGTTGGATAAACGATTGGTTTTTGGTTAAGTGTTTAGATAACGGGACGGGTGTAATATGGTGAAAACATGGTAGATACACCGTTGGTGTCACACCCCCAAATTCCCACCTAGGGTATATCCCTATTAACAGTGCGACGATCCAACAACGAGCCACTAATTATATCAAACTCATTCAATAAAATGATAAAGTACTTGATTGAAAATAAAATACTGTCTGTAAGTTTAAATGAAAACCAAAGTAATCAGCGGAAGCAATGTTAACCAATTTTGAGAACTAAAGTAATGTATCAATAAACCAAATAGATAATCGTGTTCAGTAAGACCATGCCCACTCCAGCTACTCCAGACAGCAAGTCCAAATGCGTAACAGCTAACGACCTACAAGCATGCAAACAAGTGTGTCAGACTACGCTGGTGAGTTCAAGGTTTTGTTACCGAGTTTAGTTACCAGCCACATGTGTAAAACAGTTTAATAAGATGATTTGCTGATTTGATGTTTCGTTGTTTTGATGTTTTGATGTTGTTATTACTCGATTACCGAATGGCTACAAGATATGAATGCCCAACCCCAATGCCTCTATCTAGGCATTGGTCAAGTGGTCAAGGTAATTAGTTCAACTAACAACCTCGAGTAGATGTAAGGGGTCTTATATATACACGATGTGAATGCCCAACCCCAATGCCTCTATCTAGGCATTGGTCAAGTGGTCAAGGTAATTAGTTCACGCCCGTCCTTTCGGCACGGTGTGAGGGTGCCAATCCTAATAGCGCTATCAACTAAATACCTCGTTGCCTTCCTGGCAACAATCGGTAGATGTAGGGGGTCTTACATAATAGAAACTAAGTAATAACAAACATCCCATTAACCTGCATTCCTCCCTGGAACGTTACCCGATATCCCTTCCCGGGATGCATGCTTGGAAAAGAGCAGTGAACTCACCTGTGATTTGCTCGGTATGTTTAAGTTATTTATTCACCGTGGATCAATCAAATCCTAATATCAGTTCCAGTAATAGTCAGTTTTTATGGCACTCAACCATACATTTCGCATACGCATTTCATACAAACTCACACATAAAGCCACACAGTCCTTACAAGAAATCAAGCATCACACAAGTTACGACATTCACGGAACAGTCAGTTACATCTGTACTCATCTAATTTCATTACGTGTACAAGTACCAAGTCATACTTAGCAGACTATTCATGCATTCGTTAATTTATAATATGAACCCTTACTAACTAATGAAATGTAACCACTCAGCTTTCTATATTCACACATCACAATATATGATCCGGGCACTGTCCAAAGTCTACGGCCCAACAATCATGTGATTCTTAACATAAGTCAGCCCATAAAGGAATGCGACTAAACTCGTTTGTTAATAAATCCTAGCAGCCCCCATGTGATTACACTGTTCAATGCCAATGAAATACTAGATTAAATTGCCAGCCATGCTTTGCTAAGTCAAGTCCATTCATGTGGTCCAATTACAATCAAGTAGGTTTAGCCCATTATGTTTGTCGGCCTAGTGCTGAATATTTTGTCCAATTATAACTCCATGTTGTCAGTTGGTGAATTGAAATCAATTACATTTGCATGTTATCAAAGGTTTATAATTCAAGCACATAGCACATGATTTCAAAATTTAAGGATACCATTTAATGCAACACAGTACATCACATGAAATCTCTTATGCAATCCCTATGTGTCAGGCCCATGTGATTACTTGATCTATTCAATTTGTTTTCGGCTGAAGTATGGATATCATTCAAAAGACTTGCTGACTTTGCACATACATTCATCATGATAACCTTCCGACGAAACATCACATAATGTTCAACAATAATCGCTCTAATAATCATTCGGTTCATTCAAGATACCTAATCATCATATAATATTCATACACACTACAATCCAATCCAATTCAAAACAAAACATATTCCAAGGGACATTCGATATTAAACAAATCACAGTAGCAATCGATCAGTACATGTGGATCACCATCAGTTTATGCACTAACAGCCCTACGTCATTTGCTAACATCATGCATACCTCTAGTTCAGCTTTACATTTTTGATTAATAATACAACGTATAAATACCCTAACTCACACCAACATCACATATATACATACTAACTGTTAAATCAAATTCAAGTATAACAGAAACGAGCAATCAAGAAACAATATAAATCTGAATCCACTAACCGAAAGACTCGATCAACAGGGATGATGTTGCCTCGAAGGGGGGGGGGGTCTCCTGCCGCACGATCTAGGGAAGGGGTAGGGTTTGTATTTGCTTTGAGTTTATGTTAAACCAAAACATAATACGTATATTCACATAATCAGGGTTTGGTTTAGGGCGGTTAACAAACTGAAATGGGCTTGAGCCCACTCACTTGGGTCGCCGACCCACTTGTTTGTTTCTGTTTGAACCGGGTACAAACATCCAAAAATAGTGGGCCAAATAGTGGGCCGAGCTTCGGGTTTTTAAGTTTAAGACTTCAGGTGTGGGCCGAGATGCGTGTGTGCCAAGGTGCCGTGTGCTAAATAAGTTCGTGACCCAACTCAATTAAGCGATTCATAAAACGTTTAACGATTCCATGCGTAGTAATTAATAATGTTCACATAAACACCCAATGGTTCACGAGATAGACCAATAGAGGTAGAAACGCACATCAAAGGTTGTGGAATGTTAAGTAGTGCTATCTTCAGTTATTCGGGTTGTCACATTATCCCCAACTTGAAAGAAATTTTGTCCCGAAATTTGACAAGTAAGCACAAAGGAGTGAAGTGATAAATCAAGATTGTTGCGGGTTTTCCCTAAGTGCTACATCATCCCCAATTTGAATGGGAATTTCGTCCCGAAATTCACCAGCGGCCTTAAAAATTGATTCAGTAGTTTTGAACAATTAAAGATACTTGAGCTTCGTCTGATCTTCACATTCCCACGTGGACTCTGATTTACGTCCTGAGTTCCAACGGACTCTCGCGATTGGAATTCGACTGTGTTAACGACCCTTAACGTCCCGGTCCATGATTCCAGTAGATTCCTCAACAACTGCAACTTGCCCTTAACCCCATACCCTAATAAGGGTATCACAAGCGTTTCATCGATCAAACACCGCCTTAGATTAGAGATATCACTGGCATTGTGAACGTAACCCATTCTGTCAGTTAACTCAAGTTTGTGAGCCATGTCACCGATTCGTTCCAGAAATCCGAATGTCCCAACGCATCGTACACTAAGCTTGCCACGTTGTTTATAGCATATCGCACCCTCCCAGGGTGAGACTTCCGATTATGACACGTTCGCCTTTAGCGAACTCCCAGTGTTTTCTAAGCTAATCAGCTTTCCTGACAGTCACGCGTTGCCATCGAACGATTTCCGATCTAAACAATCTTCCCAAGAGTTTCGAGTACAGGTCCTGGATCTGCGATTAGGTTTTTCACTCACCTTAGCCCAACAAGAAGATTCATATTATCATCCATGCAATGCCCCAAATGGAACTATCTGAATACTAGAATGGTAGTTGTTGCAGTAAATTCAACTAGAGGTAAGTGCCCCTCCACTGTTACTAGGTCAATCTCACACATGCTTGCAGCACGTTTTCGAGTGTCAGGATGGTTCATTCATTCTGACCATTTGTCCCATGGTGACAAGTAATGCTCATGCCTAGACGTGAACCAAGAGTATTGTGTTTTGTCCGCCACAAATTGGGGTATAGCTCAAAATTGGAGATAACAGGAGTTGGCACCTCGTGTTTAAAAGCCGCCTCCCTCAAAGGAGCATTCACAGCTGTGACGACTCGTCCGTTTCCTTAATTGCAAGAAGGCGTGCTGGTAGCGTGAGACAATCAACGATCACCCAAGTGATGTTGTTTCTGTTTTGATTTGTAGGTAGTCTAGTGCCAGATTCCACGGTAGTCTGTTCCCATTTCCATATGGGTGTTTCTGGTTGCTGATACTTTACCTTGACTTTCCGACTAGTCAAGCATCATCCCCATGCATAGCTAGGTGGGCCTTCATGCCCGATTACCAGTACAAGGCTTATAAATCCTAATGTCTTTCATCAAAACCCAGATGACTAGAATATCGAGGCTAGGGTGCTGTGCACATCACAAATTTCCTACAGTTACTGAATAATGAGATCCACATTCATTCCATGAGGTAGCGAATATCGTCCGGCCTGCCAAGGTTGCTTCTCCATGCCCCGCATGGGTTCAACTTGAAAATTTTCTTCCTTCAGTTCACTAGCTTGAACAGAGCGAGTCTGATCAGGTAAGTTAGAGTCGATAGTGAGCTACAAAACTCATACATGTTCAAGTTCAGTAGTCGAGATCCTCCCAAAAGTTCCGTCCAACGATGCCATTTACTGATTCAGCTCTTTCGAAACCAGGGTATACGGGAGGCCCTTGTGATCGGTCTAAGTAACGCATTCGGTACCATCCCAGTAATGCCTCCAAGGAAATCCAAAAACCGTGGTTTCCTCCACTGGTTGCGTGTCGTGCAGCTCCTCCTTGAAACTCCATTACGTAAGTCATCACTCTCTTGCGTTGCGTCGACATGTAACTAGGACTCTGATTCGATCCATAATGATATACCACCGGATCACCCGCACCCTCGGGTAGAGACGATGCTTCAGCGCATTGCAGAGTTGGGATTCGAAAGCTGAAAAGATGTCCTCTTGTCCTGCCTTTCACGAACACAGCACCCGGCTGTGGTAAAGAGATTTAAGCTGTGCGACCTCCGAAGATGTTGCGATTAGCCTACGATAGCATCAAGCGAGACCAAGAAATTGTTGTATCCTCGAACGGGTCTTAGCGAGATTCACGTGCATTCCCACTTCGTTGATTATATGCCCCAAAAAGGTTACCTCTCGAATTCAGAAGTTACATTTATTAAGACTTCGCGCGGTGTGGCTCCTCCCTCAGGAGCTCTCGAATAAGATACAAAGCTGTCCGTGATGCTCTTTTCTCCTGGAAAGGATTCAAAACATCACCCAATAGCATGGTCGGTTCACATGGTCCATAAAGCGGCTGGTGATAATTACCCCAATGGTCATGGAATACAAAGTCGTATGGCCGAATTGTGTCCGATAAGCCACTTTAAGAACATTTTCCCCTTGGACTTGCATCTGCTAATAGTTTGCTCGTATATCAATCCTTGAATGAAAGTTCGTCCCTTGCAACTAGTCGACAGGTTGTCAATACATGGTCGAGGTAAACAGTTCCCAACTGTCGCCTTGATGAGTTCTCGATAGTCAGTACACGCACAAAAACGCTTATCTTCACGAATGAACTGGGGCTCCCCAAAGCAAAAACTAGGTTCCTGTCCAACAGTTCTCGTATTAGCTTATACAGTTCTTGTAACCCTCCTGGTGCAAGATGGTAAGAGTACGAGTACTCGGAGCTGCCTCTGGCGTGAGATCAACTGAGATTCCGACTAACAGTTGTGGTAGTAAACCTGAAAGTTCCTCGAATAACACACTGAGACGAGTCACAACAATTGGTGGATCCTCGATCCTATTTTCCTTAGCCTTATCATCAGAAAGGGTTGCTAATATAGTGGGGTCATGCCTCCGTAGACGTTTCTGGGCCCTCATAGCCAAAATGGTGCTAGCCCATGCACTAGTCTAACGCCTTAGAACAAATAACAATTCACCACACAAAATTTTCTCCCCACTGGGTACATTCGCGCGAGTTCTGGATATCCAGTCCACACTAACTACTGCATTGTAGCCATCAAGGATTGTAGAAAGAAAATCGGTGTCGAATACATGTCCCACAAGGTCGAGTTTGCATTCCAACTAACATATGCGGTTTCATCTGACTTGCCATCAGTCGATTCCACAGCAGGTTCGGTTTCAAGAAGCATCAGGGTTAAGCAAAGCAGTGACGAAGCGATTAGTTACTAAGAACGTGTAGGCCACCATGTTGCTATAATCCTGGCGTTGCCCACGCCAATCCTAAGTGTCCTTCGCGAGTACCATATCCAGTGTTTTTGCTACTACTACTAGAATTCCCGAAACTGTCATTGCTCCTTGGGTTGTTGGCGTCTTGCCTTAACATCGGCCATTCCCTGTTGAAGCCACCATCATTTCCACACCGAAAGTCATGATTTGCGAGTACCTTGCTGTCATCGTGACTGTTGCTTCTAATGTTGTTGCTCGAAATGGAGTCCTGCAATCTTTCACCAGCAATGTCCATCTCTCCACATTCCGTGCCACGTTCCAAGGCGCTACTCATTGTGCTGGCAGTTACACATTCCACATCATGGCCAATTGTCATCGTTTATGTCCCGATTGATTCGTAAAAGTCGGCTCCCATAAGTTGTTGACTAGGGTTTAGGATTCGTTTGGCGTCAAATTGCTGATGTTCGTTACTGATAGTCAGGGTCGTCCAATTACCGAAGTTGGTAAAGTACTATGCTCATCCTCTTGTCCATCGTTCTTGCGGTCGAGTAATACACAGTACGTTGCTAGGGTGTTGCAGAAACGATCGCACTTACAGAATCTAAGGCGTCAATACACAGAGTTCCAACCAATGAAAAGGAGTGAGAAGGTATCGACCAATCATTCGACGCTGCAACATCCAACTCAGGGATGTTCGTACAAGAACCTAACATTCTACACAGTTCGCTAGGCGTTCAGATGGGTGTTCAGGTAATACTCGATGGCATCGAGATTCGAAAGGAATCAGAGAGAGGTGAAAAGGTCACATTCGAGTAGGAGACGATCACTGTTATGACTCCTATAAATTTGTTACGTTTCACACTGATCAAATAACAGAGCGGAACCCCTTCTTCACTTGTTAAGCCTCACTGGGACTCACATGCACCCCACATTATTATTATGTGTGCACCCACAATAATATTGTGTTTTGCATGCTCATCTCAGCTCATCCTAACTCGTGTCGAATGGTTCCTCAAACTCTAGTAGCATACAAAGAGTATCACAAAACGTGAGTCACGAATGTTTAGGGAAATACCACCCTATCAGTCACATAACATGTGCAAGTAATACGTAAATTCATACTGTTGTGTTAAACGTGGAATCACATGTAATATCATATGTAATTGTTCACTAGTTAGGCAGTACAATGAGTATACGAGAGACGAACCTTGCAATCTGGAGCTGAGTGTCATGGTCGTATTCTTATTGTCATAACTGTTCGGTTATAGTCTGGTTTTATAAAAAACGTTTTTAAAACCAAGTTCACTATAACCAGTGGCTCTGATACCAAACTGTCCACCCCCAAATTCCCACCTAGGGTATATCCCTATTGACAGTGCGACGATCCAACAACGAGCCACTAATTATATCAAACTCATTCAATAAAATGATAAAGTACTTGATTGAAAATAAAATACTGTCTGTAAGTTTAAATGAAAACCAAAGTAATCAGCGGAAGCAATGTTAACCAATTTTGAAAACTAAAGTAATGTATCAATAAACCATATAGATAATCGTGTTCAGTAAGACCATGCCCACTCCAGCTACTCCAGACAGCAAGTCCAAATGCGTAACAGCTAACGACCTACAAGCATGCAAACAAGTGTGTCAGACTACGCTGGTGAGTTCAAAGTTTTGTTACCGAGTTTAGTTACCAGCCACATGTGTAAAACAGTTTAATAAGATGATTTGCTGATTTGATGTTTCGTTGTTTTGATGTTTTGATGTTGTTATTACTCGATTACCGAATGGCTACAAGATATGAATGCCCAACCCCAATGCCTCTATCTAGGCATTGGTCAAGTGGTCAAGGTAATTAGTTCAACTAACAACCTCGAGTAGATGTAAGGGGTCTTATATATACACGATGTGAATGCCCAACCCTAATGCCTCTATCTAGGCATTGGTCAAGTGGTCAAGGTAATTAGTTCACGCCCGTCCTTTCGGCACGGTGTGAGGGTGCCAATCCTAATAGCGCTATCAACTAAATACCTCGTTGCCTTCCTGGCAACAATCGGTAGATGTAGGGGGTCTTACATAATAGAAACTAAGTAATAACAAACATCCCATTAACCTGCATTCCTCCCTGGAACGTTACCCGATATCCCTTCCCGGGATGCATGCTTGGAAAAGAGCAGTGAACTCACCTGTGATTTGCTCGGTATGTTTAAGTTATTTATTCACCGTGGATCAATCAAATCCTAATATCAGTTCCAGTAATAGTCAGTTTTTATGGCACTCAACCATACATTTCGCATACGCATTTCATACAAACTCACACATAAAGCCACACAGTCCTTACAAGAAATCAAGCATCACACAAGTTACGACATTCACGGAACAGTCAGTTACATCTGTACTCATCTAATTTCATTACGTGTACAAGTACCAAGTCATACTTAGCAGACTATTCATGCATTCGTTAATTTATAATATGAACCCTTACTAACTAATGAAATGTAACCACTCAGCTTTCTGTATTCACACATCACAATATATGATCCGGGCACTGTCCAAAGTCTACGGCCCAACAATCATGTGATTCTTAACATAAGTCAGCCCATAAAGGAATGCGACTAAACTCGTTTGTTAATAAATCCTAGCAGCCCCCATGTGATTACACTGTTCAATGCCAATGAAATACTAGATTAAATTGCCAGCCATGCTTTGCTAAGTCAAGTCCATTCATGTGGTCCAATTACAATCAAGTAGGTTTAGCCCATTATGTTTGTCGGCCTAGTGCTGAATATTTGGTCCAATTATAACTCCATGTTGTCAGTTGGTGAATTGAAATCAATTACATTTGCATGTTATCAAAGGTTTATAATTCAAGCACATAGCACATAATTTCAAAATTTAAGGATACCATTTAATGCAACACAGTACATCACATGAAATCTCTTATGCAATCCCTATGTGTCAGGCCCATGTGATTACTTGATCTATTCAATTTGTTTTCGGCTGAAGTATGGATATCATTCAAAAGACTTGCTGACTTTGCACATACATTCATCATGATAACCTTCCGACGAAACATCACATAATGTTCAACAATAATCGCTCTAATAATCATTCGGTTCATTCAAGATACCTAATCATCATATAATATTCATACACACTACAATCCAATCCAATTCAAAACAAAACATATTCCAAGGGACATTCGATATTAAAAAAATCACAGTAGCAATCGATCAGTACATGTGGATCACCATCAGTTTATGCACTAACAGCCCTACGTCATTTGCTAACATCATGCATACCTCTAGTTCAGCTTTACATTTTTGATTAATAATACAACGTATAAATACCCTAACTCACACCAACATCACATATATACATACTAACTGTTAAATCAAATTCAAGTATAACAGAAACGAGCAATCAAGAAACAATATAAATCTGAATCCACTAACCGAAAGACTCGATCAACAGGGATGATGTTGCCTCGAAGGGGGGGGGGTCTCCTGCCGCACGATCTAGGGAAGGGGTAGGGTTTGTATTTGCTTTGAGTTTATGTTAAACCAAAACATAATACGTATATTCACATAATCAGGGTTTGGTTTAGGGCGGTTAACAAACTGAAATGGGCTTGAGCCCACTCACTTGGGTCGCCGACCCACTTGTTTGTTTCTGTTTGAACCGGGTACAAACATCCAAAAATAGTGGGCCAAATAGTGGGCTGAGCTTCGGGTTTTTAAGTTTAAGACTTCAGGTGTGGGCCGAGATGCGTGTGTGCCAAGGTGCCGTGTGCTAAATAAGTTCGTGACCCAACTCAATTAAGCGATTCATAAAACGTTTAACGATTCCATGCGTAGTAATTAATAATGTTCACATAAACACCCAATGGTTCACGAGATAGACCAATAGAGGTAGAAACGCACATCAAAGGTTGTGGAATGTTAAGTAGTGCTATCTTCAGTTATTCGGGTTGTCACAGTTGGTACTTCTTATATATAAGTGTTTTCAACATATTACATACCGTGGCGTTATTTAGTTCACTTGGGTAAACGATTTTGAAACGATGTCACATAACGATGTTTTCGAAAGGATATAAACCATACGAGATTTATTAACGAGTTAATACGAGATGTTTTACAATTTGGTTTACTAAAACAAATGTTTTTGGGTTAAGAATCATGGCTTCGAGGTTTTATAAATTATAACCCGCTTGATTTGAGTTGGTTAATTTCGTTGCAAAATTATACTCTTTTCAAAACAAGGTTTTTAATAAGGTATTGCAACATGTAAACTAGCCATGAATCCGACACTCTTATAAAACCTATGTGCTCGCCAGCATTTCTTCACTGACTTTGTTTTTACATATGTTTCAGGTGTTGTTGCTTGATGTTGATTGCTACGATGCATTAGTCACATAGGATCCGGACGAGGCCTTAGTGACATAATAACAGTGATAGTCGATATGTAACTTGTTTGTTTCGTGTTAAAACAATGTAAATTACTTGATGAATAAATAAAACGAAACTTTTTGTATTCCATGGTTGTGAAACAATAATTCTGCCACGACACTCCCCGACGTTTCCGCCACGGTTTGTTGTTTTACGTGGTCGGGGTGTGATAATATACTTGTTATACGTGCAAAATTTATACGCAAACTCATACTTATTATACATGCAAATTCAGTATATACATGCATTTACTCATACATTACACTAACACATTGCATTTGTCCGCTTAAAACGCTTAAAACCGGCTGAAATATGCGAAAGCGGCAAACTTGAACCTTCGAGCAAATGGGCAAGACCATTCGCACAAAGAGACCATACCCTTCGCGGGAATGGCCAAGCCCATCCGCCCAAAGGACCATTTGCCCAAAGCCCACTCGTTCCAAGGCCCTTTTCAGCCTATAAATACGACCTTTCACCCTCATTTCTCACCTTCCACACTCCGAAATTCTCTCTCAACCTACTGAATTCGCACTTTTCGAGCAGAATATATCCAGAAGTTCCTAAGTGAGTTCTACCTCACTTTACCTAATCTTTTCTCTTATTTTCTTCTATTTTTCTACTATTCCTCCATCTTGCAGCTTGTCTATCCTCTAGGGAGCATTCACAGACCCCCCATGGTAGTCTGAACAATGAAGCCACAAGTTCACAAGCTAAGTCTATAGCTGTGGGTTAGTGTTGAGGTTGATTCCAGCCAAGAAACGAGCCTGTTCAAACAAAAACTAAACTAAATCGTCCGAAAACAGAGCCATTCACACGAAGGGTTAGCTCATTCGTGCAAAGGGTCACCCCATTCACATGAATGGACTTCCCATTCGCGCGAAGGGTCTGTTTTGCTTCCGTACCGGCATTTTCCAAGTGTTGAATGTTATCTCGGATCCCCGTCTTCAATACGGGTGAATGTGTGAGTAACAGAAGTGTGAGCTCTGGAAACCTTGGTTTCCAACCTAGTTCCACCACCTCGCTTGAACTTGCAAACAAACACCCAAATAGTCTCCTACACCTAGAATGAGTTAACCCCGTCCAGCCTCCAACACTTGGTTAATACCTTCCATGTTGAGACGACACACCTGGGTTGTCCTTGTTCGGCTGTTTGGCATTTACATTCTGTCATTTACTTTCTGTCATTCATGACCAACCGGTTTGTTAACTTAGTTAATGAACTTGTGCTTTGGTGAACGTATATTGAGGTTATTACCTCCATATATGACTTCTGTGAACTACATGACATTCTAGACTATTACTATACTATACTATATAATATAATATAATATAAAGACATGACTGAACTCACAACGTGACTGAATAATAGTTAAAACGTTCGAAACGAAGTTCTGTCCGCACAAACAGGCACCATTCGCGCGAAGGGGACTCCCACTCGCACGAAGTGTACCTTCTGTTCGTGAGAACCGTCCAGTCGCCCGAACGGAGTTGTGATGTTCTGGTTTCTGTTTATTTCAGTTCTACGTTCCTCCTTACCGATTCTAATGGGCAAATTAGGACCCGTGAAATCACAGTATCTTAGTTTCGTAACGAGTGCCTAGACGAAGTATAATTTCTGTTTATTCATCCTTTTATACTTGCCAACTTACATACTTTATATTCCAAAATCCAAATCCTCCATTCAAATTCCAGCAACTCACACCCTCATTTGCCCCTTGTAGGGTAACCTCAGTGTTCCTCTCGTCAACTCATCAACTCGCGGGAATAACAAACGAAGATTTGCAAAACCGTAAGTATACTCGAACACCCTTTTTACATTTTATACTTTTGGGTGCAATATGTTTACTTAGCAACCTACAAAGTTACACTTACACTTTATGCAATCACACAAACAATCCAAACATGCATGCTTAATATGTAATACTTGATTCGTGTTTCTACAACATTCTTATGTGATAAACTTGTCATTAACTTCGTACGAGACTCCCCTTAACATGTATAGCGCTATAGGAGTAACGTACCGCCCATAGTCTTGTGGTCATGTTAAGTTAAAACACAACGGTCCTATCGTTGCTACGATAGGATTATGCTAGCGGTGATCTTTGGTTTGACACTTTAATCGCATGCCAGTTTTACGTTGATCTAGATAACAAAGTTTGCCATGTGGATTCGTTTAAATCCTTTTATACCTATGCTATTATTTAACTTGTATGCTCGCCAATACCTTGTGTATTGAAATATACTTTAAAACATGTTGCAGGTTAATGATGTCGACGTTGATGGAATCTAGTAGGGATGATTTAGAAACACACTTAGATACTAGATTCTGTTGATGTAATTGTTGTTGTATTTTGTTGAATCGTTTCTTGAACAATGTTGTACTTTCCATTTTCAAATGTTGTACTTTGATTTCATATGTTGTATTTCATAATTGTTATCAATGAAATGAGTCGGTTTTGAATTAAATATCGTCGCAACAATGTTATGAAGTCTCAAGCAATCTTGTTTTCTTCTCACTCCGATGTTTCCGCCATCGGTTGGGGTGTGACAGATTGGTATCAGAGCCATAACTATAGGGAATTAGGTAGAATTTCCATGTTTGACCTAGTCTATAGCAGGCATCAAATTTTGACCATTCTTGATTCTTGCTTAAAATGCTTTATTCTTCCTATCTTGCTTCTTTCTATTCATTTTGTCTTAATTTATACATATATCTTTCCTAAGACGTTACACAAATACACACTCGAAGACTTGAAGACACTCGTATCATACAAATGAGACGACTTCACCAAAATAGGCGTGAAACCCACAATTTGGTGAACGACTCTCAATCCGCTTATTCGATTTTTGCATGAAATTACGCCATCAATTTAGGAGTGAAATCCTTACCTTGATTGAAAATTTCCAATTTAAACTCTAGTGGACCCTCGTCAACGCGTCAGAATTAATTTTCTTGACCCATTTGACGAGTACCAACCACATTTAGGGTACGATGTTGTCAAATTAGGGGGGAAACCCGCATCTTGTCAACTAGTCCCACTCCTCGATTTTCAACCCCGCCAAAGTTTTGATTTTTTCAATCAATTTGGGACGTGTAGTAACTAGAAGGGTAAAATACTGTTAATCACTTCTCGAGGAGAGTATTTTACCTATTAGGTCAAAACATGTTTCCCTAATACGAAAGGATCTTCGATGGTTTTGAGCAGCGGAGGTGTGTTTATATTATTACCAACCTGTCACACCCTGGTATTTCAACAAATCGCCCGGTGGGCCCAAGTGGGGAGTATCATGATGTAGATTGGTATCATAATAAACAAACACAGATAGCACAGTGGAAATCTTGGAGTTTAAAATATTATTACAAACTTAAATGTCCAAATGTTCAAAAAAATAATACAGACAACTTGTAATAAAGATCCACAGGCGGATCGAAAATGTACAAAATGAAATAATCAGACTACTAGGCTTTATGCAAAGGAGTTGCAAATTACTCTTCTAGCATTACCAGGCAACTTCCAGCCTATTTAAGTATCCTTGCAACATGTAACTTAGTCTTTTGAAAATACGAAAGTTTACACTGGTAAATACAAATAACCGACTCATTTTGAAAACATTTCAAAAATCATTTTAAGTGCACAACGCACATGATTTTTATAAATAACTTGGGACAATTCAAAATGATCTTGTATACAGTGTTACATGCCTGTCAATACATATGGGGTCCGGTGCAAAAAGTGAATAATATGATTAACCGACACGCCACTTAAACCCACAAAGGGGTATCCCAAGTAGTGGGTAAGAAAAACATTTTATAATAGCATTAGCATCTGTCAGGTGTATGCCTACACCCTGTGCTCGGTCGTGGCTATTAGTAACTTAAATGAGCTGAGGATATCCAGGACACGGTCACGTTAACCCCCAATGTTTATGTTATCAGACAAAACAGATTAAAACGGGTCATGGAGATTTTGTAGTCATAATCCGACATATGATCCCATACCTGACCAAGCGGTAATAATTTACCATATCCCAAGCCCGTATATTGAGAGTATTTACCTGGCTAAAACTCGTCTTAATATGCAAAAATTATAAATAGCTCAGCCGTAATCAATTAACTAAGGTTGGTTGCAATTTACCGGAATGCCCTAATCTGGAATGAATGTATAAATAACCAATTAGAATGTTAACGGGTCTTATTCAAGTCATAGATTGGACCGGTTAACTTAAATTATGGAAAACGGTACGATACGATTGATTAAGCGAAGACCGGAATAGAATGTAGTTTAAACCCAACAAGTACTAAGACTTGTATAATATGGGTAAACAATATTCATTCTGGAATTTGAAGTAAAAATGATAAGATTTGACCCGTTTCGGTAAACTTACGTAAACTAGTTACATAAGCTCAACCGTACGCGTATAAGCGATATCGGGTAATTGGATGAGTCATAAACAAGTTCTATAAGCCAATATACTTTAAATAAGTTGTAACATCAGTAGGTTATCAACTTATATGACCATTAAGGTTTTAAAATAAAAATATGCACCATAAGGGCATTTTAATCATTATATGACATAATTTGAGAACTTGCATAAAATCTGAGTTATGATCAAGTAGCTACTGTGAAAACACTTTAATTATGTTATATTATCAGTAGGTAATAGATTTTGTAAGATAGTTATGGTTTAAAACCATACTATGCGCCAAAAGGGCATTTTGGTCATTATATAACATAATTTACGAACTTATATCAAAACTCAGGTTATGAACAGAATTAAAATACCAAAATATGTTAATAATAGTAACATATCAGTAGGTATTCATTTTGAAAGTTCATATTTGATTAAAACCATGTTTTATGAAAAAAGGGCATTTTGGTCAAAGTTAGGCATATTATGGAAACTTGTATAAAAACTCAGATTCTGATTATGGTCATGTAGTATAACCTCAGAGGGTTATCCTACATTATAATATAATCATAATACAACTTAAATTCAATAGCTAACTAAGCTAAACCGGTCAGAATCGAAAGTCAAAGTAGAAGTCAAACTGCTCGACTTTCGGTTGCGAACCGACCCTAAAACTGGAAATGACGGGCTGAACATGCTCATACATGTTCTAATATTAATTACCAACTTATTTAAGTGTCAAAACATGGTTTATAACATTCATATGATCAATTTATAAAGTTTACGAAAAACTGACTTTTGAATTTTCAAATAATAAAACTTTGACCCGTCATTTAACTTAGTTAACGTGATTTTCAGGAGTTGCCCTTTTGAGGGATTAACACCTACCTAATTATGATAACGTAGCCATGTTCGACTCGAACAATGGCTGGACCATAATGGTCTAAACCGAAAGTCATAGCAAAAATCGATGTTGCTTGACTTTCGGCTATTAAAGCCTATATAACTGAAAGAACGAGAATGGAGCACTTATAAGTGGTCCAAAAGAATGATTTGAACTCAGAGGGAAGCTCCTATAAGCTCAGGAACTTCCAAGAGAAGAGAGGAATGATTTTTACGAATGGTGCAAAGAAATGAGGTTGCATTCAACCTATATTTATACTTGAGGAGATTGTGTGAGATTGTTCTAGGTGTTAGAGATCAACTTAGGATCATTACAAGTGCCCATAAACATGTCAAGACCTGCTAGAGAGCTCATGGTTTTGAAAAGTGGTATTCTTGGAGCCCAAACAAAACTCTGCCACTGGCGATGCTTTACGGACCATAAGGGGTAACCCTTTGCGGTCCGTAAAGACCTTGGCACACTTGGTTTCAACCTTCTTACGGTCCGTAAGGCATAAGCCTTTCTGTAACCGTCTTCAGAAAACCATAAATTTTATGCTTGCGGTTCGTAAGTGTCACGTTTGGGCTGTAAGGCTCGTACACGTTTGGGATTAGTTTCCTTTCGAGTAAGGGCATCAGCTACAACGTTAGCCTTACCTGGGTGATACTTGATTGCACAATCGTAGTCGTTTAAGAGTTCTACCCAGCGATGCTGTTGCATATTCAATTCCTTCTAATCAAAGATATGTTGGAGACTCCTGTGATCGGTATAGATAGTGCATTTGGTACCATACAGATAATGCCTCCAAATCTTTAGCGCGAAAACCACGGCTCCCAACTCCAAGTCGTGAGTCGTGTAATTTTTCTCATGAACCTTCAACTGCCGAGAAGCGTAAGCTATCACCTTCTCGCGTTGCATCAGCACGCATCTGAGACCCTGAATAGAAGCATCACAATATACCACAAAATATTTGGTACCTTCAGGTAGAGACGAGATCGGTGCACTGCAGAGTTTTTGTTTCAAGAGTTGGAAAGCATCTTCCTGCTTCGATCCCCAAGAGTATACCACACCTTTCTGTGTCAACGAGGTGAGAGGTTGAGCGATCTTCGAGAAGTCTTTAATAAATCTTCGATAGTACCCAGCGAGACCCAGAAATTGTCGCACATCCGAAGGGTTCTTCGGTGCCGCCCAATTTCTAATAGCATCAATCTTTGCAGGATCCATGTGTATCCCCGATTCATTAACAATGTGGCCAAGGAAGTGCACTTTTCGTATCCAGAAGTGACACATAGAAAGCTTCACGTAGAGTTGCTCCTTCCTCAGGAGCTCCAAGATAAGACGCAAATGTCACTCGTGGTTGTAAGACCCACATTGGAAATTTACACGATTACAACTTTAAAATACGCATTTTAATACTAAAAATGCGACTTTACAAAAACTTGTCATGCTAACATTCCCATATGTTTAAAAAAACATTTCGAGACATAGTTGTAAGTGTTTACATAATTCACTTATAACAAAACAAAACAAGGTTTAACGCGGAAGCTTCATTTAACGTATGTTCGGTTCTTGTTCGTCGCTTGATTTTCATCCGGGACTCTCGACTTTCACCTGTGATCAAAACCAACTTAAAAGTTAGTTTTGATGGTTAAATAACAAGTACAACAAGGTAAATGGGTCAAATAATCAAAATAAACAAAAATTTCAAGTTTTTACGCCGTCGCCACGCGCCACGGTAAACCCCTTTGGGCGTCGCGCGACGCCACGCCTCCATTTCGACAGAATGTTTTGATCTGCAGCTGCATATTCCCAGCCAACCTTAAGTTTACGGAAACGAGCATAACTCTTTCGTTATTTGTCCGTTTTACACGATTCTTTTTACTACGTGATTGTAATTTAATTCTCCATCACATGGAGTTAACATCCGACATCCGGATTAACAAAATTCTAGACTTTTAAGCCTTCGGCTTAATACTCTTTTACAAAGTTTAGACCCATTCATAATTTTATCGAACAAACATGTTTGTTTGATCCCTATTTCTCATGAACCTCATAATTTCTATATTGTCTCTCATATTTGGTTCGAATAACAGGTTTATATACACTCTTAAACCCATTTTCGCGTATATGCTTATTTTGACCCATTAAGGGCCTTTAAGCATATTTTAAGAATGAATTGCATTCATTCGTTTCTAGCTTAACATTTCCGCATTTCTTATCGTGTGATCTTCCACCACAACTATATCTGTGATGGATTTAATGCGGTGATATATATAATTCGAGTTTTACTCCTCGGATCATTAATTTATGGCAAAGACTCATATCGAGTCATTTGAACAAAGATTCACATCTTTCTCTTTTTATACTTATCCTAAGTATTTACTTGGTCATAAAACTCGTTTCCAAACAACCTCTAAGGGTTGTTTGCCCAATTTAGCTTACGAGGGCGTTTTAGTCCGTTTTAGCATTTCATTTACGATGAAGGACTTTTGAAAGCATGTTTGACCCATGATCCTTCTTTTTAGTTATGATCTTGTTTGAAAAGTCTCTAAGCTTTTCAAAACGCAACAACCCTCATTTAAAACATTCGGTTTACCCATTCAAGTAACCCATGGTCTATCTAAGACTTCATTTAATACTCATTGAACCTTACGTTCTAAATGAGTAATTACTCTTATTACACATACCTGGCTCGGGTCAATGTATTGACCCGTTTTAATGCCTTGCTATAATAATTGCTAAGTAATAGCGATGCAAATATCATTTTGACATTTATTCCTGAAATCATATAACTCGACAAAAATCATTAGTCGATATTATCAAAAGGTGGTATCTTCACCTTTTGACCCGTTTAGTCGAAATGACCGATTATATTAGCGAGATGACATGTATTTTCATCTTGACTATATGACTCGCTCCGATTTACATCGTGCGGTCATTTTACTTGTAATTCATTTCTTAACACATTTTGGCCTATTATGGCTTATGTCATAAGTGTCTTTCAAAAACTAACGGTTATTGTAAACGAGTGACCAAATTACCGTTTTACCCTTATTCTTTGTTTTGATTTACCGTATTAGGTAACCATTAAAAGTTCATTTTCCATTCGATCATGTTATGATCGAATTACTGATTTAACTACCTTTTAACCATCAATATGGTTTCTTTTCTTATTCAGTTATCTTGTTCCATACGACTACATGCCGGGACATCATTTCTCAATTATTTATTTATCTTATCTGTAGTTAATACGATAAGAGAATACTCTAGAATATAAGACTAGTGTAAGCTATACTTACCTTGCATCCGGATTATGCTTTTTCTTTTTCTTTGATTCGTTTGATCCGCTTCCTTCCCAAGCTTCCACCTAGCTTGCCAAGCGTCAAACTATCATTGTAATTGTAAGATACTTAGATTAATCATAATCATTTACGATTATTCCATCCTACGCTTCTTATGTCGAAATTATAATTCAATCATATACTTTATCAATTATCCGATAAGCATCATTCTTATGTTACCCGGTTTAATCATTTTAACACGTGATGATATTAAACATCATTCTAATCAAGAATATATCATCATTTTCATTTTATCATACCACCCGTTTTTTAGTAAGTATGATTATGTACTTGAACACACTATTTTGTTCAAGTATTTCTTGATTACAATCGTATATGATGATCCTAAACACAATTATATCATCAAGTTCTTCCTATGGTTAAAACCCACTTAACCTAGTGTGGTAAATCATCCAATCCTTCAATTCATAGCATGTTATGTATGATTTTCACTTAGGGTTTTGTTCCTAAGCAAATATACATCACTAATCTAGCCATAGGTTCTCTAATCCATGCCTAATTCGCGATTAGGATGATTATCCAATTTTTAAAACTTCACGAATCATCAAGATTTTACATACCTTATGATCCTCTTGTTCGGGTGATCATTAATTCACGTTCGGTTGTGAATTTGAGCTTCGTTTGGCCCTTCAATCGGATGGATTTGTTGAAGGTTAAGGTTTGGCTACATGGGGAGCTTCCCCTGCTCGATCTAGAACACACACGTATGTGTGTGTTTGTGTTTTGATTTGTTTAAATAACCTTTCAGGTTATCCCACTTTAACCCCTCGTGTTTGGTTCATTATTAAGTAGGGCACAACCTATTTATTTTAATAGCAATGTTCTCATTTATTAACTAGGTTAAACATTCCTAGTTAACTCAGTGGGTCTGGGGAAATTGTGACTAAGTTTATTTTGAGTCTCGTTAACTCGGGCCTTCTATAAACTTTATTTCATCAAAAGCTTTTATACTATTTTTATTTAATATTAGGTTTATTAATTTAAAAATCCTAATATTCACCGGGTTAATTTTACCACTAACGGTACTTTACCCGTCTTTTAGTATTAACGTGGTTTGATTACCAAACCCATTTTCGGGGTGTTGCAGTGGTCCTCCGTGCTCTTAGAATAGATCAAGATGTCATCGATAAACAAAATGACGAAATCGTCGAGATACGGTTTGCACACACGATTCATAAGGTCCATGAAAATCGCCGGTGCGTTTGTCAACCCGAATGGCATAACCAGAAACTCATAATGGCCATACCGCGTTCTAAAAGCTGTCTTAGGGTCATCCTCCTCTCGGACTCTCATCTGATGATAGCCCGATCTTAAATCGATCTTCGAATAGAAACTTGACCCTTGCAACTGGTCAAACAGATCGTCGATACGTGGCAAGGGATAACGGTTCTTGACTGTCACCTTGTTGAGTTCCCGATAATCTTTACACATACGAAAGGACCCGTCTTTCTTCTTCACAAACAAAACTGGGGCTCCCCAAGGCGAAGAACTGGGTCGGATAAAACGTATGTCCAACAGTTCTTGGAGTTGATTTGACAGCTCTTGCAACTCTCCTGGTGCAAGACGATAAGGAGCACAGGCAATCGGGGCTGCTCCTGGTGTAAGGTCAATCTGAAATTCCACCTGACGGTGTGGAGGTAAACCAGGAAGCACTTCAGGAAACACATCAGGTTGAGTAAACTCGCGAACAACTAGGAGGTCTTCAATCTTCCTTTCTTCAGGTTGAGTTTCAGCAACAAGAGCTAAAATAGCAGGGTAGCCCTTTCGTAGACACTTCTGGGCTTTCATGGCTGAGATGATGCGAACCATTGCACCACTACGATGACCCTGAACCGACAAAGATTCTCCACTGGGGAGAGGGATACGCACGATTTTCTCCTTACAGAGAATTTCCGCTTGATGCTTAGACAACCAATCCATGCCAACGACCACATCAAAACTTCCAAGAGTAACGGGGAGTAGGTCAATGTCGAACACTTGACCCATAAGATCGATTTTACAGCCAAAAAGAACATGTGAGGCTTCAATTTATTTACCTTCAGCTAATTCTACTACGTGCTTATTTACAAGAGGTGCAGGACTCAATCCTATCTGACGACTGAACTCCAATGACACATAACTCCAATCGGCACCAGAGTCGAATAAAACAGAAGCAAATAGATTGTTCACAGAAAACGTACCGGTCACAACATTGCCATCATTGCGAGCTTCCCCAGCACCAATAGTAAACACTCTCCCACACGCACCGTTCCCACCATTGTTCCCATTGTTGTTATTCCTAGTGTTGTTGTTGTTGTTACCAGCATTCTGATTGAGTTGAGGGCAATCCCGCCTGAAATGACCCTCGTCACCACACTGAAAACACCCCTTATGATTTCCCTGATTCTGTTGAGGCTGCTGCCTCTCCAGTTGCTGCGACTGCTTTTGCTGTGGGGGTTGCTGTTGCTGCTGCCTTGGGAGTGAGACCTTACAGTCTCTAGCCATATGGCCCACCTTGTTGCACCTGTGACATACCCGGGTGCACGGCCCGCGACTGTTGGAAGTTGCACTTGTTACACTTCGGTTGCTTCCCTGCGTATGAACCCTGATTCGAATTGTTGCCCTGATTCTGATTCACAGAAGATGACTGGCTAAAGCTGCGGTTGATACTATTGTCTGGCTTCTTCTGTGACTGATTCGAGTTGGACACCTTGTCCACATCATTCCATTTGCATTTGCTATCAGTAGCAGGAATAGTAGCTGCAGCTGTAGTGGCAGTAGTAGAAACACGCGGTGGTATAGAGCCATGCTCCACCTCCTGATCTGTGCTCTTGTGAGCTAAGCGGATGATCTGAGGTAAGTTATTGAGGTTCGCTGCAGTAACCAAGCCCTTAACCTGCGGGGCTAATCCCTTGATGTACAGCTCGATTCTACGGTGTGGAGGTCGTGATAAGTTCGGGCACATATTAGCTAACTCATGAGACCGTTTTGTGTATGCCTCAATCTCAGACCCCACCATTTTCAGATCATAATACTCGTTCTTGAATACTTTTCTTGAAATCTTTCACACACCGCCAGATCCATTAGTTTCCTGAAATACATGTAGTTTGAAAACATCAACTAAAGTTGAGCGAGTTCATGTGTTTTTGTATGTGTGCACGAATAATCTTGTAACATTTGATAGAATTCCTTTGATAACCGGGATGTAAAGCGTCTATGAACAGATCATTAATGTTTTGCAAGGACATTAATATGTGTGGTGCGTAGGTGTAACACCCCCAAAATACAAAACTTTATATTAGAATTATAAAGTTTAAAATAAACGAGAGTAAGCTGACTAGGGTAAATAACCTAGTTAGTCGCAAACTTAGTTATAACAAAGAAACTCGAGATAAAACATCTAGAGATTTACTTGGTTTTTATTGAGGGACTAAAAATGCTAAAATGGAAACTTATGTTATTAAAACATAATAAATCAAAATCCAAACACATCCTCAGATGTGTCTGGAATCGATCAAGAGCAGAGCAGGGCGACCAACCACCCTTAAAATCCTAACACTCACTAAACTCACAAATTGAAGGCTCAAATCAGGGCAAAATCGAATTATGAATGTAGATTAGCGATCACCTCGTCGAAGGGATCGTAAGGTATGTAAAATCTTGATGTTTTGATTCATCTCAAATTCTTGGTTAATTGTGAAGAACTGAAACTGAGCTTGATTATGTCTTGCATGGGTGAAATTAGAAGTAATATAGTGTCTAGGGATAAACCCAAGATGATTTCTTGACAAAATCTAGTATGATACTTGTAGGGTTTCATAATCACCATTGTAGGTGATTGATGAGCTTGAAGAAACTTGATAAATGCTAAAATTATAACTCTTGTTCTAGCACAATCTGAATTTAAGAAGTAATTTCAAAAATATTGATGTTAAGATATGTGTAAAGTTGACTAATTGAAGTGAAATTAGATGATAATTACAAGTCATGAACTTAGTAATGATTATGTGAAAATCTGACCCACTAGGTGTTTGTTGAAATGCCAAAGTGGGGATTTAAATGTTAAAAAAAGGATGAAAACGCAGATTTGATTATTGTTTATAATGATGCGTTAATAATCATGTAAAGAGTTCTAAACCAATTGTAAATTGAACTCTCTAGGCAAGGAATCTGGACCGTCAAGCGGACAAGCCGGAGGGAATACGCGTGGGAAAGGTGTGCCCTAAAGGTACGAAATTTACCGTTTCGCTACATTATGTTTAATTGTTAGTCTTATGTTATTATATTGAAATTTGGTAAAAAAGATAAACCTATATGTCACGGAAGTGACAAAGTGCCTTAAACAAGTAAAACGGGTCAAAACATGAGTTAGAAATAGAGTTTGGATGTGTCTAGCAATGGGGATATCCATTCGGTATCCAAACGGGTCAAAACAAGTTGTGTTACAAATCTAAAACTAATAGCCATCACTTGATTTGGTTATGTATCAAGCGTAAGTCATGTAACTGACACGCAAATCCGTTGTAAAAAAAACATGCGCCCTTGTAGAGGGATTATAGTTCGGAACATTTGTTTGTCAATCGATTCCGAAAAGCATGATTAAATCCTTAGGATTAAGCATGATTGTTATGACATGAGCGCTCTCGGGAGGGAAGCGAAAGTTATAATTGGTAAACATGGAAAATGGATGATATGGTTTGAAATTAGAGGTGTCAACAATGCAAGTTAGGGAACTTGTATCAAATGAGTTGAATAAACAAGAGATGAAATAAAGGCCAACTGCTCTTGAAATAATATTTTTATGCAAAACGTGTTGATAAACGCGTCCGTAATTAAATTACGGTCGCGTAGGAAAAAGAATCGGCTAAAACGGACGCCCGAGTCAAAAGTTATGACGATTTAAAGTTTGGAATTTAGAATAAGAGAGCTGGGCTGAGTTCAGCATCAATCAACAAACATTCTGTCGAAAATGGCCCCTGGCGCCGCGCCACGGCCAAACGCACTCGCCGTCGCGCGACGCGACGGTGCTGGCGTCACGCGACGGGCCCCCCTCCTCTCCCTCGCGTAGCGCGACTGGGTGCCAGCTCGAATTTTGTTTGTTTTTGTTATGTTTTGATCATGGAACATGTTATACTTGATGTTTAAAGTGTCAAAATAATAAATTTAATTGGTTTTGACCATAGGTGAAGTTGGAACTTAATCCAGATGGTGATCAAGCTATTATCAAGAACCGAACGCACTAAACAAAGCTTCCGCACTTAATCTATTTTGTCTTAGCAATATGTAGATACTTGAACCATGTTTTAAAACGTTATCTAGTAGACACATGAAGTTATGTTTTGTAAGTTTTAATGGATAGTTTGTTGTTAACTGGAATATTAGGATCAAATATGGTTCTTTAAATTATGAAAGTTTTTGTAAACTCTATATTTTGGCATTAAATGATTATATTGTGTCTTAAATCTTGTTATTTAAGCCGGGTCTTACAAGTTGGTAATCAGAGCTAAGGGTTGTCAATAAAGTGTGTTCGGTTCAAGCTTGATCAAGCATCCGGTAAGTGTTAATTGTTTTAAATAAACTTAGAGAATATAGAAATGAAACATGAATTAATATGCATGGAAAGAGTGTATAAGCTCACTCAAACACGGGAAATGCATGAAACAAGAACGGTCGAATCAAGTTATGAACTTGATTAAACCAAAACAAGTAAATCATAAATTATAAATGAAATGTTTAACGGTCGACGTAAACATTTCAGTATTAAAGATGGCGGATAAAGGTAACGATGATATGGTGCCAAGAGTCACCGAGCAAACAAAAGAAGTGATTGCCGAGGAGGTCGGAAAGGCAATCGAAAATAGTTTGTCTGGTTTCATCGATAAAATCCAGAACACGGTACTATCAGTGGTTGAAGAAAGAATCAAGAAGTTGGAGGATAATGCTACTCTAGCAAAAGAAAAGCCCGGAGGACGAAAGCCTTGTTCATACAAGGAATTCATGGTGTGTAAACCACCAATATATAATGGGGAGGTTGACCCAATAGTGTGCCAACGATGGCTAAGTGATATTGAAGGGGTATTCGAGAGAACCCATTGTGATGAATATGACTACGTAGCCTATGGTACGGGTCAATTAAGGGGTCAAGCGAAAGATTGGTGGGATAACAAAAAGAGAGAGATGGGTAGTGAAGCGGCTAAGGTCATGACATGGGAGGAGTTTAAGACGCCATTTCTTAAACATCATAGCCCCAAGGCGGTCGTTAATAGAATCAAGGAAGAGTTCATGCAACTTAGACACAAGGGCGAGACCATAGACAAGATTACGGCAACGTTTATGGATAAGATGAAGTTTTGCAATGAATTGGTGACGAATGAAGAACAAAAGATATACTACTACTATAACATGTTGAGCGCCGAGTATAGGGAGTTTATGACTCCTTCAAAATACGAGACCCTTACCGAGATCATAAATGTTGCTCGGGAACGGGAGATTGAACTGAAAAAGCAGGTTGAACGGGGTGAACGAAGGGCACATGATGTTAATCCAAGCCCTACCAAGAAAGCACGAACAAACGAAACAGTGAAGAAATCGGATGCAAAAGGCGGGTCGCCAAGTTGCAAAATCTGCGGAAAGGGTCATAAGGGCGAATGTCGCTTCAAGGATAAGCCTTGTCCCATATGTCGAAAGACGGGACATATGGCTACTTCATGCCCAGAGAAAGTGACGGTTTGCTACAATTGCTACCGATCGGGTCACAAAAGGTCGGAATGTCCGGAGTTAGTTGGAAAGAAAGATGGGCAAGACTCGAAAGGTGAAGCCCCAAAAGCAAAGGCAAGATCTTTCCAATTGACTGCCGCAGAAGCAAAGGTTGAACCTGAAGTGGTCTCAGGTATATTTGCTGTAAAATCGATTCCTGCACGTGTATTATTTGATACGGGTGCGAATAAATCCTTTATTTCATATGGATTTATTCGACATCCTTCATTTGTTCTAACAAAATTACCTATGCCCTTAGAAGTAGAGATAGGTATAACAAGAGTTTTATTGTTTGTGATGTATGTGAGAACTGTAAATTGAGCATTGATGACGAAGAATACACAATAGATCTGATCCCGATGTCGATGGGAGAATTCCAAGTGATCGTGGGGATGGATTGGTTGTCCCGATTCCACGCGAAGGTGGTCTGTTTCCGAAAGGAAATAATACTGACGTCTCCTAATGGAAAGCACGTTACGATATCTGGTGAAAAAGGCGGTAACCCGATGGTATGCTCAATGCTAGAAGCCCACAAACTTATGAAACATGGATGCAAGGCCTACATGGTATACGCAAGCGAGTCGGAGAAAGAATCCCTCAAAATTGGAGACGTGCCGATGGTACGTGATTATGAAGACGTGTTCCCGGAAGAACTACCGGGAATACCACCAGAACGGGAGGTAGAGTTCGGAATCAAATTGATTCCGGGCACAAAACCTACGGCCAAGGCGCTGTATCGGCTCGCGCCGTCGGAGCTACAAGAATTGATGTCTCAAATCCAAGAATTGCTCGACAAAGGGTTTATTCGACGGAGTGTATCCCCGTGGGGCGCACCAGTTTTATTCGTGAAAAAGAAGGACGGTAGTATGCGCATGTGTATCGATTACCGAGAGTTAAACAAACTCACGGTGAAGAATCGATACCCACTTCCAAGAATTGATGACTTGTTTGACCAGCTACAAGGAGCAAGTTGGTTCTCAAAGATTGATCTTAGATCGGGTTATCATCACCAATTGAAAGTCAAGGAGGAGGACGTTATGGACCTCATGAATTCCTTGTAATGCCCTTTGGGATGACTAATGCACCCGCGGCTTTCATGGACCTCATGAACCGGGTTTGCAAACCTATGCTGGATAAGTCGGTAATTGTATTTATCAATGACATTTTAGTATATTCGAAGAATGAAGCTGAGCACGTGTATCATTTGCAAGAAGTGTTAGAGACACTCAGACGAGAAAAGCTGTATGCAAAATTCTCAAAGTGCGCTTTCTGGCTACGAGAGGTGCAGTTTCTTGGGCATATCATTAGTGCCGACGGGGTACTAGTGGATCCGTCAAAAGTAGAAGCCGTGTCAAAATGGAACACTCCAAGAAATACCTCAGAAATCCGAAGCTTTTTAGGGCTCGCAGGATATTATAGGAGATTCATACAAGATTTCTCCAAAATTGCTTTACCATTGACCAAATTGACTCGCAAGGAGGAAAAGTTTGCATGGGGTGTAACATCTGTGCTTGTAATCATTGTGAACAGTTCAGTTATCAATAAAACAATGTTATTTGATACCAATGTTTGTTTGTTTATGTTTTACATTTTTCATGTTTTGACTTTTGTTCAATTTCAAACTCTATATCGCTTTCTGGAGATTTATACGCAAACTGGTGCGTAAACGTAGTCAGTTTAATGCGACAAATACTCCGGAACATCAACATATACTTAACATACCTTAAATAACCTTTACATAACTTAGAAATAAGTTTTGAAGGCTTTGGTATGACAAAAACAAGTTAATTCGCCTACAGGGACTAAATTTGACAAACTGCGAAAGTATGCCAATTTGAACTGTAACAGACATTCCGGAACATGACCATAAGTTAAACATACCATAAATATCCTTTACATAGCTTAGAAATAGGCTTTGAGGGGTTCGGTGTGCTAAAATAAACTTTTGGCTCATTCAGGGACTAAAAGTGTCAAAAAGTGCATAAGTTTGCACTTTCGCGCATAACTTACGTTCTGAATACATCCGGACATCCAAAAATTTATGTAAGCACTAAAATATTTTATTTTAGTGTTTGGCATAAGAAAAATCCATTCATCGCGCAATTTGGATCGTTTTCACGCTTATGCGCATTCCGTCGTAATTAACCGAACAACGCAATCGTACGGCCAAACGAACTGACATCCGTGATGTTTTCAAGCATATTTCATGTTCCCTATGTCTTAACATCATTGTGGAGCTTGAAATTGGGTTTGACGGGTGTTAGAAGTGCCGTTACGCAACGAAACAAGGTGCAGGGACCAAATCTGACATTTCTGCATAGTTGATGACTTACGGACCGTAAGCCATCCCCTTACGGTCCGTAAGGGGTCTCCAGAACAGCAGAAATGCAGAAACATTGAATCTGGCCTTTCCACCTTTTGCACTTGCCTCTTCAGTATAATGAGGGGCCAAATTGGTGTTCCATGGGTATTTCAAAAAGTGTATGGACAAGATCAAAGCACGTTATTCGATAAACGATCCTAACGGTTCCAACATTCCTATAAATACCCAACCCCATTCATTTTCAAAAACCCACAAATCTGATCTAAAAGCTCTAAGTTGAAGCCATTACTTCATACCTGAGCTATTCGATCAAGATTTACTAGCGGAGACCCTTTGTAAGTGTTCCTTCGTTCTTTTATCGCTTTTCGAGTCCAAAAGTCAAACTATGTTTGACTTTCTGCGTTGACCAGTTTATGGTCAACACGAAGTTCGGTTGAACTTCATAATGTGAGCGTAATCACGATGGTTATAGTCTCTTGTGACTATACCTACTGATTACCACGTTATCTAGGCTCAATGACGAGTCGTAGTTTCGGCCAAAATGCGCATTTACGCGTATTTTGTAACCAAACTACTCTTAGGTATCAAAACCGTTTGTTTTGATACCAAACCTGTTTTTCTAAACTTAGTTAAGCATGTTTTAACATGCTTAGCTCGTCACTTTTAGTTTAGTGCTTATATAGGGTCGTAAGGTAAGCGATCTAAACAATCGCTTATACTTTCGAACCCGACCCGTTTGGTCGATCATTAGGATCCGACCAAACACATTAGGTGACCATAGTTGTATAGGGAATAACCTTCCGAGGTTATACCTTATGGTCACATCGTTTGAGTAGTTGTATGATAGGTAGTATATATGCCTTAGGTAAATTACCAAAATGCCCTTTTAACGCCAAAATTCATTTTAAGCATATGTAACATAACTTTTGGTATCTAAACTGATTTGGTAACAATATTAGACATGTTAAGGCATATTTTAGTTATCATAGGGCTAGTTAGGCGTTCTGAACGCGTTTTACGCGAACGACGCGTTAAAGTAACATAAGCTACCTAAACGGGTCGTAATGGGTCATAAGCACTTAGGTTAGGTTTCATTTTAGTATGTAGGCTTTGTTAAACCATATTACACGAGTCTCCATACTCGTTTGGTTTACGAACCCTCATTCTATCCAATCCTCCGATTTAGGTCCGGTATATTAACATAGTTACCTATATTAGGTGCCGTTTGATATCCGTGATCTCTAGCATTGTTTGGTTGTTACTCAAGGACTACTAAGCAATCTCAAGTGAGTACATAGACCCCTCTTTTACTGTTTTCCAAATATTTTGGGGTGAAACACATGTGCCTACTTGTTACTTTCATGCTTTTCCATGTTTTGATATCATATGCTTGTTATGTTCAATAGTACACTTATAGTACATGATTTCATTGTGTTTATGCTATGTATGCCCATTGTGTGCATATTTAGTACATCGTTTTACATTACATGTTATGCTATGTATGTCCATTGTGTGCATACTTAGTACATTGTTTTACATTACATTTTATGCCATGTATGCCCATTGTGTGCATACTTAGTACATTGTTTTACATTACATTTTATGCTATGTATGCCCATTGTGTGCATACTTAGTACATTTGTTATTCATCACATGCTTACATTTTGGTATGACATTTGGTTTGTTCAAATGGGACACACATTATATACATTCATTAACATTAGCTACGCCGCTCGTTAGTAGGTAATGGTACCATAGGACTTGACAACTCCCATTCCTGAACCCTAGGTTTGTTTGGGTGGAAGGAATGACCGAATTCGATAAACATAACACAGATAAACCTTTAATTTGTTTAAAGGTCTATCACCACAGTCACAAGGCTTGGATGTATGCATTTTCACAATACCGCATAGATGTTTGTATCAGTATAGCATGCATTTGTTCCACAAAACATAACTTTGACTTAAACTATGTTTAATTCAATACCCTGTTTTTGTGCATTTTACCTATGGTTTAGTTGATATATTTCACATGCCATACATGATATTTTTGGATACACATTATATGATTTACATTAAACATAAACATTTTGACATTGATATACACATTTGGTGATTTACATTAAACACGGACATTTTGATATGGTTTACACAATAACACTTGACAATTGATTTATACATGAACGATTTACATTGGTGGTTGGTTTGGGTAAATGTTTTGAGTAACGAGGCGTGTGTAATATGATACAAACATGGTGGATACGCCGCTGGTACTTCCTATATATAAGTGTTTGTATAATATTACATATCGTATCATTATTTAAATCATTTCAGTATAGACATATTACATTTTACACGAATAACATATTCTTCACAAGACATTGTTTTACAAAACAGTTTATTTTATACAACTCATTTTATTTGGTTATTTCATTAACCATACTCCTTTCTTTTATATAATCTGATTTCTTATCGAGTTTTCATATGATTTATAAAAGAAAACACTTAACAAGATTCATGACTAATTTTTATTAAACCTTTTCTTCTAAAACCCAAGTCATGAATCCTATTTTCACAAAACCTATGTATCTCACAGGCATTTTTATGCTGACGTACCTATTTTCACATGCGTTTTCAGGAGCTGTTGCTTAGGATGATGATCGTGACACTATGATGGACTTGTGCCTTAGAGACTAAAAACAAAGATAGACTTAGTTTAATTATGTTCTGAACTCTTTATTTCCTGTTTTGAGACAATGTAACTCGCTTGTTTGATAAATAAAATATAACTTTGTATGCCATGGTTGTGAAACAATAATTCTGTTACAACACTCTCCGACGTTTCCGGCACGATTTGATGTTTTACGTGGTCGGGGTGTGACATGGGGCATCGAACAGGAGGAAGCCTTCCAAACGCTTAAGGAAAAGTTAACTCACGCTCTGGTGTTAACATTACCGGAAGGAGTTGACGACATGGTGGTTTACTCGGATGCGTCGCATTCGGGGCTCGGATGTGTTTTAATGCAACGAGGCAAGGTTATAGCCTACACCTCGAGACAACTGAAGATCCATGAAAAGAAATACCCGACTCATTATTTGGAGCTGGCAGCATTAGTGTTCGCCTTAAAAATATGGAGACATTATTTGTATGGGGTAAAATGTACAATCTTTACTGACCATAAGAGTTTGAAATATTTCTTCGATCAGAAGGAATTAAACATGAGGCAAAGGCGATGGTTAGAAACGGTCAAGGATTACGATTGTAAAATAAATTACCACCCCGGGAAAGCCAATGTAGTAGCAGATGCATTAAGTCAAAAGATGGATTATACCCCGATACAAGTACAATCAATGCAGCTTATTGTGACCTCGGGCCTACTAGAACGGATCCGAGAAGCACAAGTTGAAGCAGTAAAGGTAGAAAACTGGAAGAAGGAAAGAATCGTCGGTCAATATAAAGATCTTGAAGAAGGCAACCACGGTTTGAGAACATGTTTCAACAGAATCTGGGTTCCTAACACATGTGGAGTTAAAAAGCTTCTACTAGATGAAGCTCACAAATCCCGTTACTCCATCCATCCGGGAGCGACCAAGATGTATAATGACTTGAAACAAAACTATTGGTGGCCCGGAATGAAAAGAGATGCAGTGAAATACGTAGAGAAGTGCCTGACATGTCTACAAGTCAAGGCGGAACACCAAAAACCATACGGTAAACTTCAACCGTTGGAAATTCCAGTTTGGAAATGGGAACATATTACAATGGACCTGTTAACCAAACTACCGAGGATGAACCGCGGATTTGATGCTATATGGGTAGTTGTTGATAGATTGACAAAGAGTGCTCACTTTATTCCAATACGTGAGACTTATACGTCAGAAAAGATGTCGGAGGTTTACACTAATGAGATAGTGGCACGCCACGGAGTACCAGTATCCATCGTGTCCGATAGGGATACCCGGTTTACTTCAAATTTCTGGCGAGATTTCCAAGAGCAAATGGGAACCAAATTGTTCATCAGTACTGCGTACCATCCTCAGACGGATGGACAGAGTGAAAGAATAATACAAACGTTGGAGGACATGCTACGAGCATGTATTATTGACTTCGAAGGTAGTTGGGATGTTTATCTACCGTTGTCGAATTTTCATATAACAACAGTTACCATACTAGTATCGGGATGGCACCGTATGAAATGTTTTACGGTAGGAAGTGCCAGACCCCGGTGTGTTGGGGTGAAGTGGGTCCATGTGAACTCGCTCACAAAGATATAGTCCGAGCTACTAATGAAAAGATTGAGGTGGTTCGGGCACACTTGAAAGCGGCACAAGATAGACAAAAGTCGTATGCAGACAAAAGGCGAAGACCGATCGAGTTTCAGGTTGGCGACAAGGTCATGCTCAAGGTATCCCCATGGAAGGGGGTTATTCGATTTAGAAAGAGAGGAAAATTAAGCCCAAGATTTATTGGGCCGTTTACAATTGTCGAACGAGTAGGGAAGGTAGCATATCGCCTTGAACTACCGGAAGAATTAAGCGGAATTCATAGCACATTTCATGTGTCACATCTTCGGAAATGTTTAGCGGATGAAACAACCTATATCCACTACGATGACATCGAGGTGGATGATAGACTTAACTATGTGGTGAAGCCCATTGCAATTTTGGATCGTAAGGTGAAAACCTTAAGGAATAAAGAGATCAATCAAGTAAAGGTTAAATGGGAACACAAGAAGGGTTCGGATACCACATGGGAATCCGAAGAGGAGATGCAACGGCTCTACCCTACATTATTTGGTACGTAATTCGGTTTCGCGGACGAAACCCTTTTAAGGGGGGTGGACTTGTAACACCCCGAAAATACAAAACTTTATATTAGAATTATAAAGTTTAAAATAAACGAGAGTAAGCTGACTAGGATAAATAACCCAGTTAGTCGCAAACTTAGTTATAACAAAGAAACTTGAGATAAAACATCTAGAGATTTACTTGGTTTTTATTGAGGGACTAAAAATGCGAAAATGGAAACTTATGTTATTAAAACATAATAAATCAAAATCCAAACACATCCTCAGATGTGTCTGGGATCGATCAAGAGCAGAGCAGGGCGACCAACCACCCTCAAAACCCTAACACTCACTAAACTCACAAATTGAAGGCTCAAATCAGGGCAAAATCGAATTCTGAATGTAGATTAGCGATTGCCTCGTCGAAGGGATCATAAGGTATGTAAAATCTTGATGTTTTGATTCATCTCAAATTCTTGGTTAATTGTGAATAACTGAAATTGAGCTTGATTATGTCTTGCATGGGTTAAATTAGAAGTAATATAGTGTCTAGGGATAAACCCAAGATGATTTCTTGACAAAATCTTGTATGCTACTTGTAGGGTTTCATAATCACCATTGTAGGTGATTGATGAGCTTGAAGAAACTTGATAAATGATAAAATTATAACTCTTCTTCTAGCACAATCTGAATTTAAGAAGTAATTTCAGAAATATTGATGTTAAGATATGTGTAAAGTTGACTAATTGAAGTGAAATTAGATGATAATTACAAGTCATGAACTTGGTAATGATTATGTGAAAATCTGACCCACTAGGTGTTTGTTGAAATGCCTAAGTGGGGATTTAAATGTTAAAAATAGGATGGAAACGCAGATTTGATTATTGTTTATAATGATGAGTTAATAATCATGTAAAGAGTTCTAAACCTATTGTAAATTGAACTCTCTAGGCAAGGAATCCGGACCGTCAAGCGGACAAGCCGGAGGGAATACGCGTGGGAAAGGTGTGCCCTAAAGGTACGAAATTTACCGTTTCGCTACATTATGTTTAATTGTTAGTCTTATGTTGTTATATTGAAATTTGGTAAACACGATAAACCTATATGTCACGGAAGTGACAAAGTGCCTTAAACAAGTAAAACGGGTCAAAACATGAGTTAGAAATAGAGTTTGGATGTGTCTAGCACTGGGGATATCCATTCGGCATCCAAACGGGTCAAAACAAGTTGTGTTACAAATCTAAAACTAATAGCCATCACTTGATTTGGTTATGTATCAAGCGTAAGTCATGTAACTGACATGCAAATCCGTTGTAAAAAAAACATGCGCCCTTGTAGAGGGATTATAGTTCGGAACATTTGTTTGTTAATCGATTCCGAAAAGCATGATTAAATCCTTAGGATTAAGCATGATTGTTATGACATGAGCGCTCTCGGGAAGGAAGCGAAAGTTATAATTGGTAAACATGGAAAATGGATGATATGGTTTGAAATTAGAGGTGTCAACAATGCAAGTTAGGGAACTTGTATCAAATGAGTTGAATAAACAAGAGATGAAATAAAGGCCAACTGCTCTTGAAATAATATTTTTATGCAAAACGTGTTGATAAACGCGTCCGTAATTAAATTACGGTCGCGTAGGAAAAAGAATCGGCTAAAACGGACGCCCGAGTCAAAAGTTATGACGATTTAAAGTTTGGAATTTAGAATAAGAGAGCTGGGCTGAGTTCAGCATCAATCAACAAACATTCTGTCGAAAATGGCCCCTGGCGCCGTGCCACGGCCGAACGCACTCGCCGCCGCGCGACGCGACGGTGCTGGCGTCACGCGACGGGCCCCCCTCCTCTCCCTCGCGTAGCGCGACTGGGTCCCAGCTCGAATTTTGTTTGTTTTTTTTTTATGTTTTGATCATGGAACATGTTATACTTGATGTTTAAAGTGTCAAACTAATAATTTTAATTGGTTTTGACCGTAGGTGAAGTTGGAACTTAATCCGGATGGTGATCAAGCTATTATCAAGAACCGAACGCACTAAACGAAGCTTCCGCACTTAATCTATTTTGTCTGAGCAATATGTAGATACTTGAACCATGTTTTAAAACGTTATCTAGTAGACACATGAAGTTATGTTTTGTAAGTTTTAATGGATAGTTTGTTGTTAACTGGAATATTAGGATCAAATATGGTTCTTTAAATTATGAAAGTTTTTGTAAACTCTATATTTTGGCATTAAACGATTATCTTGTGTCTTAAATCTTGTTATTTAAGCCGGGTCTTACAGTAGGAAGTGCTCAAACCTAGCGAATTTCCTCCGGTCCATCTGGTGGGAACGACATAGTCACCACATGCGGCCACACAAGGACCCATGGGTGGGGCTCGCTACACCCAGATAGATCTACCACTCATGCCCCTCAGTCTTAAACTAGATTAATGGCACTTAGGAGAGATACTACATCATCCAAGTGATCTAACAGTTCATTCCTTAGCTAAACCATACCATTGAAACATTTGAACATTTGAAACATGTATCTCACCCCCCCCCCCCCCGTAAGTTATAAAACCGAAAACAATTAAAAGAAAAGGGGGACATAAACTCACTGATTTATGTCCGATATCCTGTGTACCCAAAGTATGTATCCTTAAGCCGTACTATCACCTACACACGTGCTAAGTTTTATTAGACGTTTAGGTGGTGTAACGCCTCTTAGTCTTAGTTGTTTATTAAGACTTATTTTGGAATTCATGGTATACTTTGAGTTACATCTTTGATGTACATTATATAATTTCAAAGTATATAATTATTAGTTAAAATAATAATATTTTAACTTAAATTATATTTATTCAATTATTTGGAATATTATTAAAAGAATATATTTTTTACTAGGTTTAATACGTATTTCCACATATGTATTTTCCCAAGTATGGGTATACTTGTACTTGTGTATTTTCATACATGTGTAATTTCATACTTGTGTATTTTGCCAAGTATTGGTGGTGTATTCCGGTGTATATTTGTACGTATGAGAATGCGTATTTTCTTGTATTTATTACGTATTTTATACTTAAATTTGTGTATAATTTTCTGAAATATTATTTTTAGACAACTAAAAATCACCAAATTTATATTCTTAAAATATTCATATTTTAAGAGAAATTTTATAGAAAAATATCTATAGCTTTACTTGGCAAAAATAAGTATACTTCTATATAAATCTAAAAAATTATACCCTTATACAATTAGCAACTTAGGTTATGTTCAATTTGTTTAAAAGTCACACCCTTTAGTAACACCCTTTCACAATATATTGTATTTTGTATAACATTACAAAAACAACTTAATGCTTCCTTTAATAACTTTTAATGGCGTCACTACTTAACCTGTGCCACGTAATAGCAAGTAAGTGTTTGAAATAATCTTATGCATCAAACATCTTATTGTGACAGTTGTTATATATTATTGTCACTAAAAAGCGTTATTATATAGTATTAAATAGGTGGGTCATATGTCAAACGGTGCAACTCCGAGTTGGCTGCCATCTCAATCGTTGGCAACTGTAAAAAGATTGTATAACCATCAACATTTGGATTATTTGATGCATATATTAGTTTCAATTCTCAATTCTCTCACTAAATCTATACAAAGCGTGTGTATTCGAATCATGAGATACCCTCCCTCGATTCCGTTTTCTGTCTTTGCGTCTCCTCTGTTTCTTCATCTAAGAATCATCTTCAACAGCCCTATTTCTTCACATATTCCGTCTGTTTACGTCATTTTCTTCTCCCCTTTTCTCTTCTATTTCGCCTTCTTTGGTTAACTTTCATTACATTTGTACAATCTACCGCATATGGAGCGCATCGACCCCAACCCATCTCTCACATACAGTTGAATCCTTCAGTGTCGTTAGTTCGACATCCTCGGCAACAGTTTCTAACTACTTTCAACCAATTCTCGCATATGTTGTTTCCATGTTTATGGTTTTCTTGCTTCTTGAATCCCAATTATGGTTTACAACCGATCAGACGATTAAATTATATACCATTATCATGCGTATCCATATTTTTCCTTTTTGAATCTGGTATCATACAGAGTAAAGATTTTTAACACATATAGTTTTTACACTTTGTTTATTGATTCAAACATACTCAAGTTTGGCATATGGTGAGGAATAAAGTGGGAATGGATTCGGTTCAAGCGAAATGGGAGGATATTGTTGATTGGCTTCTAGTGCGGTCCAAGTCCAAATCTGTAGTTAACTATGTTGCTCGATTATTAGTGGCGGCCAGTGCTTATCTGATTTGGCAAGAACGTAATGCGAGATTATTCAAGAACCAATTGAGGCCTCCTGAGACTATTAGTGAAAGTATTATCCAACAGGTCCGATACAAATTAATGGGTGCGAAGCTCAAGGATTGTGATAATGTGAGAAGGCTTTTGGGTGACTGGGAGGTTTATGGAACTGAGCTCAAAGATGGCGATGGCTGATTGAGTAGTTTTGTTTGTTTGGTTTTCTTTTCCTAGAGTGTTAGTCTAGTCGGTTTGGTGCTTGGTAGTAGTGTTCCTTGTTTTTTCATTGTTTTTACTTTCATGGGGCATGTCCTGTGATTGAACTAGTGTAGACTCTCTACACTACTTGTTTTGTTTTGGTTGTGAATATATAGAATCACCGGGGTAACCCTTTACCCAAAAAAAAAACATATTCAACTTTTATTTTTGCCGCTTTTAAAAAAATTAATACGGACAACGAGTATTTGTTTGTTTGATCAGCATTCATGGTAGATCTGTTAAGAAATTGGGTTTACTTGGTAAATTTGAAGTGTTAGCGGAGGTTTAAATGGTCTTTGAGAGTAAAAGTGGGGTATTATCTTTACTTCTGGGCAAAAGAGACTTATCATATTTGTGATGGTTTTGATTTTACTATATTAATAAAGTGAAAGTTGATTGATAAAAAGTAGACAGAAAAGAAATAAATAGATTAAGGAAAATATATTTCTTCCCAGGCATGCAACGTCTGTATCCTTCTTAATTTTAGTTTTGTTTTTGTATAGAATTGATCTTGAATCGAAAAGAATTTACTTTTTTGTGTTAATAATTCAGGGAGATTGAATGTTTTTTTAGTTTATGTTGAGATCTGCAAAGAAATATAACTTGCATGTTGTGTTTTTTTTAATCTTTGCATGTGTTTTTTACTTTAGGTTAGTTTTATACATGTATCCATACTAATTGTTGGTTCGATATGATGTCTCCGCGTGAATCAATGGATATGCATGATTTGATTAATTTTTTGTTGTGCTTGCTATCGATATATTATTTATATGTTATAAATAAGTTGTAGAAAGTGAGGCACTTGTAGATTCTTTTAAATAAATAATAATGGCATTTGTATACATATAGTTATATAATATAATGTGGAAAACTTTATACAAATGTTACCAATTTTTATTTTACTTCTTGATAGGAAAGGAGGCTTTTTGTTAAAGGTAATTAACTTCTTTACTTTAGTTTTTAAATCTTAAAGAAAATGTTATTTGTTAATGAACGGTGACTATTTTAATTAACTTTTATCTATGTTTTTCTTAAAATATAATTCACTTATGAACCTACTTTTTTGAAACTCAAAACGCAACTCACAATTGCATAAGTGATCACTGAAACTTAGTTTTACTTAAAATATAATTCTCTTATGAATATACTTTTTTGTAAAACTCCATCATTAATTCTTTTAATCACTTTCCTCATAAAATTAAGCGCATACGTTGCTTATCAATGTTTTCAAAAAAATTGACGAATGTGTTAATTGTGAAGATACTAACTAACAAATAGGTAAAATATTATTGGTTAAATTGGATTGTACCTAAGGTGTCAAATTTGAATTGGGTTTTCGCATCTCATATAATAATAGTAGAAATATTCGTAAACCATTTATTCAAATGATAGGAACATCTCAAGCGGGATCTACCTACATAAAAACTCTTACTACGCAAAATTTGTTTAAATTATATTCCAGCTTCTAATAGTGGCCTTTTGGTTTAAGGCTAACAAATAAGAAATTACAGACAACGTCCCGCCACAACGCGCGGGTTAGCGTAAACTTGTGATATATATTTTTAAGATTAACTTTAGAAAATATATATTTCTATTTTCCACTCAAAATAATATAATAAAAATAATATATCTTCAAATTGTTTAAGAAAATATATATTTTTCTCCACTCAAAAATAATATATTTTCTATTTGACAAAATATGATATATTTTATAATAGTTATAAAAATACATATTCTACCATTTCTTCGGTTTCAAAAATACCGTTCGTCAATTTATTTCCGGAATATATATACTTATAGTCCATATGACCGTTTGTCCGTTTGTCCAATATTCGGGTATTATTTTCTTGGGATTTTGGTAATATTTTCATGTTACAATTTTGGTATTTTGGAGTGTTATATTATTTTCAAGTTCCTAAAATAATATAACTAATACAATCAATATACAAGTAACACACAATTTTGTGACATCTAAATATATATTTTCCTAAATATATATTTAGTGATTTTTATTATCAAAAACCAACCTCCAATATTTGTAATTTGTGTAATAAAAATTGTCACACCCCCAAAATACCACACGCGGAGACCCCGCTAGGCGTGTGCCAGGATCTAGCCACCAATCACATTGAACTAATATCAAGTTATAAAGCAAAGTTTCCATTCATAAAGATAAAACATTCATAACATATCCAAATTTAACATGTTCAGCGGAAGCAAATAGTTAATCGCTGTTTAATCGTTTCAAAAACCAATGTACGTGAAATCATTAAACAAGTTCTTCAAATCCAAGCAGTACGACTCATGACCACTCCAGCCATCCAGATAGCAAGTTCCTTGTCCAAAGTATCTAACGACCTGCGAGCATGCAACAAGTGTATCAGACGACGCTGGTGAGTTCATAGTTTTACGAAAACGTTGGTTACCAAGTGTTTAGTTCAGTTCATTGATTTTAATGTTGATAATAACTCGATACCGTACAAGATGGCTCCAGATTACTTTGCCCTTTCCCCAATGCCCCTATCAAAGCATTGGGCATGACTGGGTTATTAGTTCACACCCGTCCTCTCAGGTACGGGGTGAGGGTGCCAAACCTAAATAGCGCTACCAACTAATACCCCGTTACCTCCCATGTAACAAACAAGATGGGACTTAATGGTGATAGGAGTGAGTGTATTATCCAACATCCCCGTTTTACCCAAATGACTTATTCCTCTCAGGAATACCCAATGATTGTCCCACCCACCGGGACGCATGCTCAAGAGGAATGAACTCACCTTTGATTTGCTCGGTATGTTAAGTTACGCGTCCAAGTTGGTCAACCCAAACCCTACCGTGGTTACCAATCAACATCAGTTACATAATCAGACAAGTCACTTATTTCACACAGTTTGAATCTATCACATGATCATCTCATATTACATATCAAGTACTCAGTTCACATACAAGCCCACCTCCCATATGAATATCTCTAATCAACACACAACAGACGAATGCTCTAACCACACAATACAAGTCAGGTTTCTTATTCTTAGTCCATATTAATATTATGCAACAAGTAACTTTTGTAAACACAAGTGTATACCAACCATAAGCATCACAACACTGTTTACTGTTCTGTTCAGTCCAAGGCACGGCGAAGAACCCTGGCGACGAAGTATCTATTCTTCGTCGAAAACACAGGTGATGAAGTACCTAACCTTCGTCGAGGTTACATGCGACGAAGTATCTATTCTTCATCGAGACTACATGTGACGAAGTATCCATCCTTCGCCGTGAGTGAGGGTGACGAAATATCTTAAAGGTTCATCAAGATCACATAATAACTGCTAACACGTTTTTAGCGGGGTTAATGGATCAAACATCAGTTTCTTTACAAGTTCTACAAACCCTAACTACTGCTCAATCATCAAACAAGTAACCCCACGACCTTAATATCGAAATACAACATCATGGATTAACACAAGTCTCGATTACACATACTCATGACTCCAATCCAACTAATAACATTCTCATACACAAGCAAATCAGGTTATCAGTTTCATGACTATAAACGTATTCAAACCATCAATCCTTATCATGAAATTTCTAGATTTAAATGTTATTAAAGAACCTAATCTCACACAAATCACCACAGAATCACAACACCAGAATATCGTCGAATAACAACGTTAGGCACTAACCGTGGTACCGGATTGATTAGATAAATCGAGATGGAAAAGCTTTGAGACTCCCTACTGCCGTCACAGAGAGAATGAAGAGAGAGGATTTAGGGTTTTTGTGTTTTACGAAAACTGATTATAAGAGGTTATACAAATAACATAAAAGGGTTGGGCCGTAAACCACTCTGGGTCGAGGCCCCTATTCGGCGAAGGACATGCTCGATGAAGATCCATTCTTCATTGAAGATATGGATGGCGAAGAACCCATTCTTCGTCGGGACCAAGGGTGGCGAAGAATCCCATTCTTCGTCGATGAGGACTTGTGGCGAAGAATCTTATTATTAATGTGACACCTGTGTCACTTCAACCATCAAACAAATACCAAACCAATGAAATATTGTATTTCATACTTGGGATTTGCATAAATATGTGTATCAATTGCACATATCAACTCTTGTTCGATTTCGGGCTCTAAATAGCTTTCTAGAAGGTTATAACGCGTCCCGATGCGTAAATATAACCAGTTTAATGCAAAAAACACTCCGGAACAGTGACATAGGCTTAAATAAGTTTTGTAAGGTTTGGTATGCCGAAATCAAGTTTATTCGCTTACAGGGACTAAATTCGACAAACTGCGAAAGTATGTCAATTTTTACTGTAACAGACATTCCGGAACATGATCATAAGTTAAACACACCCTAAATATCCTTTTACATAGCTTAGAAATAGGCTTTGAGAATGGGAGATATGTGATGCCGACATTAATGGTGATGGCGAGTGATTAGTTTGTTATTGCTTTCTAGATTATAGTCTAGTGGTGTTTGTGTTGGTTTTCGGTTGTTTTTTCTGGTTTTTGGTGTTTACTTCCGTGGGGCATGTCCCATGATTGAACTAGTGTAGATACACTACACTACTTGTTTTGTTTGGTTGTGAATATATAGAATCACCGGGGTAACCCTTTACCAAAAAAAAAAGAAACAGGCTTTGAGAGGTTCGGTGTGCTAAAATAAACTTTATGCTCATTCAGGGACTAAAAGCGTCAAAAAGTGCATAAGTTTGCATTTTCGCACATAACTTACGTTCTGAATACAACCGGACATCCAAAAATTTATGTAATCATTAAAATATTTTATTTTAGTGATTGGCTTGATAAAATTCCATTCGTCGCGTAATTTGGATCGTTTTTTCGTTCGTTACGACTTCCGTCGTAATTAACCGAACAACGCAACCGTACGACCAAACGAGCCGACATCCGAGATGTTTTTGAGCATGTTTTGAGTTCCCTATACTTTAACTTCAGTTTGGAGCCTTGAAATGAGGTTAACGGGGTTCAAACGCATCGAAAAAGGCCTTAAACACGTGCAGGGACCAAAACTGTCATTTTTGAAACTTTGCTGTATCTGGCACATGCTAGCGCCGCGCGAGCACCAAATGCCTATCCCCGTGGTGCTACGCGAGTGAGTGATTTGGGCAGAAACTCCATTTTTGCAACACAAGGTCCATTTTCAGCACTTCTCTTGAAGTTTTGGGGCTATTTTGTAACATTTTCAAAACCGTTTGCTGGTTTTGGGGCACCCCTAGTATCCCAAAACCATGGGCCACATGTGTACGGTCTAGATCAAAGCACGTTTTACGATGAACGATCTTAACGGTTCTTGATTCTCTATAAATAGCAACACCCACTTCATTTCATCCTCACTCAAAATTTGATCTAAGATGCTCTAAGTTGAAGCCTTTGCTTCATACCTGAGCTACTTGGGTCAAGATTTTGCTTGCGGGGACCCTCTGTAAGTAATCTTTCGTTCTTTTCATTCGTTTTTAGCGTTAAAGTCAAACTGCGTTTGACTTTCCGCATTGACCAGTTTATGGTCAATGCGAAGTTCGTTTGAACTTCATAACGTGAACGTAATCACGATGGTTATAGTCCCGAGTGACTATACCTACTGATTACCACGTTATCTAGGCTCAGTGACGAGTCGTAGTTTCGGCCAAAATGCGTATTCTTGCGTATTTTGTAACCAAACTACTTTTGGGTATCAAGACCCTTTGTTTTGATACCAAACATGTTTTTAAACCTCGTTAAACATGTTTTGACATGTTTAGCTCGTCACTTTTAGAATTGTGCTTGTCTAGGGTCGTAAAGGTAAGCGATCTAATCAATCGCTTATACTTTCAAACCCGACCCGTTTGGTCGATCATTAGGATCCGACCAAACACATTAGGTGACCATAGTTGTATAGGGAATAACCTTCCGATGTTATACCTTATGGTCACATCGTTTAAGTAGTTGTATGATAAGTAGTTTATGCCTTAGGAAAATTACCAAAATACCCTTTTTACGCATAAATTCATTTTTAAGCATATGTAACCAAAATTTCGACATCTAAACTGATTAGGTAACTATATTAGACAAGTTAAGGCATATTTTACTTGTCATAGGACTAGTTAAGCGGTCCGAACGCGTTTCACGCGAACGACGCGTTAAAGTAGCCTAAGCTACCTAAACGGGTCATAATGGGTCGTAAGCACTTAGGTTAGGTTTCATTTTAGTATGTAGGCTTTGTTAAACCATATCATATGAGTTTCAAATACTCATTTGGTTTACGAAACCTCATACTATCCAATCTCCCGATTTAGGTCCGGTTATTTATGTAGTTATCTATATAGGGTGTCGTTTGATTCCGTGATCCCGCTAGCTTTGCTTGGTTGTTGTTCAAGACTTCTAAGCACCCTCAAGTGAGTACATAGTCCCCTCTTTTACTGTTTTTCAAATGTTTTGGGGTGAAACACATGTGCCTACTTGTTACTTTCATGTTTTCCATGTTTTCATATCATATACTTGCTATGTTCATTAGTACACTATTAGTACATGATTTCATTATGTTTTGCTATGTATGTTTACTGAGCATGCTAGCACATTGATTTACATGACTTTTCTGCTTTGTATGTTAACTTAGCATACTTAGTACATTGTTTTACATTGCATCTCTGTTGCATATGTTCTCGTAACATATGGACACATTGTTTTATATCTCTACCTTGTATGTTCACTTAGCATACTAGGTACATTATTTTCATAAAACATGCTTACATTTGGTATGACATTTGGTTTGTTTAACGGGTCTTTATTACACTCATTAATACTGATCATGCCGCTCGGTAGTAGGTAGTGGTACCATAGGACTTGACAAATCCCGTTCCTAAAATCCTAGGTTTGTTTGGGTGGAAGGAATGACCGAATCCGAAAACATTTTTCTTTGATAACCTTCACTCTAAGGTTATCCGTATGTCTCAAGGCTTGAATGTAGGCGTTTAACATTACCGCATAAATGGTTGTACCAGTAAAGCATGCATTATCTTACAAAACATAACTTTTGATTATATTTTATCAAATGCATTGTTTTGTACATTACTTTCTTATAGGGTTGAATAAATGCTTTTAATCAATAAATGCTTTTATTCACTCTACATAACATTTGTTTACACATTACATGATTTACATATGATGGTTTTTACTTAAACATTTGACATTTGACTATACATAAACAATTTTACATTGATGGTTTGTTTTGGTAAGTGATTTAAATAACGAGGCATGTGTAATAAGATAAAAGCATGGTGGATACGCCGCTGGTACTTCCTATATATAAGTGCTTTTATAGTATTACATATCGTAGCGTTATTTAAACCATTTCAGTATTTGACTTATTACATTTTACACAAATAACATATTTTCACTAAACATTTGTTTTACAAAACAACTTATGTCATACAAACTCATTTTACTTGGTTATTCATTTAACCTTACATTACTCTTTTACATATCATCTACTTTATCATCGCTTTTCAAATGATTTATAAAACAAAACATTTTACAAGGATCATGACTGACTTTTGTTAAACAACCTTTTTCTAAACTTATAAGTCATGAATCCTAAATCAATAAAACCTATGTATCTCACAGGCATTTTTATGCTGACGTACCTATTTTCACATGTGTTTCAGGAAATGATGCATAGGATTTATCAAGATACACTTAGGCGGACTTGGGCCTTAGTGACAATAAAAGATGCAAGACTAGTTAATTATGTTATGTTTCTTTGTTGTTAAGAAACGTTATGCCCTCATTCCATTTTCTGCACCCTTGATCTGATTAATGCTCTAAGTTGAAGCCTTTGCTTCCTACCTGAGTGTTATAGATCAAGTTCTCCCTCGCTTGGACCCTTTGTAAGCTTCTTTCGTTCTTTTATTGCTTTTCGAGTGTGAAATTCAAACAGTGTTTGACTTTCTACTTTGACCAGTCTTTGGTCAACACAAAGTTCATTTGAACTTGGCAACGTGAGCGTAATCACGATGGTTATAGTCCCTTGTGAGTATACCTACTGATTACCACGATGACTAGACGTAGTGACGAGTCATAGTTTCGATCAAAATGCGTATTTATGCGTATTTTGCAACCAAACTATCCTAGAGTATCAAAACACTTTGTTTTTGTTTTGATACCAAAACCTGTTTTCTAACTTAATTAAACATGTTTCAACATGTTTAGCTCATCACTTTTAGTTTAGTGCTTGTTTAGAGTCGTAAGTCAAGCGGTCTGAACCACCGCTTAGACTTTCGAACTCGACCCGTTTGGTCGATCATTAGGATCCGACTAAGCATATTTGTGACCATAGTTGTATAGGGAATAACCTTCCGAGGTTATACCTTATTGTCACATAGTTTAAGTAGTTGTATGATAGGTAGTTTATATGCCTTAGGTAAATGACCAAAATGCCCTTTTCATGCATAATTTTTTTGGGTAAAGGGTTACCCTGGTGATTCTATATATTCACAACCAAAAAAGAACAAGTAGTGTAGAGAGCCTACACCAGTTCAATCATGAGACATGCCCCATGAAAGTAAACCAACAGCAAAACAAACAAACCGAAACATAAACCAGGAAAAAACACACCTAGACAAAACATCTAGACAAACAAAAAACAACACACTAATCAGCCTCCATCATCATTGCTTTCGGTTGTAATCTCCCACTCCCCAAGCAGCTTTCGCACCCTATCATTGTTCTTTAGCTTCGCTCCCATCAACTTGTATCTCACTGTTTTCAGAATAATATCCTTTACCATTTCAGGTGGACGCACTTGATTTTTAAACAACCTAGCATTCCGCTCTTGCCAAATAGTATACGCAGCTGCCGCAACTAGAAGCTTAGCAACATAAACCTCAGCTTTCTTTGACCGAACTCGAGCACATAACCAGTCGATGATATCCACCCATCTCGAACTCACGGACGCCATCCCCACTTTATTTCGAACCATCTGCCATACTTTATCGGAGAATTTACACTCAAAAAATAGATGAGAATGAGAATCAAAATTCTCATAGCATAACAAACAGCACATCATATTCATGTTTTTTCGCCTAGCAAGATCCCACTGCAGAATTTTGTCTTGAGTAAGAAGCTTTCCCTTCATTATCAACCACATCATAAACGCATGCCTAGGAATACATTGGGCAAACCAAACAATGCCGCTCCAGTCCACCTCTGATTCTCTATGCCGAACCGAATGCCAAACAGCCGACGAAGAGAAATCCTGAAAATCACCACCATCTTTCCATAGCAACCGGTCAGGCTTTGACGGTTCTAATTGAAAATGATCCAGCTGAATGAGAACAGGGAAAAGATCCCTCCATGCCACTGGCCAATTCCACGTTCTGTTGGAGAAAATATTGAACACGGTGTCATCCAAACGAAAATCAGCATCTGTGATAGTTCTTGGCGACAGAAAATCACCAAGAGGCCCCAAATCACTCCAAAAATCAAACCAAGCTGATGTATTATGGCCATTTCCTACATCGGACCAAACATGTTTTCGAATAAAAGACCGCAACTGAATAATCTTCCTCCATGACCAACATGAATTCGACGGCGCTTTACAAACCCAGAAGCTCTTGCCTTTAAGTCGATAAGAGTGAACCCACTCGACCCATAGGGATTCACGTTTCATGACAATACTCCAGATATGAGACGCCATCAGGGCTTTATTCATGTCCCCAATACGTCTAATGCCTAAACCACCTTCATACTTAGGAGTACAAACCGCTTTCCACGAAACTTTAAGCATATGTAACTTAACTTTTGTCAACTAAACTGATTATGCAACATATTTAAACATGTTTAGGCATATAATACTTGTCATAGGACTAGTTAGACGTCTCGAACGCGCTTTGCGTGAACGACGCGTTAAAGTGGCGTAAGCTACTTTAATGGGTCGTAACGGGTCGAAAGCACTTAAGTTAGGTTCCGATCTAGAATGTAGGCTTTGTTAAACCATATCACATGAGTTCGAATACTCATTTGGTTTACAAGACCTCATTCTATCCAATCTTTCGATTTAGGTGTCGATTTATTTACTAGTGATTCGATTACTAGGTGCTGCTTGAGTTTCCTTGATTTGCCTGAGCTTGTTGAATTCTTTAGATTGAGGATACTTTGAACTTCGATGTGAGTACATAGATCCCCTCTTTTTACATGTTTTGTGGCAACTATGTGAGTACATAGTTCCCATATTTTACTGTTTTCAATTGTTTTGGGGTGATTCATATGTGTTAAACGAATTCGAGGTTTAAACGATGGTTTCAAAAACGATTAAATGGTTTATATATTAAACTAATAACGATTTCGATAATGTGAACAAACTTGTTGGACGTATTTACATAATGAATGACATTCATTAATTTTGGCCGAACCGACCAGTATTAGGTTATGGTACCATAGGATCTGACAAATCCCGTTATCAGACTACACCCATGGTTATGTGTGGGGGTTATGTGGGTAACGACTGAATCTGTGATTGTTAAGTTACCCTTTGGTGGTTTGTTAATGCGAGTTTTGAGATAGTCGAGTTGTGAAGGTTTGGATGTTATTAACGAGGCAACCAAAAGTAGTTTCACAATTAAAACAAAAACGATTTTGGGACGAGTTAAACGATTTAAACGAAATAAACGATTTGAACAAACGATTGGTTTTGGGTTGTGATTAGATAATGGGACGGGTGTTACATGATAAAAGCATGGTAGATACGCCGCTGGTACATCTTATATATAAGTGCTTTTATCATATTATATTCCGTGGCATTATTTAGTTCACTTGGATAAACGATTTTGAAACGATGTCACATAATGATGTTTTCTAAAGGATATAAACCATACGAGTTTTATAACGAGAGCAATTTACGATTTGGTTTACTTAAACAAATGTTTTGGGTTAAGAATCATCGTTACGAGATTTTATAAACTATAATCAACTTGATTTGAGTTGGTTAGTTATGTTGCAATACACTTTTTTAAAACAAGGTTTGTAACTTTTGACTCTTGTAGTCTAACAAGGTACTGCAACATATAAACGAGCCATGAATCCGATACTCTCATAAAACCTATGTGCTCGCCAGCAATTTCTTTGCTGACTTTGTTTTTACATATGTTTCAGGTGGTGTTGCATGATGTTGATTGATAGGATGCATGTTCACATAGGATCTGGACGAGGCCTTAGTGACATAATAATAATGATAGACGATGTGTAACTTGTTTGTTTTGGTTTAAGACAATGTAAATTACTTAATGAATCAATAAAACGAAACTTTTGTATCCATGGTTGTGAAACATTAATTCTGCCACTCCACTCCCCGATGTTTCCGCTGCGGTTTCGTTGTTTTGACGCGGTCGGGGTGTGACAGAAGAGTTGGTATCAGAGCCAATGGTTATAGGGAATTAGGTTATTAGCAATGCTTTGACCTAGACTATAACTTTCTAGGACCCCAACGCAAGTTTACTTGCGTTTAGATTTTAAAACAATACTGTCACCTATCCTTAGGTGATAACCACAACAAGAACACAATAACAAATCCGCTTTGAAAACCAATCATCTCTTCATAGATGATTTGTTATAAGGTTTTGAACCCTCTCAGTTTTCAAAATCTCATCAAAGTTTGGGTCTAAATAATGTGAACACGTGCAAACTGGAAGGGTGAATGCCTGTACCCTGAGTTTTCTGTCTAAGGCTAGAGTGTTCGTACAAATCCGCAGTATCGGACCAGTCACTCTTACCTGGGAACTCTTGGTGTGAGTGTTCACTTATAGGCGAGCATGTCTTCAGTGATACATTATATTGACCCATTTACTTTGATTAGTCACTGCGTGTCGTTTGTTTGTTCGAGGTAACAAACGAATGATCGCCTTCCTTGTGTTTTGTCGATGTTTTCGATACCTCTTTTGTTTTTCCAATTGACGACCTCACTCGTTTCTCATGTTTCTTTGGTCTTTTTAGACAATGCCTCCTCGACGTGATGCACAACCTCTAACCAACGAAGAAGTCGCAGCCCTTGTCGCTCAGCAAATGGCTGCTGTGCTTCCGAACATAGTAACGCAGAACCATCAATTATACAACAACTATAATAACAATAATGCTCAGTGTAGTTTCAAGAATTTCAATTCAGCTAAACCGTTGAAATTTTCTGGGTCTCAAGGAGCAATCGCGCTCCTGCAATGGTTCGAAAGTTTGGAAAGCACATTCAGACATGTGCAATGTCCGAATGAGCGTAAGGTTGAGTTTGCATCCAGTGTGTTCGAGAAGCGTGCTCTTACATGGTGGAATGGTGTGATGGGTGATAGGGGTGCCGATGTGGCTTTGGCACGAACGTGGGAAGAGCTCCGAGCTCTCATGATGAGAGAGTTCTGTCCCCGTCATGAGATTCGTGCTTTGGAACGAGAATTCGATGATTTGAAACAAGATGGGGGAGAACACCGTGCGTATACAGATCGTTATGAGGAGCTCAGTTTGTTGTGTCCTACGATGGTTACCCCGTTGGAGAAAGCGATAGAGAGGTATATCGATGGTTTACCCGATTCTGTGCAAGACATTGTGACTGGCAGTAATCCTACTACTGTCCGTCATGCGATTGAATTGGCTGCTACTCTGACCGAGTCTCAGGTCAGAAAAGGTAAACTGACCCATAAGGGTGATAAGAAGAAGTTAGCCGATTCTGCTCAAGAAAAGGGTAAAGGTAAGGGTAAGAAGAAGGTTGAGTCTTCTAAGAAGTCAAGGAAGCGCAAGGCTTACCAGAACTTCACAGTCACTGCACAGAATGCTCAGAACCCACCAACACTACCTCCCACAAAGAAGCAATATGCTCAGAACCCACCAACACTACCTCCCACAAAGAAGCAATATGCTGGTACTGCACCTCACTGTGCTCGATGCAATGGTCATCATGTTGCCCAACAGGCTTGCAAACAGTGCACTACGTGTGGTAAACTTGGGCATCTGGCCAACATTTGTCGTTTGGGTCAGAATCAAGCTGCTCAGGTTCCAGCACAAGCTCAGGGGAATGCCGCTAGATTCCCACCTGGTTCGTGTTATAATTGCGGAGAGATGGGTCATTTCCGTGACAACTGCCCGAGGTTGGTGAATGCGAATGCAAATCAGAACGCGAATGCCAACACAAACGCGAATGTGAATCCCACTTGTGGACGAGCATTCAATCTGAATGCAAACGAGGCTTGAGCTGACAACGAGGTTGTTAACGGTACGTTCCTTGTTAACAATCAACTTGCTTCTGTTCTTTTCGATTCTGGTGCCGATAGGAGTTTTGTTTCGTTATCTTTTGAGCCTTTACTTGCGATACCTAGAACTAAACTGAGGAAACCCTTATCTGTCGAAGTTGCTACTGGTAAACCTCTTGTACTCGATTCTGTTATTCGTGGTTGTCAATTGAATCTCGATAACCATCTTTTTCCTATTGACCTCACGCCAATGTAACTTGGGAGTTTTGACATTATCGTGGGAATGGATTGGTTAACCAAAACATCATGCTGAGGTGGTTTGTTTCGATAAGATCGTCCGTATTCCTCTTTCGTCTGGTGATGTCCTAGAGGTTCGTGGCGAGAAACCTTCAGTTGGTTTGAAACTCATGTCGTGTACGAAAGCCCAAACTTATTTACTAAAAGGATATGCTGCTTTTCTGGCACATGTCACCGAGGAGAAAGGCAAGAGTATTCAGGATATTCCGATTGTTGGGGATTATCCAGAGGTGTTTCCTGATGAACTGCCTGGTTTACCTCCAGTTCGTCAAGTCGAGTTTCATATTGATCTTGTACCCAATGCTAACCCGATTGCGAAAGCACCTTATCGTCTTACACCGTCGGAGATGCAAGAATTATCGAAACAGCTTCAAGAGTTGTCTGATAATGGATTCATTCAACCGAGCTTTTCGCCTTGGGGTGCTCCTGTCCTCTTTGTGAAAAAGAAAGATGGATCTTTTCGAATGTGTATCGATTATCATGAGCTTAACAAACTTACCATCAAGAATCGATATCCCCTACCTCGAATTGATGATCTCTTCGATCAGTTGCAAGGTGCTATGTCACACCCCCAAAATACCACCTAGGGAATGTCCCTGCTAGGCGTGTGACATACCAATAACGAGCCACTAATTACATTGAACCCATACAAGTTTCCAAATGAAATCATCACTTATTAAATAAAAGTCTCAACAATAAGTTTAATTAAAACCCAACATGTTCAGCGGAAGCAAATAGTAAACCAAAGTTAAACCGTTTCAAAACCAATGTAAGCTATCCATAATTCGATCACATGAATCCATCCAGTACGACCCATGACCACTCCTGCTACTCCAGACAGTAAGTTCCCACATCCAAGATACCTAACGACCTGCGAGCATGCAACAAGTGTATCAGACAACGCTGGTGAGTTCATAGTTTTACGAAAACGTTGGTTACCAAGTGTTTAGTTAATCCATTGAATTTAAATCCGAAAGTAATGTTGATAATAACCCGAATACAAGACGGCTTCTGATTTACATTGCCTTTTCTCCAATGCTCCTATCAAAGCATTGGTCATGACTAGGTCATTAGTTCAACACCCGTCCTCCCAGGTACGGGGTGAGGTTGCCAAACCTAAGTAGCGCTACTAACTAATACCATGTTACCTCTCAGGTAACCAAACAACACGGAGGGACTTTAAAGGTGAGAGGAAGAGTATATTATCCAACTTTCCCATTTTTACCCAAAAGACTTATCCCTCCCCGGGATACCCACTGACTGTCCCAACCACCGGGACGCATGCTCAAGAGATGAACTCACCTTAGGTTGCTCGGTAGATTTAATTTCTTGTTCGTACTTAATCAAGTGTGTCCTATTCCAATTATTGACCACAGTTAGGACTACGTTCAACATTTAGCACCAAACTTACCACATACATTCATCATGCATTTTTTTGGAAACTCATGTAGCAATCATCAATAGTTTAGCACGCAACACTTAAACGAACAACGCTGTTTATTAATCAACACTTAACGAACCATACTCTTTATCATATAACATCCAAACAAACTACACTCTTTATCATATAACACTTAGACAAACAAACATTGGGCTCGTCTACACAAAACTTCCTAACTGAAGCCGCTCGACCCAGCCACCGGTCACACGGCCCAACTAAATACAACGCAGCTGGCCTGTAACCCTGCGAAAATCCAACAGGCCCAGCAGCCCAATTACAGTATACACCCCAGCCCTTTCTCTATATGCAACCAGTTAGAGTTTGTGGCCCAACTTTTAATGGAGCGGCCCAAATGATCTGATGGTGTGTGTTCAACAATTTGTGTGTGGCCCACAATGTGTCGGCTAACCAGATCTTGTTTAACATGCGGCCCACTGATGTCAAACTAGTTCAGCACAACAACTACCCACAATATTGTTTTAACCTTGTTTAACATTTTATGAGTATCATGCAATATATACCATGTCGCCTCACACAAACCGAGAGTTCTGTATATCCTACACGTGACACCAACATCATCAACCCAACAACTAACATGCAAGTCCCAATGGTTATCACTATTTCTATTATTGTTACTTATTAATCAGTGTATCAACAAAATCATCACATCACATTCATGAACATAGCACACTGGGTAATTTATCACTAACATGAAGCCAAGGTCATACATGTCACTTATATAAGTTTTATGATCATGGTAACTACTAAACCAACTAACAGTTCCTCTAATAATCCCAGACAATAATTCGAACATTACCAGGACATATAACCCTGCTCACACCAATTTATATTCCAACATATACAATCATTAATAATATCAGTAACCTATTCGATCAAAACCAATTATTACACCAGATGCCATTCTTTCTATTGTTATCATACATGTCATCCATACATATGATCAATCCACAAGAAGTGAATACTATCTAAACATTTACGGACACACATAACAATGTCACACCATAAGAAAATCAGCAATTAAAAATCACTAACCAGAACTTGATTGGTCAATGTGCTATTTCGAATAAAGGGGGGGGGGGGGTTTCTCCTGCCGTTCACGAGTCAAGGGGGAAATTAGGGTTTTGTTATGTTGTAACTGGTGATATACAAACATGATACGTATAATAGTTATAGAACTAATTAACACAAGTGGCCCAGTTGTCATATTAGGTATACTAGTTGGGCCAAGATCCAATTGAAACAAGTGGGCCGAGAAGTATTAGCTTCAAGTATAGTTCATAACATACAGAATACATAGGAAGGTCCATCCATGTAATTCTAGTCTGAATAAGTGGGCCGAGCCCACTTGGATTATGGTGTTATTGGGCTTCAGTCCGGATTGCATTTGATGGCCCAAGGGTTAGTGTGTGACCCAAAAACTTGCGGCCCAAAGGTGTTAATATGTTAATTTAGCAAAATAACACACACGCTTAACAGATTTACCAAAGAAACGCAGAGTAAAGATCATCAGATTAAACGTTACAAACCTTGAGAGTTCGGGCTGTCACATCATCCCCAACTTGAAAGAAATTCCGTCCCTAAATTTGACAAGTAACCCAAAACGGCAGGATGTTAAATCAGGATGACTGTGGATTTTCCGCGGGTACCACATCATCCTCAACTTGAAAGAAATTTCGTCCGAAAATTTTACAAGTAACAACAAGAGTTACTTCAGCCGTTTGAACAATCGGGGATACTAGAGCTTCATCAGTTCTTTGCGTTTCCACGTGAACTCTAACCTATGACTTGAGTTCTTACGAACTCTCATAATTTAAAATTCGACTAAATCAACAAACCTTGACTTCTTGGTTCATGTTTTTGGTAGATTACCCAACAACTGCAACTTGTCGTTAACTTGAGATTCTAGTAAGAGGTATCACAAGCGTTTCATCGGGCAAACTCTGACTTAGATTCGAGACGTATATAGCATTATGTGTGTTGCCCAACTTGTCAGGTAGCTTGAGTTTGTAGGTCGCGTTACCGACTCTTTCCAGAATTCTAAATAACTCAACGTAACGTAACGTAAGTTAAGCTTGCCACGCTTCCCAAGCGTATCACACCCTCCCAGGGCGAGATTTTCAACATGGTACGATCGCCTGCAGTGAACCCCCAATGTTTCCTAAGCTTATCAACTTTTCTCAGAGGTTTCAAGTACCAGTCCTGGACCTGTGATTAGGTTGCCGCCCACCTTAGTCCAACAAGGAGATCGGCATTATCGTCCATGTAATGCCTCAGACAGAATGGTGACTGCTGTAGTAGAACTCAACCAAAGGTAAGTGTCTTCAAGCATCAGGATGGTTTGTTTACTCAGACCGTTTGTCCTACGGTGATAAGCAATGCTCATGTCTAGACGTGAGCCAAGGGTGTTGTGTATTGTCTGTCATAAATCAGGTATAAATCAAAATCAGGGGTAATAGGAGTTGGCACCTCGTGCCTAGAAGCCGCCTCTCTCAGAGCAACATTCACAGCTGTGAAGACTCGTCAGTTTCCTTGATTGCAAGAAAGTGTGCTGGTAACGTGAGACAATCAACGATCACCCAGGTGATAATGTTTCCGTTTCGTGTTGTAAGTAGACCAGTGATAAAACCCATGGCAGTCTGCTCTCATTTCAATATATGTGTTTCTGGTTGCTAATATCCCACCTTGATTTTCCCACAAGTCAAACGTCGTTCCCATGCGTGGCTATGTGGGCCTTCAGGCCCGGTCACCCGCACATGGTCTTCAGGTTTTAATACATCCTATTAAAATTCCGATGAATAGGATATCGAGTCCCGTGTGCTTCGCCTGCACCAGTTCCGTAAGGTTGCTGTATAGTGAGGTTCATATTCGTTCCATGAAGTAGCACATATCGCCCGATCTGCCAAAGGTTGCTTCCCCATGCCCCGCATGGGTCAATCTGGAGAACTCTCTTCCTTCAGTTCTTTAGTTTGAACAAGGCGAGTCTGGTCAGGTATGTTAGAGTGGATAGCGAGCTGCAAAGCTGGTGCACGTCTAGGTTTCACGGTCGTATTCATTCAAAAGTTCCTTCCAGCGATGCCATTAACTAATTTAACTCTCTCGTAACCAGGGTACACATGAGGCCCCTGTGATCGGTCTAAGTAGTACATTCGGTACCGCCCAAGTAATGCCTCCCACTTAAATCCAACGACCACGGTTTCCACCGTAGATTGTATGTCGTGCAGTTCCTCTTCGTAACACCATCACGTAAGTCATCACTCTCTCGTGTTGCATCGGCGTGTAGCTGGGACTCTGATTCGAACCATCATGGTATACCGCCGGATCATCGATACCCTCGGATAGAAGTGATGCTCAGTGCATTGTAGGGTTGGGTTTCAAAAGCAGAAAAGACGTTCCCCAGTTTTATTTCCCATAAATTCACAGCTCCCCGCTGTGCTAAGGAGGTTGAAGTTGCGCAATCTTCAAAAATCCCATGATGAATCTGCGATAGTATCCAGCGAACCCAAGGGTTTGTCGTATCCCAGAAGGAATCTGGAATTGCATAAGGTCAATCTGAAATTCCTCCTGACTATGTGGAGGTAAACCAGGTAACTCTTCAGAGAACACGCTAGAAAATTCATGAACAACTGGAAGATACTCGATCTTCCTTTCTTCAGGTTGCGAATCGGTGATGAGAGCTAGAATAGTAGGGTATCCCTTTCGTAGACACTTCTGGGCTTTCATGGCTGAGGTGTTGCCAACCATGGCACCACTACGATGACCTTGAACTGATAAGGATTCCCCACTAGGGAGAGGGATACGCACGATTTTCTCTTTACAAAGAATTTCCGCTTGATGCATAGATAACCAAATCCATGTCAACGACCACGTCAAAACTTACAAGAGTATCGGGAAGTAGGTCAATGTCGAACACTTGACCCCTGAGATCAAGCTTACAACCAAAAAAAGAACATGAGAAGCTTCTATCGATGTACTATCAGCTAATTCTACTACATGCTTATTTTACAAGAGGGGTGGGAGTCAGTCCTAACTGGCGACTGAACCCCAGAGACACATAAGTCAAATCGGCACCAAAGTCGAATCAAAGAGAAGCGAAAAGATCATTCAAAGAAGACATACCGGTCTCAGCATTGCCATCATTGTGAGCTTCCCCTGCGCCAATAGTAAATACTCTTCCACGTGCCCCGTTCCCACCGTTGTTCCCGTTGTTGTTATTCCCTGCGTTGTTGTTGCCAACTCAATTCGCCGATTTGGGGGTCGAGACAGGTTAGGGCACAAAGTTGCTAAATCATTAGACCTCCTCGTGAATGCTTCAATCTCAGATCCCTCCATTTTCAGATTGTAGTACTCGTTCTCCAGTTTCTGAACCTCATCATGAGGACAATACTCCTCCCTCATCAACTTCTTAAAGTCTTCCCAAGTGGTGGCATTTGCCATTTCGATACCCAACATCTGAACCTGGGCATTCCACCATGTCAGGGCACCATCCTCGAGTGTGCCCGTAGCATACTTCACTCTGTCCCCAGCAGGACAGTTACACATTGCAAATACCAATTCTGCCTTCTCAAACCATCGCAGGAGTCCTACAGCCCCTTTAGTCCCACTGAAGGTCTGTGGCTTACAATTCATGAACATCTTGTACGTACAAGCAGGTGGAGCAGGTGGATTGTTTTGATTCGCAGGTTGACCTAAAACGAAAGAACGTACAACGCACAGGTAAGATTCGAGTATACGACACAAGGATAGAAAGTAATTGGCACATATCGTACCAGCCTGGTAAGCCGCTAGGGCTTCAGCTACACGAGTGTTGATCAAGTTGGTTAATTCGGCCTACGTCATAGCAATGTGGCCGCGTCCATGGCCTTGTCCGCTCATGATTCTATAGGAGAAGAGGGAAAAGGTTACGAGTCGGAATAAGGTAGGAGTCAAACCTCCTAATGACTTTTACAGACTACAGAGTTCACATCAAACAATAGAGCGGAACCCCTTTCACACTTGTCAAGTTTCACTGGGTCTCACATGCACTCCACATTATTATTATTATGTGTGCACCCACAATAATAATCCAGCTTGCATGTTCATCTCAGTTCCTCCCAACGCGAGTTAAAAGGTTCCTCAAATTCGAGTAATAGGACAATAGACACCACACATAGATCATGAAAGTTCAAGAAACGTCGCACATAACATGGGTTGGTAACATAGAAAATAATACTGTAGTGCCAAGTGTGTATTCACGTGTGATGTTATACATAGGTGTACACTAGATATACTATGTAATAGTAAACGAGAAACGAACCTTGCAGTCTGGAGCCGAGTGTCATGGTCGATTTCGGAACTGTTCGGTTATAGTCTGGTTTTATAAAAACGTTTTAAAACCAAGTTCACTATAACCAGTGGCTCTGATACCAAACTATCACACCCCCAAAATACCACCTAGGGAATGTCCCTGCTAGGCGTGTGACATACCAATAACGAGCCACTAATTACATTGAACCCATACAAGTTTCCAAATGAAATCATCACTTATTAAATAAAAGTTTCAACAATAAGTTTAATTAAAACCCAACAAGTCAGCTCATTTTATTCCGATTCGCGAGGATCTATCTGCTGATAAACTTACAACGATTTATGTTGATGAGATTGTATCTCGACATGGTGTTCCATTGGACATCATTTCCGATCATTATGCTCGATTTTCATCTCATTTTTGGAAGACCTTGCAATCTGCTATGGGAACCCAACTAAATATAAGCACTGCTTATCATTCCCAAACAGATGGACAATCTGAGAGGACAATTCAAACTTTGGAGGATATGCTTAGAGCATGCGTGATAGACTTTTTTGGTAATTGGGACTCTCATCTGCCATTGATCGAGTTCTCTTACAACAATAGTTATCATACTAGCATTAATATGGCACCATTCGAAGCTCTTTACGGTCGAAAATGTCGTTCACCTGTCTGTTGGAATGAGATCGGTGAAGCTCAGCTTACTGGACCTGAGCTCATTCTGGAAACAACAGACAAAATCAAGAAAATTCACGATAATCTTGTAACAGCTAGAAGCCGTCAAAAGAGTTATGCGGATATGCGACGCAAGCCCTTAGAATTTCAAGTCGGAGACCATGTCCTACTCAAGGTGTCACCTTGGAAGGGAGTGGTGAGATTTGGAAAGAAAGGAAAACTTGCACCTCGATATGTTAGACCACTTAAGATTGTTGAAAGAATTGGAAAGGTTGCATATAGACTAGAGCTACCTCCAGAGCTTGGAAATATTCATCCGACTTTTCATGTGTCCAATTTGCGAAAAATTTTAGCTGACGCTAATCTCCACATTCCACTTGACGAAATTCAAGTTGATGAAACGATGCACTTTGTCGAGAAACCTGTGGAGATAACGGACCGTGCAGCCAAACAGTTGAAGAACAAACGGATACGATTGGTCAAGGTTCGCTGGGAATCCAAACATGGCCCAGAGTATACTTGGGAATGTGAGGACCAAATGAAGGCGAAATATCCGCAATTGTTCTCACAAGTTTCCTCTAGTTAAAATTTCGGGACGAAATTTCCTAAAGTAGGGGAGACTATGACAACTGTGCTCTATAATTGATATACAATGTAAAACAATATCAATTATTAATAAAACAATGTATTTTGGTGTTATTATGTGTGTATTTGTGTTTGATGATTTTACAATTCGATTCGATTCCGATTTCAAGCTTTAAATCGCTTTCTGGAAAGTTATACGCAAATTGATGCGTGAACGCAGTCATTTTAACGCGAAAAACACTTCAGAATAGTGAAATAGGCTTAACATACCTTAAATAACCTTCACATAACTTATAAAAAAGTTTTGGATGGTTTGGTGTGTTGAAAACAAGTCTATTCGATCGCGGGGACCATTTGTGTCAAACTGCGAAAGTATGCCGATTTGTTCAATAACGAACATTCTGGAACTTGATCATAAGTTAAACATACCCTAAATATCCTTTACATAGCTTAGAAATAGGCTTTGATGGGTTCGGTATGCGAAAATAAACTTATTTGATCAATAGGGACTAAAAGCATCAAAAAGTGCATAAGTTTGCATTTTCGCGCATATCTTACGTTCTGAAAATATCCGGACATCCAAAAATTTTTGTAATCATTAAAATATTTTATTTTAGTGATTGGAATGCAAAAACTCCATTCGTCGCGCAATTTGGATCGTACTCGTGTTCGTTACGACTTCCTTCATAATTAACCGAACAACGCAACCGTACGACCAAACGAACCGACATTCTAGATGTTTTTGAGCACATTTCAAGTTCCCTATGCTTTAGCTTCATTGTAGAGCCTTGAAATGGGGTTAACGGGGCTGAAACGCGTCAAAAATCAAGTTTTAAGCATGCAGGGGCCTGTTTTGCCAAATTTGAAAATTCTGATCTGAGGGTACGGCGGGGCGCGATAGCCTAGGCTATTTCTGTCGTGGGTAGCCAAAACCCTATCTGGCAGAAACATTGAATCTGGTACATTTTTGATGTTTTGATGGTTTTAAACCCCTGATTTGGATACCATCTGCTTGATTTTGCTTGTTTTTCATGTCCCATCGGTTTCTAAAACCATGTGCCCATATGGATGGCCAAGATTGATCCCTCTTTAATAAGAAATCATCTTAACGGTTTACCGAAAACTATAAATACCCATGCCATCATTCCATTTTCTGCACCCTTGATCTGATTAATGCTCTAAATTGAAGCCTTGAGTGTTATAGATCAAGATCTCCCTATCTTGGACCCTTTGTAAGCTTCTTTCGTTCTTTTATTGCTTTTCGAGTGTGAAAGTCAAACAGTGTTTGACTTTCTACTTTGAACAGTCTTTGGTCAACACAAAGTTCGTTTGAACATTGCAACGTGAGCGTAATCACGATGGTTATAGTCCCTTGTGACTATACCTACTGATTACCACGTTGACTAGGCGTAGTGGAGAGTCATAGTTTCGGTCAAAATGCGTATTTATGCGTATTTTGCAAACAAACTATCCTAGTGTATCAAAACACTTTTTTTGATACCAAAACCTGTTTTCTAACTTAGTTAAACATGTTTCAACATGTTTAGCACGTCACTTTTAGTTTAGTGCTTGTTTAGATTCGTAAGTCAAGCGGTCTAAACCACCGCTTAGACTTTCGAACTCGACCCGATTGGTAGATCATTAGGATCCGACCAAGCATATTTGTAACCATAGTTGTATAGGAAATAACCTTCTGAGGTTATACCTTATGGTCACATTGTTTAAGTAGTTGTATGATAGGTAGTCTATATGCCTTATGTAAATGACCAAAATGTCCTTTTCATGCATAATTGGATTTTAAGCATATGTAACTTAACTTTTGTCAACTAAACTGATTATGCCACATATTTAAACATGTTTAGGCATATAATGTGACACCTGTGTCACTGCGACCATCAAACAAATGCCAAACCAATGAAATATTGTATTTCATACTTGTGATTTGTAAAAATATGTGTATCGTTTACACATATCAACTCTTGTTCGATTTCAAGCTTTAAATCGCTTTCTGGAGGGTTATACGCGCACTGATGCGTAAATATAACCAGTTAAATGCAACGAACACTCCGGAATAGTGAAATAGGCTTAACATACCTTAAGTAACCTTTACATAACTTAGAAATAAGTTTTGAAGGCTTTGGTATGGCAAAATCTAGTTTATTCGCTTACAGGGACTAAATTTGACAAACTGCGAAAGTGTGCCAATTTGAACTGTAACAGACATTCCGGAACATGACCATAAGTTAAACATACCTTAAATATCCTTTACATAGCTTAGAAATAGGCTTTGAGGGGTTCGGTGTGCTAAAATAAACTTTTGGGTCATTCAGGGACTAAAAGCGTCAAAAAGTGCACAAGTTTGCACTTTCGCGCAAAACTTACGTTCTGAATACATCCGGACATCCAAAAATTTATGTAAGCACTATAATATTTTATTTTAGTGTTTGGCATAAGAAAAATCCATTCATCACGTCATTTGGATCGTTTTTCGCGCTTATGCGCATTCCGTCGTAATTAAGCGAACATCGCGTTCGTACGGCCAAACGAACCAACATCCGACATATTTTTGAGCATGTTTCATGTCCACAATGTTTAGGCATTATTTTAGGGCCTTAAAGTTGGCTTTACGGGCCTTAGAAGTGTCGGGAATGGCCTTAAAACACAACAGGGACTGAAACTGTCACTTTTGAAACTTAATTTCTGATCAGAAGCTCCAGGCGGCCCGCCTGAGCTTTGTCTGATCCTGAAGCGGGCCGCATCAGGCTCCCAGAATAGATAAGATCATCTAATCAGCAGATTTCAGCTGATTAACTCACAACCACACATTCTAACTTGCCCTTTCAGCTCATGAGAGACCATTTTTAGTTACCACAACATCTTGACAAGTGTACGGGCTTGATCATTCCCTCTTTTCCAAGAAACGATCTTAACGGTTACCCGAAAACTATAAATACCCATCCACCCCCATTGCAAAACCCACTAGAATCTGATCAATTGTGCTCTAAGTTGAAACCTTTGTTTCATACCTGAGCTATTTTGATCTAGATTAGCATTCGGGGACCCTTCGTAAGTATTCCTTCGTTCTTTTATTGTTTTTCGAGTCTGAAAGTCAAACTTTGTTTGACTTTCTGCGTTGACCAGTTTATGGTCAATGCGAAGTTCGTTTGAACTTCACAACGTGATTGTAATCACGATGGTTATAGTCCCTTGTGACTATGCCTACTGATTACCATGTTGTCTAGGGTCGTAAGGGTAAGCGATCTAATAAATCGCTTATACCTTCGAACCCGACCCGTTTGGTCGATCATTAGGATCCGACCAAGCACATTAGGTGACCATAGTATATAGGGAATAACCTTACGAGGTTATACCTTATGGTCGCTTCGTTTAAGTAGTTGTATGATAGGTAGTTTATATGCCTTAGGTAAATTACCAAAATACCCCTTTGATGCCAAAATTCATTTAAAACATATGTAACATAACTTTTGACATCTAAACTGATTTGACAACAATATTAGACATGTTAAGGCATATGTTACTTGTCATAGGACTAGTTAGGCGGTCCGAACGCGTTTTACGCGAACGACGCGTTAAAGTAGCATAAGCTACCTAAACGGGTCGTAATGGGTCGTAAGCACTTAGGTTAGGTTTCATTTAGTATGTAGGCTTTGTTAAACCATATTACACGAGTCTCCACACTCGTTTGGTTTACGAACCCACATTCTATCCGATCCTCCGATTTAGGTCCGGTTTATTAACGTAGTTACCTATATTAGGTGTCGTTTGATTCCGTGATCTCTAGCATTGCTTGGTGGTTATCTTAGGACTTCTGAGCAAATCTCAAGTGAGTACATAGACCCCTCTTTTACTGTTTTCCAAACGTTTTGGGGTGGAACACATGTGCCTACTTGTTACTTTCATGCTTTCCATGTTTTCACATCATATACCTGCTATGTTCGTTAGTACATTATAGTACATGTTTTACATTACATTTATGCTATGTATGCCCATTGTGTGCGTACTTAGTACATCGTTTTACATTACATTTTATGCTATGTATGTCCATTTGGTTCATACTTAGTACATTGTTTTACATTACACTTATGCTATGTATGTCTAATTAGTTCATACTTAGTACATTGTTTTACATTGCATTTATGCTATGTATGTCCATTGTGTGCATGCTTAGTACATTGTTTTACATTGCATTTCTGTTGTGTATGCTCATCCAGCATGTGAACACATTATACTACATTTTGAACCGTTGTAACCTTTTGACTATGTGAACCGTCGTAACCGTTTGATTATATGAACCGTTTGTAACTATTGAACCGTGTGAACCATTTGTATCTGTTGACAGGATTTAGATTTGACAATAGACATTTGACAATACATAAACATTTCTACAATTGTTAAACATTACTTTGATGGTTTGGTTTGATAAGTGATTAAGTAACGATGCGTGTGTAATATGATACAAGCATGGTGGATACGCCGCTGGTACTTCCTATATATAAGTGTTTGTATGGTATTACATATCGTAGCGTTATTTGAATCATTTCAGTTTGAGACATATAACATTTTATACAAATATCATACTTTTCACAAGACATTGATTTACAAATAACTTATCTTATACAAACACATTTTTACATGGTTATTCATTTAACCTAACATTTATTTATACATATCATCTGATCTTATCGTTTTTTAAATGATTTATAAGACAAAGCAAATTACAAGGCCCATGACTAAACATTTTCTCAAACATAAGTCATGAATTCTGTTTTCACAAAACCTATGTATCTCACAGGCATTTTTATGCTGACGTACCTATTTTCACATGTGTTTTCAGGAGATGATGCATAGGACTTATCAAGACATACTTAGGCGGACCTGTGCCTTAGTGACTTAAAACGAGACAAGAACTAGTTAATTTTTGTCATATACTCTTTGTTTCTTGTTTAAAACAATGTAACTCTCGTGTTTGATTAATAAAACGAAACTTTAATTGCCATGGATTTGAAACAATTAATTCTGTTACAACACTCCCCGACGTTTCCGCCACGTTTTGTATGTTCTACGTGGTCGGGGTGTGACAGAAAAGTCAGTATCAGAGCCAATGGTTATAGGGAATTAGGTTATTAGTAATGCTTTGACCTAGTCTATAACCTTCTTAGGACCCTAACGCGAGTTTACTTGCGTTTAGTCATAAAACAATACCGTCACCTATCCTTAGGCGACGACCACAACAAGAACATAAATTTCAAAACCGCTTTGAAAACTAATCATCTGTTCTAGGATGATTGATTTCTAGGTTTTGAACCCTCTATTGTAAGGTTTTGAACCCCTTTGAGTTTTCAAAATCTCGTCAAGGTTTTGGGTTTTAAATAATGTGAACACGTGCAAACTGGAAGGGTGAATGCCTGTATTCTGGGTTTTCTGTCTAGGCAAGCACTTCGTATACATCTCATCAGACGCGAGACCAGTTGTGCTTACCTGGGAATTCTTGGGATGAGTGTTCACTTATAGGCGAGCATGTCTTCGCGATACATTATTTTTGACCCATTTACTTTGATTAATCACTGGGGTCGTTTGTTGCTTTGTAGTAACAAACAAATGACCACTATCCTTGCTTTCATCAGATTTGTTTCATCTCATTCTTTTCGTCTAATTCTCTCACTCGTTTCTTTTCATGTTTCCTCTTTTAGAATGCCTCCTCGACGCGAGAACCAGATAGCGACTGCCGAGCTGGCAGAAGTCATTGCGCAGCAAATGGCTGCTCAATTCCCAAACCTCTTTGCTCAATGGAACCAAGCCAACAACAACAACAATGGACCATGCAATTTCAAGAGTTTTAACTCGGCTAAACCACTCAAGTTTAGTGGTTCTGAGGGAGCGACTGGGCTTCTTCAATGGTTCGAGAGCATTGACAATACTTTCCGCCACGTGCAGTGTCCTGACAATCGCAAGGTCGAGTTTTCTTCGAGTGTGTTCCAGAAGAGGTCCCTTACATGGTGGAACGGGGTTATGAGAGATCGTGGTGCAGAAGTTGCTCTAGCACAGACATGGGCTGAACTTAGAGCTCTTATGATGAGGGAGTTTTGTCCTCATCATGAACTGCGAGCATTGGAAAGAGAGTTTGATGGTTTGAAGCAAGATAGCGGTGAACATCGAGCCTACACGGACCGTTATGAGGAGTTAAGCCTGTTATGCCCAAACATGGTCACGCCGTTGGATAAGGCAATCGGAAAGTACATTGATGGCCTCCCTGACTCAATACAAGACATTGTGACTGGTAGTAACCCTACTACAGTTAGACAGGCCATTGAGCTATCTGCAACCTTGACTGAATCAAAGATCAGGAAAGGTAAACTTTTCCAAAAAGGTGACAAGAAACCGGTCGAGGAATCGAACCCAATCGAGGAATCAAAGACCATGGATGAACAGACTGGATCCCCTAAGAAGTCAAAGAAGCGAAAGGCTTCTCAGAACTTCGCCATGGTTACTCACAATGATCAAGCCGTCCCCAACCAACCAGCTCAACCCCCTACTAGGAAGCCATACAATGGAACTGCACCCTTGTGCAACCAATGTAGCCTCCATCATCACGCCAATGTAAAGTGCCGCAAATGCCAAACTTGCAGACTTATAGGCCATACAGCAAGAGTTTGCCCAGCTGCAGCTGCACCAAACCAAGCTGGCAACAATACCGCTCAAGGTCGTTTTCTACCAGGTTCTTGCTTCAACTGTGGCGAGATGGGTCATTTCCGAAGAAATTGCCCAAAGCTTGCTAATGCAAATCCAGCACAGGGATGAGCATCTGACCGACAACATCGTTTAGAAATAATTACGTCTTATGTATTACTTTCTTTTGTTGTCATGGTCCATGAAACAGTTGTTATCATTGTTTATAAATAAATCTTTTATTTACATTGCAATGTATTTATGTGGTTGTATGTATAAATAACATATCTCTTACAATACCGACAATCAAGGAACCGTATTCCTTGAAGGACAGACTACCCCCAAACTTTCTTCCACTTTATGATCTCTTGCATTTTCCACGAAATTCCTAAGTACCCGTTTCTTCTAAGGAAACGAAGTACAAGGCGCAAGTTACAACACTGGACGAATACCCAAAGTACCACTATAAATCCTTAATAGGGTACCTAAGGGTATTTCCGTAAATCCTAAAATTGTTGTGTTCCTTAATTCGAATATTACATTTCTTTGAAAACAAAATCGAATTTTTGGGAGATCTTCCTATCTTTTCAGATAGATCCCAGAGGACATTGTTGCCCATCAACTGGTTTCCATATCCATTCTCATTAGATAACAAATTAATTACAAATTAATAACCAAGTTAAACAACTATGTGATTATGTGCTTATGTGTTCCTTTTTATGTTTTTGTGTGATCCAAGTTTTGTTATCCAAATCTTCGTAGAACCTTTCGTATCTTCATATGAGAGATTCGTTGTAGGATACCCAAATGTACTACATAAAATCCTTAATGGACTACTACGTTGTAGTAAGTCCCTTGGATTATAAAGTACTACTCCATAATTAGACCCCTTGAATGGTCTAGTTAAACAGATTGATCCAAAAATCTTGTTAGGAACATCATGTGATGATATAGCTGAAAGGACTCCTTGGTGGCCTAATTAATAAGATCATCTGTCGATCTAATTAAAAGGACCCCATGGTAGTCCAGTCACACTCATCACAGGTTTGATCTTCCTCCCCTAAACATTACAAGAAAAACTGTGCGGACTATGCAAGGAATTACGTAATTATGGATGCATACATAATTATGGAATTTAGTGCACAGAAACCACAGCGAGTTTTGTCATGTGCCTAGAAGTTAACTCTATTCATTTCCGTTTCTGAGGAAGCACCCGTTGAAAATGACTCCGTTTGTTCATTTTTGTTTCTGAAGATTGTCCGTTGACGAAATGGATATCCGTTTGTCTATCATTTTCATTTCCATTTCTGAGGAAGCACCCGTTGAAAATGACTCCGTTTGTTCATTTTCGTTTCTGAAGATTTGTCCGTTGAGGAAATGAATATCCGTTTGTCTATCATTTTCATTTCCATTTCTGAGGAAGCACCCGTTGAAAATGACTCCGTTTGTTCATTTTCGTTTCTGAAGATTGTCCGTTGAGGAAATGGATATCCGTTTGTCTATCATTTTCATTTCCATTTCTGAGGAAGCACCCGTTGAAAATGACTCCGTTTGTTCATTTTCGTTTCTGAAGATTTGTCCGTTGAGGAAATGAATATCCGTTTGTCTATCATTTTCATTTCCATTTCTGAGGAAGCACCCGTTGAAAATGACTTCGTTTGTTCATTTTCGTTTCTAAAGATTTGTCCGTTGAGGAAATGAATATCCGTTTGTTTCTCCTTTTCATTTCCATTTCTGATGAAGCACCCGTTGAAAATGACTCTGTAAGTACATTTTACGTTTCTGAAGAATGTCCGATAAGGAAATGACTGGATTGTGCCTTACATATCTCTGGTGGTTATTTGACACAAAGTCACAAATAGACTCCTACGAATAAATTTCGGGACGAAATTTTCCTAAAGTAGGGGAGACTGTGACACCTGTGTCACTGCGACCATCAAACAAATGCCAAACCAATGATATATTGTATTTCATACTTGGGATTTGTAAAAATATGTGTATCGTTTACACATATCAACTCTTGTTCGATTTCAAGCTTTAAATCGCTTTCTGGAGGGTTATACGCGCACTGATGCGTAAATATAACCAGTTAAATGCAACGAACACTCCGGAATAGTGAAATAGGCTTAACATACCTTAAGTAACCTTTACATAACTTAGAAATAAGTTTTGAAGGCTTTGGTATGGCAAAATCTAGTTTATTCGCTTACAGTGACTAAATTTGACAAACTGCGAAAGTGTGCCAATTTGAACTGTAACAGACATTCCGGAACATGACCATAATTTAAACATACCTTAAATATCCTTTACATAGCTTAGAAATAGGCTTTGAGGGGTTCGGTGTGCTAAAATAAACTTTTGGGTCATTCAGGGACTAAAAGCGTCAAAAAGTGCACAAGTTTGCACTTTCGCGCATAACTTACGTTCTGAATACATCCGGACATCCAAAAATTTATGTAAGCACTATAATATTTTATTTTAGTGTTTGGCATAAGAAAAATCCATTCGTCACGTCATTTGGATCGTTTTTCGCGCTTATGCGCATTCCGTCGTAATTAAGCGAACATCGCGTTCGTACGGCCAAACGAACCAACATCCGACATATTTTTGAGCATGTTTCATGTCCACAATGTTTAGGCATTATTTTAGGGCCTTAAAGTTGGCTTTACGGGCCTTAGAAGTGTCGGGAATGGCCTTAAAACACAACAGGGACTGAAACTGTCACTTTTGAAACTTAATTTCTGATCAGAAGCTCCAGGCGGCCCGCCTGAGCTTTGTCTGATCCTGAAGCGGGCCGCATCAGGCTCCCAGAACAGATAAGATCATCTAATCAGCAGATTTCAGCTGATTAACTCACAACCACACATTCTAACTTGCCCTTTCAGCTCATGAGGGGCCATTTTTAGTTACCACAACATCTTGACAAGTGTACGGGCTTGATCATTCCCTCTTTTCCAAGAAACGATCTTAACGGTTACCCGAAAACTATAAATACCCATCCACCCCCATTGCAAAACCCACTAGAATCTGATCAATTGTGCTCTAAGTTGAAACCTTTGTTTCATACCTGAGCTATTTTGATCTAGATTAGCATTCGGGGACCCTTCGTAAGTATTCCTTCGTTCTTTTATTGTTTTTCGAGTCCGAAAGTCAAACTTTGTTTGACTTTCTGCGTTGACCAGTTTATGGTCAATGCGAAGTTCGTTTGAACTTCACAACGTGATTGTAATCACGATGGTTATAGTCCCTTGTGACTATGCCTACTGATTACCACGTTGTCTAGGGTCGTAAGGGTAAGCGATCTAATAAGTCGCTTATACCTTCAAACCCGACCCGTTTGGTCGATCATTAGGATCCGACCAAGCACATTAGGTGACCATAGTATATAGGGAATAACCTTACGAGGTTATACCTTATGGTCGCTTCGTTTAAGTAGTTGTATGATAGGTAGTTTATATGCCTTAGGTAAATTACCAAAATACCCCTTTGATGCCAAAATTCATTTAAAACATATGTAACATAACTTTTGACATCTAAACTGATTTGACAACAATATTAGACATGTTAAGGCATATGTTACTTGTCATAGGACTAGTTAGGCGGTCTGAACGCGTTTTACGCGAACGACGCGTTAAAGTAGCATAAGCTACCTAAACGGGTCGTAATGGGTCGTAAGCACTTAGGTTAGGTTTCATTTAGTATGTAGGCTTTGTTAAACCATATTACACGAGTCTCCACACTCGTTTGGTTTACGAACCCACATTCTATCCGATCCTCCGATTTAGGTCCGGTTTATTAACGTAATTACCTATATTAGGTGCCGTTTGATTCCGTGATCTCTAGCATTGCTTGGTGGTTATCTTAGGACTTCTGAGAAAATCTCAAGTGAGTACATAAACCCCTCTTTTACTGTTTTCCAAACGTTTTGGGGTGGAACACATGTGCCTACTTGTTACTTTCATGCTTTCCATGTTTTCACATCATATACCTGCTATGTTCGTTAGTACATTATAGTACATGTTTTACATTACATTTATGCTATGTATGCCCATTGTGTGCGTACTTAGTACATCGTTTTACATTACATTTTATGCTATGTATGTCCATTTGGTTCATACTTAGTAAATTGTTTCACATTACACTTATGCTATGTATGTCTAATTAGTTCATACTTAGTACATTGTTTTACATTGCATTTATGCTATGTATGTCCATTGTGTGCATGCTTAGTACATTGTTTTACATTGCATTTCTGTTGCGTATGCTCATCCAGCATGTGAACACATTATACTACATTTTGAACCGTTGTAACCTTTTGACTATGTGAACCGTCGTAACCGTTTGATTATATGAACCGTTTGTAACTATTGAACCGTGTGAACCATTTGTATCTGTTGACAGGATTTACATTTGACAATAGACATTTGACAATACATAAACATTTCTACAATTGTTAAACATTACTTTGATGGTTTGGTTTGATAAGTGATTAAGTAACGATGCGTGTGTAATATGATACAAGCATGGTGGATACGCCGCTGGTACTTCCTATATATAAGTGTTTGTATGGTATTACATATCGTAGCGTTATTTGAATCATTTCAGTTTGAGACATATAACATTTTATACAAATATCGTACTTTTCACAAGACATTGATTTACAAACAACTTATCTTATACAAACACATTTTTACATGGTTATTCATTTAACCTAACATTTATTTATACATATCATCTGATCTTATCGTTTTTTAAATGATTTATAAGACAAAGCAAATTACAAGGCTCATGACTAAACATTTTCTCAAACATAAGTCATGAATTCTGTTTTCACAAAACCTATGTATCTCACAGGCATTTTTATGCTGACGTACCTATTTTCACATGTGTTTTCAGGAGATGATGCATAGGACTTATCAAGACATACTTAGGCGGACCTGTGCCTTAGTGACTTAAAACGAGACAAGAACTCGTTAATTTTTGTTATATACTCTTTGTTTCTTGTTTAAAACAATGTAACTCTCGTGTTTGATTAATAAAACGAAACTTTAATTGCCATGGATTTGAAACAATTAATTCTGTTACAACACTCCCCGACGTTTCCGCCACGTTTTGTATGTTCTACGTGGTCGGGGTGTGACATATAATACTTGTCATAGGACTAGTTAGACGTCTCGAACGCGCTTTGTGCGAACGACGCGTTAAAGTGGCGTAAGCTACTTTAATGGGTCGTAACGGGTCGAAAGCACTTAGGTTAGGTTCTGATCTAGAATGTTGGCTTTGTTAAACCATATCACATGAGTTCCAATACTCATTTGGTTTACAAGACCTCATTCTATCCAATCTTCCGATTTAGGTGTCGATTTATTTACTAGTGATTCGATTACTAGGTGCTGCTTGAGTTTCCTTGATTTGCCTGAGTTTGCTGAGTTCTTTAGATTGAGGATACTTTGCGCTTCAATGTGAGTACATAGATCCCCTCTTTTTACATGTTTTGTAGCAACTATGTGAGTACATAGTTCCCCTATTTTACTGTTTTCAATTGTTTTGGGGTGATTCATATGTGTTAAACGAATTCGAGGTTTAAACGATGGTTTCAAAACCGATTAAATGGTTTATATATTAAACTAATAACGATTTCGATAATGTGAACGAACTTGTTGGACGTATTTACATAACGAATGACATTCATTAATTTTGGCCGAACCGACCAGTATTAGGTTATGGTAGCATATGATCTGACAAATCCCGTTATCAGACAACACCCATGGTTATGTGTGGGGTTATGTGGGTAACGACCGAATCTGTGATTGTTAACTTACCCTTTGGTGGTTTCGAGATAGTCGAGTTGCGAAGGTTTGGATGTTATTAACGAGGCGACCAAAAGTAGTTTCACAATTAAAACAAAAACAATTTTGGGACGAGTTAAACGATTTAAACGAAATAAACGATTTGAACAAACGATTGGTTTTGGGTTGTGATTAGTGTGACACCTGTGTCACTTCAACCATCAAACAAATTCCAAACAATGAAATATTGTATTTCATACTTGGGATTTGTAAAAATATGTGTATCATTTGCACATATCAACTCTTGTTCGATTTCAAGCTTCAAATCGCTTTCTGGAAGGTTATACGCGCTCTGATGCGTAAATATAACCAGTTTAATGCAACAAACACTTCGGAATAGTGAAATAGTCTTAACATACCTTAAATAACCTTCACATAACTTAGGAATAAGTTTTGGAGGGTTTGGTGTAGCAAAATCAAGTTTATTCGCTTACAGGGACTAAATTCGACAAACTGCGAAAGTATGCTGATTCGTACTGTAACGAACATTCCAGAACTTGATCATAAGTTAAGCATACCCTAAATATCCTTTACATAGCTTAGAAATAGGCTTTAAGGGGTTCGGTATGCTAAAATAAACTTTATTGATCAATAGGGACTAAAAGCGTAAAAAAGTGGATAAGTTTGCATTTTCGCGCATATCTTACGTTCTGAATATATCCGGACATCCAAAAATTTATGTAATCGTTAAAATATTTTATTTTAGTGATTGGCTTGATAAAATTCCATTCGTCGCGCAATTTGGATCGTTTTTGCGTCCGTTACGACTTCCGTCGTAATTAACCGAACAACGCAATCGTACAACCAAACGAACCGACATCCGACATATTTTTGAGCACATTTCAAGTTCCCTACACTTTAACTTCATTTTAGAGCTTTGAAATGGGGTTAACGGGGCTTAAACGTGTCAAAAATGCATCAAATAGCAAGTTTGGGGCTTCAGGGGCCTGTTCTGCCATTTTTGAACCTTCTGCTGACCTGCAGGGTCCTTACGGACCGTATAGGTCACAGACAGCAGAATGTTGATTCCAGCTTGTTCTAGCTGTTACACACCTTTGCACCTGGTTTCTTTGATTCTATGTCCTTGTTTTGGATGCCCATGGTTTCACAAATCAGTGGGTATGAAGTGTAGGGCTGAGATTGAAGCTCAGTTTTCAAGAAACGATCCTAACGGTTCTATGAAAACTATAAATACCCCCTTCATTCACTTGCAAAACCCACAACTTGATCTGATTTTTGGCCTTCTAAGTGGAAGTTTATACTTCATACCTGAAGGTAAATTGGGTCAAGAGCTTGCGGGGACCCTTTGTAAGTGTCCCTTCGTTCTTTTATCGCTTTTCGAGTCTGAAAGTCAAACTGCGTTTGACTTTCTACATTGACCAGTTTATGGTCAATGCGAAGTTCATTTGAACTTCATAACGTGAGCGTAATCACGATGGTTATAGTCCCTAGTGACTATACCTACTGATTACCACGTTATCTAGGTGTAGTGACGAGTCGTAGTTTCGGCCAAAATGCGCATTCTTGCGTATTTTGTAACCAAACTACTTTTAGGTATCAAAACCGTTTGTTTTGATACCAAACCTGTTTTCTAACTTAACTAAACATGTTTCGACATGTTTAGCTCGTCACTTTTTAGATTAGTGCTTGTGTAGAGTCGTAAGTCAAGCGGACTAAACACCCGCTTAGATTTACGAACTAGACCCGTTTGGTCGATCTTTAGGATCCGACCAAACATGTTTAGTGACCATAGTTGTATAGGGAATAACCTTCCGAGGTTATACCTTATGGTTACTTCGTTTAAGTAGTTGTATGATAGGTAGTTTATATGCCTTAGGAAAATTACCAAAAATACCCTTTTATGCATAATTGATGTTTAAGCATATGTAACCCAAACTTTTGTCACTTAACTGATTATGTAACATAATTAAACATGTTTAGGCATATAATACTTGTCATAGGACTGGTTAGGCGGTCCAAACGCGTTATACGCGAACGACGCGTTAAAGTAGTGTAAGCTACCTAAACGGGTCGTAAGCACTTAGGTTAGGTTTCACTTTAGTATGTAGGCCTTGTTAAACCATATCATATGAGTTCCCACGCTCATTTGGTTCACGAGACCTGATACTATCCGATCCCCCGATTTAGGTCCGGTTATTTATGTAGTTACCGTTTGATTTCCGGGACTCCTCTAGCTTGCTTGGTAGTTGTTCAAGACTTCTAAGCACTCTCAAGTGAGTACATAGTCCCCTCTTTTATTGTTTTCAAACTGTTTTGGGGTGAAGCATGTGTACCTATCTGTTATTTTCATGTTTCCAAAAGTATAATTGATTATACATATTTGTACTTATCTTTTTGCAAACTGAATGATTATCTATGATTTAAACTCTAATTTTTCAAAGATTATAAAATAAATGTTTGGAATAGTACTTATTTTGTTCACCAGACCGGTTGGTAGTATGATATAGCGCTATAGGATTTGACACCCGATTCCTGTTGTCATGGAATGTCTGAAACCAATTTGTTTCTCCATCCAAATAGGGATTGCCTTTGTGGTATCCCTATAGTCTCAAAGGTGTATTTTGATGCCTAGGTCTGAATGAATTCTTAAGTCACATTATTTTTGTATATTAAGTTATACTCCCAAAAGTATAGTTTGATATGCTCTCATATGTGATACTGTACAAAACCAACATATATTTTGTTAATCATTAAAACATAGTTTGATATGTTATTCTCAAAATCCAAAGCATAGTTTAATATGTTATTTGTAATCCAAAACATAGTTTAATATGCTATTTATCAATCCAAAGTATACTTTTAATATACTACTAAAAATTTATTTACTTTAACAACTAAAGTGTATTTAATATACTATTTACTTAACGATTGGTTTTTGGTTAGTGTTTAGATAACGGGACGGGTGTAACGTGATGAAAACATGGTAGATACGCCGCTGGTACTTCTTATATATAAGTGTTTTCATCGCATTACATACCGTGGTGTTATTTAGTACACTTGGGTTAACGATTTTGGAACTGAAATATATTCTAATATATTACTTATTCGACTTTCTTAAAACCAAAGTATATTTTTATATATACTATGAATCTTTTTATCAAAATATTGTTTTTCAAAAAAAATATATTTTTATACAAACTTATTCTACTTACTTATTTAATTTCCTATGTATTATTATTCTATATCATCTGATTTCTTATAAATGATTTATAAAAGAAAACCTTTTACAAGGATCATGACTACTTTTATTAAAACTTTTTCTTTAAACTCATAAGTCATGAATCCTAATTACAATAAAACCTATGTATCTCACAGGCATTTTTATGCTGACGTACCTATTTTTACACCTGTTTCAGGCCCTGCTTTGTGATGATTGATGATATATGCTACACATAGGATGGACTCGTGCCTTAGCGACTTTAAAACTTGAAAGATAATAGTTGTACTTATTTGATTGTATTAAAACAATGAGTTCATTTAATCAATAAAACGAAATTATTTAATCCATGGTTGTGAAACAATGATTCTGTTACGACACTCCCCGACGTTTCCGCCACGATTTGTTGTTTTACGTGGTCGGGGTGTGACAGAAAATTGGTATCAGAGCCAATGGTTATAGGGAATTAGATTATTAGTAACGATTTGACCTAGACTATAACCTTCCTAGGACCCTAACACAAGTTTTCTTGTGTTTAGTTTTAAAACAATACCGTCACTTATTCTTAGGTGACAACCACAATAAGAACACAAATTTCAATCCTGCTTTGAAAACTAATCATCTGTTCTAGGATGATTGATTGTAAGGTTTTTGTAACACCTGTGTCTTTTCAACCATCAAACAAATGCCCACCCAGTGAAATATTGTATTTCATACTTGGGATTTGTAAAAATATGTGTATCATTTACACATATCAATTCTTGTTCGATTCCAATCACTATATCGCTTTCTGGAAGGTTATACGCGCACTAATGCGTAAATATAACCAGTTTAATGCAACAAACACTCCGGAATAGTGAAATAGGCTTAACATACCTTAAATAACCTATACATAACTTAGATATAAGTTTTGGAAGGTTTGGTGTGGTGAATCAAAGTTAATTCGCTTACAGGGACTAAAGTTGACAAACTGCGAAAGTATGCCAATTTGAACTGTAACAGACATTCCGGAACTTGACCATAAGTTAAACATACCATAAATATCCTTTACATAGCTTAGAAATAGGCTTTGAGGGGTTCAGTGTGCTAAAATAAACTTTTGGGTCATTCAGGGACTAAAAGTGTCAAAAAGTGCACAGGTTTGCATTTTCGCGCATAACTTACGTTCTGAATACATCCGGACATCCAAAAATTTATGCAAGCATGACTATATTATATTTTAGTGTTCGCCATAAGAAAAATCCATTCGTCGCGTCATTTGGATCGTTTTTCGCGCTTATGCGCATTCCGTCGTAATTAAGCGAACATCGCGTTCGTACGACCAAACGAACCATCATCCCGCATATTTTTGAGTATGTTTTGAGTTCCCTATACTTTAACTTCATTTTAGAGCCTTGAAATGAGGTTAACGGGGTTCAAACGCATCGAAAATCGCTTAAACAAGGTGCAGGGACCATTTCTGCAAAATCTGCCAAAACAGGGGCCTAGCGTGACGCGACGGGCCTTAGCGCCACGCGAGCCCCCTTCTGGACCAGATTCAGTGTTTTAAATGCAAGTTGCAACTAATCAATTCTTAACCACATGTTTTAAGTGATGTGTCACTAAGTTAAGGAGCATTTGTGGCACCACAACTTCCCGACAAGTGTACGCCTTGGATCGTGGCACGTTTTCCATGAAACGATCTTAACGGTTCTCCGAATACTATAAATACCCCATCACCCCAACCTCATTTCTTACTAGAATTCTGATTTTTGAGAGCTCTAAGTTGAAACCATTGTTTCATACCTGAGTTCTTGGATCGGGATTAGCATTCGGGGACCCTTCGTAAGTATTCTTTCGTTCTTTTCCTTATTTTATTGCTTTTCGAGTCAGAAAGTCAAACTTTGTTTGACTTTCAGCGTTGACCAGTAATGGTCAATGCGAAGTTCGTTTGAACTTCGCAACGTGAGTGTAATCACGTTGGTCATAGTCCCTTGGGACTATGCCCACTGATTACCACGTTGTCTAGGGTCGTAGGGTAGGCGATCTGATAAATCGCCTATACCTTCGAACCCGACCCAGTTTGGTCGATCATTAGGATCCGACCAAATACATTAGGTGACCCTAGTATAGGGCATAACCTTCCGAGGTTATACCCTATGGTCACATCGTTTAAGTAGTTGTATGATAGGTAGTTTATATGCCTTAGGTAAATTACCAGAATACCCTTTTCATGTATAATTGGTAATTAAGCATATGTAACCTAAACCTTTGTCACATAACTGATTATGTAATATGTATAGGCATATAACACTTGTCATAGGGCTAGTTAGGCGGTCCGAACGCGTTTCACGCGAACGACGCGTTAAAGTAGCATAAGCTACCTAAACGGGTCGTAATGGGTCGAAATCACTCAGGTTAAGTTTCATTTAGTATGTAGGCTTTGTTAAACCAAATGACACGAGTCTCTACACTCGTTTGGTTTACAAACCCTAATGCTACCCAATCTTCCGATCTAGGTCCGGTTTATTAACATAGTTACCTATACTAGGTGCCGTTTGATATCCGCGATCTCTAGCATTGTTTGGTTGTTACTCAAGGACTTCTGAGCAATCTCAAGTGAGTACATAGAACCCCCTCTTTTAAATGTTTTCAAGGTGTTTATGTGAGTACATAGACCCCTCTTTTACTGTTTTCCAAACTGTTTTGGGGTGGAACACATGTGCCTACTTGTTACTTTCATGCTTTCCTGTTTTGACATCATATACTTGCTATGTTCATTAGTACATTATAGTACATGATTTCATTACATTTCATGCTAGGTGTGCCCATTGTGTGCATTACTTAGTACATTGTTTTACACTACCTTTCATGCTAGGTGTGCCCATTGTGTGCATTACTTGGTACATTGTTTTACATTACATTTTGTTGCATATGCTCATCCAGTATATGAACACATTATATTACAATTTTGAACCGTTGCATATGCTTACCCAGCATATGAACACATTATACTACATATTGAACCGTTGAAATCATTTGACTGTGATTCGTTGATATCTATGAACCGTTTGTATCTGTGAACCGTGTGAACCGTATTTGACATAGACATTTCGGCATAGACATTTTAACATGATTGACATTTGATCATGCATTTCCCACAAAACATAACTTTGATTTAAACCAAGTTTTACTTCAATACTTTGTTTTTGTGCATATGGTTTAGTTGAGACATTTCATTTGCCATACATGACATTTTGACATAAACATTTGACATGGATGTTTGACATAGACATTTTGACATTGGTTTGGTTTGATTAAATGATTAAGTAACGATACGTGTGTAATATGATACAAGCATGGTGGATACGCCGCTGGTACTTCCTATATATAAGTGTTTGTATGGTATTACATATTGTAGCGTTATTTGAATCATTTCAGTTTGATACATATAACATTTTATACAAATAACATACTTTTCACAAGACATTGTTTTACAAACAACTTTTCTTATACAAATCCATTTTACTATGGTTATTCATTTAACCATACATTATTCATTTATTTATACATATCATCTGAACTCATTGTTTTTCAAATGATTTACAAAACAAAGCAAATTACAAGGTTCATGACTAAACATTTTCTCAAACATAAGTCATGAAACCTATTTTCACAAAACCTATGTATCTCACAGGCATTTTTATGCTGACGTACCTATTTTCACATGTGTTTTTCAGGAACTGTTGCATAAGATGATCAAGATACACATAGGCAGACTTGGGCTTTAGTGACAATAAAAGATGCAAGACTAGTTAATTATGTTGTATTTCTTGTTTGTTAAGACATTGTAACACTTTTAATCAATAAAACGAAACTTCAATTGCCATGGATTTGAAACAATTAATTCTGTTACAACACTCCCCGACATTTCCGCCATGTTTTGTATGTTCCACGTGGTCGGGGTGTGACAGTTTTGAACCCTCTAAGTTTTCGAAATCCCGTCAAAGTTTGGTCTAAATAATGTGAACACGCGCGAACTGGAAGGGTGGGTGCCTGTACCCTGAGCTTTCTGTCTAAGGCTAGAGTGTTCGTACAAATCCGTAATATCGGACCAGTCACTCTTACCTGGGAACTCTTGGGGTGAGTGTCCACTTATAGGCGAGCATGTCTTCGCGATACATTATTTTTGACCCATTTACTTTGATTAATCGCTGTGTGTCGTTTGTTGCTTCGTAGTAACAAACAAATGACCACCATCTTTGCTTTCATCAATTTTTTCTCATTTCATTCTTTTCGTCTAATCCTTTCACTTGTTTTCCTTCCTGTTTTCCCTTTTAGAATGCCTCCTCGACGCGAAAATCCGCTCCCAAATGCCGAAATGGCACATATTATAGCACAGCATATGGCTGCTGTACTCCCGGATATTTTTGCTCAAATGAATCAAGCCATCAATAACCAGAATGCTCCATGCAATTTCAAAAGCTTCAATTCAGCTAACCCACTCAAGTTTAGTGGTTCTGAAGGAGCAACTGGGCTCCTACAGTGGTTAGAGGGCATTGAGAGTACATTTCATCACGTTCAATGTCCTGAAAATCAGAAAGTCGAATTTTCCTCCAGTGTATTTCAGAAAAGGTCTCTTACGTGGTGGAACGGAGTTATGAGGGACCGTGGTGCTGAGGTTGCATTAGCACAGACTTGGGCTGAGCTCTTATGATGAAGGAGTTTTGTCCTCGTCATGAATTGAGAGCTTTAGAAAGGGAATTCGATGACCTGAAGCAAGATAGTGGTGAACATCGAGCCTATACTGACCGTTATGAAGAATTGAGCATGTTATGTCCTGCTATGGTTACTCCTGTGGATAAGGCGATCGAGAAATATATTGATGGTCTTCCTGACCTAGTTCAGGGTATTGTTACTGGTAGTAACCCTACTACTGTCAGACAAGCCATTGAACTGTCTGCCACCCTAACTGAATCCCACATCAGGAAGGGTAAGCTTTTTTGAAAAGGCGACCCAAGACCATCTGACAAGGCTGCTCAAGCTGAGCCAAAGGAAAAACAGGTTGAGGTATCCAAGAAGAAGAAGCGCAAAGCCTCTCAAAACTGCTCCATAACTGCTCAAGACAAACAGGTTGCACCAAACCAGCTAGCACAACCTCGCAAAAGGCAAAACTATGTTGGTACCACACCTTTGTGCAATAAATGCAACCGTCATCATCTGGATTAAGAGCAATGCCACAAATGTACCCACTGTGGGCGGTTGGGACATTTGATCAATGTTTGCCATTATGCAAATCAAGCTGCTGCAAACCCTGCTGCTGTTCAAGCACGGTTCCCACCTGGGTCATGTTATAACTGTGGTGACCTTACTCACTACATAAATAATTGCCCAAGACTCGTTAACATACCTCCAGCTCGTGGACGGGTGTTTAACATCAATGAGGCAAACGTGAACAATGATGCAGCAGTGAACAATTAGTGTTTTGTTATTTCCTTTGGTTGTTATCTTTTGACATTTAAAGACAAGTCAGTTGTTATATAAATAAAAATTCGTTGTTTTTATTTTTGCAAAACTGATACGATTGTGTGAATGTTTGATACAACCTTATGATGCCAACACAAAGACAAACTACTCGTGTGGTTCTGTCATTTTTATGATCACTTGTAATCTCCCCAAGAACCTTAAACGCTCGTTTCTTTTAAGAAACAAAGCCAAACTCCTATTGAAGATCCTTCTATCTCCATAGATAGATTCTTGAATATGATTAAAGTGCCAAATGAAATCCACGGATTGGATTCCTGGTGTGCTTTAATTATCCGTGTCCAAAGATAACAAATCAAAGATCAAGTTAACTAACTATGTGATTATGTGCTTATGTGTTCTCTTTTATGTTTTGTGTTTATATGTGATCCATCCAAATCCTTATAAAATCTTCCATATCTCATATGAGGGATTCATAGTAGGATATCCAAAGGTACTAACTTAAATCCTTAATGGACTTCAACATTGTAGTTAGGTCCCTTGGGTTATAAAGTACTATTCTATAATTGGGCCACTTGAATGGTCTAGATAAACAGATTGATTTTGAAAATCTGGTTAGGAATATCATGTGATGATATAATTAAAAAGATCCCTTAAGTGGTCTATTTACGAAGATTGTACAACGGTCTAGTTAAAAAGATCATGCGTTGATCTAGTTAAAAAGATCGTTCGTTGATTTGGTTAAAAAGATCCTTTGGTGATCTAGTCAAGTCGCTTCATGTTTATTCAATTGATTTTTCCCCCTACGCGTTATGAAATGAACTGTGCGGACTGTGCAAGGAATTACGTAATTATGGGGGCCTACATAATTATAGAATTCAGTGCACAGAAACCACAGGAAGTTTTGTCATGTGTTAAGACCTATAGTGACAAGAGTAAATGATACGGGAGAAGTCTTGGACCTTGACCAATGTCATTTATTCTTACACTCCCCAATTCTGATCTCAAGCACACACCAAGTTTCCTATGATGAGTCTTCATAAGAAACATTCTTCTGTCCGTAGTTCGAAACTCCATGTTTTGTTACTACAAGGACTTCACTCTGATAGTTGACAATTTCACTAAGAATCCTAACATGGCCCAGAGTTTTACTTAGGGTTCGAAGGATTCATTCGAAAGGGAAAACAACACAGTTGTCCTCACAAGTTTCTCCTAAAAATTAAATTTCGGGACGGAATTTCCTAAAGTAGGGGAGACTGTGACACCTGTGTCACTTCAACCATCAAACAAATGCCAAACCAATGAAATATTGTATTTCATACTTGGGATTTGTAAAAATATGTGTATCATTTGCACATATCAACTCTTGTTCGATTTCAAGCTTTAAATCGCTTTCTGGAAGGTTATACGCGCTCTGATGCGTAAATATAACCAGTTTAATGAAACAAACACTCCGGAATAGTGAAATAGGCTTAACATACCTTAAATAACCTTCACATAACTTAGGAATAAGTTTTGGAGGGTTTGGTGTAGCGAAATCAAGTTTATCAGCTAGATCACATTCGGCCGGATCAAAACAAGCGAGACCGTTTGCTTTGGAAGGATGGAGATAATTTGATGGATCATTCTTCCTTCACGGTTTGGGATTCTATTCGGATTAGGGAGCAGGAAGTCAATTGGGTTTCTTTTGTTTGGTTTCCTCAATGCATTCCAAGGCATGCTTTTTTGGTTTGGCTTATAATGCGACGGAAACTTTTAACACAGGATAAAATCTTAAAGTGGGATTTAGCTAGGAGGAAGAACATGAATATGATGTGCTGTCTCTTATGCTATGCCGATGTTGATTCACATGATCATCTCTTTTTTGAATGTAAGTTCTCTACACAGGTGTGGAACTCGGTTCGCGCTAAGGCTAATATGGTGGAGGTTGAGTCTAAATGGTCTTCGATTGTAAACTGGTTGATGTCGAGATCGCGTTCGAAGAAGGCATCGACTTATGTTGCTCGTCTGCTTGTAGGTGCTACAGCTTACATTATTTGGCAAGAACGTAATGCTAGGCTTTTTAAAAATCAAACACGTCCACCGGAGGTAATATGTGACGTAATCCTAAAGATAGTTCGATACAAACTGATGGGCGTGAAGTTCAAAGCATGTGCGACTGTAAAGAGTTTGCTTGGGAAATGGGGGATTGTTGAAGACGCAATGGAAGACAATGGAGGCTGATTAGAGCGTGTTTTGGGTCTTTTTGTTTCTAGATGGTAGTCTAGTAGTTTTGTCTTTTGGTTTTGTTGAGATGTTTGGTTAACGCTCTTGGGGCATGTCTCTTGAGTGAACTAGGGAGGATATCCCCTCTCTACTTGTGTTTTGTGTTTGTGAATATATAAAATCACCGGGGTAAACCCTTTACCCAAAAAAAAAGTTTATTCGCTTACAGGGACTAAATTCGACAAACTGCGAAAGTATGCCGATTCGTACTGTAACGAACATTCCGGAACTTGATCATAAGTTAAACATACCCTAAATATCCTTTACATAGCTTAGAAATAGGCTTTAAGGGGTTCAGTATGCTAAAATAAACTTTATTGATCAATAGGGACTAAAAGCGTCAAAAAGTGCATAAGTTTGCATTTTCGCGCATATCTTACGTTCTGAATATATCCGGAGATCCAAAAATTTATGTAATCATTAAAATATTTTATTTTAGTGATTGGCATGATAAAATTCCATTCGTCGCGCAATTTGGATCGTTTTTGCGTCCGTTACGACTTCCTTCGTAATTAACCGAACAACGCAATCGTACGACCAAACGAACCGACATCCAACATATTTTTGAGCACATTTCAATTTCCCTACACTTTAACTTCATTTTAGAGCTTTGAAATGGGGTTAACGGGGCTTAAACGTGTCAAAAATGCATCAAATAGCAAGTTTGGGGCTTCAGGGGCCTGTTCTGCCATTTTTGAAACTTCTGCTGACCTGCAGGGTCCTTACAGACCGTATGGGTCTCTTCTTACGGTCTGTAAGCAGGTCACAGACAGCAGAATGTTGATTCCAGCTTGTTCTAGCTGTTACACACCTTTGCACCTGGTTTCTTTGATTCTATGTGCTTGTTTTGGATGCCCATGGTTTCACAAATCAGTGGGTATGAAGTGTAGGGCTGAGATTGAAGCTCAGTTTTCAAGAAACGATCCTAATGGTTCTACGAAAACTATAAATACCCCCTTCATTCACTTGCAAAACCCACAACTTGATCTGATTTTGGCCTTCTAAGTTGAAGTTTATACTTCATACCTGAAGGTAAATCGGGTCAAGAGCTTGCGGGGACCCTTTGTAAGTGTTCCTTCGTTCTTTTATCGCTTTTCGAGTCTGAAAGTCAAACTGCATTTGACTTTCTGCATTGACTAGTTTATGGTCAATGCGAAGTTCATTTGAATTTCATAACGTGAGCATAATCACGATGGTTATAGTCCCTAGTGACTATACCTACTAATTAGCACGTTATCTAGGTGTAGTGACGAGTCGTAGTTTCGGCCAAAATGCGCATTCTTGCGTATTTTGTAACCAAACTACTTTTAGGTATCAAAACCGTTTATTTTGATACCAAACTACTTTTAGGTATCAAAACCGTTTATTTTGATACCAAACCTGTTTTCTAACTTAACTAAACATGTTTCGACATGTTTAGCTCGTCACTTTTTAGATTAGTGCTTGTGTAGAGTCGTAAGTCAAGCGGACTAAACACCCGCTTAGACTTACGAACTAGACCCGTTTGGTCGATCTTTAGGATCCGACCAAACATGTTTAGTGACCATAGTTGTATAGGGAATAACCTTCCGAGGTTATACCTTATGGTTACTTCGTTTAAGTAGTTGTATGATAGATAGTTTATATGCCTTAGGAAAATTACCAAAAATACCCTTTTTATGTATAATTGATGTTTAAGCTTATGTAACCCAAACTTTTGTCACTTAACTGATTATGTAACATAATTAAACATGTTTAGGCATATAATACTTGTCATAGGACTAGTTAGGCGGTCCAAACGCGTTATACGCGAAAGACGCGTTAAAGTAGCGTAAGCTACCTAAACGGGTCGTAATGGGTCGTAAGCACTTAGGTTAGGTTTCACTTTAGTATGTAGGCCTTGTTAAACCATATCATATGAGTTCCCACACTCATTTGGTTCACGAGACCTCATACTATCTGATCCCCCGATTTAGGTCCGGTTATTTATGTAGTTACCTATATTAGGTATCGTTTGATTTCCGGGACTCCTCTAGCTTGCTTGGTAGTTGTTCAAGACTTCTAAGCACTCTCAAGTGAGTACATAGTCCCCTATTTTACTGTTTTCAAACTGTTTTGGGGTGAAGCATGTGTACCTATCTGTTATTTTCATGTTTCCAAAAGTATATTTGATTATACATATTTGTACTTATCTTTTTGCAAACTGAATGATTATCTATGATTTAAACTCTAATTTTTCAAAGATTATAAAATAAATGTTTGGAATAGTACTATTTTGTTCACCGGACCGGTTGGTAGTATGATATAGCGCTATAGGATTTGACACCCCATTCCTGTTGTCAAGGAAAGTCTGAAACCAATTTGTTTCTCTATCCAAATAGGGATTGCCTTTGTGGTATCCCTATAGTCTCAAAGGTGTATTTTGATGCACTAGGTCTGAATGAATTCTTAAGTCACATTATTTTTGTATATTAAGTTATACTCCCAAAAGTATAGTTTGATATGCTCTCATATGTGATACTGTACAAAACCAACATATATTTTGTTAATCATTAAAACATAGTTTGATATGTTATTCTCAAAATCCAAAACATAGTTTAATATGTTATTTGTAATCCAAAACATAGTTTAATATGTTATTTATCAATCCAAAGTATACTTTTAATATACTACTAAAAATTTATTTACTTTAACAACTAAAGTGTATTTAATATACTATTTACTTAACGACTGGTTTTTGGTTAGTGTTTAGATAACGAGACGGGTGTAACGTGATGAAAACATGGTAGATACGCCGCTGGTACTTCTCATATATAAGTGTTTTCATCGCATTACATACCGTGGCGTTATTTAGTACACTTGGGTTAACGATTTTGGAACTGAAATATATTCTAATATATTACTTATTCGACTTTCTTAAAACCAAAGTATATTTTTATATATACTATGAATCTTTTTATCAAAATATTGTTTTTCAAAAAAAATATATTTTTATACAAACTTATTCTACTTACTTATTTAATTTCCTATGTATTATTATTCTATATCATCTGATTTCTTATAAATGATTTATAAAAGAAAACATTTTATAAGGATCATGACTACTTTTATTAAAACTTTTTCTTTAAACTCTTAAGTCATGAATCCTAATTACAATAAAACCTATGTATCTCACAGGCATTTTTATGCTGACGTACCTATTTTTACACATGTTATATGCTACACATAGGATGGACTCGTGCCTTAGCGACTTTAAAACTTGAAAGATAATAGTTGTACTTATTTGATTGTATTAAAACAATGAGTTCATTTAATTCAATAAAACAAAATTATTTAATCCATGGTTGTGAAACAATGATTCTGTTACGACACTCCCCGATGTTTCCGCCACGATTTGTTGTTTTACGTGGTCGGGGTGTGACAATTAGATAATGGGACGGGTGTAACACGATAAAAGCATGGTAGATACGCCGCTAGTACATCTTATATATAAGTGCTTTTATCATATTATATTCCGTGGCATTATTTAGTTCACCCGATAAACGATTTTGAAACGATGTCACATAACGATGTTTTCTAAAGGATATAAACCATACGAGTTTTATAACGAGAGCAATTTACGATTTGGTTTACTTAAACAAATGTTTTGGGTTAAGAATCATCGCTACGAGATTTTATAAACTATAATCAACTTGATTTGAGTTGGTTAGTTATGTTGCAATACACTTTTCAAAACAAGGTTTGTAACTTTTGACTCTTGTAGTCTAACAAGGTACTGCAACATATAAACGAGCCATGAATTCGATACTCTCATAAAACCTATGTGCTCGCCAGCAATTTCTTTGCTGACTTTGTTTTTACATATGTTTCAGATGTTGATTGATAGGATGCATGTTCACATAGGATCTGGACGAGGCCTTATTGACATAATAATAATGATAGACGATGTGTAACTTGTTTGTTTTGGTTTAAGACAATGTAAATTACTTAATGAATCAATAAAACGAAACTTTTGTATCCATGGTTGTGAAACGATAATTCTGCCACTCCACTCCCCGACGTTTCCGCTGCGGTTTCGTTGTTTTGACGCGGTCGGTGTGTGACAGAAGAGTTGGTATCAGAGCCAATGGTTATAGGGAATTAGGTTATTAGCAATGCTTTGACCTAGACTATAACTTTCTAGGACCCCAACGCAAGTTTACTTTCGTTTAGATTTTAAAACAATACCGTCACCTATCCTTAGGTGATAAGCACAACAAGAACACAATAACAAATCCTCTTTGAAAACCAATCATCTCTTCGTAGATGATTTGTTATAAGGTTTTGAACCCTCTCAGTTTTCAAAATCTCGTCAAAGTTTGGGTCTAAATAATGTGAACACGTGCAAACTGGAAGAGTGAATGCCTGTACCCTGAGTTTTCTGTCTAAGGCTAGAGTGTTCGTACAAATCCGCAGTATCAGACCAGTCTCTCTTATCTGGGAACTCTTGGGGTGAGTGTTCACTTATAGGCGAGCATGTCTTCAGTGATACATTATATTGACCCATTTACTTTGATTAGTCACTGCGTGTCGTTTGTTTGTTCGAGGTAACAAACGAATGATCGCCTTCCTTGTGTTTTGTCGATGTTTTCGATACCTCTTTTGTTTTTCCAATTGACGACCTCACTCGTTTCTCATGTTTCTTTGGTCTTTTTAGACAATGCCTCCTCGACGTGATGCACAACCTGAAGTAGGGGAGACTGTGACACTTGTGCTCCGTAAACGCACACGATATAGGACACTATCTTTTAAACAATGTGTTTTGGTCTCAAAATTTTGTTTATTTTGGTTTTACAATTTCACATTTGATTCTAGTTCATTTTCAAGCTTTAAATCGCTTTTTGGAAAGTTATATGCGAACTGATGTGTAAACGTAATCAGTTTAATGCGGCAAACACTCCAGAACATTGACATAGGTTCAACATACCTTAAATAACTTTTATATAACTTAGAAATAGGTTTTAAAAGCTTTGGTGTGTCAAAAACAAGTTTATTCACACTCAGGGACTATTTGCGTCAAACTGTTAAAGTCTGCTGATTCACATAGTATCGAACATTCTGGAACTTGATCATAAGTAAAACATGCCCTAAATATCCTTCACATAGCTTATAAATAGGCTTTGAGGTGTTTGGTGCGCAAAAATAAACTTATTTGATCAATAGGGACTAAAAGCGCCAAAAAGTGCATAAGTTTGCATTTTTGCGCATATTTTACGTTCTGAATATATCCAGACATCCAAAAATTTATGTAATCATTAAAATATTTTATTTTAGTGATTGGCTTGATAAAATTCCATTCGTCGCGTAATTTAGATCGTTTTTCGCGTCCGTTCGTGTTTCGTCGTAATTAACCGAACAACGCAACCGTACGACCAAACGAACCGACATCCGAGATTTTTTTGAGCATATTTTAAGTTCCTTATACTTTAACTTCATTTTAGAGCCGTGAAATGGGGTTAACGGGGCTTAAACGTGCCAAAACGCATCAAAAATCTAGTTTGGAGTCACAGGGGCCTGTTCTGCCAAGTTTGCAAAGTTTCTGCCAGCAACAAGGGTCCTTACGCACTGTATGGGATTGCTTATGGTCCGTAAGCCATGCCCAGGTCAGCAGAAACCAGTTTTGCAAAACCCAGCTGCTTGTACTTGTTTCCTTTGCTTGTTTTAGCATTCTATGGGCTGGTTTGTGTGCTCATCAAGGTGCCCAATCAGTTTACAACAAGTGTATGGCCAAGATTTATCCCCCTAACACATGGAATGATCTCCTTGATCCTTGATTCTGATAAATAGCAAGGCCCTCTTGCTCATTTCTTCACACATTTGCTCTCAAACCTGCTCTAAGTTGATGCTCTCCATTGTGAGACTTCATACCTGAGAAATTTGAGTTCAAATGTTCAAGCTTGGACCCTTTGTAAGTATTCTTTCGTGTTTTTATTGCGTTTTCAAGCACGAAAGTCAAACAGTGTTTGACTTTCAGCTTTGACCAGTCTATGGTCAACACGAAGTTCGTTTGAACTTTGCAACGTGAGTGTAATCACGATGGTTATAGTCCCTTGTGACTATACCTACTAATTACCACGTTGATTAGGTGTAGTGACGAGTCATAGTTTCGGTCAAAATACGCGTCTATGCGTATTTTTCAACCAAACTATTCTTGGGTATCAAAACCGTTTGTTTTGATATCAAAACCTGTTTTCCAACTTAGTTAAACATGTTCTAACATGTTTAGCTCGTCACTATTAGTCTAGTGCTTGTGTAGAGTCGTAAGTCAAGCGGTCCTAACAACCGCTTAGACTTTCAAACCCGATGTTGGTGCATACGTCTGTCGACTTTTTCTTGTATCGAGTCTTGTATTGTATTGTATTGTATTAGATAGATCAAGGCACGCAAAACAAGATATGTGAAATAGGGGTAATTTCGCACGAAATAGCATTGCTATTTCATGCGAAATCATAAGGTAATTTCGCACGAAATTACAATTTCGTGTGAAATCTAATTTCGCGTGAGACTGTTCATGCGAAATTAGCTCCCCTATAAATAGATGCCTTGTGATTTCGTTTGTAGGAGTTCAAACTTTCCGGTTTTAGTACCGAACTGTTGCCGAAGTGTCTACTCGCTGTAAATCTTTGGCAAATCAATCAAAAGACAGATTAAAGTGAATATCTTGCTGAATTGGACTTGATACGTTTGTTTCCGCCTCTCATATTGAGAAAAACTCTTCTGATCGACTCATTCGGGTCAGAAAACGATCCTACAAGTGGTATCAGAGCTCAGGAGGAAGAGTTCATACCAATTCAGCTGCAAAATCTGATTTCTACACCTTCTTTTTCATACTTAACAAGTTTTCACGGACAAAATGACTTGAATTTTACACATAATGTGCGAAACAGTGTTTTAACAAACCCTTGAAAGTTTCAGACTTAAAATCGTACAAAAACCTGATCAATTTTAGCAAAAACAGCTCGAGATGATGACATTAGCAGTATTTCGTACGAAATAAGGTTCTAATTTCGCACGAAATTAGTTATTTCACACCAGATTGGAATTTCGTTTAAAAGGTTCACACGAAATCAGCTTATTTCGTTTCAATTGGTATTTCGTTTGGTGATTTTATCACGAAATCGGGTATTTCGTGTGAAGTTGGTATTTCGCTTGAGTTGGTATTTCGTGTGAAGTAGGTTATTTCGCTTGAAAGGATATTTCGTTTGAAGGGGTAATTTCGTTTGAAAAGACTGTTTTGTGAAAATTGTTACCGAAACATGGAAGAGGAATTTTATAACGCATTTGCTACTACCCCGACTACTCCGGCATCTGTTACTCAGAACTTGGACATGGAAAATGAAACGGGCACTATGCAAAAACCGCTAAAACTCATGAACATTGAGGAATATAAAGGATGGGAAGAACGGTTTGAGAATTGGGTCAAGCAAATTATTTGGATGCATGGGAATGTGTTGAAACGAAATATATCAGACCATTGAATGATGATAAAGAGGAGATTGCTATTAAAGATTTAAGTGTTGATGATAGAAAGAAATACAAAAATGAAAAGATGATGATTAGTCTATTGCATCAAGCTGTGAAGGAAGATATCTTGGTTTTATTGCAACATAATGGAAGTGTATACTCTATCTGGAAAGCATTAAAATCAAAGTTTGTTGGAAGTAAAGAAATGATTAAAAACAAGAAATCACTTTTGAAGAAAGAATTCGATCTATTTCGTGGTTTGAGAACTGAGAGCACCAAGCAGATTATTGAAAGATACTGCAATCTGTTAGTACAAATGAAGAGAGGGAGCATCACAAAAGATAATGAAGAATTGATTGAAAAATTAGCCGATGCATTGCCACATGAAACTTGGGGCACATATCTGATGATGTTAAGAAATAAGAAAGATTTTAGCAATCTAACACTGAACAAGTTCATTGAGAAACTTGAAGCTCAGTAAATGGAACAAAGAAAGATTTCAAGAATGAAAGATTTTGATGGTGAATAAGATATCGGTCTTTATTACAAAGGAGGTATCAGTGACAAGACCAACATGTCACCAAAGGTTGAAACTGCATTCAATGCTAAAAGTTCATCAGGAGGATCATCTAAAGGATCAAACAGCAAAACCGAATTTTCTTCATATCCATCATATGATCTAAACTTTTCAACAACCAAGAATGGAAAGAAGCTACAATGCAACATGGTATTAGATGTCACACCCCGACCACGTAGAACAACGAAACGTGGCGGAAAACGTCGGGGAGTGCTGTAACAGAATGACTGTTTCATAACACATGGAAATTGAAATATTGTTTTATTGATTAAAATAGTTACAATGTCTTGACAATCAAAGAAACATAACATAAATGACTAGTCTTGCATCTTTTATTGTCGCTAAGGCCCAAGTCCGCCTAAGTGTATCTTGATAAATCCTATGCATCATATCCTGAAACACATGTGAAAATAGGTACGTCAGCATAAAAATGCCTGTGAGATACATAGGTTTTGTGAAAATAGGATTCATGACTTATGTTTAAGAAAATGTTTAGTCATGAACCTTGTAATTTGCTTTGTCTTGTAAATCATTTGAAAAGTGATAAATAAACCAAATGATATATATATGTATTAAAGAATAATACATGGTTAAGTGAATAACCATGTGAAATGAGTTTGTATAAATTAAGTTGTTTGTAAAACAATGTATTGTGAAAAGTATGTTATTTGTATAAAATGTTATATGTCCAAATTGAAATGATTCAAATAACGCTACGATATGTAATACCATACAATCACTTATATATAGGAAGTACCAGCGGCGTATCCACCATGCTTGTATCATATTACACACGCCTCGTTACTTAAATCACTTACTCAAACCAAACCAACAATGTAAGATGTCTATGTTTAAACCAATTGCCAAATGTATTGAATAATATGTCAAAATGTTTATGTCAAGATGTAAGTCATGTAATGAGTAACCAATGTCAATAATGTTTATGTGTCAAATGTAAATCATGTCATGTGTAACCAAAATGATATGTATGGCTAGTGAAATATATCAACTAAACCATATGCACAAAAACAAAGTATTGAAGTAAAACATGGTTTAAATCAAAGCTATGTTTTGTGGAAATGCATGCTATACTGATACAGACATCTATGCGGTATTGTGAGAATGCATACATCCAAGCCTTGAGACTGTGGCGATAAACCCTTAAACAAATTAAAGGTCTATCTTGTTGTAAATGTATATCGAATTCGGTCATTCCTTCCAATCCAAACAAGCCTAGGATTTCAGGAACGGGAGTTGTCAATTCCTATGGTACCACTACCGAACGGCGTGATCGGTGTTAATGAATGTATATTGATCCATCAAAACAAACCAAATATCATATCAAAATGTAAGCATGTGAATGAATAATAAATGTACTAAGTATGATGAACATACATAGCATATGATGTGAAACAAATGTACTAAGTATGATGAACATACATAGCATGTGATGTGAAATAAATGTACTAAGTATGATGAACATACATAGCATGTGATGTGAAATAAATGTACTAAGTATGATGAACATACATAGCATGTGATGTGAAATAAATGTACTAATTATGATGAACATACATAGCATGTGATGTGAAATAAATGTACTAAGTATGCACGCAATGGACATACATAGCATGAAATGTAATGTAGAACAATGTACTAAGTATGCACACAATGGACATACATAGCATGAAATGTATTGAAATCATGTACTATAAATGTACTAATGAACATAGCAAGTATATGATATGAAAACATGGAAAGCATGAAAGTAACAAGTAGGCACATGTGTTCCACCCCAAAATAGTTTGAAAACAGTAAAAGAGGGGTCTATGTACTCACTTGAGATTGCTTAGTAGTCCTTGAGTAACAACCAAACAATGCTAGAGATCACGGATATCAAACGGCACCTAATATAGGTAACTATATTAATAAACCGGACCTAAATCGGAGGACCGGATAGAATGAGGGTTCGTAAACCAAACGAGTATGGAGACTCGTGTAATATGGTTTAACAAAGCCTACATACTAAATGAAACCTAATCTAAGTGCTTACGACCCATTACGACCCGTTTAGGTAGCTTATGCTACTTTAACGCGTCGTTCGCGTGAAACGCGTTCGGACCCTCTAACTAGTCCTATGACAAGTAGAATATGCCTTATCATGCCTAATATTGTCGCCAAATCAGTTTAGATGTCAAAAGTTATGTCACATATGTTTATAATGAATTTTGGCATCAAAGGGGTATTTTGGTAATTTACCTAAGGCATATAAACTACCTATCATACAACTACTTAAACGTCGTGACCATAAGGTATAACCTTGGAAGGTTATTCCCTACCTACTATGGTCACCTAATGTATTTGGTCGGATCCTAATGATCGACCAAATGGGTCGGGTTCGAAGGTATAAGCGATTTATTAGATCGCTTACCCTTACGACCCTAGACAACGTGGTAATCAGTAGGCATAGTCACAAAGGACTATAACCATCGTGATTACAATCACGTTGCGAAGTTCAAACGAACTTCGCATTGACCATAAACTGGTCAACGCAGAAAGTCAAACAAAGTTTGACTTTCAGACTCGAAAAGCAATAAAAGAATGAAGGAATACTTACGAAGGGTTCCCGAATGCTAATCTTGATCCAAGTAGCTCAGGTATGAAACATAGGTTCCAACTTAGAGCTTTTCAAATCAAAATTCTTGTGGGTTGGGTATTTATAGGATTCGTAGAGCCGTTAAGATCGTTCCTCGTTAACCGTGCTTCAATCTCAACCCTCCACCTCAAAACCCTGGTTTTAGAAAACCATTTGAGCCCATGGTATTGCCCAAAACCGTGTGCGAAAGTGAAAATGGACCAGATGCAATGTTTCTGTCTAGATGAGGCGCTCGCATAGCGCAACTGCATAGGCATGAGGTGCTCGCGCTACGCCACCATGTACCAGTTTTAGCAAAGTTTCAAAAATGGCAGAAATGGTCCCTGCAGCCCGTTTAAGCGATTTTCGATGCGTTTGAACCCCGTTAACCTCATTTCAAGGCTCTAAAATGAAGTTAAAGTATAGGGAACTCAAAACATGCTCAAAAATATCTCAGATGTCGGTTCGTTTGGCCGTACAATCGCGATGTTCGGTTAATTACGACGGAAAGCGCATAAGCGCGAAAAACGATCCAAATGGCGTGACGAATGGATTTTTTTTATGCCAAACACTAAAATAAAATATTATAGTGCTTACATAAATTTTTGGATGTCCAGATGTATTCAGAACATGAGTTATGCGCGAAAATGCAAACTTGTGCACTTTTTGACGCTTTTAGTCCCTAAATGACCCAAAAGTTTATTTTAGCACACCGAACCCCTCAAAGCCTATTTATAAGCTATATAAAGGATATTTAAGGTGTGTTTAACTTATGGTCATATTCCGGAATGTTCGTTACTGTTCAAATTGGCATACTTTCGCAGTTTGTCAAATTTAGTCCCTGTAGGCGAATTAACTTGTTTTTGCCATACCAAAGCCTTCAAAACTTATTTCTAAGTTATGTAAAGGTTATTTAAGGTATGTTAAGTATATGTTGATGTTCCGGAGTATTTTTCGCATTAAACTGATTACGTTTTACGCACCAGTTTGCGTATAACTCTCCAGAAAGCGATATAGAGTTTGAAATTTATCAAAAATTGATATGTGCAAATGATACACATATTTATACAAATCCCAAGTATGAAATATAATATTTCATTGGTTTGGTATTTGTTTGATGGTCGCAGTGACCCAGGTGTCACATTAGATCTTGAAAATGGTCAAAATTACACTGAGGAGGTTGCAAAAAGTCACATGTCTTTGTTGGTGACCGTGTTTGAGTCATATGAGAGTTTAGTGGGAGGTCGGATCGGGAATCCAATGTTGACAAAAGAGGATTACGATCAAATCGATGCTGAAGAGATGGAATTAATGGATATAAAGTGGTGTTTGGCGAGTGTGTTGAGGAGAGCTGAAAAGTTTAAACAAATTACGGGAAGAGATGATTTTCGTGATGCAAATGTTTCTACTTTAGGTTTTGATAAATCTAAAGTTACTTGTTTTCGTTGCAGGGAAAAAGGACACTTCAAGAGGGAGTGCACAAACCGTGAAGCAAGTGGAGCTCAAAATCCGTTCAACAACAATGACTATTATCGAAAAGCAATTTATCATCAAGTTGCTCAACACCAACAAGAGCCACAAACTGCACATGCCAGGAAGACAATCGAAGATTCATCAAAGAGAGCTTGTATGGTGAATCAAGAAGATAACAAATCATCGAAAGGCTTCAGTTGGTACAAATATGTTTCAGCTAATAGTAAAGCATGTCTGATAAATCAAGATGATGAAAAATTACCAGAAGGATTTAGCTGGGCAAATTTCAATTGGGATGATTATGATCCTAACAAAACTTCAAATCACAAAGCTTTTGTTGCACGAGTTGCTGAAGATAGTGATAATGATGATGATTAATATGCAAGAAGAATGAAAGAGCACTTAAAGTTGATGGAAGAAAGTGACAGTGATGATGAAAAAGCTAAAAAGAAAAAGAAGAAAGTTAAAAAACCTGTCAGCAGTGATGATGAAGAAGTTCCTGTGATAAGGAAGAAAATAAAAGACATTCCAGTTTTTAAAGTTGAAGCAGAAGCCGATGCACGAAAGAGCCCTGTGAAATGTGAAAACTGTGAAGCAGTGAAGAAGCAAAATAGTACTTTGATTCATAACATGAATAGATTGAAAGAATCTTATGATGTTCTAAACAAAGCAATGAATCAGTATAATCAAACAAGCTGTAAACAAGCAACAGCCATGAAAACACTTCAAGGAGCTTTCATGACAAAGCAAAAAGTTGTCAACAATTACATTGAGAAATGTGCTGTGCTTGAACAGAAATTGGAAACTCAGAGGATTGAAACAGAGAGAGTAAATAGGTTGTTAAAAAGTTATTCATGTACTTCTTATGTTATTGACAAGATTTATCCAACCGTTGAAGGCATGAAGGCATTTGATGAAGAGGAAGTTTCTGAAGACAAGAGTTCCGAAAAGAAGAAGGATACTGAAGTGAAGACATCTGGTAAGAAACAAAGTGCTAGTTACAACAAGTGTCCACCCCCCCCCCCTTGAAAATGGATATTCTCCACGAAATCCAAATTCAGAAAGAGTCAAAAAGGCAACCAATTTACAGTGGGAGTCTGAGTCTTCAGAAAATTTGCCAGACAACATTGATGTTACTTTCACATCGTCTGACACTGATCATGAGTCCGAATTAATAAAGAAAGTGGTCGATCAGGTGTTGGATAACGATGAAAACGAGGAGTCAAAGTCGGAGTCAAATTCAGAGTCAAAGTTTGAAACGTCAAATCCAACAGTCAAAAAGGGCAAACGGGTTTACAATAAAGAGTTTTTGTTATCAAAATCTAATTTGAATGATGAAACATTTAAAGTAGCATATACTTTGAATGATTCTGACAAATTATATTATGATAAAGAATTTCCAATAAGAGGTGTTAAAACTGAAATGATAAAAAAGGTTTTCAAACTAACAGAAATTAATATTTCTGAAATAAAAGATGTAAATCTTTCTGAAAAACCTAAAAAGTACACCTCAAGAGATCAACAATGGTTAAACAAGAAAAAGGGTTACGGTTCTGGTTCTGGTTTTCAAAAGAAACCAAACCATAACGGTAATTTCAAAAGAAAAGGACTTGGTTTTATTCCACCGAAAAATTATAAAAATGAGAAAACTTATAAACCAAAAACTGTTTTTGTTTCAGGAATATCATCTGAAGAAGAAAAAGAGCAATTGTTCAGAAACCAGACAAACAAAGAATTCCTTGCCAAGAAGCAAGAAGAAATGAAGAAAATTGTTGCTCAGAAGAAGATAGAGACGAGAACCTGTTTTCAATGTAAAACAGTTGGTCACATTGCCAGGAATTGTCCAAATGCAATACAAACAAAACAGGGAGTCTCTGGTAAACTGAAAGAAAAGATTGTTAAGAAAATCGAACCACCTACAAACAGATTTAAAGTTTTTGAAAATTCAACTTTTGAAGTTGGTGAATGTTCAAAAAGGTTTTACAAGAGAAAAGCAAATCTTGACAACCAAAAGTGGGTTGTTAAGAAATCTGATGATAGTTCTAGCAATGATTCTGATTTGTCAAAATCAGAGGAGCTATCTTCAGTCGATGAATCTGATTCCACAAAGTCAGAGGAGCCACGTGTTTGTTAAAATTGGAAATGTCAGTACCGCCAATGGATGATGTCAATTTTCCACCATTGCAGGCTGAGAATTTTAAACAAAAAGTTGGCAAAGTTGAGATTTCAAATCAATTTTTTTATGAAAAGAAAGAATTTGATGTTGAAAAAGCTTTTAACCCCACTATTCAAAATGGTTGACGGGAAGGTCAAAGGGGTAAAGGAATTTTTTGAGAAGAAAACGAAGAAACCAGGTAAAAATGGGTCATCCCAGGTTTGTGACTGGGATGGAACCTATTTTGATGATTAAACCCAGGACTTGCCGGAGCTCCCAGGTTGGTAAGTGTGGAGCAGGTATTGGCATCCTTCTTGAGAAATTCACATTTGTGATATTTCGACTTTCAAGTGGTAAATCAGGGACATTAAGTTGTACTTGATTTTCTTCAAATGGTATTTGTTGATTGATTTTAAAATTGTTATATTTTTCAAAAGGTTAAAAATTAAAGTACAAGGTGATGAATTGATCCCCTAACCTACAAGAGGTTTTATGAAATCAGCAAAACTAATTTTCTGGAAAAACCATTTGATTAAAACAAACTTAAGTGTTTTGAAATCATAATGGGAAAATAGTTTGTTGTGAGGGGGAGTTCTGATTGTTTATGCCAAGTGGATGGCGAATTGAAGCAATTCACAACAGTTGTCATTTTACTTGTACAGTTTGTTTTCAAATTTCTTTAAATGATTTTGTATTTTAGGGGGAGTAAGATTTTTTTCAGAAAATCCAAAAACATTTGAAAATTTGAAAAAGGCAAAAACATGATAAAATCAAAAATTGAGTTTTGTTGTAAAAAAGAGGAAATGATAGTACATCAGTGGACGATCACAACATGCTAAAGAATTGGAAAGTCAAAATGTGATAAACGGTCTCACTGATGATGTGCCAGTAGGTTTTTACACATTTAGTAGATTGTGTCGAGATATAAACCTAAATTTCAAACTTACTTATATCGTGGGGAACATCTCTCGGATATATGGGTAACCCCCGAAATCTTGTATGAAAGGTCCCTCTTTCTGAGATACTAGGTCTTTATGCTTAGTGATATCTGGGGTATTATCCCGGGACTTCTGATTTTGCGGAAGCAATGGCCTAGTCCTCGTATAATACTTTCTGCTTGCTTGAAATATAGGGCTGTCACACCCCGACCACGTAAAACAACAAACCGTGGCGGAAACGTCGGGGAGTGTTGTAACAGAATCATCGTTTCACAACCATGGTAATTAAAAGTTTCGTTTAATTGATTCATTTAATAAATTACATTGTCTTAATCCCAAAACAAACAAACTACACATTGTTTATAACTGTTTTTAAGTCACTAAGGCCTCATCCAGATCCTACGTGACACAAGCTTCTTAGCAAGCAACATCAAGCAATACCACCTGAAACATATGTAAAAATAAAGTCAGCAAAGATATGCTAGCGAGCACATAGGTTTTATAAGAGTATCGGAATCATGGCTCGTTTATATATATTGCAATACCTCGAAAACCTTGTTTTGAAATGTATGTAATATTGCAACATGATTAACCAACTCAAATCAAGATGGTTATAATTTATAAAATCTCGTAGCCATGATTCTTAACTCAAAGACTTTTGTTTTAGTAAACCAATTCGTAAAACATCTCGTTAATAAAACTCGTATGGTTTATATCATTTCGAAAACCTCGTTGTGTGACATCGTATCGAATCGTTTCCCAAGTGAACTAAATCATGACACGCAATGTAATATGATAGAAGCACTTATATATAAGATGTACCAGCGGCGTATCTACCATGCTTTTATCATGCTACATCCGTCCCATTATCTAATCACCACCCAAAACCAATCGTTTAACCAAATCGTTTAAGTCGTCTCAAAATCGTATTCGTTTTAATTTGTGAAACTACTTATGGTCGTCTCGCTAATAACATTCAAACCTTTGTGACTCGACTATTTCGTTTCTCGTATTAACAAACCACCAAAGGGTAAGTTAACAATCATCAGATTTGGTCGTTACCTACATAACCCCCACACATAACCATGGGTGCAGTCTGATAACGGGATTTGTCAGATCCTATGGTACCATAACCTAATACTGGTCGGTTCGGCCAAAATTAATGAAAGTCATTCGTTATGTAACTACAACAAACAAGTTCGTTCACATTATCGAAATCGTTATTAGTTTAATATAAACCATCTTTATCGTTTTTGAAACCATCGTTTAAATATCAAAATCGTTTTAATACATATGAATCACCCCAAAACAATTGAAAATAGTAAAATAGGGGAACTATGTACTCACATTGAATAGAAGGGTATCCTTGATCTAAAGAACTTAGCGAAGCTCAGACAAACCAAGGAAATTCAAGTAGTACCTAGTAATCGGATCACTAGTAAATAAATCGACACCTAAATCAGAAGATCGGATAGAATGAGGTCTTGTAAACCAAATGAGTGTTGGGACTCATGTGATATGGTTTAACAAAGCCTTCATTCAAGATCGGAACCTAATCTAAGTGCTTTTGACCCGTTACGACCCGTTTAGGTAGCTTAGGCTACTTTAACGCGTCGTGCGCGCAAAAGCGCGTTCGAGACGTCTAACTAGTCCTATGACAAGTATTATATGCCTAAACATGTTTAATTAAGTTGCATAATCAGTTAAGTGACAAATGTTTAGGTTACATATGCTTAAAATCCAATTACGCATGAAAAGGGTATTTTGGTCATTTACCTAAGGCATATAAATTACCTATCATATAACTACTTAAACTATGTGACCATAAGGTATAACCTCGGAAGGTTATTCCCTATGTAACTATGGTCACTAAACATGCTTGGTCGGATCCTAATGATCGACCAAATGGGTCGAGTTCGAAAGTCTAAGCGGTGGTTTAGACCGCTTGACTTACGACTCTAAACAAGCACTAAACTAAAAGTGACGAGCTAAGCATGTTAAAACATGCTTAACTAATTTAGAAAACAAGTTTTGATATCAAAACAAAATGTTTTGATACCAAGAGTAGTTTGGTTGCAAAATACGCTTAAATGCGCATTTTGACCGAAACTACGACTCGTCACTACGCCTAGTCAACGTGGTAATCAGTAGATATAGTCACTTTGGACTATAACCATCGTGATTACGCTCACGTTGCGAAGTTCAAACGAACTTCTCGTTGACCATTGACTGGTCAAAGCTGAAAGTCAAACACTGTTTGACTTTTAAGCTAAGAAAGCAATAAAAGAATGAAAGTGGACTTACAAAGGGACCAAATAGATTTGATTCTAAGTATTCTCAGGTAGGTAGTGAATAATCACAACCACTTAGAGAAAATCTCAGATCAAATGTGAGGAAAATGAATGAGAGACATGGCCTTATATAGTTTTTCGCAAACCGTTAGGATCATTTCTTGGCAAGGAGGGAATGATCTAGGCCATACACTTGTTAAAGACTGATTGGGGGACTTGTTCTCCACACAAACCAGCCCATAGCATTGAAAACCATTGATCAAAACCATCAAAATCAAGCTAAATGACCAGATTCAATGTTTCTGATCCGCGAGACTGACGCGGGCCGCGTAAGGATAAGGCCAGGCTCACTCGGGCCGCTTGGGCTACTTTGGCAGAATGACAGTTTTAACCCCTGAACTTGTAAAACTTGCATTTCGGCACATTTTTGACACGTTTAAGCCCCGTTAACCCCATTTCAAGGCTCTAAAATGAAGTTAAAGTATTGGGAACTCAAAACATGCTCAAAAACATCTCGGATGTCGGCTCGTTTGGTCGTACGGTCGCGTTGTTCGTCAAATTACGACGAAACTCAAACGGACGCGAAAACGATCCAAATTGAGCGACGAACGGTATTTTTGCATGCCGATCACTAAAATAAAAAATATTTTAGTGTCTACAAAATTTTGGGTGTCCAGATGTGGTCAGAACGTAAGATATGCGCGAAAATGCAAACTTACGTCGTTTTTGACACTTTTAGTCCCTGTAAGATCAAATAAGCATATTTTCGCACACCGAACCACTCAAAGCTTACTTCTAACCTATGTTTAGGTTATTTATTTTATGTTTAGCTTATGATCAAGTTCCGGACTCTTCGATACCATACGAATCGGTATAGTTTCGCAGTTTGACACAAATAGTCCCTGCGATCGAATATACTTGTTTTCAACACACCAAACCATCCAAAACTTATTTCTAAGTTATGTGGAGGTTATTTAAGGTATGTTAAGCCTATGTCACTATTCCGGAGTGTTTGTTGTGTTAAACTGACTGCGTTTACGCACCAGTTTGCGTATAACCTTCCAGAAAGCGATTTAAAGCTTGAAATCGGAATCGAATCGAATCGTAAAATCATCAAACACAATTACACATATAATAACATCAAAACACATTGTTTTATTGATAGTTAATATTGTTTTACATTGTACATCGATTACAGAGCACAGTTGTCACAGTCTCCCCTACTTTAGGAAATTTCGTCCCAAAATTTTAACTAGAGGAAACTTGAGAGAACAATTGCGGATATTTCGCCTTCATTTGGTCCTCACGTTCCCAAGTAAATTCTGGGCCCCGTTTGGATTCCCAGCGAACCTTGACCAAATGAATTCATTTGTTCTTCAACTGTTTGTATGTACGGTCCACTATCTCCACAGGTTTCTCGACAAAGTGCATCGTTTCTTCGATTTGGATTTCGTCGAGTGGAATGTGAAGATCAGCGTCAGCTAAACACTTTCGCAGATTGGACACGTGGAAAGTCGGATGGATATTTCCAAGCTCTGGAGGTAGCTCTAGTCGATAGGCAACCTTTCCAATTCTTTCGACAATCTTAAATGGTCCAACATATCGAGGTGCAAGTTTTCCTTTCTTTCCAAATCTCACCACTCCCTTCCAAGGTGACACCTTGAGTAGGACATGGTCTCCGACTTGAAATTCTAGGGGCTTGCATCGCATATCCGCATAACTCTTTTGACGGCTTCTAGCTGTCACAAGATTATCGCGAATTTTCTTGATTTTGTCTGTTGTTTCCAGAATGAGCTCAGGTCCAGTAACCTGAGCTTCACCGATCTCGTTCCGACAGACAAGTGAATGACATTTTCGACCGTAGAGAGCTTTGAATGGTGCCATATTAATACTAGCATGATAACTATTGTTGTAAGAGAACTCGATCAATGGCAGATGAGAATCCCAATTACCACCAAAGTCAATCACGCATGGTCTAAGCATATCCTCCAAAGTTTGAATCGTCCTCTCAGATTGTCCATCTGTTTGGGGATTATAAGCAGTGCTTAGATTTAGTTGGGTTCCCATAGCAGATTGCATGGTCTTCCAAAAATGAGATGAAAATCGAGCATCACGATCGGAAATGATGTCCAAAGGAACACCATGTCGAGATACAATCTCATCAACATAAATCTTTGCAAGTTTATCAGCAGATAGATCCTCGTGAATCGAAATAAAATGAGCTGACTTTGTTAATCGATTGATAACAACCCAAATAGCATCGTGACCTTTAGATGTACGCGGTAATTTAGTGATGAGATCCATAGCAATGTTCTCCCACTTCCAAACCGGTATCTCTGGTTGTACAAGCAAGCCAGAAGGTCGTTGATGTTCAGCCTTGACTTTGAGATAAGTTAGGCATTTCGATACATACAAGGCAATATCCTTCTTCATACTAGGCCACCAACACTGAGTACGAAGATCCTTGTACATTTTATCAACACCGGGATGGATAGAATATCGAGACTTGTGAGATTCGTCCATCACTAGGGTGCGAAGATCGTCTTGTTTCGGAATCCACAAACGATCCTTGAAATAGAGTAAACCATCGTCCTTCGCTTCGAGCTTAAACTCAAGTTGACGTGGTAATTCCTTACCCATCAAATTTTGTGAAACACAAAATTGCTGAGCTTGAAGAACACGAGTCTGAATATCAGATAGAGTTCGAACAGAATGAAGCTTGACTCGCTCTTTTCGACTAAGCGCATCGGCTACGACATTCGCCTTACCAGGATGGTAGCGAATCTCGCAATCGTAGTCATTCAAGAGTTCAACCCCACGTCGTTGCCTCATGTTCAGCTCCTTCTGATTAAGAATATGCTGGAAACTTTTGTGGTCTGTGAAAACCACACACTTCATGCCATAAAGATAGTGTCTCCAGATTTTGAGCACGAAAACCACAGCTCCCAACTCAAGATCATGAGTTGTGTAGTTCTTCTCGTGAACTTTCAATTGTCTAGACGCATATGCTATAACTTGGCCTCATTGCATGAGGACACAACCAAGGCCTAAGTTGGACGCATCGCAGTAGACAACGAAATCATCGTTTCCCTCGGGCAAAGATAAAACAGGAGCATCACATAGCTTCTGTTTCAGCATTTGGAACGCTTCTTCTTGTTTGGGTCCCCACTCAAAAGGCTTATTCTTTTGAGTCAAAGCAGTGAGTGGAACCGCAATCTTCGAAAAGTTTGAAATAAAACGACGATAATATCCAGCGAGACCAAGGAAAGAACGAATTTCTGTAGGTGTCGTTGGTGTATTCCAATCCTTGATTGCAACAATCTTGGATGGATCCACATGAATACCTTGCTCGTTGACAATATGTCCCAAAAACTGAACTTCTTTAAGCCAAAATTCACACTTGGAGAATTTAGCAAAAAGTTGTACCTTCTTCAGGAGTTCTAAAGTCAAACGAAGGTGTTGCTCGTGATCGGTTCGAGACTTCGAATAAATGAAAATATCGTCGATGAACACAATGATGAACTTGTCTAAATAAGGTTTACAGACCCTATTCATTAAGTCCATGAAGATAGCTGGGGCATTTGTCAAACCAAAAGGCATGACAGTGAACTCGTAATGCCCATATCTTGTGCGGAATGAAGTTTTGGGAAGATCTTCTTCGAATACATGAAGCTGATGATACCCAGAACGCAGATCGATCTTGGAGAAACAGGTAGCACCTTGCAGCTGATCAAAGAGATCATCGATTCGGGGTAGAGGATATCGATTCTTGATGGTAAGCTTGTTAAGCTCACGATAATCGATACACATTCGAAAAGATCCATCTTTTTTTTCACAAAGAGAACAGGAGCTCCCCAAGGCGAAAAGCTCGGATGGATGAATCCTTTATCACACAACTCTTGAAGCTGTTTCGATAACTCTTGCATCTCGGACGGTGCAAGACGATAAGGTGCTTTCGCAATCGGGTTGGCATTAGGTACAAGGTCAATATGAAACTCAACTTGACGAACTGGAGGCAAACCAGGCAGTTCATCAGGAAACACCTCTGGATAATCCCGAACAATCGGAATATCCTGAATACTCTTGCTCTTGCCTTTCTCCTCATTGACATGTGCCAGGAAAGCAACATATCCTTTTCGCAAATAACTTTGGGCTTTCGTGCACGACATGAGTTTCAATCCACCAGATGGTTTCTCGCCACGAACCTCTAGGACATCACCAGACGAAAGAGGGATACGAATGATCTTATCGAAACAAACAACCTCAGCATGATGTTTGGTTAACCAATCCATCCCCACGATAATGTCGAAACTCCCAAGTTGCATTGGTACAAGGTCAATGGGAAAAAGATGGTTATCGAGGTTCAATTGACAACCATGAATAACAGAATCGAGAACAAGAGGTTTACCAGTAGCAACTTCAACAGATAAGGGTTTCCTCAGTTTAGTTCTAGGTATCGCAAGTAAAGGCTCAAAGGATAACGAAACAAAACTCCTATCGGCACCAGAATCGAAAAGAACAGATGCAAGTTGATTGTTAACAAGAAACGTACCGTTAACAACCTCGTTGTCCGCTCTTGCCTCATTCGCGTTCAGATTGAATGCTCATCCACGAGTGGGATTCACATTCGCTATCGCGTTCGGATTCGCATTAGCATTTACCAACCTTGGGCAGTTGTTGCGGAAATGACCAATTTCTCCGCAATTAAAACACGAACCAGGTGGAAATCTCGCAACATTCCCTTGAGCTTGTGCTGGAACCTGAGCAGCCTGATTTTGGCCAAAACGACAAATGTTGGCCAAATGCCAAAGTCGACCACACGTAGTGCACTATTTACAGGCCTGCTGGGCAACATGGTAACCATTGCATCGGGCACAGTGAGGTGCGGTACCAGCATACGCTTTCTTTGTAGGCGGTTGAGTCGGTGGGTTCTGAGGGTTCTGGTTGGTGACAGCAAAGTTCTGGGAAGCCTTGCGCTTCCTTGACTTTTTAGAAGACTCACCCTGCTTCTTACCCTTACACTTTTCCTTGACAGAATCGGTTGACTTCTTCTTATCACCCTTGCGGGTAAGTTTACCCTTCCTGACTTGAGACTCAGTCAGGGTAGCAGACAACTCGATCGCGTGACGAACGGTAGTAGGATTAACACCGGTCACAATATCCTGTATGGAATTGGGTAAACCATCGATATACCTCTCGATTGCTTTTTCCAGTGGGGTAACCATAGTGGGACACAACAAACTGAGCTCCTCAAATCGATCCGTATAAGCACGGTGTTCTCCCCCGTCTTGTTTCAAATCATCGAATTCTCGTTCCAAAGCTCGAATCTCGTGACGGGGACATAACTCTCTCATCATGAGAGCTTGGAGCTCTTCCCAAGTTTGTGCTAATGCCACTTCGGCACCCCTATCACGCATCACTCCATTCCACCACGTAAGAGCACGCTTCTCAAACACACTTGATGCAAATTCAACCTTACGCGCATTCGGACACTGCACATGTCTGAATGTGCTCTCGATACTCTCGAACCACTGTAGGAGCGCAGTTGCTCCTTGCGACCCATAAAACTTTAGCGGCTTAGCAGAATTAAAATTCTTGAAACTACATTGTGCATTATTGTTGTTATTGTTGTTGTTGTATAACTCATGGATTTGGGTCACAACGCCTGGAAGTACAGCAGCCATTTGTTGAGAGACAAGGGCTGCGACTTCTTCAGTAGTAAAAGTTCGAGCATCGCGTCGAGGATGCATTGTCTAACAAGGAAACATGAGAAATGAGTGAGGTTGACAATTGGAAAAAGAAGCATTGAAAACATCCATAAAACACAAGGAAGGCGATCATTCGTTTCGTTACCTCGAACAAACAAACGACACGCAGTGACAAATCAAAGTAAATGGGTCAATATAATGTATCACTGAAGACATGCTCGCCTATAAGTGAACACTCACCCCAAGAGTTCCCAGGTAAGAGTGATTGGTCCGATACTGCGGATTTGTACGAACACTCTAGCCTTAGACAGAAAACTCAGGGTACAGGCATTCACTCTTCCAGTTTGCACGTGTTTACATTATTTAGACCCAAACTTTGACGAGATTTTGAAAATTCAGAGGGTATAAAGCCGAAAATGAATCAAACTGGAAGGGTTCAAAACCTTACAATCAATCATCCAAGGATAGATGATTAATTTTTGAAGCGGATTTGTTATTGTGTTCTCGTTGTGGTTATCACCTAAGGATAGGTGACGGTATTGTTTTAAAAATCTAAACACAAGTAAACTTGCGTTGGGGTCCTAGAAAGTTATAGTCTAGGTCAAAGCATTACTAATAACTTAATTCCCTATAATCATTGGCTATGATACCAACTCTTCTATCACACCCCGACCACGTAAAACAACAAACCGTGGCGGAAACGTCGGGGAGTGTTGTAACAGAATCAGCGTTTCACAACCATGGTAATTAAAAGTTTCGTTTTATTGATTCATTTAATAAATTACATTGTCTTAATACCAAAACAAACAAACTACACATTGTTTATAACTGTTTTTAAGTCACTAAGGCCTCATCCAGATCCTACGTGACACAAGCTTCTTAGCAAGCAACATCAAGCAATACCACCTGAAACATATGTAAAAATAAAGTCAGCAAAGAAATGCTGGCGAGCACATAGGTTTTATAAGAGTATCGGAATCATGGCTCGTTTATATATATTGCAATACCTCGAAAACCTTGTTTTGAAAAGTATGTAATATTGCAACATGATTAACCAACTCAAATCAAGATGGTTATAATTTATAAAATCTCATAGCCAGGATTCTTAACTCAAAGACTTTTGTTTTAGTAAACCAATTCGTAAAACATCTCGTTAAAACTCGTTAATAAAACTCGTATGGTTTATATCATTTCGAAAACCTCGTTGTGTAACATCGTTTCCAAAGCGTTTCCCAAGTGAACTAAATAATGACACGCAATGTAATATGATAGAAGCACTTATATATAAGATGTACTAGCGGCATATCTACCATGCTTTTATCATGCTACACCCGTCCCATTATCTAATCACCACCCAAAACCAATCGTTTAACCAAATCGTTTAAGTCGTCCCAAAATCGTATTCGTTTTAATTTGTGAAACTACTTATGGTCGTCTCGCTAATAACATTCAAACCTTCGTGACTCGAATATTTCGTTTCTCGTATTAACAAACCACCAAAGGGTAAGTTAACAATCCTAAGATTCGGTCGTTACCTACATAACCCCCACACATAACCATGGGTGCAGTCTGATAACGGGATTTGTCAGATCCTATGGTACCATAACCTAATACTGGTCGGTTCGGCCAAAATTAATGAATGTCATTCGTTATGTAACTACAACCAACAAGTTCGTTCACATTATCGAAATCGTTATTAGTTTAATATAAACCATCTTTATCGTTTTTGAAACCATCGTTTAAATATCGAAATCGTTTTAATACATATGAATCACCCCAAAACAATTGAAAACAATAAAATAGGGGAACTATGTACTCACATTGAATATAAGGGTATCCTTGATCTAAAGAACTTAGCGAAGCTCAGACAAACCAAGGAAATTCAAGTAGTACATAGTAATCGGATCACTAGTAAATAAATCGATAACTAAATCGGAAGATCGGATAGAATGAGGTCTTGTAAACCAAATGAGTGTTGGGACTCATGTGATATGGTTTAACAAAGCCTTCATTCAAGATCGGAACCTAATCTAAGTGCTTTCGACCCGTTACGACCCGTTTAGGTAGCTTACGCTACTTTAACGCGTCGTGCGCGCAAAAGCGCGTTCGAGACGTCTAACTAGTCCTATGACAAGTATTATATGCCTAAACATGTTTAATTAAGTTGCATAATCAGTTAAGTGACAAATGTTTAGGTTACATATGCTTAAAATCCAATTACGCATGAAAAGGGTATTTTGGTCATTTACCTAAGGCATATAAATTACCTATCATATAACTACTTAAACTATGTGACCATAAGGTATAACCTCGGAAGGTTATTCCCTATGCAACTATGGTCACTAAACATGCTTGGTCGGATCCTAATGATCGACCAAACGGGTCGAGTTCGAAAGTCTAAGCGGTGGTTTAGACCGCTTGACTTACGACTCTAAACAAGCACTAAACTAAAAGTGACGAGCTAAGCATGTTAAAACATGCTTAACTAATTTAGAAAACAAGTTTTGATATCAAAACAAAATGTTTTGATACCAAAAGTAGTTTGGTTTCAAAATACGCTTAAATGCGCATTTTGACCGAAACTACGACTCGTCACTACGCCTAGTCAATGTGGTAATCAGTAGGTATAGTCACTAGGGACTATAACCATCGCGATTACGCTCACGTTGCGAAGTTCAAACGAACTTCTCGTTGACCATTGACTGGTTAAAGCTGAAAGTCAAACACTGTTTGACTTTTAAGCTAAGAAAGCAATAAAAGAATGAAAGTGGACTTACAAAGGGTCCAAATAGATTTGATTCTATGTATTCTCAGGTAGGTAGTGAATAATCACAACCACTTAGAGAAAATCTCAGATCAAATGTGAGGAAAATGAATGAGAGACATGGCCTTATATAGTTTTTCGCAAACCGTTAGGATCATTTCTTGGGAAGGAGGGAATGATCTAGGCCATACACTTGTTAAAGACTAATTGGGGGAATTGTTCTCCACACAAACCAGCCCATAGCATTGAAAACCATTGATCAAAACCATCAAAATCGAGCTAAATGACCAGATTCAATGTTTCTGATCTGCAAGACTGACGCGGGCCACATAAGGATAAGGCCAGGCTCACGCGGGCCGCCTGGGCCACTTTGGCAGAATGACAGTTTTAACCCCTGAACTTGTAAAACTTGCATTTTGGTTCATTTTTGACACGTTTAAGCCCCGTTAACCCCATTTCAAGGCTCTAAAATGAAGTTAAAGTATTGGGAACTCAAAAAATGCTCAAAAACATCTCGGATGTCGGCTGGTTTGGTCGTACGGTCGCGTTGTTCGTCAAATTACGACGAAACTCAAACGGACGCGAAAACGATCCAAATTGAGCGACGAATGGTATTTTTGCATGATGATCACTAAAATAAAAAATATTTTAGTGTCTACAAAATTTTGGGTGTCCAGATGTGGTCAGAACGTAAGATATGCGCGAAAATGCAAACTTACGTCGTTTTTGACACTTTTAGTCCCTGTAAGATCAAATAAGCATATTTTCGCACACTGAACCACTCAAAGCTTACTTCTAAGCTATGTTTAGGTTATTTATGGTATGTTTAGCTTATGATCAAGTTCCGGAATCTTCGATACCATACGAATCGATATAGTTTCGCAGTTTGACACAAATAGTCGCTGCGATCGAATAGACTTGTTTTCAACACACCAAACCATCCAAAACTTATTTCTAAGTTATGTGGAGGTTATTTAAGGTATGTTAAGCCTATGTCACTATTCCGGAGTGTTTTTTGCGTTAAACTGATTACGTTTACGCACCAGTTTACGTATAACCTTCCAGAAAGCGATTTAAAGCTTGAAATCGGAATCGAATCGAATCGTAAAATCATCAAACACAATTACACATATAATAACATCAAAACACATTGTTTTATTGATAGTTAATATTGTTTTACATTGTACATCGATTACAGAGCACAGTTGTCACAAGCGCCGCCCTCAGCATAAAAAATGATGAAACATTGCAAAATGCTAATCATGTGCTGTTGAAAAAAAGATTCTCTAAAGGGAACACACCAAAAGTCAAAGCCGTCATCTCTCTGATTTTGCGGAAGCAATAGCCTGAGCTCTCACGACCCTCGCATTTAACCCTTTACAGATATCATTAAGGTATACTCACCTGTAAGACTGAATATTGGGATCTGGATACGGGAGTATATTCTGAGGTGGGACACGTGAATAAGTTTAAGTGCTTAAAACATTAATCTCGTATCTCGAAACAATTGAAATTTGTGTGAAAATTTAAGTGTATCAGTATACTGACAATCTAAGTGAATCGTAAATGTTTAAAGCTTAACGGTGTTGGTGATTTGTCTTAAAAACTGATATGATCCTCTTACACAAACTCACAAAAATTATTGTATGTAAATATTTCTTTACTACATTTCATTTTAAACAAAAATCCAAATAGATTTTAAGTGTGTTTTAGCATAAAATTTTGAAAAATGCAAAAAGATTTTTGACAACTGATGTTGAAAAGCTGATTTTCAATGTTCCAAGTGCTAAACATGATGAACAGGTTTGGGAGAGTGTTTTTTAATATAAATGGTATTTCTACAAGTGGTTCATCAGAGGATAACATTGTAAAATCATTTGTTGTGTGTGTGTGACTACAAGTGGTAAGCAGAGAATAAATTTGTAAAATTTTAAATTTGTGAAATTTATTTCTGGGTTAAGAATGTGCAGGTAAGCCAGGTTCCTGATCCTGAGCAGAATGTGAAGCCAGGTCACGATCTTGAATCTGTTGAAGCCAGACTATGATCCCAGCACAATTCAAGGGGGAGTCTGAAGATATTAGAGACAGATTTCAGATCCTGTGGTTTCAGAGAGCCAGGAGTCGTTCCTGAACCTATGTGAATTTAAGGAATCAAGAGATCTGATCAAGATATTGTAAGAGCCAGCTACAGATCTTGGGATGATAGTGAGATAAGAGCCAGGTCGAGATCCTGGAAATGAAGAGAAGAGAGAAGATTGAGGATGCTTTATATTGTTAGATTCTTTGGAAAAGTTCGTGAAGGCTGATAAAGACTGAAGATTGAAGACTCGACACCGAAGACTTCGTCAACATCCAAGGGGGAGTCTGTTGGTGCATACGTCTGTCGACTTTGTCTTGTATCGAGTCTTGTATTGTATTAGATAGATCAGGGCACGCAAAACAAGATATGTGAAATAGGGGTAATTTCGCATGAAATAGCACATTGCTATTTCATGCGAAATCATAAGCTAATTTTGCACGAAATTACAATTTCGTGTGAAATCTAATTTCTCGTGAGACTGTTCATGCGAAATTAGCTCCCCTATAAATAGATGCCTTGTGATTTCGTTTGTAGGAGTTCAAACTTTCCGGTTTCAGTACCGAACTGCTGCCGAAGTGTCTACTCGCTGTAAATCTTTGTCAAATCAATCAAAAGATAGAATAAAGTGAATATCTTGCTGAATTGGACTTGATACGTTTGTTTCCGTCTCTCGTATTGAGAAAAACTCTTCTGATCGACTCATTCGGGTCAGAAAACGATCCTACACCCGACCCGTTTGGTCGATCATTAGGATCCGACCAAATATTTAATGTGACCATAGTTTTAAAGGGAATAACCTCCCGAGGTTATACCTTATGGTCACTTCGTTTAGTTAGTTGTATGATAGGTAGTTTATATGCCTTAGGAAAATGACCAAAATGCCCTTTTTCGCATAAGTTCATTTTAAGCATATGTAACACATGTTTTGACATCTAAACTGATTATATAACATAACTAGATATGTTAAGGCATATAATACTTGTCATAGGACTAGTTAGGCGTCTCGAACGCGCTTTCGCGCAAACGACGCGTTAAAGTGGCGTAAGCTACCTTAATGGGTCGTAAGCACGTAGGATAGGTTTCCGATTTAGAATGTAGGTTTTGTTAAACCATATCACATGAGTTCCAACACAGATTTGGTTTACAAGACCTCATTCTACCCGATCTTCCGATTTAGGTATCGATTCCCTAACATAGTATCTGTTACCCTAGGAACCGCTTCAACACTTGAACTCTTGGTCTTTTGAGCTTTGGTATACCCCTTGAACCGGGACTATACGCAACCCCAGGCAACTACATAGTTCCCCTCTTTTACCGTTTTCAAATGTTTGTGGTGATTCATATGTGTAATCGATCTATTTTCAAAATGTATGGGCATATGTGTGTTCACTAAGTGCTTTTATGTGTATTATTCCGATTATGCAAATGTAATGTTTTATCCTTAAGTAATCTACCTATCTTCATAGTTAGATTCACGTACGATATTTGAAGTACAGTCTTAGATCTTCCTATCTTCATAGTGAGATTTTTAAGAAGTACTTTACGACTCGATGGTTGGTTTTTGTGTAGTTTATTGGTGATTTAGATAACGAAACTAGATAATACAATAAGCACATGGTGGATACGCCGCTGGTACTTCCTATATATAAGTGTGCTTATTGTATTACCTTCCGTGGCGTTATCCAGAATCACCATTAGGACTTAGGATTATTTCGATTCAATGTGACGGAACCCAAAATCCCTGTAGTATCTATCTATCTTCATAGTTAGACATATATGGGATGTTTAGAGTACTGATATTGGAGTCCCTGTTTGGATTCATTGTGTACTTTAATGCGTGTTAGGTTAGACGATGTTACGAGAACCCGATCCCTGTAGTATCTATCTATCTTCATAGTTAGACATATGTGGGATGTTTAGAGTACTGATATTGGAGTCCCAGTTTGGATTCATTGTGTACTTTAATGCGTGTTTACGAGGTGGAACAAGTTGACGATTTTGTGTTTATGTGGTAGTTGTGATTTAGATAACGAAACGGGTGTAATAAAATAAGAACATGGTGGATACGCCGCTGGTACTTCCTTTATATAAGTGTTCTTATTTTATTATTCTTGTAGCGTTATCTGGATCACTTTAGGATTTTGTGTACAATTGTTTCAATGTTTGATTATCAAAATCTATGTAGAATCTCCCATATTTTTATATGTTAGATTATTAGAAAGATATCTGAAGTATTATCATGACTCATTGATTTGATTTATATAATACTTATATAAGTTTTGATTTATTTCAAAACAGTTATTATTAATCCTTGATTGGATTCCTAATAACATATTAACAAGTTTTTACGATGGTTTAAATCGAGATTTCGATGTAAGGCATAAAATGACTTAGTAATAATCATATTGCCATATACAAACCTATTTTGTCACGAGTTTTCAGAATTAAGATTATAATACCAAATGTTTTGCCATTTACTTGGCTAATAAAACCTATGTATTCGCCGGCATTTTTATGCTGACTGTTTTCGCATATGTTTCAAGTATTTCGACTATTCAAGCATGCAACGTATAGGACTGACTACATATGGGAATTAGACTTCTAAAACAAAAGAACAATTACATGTATTCTTTGTTTGTAAAACGATGTTAATGATATTGAAACAATTTAGTACCAGTAGTTGTGAGCAATTTGTAATGTGACTCCCCGATATTTCCGCCGCGTGTTGTTATATTACGCGATTGGGGTGTTACAGATTGGTATCAGAGCACTGGTTATAGGGAATTAGGTTATTAGCATGCCTTGAACCTAGTCTTAAACCTTCCTATGACCCAAACATGAGTGGACTTAGGACTTCTTTCCTAATCCTCATCTTTATTCGTGCCACAACTACTCTATGATTCACGAATCATCTAACCTTAGATGATTTATCCTAAACCTTAGGCTTTATGCCTTGGGGTATTCCTCAAAATGTTTTTCTCAAAATTTTTTCATTAAAATATTTTTTTCAAAATGTTTTCTCAAACGTTTTTGTCAAAATATTTCACAACATGTTTTATCTCAAACGATTTGTATCAAAAGATTTCTTAAATGTTTTTCCTCAAACGTTTTTCATCGAAGTCTTGGGTTTTAATAATGTGAACACATGCAATCTGGAAGGGTGGATGCTTGTACCCTGAGTTTTATGTCTAAGGCTAGAGTGTTCGTACAAATCCGCATTATCGGACCAGTCACTCTTACCTGGGAACTCTTAGGGTGAGTGTCCACTTATAGGCTAAAGCATGTCTTCGTGAAGCATTATAAAGACCTATCCATCTTGACCCTACCGAAAGATTTTTTTTTAAACGACCTTTGTAACCCCACTCATTCATGTTACCCTCGGTAATGTGTTTGCTCTTCATGACAATCGAAGCATCCTTCTTTTCCCAATACCATTTCATCATATTACCTTCGGTGATATATTTGATTCGATACAATTGAAATGAATCTCATTTCATTTCACGACTCTATGAGATCCTATTTTATTTTCAAAATACTACCTTTGTCTTTTAAAATTTCAAATTTTTACCATTTGGATGAGAATTTTCAAAATTTCAACACAAAGTTTCTTTATTTTAAAAATTTTTAAATTAAAAATATTTTTGTCTTAAAAGTAATAAATTTTTAACAGGTAAAGAATTTATTATACAAACCATTAACCCGGTTTGTATTCTCTCATCCAAAAATATTACAAAAGATTATTTTCAAACAACTCTTGTTTCAAAACAATAATGTTAGAAACTCATAACAATTGGATAAATCTAACGATTGGTTTCCTCTATAGCTGTACTTTCAAAATGCCTCCTCGACGAGATGCACAACCTCAATCTAATGAAGAAATTGCAACCCTTGTCACTTAGCAGATGGCTGCTTTGCTTCCGAACGTAGTAACCCAGATTCATCAGATATACAACAACAACAATAACAACTCCCAGTGTAATTTCAAGACCTTCAATTCAGCCAAACCGCTAAATTTTCGGGGTCTGAAGGAGCAACCGCACTCCTACAATGGTTCGAAAGTATAGAAAGCACATTTCGCCATGTTTAGTGTCCCAATGAGCGAAAGGTAGATTTCTCTTCGAGTGTCTTTCAAATGAGAGCACTCACTTGGTGGAATGGTATTATGAGAGACCGAGGTGCCGATGTAGCAATGGAACTGACGTGGGAAGAATTTAAGGATCTTATGAAGAAAGAATTCTGCCCACGAAGCGAAATTCGGGCTCTTGAAAATGAGTTCTATTATTTGAAACAGGATAGTGGGGAAAATCATGCCTACACTGACCGGTTTGAACAATTAAGCCTATTTTGCCCCACTATGGTCACACCTTTGGATCGGGCCATTGAGAAATACATCGATGGTTTACCTGATCCTATCCAAGACATTGTCACCGGCAGCCAACCTGCAACGCTTAGGGAGGCTAAGGAATTAGCTGCTATCTTGACTGACTCTCAGGTTAGAAAAGGTAAGTTATTTTGACAAGGAGACAAGAAACAAGACACCGAATCTGTTACCGAGAACTCGAGAAGATCAAAGGCCGAATGTTCTAAAAGTTCTAGGAAGCGCAAGGCTTCAAAGAATTTTGCAATTCCTGCACCTGCTCCACTGAACTCGGTACCCTTTAAGGGATTTTATCGTGGGAAGCAACCTCGGTGCAATCATTGCAATTATCATCATGCGTCAAATTCCCCTTGTCGCCAGTGTACAATTTGTGGTTTATTTTAACATCTAGCTGTGACCTGTCGTATCCAGAACCGAGCAGCCCCTACTCAAACTCGCCCAAGAGCATGTTTCAATTGTGGTGACTTAAATCATTTCAAGAGAAACTGCCCCAAGCTTGCCAATGCTAATGGACGAGTATTCAACATCAACGAGGCTCAAGCTAATGATCAAGCGCTTATGGTCATTTGAACCTCTAAATTTCCTATTTATTTTCAAGATCAATGTACATATTTTAACTATGTTTGTAATGACAATATAAAATTTCAAGAAGTTTATCTTTATCTCTGTTATTCAATTTCCAATTTCAAACTCTAATGTGATTGCACTATGTGTGATTTCAAATTTCATGCTGATTTTGAGGATTTCGTTCTTTAGGAACTAAATCTTATAATATTAGCATAATATAAATTGCACTCCGGTGCCTTCGTACGAACATGGTAACACGATCAATACGAATACTATGAATAAGTTATTACTGCTTTATGATCATAACATTACATGCATGATTTATTTATCTAATATGTATAGTACATGATTATAAATATATTTCCCTCGATATGCTTCTATTATGATGACAATGCATGATTTGTATATGTTGCATTTTACCTGTTTGGTAAAGTATGAAACATATATAAATATTTGACTAGAATAAAATACCTACTACTGAATTTGTTGTATGCAAAATAAGTAGTGCTATCATTGCTAGTATGAAATACGATTTGATTTGACAGATGTTATGTTATGACAATGTTTATTTGATTTAGACGATAGTTCGACCTTATTATTTGTTTACCCTTATTTAACAAGAGGAGCTATGTGGACCATGTGACGAAACGAGTAATTATGGGTGCACACTTAATTATGAGTTTCGACGCATGAGAATCATAGTAAGCCTTGTTAAGTATGGTGGCATAAAATCTAAAATGATTAAGGTAACGGGAGGAGTATGATGCGATAAGAACATGGTGGATACGCCGATGGTACTTCCTATATATAAGTGTTCTTATTGTGTTATTCTTCAGAACGTTGCTGAAATCATTTGGTGATTTTATGTTATCTTGGACCATTATGTGATTATGTGTTTAAGTGTTAGTTGTGTGGTTATTTTTGATGGAAGACGACGAGTACATTCATTAACTCAAATCGAACCGACCGGGAGTATATCATGGTGTTAAAGGTGACGATCTTGATGCCATAGGTATGTTGACCCGTCTCCTATGCATGAGATGCTCATGGTGCATTGGATGTACCTCGTGGGATGATAGAAACCGTGTACGTGTAGGGCTTGAATGTACACCCCTTTATTTGCTAGGAATTACACTAGGAGCTTAGTATAACATAGTGCCATACTTAAATGATTTTTGAACACTAGTCGACTATCACAAGTTTCAAAAGGTTGAATACCTTGAGATACTTTGAATATCCCAAATCACATTTTGAATTCTCTTCCAAATGATGCTCCGCATCTTTGGGATCTAGCAATCTGCTTATCCATTAGTTGTTTCAATTCCACTCTACGGTCTCCTTCGAATAAATTTCGGGACGAAATTTCCTAAAGTAGGGGAGACTGTGACACTTGTGCTCCGTAAACACACACGATATTGGACACTATCTTTTAAACAATGTGTTTTGGTCTCAAAATTTTGTTTATTTTGGTTTTACAATTTCACATTTGATTCTAGTTCATTTTCAAGCTTTAAATCGCTTTCTGGAAAGTTATACGCGAACTGATGTGTAAACGTAATCAGTTTAATGCGGCAAACACTCCGAAACAGTGACATAGGTTCAACATACCTTAAATAACTTTTATATAACTTAGAAATAGGTTTTAAAAGCTTTGGTGTGTCAAAAACAAGTTTATTCACACTCAGGGACTATTTGCGTCAAACTGTGAAAGTCTGCTGATTCACATAGTATCGAACATTCCAAAACTTGATCATAAGTTAAACATGCCCTAAATATCCTTCACATAGCTTAGAAATAGGCTTTGAGGTGTTTGGTGCGCAAAAATAAACTTATTTGATCAATAGGGACTAAAAGCGTCAAAAAGTGCATAAGTTTGCATTTTTGCGCATATCTTACGTTCTGAATATATCCGGACATCCAAAAATTTATGTAATCATTAAAATATTTTATTTTAGTGATTGGCTTGATAAAATTCCATTCGTCGCGTAATTTGGATTGTTTTTCGCGTCCGTTCGTGTTTCGTCGTAATTAACCGAACAACGCAACCGTACGACCAAACGAACCGATATCCGAGATGTTTTTGAGCATATTTTAAGTTCCCTATACTTTAACTTCATTTTAGAGCCTTGAAATGGGGTTAACGGGGCTTAAACAAGCCAAAACGCATCAAAAATCAAGTTTGGAGTCACAGGGGCCTGTTCTGCCAAGTTTGCAAAGTTTCTGCCAGCAACAAGGGTCCTTACGGACCGTATGGGACTTCTTACGGTCCGTAAGCCATGCCCAGATCAGCAGAAATCAGTTTTGCAAAACCCAGCTGCTTGCACTTGTTTCCTTTGCTTGTTTTAGCATTCTATGGGCTGGTTTGTGTGCTCATCAAGGTGCCCAATCAGTTTACAACAAGTGTATGGCCAAGATTTATCCCCCGGAATGATCTCCTTGATCCTTGATTCCTATAAATAGCAAGGCCCACTTGCTCATTTCTTCATACATTTGCTCTCAAACCTGCTCTAAGTTGATGTTCTCCATTGTGAGACTTCATACCTGAGCAATTTGAGTTCAAATGTTCAAGCTTGGACCCTTTGTAAGTATTCTTTCATGTTTTTATTGCGTTTTCAAGCACGAAAGTCAAACAGTGTTTGACTTTCAGCATTGACCAGTCTATGGTCAACACGATGTTCGTTTGAACTTTGCAACGTGAGCGTAATCACGATGGTTATAGTCCCTTGTGACTATACCTACTGATTACCACGTTGATTAGGTGTAGTGACGAGTCATAGTTTCGGTCAAAATACGCGTCTATGCGTATTTTGCAACCAAACTATTCTTGGGTATCAAAACCGTTTGTTTTGATATCAAAACCTATTTTCCAACTTAGTTAAACATGTTCTAACATGTTTAGCTCGTCACTATTAGTCTAGTGCTTGTGTAGAGTGTAAGTCAAGCGGTCTTAACAACCGCTTATACTTTCGAACCCGACCCGTTTGGTCGATCATTAGGATCCTACCAAACATTTAATGTGACCATAGTTGTATAGGGAATAACCTTCCGAGGTTATACCTTATGGTCACTTCGTTTAGTTAGTTGTATGATAGGTTGTCACACCCCCAAATTCCCACCTAGGGTATGTCCCTACTAGGAGTGCGACGATCCACAACGAGCCACTAATTATATCAAACGCATTCAATTAAATGATAAAGTACTTAATTGTAAATGAAATACTGTATGTGAGTTTAAATGAAAACCAAAGTATCAGCGGAAGCAAAGTTAACCAGTTTTAAAACCAAAGTAATGTATCATTAGACCAATAAAATAAATACGTCCAGCAAGACCATGCCCACTCCAGCTGCTCCAGATAGCAAGTCCCAAAGTATCTCAGCTCACGACCTACAAGCATGCAAACAAGTGTGTCAGACTACGCTGGTGAGTTCAAAGTTTTGTTACCGAGTTTAGTTACCAGTCACATGTGTAAAACAGTTAACAAGATGATATGTTGTTTCGTAGTTTTGATGATTTGATGTTGTTATTACTCGATTACCGTATGTGGCGACTAGATGTGAATGCCCAACCCCAATGCCTCAATTTAGGCATTGGTCATGATGTCAAGGTATCAAACAACCTTGAATAGATGTAAGGGGTCTTATATGTACACGATGTGAATGCCCAACCCCAATGCCTCTAACTAGGCATTGGTCATGAAGTCCAGGTAATTAGTTCACGCCCGTCCTTTCGGCCCGGTGTGAGGGTGCCAAACCTAATAGCGCTATCAACTAAATACCTCGTTGCCTTACCGGCAACACGGTAGATGTAGGGGGTCTTACATAATAGAAACTAAGTAATAACAAACATCCCATTAACCTGCATTCCTCCCTGGAACGTTACCCGATATCCCCTCCCGGGATGCATGCTTGGAAAAGAGCAGTGAACTCACCTTCGATTTGCTCGGTTAGATTAAATGCTTGTTTAACAATTGATCAATCAAACCCTATCGTGGTTACCAAAGACAGTCAGTTTCATGAATTCACAGTTCACGTATCTAGTCACACGTATTGCTCAAGCGATAAACAACCAAACATATAACATCACGTATGTCATAACAAGCATCCGGGTCATAGTATATTTGCGATACAAGTTCATGTCACACCAAAGCACATGTTAAATGGTTCACTTTACCTTCAAGTAACCATGTAAGTCATGACAAGAAGAAAACATGCACATGACAAGTCGATTGCTATCATGAAATCATCTAATAAGTATGCGAGTACACATTACAAATCCGTTTAACATAACTTGGCATGTCATAAGGTTATTCATGTTTATTATTACACTAATATGTGGGTTGTCCTATGCACCACCAACTCCTAGTTACTTGCTAGAATACTTAACTGGATCGGCCCACATCAAATACGCGGCCCAATAATGCAACTGTGTGTGATCCAACTAGTATGTGGTTTTGTTTCTAATATCCATTCTCTGGTCATAACCTTAAACAATTAAATCCATTTATCCCCCATGTATACATTGTCATAAAATAGCATTTACATAATATTTGCACCCCCCAAGGTTTAAACCGAACCGCCCACCAAAAACACATCAGTATCATCAATTTATTTTTGAAACTAACTCAAAGCCACATAGTTCATGCAAATGATCATAATTCTAATAACTCAAACCCACGCATATACCTCTATGCATCATCCAGTATCCATAACGGGACAAGCAACTAATTACGAGAACCTCATTACATAAAATTATACAAGAGATTAGGGTTTATAAGGTTTCCAATAACAATACCCCCTCCCAATACTCACAAAGGGCCCAACACACATTATATGATCAAAGTTCCTTAATGGTCCAAACAACTTGTATGTTACCGGTTCAATCTCACTATAAACTTTATTTGTTTTACTCGATTTCAGGTTAATCATGAATGCATATGTCATAACAATCAAACATAACCTACCATGAATCATAATTCTATCAAGTCATCACATCAGATTCATAGCATGGCACCTTAGATTCCCATAATATCGATATAATTTTTAATAACAATAATAGGTATCTAGTCGAGTAGTTAATGGCACAAAACAGTTCATTCATCACATAATCAGAAATCATGAAATTCACAATCCCAAGTACAGTCAAATCAGTTACCTATCTACCACCACCTCTCATCTTTCCTAGCTAGTACTCTATGGCATTTATTGTCACCATCCAACACCAAACAATTATCATTCAAAACAATTAATATAATCACTCACATGCACCTCGACCTATTCTCAGAACATCACCATTGACTTTAGTTCATAATTACACAAAACCCTTTTAGTGGATTCCTAATATAATTTTATATTTGTAACACTACCCTTGTTCGATTACATCACTCATATCCCTAAACACAAGTAATAACATGATTTGTCACAACAGGGAATCTTGATCACAAAGATAACAACTAACCGAGAAGTATTGGACGTGCAAGACGACTAGAGCGAGAGAAAGATGATGTCGATTACCCAAGGCTTCGAATCAGCAGGAGAGTTGTCGCCAAACTCCAAAGAAAAGCTAGGGTTTGTTTATGTTTTGTGTTAGCGAGTTTATGGGAACCACGCATCCAACTAGTGGGTGTATAAACATCCCATAATGAGCCGGGCTTGGCTTGGGCTCGAGGAATGGGCCGAGAATGAATAAGCCTAAGGGAAGGGGTGTTCAGCCCGTAAATAAAGGGTGCGACTCAACATGTACACGCATATAATATTCACATAATTTATACACGTATAACATATAATGTTCACATAATTTATAAACTCGTAATCAACACTTATAATCAAACATTTATTAGACAGCAAACACACAAGGAATATGGAACTAATGCAATGAAAAAGCTCTTCAGATTACGGGTTGTCACATCATCCCCAACTTGAAAGAAATTTCGTCCCGAAATTTGATAAGCATTCCAAAAGAACAAGGTGTTAACCCAGGATGACTGTGGATTTTCCGCGGGTACCACATCATCCCCAACTTGAAAGAGAATTTCGTCCCGAAATTCACCAATGATATCAGAGGTTGATTCAACCGTTTGTATGTTTTGAGTTCCAACGGACTCTCACGATTGGAATTCGACTATCAGAACGAATCTCGACTTCCTGGTTCATGTGTTCGATAAATTCCTCCAGTAATGGTATCGTACGTGTTTCATCAGACAACCACTACCTTAGATCCGAAACATAAATAACATCGCGTACGTTACCTGATTCGTCGGGTAACTCGAGTTTGTAGGTTACGCTACCGATTCTTCCCAGACTGTTGAATGGTCCATCGTGACGTCAGTTAAGCTCGCCATGCTTCCTAAGCATTCCACACCCTCCCAGGGTGAGACTTTCAACATGATACGATCGCCTACAGCGATCTTCTAGCGTTTCCCAAGTTTATCAGCTTTCCTGACAGTTACGCGTTACCGCCAATCGACTCCCGATCCAAACAACCTTCCCAAGAGTTTCGAGTACCATTCCTGGACCAGTAATTAAGTTGTCAACCATCTCAGTCTAACAAGAAGGTTGGCATTATTGTCTATGTAATGCCTCAACAGAGTTGTCTGGTTACCAAAATGATAACTGCCGCAGTAGTACTCAACCATAGATAAGAGTCCTTCAAATTTATACCTAAGCCAATCACACACATGCTCGCAACATGTCTTCGAGTGTCAGGATGGTTCGTTTACTCAGACCGCTTATCCTACGGCGATAAGCAATGCCCATGTCTAGGCGTGAGTCGAGAGTGTTGTGTTTTGTCCGCCATAAGTCAGGTATAGTTCAAAATTGGAGGTAACAAGAGTTGGCACCTCGTGCCTAAAAGCCGCCTCTCTTAGAGGAATATTCACAACTGTGAAGACTCGTCAGTTTTCTTGATTACAGGAAAGTGTGTTGGTAACGTGAGTCCATCAATGATCATCCAGGTGATAATGTTTTCGTTTCGACTTGTAAGTAGACCAGTGATAAAATCCATGGCAGTCTATTCTCATTTCCATATATGTGTTTCTGGTTGCCAATATCCCACCTTGACTTTTCCACAAGTCAATCATCTATCTCATGCGTTGCTATGTGGGCCTTCAGGCCCGGTCACCCGTACATGGTCTTCAGGTTTTAATTCATCCTATCAAAACTCAAATGAATGGGATATCGAAACCCGCGTGCTTTTCCTGCACCAGTTCCCAAAGGTTGCTGTATAGTGAGGTCCATATTCGTTCCATGAAGTAGCAAATATCGTTCGACCTGCCGAAGGTTGCTTCCCCATGTCCCGCATGGGTCGATCTTGAGAACTCTCTTCCTTCAGATCTTCAATTTGAACAAGGCGGGTCTGATTAGGTCTGTTAAAGTCGATAGTGAGCTGCAAAGCTCGTGCACGTCCAGGTTTCACGGTCGTATTCATTCAAAAGTTCCATCCGGCGATGTCCTTACACGTTTTAGCTCTCTTGAAACAAGGGTACACGGGAGGCCCTTGTGATCGGTCTAAATGGTGCAATTGGTACCGTCCAAGTAATGCCTCCATCTTAATTCCAAGAACCATGGCTTCTACCGCAGGTTATGATTCGTGCAACTCTTCTTGTAATTCCACTACGTAGGCTATCACTTTCTCGTGTTGTATCGGCGTGTAACCGGGACTCTGATTCGAATCATCATGGTACACCACTAAATCACCTGCACCCTCGGGTAAAGGCGATGCTCAGTGCATTGCAGAGTTGGGATTCGAGAGCTGAAAAGGCGTCCTCCTGTTTTGTCTTCCTCGAACACAGCACCCTGCTGTGTTAAAGAGATTAAAGCTGCGCGATCTTCGAAAATCCTGTGATGAATCTGCGATAGTCTCTAGTGAGGCCAAGAATTTGCTGCATCCTCGAAGGGATCTTTGGTGTCGATCAGTTTCTAACAAAATGGATCTTAGCGAGATCCACGTGTATTCCCACCTCGTTATATGACCAAAAACGTACCTTTCGAATCCGGAAGTTACCTTTTTAACAGGACTTCGCGCGGAGTGGCTCCTCCCTTAGGAGCTCCAAAATAAGATACAAATGCCGCCCATGATTTTTTTTTCTCCTGGAAATGATCCAAAACGTCATTGATAAACACGGTCGATTCATGTGGTCCATAAAGCTGCTGGTGTGTTGCTTAACTCAAAGTCGCACTGGCCGCATTGCGTTCGATAGGGCGTTCCAGAAACATTCTCCCCTTAGAATTCCATCCGATAATAGCTTGTTCGTTAATCAATCCTCGAAGGGGGGGGGGGGGTTGACCCTCACAACTGGTCGACAGGTTGCCAATGCAAGGTCGTGGCAAACAGTTCTCAACGTCGCCTTGCTGAGTTCCCGATATTCTTTTTTTGGGTAAAGGGTTACCCCGGTGATTTTATATATTCACAACCAAACAAAACAAGTAGTGTAGAGAGCCTACACTAGTTCAATCAAGAGGCATACCTCAAGAAAGTTAACCACATAAAAACAAAAAACAAAATACAAGCTAACCAAAACAACCCACTAGTCTAACGAACTAGGAAAACCTCTAACTCAAGACTCTATTCAGCCATCTTCGTATCCATCATCACGAATATCCCATTCCTGCAACAGCCTAGCCGCTCCATCAGTTCTCTTCAGCCGAAGTCCCATGATTTTATACCTAACCGTATCCAATATTACTTGACATAAGTGCTCCGGTGGTCTCAACTGGTTCTTGAATAATCTAGTGTTCCTTTCTTGCCAAATAAAATAAGATGTGGCCGCTACTAGAATCCTGCTGACATACATACCAGCCGATTTCGATTTTACACGCACCATAAGCCATTCCACCACATCATCCCACTTTGGATTCACATCTTCCATACCCACCTTTCGTCTAACCGTACTCCATATCTTCGATGAATACTTGCACTCAAAAAATAAATGATGGTGAGAATCATGATTTTCATAACAAAGCAAACAACACATCATATTCATATTCTTCCTTCGAGAGATATCCCACTGTAAAATAATATCTTGGGTTAACAATTTCTTCCTCATAATCAGCCACATTAGAAACGCATGCCTTGGAATACATTTAGCACACCAAACTAAGCTGCTCCAATCCACTATTCAGTACACATAAGAAAATGCTTCTCTTCATGGGTATAACGAGGGCTCCGTAAAGCGAAAACTCCTGTCCGACAGTTCCTGTAGTTGGTTAAACAGCTCCTGCAACCCTCCTGGTTCAAGACGGTAAAGAGTACGAGTAGCTAAAACTGCCTCTGGCATGAGGTCAAACTGAGATCCTATCGAACAGTTGTGGAGATAATCCTGGAAGTTCCTCGGGTAGCACATTGAGGGTAATCATGAACACTGGTGGATCCTCGATCCTCTTTTTCCTAACCTTATGTCAATAACAGTAGCTAACATAGCGGGGTAATCCCTCCGTAGACACTCCTGGCTTTCCTTGCTGAAATGACGCTAACTGTTGCGCCACTCTAATGCGTTAGAACAAATAACAATCCTCCACTAAGGAGAGGGATACGTAGAATCTTCTCCTCACAGGGTACATCTATCAAGTATACAGAAGAAAGGTCGATGTCGAACACTTGTCCCACAAGGTCGAGTTTGCATCCCAACGATCATATGAGGTTTCCATTGTCTTGCCATCAGCCGACTCCACAACTGGTTGGGTTTCAAGAAGCATCAGGGTTATATAGAACAGAGACGAAGTGATTCGTTACCAAAAACGTGTATGCCACCATGTTATTACAATCCTGGTGTCGCCCACGCCAATCCTAAATGCCCCTCCATGAGCATCATTTCCCGTATGGTTGTACTCGTTACGAGGATTTCCAGTACGGCCGTCGTTTCCTTGGTTGTTGTCGTTTTGATTTAGCAACAGCCATTCCATGTCGTGGGCACCTTCATTTTCCATACTGTTGGTTACCATTACAAATACCTTGATGTTGCCGTGACTGCTGCCTCTAATGCTGTTGTTTGAAATGGAGCTCTACGATCTTTCACCGACAATGTCCACCTCTTCACATTCCATGGTACGTGCTAAGGCTCTACTCACTGTGCGGGGAGTTTCACATCCCATTCTACAGTCAGTTGTCATTGCTTATGTCCTGATTGGTTCGTAAAGGTTGACTCCCATCAGTCACTAGTCACTGACTAGGGTTGGAGATTCGATTGCAGTCACTTTGCTGGTGTTCGTTGCCGGTAATCAGGGTTGTCCAATTACTGAGGTTGGTAAAATACAATGCTCACCCTTTTGTCCATCGATCAAGCAAGTCGATTGAGTAATACACGGTATGCTGCGAGAGTGTTGCAGAAGTGATCACACTTCGGAGTCTAAGACGTCAATATATAGAGTTCCAGCAAACAGAGAGAAGTGAGGGAGATATAGACCAATCATTCTACATAGTTCGCTAGGCGTTCAGATGGGTGTTCAGGTAATACTTGATAGCATCGAGTTTCGAAAGGTTTCAGAGAGAAGTGAAAAGGTCATGTTCGAGTAGGAGACAATCACTGCTATGGCTCCTATAGACTGTTGTGTTTCACATCAACCAAATAACGGAACGGAATCCCCTTTTTCACTTGTTAAGACTTACTGGGACTCGCATGCACCCCACATTATTATTATGTGTGCACCCACAATAATATTATGATTTGCATGCTCATCTCAGCTCCTCCTAACTCATGTCAAATGGTTCCTCAACTCAAGTAGCAAACAAAGAGCATCACAAAACGTAAGTCACGAATGTTTAGGGAAATACCGCCCTATCAGTCATATGACACATGTAAGTAATACGTGAATTCATACTGTTGTGCTAAACGTGCAATCACATGCAATATCATATATAAGTGTTCACTAGTTACTAGGTACAATGAGTATACGAGAGACGAACCTTGCAATCTGGAGCTGAGTGTCATGGTCGTATTCACGTTTTCAGGATTGTTCGGTTATAGTCTGGTTTTATAAAAACGTTTTAAAACCAAGTTCACTATAACCAGTGGCTCTGATACCAAACTGTCACACCCCCAAATTCCCACCTAGGGTATGTCCCTACTAGGAGTGCGACGATCCACAACGAGCCACTAATTATATCAAACGCATTCAATTAAATGATAAAGTACTTAATTGTAAATGAAATACTGTATGTGAGTTTAAATGAAAACCAAAGTATCAGCGGAAGCAAAGTTAACCAGTTTTAAAACCAAAGTAATGTATCATTAGACCAATAAAATAAATACGTCCAGCAAGACCATGCCCACTCCAGCTGCTCCAGATAGCAAGTCCCAAAGTATCTCAGCTAACGACCTACAAGCATGCAAACAAGTGTGTCAGACTACGCTGGTGAGTTCAAAGTTTTGTTACCGAGTTTAGTTACCAGTCACATGTGTAAAACAGTTAACAAGATGATATGTTGTTTCGTAGTTTTGATGATTTGATGTTGTTATTACTCGATTACCGTATGTGGCGACTAGATGTGAATGCCCAACCCCAATGCCTCCATTTAGGCATTGGTCATGATGTCAAGGTATCAAACAACCTTGAATAGATGTAAGGGGTCTTATATGTACACGATGTGAATGCCCAACCCCAATGCCTCTAACTAGGCATTGGTCATGAAGTCCAGGTAATTAGTTCACGCCCGTCCTTTCGGCCCGGTGTGAGGGTGCCAAACCTAATAGCGCTATCAACTAAATACCTCGTTGCCTTACCGGCAACACGGTAGATGTAGGGGGTCTTACATAATAGAAACTAAGTAATAACAAACATCCCATTAACCTGCATTCCTCCCTGGAACGTTACCCGATATCCCCTCCCGGGATGCATGCTTGGAAAAGAGCAGTGAACTCACCTTCGGTTTGCTCGGTTAGATTAAATGCTTGTTTAACAATTGATCAATCAAACCCTATCGTGGTTACCAAAGACAGTCAGTTTCATGAATTCACAGTTCACGTATCTAGTCACACGTATTGCTCAAGCGATAAACAACCAAACATATAACATCACGTATGTCATAACAAGCATCCGGGTCATAGTATATTTGCGATACAAGTTCATGTCACACCAAAGCACATGTTAAATGGTTCACTTTACCTTCAAGTAACCATGTAAGTCATGACAAGAAGAAAACATGCACATGACAAGTCGATTGCTATCATGAAATCATCTAATAAGTATGCGAGTACACATTACAAATCCGTTTAACATAACTTGGCATGTCATAAGGTTATTCATGTTTATTATTACACTAATATGTGGGTTGTCCTATGCACCACCAACTCCTAGTTACTTGCTAGAATACTTAACTGGATCGGCCCACATCAAATACGCGGCCCAATAATGCAACTGTGTGTGATCCAACTAGTATGTGGTTTTGTTTCTAATATCCATTCTCTGGTCATAACCTTAAACAATTAAATCCATTTATCCCCCATGTATACATTGTCATAAAATAGCATTTACATAATATTTGCACCCCCCAAGGTTTAAACCGAACCGCCCACCTAAAATCACATCAGTATCATCAATTTATTTTTGAAACTAACTCAAAGCAACATAGTTCATGCAAATGATCATAATTCTAATAACTCAAACCCACGCATATACCTCTATGCATCATCCAGTATCCATAACGGGACAAGCAACTAATTACGAGAACCTCATTACATAAAATTATACAAGAGATTAGGGTTTATAAGGTTTCCAATAACAATACCCCCTCCCAATACTCACAAAGGGCCCAACACACATTATATGATCAAAGTTCCTTAATGGTCCAAACAACTTGTATGTTACCGGTTCAATCTCACTATAAACTTTATTTGTTTTACTCGATTTCAGGTTAATCATGAATGCATATGTCATAACAATCAAACATAACCTACCATGAATCATAATTCTATCAAGTCATCACATCAGATTCATAGCATGGCACCTTAGATTCCCATAATATCGATATAATTTTTAATAACAATAATAGGTATCTAGTCGAGTAGTTAATGGCACAAAACAGTTCATTCATCACATAATCAGAAATCATGAAATTCACAATCCCAAGTACAGTCAAATCAGTTACCTATCTACCACCACCTCTCATCTTTCCTAGCTAGTACTCTATGGCATTTATTGTCACCATCCAACACCAAACAATTATCATTCAAAACAATTAATATAATCACTCACATGCACCTCGACCTATTCTCAGAACATCACCATTGACTTTAGTTCATAATTACACAAAACCCTTTTAGTGGATTCCTAATATAATTTTATATTTGTAACACTACCCTTGTTCGATTACATCACTCATATCCCTAAACACAAGTAATAACATGATTTGTCACAACAGGGAATCTTGATCACAAAGATAACAACTAACCGAGAAGTATTGGACGTGCAAGACGACTAGAGCGAGAGAAAGATGATGTCGATTACCCAAGGCTTCGAATCAGCAGGAGAGTTGTCGCCAAACTCCAAAGAAAAGCTAGGGTTTGTTTATGTTTTGTGTTAGCGAGTTTATGGGAACCACGCATCCAACTAGTGGGTGTATAAACATCCCATAATGAGCCGGGCTTGGCTTGGGCTCGAGGAATGGGCCGAGAATGAATAAGCCTAAGGGAAGGGGTGTTCAGCCCGTAAATAAAGGGTGCGACTCAACATGTACACGCATATAATATTCACATAATTTATACACGTATAACATATAATGTTCACATAATTTATAAACTCGTAATCAACACTTATAATCAAACATTTATTAGACAGCAAACACACAAGGAATATGGAACTAATGCAATGAAAAAGCTCTTCAGATTACGGGTTGTCACATCATCCCCAACTTGAAAGAAATTTCGTCCCGAAATTTGATAAGCATTCCAAAAGAACAAGGTGTTAACCCAGGATGACTGTGGATTTTCCGCGGGTACCACATAGGTAGTTTATATGCCTTAGGAAAATGACCAAAATGCCCTTTTTCGCATAAGTTCATTTTAAGCATATGTAACACATGTTTTGACATCTAAACTGACTATATAACATAATTAGATATGTTAAGGCATGTAATACTTGTCATAGGACTAGTTAGGCGTCTCGAACGAGCTTTCACGCGAGCGACGCGCTAAAGTGGCGTAAGCTACCTTAATGGATCGTAATGGGTCGTAAGCATGTAGGATAGGTTTCCGATTTAGAATGTAGGTTTTGTTAAACCTTATCGCATGAGTTCCAACACTCATTTGGTTTACAAGACCTCACTCTACCCGATCTTCCGATTTAGGTATCGATTCCCTAACATTGTATCTGTTACCCTAGGAACCGCTTCGACACTTGAACTCTTGGTCTTTTGAGCTTTGTTATACCCCTTGAACCGGGACTATACGCAACCCCAGGCGAGTACATAGTTCCCCTCTTTTACCATTTTCAAATGTTTTGGGGTGATTCATATGTGTAATCGATCTGTTTTCAAAATGTATGGCATATGTGTGTCCACTAAGTGCTTTTATGTGTATTATTCTGATTATGCAAATGTAATGTTTTATCCTTAAGTAATCTACCTATCTTCATAGTTAGATTCATGTAGGATATTTGAAGTACAGTCTTAGATCTTCCTATCTTCATAGTGAGATTTTTAAGAAGTACTTTACGACTCGATGGTTGGTTTTTTTTTTTTTTTTTTTTGGGTAATGGGTTACCCCGATGAATTTTATAAATGAAACAAATCCGAACAAGGGTGTGTCAACGCAACACACCAACTAGACTTGACATACCAAGCCTAGGAAAACAAGAAAAACAGCCAAACTGAAAAACCACCAAACAAACAGCTCTAAATCAACAACCAAAAACAACCAAGACTAAAAAACCAGAACTATAGCCTCTAGCCCGGATCCGCTACAATATCTTCAATCTTCCAGTTCTTGAGAATCCTCTCCTTAGTCGATTCCACCCGAAATCTGAATCCCATGAGCTGCAAACGAACCGAACTTTTAATCACCTCAGCCACTTGATCCGCCGTTCTCTTGTTATTCTTGAAGAGCCTATTGTTCCTCTCTTGCCATATATAATAAGAAGAAGCAGCAATCAATAACTTGCAAACAATATGATCCGCATTCTTGGATTTAGCATGTTGCTCCACCCAAGATAAAACCGAAGACCACGTATCATCAACATTGCCCAAGCTAACCAATTTCTTCACCTCGTTCCAGATTTGAGCCGCAAACGCACAGCGGAAAAATAAATGATCCCGACTATCACGATCAAAATTACACAGCGGACAACACATCAGGTTCCAGTTGGTGTGACTACCCGCTTCCCACACTGCCAATCTATCCTGCGTTTTTAGTTTGTTTCTAAATGCCAACCATAGATGAAACGAATGGCGCGGTATGCATTGAGCATACCAAACCATGTCAGCCCATATCACCTGATGTTCCCGATTTCGAATTGTATTCCAAACTACAGCCGATTGAAAGTCACATGTCTTCCCCTCCAAGTCTTTCCACACCAGTCTATCCGCAACATTAGGTACAATAAGAGGAACCGATATTGTAATTAGCACTGGAAAAAGATCTAGCCATGCTTGAGGCCATCTCCAATTACCATTCTGATCAACCATATCCGCAACCGTAGACCGTAAAGAAAACCCAGCATTAGCAATGGTTCTTGGCGTGATAAACGAGCTAAGAGGACTTAGCGAGCACCACATATCACTCCAAACATTAGTTTGAGCACCACTTTTAATAGAAGACTATATGTGAGGCCGAATGATGTGACGGATGGACAAAATCTTTCGCCACCCCCAACTCATACTCCCTCTGCTCGGAATATCCCAGAAGTTTCGACCTTTAAGCTTGTAATCATGAATCCATCGCACCCAAATAGAATCCCACTTGGTAATAATACTCCAAATATGGTTTGCCATAAGCGATTTGTTAACGTCAGAAATACTTCTAATACCCAAACCCCCTTCCTTTTTAGGCAAGCACACATATTTCCACGCTACTTTAGCACGAATTCTACCTTCTGAACCTGCATTCCATAGAAACCTCCGAATCCTCTTTTCAAGCTCACTAATAACACGAGCTGGAATAATGAAAACCGAAGCCCAATAGATGTGCATAGAAGAAAGAACCGAATTAATAAGCTGCAATCGACCAGCAAACGACAAAGACTTAGTAGCCCAATTAACAATCTTTTTCTCCATTCTCTCAATAATGAAAACCGAAGCCCAATAGATGTTCATAGAAGAAAGAACCGAATTAATAAGCTGCAATCGACCAGCAAACGACAAAGACTTAGTAGCCCAATTAACAATCTTTTTCTCCATTCTCTCAATAAGAATCCTGCAATCTTTGTACAGAAGTCTCGAAGATATGAGGGGTACCCCCAGATACCGTACCGGAAGAACACCCTCCTGAAAAGGCATAATATCGAGAATTTCCTGTTTTATCGAATGAGGAACATTGCAAAAAAATACCGTACTCTTAGCTGGACTAGGAACGAGACCAGAAATCTTGGTAAACATCTCCAGCGCCTCCTTAATCTTCTTAACAGAAACCACATCACCAAGAACAAAAATAAATAGATCATCCGCAAATGATACGTTAATTATTTTCTCCTTAGCACAGTGAGCATGATAATTAAAGGGTATGGTGGCTGCTCGTCGAAGAAGCAACGATAAGACCTCCATAACCAATGTGAATAAGTAGGGAGACATTGGATCCCCTTGCCTTAACCCACGTTGACCCTTGAAATAACCATGCAAATTGCCATTAATACACAGAGAATATGAAACCGTGGACACACAAGTCATGATCCACTTCACCATTCGATTGTGAAACCCAAACTGAAGCAGAATATCCTCCAAGAACTTCCAACTGACTGTATCATACGCCTTTTGAATATCAATCTTGAACGCACACCTAGCCGGGCCCCTGTTAAGATGATAATTGTGCATCAGCTCCTGTGTAAGAAGAATATTATCCGAAATCCTCCGCCCCGGCACAAAAGCTGATTGGTTGATGCTGACTAGATACCCCAAACTGCTTTTCAAATGATCAGTTATAACCTTGCTAATACATTTATACAAAACATTGCAGCATGAAATCGGCTTATAATCCAAGACCGAGTCCGGAATGTCTTTTTTCGGGAGTAACGCAAGGATAGTGTGATTAATCTGGTTCAGAAGTTTACCGTTTTCGAAAAACTGTAAAACCGCATCCGTAACTTCATTTTCCACTATATCCCAAGCTTGCTTGAAAAAAACCGAAGTATACCCATCAGGCCGTGGAGCTTTGTCCTCACCAATACTAAACATGGCGCTCTTGACCTCCTCACGAGTAATCGGACGTATCATATGCTCGGCAACATCATTACACAGAACATTAGAAAACAAGTTATCCAGATTAGTCGTTTCCACCTGAGCCTCCAACCCCAAAAAATTGGAATAATGTAACACCATGGCATCGGCTACACCATCACCTTCGTGTCTCGTCCCCATTGAATCCACAACACTGTAAATTTTTGCTCTTGCATTCTTGGATTTGACAGTGTTATGAAAGAATTTTGTGTTCGAATCTCCAGCACACAGCCATTCAACCTTAGACTTCTGCTTTAAAAAGCATTCTTCGTCATAAGCAGCTGCTTGAAAATCTTTCAAACATTGAGATTCCACTTGGCGCAACTGACCATCCAAAGGATTATGATCAACCTGGACCTGCAGCTCATCTAACGTTTTACGCAAGTCGTTAACCTTCACATGCAAATTACCTTGGTTGAATAAGATTTTCCTCAACTTAGGCTTTAAGTTTCTTAATTTCTTAACAACCGAAAGCATGGTTACTCCCTCAATTCTTTTCATCCATTCAAGCTTAACAGTTTCCTTAAATTCCGGTTTAGTGGCTATAAAATTCGGAAATTTGAAAGGTCTTGGCCGATACCCATTGGTACCCAGACCTTTAAGGATACAAGGCGTGTGATCCGATACTCTAAACGGGTGAAACATCGCGTATGCAGAAGGGAACTGATCCAAAAAAACCACGTTACCCATTATTCGATCTATCTTTTTCAAAAGACCCACTCCACTCTTGGGTTTTTGGTTCCATGTATACTGCAATCCATGAGCTATATCCATCAATTCAGCTTGTTGGACGCATTCATTAAACTCCCGCATGCCAATAGATTGATTCGAGGTGCCATATAACGCGTCTTCAATGTTTAAAGCAGAGTTAAAATCCCCCATAACTATCCACAGCTTATCATGACACAACGCCTTATGCTTACATAAATCCTCCCAAAGCAATCTACGATCTTTATATTTATTTTCAGCATAAACAAACGAACAGAACAAAACTTTTTTGCTAGCTTTAAAAATCACCTGAGTATGAATAATCTGATCGGTTTGGGCAATAACCATAACATCCAGATTATCCGCATTCCATCCCAGAATAATTCTCGTTCCACGACTACACATACCACCATTAGAAGTCCAATTCCAATTACGAAAAACAAACTTACACACTTTAGCCAGCTTACTAACATCCACATGCGATTCAAGAATAGCACACAACTCTAAATTATTTTCAGCCACAAGATTACGAACCTCACTTTGTTTCAGGGAACGGTTCAATCCCCTTATATTCCAAGACATTAAGCTACCCATTTAAACCGTGATTACCGGGAGTGCTTGCCCCCTCAGAACTGTTAAGATGCCGCTCATTTGACATGAAGTCTGCCATTTCCGTTGGAGTAACCTCCCTCATCTCATCATCATCCTTTGAAATCCGTTTAGACTTATCATACGACTCATCCTTCTTCACAGCTATGTTATCCTCATCTTTGTTATCCTCGGGCGCTAAAACATCAAACGAGTTGGCTGTTTTAATAAGACTAGGACCTGAGTTGTTATCACTCTTCGTTCCCGAGGTGCTCGCCCCCGACTTAGTTGTCTTTGGTTTGTAAACAAACTTCGATTTCTGTTTCTTGTGTCCACCTCCAAACTTAGCCACCTTCCTTTTGTCCGAAATAAACCCCTCCTCATCCACCGTAACTTGTTTCGGATTGACATTAACATTTTTAGGACAATTTTGGTCATTGTGACCAAATATACATGTAGCACATCGGTGCGGCTTCCATTCATACTCAACCGTTACTTTCTCCATGATAAACCCATCATCATCAAGTTTCGGAATGGCCACTACTATTTGATCCTTAAGAACATCGTCCGCACTAACTTCAATCAAGGCTCTAGCAAAGCTGCTCCTACCCCAACTATCCGCACACATATCCGCTGTATATCCAATCTCTTTGGAATACCAATCTTCGAAGCCAACAGTGTCACACCCCGACCACGTAAAACAACAAAACGTGGCGGAAACGTCGGGGAGTGTTGTAACAGAATCATTGTTTCATAACACATGGAAATTGAAATATTGTTTTATTGATTAAAAGAGTTACAATGTCTTGACAATCAAAGAAATATAACATAAATAACTAGTCTTGCATCTTTTATTGTCACTAAGGCCCAAGTCCGCCTAAGTGTATCTTGATAAATCCTATGCATCATATCCTGAAACACATGTGAAAATAGGTACGTCAACATAAAAATGCCTGTGAGATACATAGGTTTTGTGAAAATAGAATTCATGACTTAGGTTTAAGAAAATGTTTAGTCATGAACCTTGTAATTTGCTTTGTCTTGTAAATCATTTGAAAAGTGATAAATAAACCAAATGATATATATGTATAAAAGAATAATACATGGTTAAGTAAATAACCAAGTAAAATGAGTTTGTATTAGATAAGTTGTTTGTAAAACAATGTATTAAGAAAAGTATGTTATTTGTATAAAATGTTATATGTCTAAATCGAAATGATTCAAATAACGCTACGATATGTAATACCATACAAGCACTTATATATAGGAAGTACCAGCGGCGTATCCACCATGCTTGTATCATATTACACACGCCTCGTTACTTAAATCACTTACTCAAACAAAACCACCAAGATGTAATGTTTAACAATTGTAGAAATGTTTATGTATAGTCTAATGTCTATTGTCAAATGTAAATCATGTCAACAGATACAAAAGGTTCACACGGTTCAACAGTTACAAACAGTTCATATAATCAAATGGTTACGACGGTTCACATAGTCAAATGGTTACAACGGTTCAAAATGTAATATAATGTGTTCATATGCTGGATGAGCATATGCAACAGAAATGCAATGTAAAACAATGTCTAGTGTGCTAAGTAAACATACATAGCAGAAATGTAAAGTAATGTACTAAGTATTCACACAATGGGCATACATGGCATAAAATGTAATGTAAAACAATGTACTAAGTATGCACACAATGGGCATACATGGCATAAAATGTAATGTAAAACAATGTACTAAGTGGCATAAAATGTAATGTAAAACAATGTACTAAGTATGTACACAATGGACATACATAGCATAACATGTAATGTAAAACAATGTACTAAGTATGCACACAATGGGCATACATGGCATAAAATGTAATGTAAAACGATGTACTAAATATGCACACAATGGGCATACATAGCATGAAATGTAATGTAAAACGATGTAGTAAGTATGCACACAATGGGCATACATAGCATGAAATGTAATGTAAAACGATGTACTAAGTATGCACACAATGGGCATACATAGCATGAAATGTAATGTAAAACGATGTACTAAGTATGCACACAATGGGCATACATAGCAAAACACAATGAAATCATGTACTATAAATGTACTAATGAACATAGCAAGTATATGATGTGAAAGCAGGAAAGCATGAAAGTAACAACTAGGCACATGTGTTTCACCCCAAAATGTTTGGAAAACAGTAAAAGAGGGGTCTATGTACTCACTTGAGATTGCTTAGTAGTCCTTGAGTAACAACCAAACAATGCTAGAGATCACGGATATCAAACGGCACCTAATATAGGTAACTATGTTAATATACTGGACCTAAATCGGAGGATTGGATAGAATGATGGTTCGTAAACCAAACGAGTATGGAGACTCGTGTAATATGGTTTAACAAAGCCCACATACTAAAATGAAACCTAACCTAAGTGCTTACGACCCATTACGACCCGTTTAGGTAGCTTATGCTACTTTAACGCGTCGTTCGCGTAAAACGCGTTCGGAACGCCTAACTAGTCCTATGACAAGTAAAATATGCCTTAACATGTCTAATATTGTTGCCAAATCAGTTTAGATATCAAAAGTTATGTTACATATGCTTAATATGAATTTTGGCGTAAAAGGGCATTTTGGTCATTTACCTAAGGCATATAAACTACCTATCATACAACTAACTAAACGCCGTGACCATAAGGTATAACCTCGGAAGGTTATTCTCTAAATACTATGGTCACCTAATGTGTTTGGTCGGATCCTAATGATCGACCAAACGGGTCGGGTTCGAAAGTATAAGCGATTGTTTAGATCGCTTACCTTACGACCCTATATAAGCACTAAACTAAAAGTGACGAGCTAAACATGTTAAAACATGCTTAACTAAGTTTAGAAAACAGGTTTGGTATCAAAACAAACGGTTTTGATACCCAAGAGTAGTTTGGTTACAAAATACGCGTAAATGCGCATTTTGGCCGAAACTACGACTCGCCACTGAGACTAGATAACGTGGTAATCAGTAGGTATAGTCTCTAGGGACTATAACCATCGTGATTACGCTCACGTTATGAAGTTCAAACGAACTTCGCATTGACTGTCACACCCCGACCGCGTAAAACAACAAATCGCGGCGGAAACATCGGGGCGTGTTGCAACAGAATTAATGTTTCATAACCATGGATACCAAAAAGTGTTTCGTTTTATTAAACATTGAATAATTACATTGTCTGAAAATCTAAATACACAATTTAAACATAGTCTATCATTGTTATTGAGTCACTAAGGCCTTGTCCAGTCCTATGTGAGCATGCATCCTATCAATCGATATCTTTCAACAATACCTGAAACATATGTGAAAACGAGGTCAGCAAAGAAATGCTGGCGAGTACATAGGTTTTGTGAAAAATAAGATTCATGACTTCTGTTTTAAGAAAATGTTTAGTCATGAACCTTGTAATTTGCTTTGTCTTTGTAAATCATTTGAAAAATAATAAGTTCAAGTGATATGTATAAATAAGAGAATAATGCATGATTAAATGAATAACCATGTAAAATGAGTTTGTATAAGATAAGTTGTTTGTAAATAATTGTCTTGTGAAAAGTATGTTACTTGTATAAAATGTTCTATGTCTCAAACTGAAATGATTCAAATAACGCTACAATATGTAATACCATACAAATACTTATATATAGGAAGTACCAGCGGCGTATCCACCATGTTTGTATCATATTACACACGCATCGTTACTTAATCACTTAATCAAACCAAACCATCAAAGTAATGTTCATGCCCAATGTAAATCATGTAATATGTATAACCAAAACCCAATCGTATATCGCTTTGAAGCCAATCGTTTACCCAATCGTTAAAACATCGTGTGAAAACCAATTGTTTACCCAATCGTTAAATTCGTTTTAGGTCGTGAAACTTACTTAAATGGTCGTCTCGCTAATAACATTCAAACCTTCTTGACTCGCATTAATAAACCCTTACCAAAGGATAGATTAACAATTCGCATTAATAAACCCTTACCAAAGGATAGATTAACAACTCGCATTAATAAACCCTTACCAAAGAGTAAATTAACAATTACAGATTCAGTCGCTACCCACAACATCCACACATAACTACGGGTGTAGTAAATAACGGGACTTGTCAGATCCTATGGTACCATAACCTAATACTGGTCGGCTTGATCATTGCTAATGAATGTCATTTGTTATGTAACCCAACCAACAAGTTTGTTCACTTTATTGAAATCGTTATTAGTTTTGTATAAATCGTCTTAATCATTTTTGAAACCATCGTTATAACATCGAAAATCGTTTTGTTATCATCGTTAAAGCCTTGAAAACATTTAGCACATATGAGTCACCCCAAAACAATTGAAAGCAGTAAAATAGGGGAATAATGTACTCGCCTGAGAATGCTTAGAGGTCTTGAACAACAACCAAACAAAGCTAGAGAGAGCACGGAATCAGTCGACAATCTAAAACTATATAAATAAACCGGACTTAAATCGGGAGATCGGATAGGATGAGGCTTGGTAAACCAAATGAGTATTGGAACTCATATGATATGGTTTAACAAGGCCTACATACTACAATGAAACCAAACCTAAGTGCTTTCGACCCATCGCGACCCATTAAGGTAGCTTATGCTACTTTAACGCGCCGTGTGCGTGAAACGCGTTCGGACCGCCTAACTAGTCCTATGACAAGTAGAATATGCCTAAACATGTTACATAATCAGTTATGTGACAAAGGTTTAGGTTACATATGCTTAATTACCAATTATACATGAAAAGGGTATTCTGGTAATTTACCTAAGGCATATAAACTACCCATCATACAACTACTCAAACGATGTGACCATAGGGTATAACCTCGGAAGGTTATTCCCTACCTACTATGGTCACCTAATGTATTTGGTCGGATCCTAATGATCGACCAAATGGGTATGGGTTCGAGGTATAAGCGATTTATTAGATCGCTTACCCTACGACCCTAGACAACGTGGTAATCAGTAGGCATAGTCCCAAGGGACTATAACCAACGTGATTACACTCACGTTGCGAAGTTCAAACGAACTTCGCATTGACCATAACTGGTCAATGTAGAAAGTCAAACAAAGTTTGACTTTCAGACTCGAAAGACTCGAAAAGCAATAAAAGAACGAAAGAATACTTACGAAGGGTCCCCGAATGCTAATTTCGATCTGAGAATCTCAGGTATGAAACAATGGTTTCAACTTAGAGTTTCTAAGATCAAAATTCTAGTGATTATGAAGCATGGGGGGTGGGGTATTTATAGTAAAAGGTCCACCGTTAAGATCGTTTCTTGGAAACCGTGCTTTGATCTTGGCCTTACACCTCAAGATAATGGTTTTACAAAACCATGTGAGCCCATGGTATTTCCCAAAACCATGTGCACATCAAAACAACCCCTAGTATTACCCAAAACCATGTGCAAAGGTGGTATAGACCAGATTCAATGTTTCTTCACAGAAAGTTTCAAAAATGGCAGATTTGGTCCCTGTAGTGTAATAAGGCCTTTTCCGACGCGTTTAAGGCCCGTTAACCCCATTTCAAAGCTCTAAAATGAAGTTAAAGTAAAGGGAATTTAAAATGTTCTCAAAAATATCTCGGATGTCGGTTCGTTTAGCCGTACAGTTGCGTTGTTCGGCTAATTACGACGGAATGCGCATAAGCGCGAAAAACGATCCAAATGCAGCGACGAATGGATTTTTCTTAAGCCAAACTCTAAAGCATGATATAGTCATGCTTACATAAATTTTTGGATGTCCGGATGTATTCAGAACGTAAGTTATGCGCGAAAGTGCAAACTTGTGCACTTTTTGACAACTTTAGTCCCTGTAAGCGATTTAACTTGATTTTGCCATACCAAAGCCTTCAAAACTTATTTCTAAGCTATGTAAAGGATATTTATGGTATGTTAAGCCTATGTCACTATTCCGGAGTGTTTGTTGCATTAAACTGGTTATATTTACGCATCGGTGCGCGTATAACCTTCCAGAAAGCGATTTAGAGTTTGAAATTGAACAAGAATTGATATGTGCAAATGATACACATATTTTTACAAATCCCAAGTATGAAATATAATATTTCATTGGTTTGGTATTTGTTTGATGGCCGTGGAGGCACAGGTGTTACAGTCTCCCCTACTTTAGGAAATTTCGTCCTGAAATTTATTTAGAGGAAACTTGTGAGAGTTTAAAACATGAAGTTGAAAAGACAAAACAACACTGGTTAGGGTTCTGAACTTCTAGTAACTTTAAATAACATTATGCTTTCAATGCAAGAGGGACACTTATATACAAGTATATGAAGCATCATTGGTGCGTCCACCGTACCTCCATTACATCGTTCTCATTTTGTTATTGTTGTCACTATCGGTTCTTACACATAATAAATCCTACTGGGTTTCTATGCACTAAATTTCATAATTATGTACGCGTCCATAATTAGACAATTCCTTGCACAGTTCACACAGTCTATTTTATAATGTGTAGGGTAAAACCAAATGAACAAACCTGTGATGAGTGTGATTGGACCACCATAGGGTCCTTTCAGCTGTATCATCACATGCCATTCTTAACCAGGTCTTGAATCAATCTTTAACTAGACCGCTCAAGGGTCTCTCATCGAATCATGGAATGGTACTATATAACCCAAGGGTCTTAACTACCACGTAGAAGCCCATAAGGATTTAAGGTAGTACCTTTTGAATATCCTACTATGAATCCCTCATATGAAGATATGAAAGATTCTATGAGGATTTGAAAATCGTATCACACAAAAACATAGAGGAGAACACCTAAACACATATCACATAATCGCATAATCGTATACTCGCATAATTGTTTAATTTGACCTTTAAATTTGTTATCTTTGGACACGGGTATTTAAAGCATACTAGGAATCAAATCCTTAATTGCAGCAATTTGGATGGATCCATATGAATACCCTGCTTGTTGACTACATGACCCAAAAACTGAACTTCTTTAAGCTAAAATTTCCTCTTGGAGGATTTAGCGAAAAGTTTGTTCCTTCTTTAAGGGTTCCAGTGTCAATGAAGGTGTTGATCGTGATCGGCTCGGGACATGAATAGATCAAGATGTCATTAATAACAACAATGACTAACTGATCCAAATAAGGCTTGCAGACTCTATTTATTAAGTCCATGTAGATGGCTGGAGCATTTGTCAACCCAAAAGGCATGACTATAAACTCGTAATGGCCATACTTCGTGCAGAAAGCCGTTTTGATAATTCCTGCATCTCGAACGGTGCAAGATGATAAGGTGCTTTCGCAATTGGCTTGGCATTGGGTACAAGGTCGAAAATGAAACTCGACTTGACGAACTGGAGGCAAACCAGGCAGTTCATCAGGAAACACCTCTGGATAATCCCGAACAATCGGAAGATCCTGAATACTCTTGTTCTTGCCTTTCTCCTCGGTGACATGTGCTAGAAAAGCAACATATCCTTTTCGTAAATAACTTTGGGCTTTTGATTTAAAAGAAATAAGTGTTTAAGGTTCTTGGGGAGGTCACAAGTGATCATAAAAAAGAAATGACAGAACCACACGAGTAGTTTGTCTTTGTGTTGACATCATAAGGTTGGATCAAACATTCATACAATTGCATTATTGTTGTTGTTGTTGCCTTTGTTGTATATCTCGTGGACTTGGGTTACAACACCGGGAAGTACAGCAGCCACTTGCTGAGAGACCAGGGTTGCGAGTTCTTCAATAGTAAAAGTTCGAGCATCGCGTCGAGGAGGCATTGTCCAACAAGGAAAACAAGGGAGTCGAGTGAGGTTTGAAAATTTGGAAAAACAAAAGAGGTATCGACAAAACACAAGGAAGGAGATCATTTGTTTGTTACCTCGAACAAACAAACGACACGAAGTGACTAATCAAAGTAAATAGATCAAAAATAATGTATCGCGAACACATGCTCGCCTATAAGTGAACACTCATCCCAAGAATTCCCAGGTAAGCACAACTGGTCTCGCGTCTGATGAGATATATACGAAGTGCTTGCCTAGACAGAAAACCCAGAATACAGGCATTCACCCTTCCAGTTTGCACGTGTTCACATTATTTAAAACCCAAAACTTTGAAGAGATTTTGAAAATTCAAAGGGGTTCAAAACCATATAACAGAGGGTTCAAAACCTTACAATAGAGGGTTCAAAACCTTGTAATCAATCATCCTAGAACAGATGATTAGTTTTCAAAGCGGTTTTGAAATTTTTGTTCTGGATGTGGTCGTCGCCTAAGGATAGGTGACGGTATTGTTTTATGACTAAACGCAAGTAAACTCGCGTTAGGGTCCTAAGAAGGTTATAGACTAGGTCAAAGCATTACTAATAACCTAATTCCCTATAACCATTGGCTCTGATACCATCTTTCTGTCACACCCCGACCGCGTAAAACAACAAATCGCGGCGGAAACATCGGGGCGTGTTGCAACAGAATTAATGTTTCATAACCATGGATACCAAAAAGTGTTTCGTTTTATTAAACATTGAATAATTACATTGTCTGGAAATCTAAATACACAATTTAAACATAGTCTATCATTGTTATTGAGTCACTAAGGCCTTGTCCAGTCCTATGTGAGCATGCATCCTATCAATCGATATCTTTCAACAATACCTGAAACATATGTGAAAACGAGGTCAGCAAAGAAATGCTGGCGAGTACATAGGTTTTGTGAAAAATAAGATTCATGACTTCTGTTTTAAGAAAATGTTTAGTCATGAACCTTGTAATTTGCTTTGTCTTTGTAAATCATTTGAAAAATAATAAGTTCAAGTGATATGTATAAATAAGAGAATAATGCATGATTAAATGAATAACCATGTAAAATGAGTTTGTATAAGATAAGTTGTTTGTAAATAATTGTCTTGTGAAAAGTATGTTACTTGTATAAAATGTTCTATGTCTCAAACTGAAATGATTCAAATAACGCTACAATATGTAATACCATACAAATACTTATATATAGGAAGTACCAGCGGCGTATCCACCATGTTTGTATCATATTACACACGCATCGTTACTTAATCACTTAATCAAACCAAACCACCAAAGTAATGTTCATGCCCAATGTAAATCATGTAATATGTATAACCAAAACCCAATCGTATATCGCTTTGAAGCCAATCGTTTACCCAATCGTTAAAACATCGTGTGAAAACCAATTGTTTACCCAATCGTTAAATTCGTTTTAGGTCGTGAAACTTACTTAAATGGTCGTCTCGCTAATAACATTCAAACCTTCTTGACTCGCATTAATAAACCCTTACCAAAGGATAGATTAACAATTCGCATTAATAAACCCTTACCAAAGGATAGATTAACAACTCGCATTAATAAACCCTTACCAAAGAGTAAATTAACAATTACAGATTCAGTCGCTACCCACAACATCCACACATAACTACGGGTGTAGTAAATAACGGGACTTGTCAGATCCTATGGTACCATAACCTAATACTGGTCGGCTTGATCATTGCTAATGAATATCATTTGTTATGTAACCCAACCAACAAGTTTGTTCACTTTATTGAAATCGTTATTAGTTTTGTATAAATCGTCTTAATCATTTTTGAAACCATCGTTATAACATCGAAAATCGTTTTGTTATCATCGTTAAAGCCTTGAAAACATTTAGCACATATGAGTCACCCCAAAACAATTGAAAGCAGTAAAATAGGGGAATAATGTACTCGCCTGAGAATGCTTAGAGGTCTTGAACAACAACCAAACAAAGCTAGAGAGAGCACGGAATCAGTCGACAATCTAAAACTATATAAATAAACCGGACTTAAATCGGGAGATCGGATAGGATGAGGCTTGGTAAACCAAATGAGTATTGGAACTCATATGATATGGTTTAACAAGGCCTACATACTACAATGAAACCAAACCTAAGTGCTTTCGACCCATCGCGACCCATTAAGGTAGCTTATGCTACTTTAACGCGCCGTGTGCGTGAAACGCGTTCGGACCGCCTAACTAGTCCTATGACAAGTAGAATATGCCTAAACATGTTACATAATCAGTTATGTGACAAAGGTTTAGGTTACATATGCTTAATTACCAATTATACATGAAAAGGGTATTCTGGTAATTTACCTAAGGCATATAAACTACCCATCATACAACTACTCAAACGATGTGACCATAGGGTATAACCTCGGAAGGTTATTCCCTACCTACTATGGTCACCTAATGTATTTGGTCGGATCCTAATGATCGACCAAATGGGTCGGGTTCGAGGTATAAGCGATTTATTAGATCGCTTACCCTACGACCCTAGACAACGTGGTAATCAGTAGGCATAGTCCCAAGGGACTATAACCAACGTGATTACACTCACGTTGCGAAGTTCAAACGAACTTCGCATTGACCATAACTGGTCAATGTAGAAAGTCAAACAAAGTTTGACTTTCAGACTCGAAAGACTCGAAAAGCAATAAAAGAACGAAAGAATACTTACGAAGGGTCCCCGAATGCTAATTTCGATCTGAGAATCTCAGGTATGAAACAATGGTTTCAACTTAGAGTTTCTAAGATCAAAATTCTAGTGATTATGAAGCATGGGGGGTGGGGTATTTATAGTAAAAGGTCCACCGTTAAGATCGTTTCTTGGAAACCGTGCTTTGATCTTGGCCTTACACCTCAAGATAATGGTTTTACAAAACCATGTGAGCCCATGGTATTTCCCAAAACCATGTGCACATCAAAACAACCCCTAGTATTACCCAAAACCATGTGCAAAGGTGGTATAGACCAGATTCAATGTTTCTTCACAGAAAGTTTCAAAAATGGCAGATTTGGTCCCTGTAGTGTAATAAGGCCTTTTCCGACGCGTTTAAGGCCCGTTAACCCCATTTCAAAGCTCTAAAATGAAGTTAAAGTAAAGGGAACTTAAAATGTTCTCAAAAATATCTCGGATGTCGGTTCGTTTAGCCGTACAGTTGCGTTGTTCGGCTAATTACGACGGAATGCGCATAAGCGCGAAAAACGATCCAAATGCAGCGACGAATGGATTTTTCTTAAGCCAAACTCTAAAGCATGATATAGTCATGCTTACATAAATTTTTGGATGTCCGGATGTATTCAGAACGTAAGTTATGCGCGAAAGTGCAAACTTGTGCACTTTTTGACAACTTTAGTCCCTGTAAGCGATTTAACTTGATTTTGCCATACCAAAGCCTTCAAAACTTATTTCTAAGCTATGTAAAGGATATTTATGGTATGTTAAGCCTATGTCACTATTCCGGAGTGTTTGTTGCATTAAACTGGTTATATTTACGCATCGGTGCGCGTATAACCTTCCAGAAAGCGATTTAGAGTTTGAAATTGAACAAGAATTGATATGTGCAAATGATACACATATTTTTACAAATCCCAAGTATGAAATATAATATTTCATTGGTTTGGTATTTGTTTGATGGCCGTGGAGGCACAGGTGTTACATTGACCATAAACTGGTCAACGCAGAAAGTCAAACAAAGTTTGACTTTTAACGCTAAACGAATAAAGAGAACGAAGGAACACTTACAAAGGGTCCCCGCTAGTAAATCTTGATCGAATAGCCCAGGTATGAAGTAATGGCTTCAACTTAGAGCTTTTAGATCAGATTTTTGTGGGTTTTTGCAAGTGATGGGGTTGGGTATTCATAGGATTTTCCATATAGAATATTCCTAGCATATTCCAAGCATATTCCTAGCATATTCCAAGCATATTCCTAGCATATTCCAAGCATATTCCTAGCATATTCCTAGCATATTCCAAGCATATTCCTGGCATATTCCTTAGCATATACCTTAGCATATTCCTGGCATATGGCTAAAACGGGTATTTAACTGGGTACCGGGTATTTTATCTAGCGTTTAAATCCCAGTTTATGGTGTTCTAAATTATTTTTATTACTCTATAAAAATAAACTCGCCAAGATATTACTGAAATAAATTTCAGTTGCCAGGACTGGCTGCGTTGTCTGCGTTTTGCAGTAGAAGCACTGTGTTGCGCAGAAACACACGGTACGCGCTTAAACTTTGAAAAATAACGTTTTAGGCGTTTTAATTTATTTTTCAACACGGACCTGATTAAAATAAGATTTTAATCATAACAGAATATTTGTGGGATTTAAATATTATCCGGTCGGTCACCAACGTTCGTTTGGTCGTACGATCGCAATGTTCGTTAATTACAACGGAATGCGCATAAGCGCGAAAAACGATCCAAATTGCGCGAAGAATGGATTTTTCTTATGCCAAACACTAAAATAAAATATTTTAGTGCTTACATAAATTTTTGGATGTCCGGATGTATTCAGAACGTATGTTATGCGCGAAAGTGCAAACTTGTGCACTTTTTTGACGCTTTTAGTCCCTGAATGACCCAAAAGTTTATTTTAGCACACCGAACCCCTCAAAGCCTATTTCTAAGCTATGTAAAGGATATTTAAGGTGTGTTTAACTTATGGTCATGTTCCGGAATGTCTGTTCCAGTACGAATCGTCATACTTTCGCAGTTTGTCAAATTTAGTCCCTGTAGCGATTTAACTCGATTTTGCCATACCAAAGCCTTCAAAACTTATTTCTAAGTTATGTAAAGGTTATTTAAGGTATGTTAAGCCTATTTCACTATTCCGGAGTGTTCGTTGCATTAAACGGGTTATATTTACGCATCAGTGCGCGTATAACCTTCCAGAAAGCGATTTAAAGCTTGAAATCGAACAAGAATTGATATGTGCAAAAGATACACATATTTATACAGATCCCAAGTATGAAATACAATATTTCATTGGTTTGGTATTTGTTTGATGGTCGCAGTGACCCAGGTGTCACAGTCTCCCCTACTTTAGGAAATTTCGTCCCGAAATTTATTCGTAGAAGTCTATCTGTGACTTTGTGTCAAATAACCACCAAAGATATGCAAGGCAATATCCTGTCATTTCCTTAACGGACACTCTTCAGAAACGAAAATGAACAGACGGAGTCATTTTCCTCAACGAGTATTCTTTAGAGGCGGAAATGAAGGAATAAACAAACGGGGATTCATTTCCTCAATGGACAATCTTCAGAAAAGAAAATGACCAAACGGAGTCATTTTCAACGGTTGCTTCATCAGAAATGGAAATGAAAAAGGATAATCAAACGGATATTCATTTCCTCAACGGACAATCTTCAGAAACGAAAATGAACAAACGGAGTCATTTTCAACGGGTGCTTCCTCAGAAACGAAAATGAAAAAGGATAATCAAACGGATATTCATTTCCTCAACGGACAATCTTCAGAAACGAAAATGAACAAACGGAGTCATTTTCAACGGGTGCTTCCTCAGAAACGGAAATGAAAAAGGATAATCAAACGGTTATTCATTTCCTCAACGGACAATCTTCAGAAACGAAAATGAACAAACAGAGTCATTTTCAACGGGTGCTTCCTCAGAAACAGAAATGAAAAAGGATAATCAAACGGATATTCATTTCCTCAACGGACAATCTTCGGAAACGAAAATGAACAAACAGAGTCATTTTCAACGGGTGCTTCCTCAGAAACAGAAATGAATAGATTTAACTCTAGGCACATGACAAAGCTTGTTGTGGTTTCTGTGCACTAAATTCCATAATTATGTATGCATCCATAATTACGTAATTCCTTGCACAGTCCGCACAATTTGTCTTGTAATGTTTAGGGGAAGAAAATCAAACCTGTGATGAGGGTGACTAGACTACCATAGGGTCCTTTTAATTAGATCGATAGATGATCTTTTTAATTAGGCCACCAAGGAGTCCTTTCAGCTATATCATCACATGATGTTCCTAACCAGATTTTTGGATCAATCTGTTTAACTAGACCACTCAAGGGGTCTAATTATGGAGTAGTACTTTATAATCCAAGGGACTTAACTACAACGTAGAAGTCCATTAAGGATTTTAGATAGTACCTTTGGGTATCCTACTATGAATCCCTTATACGAAGATATGGAAGATTCTACGAGGATTTGGATAACAAAACTTGGATCACACAAAAACATAAAAGGGAACACATAATTGTTTAATTTGACCTTTAATCCGTTATCTTTGGGTGCGGATACTTAAAGCACACCAGGAATCCAATCCGTGGATTTCATTTGGCACTTTAATCATTTCAAGAATCTATCTATGAAGATAGGATGATCTACCAAAAATTCGATTTCGTTTTCAAGAAAACGCAATATTCGAATTAAGGTACACAACAATTTTAGGATTTACGGAAATATCCTTAGGTACCCTTATTAAGGATTTATAGTGGTACTTTAGGTATTCGTCCAGTGTTGTAACTTGCGCCTTGTACTTCGTTTCCTTAGAAGAAACGGGTACTTAGGAATTTCGTGGGAAACGCAAGAGATCATAAGATGGAAAAATTTGGGGGGTAGTTTGCTTTTCACGGAATACGATTCCTTGCTTGCCGGTATTGTAGGGGATATGTTCTTTATACATACAACCACATAAATACATTGCAATGTAAATAAAAGATTTATTTATAAACAATGATAACAATTGTTTCATGGACCTTGACAAGAAAAGAAAATAATACATAAGGCGTGATTATTTCTAAACGATGTTGTCTTCTGGTCGGTCAGATGCTCATCCCTGTGCTGGATTTGCATTAGCAAGCTTTGGGCAATTTCTTAGGAAATGACCCATCTCGCCACAGTTGAAACAAGAATCTGGTAGAAAACAACCTTGAGCGGGATTGTTGCCAGCTTGGTTTGGTGCAGCTGCAGCTGGGCAGACTCTTGCTATATGGCCTATAAGTCCACAAGTTTGGCATTTGCGGCACTTTACATTGGCATGATGATGGAGGCTACATTGGTTGCACAAGGGTGCAGTTCCATTGTATGGCTTCCTAGCAAGGGGTTGAGCTGGTTGGTTGGGGACGGCTTGATCATTGTGAGTAACCATGGCGAAGTTCTGAGAAGCCTTTCGCTTCTTTGACTTCTTAGGGGATCCAGTCTGTTCATCCATGGTCTTTGATTCCTCAATTGGTTTCTTGTCACTTTTTCGAAAAAGTTTACCTTTCCTGATTTGAGATTCAGTCAAGGTTGCAGATAGCTCAATGGCCTGTCTAACTGTAGTGGGTTTACTACCAGTAACAATGTCCTGAACTGAGTCAGGGAGACCATCAATGTATTTTTCGATCGCCTTATCCAAAGGTGTAACCATGGTAGGACACAACAGGCTCAGCTCCTCATATCGATCAGTGTATGCTCGATGTTCACCGCTGTCTTGCTTAAGATCGTCAAATTCCCTTTCCAAGGCCCTGATCTCGTGACGAGGACATAATTCCTTCATCATCAGTGCTCGAAGCTCTTGCCACCTTTGAGCCAGTGCCACATCGGCACCCCTATCTCTCATCACATCGTTCCACCATGTCAAAGCTCGTTTCTCAAAGACACTAGATGCGAAATCTACCTTTCGCTCGTTTGGGCATTGAACATGTCTGAAGGTGCTCTCTAGACTCTCGAACCATTGCAGAAGTGTAGTCGCTCCTTGAGACCCAGAAAACTTTGATGGCTTAGCCGAGTTAAACGTCTTGAAATTGCAGGGGGCATTATTGTTGTTGAGAGCTTGGTTACATTGAGCAACGATGTTCGGGATTGCAGCAGTCATTTGCTGTGTAATGACAGCTGCCAGCTCTTCAATAGATACCTGATTTTCGCGTCGTGGAGGCATTCTAAAAGGGGAAACAAGAAAGAAAACAAATGAAATAGCATTGGGTAAGAATAGGATGTTACAATTACCGACCAAAATCATGGGTGATGGTCATTTGTTTGAACTACGAAGCAAACAAACGACACACAAAGGCTGAATCAAAGCAAATAGATCCTTATAATGTATCGCGAAGACATGCTCGCCTATAAGTGGACACTCACCCCAAGAGTTCCCAGGTAAGACTGACTGGTCCGATTATGTGGATTTGTACGAACACTCTAGCCTTAGACAGAAAACCCAGGGTACAGGCATTCACTCTTCCAGTTTGCACGTGTTCACACTATTTAGGACCCAAAGCTTTGACGAGATTTGAAAATTCAAAGGGGTTCAAAACCTAGTAATCAATCATCCAAAAACAGATGATTAATTTTTTTCAAAGCGGTTTCGAAATTTGTGTTCTTGTTGTGGTTGTCGCCTAAGGATAGGTGACAGTATTGTTTTATGACTAAACGCAAGTAAACTCGCATTAGGGTCCTAAGAAGGTTATAGACTAGGTCAAAGCATTACTAATAACCTAATTCCCTATAACCATGGGCTCTGATACCAACTTTTCTGTCACACCCCGACCACGTAAAACAACAAAACGTGGCGGAAACGTCGGGGAGTGTTGTAACAGAATCATTGTTTCATAACACATGGAAATTGAAATATTGTTTTATTGATTAAAAGAGTTACAATGTCTTGACAATCAAAGAAATATAACATAAATAACTAGTCTTGCATCTTTTATTGTCACTAAGGCCCAAGTCCGCCTAAGTGTATCTTGATAAATCCTATGCATCATATCCTGAAACACATGTGAAAATAGGTACGTCAGCATAAAAATGCCTGTGAGATACATAGGTTTTGTGAAAATAGAATTCATGACTTAGGTTTAAGAAAATGTTTAGTCATGAACCTTGTAATTTGCTTTGTCTTGTAAATCATTTGAAAAGTGATAAATAAACCAAATGATATATATGTATAAAAGAATAATACATGGTTAAGTAAATAACCAAGTAAAATGAGTTTGTATTAGATAAGTTGTTTGTAAAACAATGTATTAAGAAAAGTATGTTATTTGTATAAAATGTTATATGTCTAAATCGAAATGATTCAAATAACGCTACGATATGTAATACCATACAAGCACTTATATATAGGAAGTACCAGCGGCGTATCCACCATGCTTGTATCATATTACACACGCCTCGTTACTTAAATCACTTACTCAAACAAAACCACCAAGATGTAATGTTTAACAATTGTAGAAATGTTTATGTATAGTCTAATGTCTATTGTCAAATGTAAATCATGTCAACAGATACAAAAGGTTCACACGGTTCAACAGTTACAAACAGTTCATATAATCAAATGGTTACGATGGTTCACATAGTCAAATGGTTACAACGGTTCAAAATGTAATATAATGTGTTCATATGCTGGATGAGCATATGCAACAGAAATGCAATGTAAAACAATGTCTAGTGTGCTAAGTAAACATACATAGCAGAAATGTAAAGTAATGTACTAAGTATGCACACAATGGGCATACATGGCATAAAATGTAATGTAAAACAATGTACTAAGTATGCACACAATGGGCATACATGGCATAAAATGTAATGTAAAACAATGTACTAAGTGGCATAAAATGTAATGTAAAACAATGTACTAAGTATGTACACAATGGACATACATAGCATAACATGTAATGTAAAACGATGTACTAAGTATGCACACAATGGGCATACATGGCATAAAATGTAATGTAAAACGATGTAGTAAGTATGCACACAATGGGCATACATAGCATGAAATGTAATGTAAAACGATGTACTAAGTATGCACACAATGGGCATACATAGCAAAACACAATGAAATCATGTACTAAAAATGTACTAATGAACATAGCAAGTATATGATGTGAAACCAGGAAAGCATGAAAGTAACAACTAGGCACATGTGTTTCACCCCAAAATGTGTGGAAAACAGTAAAAGAGGGGTCTATGTACTCACTTGAGATTGCTTAGTAGTCCTTGAGTAACAACCAAACAAAGCTAGAGATCACGGATATCAAACGGCACCTAATATAGGTAACTATGTTAATATACCGGACCTAAATCGGAGGATTGGATAGAATGAGGGTTCGTAAACCAAACGAGTATGGAGACTCATGTAATATGGTTTAACAAAGCCCACATACTAAAATGAAACCTAACCTAAGTGCTTACGACCCATTACGACCCGTTTAGGTAGCTTATGCTACTTTAACGCGTCGTTCGCGTAAAACGCGTTCGGAACGCCTAACTAGTCCTATGACAAGTAAAATATGCCTTAACATGTCTAATATTGTTGCCAAATCAGTTTAGATATCAAAAGTTATGTTACATATGCTTAATATGAATTTTGGCGTAAAAGGGCATTTTGGTCATTTACCTAAGGCATATAAACTACCTATCATACAACTAACTAAACGCCGTGACCATAAGGTATAACCTCGGAAGGTTATTCTCTAAATACTATGGTCACCTAATGTGTTTGGTCGGATCCTAATGATCGACCAAACGGGTCGGGTTCGAAAGTATAAGCGATTGTTTAGATCGCTTACCTTACGACCCTATATAAGCACTAAACTAAAAGTGACGAGCTAAGCATGTTAAAACATGCTTAACTAAGTTTAGAAAACAGGTTTGGTATCAAAACAAACGGTTTTGATACCCAAGAGTAGTTTGGTTACAAAATACGCGTAAATGCGCATTTTGGCCGAAACTACGACTCGTCACTGAGACTAGATAACGTGGTAATCAGTAGGTATAGTCTCTAGGGACTATAACCATCGTGATTACGCTCACGTTATGAAGTTCAAACGAACTTCGCATTGACCATAAACTGGTCAACGCAGAAAGTCAAACAAAGTTTGACTTTTAACGCTAAACGAATAAAGAGAACGAAGGAACACTTACAAAGGGTCCCCGCTAGTAAATCTTGATCGAATAGCTCAGGTATGAAGTAATGGCTTCAACTTAGAGCTTTTAGATCATATTTTTGTGGGTTTTTGCAAGTGATGGGGTTGGGTATTTATAGGATTTTCCATATAGCATATTCCAAGCATATTCCAAGCATATTCCTAGCATATTCCTAGCATATTCCAAGCATATTCCTAGCATATTCCAAGCATATTCCTGGCATATTCCTTAGCATATACCTTAGCATATTCCTGGCATATGGCTAAAACGGGTATTTAACTGGGTACCGGGTATTTTATCTAGCGTTTAAATCCCGGTTTATGGCGTTCTAAATTATTTTTATTACTCTATAAAAATAAACTCGCCAAGATATTACTGAAATAAATTTCAGTTGCCAGGACTGGCTGCGTTGTCTGCGTTTTGCAGTAGAAGCACTGTGTTGCGCAGAAACACACGGTACGCGCTTAAACTTTGAAAAATAACGTTTTAGGCGTTTTAATTTATTTTTCAACACGGACCTGATTAAAATAAGATTTTAATCATAACAGAATATTTGTGGGATTTAAATATTATCCGGTCGGTCACCAACGTTTGTTTGGTCGTACGATCGCGATGTTCGGTTAATTACGACGGAATGCGCATAAGCGCGAAAAACGATCCAAATTGCGCGACGAATGGATTTTTCTTATGCCAAACACTAAAATAAAATATTTTAGTGCTTACATAAATTTTTGGATGTCCGGATGTATTCAGAACGTATGTTATGCGCGAAAGTGCAAACTTGTGCACTTTTTTGACGCTTTTAGTCCCTGAATGACTCAAAAGTTTATTTTAGCACACCGAACCCCTCAAAGCCTATTTCTACGCTATGTAAAGGATATTTAAGGTGTGTTTAACTTATGGTCATGTTCCGGAATGTCTGTTCCAGTACGAATCGTCATACTTTCGCAGTTTGTCAAATTTAGTCCCTGTAGCGATTTAACTCGATTTTGCCATACCAAAGCCTTCAAAACTTATTTCTAAGTTATGTAAAGGTTATTTAAGGTATGTTAAGCCTATTTCACTATTCCGGAGTGTTCGTTGCATTAAACGGGTTATATTTACGCATCAGTGCGCGTATAACCTTCCAGAAAGCGATTTAAAGCTTGAAATCGAACAAGAATTGATATGTGCAAAAGATACACATATTTATACAGATCCCAAGTATGAAATACAATATTTCATTGGTTTGGTATTTGTTTGATGGTCGCAGTGACCCAGGTGTCACAAACAGACTCAACCCATCATCCGTATAAATGGAAATAGGAACATTATGAAGCTTAACCCAAATAGGAACCAACTTAATTCCCTCTTTTTTCAAACTGACCGTAGGCGACCAAGTATTGAGAAAAATTGGGACCTTACGTATTCGCCAAGGACCACCCTCCAAAACTTTATTCATTCCTTCCTTAGAATCAAATTTGAAAAAGAAAAAACCTTCAGCATTCATCATAATCTTAGCAAAACCAAACTTCGACCATACATTCTTGACATAATACTCAACAACCGGAAACGGCAATCTATTTCCCAGAAAATAGCCAAATAAAACATTATCAAACCTGTCTTGAACCTTTTTAACTACTTCCCTCGGAATCACGATATCCGCTTCCTGATGAGTCTCTATCGGATGCATCTTCCTGAAGTTAACTTCACGCATAGGCTTAGTATTCGTCTTCAACTTTTGAGCATAAGAAACCTTATCATCATGTTGTTTATCCGCATAGATATTCTCCACCGGAACAGTAATCTTCTCTAACTCATCAATAACATTTACCATCCGAGGTTCTTTTTGATCATTCACCACAACTCCACGTCTCGGTGCCAAAGGTTTGCCTTCAATATTCACTGTTCTATTACCAAACCCCTTAATAACAATCGGAGGTTTGCCATACAACTCTTGTATGATAGGCGGTTCAACATTTGAGGTTGGGTATTTGCCAAATAGCTCATTAATATTGGGAGGTTTAGAAGTCATGGCTGACCCAAAACCCTACCATGCAGACGTAAACCAAAACAATTCGAAATAATCAAGCAGCCGAGAAGAAAGGATGCGATGCAAACCCAAATCCGCTCAGATGTACGATTCTCTCCAAAGACACAGAAAACAGAAAACCATGCACGCCAAACAAGAGCCCAAAGACCAGAATCCAAAGAACAGAAAAGCGAAACCCTAATCTAGCGAAACCCTAGTCCATGCTTCTAAGCATAATCGAATAGAGTTCTTGTCAAATCTAGGTTTCTGCCTAACCAGAATGAGAAACTTATCCCCTTGTTCACTTCTTGGTAGTCTTTTATCGCTTTCTTCGTTAACTCGATGGTTGGTTTTTGTGTAGTCTATTGGTGATTTAGATAACGAAACTAGATAATACAATAAGCACATGGTGGATACGCCGCTGGTACTTCCTATATATAAGTGTGCTTATTGTATTACCTTTCGTGGCGTTATCCCGAATCACCATTAGGACTTAGGATTGTTTCGATTCAATGTGACAGAACCCAAAATCCCTGTAGTATCTATCTATCTTCATAGTTAGACATATATGGGATGTTTAGAGTACTGATATTGGAGTCCCTGTTTGGATTCATTGTGTACTTTAATGCGTGTTAGGTTAGACGATGTTACGAGAACCCGATCCCTGTAGTATCTATCTATCTTCATAGTTAGACATATGTGGGATGTTTAGAGTACTGATATTGGAGTCCCTGTTTGGATTCATTATGTACTTTAATGCGTGTTAACGAGGTGGAACAAGTTGACGATTATGTGTTTATGTGTTAGTTGTGATTTAGATAACGAAATGGGTGTAATAAAATAAGAACATGGTGGATACGCCGCTGGTACTTCCTATATATAAGTGTTCTTATTTTATTATTCTTGTAGCGTTATCTGGATCACTTTAGGATTTTATGTACAATTGTTTCAATGTTTGATTATCAAAATCTTTGTAGAATCTCCCATATTTTTATATGTTAGATTCTTATAAAGATATCTGAAGTATTATCATGACTCATTGATTTGATTTATATAATACTTATATAAGTTTTGATTTATTTCAAAACAGTTATTATTAATCCTTGATTGGATTCCTAATAACATATTAACACCTTTTTACGATGGTTTAAATCGAGATTTCGACGTAAGGCATAAAATGACTTAGTAATAATCATATTGCATTGTCTGTCTACTAGATGTCGTGTCATGATGTATAGTAGACTAGGTTATGGGGTGTTATAGGTCTTTGGTTTTTGTTTGATTTACATATATGGGGCATGTCCTGTATATGAACTAGTGTGGAACACATCCTCACTGCTTGTACTTATTTGCGGTTGCATTTTAATAGAATCACCGGGGTAACCCTTTACCCAAAAAAAAAATCATATTGCCATATACAAACCTATTTTATCACGAGTTTTCAGAACTAAGATTATAATACCAAATGTTTTGCCATTTACTTGGCTAATAAAACCTATGTATTCGCCGGCATTTTTATGCTGACTGTTTTCGCATATGTTTCAAGTTTTTCGACTATTCAAGCATGCAACGCATAGGATTGACTGCATACGGGCCTTAGACTTCTAAAACAAAAGAACAATTACATGTATTCTTTGTTTGTAAAACGATGTTAATGATATTGAAACAATTTAGTACCAGTAGTTGTGAGCAATTTGTAACGTGACTCCCCGATATTTCCGCCGCGTGTTGTTATACTACGCGATTGGGGTCTTACACATGATCGGCTAGTGCATTACGCATGGGTGATTCTCCAATTGAACAAGGGATGGTAAAGCTTCCGGGATCGATCTTCTTTTGCGGGAGTTTATTGAGTAGCAAGGCGGAGCATTCTTCGCTTAAATTAACTAATTGCAATGATTCAATTTTCTTTTTGTGAGTGAGGAAGTCCCTCATAAATTTTGAATATTTAGGCATTTGAGCTAGGACTTCGACAAATGGAATATTAAGATGCAATTGTTGTAATAAATTTACGAATTGTGTGAATTGCACATCGGTCTTTTGGCGAAGTAACCGACCAGGGTACGGTACCGGAGGATTCTTGGTGGGCTCTTGATTTCGTGGAGGAGCCGTCTCTTGTTGGGGCATCGGCGAAGTTGTGGTTTGGCTAGATCGGCTCTTTTCAGTTGGAGGTAGCGGAGCCTCCTCGGGACCTACGGTACGGTTTCTCAATTTGATGAGATGCACTTGCGCCTTTAGGTTGGTTTCGGTATTGCTTAGTAATGCGCCTTGAGGTCTCTCGGAGAAATTTTGAGCTAGTTGATTTATTTGTTTTTCAATGTTTTAAATACTAGCTTGTTGATTTCTAAAGTTCGATTACAATTGTTGAAATCGATCCGAGTTTTTCTTTTCGGTGTCGGAGATGAGGCGAGAGACGGTATCCTCAAGCCTCTCTTCCCCCTTGTTGTTGTTGAGAGAAAGTTTGTGACTCGTTTCTTGGTTGTTGAAAGTTTGTTCATTGGTTTAGATTTTGTTGGTTACTACTATTGCCGGGTTCTCTCTAACCAAGGTTAGGGTGGTTACGCCATCCTTGGTTGTAGTTACTCGTTGGAGGACCTGATGGCCTAGGTCTATTATCAATGTAGTTAACCGTTTTTGTTTGATTATCCATTTCTTTCATACAACTCCAATTTTCATGTGGTCCACCACACCCTTCACAAGCCATAACCGAGGCCGTTTTTGCCATTTCTAACTTTTTGATTTCTGAAGAAAGGCCCTCGATTTGGGCTTGTAAAGAGGTGCTTTCATCAACCTTATGGGCGCCCGGGGCAATAGATTTTGTGCCTCGGGGAGTGTGCCACTGAAAATTGGTTTCAGCAATTTCCTCAATTTGATTATAATTTTCATTTGGGCGGCGATTACCTAAAAGTCCCCCGGATCTAGAGTCGAGTGTTTGTCTTGTGTGTGTGGAAACAACCCATTATAGAAAGTGGATACTTGTTGCCATACCGCAAGACCATGATGAGGACACTTTCGTAGTAGCTCCTTGAACCTTTCCCAAGTTTCATATAAGGATTCCCCATCCTCTTGTGAATATGTATTAATTTCAGTCATTAATTTAGCCGTTTTAGCAGGAGGGAAATACTTATATAGAAAATTGTGTGCTAGTTCATCCCAGGTGTTTACTGAACCAACTGGGAGGGTATTGAGACAAGATTTAGCTCGGTCCTTTAGTGAAAATGGAAACATTCGGAGGCGGATGGAGTCATTTGATGCTCCATTGATCCGAAAAGTATCACATATTTCCAAGAAGTTGGTAATATGTAAATGGGGATCTTCGTCCGCAAGCCCATGGAAGGTTGCGGAGTTTTGGAGCATTTGTATCAAGTGCGGCCGAAGTTCGAAGTTGTTGGCTTAGACATTCGGTGCATTGATAGCGGCGCCAAGATTACCTACGGTGGGCCGTAGGTAATCCATGAGGGTACGTTGATCCGCGATTGAAAGTAGGTCCCCCGAAACTTTCTCTTGGTTTTTAGCTTTAAGTCTTTTTCTTAGAAAGCGTTCAGATTCGTCTAGAGGTTCTTTTATGTCTCTACTAGAACTGGAGCTCATACACTGCGTAGAAAGTTCAGATGTGTCGCCTGGGTTCCAAGTCCTGCAATAAAAACAAAAAGAACGTTGGTCAGAAGTTTCACCACGACCCCGTGCTCCGATGAACACGACCTGTGGTCAGAGATACAGTGATTGTTTTTCGGATCCCTGTTACTAGGGAGCTCGACACGGCCCCGTGCTGCACCGACACGACCCCGTGTTCAGCTCTCTGTAACTCAAAAAATAAAAACTGGCAGTAACAATGCTGGGCATGGCCTGTGTCCGACCAGGCACGACCCGTGCGGAGCTCTGCAGAAACTGAAAATTTAAGAAAAATCCTAAAAAAAAAGAAAAATAGAAAAATAAGAAAAACGATTAGGCCGTTGATTCCTAACTTTCTTAAAATCCTTGTGTCCCCGGCAACGGCGCCAAAAACTTGATGTGTGCGTGTCGTATAGTTTTTAATGTATATTTTAAGCCCTTTTTAACACTTTAGTCAAGTTTTAAATTTATAAAACACGATATTTTACTAACACTAAACACAGATATGGACAAGTGCACCCATTGTGAGCGTAGTATAGCGTTGTTAAGATACCGAGGTCGTCCAAGGACACAAGAGCTTTTAGTACCGGTTTATACTCAACGTCTAATCAAATCAAAAATTTAGAAAAAGGTTTAAATAAAAACTAAAAATGCTAAAAATAAAAATAAAATAAAAACAGATAGACAAGATGAATCACTTGGAACTGACTCGCCTTTAGTGTAACCTTTGATTATTTCCGCACTTTTGAACTTTTTAAGAGATTTTCTTAGTTATAGTAGTAGGCCCCTCTTTTGAAGGTGACGTTACCCTCAACCCAGTAGTTTGAGTCAGCAAGGACACAATTCTAAAGGGTTGGGTTATTGAAAGATAATTAATTAAGTTATTAATGCGTAATGTGGTAGTCCCCTCTTTTGAAGGTGACGTTACCCTCGGCTAAGTGGTTTGAGTCAGCAGGGATACAATCCCAAGTAGCCGGGTTAATGTATTAATAGTAGTTTACATATGAGGGGATCAAGCCATTCGCACCCCCGCCATCCAACACCAGTGGGTGTTGAAGGAGGTCCTACTAAGCTTGACCCAGGTCCTTGTAGGATCTATACACTGAACAAGGCAAGAACCTTACCAAACCATTCCCTTAACCCCCGACCAGGTAGCCAACATATCTCCATATAGACCGTGGAGATATGAATGGTGTAAATCTTTTATTTTATATAGACAGTAAAATAACGCCAAGTCACCATAGACAAATGATAAGGAAGTTTCACCTTCAACATAAGAAACTAGTTATTAAAGTCATTAATACAAAACCAAATAAAAAGTGCGAAAAAAGATTAAAAATAAAAAGTATTACACTAAATGCTTGTCTTCACCAAGTGATGTAAGAGACTTAGGCAAACATGGCCTTTGATTGTCAAGAACTCTTACTATCAATCTTGGATCCCGAGACTACTACACACACTCTATGATGGATGATGGATGATGGTGGTGGATGTGGGTTGTGATGGTGGTGGAGGGTGGGTGAAGTTTGAGAGAGGAGGTTTGTCAAGGGATGCCTTTGAAGTGAACCAAGCACCTCTATTTTTAGGCTGCACAGAAGCCTGGACACGGCCCCGTGCCCACTGGGCACGGCCCCGTGTGTAGAAGTGTATCTGTACTATCAAGATTTGCTTGGATTCTGCGAATCTTAGCATTGACCACAGCCCCGTGTCCGCGGGGAACACCCCCCGTGTTGGGAAATAGAAGCTTCTATAACTTTGTCTTTTCTGCAGACACTTGGGCACGCCCCCGTGTCCGATGAGCACGCGGCGTGTTCAGCCTTCTGATGTCTTGTTTTTACTTAGGAAGATGCTGTCGAGGGGTCGGGCATGCCACGTTTATTCCTTTTCTTGTATTATTGTTAGATTTAGCTGTATTTTTGCTACTTTTGTTCATTTGAGCTCATTTAATCCTAAAAATACAAAAGGAAGACAAAAGCACACTTTTTCTTATGCCTCATTTGATGTAATTTATATGTTGCATTTTTCACACATCACTGTGTCTTAGCACCATGTCTGTCTGAGTACTGAACTCCCGTCAGTACTTTTAGTTTGTCTGATAACTGTGCTAGCTTTGTTCTGTGCACTAATTGAACCACACTGTGTTACATGTAATAATGATAAACAATCTTGCAACATGAATGCATTTGTATGTATATGACAGGAATCAGAAAATCATTTGTCTCATTAATTTAATCATGCACAATCGTTAAAGCACAAATTACTATTTAATATTGTACGGATACATGGAAAATTGCCAGTTGCCACATTCTCCCCTCGTTAAAAGAATTTCGTCCCGAAATTCAAGCTGCGTTATTGATCGCAGGGGAGTTGTGAAACAAATGCGGATACTTTGATTTCATTTGGTCTTCACGCTCTCAAGTAAACTCTGGGCCGTGACGTGAATCCCAACGAACTTTGACAAGCTTGATACGACTTCTTCGAGTCTTGTGGACTTTCCAGTCCGTAACCTCAACAGGTTCTTCGGTAAATTGCAGATTGTCGTCGATATTCACCTCATCCGCGGGGATGATAACTGATTCTTGGGTTGGGCTCTTCTTAAGGTTTGGCACATGGAACGTATCATGTACACCGTTCAGTTCTTTCGGTAATTCTAGTTTGTATGCTACGGTACTGATGCGTGTGAAGTGTCGTATAGTTTTTAATGTATATTTTAGGCCCTTTAACACTTTTTAGCCAAGTTTTAAATTTATAAAACACGATATTTACTAACACTAAACACACATATGGGCAAGTGCACCCATCGTGAGTGTAGTATAGTGTTGGTAAGATACCGAGGTCTTCCAAGGGCACAAGAGCTTTTAATACCGGTTTATCCTCAACGTCTAATCAAATCAAAAGTTTAGAAAAAGGTTTTTAAACTAGAAAAATAAAACTAACTAAAATGCTGAAAAATAAAATAAAAATAAAAACAGATAGACAAGATGAATCACTTGGATCCGACTCATGTTTAGTGTAACCTTTGATTATTTCCGCACTTTTGCACTTTTTTAAGAGATTATCTTAGTTATTGTAGTAGGCCCCTCTTCTGAAGGTTACGTTACCCTCAACCCAGTAGTTTGAGTCAGCAAGGATACAATCCTAAAGGGTTGGATTATTGAAAGATAATTAATTAAGTTATTAATGCATATTGTGGTAGGGCCTCTTCTGGAGGTGACGTTACCCTCGGCTAAGTAGTCTGAGTCAGCAGGGATACAGTCCTAAGTAGCCGGATTAAAGTTTTAATAGTAGTTTACATATGAGGGGGTCAAGGAGTTCGGACCCCCGCCATCCAATACCAGTGGGTATTGAAGGAGGTCCTACTAAAGTTGACCCAGGTCCTTGCAGGATCTATACACTGAACAAGGCAAGACTCTTACCAAACCATTCCCTTAACCCCCGACCAGGTAGCCAACATACCTCCATATAGACCGTGGAGATATGAATGTTGAAAATCTTTTATTTTATATAGACAGTAAAATAAAGCCAAGACACCACGGACAAACGATAAGGAAGACTCACCTTCAACATAAGAAACTAGTTATTAAAGTCATTAATACATAACCAAATAAAAAGTGCGAAAAGATTAAAAATAAAAAGTATTACACTAGACACTTGTCTTCACCAAGTGATGTAAGAGACTTAGGCAAACATGGGCTTTGATTGTCAAGAACTCTTATGATCAATCTTGGATCCCGAGACTACTCACACACTCTATGATGGATGATGGATGATGATGGTGGATGTGGGTTGTGATGGTGGTGGTGGGTGGGTGAAGTGTGAGAGAGGTGGTTTGCCAAGGGATGGTTTGTAAATGAGCCAAGCACCCCTATTTATAGCCTGCACAAAAGCCCGGACACGGCCCCGTGTCCATCCATCTTCTCTTTCTTCATTAATTGCAGTTTGTCTGCATTAGTTGACCACGCCCACGTATCTGCTGGGCATGACCCCATGTCTGGTAAAAATCTGCAGAATATTTGACAAACAGCAGGTTTGGGGTAATGGACACGGGGGCGTGTCGGCTAGACACGACCCCGTGTAGACAATCTGCAAAGGTGAAAAATAGGTTTCCGGCTTCGGTTTTGCTGTCCCGGCTTTAGTAGCACTAATGTTTAGTACTCTAAGCCTCGTATGTACTTGTTTTATCAATAAACACTACACCAAACCATAGCAAGCCTCCTAAATTACCATTGTTCAAACATCTATACCACAAAGTTAAAATAAAGAAAATGCAGAAAAGTAAAAAGTGTTAGAGGAAAGTGAATTGGTCAACACACGGCACACAGGCCGAAACGTGTTCGTGAGATAAGGATTAACCTGTGGACCTCCAACCATGAACCGCTACCTCCACTCCTCCCGCCTAATCCATGTGCTTGTCTTCATCATCATCGTCTCCTCCGTGCCCTGCCATGCACTCCCGGATGTTCCCAATGTCATCCTGTATGTCAGATATGTTTCTCTCTATTGCTCCGACCCGGGTGTACGTGTTGCTGGCCATATTGTAGGTGTTCCTGGTGCACATGAGGTTTTCCTGCATGAAATCATGCAAACTTTGGAAGTTAGGAAAACCGCCTCCTTGAGAGGAGGACTGGCCCGGATCACCCTGGGGCTGGTAATGGTACTGAGGAGGAGGTTGGAAGTGTGGAGCATGTAAGACGAGTGCCTCTTGCGGGTTCCATGCATGCCCCTGTACTCTTTGGAAGCTGACCGTCCCGTCTTCTGCTTCATAAATTAGGTTCATTGAGCGGCAGATGACCATGTCCACTCTTTCTGACCATGGGCTCTTTTCGAAAGACCTGGGCATGTTCACGAAATGCTTGAAGAGACGGTAGATCCATCCACCAAAGAAGATAGGAGTCGGGGGAGTAGCCAGCTGGTTCCAATGCATGTTTCAGAGCAGGAGATATGGAACATCAAGGTTGGTGCGGGTATGAATACAGTGAAGGACTAGTAGATCCCTTAAACCTACAACACCGCTGCTATCGTGCCTTTGGCTAAGAGAGTAAGTGAGGACCCTATGGATATAACGGTAAAGAGGGTCCCTCAACTTAGTGCTCTTAGTGCTGCTTGGATTGTAGTTGTTAGTGCATGCGTCTGTCGACTTCGTCTTGTATCGAGTCTTGTATTGTATTAGATAAATCAGAGCATGCAAAACGAGAAAATAGGTTAACAGGCAAGTTCAAACGAAATTACATGATATAATTCCGCTTGAAAGTGTCAAGCCATTTCAAACGAAATTAGCTTTGCTAATTTCGCTTGAACCCGTAATTCCGTATGAACCTGATTCCGTTTGAGCATGTTCAAACGGAATTAGTGTGCCTATAAATAGATGTGATCTGATTTCGTTTGAGGTATTCGTGTGTGTGTGTTTCCGGAGCCGAAGTGCTGCCGAAGTGTTGTTTCGCTGTAAAACTTTGTCAAGTTAATCAAAACAACAGTTAAAGTGAGTATCTTGCTGAATCACACACAATATGTCTGTTTCCGCCTTTCATATTGTGTAGAACGCCTCTGATCGACTCGTTTCGGGTCCGTACACGATCCTACATGTGGTATCAGAGCTCAGGAGGAGGAGTTCTTACCGATTCAGCTTAAAATTTCTGTTTTCTACACCTTTCTTTCAAAATTAATAAGTTTTCATGGTCGAAATGTCTTGAATTTTACACATAATGTGCGAAACAGTGTTTTAACAAACCCTTGAAAGTTTCAGATATTAAAACGGCTTAAAACTTGATCAATTTGACAAAGTTCAGACCAAAATGATGACATCAGCGTAATCCCGTTTGAATTTGCACCTAATTTCGCTTGAAATTACAATTTGTGCCTAATTCCGCTTGAAATTGTTGCTGATTCCACTTGAGATAGCCTTATTTCGCTTCAGATTGTAATTCCGCTTGAGAGTTTCAAACGAAATAAGTGATTTCGTTTTAAGTTGTAATTCCGTTTGAAAGTTTTCAAACGAAATCAGTTATTCCGTTTCAACAGGGTATTTCGTTTGAAGTTAGTGTTTCACTTGAGTTGATATTTCGTTTGAAGTGGGTATTCCGTTTGAATTGGGTATTCCGTTTGAAAAAATATTCAGTTTGAAAGGGTATTCCGTTTGGAAGTGATTTCGTTTGAAAGACCTAATCTCGTTTGAAAGTGACTGTTGTGAAAAACATATTACCGAATCATGGAAGAAGAGTTCTATAATGCGTTTGCCACATCCCCGACTACTCCAGCTGCCATAGCTCAGAACATGAACATGGAAAATGAGACTGGAACTTTGCAAAAACCCCCGAAGCTTATGGGTATTGAAGTGTATTATGGTTGGAAAGATCGTTTCGAAAACTGGGTTCAAGCTAATCATTTGAGATCTTGGGAATGCATCGAGAAGAAATATGTTAAACTGCGTACAGATTTGCGAGTTATAAAAACAATTTATGAACTAAATGACAAAGAAAGAGATATGTACGAAGCTGAAAAGATGATGATTACTTTGTTACAGCAAGCTATTAAAGAAGACATCTTCATTTTGCTTCAACATGATGGTACATCACGATCGATCTGGGATGCGCTTAAGGTTAAGTTTGAAGGTAGTGAGAAGATGATCAGGAGTAAGAAAGCATTGCTAAAGAAAGAGTTTGATTTGTTTTCAAGTTTGTCAGGAGAATCTTCAAAGAAACTGAATGAAAGATATTGTCATTTAGTGCGATCTATGTCGTTGTTGGGAATTGAAAAACCTCAAGATGAATGGGTCGACAAATTAGCTGATGCTTTACCTCAAAAAGAATGGGGTACATTTTTGATGATCTTAAAGAACACTGGAGAATATGATAATTTGACTATTTCGCAGTTCATTGAGAAGATTGAGGGTCAAGATCTTGAACAGCAAAAGATTGCGAGGATGAATAATTCGAGTGGTCAACAAGATGTCAAAATGTATTACAAAGGCAGTGTTCAAGAGGTTGAAATGAGTCCGAAAGTCCAAACTGCTTTTAGTGCTGGAAACTCATCCGGAACTGTTGATCATAGTCCAAACAGTAGCAGTGGAGTTTCTTCATATCCGAGTGTTAATCCAAAGAGTTCAACTTCAAGTTTTCAGTCTCAAAGTTCAAAAAGTGGAAATGGTTGTGTGATACAGTGCAACATTGCATTAAATCTCCCGAATGGTCAAAGTTTTTCTGAAGAAGTTGCTAAAGATCACATGGCGTTACTTGCTACCGTGCTGGAATCTTATGAGGGATTAGTAGCTGGAAGGATAGGAAATCATATGCTGACGAAAGAGGATTACGATCAGATAGACGCTGAAGAGATGGAGCTCATGGACATCAAATGGTGTCTAGCAAGTGTTTTGAGAAGAGCAGAAATGTTTAAAATGATTACAGGAAGAAATGATTTTTAGGATGCACATGTGTCTACTTTGGGTTTTGATAAATCTAAAGTTACTTGTTTTCGATGCAGGGTGAAAGGACATTTTAAGAGAGAATGCAAAAATCAGGAAGCTAGTGGAGCAAAGAACCCGTTTGGAAAAGATGATTACCATCGGAAAGCCATATATCAACAAATTGCTTACCAACCGCATCAACAAAAAGAATCACAAACTGCTCTTGGGAAAATGATCGAAGATGCAAACAAGAAAGCTTATTATGGTATCATTGATCAAGACGATGAAAAGGTGGCAGCAGGTTTTAGCTGGGACAAATACATTCCACCTGATTCAAAAGTTGTAGCTCTCATTGCACAGATAGTTCAAGAGCCTGATCTGATGACAGAATGGATGAAAGTGTTTGATAGTAATGAGAAAATTCAAGAAGAAGAGTCTGTTTCATCAGAAGAAAGTTCAGAAAGAACAACAGTTTTTGATCAAACACCATCTGATTCAAGTTCTTCAGATGATAGTTCAGAAAAGACAATAGATTTTGATCAATCACCAACTGATGACAGTAGTGATGATGAGGAAGAAATGCATATCAATATTGCAAAAACACATTTATCTCCTGAAAGTTTTCAATTTTATTTTGCAGATCGCTTGGAGAAGTTGAAGAAGAGACGAGCAGCAAAAGAACTGAAAAAGAAGGAATGTGAAAGCAAAGATCAAAATGAAAAGATTGTTCAAAATGAAGAGGTTAAAATTGCTGAGAAGATTGTTGAAAAGGAGAAGGTGAGTGAAGTTGAAAAAGTGGTTGAAGTGGAGAAGATCGTTGAAATAGAAAAGATTGTGGAAGTCATCAAGCCTTGCTTAAAGTGTTTGGAATCTTGCAAGCAATGTGCAGAAAAAGATGAGAAGTTGAGTGAGCAAGATAAGATGAAAGAACAATTACTGTTCAATCTCAATTATGTGAAAGAGTCGTATGGCGTTTTGAACAGAACGGTAACTGATCTACAAAAGACAAATTCTGAAAGAGAAGATGCACTGAAATGATGAATGTTGTGATGATGTCGAAGCAAAAAGCTATCAATCATTACATTGAAGAGTGTGCAAAGTTAAAGCAAGAGTTGGAGACTGAGAGGATTGAAAATGAGAGAATTAGACGTTTACTGCAAAGTTATTCTAGTTCTGATTATCTAATTGATCGAATCTATCCAACTGTTGCAGGTTTAGAAGTTTTTCAAGATGAGAAGCCAAAAGAGAAGAAGGATACTTGTAAGAAATAGAGTGTCAGTTATAACAAGTGACCGCCTCCGATTTGGGAAGGGTATTCTCCTAGAAAACCGAATGAGGAGCAGGTCAAAAAGGCTGTCAATATAAAGTTAAAATTCGAAACAACTGATGAGTTACCAGAAAACATTGATGTCACGTTCACATCGTCTGACACTGATCATGAGTCTGAGTTAATAAAAAAGGTGGTCGATCAGGTGTTGGAAACAGATGAGGAGTCGGAGTCAAAGTCTGAGTCTGAAAGTCCGAGATCATCATCAGTTGACAGTCCAAAGTCGTCGGTTAAACGAGTTTACAATAAAGAATTTCTGTTATCAAAATCTAATTTGAAGGATGAAACATTCGAAGTTGCATACACTTTGAATGATTTTGACAAATTATATTCTGATAAAGAATTTCCAATAAGAAGTGGTGAAAAGATTAAAAAGGTTTTCAAACTAACAGAAATCAATATTTCTGAAATAAAAGATGTAAATTTTACTGAAAAACCTAAAAAATACACTTCAAGAGTTCAACAACGGTTAAACAAGAAAAAAAGGTTACGGTTCTGGTTCTGGTTTTCAAAAGAAACCAAACCATAACGGTAATTTCAAAAAGAAAGGTCTTGGATTTATCCCACCTGAAAATTATAAACATGAAAAAACTTCTAAAACAAATACAAAATTTGTTCCAGGGACAAGCTGTGAAGAGGAATCAAAAAGCTCATTTTGGAAACAATCAAACAGAGAATTTCTTGCCAAGAAGCAAGAGAATGTGAAGAATGGAGCTAATCAAAGAAAGGAGATAAGAACCTATTACAAATGCAATGAAGTTGGTCACATTGCATGGAACTGTTCTCAAGCAACAAAAACAAAACAGGAAGTCTCTAAAAAACTCAAAGATAAAGTTGTTGAGAAAAATGAACCACCAACGGAAAAATTTAAAATTTTTGAAAATTCAACATATGAAGTTGGTGATTGTTCAAAGACAAGTTTTTATAAAAAGAGAGCAAAGCATGACAACCAAATGTGGGTTGTTAAGAAGTTTGTTGTGAAATCTGGCGATGAATCTGATTCAACAAAGTCAGATAAGCCATAGGTTGAGGTTAAAGAAGAAAACTCAGTGCCTCCAATGGATGATGTTCATTTTCCACCATTGAGAGCTGAGAATTTTAAATCAAAAGTTGGGAAGGTTGAGATCTCGAATCAATTCTATTCTGAAAAGAAAGAATTTGATGTCGAGAAAGTGTTTAATGGAAATGTTAAAAAGATTTTTGGAAAAATGGTCGAGGGAAAGGCTAAAGGGGTAAAGGACTTTTATGAAACAAAGAAAGCAACTTATTACCCAAGTGAAATTGAGGAGGAAACATCCAAGTTTGGTCAGGCTTGGATGGCAGTTTTTCACAAGTAAAATCCTGACTTGCCGGAGCTCCCAGGTTGGTAAGAGTGGAGCAGGAATCGGCATCTTTCTTGAGAAATTCACATTAGTGATATTTCGACTTACAAGTGGTTAATCAAGGTTATTAGGTTGAACTTGATTGGACTATTACTACAAGTTGAATTTGAAAGACAAAGTGATGAACAAAACCCCATTTTTACAAGTGATAAAATCAACAAAACTTATTTTCCGGAAAAACCATTTGATTAAAACAAACTTAAGTGTTTTGAAATCATAATGGGAAAATAGTTTGTTGTCAGGGGGAGTTCTGATTGTTTATGCCAAGTGGATAGCGAATTGAAGGGATTCGATATCAGTTGTCAATTTACTTGTATAATTTGTTTTCAAATTTTCTTTAAATGATTTTGAATTTTAGGGGGAGTAAGAATTTTAGAAAATCGAAAAACATTTGAAAATTTGAAAAAGCCAAAAACATGATAAAATTCAAAAATGAATTTTGTTGTAAAAAGAGGAAATGATAGTACATCAGTGGATGATCACAACATGCTAAAGAATTGGAAAGTTAAAAAGTGATAAACGGTCTCACTGATGATGTGCCAGTAGGTTTTTACACATTTAGTAGATTGTGACGAGATATAAACCTAAATTTCAAACTTACTTATATCGTGGGGAACATCTCTCGGATATATGGGTAACCCCCGAAATCTTGTTTGAAAGGTACCTCTTTCTGAGATACTAGGTCTTTATGCTCAGTGATATCTGGGGTATTTTCCCGGGACTTCTGATTTTGCGGAAGCAATGGCCTAGTCCCCGGAGAATACTTTATGCTTGCTTGAAATATAGCCTACCCTCAGCATAAAAAATGATGAAACATTGAAAAATGCAAAATCATGTGCTGTTGTAAAAAATATTCTCTAAAGGGAACCCACCAAAAGTCGAAGCCGTCATCTCTCTGTTGAACGGAAGTTCTGACCTGAGCTCTCACGGCCCTCGCAATTAACCCCTTACAGATATCATCTGTGGTATACTCACCTGTAAGACTGAATATTGGGATCTGGATACGGGAGTATATTCTGAGGTGGGACACGCGAATAAGTTTAAGTGCTTAAAACATTAATCTCATATCTCGAAACAGTTGAAATTTGTGTGAAAATTTAAGTGGATCAGTATACTGACAATCTAAGTGAATCGTTTACAACTTAAAATGTTTAAAGCTTAACGGTGTTGGTGATTTGTCTTCGAAACTAATATGATCCTCTTACACAAACTCACAAAAATATTGTCTGTATATAGTTCTTTATTGCATTTCATTTCATTAAAAAAAAATCCAAAAAGATTTTCGGAGTGTTTTAGCATAAATTTTTGAAAAATTCAAAAAGATTTTCGACAACTGATGTTGGAGAGCTGATTTTTAAAAATTCCAAGTGCTTAACATGATGAGCATTTCGTGAGGGGGAGTGTGTTTAAATAAGAAAAGATTTTGAATATTTTCCTACAAGTGGTCATCAGAAGTTTTTATAGTGTTAAATCATTCTGGAAAGATACCAGCAAGTAGTATATAAATTTGTAAAATTTTAAATTTGTGAAATTTATTTTTGGGTAGAGATATGTGCAGGAGACAGTAAAGCCAGGAATTGGTCCTGAATCTGTGGAAAGAGTTTGAGCCAGATCACGATCCGGAACTGGAGATGAAAAGAAGTCAAAGATTGAGGAAGTTTTACACTGTCAGATACTTCAGAAAGAGCAGACTGATAAAGACTGAAGATTGAAGACTCGACACTGAAGACTCGTCAACATTTGAGGGGGAGTCTGTTAGTGCATGCGTCTGTCGACTTCGTCTTGTATTGTATTAGATAAATCAGAGCATGCAAAACGAGAAAATAGGTTAACAGGCAAGTTCAAACGAAATTACATGATATAATTCTGCTTGAAAGTGTCAAGCCATTTCAAACGAAATTAGCTTTGCTAATTTCACTTGAACCCGTAATTCCGTATGAACCTGATTCCGTTTGAGAATGTTCAAACGGAATTAGTGTGCCTATAAATAGATGTGATCTGATTTCGTTTGAGGTATTCGTGTATATCTGTTTCCGGAGCCGAAGTGCTGCCGAAGTGTTGTTTCGCTGTAAAACTTTGTCAAGTTAATCAGAACAACAGTTAAAGTGAATATCTTGCTGAATCACACACAATATGTCTGTTTCCGCCTTTCATATTGTGTAGAACGCCTCTGGTCGACTCGTTTCGGGTCCGTACACGATCCTACAGTAGTTGCCTTATCCTATTTGTGCCCATGCAGCCTGGCGTTGGTTTTCCGGTATTTCACGTAAACCTCCGATGTTTTTTTCATCCCCCGCATCTTCCTCCGCATACAACCCAACTATCGACCCAAACTGTGCTATCGAGATTGAGTACTTAGTCCCTCCACATCGGAATTCTACACCATCATTATCGAATGGATCGGCTCTTGTTTTGAACGCGAATGTGCTGTAGAATTCAAGGTTATATTCATGGACTGAATAAAGTCGAGTGCACAGGGCAGCTCTTAGTGGGCCGTTGACTAGGTTGTTGAATCGGTCAAGCTGGTTCACTGCTCCTAAAAGATCCATGCATATTGTTCGTGGGTATTCCTCCGGCCTGGTTCGAAGCACGTCGTATCTTGCCTTAGCATCCAACTCATTTGCATTGAACTGTGTGAATTTCTTGGACATCTGAAAGGAAACACCAAACAATTAGCACGAAACAGTGAAATTTTAGAAGAAAACTGAAAACAGTCGGCTGAACACGGCCCTATGTTGGCCTGAGTTTTGCTGGACACGCCCCCGTGCTCAGCGGGCACGGCCCCGTGTCCAGACGTCTGTTTACCAAAAATCCCATTTTTTGTACAGCAGGGGCGGTTTTCCCCGAAAATGAAACCCCAAATGCCGTTTTTCCCAAAACAAACCGTTTACCCCTTCAATTTTATCTTTTTCGGTTCAAAAACAAGGGTTTGGGGTTTTTGTGAGAAATCAGGCAAATCTACGAACAATACAAGTTGATTTACTTCCTATAACATGTATCTAAACTAATGCTAACAGATCTAAGAAAAAAATTGAGGTTCGATCCGGATGAAGTTCAAGAACCCTAGATTTTCCCCAAATTTTTGGTGTTTTAACTACATGCAAATGCTTAATCTAACTACTAAAGATGATAGAATCATACCTTGATGTTGTTAGAAGTAGAGGAGACGTCGGAATCTTGCAGAAAAATCGCCTAAACCAGAGAGTTTTCGGTGAAACGGGGCGTGTGGAAATGAAGAAACTGTTTGGAAAAGGGGGTTTTATCCCGACAGTTGCGCGGACACGGCCCCGTGTTCGGGCAAGTTTTGAAATTTTTTTTATGTGCTTGTGTGAGTGCCCTGTTTCCTGAAAACTTGGTTAGAAGACTTACCAATTTAGATGTCAACCTGCTTATTCGTAACTTACCAGGTATGATGTTGATGCTTTCATTCTTCGATCATTTGAAACGAGATTTCTTCCTCCTCATCCTCAATGAATCCTTGATAGAGCTTCAGCCGTTGGCCATTGACTTTGAATGGATTTCCATTTCGAGATTTAATTTCTACTGCACCGTGTGGGAAAATATGGGTGATGGAAAAAGGTCCTGACCACCTAGACTTTAATTTACCAGGAAATAGCCGAAGTCATGAATTAAACAATAGAACTCGATCTCCTACTCGAAATTCATTAGGTTTAATGTGTTTATCATGCAAAATTTTCATTCTTTCCTTATAAATTTCGGAGTTAGAGTATGCATAATTCCTTAGTTCGTCTAATTCATTTAATTGACAAAATCGGTTTTTACCGGCAAATTCTAAATCTAAGTTTACATTTTTAATTTCCCAGTAGGCCTTGTGTGCAATTTCTACTGGCAAATGACAACTTTTTCCATAGACGAGCTTATATGGAGTTGTACCTATTGTTGTTTTATAAGCAGTTCGAAAAGCCCATAAAGCATCATCTAATTTATCGGCCCATTCTTTTTTATTTAACCCTAAGGTTTTTTCAAGTATCCATTTTAAACCTCTATTAGTCACTTCGCTTGTCCATTTGTTTGAGGGTGATATACCGTTGAGACCCGATGATAGACCCCATACCTTGTTAAAAAAATTTCAAGTTGATGGTTACAAAATGGGTACCTCTATCACTGATTAAAGATTTTGGCGTTCCAAAATGAGAGAATAATCTTTTCAGAAATCTTACCACGACTCTTCCATCGTTGGTTGGAAGTGCCTCGGCCTCGGCCCATTTAGACAAGTAATTTACCGCCATAAGTATATATTTGTTTCCTTTTGACGGTGGGAAAGGTCCCATAAAGTCGAGTCCCCACACATCAAAAATTTCACAAACAAAAATGCCATTTTGTGGCATTTCGTTCTTGGAAGAAATATTACCTGTTCTTTGGCAAGCATCACATGTCTTGACAAGACTTTGGGCGTCTTTGTAAATGGTTGGCCAATAAAATCTTGAATCAAATACCTTTCATGCGGTACTAGCGGCACCATGATGTCCTCCGTATGGACCTTCATGACAATGGCGGAGAATACTTCTTGCTTTGCTACCAAGTACGCATCGGCGGATGAGTTGGTCGGCACACATTTTGAAAAGATAAGGATCTTCCCAAAAATAATGCTTCACATCGGCAAAGAATTTTTTTCTTTGATGATGTGGCCATCCTTTAACGACTATGCCGCTAGCTAAGTGGCTAGCATAGTCGGCGTACCATGGTTCTTCTCTGTATTCCACCATTTCCAAGGACTCCGTTGGAAATTTTTCATTGATTTGTTCATCCCTGGTTGCCTCCAAAGCTGGGTCTTTTAGGCGCGAAAGATGATCTGATGCGGTGTTTTCTGCTCCTCTTTTTTCTTTGATTTCAATATCAAATTCTTGGATGAGTAGAATCTGTGGCACCTGTGCCTCTGTGACCATCAAACAAATACCAAATTTATGAAATATTGTGTTTCACACTTGGTGTTTGTAAAAATACTTGTATTGTTTGCACATATCAATTCATGTTCGATTTCAAGCTTTAAATCGCTTTCTGGAAGGTTATACGCGCACTGATGCGTAAATATAACCAGTTTAATGCAACAAACACTTTGGAATAGTGAAATAGGCTTAACATACCTTAAATAACCTTTACATAACTTAGAAATAAGTTTTGGATGGTTTGGTGTGGCGAAATCAAGTTTATTCGCTTACAGGGACTAATTTCGACAAACTATCAAAGTATGCTGATTCGTACTGTAACGAACATTCTGGAACTTGATCATAAGTTAAATACGCCCTAAATATCCTATACATAGCTTAGAAATAGGCTTTAAGGTGTTTGGTGCGCAAAAATAAACTTCTTGGTCATTTAGGGACTAAAAGCGTCAAAAAATGCATAAGTTTGCATTTTCGCGCGTATCTTACGTTCTGAATACATCCGGACATCCAAAAATTTATGTAATCATTAAAATAATTTATTTTAGTGATTGGCTTGATAAAATTCCATTCGTCGCGTAATTTGGATCGTTTTTCGCGTCCGTTCGTGTTTCGTCGTAATTAACCGAACAACGCAACCATACGACCAAACGAACCGACATCCGAGATATTTTTGAGCATGTTTCATGTTCCCTATACTTTAAATTCATTTTAGAGCCTTGAAATGGGATTAACGAGGCTTAAACGTGTCAAAAATGCATCAAAAACCATGTTTTGCACATTCAGGGACCAAAATTGACAATCTGCCATAGTTATCTTAGGAAGGGACCAAAATGGAAAATCTGATTTTCAGCTTGTTCCAGCTGTTCCCCTCATTTGCACATGGTTTATAACTTACTATGGGCTATTTTTAAGGTGCCCATGGTTTTGCAAAACCATGGGTGCATGTGTATGGTCCAGATTTAAGCTCGGTTTTCGAGGAACGATGCTAACGGTCCTAGAAATCCTATAAATACCCATGCTCCTCATTGTTGCAACTCACACAATCTGATCTATTTGCTCTAAGTTGGGGCTTAGAACCTCATACCTGAGCAAGTTGGATCTATATTTCCATTCTTGGACCTTTTGTAAGTCCTCTTTCGTTCTTTTACGCGTTTTTAGCATGAAAGTCAAACATTGTTTGACTTTCTGCATTGACCAGTTTATGGTCAACATGAAGTTCGTTTGAACTTCATAACGTGAGTGTAATCATGATGGTTTTAGTCTCTTGTGACTATACCTACTGATTACCACGTTATTTAGGCATAGTGGCGAGTCGTAGTTACCAAAATGCCTATTCTTGCGTATTTTGTTACCAAACTACTTTTAGGTATCAAAACCGTTTGTTTTGATACCAAACCTGTTTTCAAACCTCGTTAAGCATGTTTTAACATGTTTAGCTCGCCACTTTAGGTTTAGTGCTTATGTAGGGTCGTAAGGTAAGCGGTCTAAACAACCGCTTATACTTTCGAACCCGACCCGTTTGGTCGATCTTTAGGATCCGACCAAACACATTAGGTGACCATAGTTGCATAGGGAATAACCTTCCGAGGTTATACCTTATGGTCACGTCGTTTAAGTAGTTGTATGATAGGTACTTTATATGCCTTAGGTAAATGACCAAAATGCCCTTTTTACGCCAAAATTCATTTTAAGCATATGTAACATAATTTTTGATATCTAAACTGATTTAGCAACAATATTAGACATGTTAAGGCATATTTTACTTATCATAGGACTAGTTAGGCGGTCCGAACGCGTTTTACGCGAACGACGCATTAAAGTGGCGTAAGCTACCTTATCGAGTCGTAATGGGTCGTAAGCACTTAGGTTACGTTTCGTTTTAGAATGTAGGCTTTGTTAAACCATATTACATGAGTCCCTACACTCATTTGGTTTACGAAACCTCATTTTATCCGATCCTCCGATTTAGGTCCGTTTATTTACATAGTTATCTATATTAGGTGCCGTTTGATTTCCGTGATCCCTCTAGCTTTGCTTGGTTGTTATTCAAGACTTCTAAGCACCCTCAAGTGAGTACATAGCCCCCTCTTTTACGACTTTTAAACTGTTTTGGGGTGAAACACATGTGCCTACTTGTTACTTTCATGTTTTCATGCTTTTATATCATATACTTGCTATGTTCATTAATACACTATTAGTACATGATTCCATTATGTTTTGCTATGTATGTACACTTAACATGCTAGCACAATTGTTTTACGTTTTGAACCATTTGTAATCATTGGATGTATGTGAACCATTTGTAACCATTGGATGTATGTGAACCATTTGTAATCATTGGATGTATGTGAACCATTTGTAACCATTTGATGTATGTAAACCATTTGTAATCATTGGATTTATGTGAACCGTTTGTAACCATTTGTTATATGAGAACCATTTGTAACTGTCTGAACCGTTGGGTTAGGGAAGTGATTAGGTAACGGGGCAGGTGTAATGTGTTAAAAGCATGGTGGATACGCCGCTGGTACTTCCTATATATAAGTGCTTTTAACACATTATATATCGTTGCGTTATCTAGATCACTTGGGTAAACGATGTCACACAATGATGTTTTCTGAATAATATAAACCATACGAGTTTTGTTAACAAGTTTCTACGATATGTTTTACAAATTGATTTCATAAAACAAATGTTTTAGAGTTAAGATTCCAAAAGTGGAAGGGGGTTTGGGCATTCGTCGGATATCGGACGTCAATAAGTCTCTAATGGCTTATCACATCTACAGTATTTTGTCCGAGAGGAAGTCCTTGTGGACCACTTGGATCGAATTACATAGGCTTCGGGGAAGAAGTATTTGGGATGTTCCGGTTCAAGCCAATACGCCATGGGGATGGAAAAGATTAATGAAGTGTAGAGATATTTTTCGGGAGCATCTATGGAGTAAGGTTGGTAATGGTCTTAGCACGTCCCTTTGGTTCGATAAATGGTCGGCTGAGTGTCCGTTACGAAATGTTATAACGCCGCGTCAAATGGCTAGATATGGCTTTAATATAAAGTCTCGAGTAGCGGATGCCATTAATAATGGCAGGTGGGTTTGGCCTGAAGCATGGAGGGACGAGTACCATATTTTATTTAACCTACGGCCTCTTAGCTTGAATACTATGCAAGATAAAGTCTTATGGATGGATATGAATGGCAAGCTAGTCCCTTTTTCATCTAAGGAGGTTTCGGAAACGATTAGAGTTCGTGACCAGCGAACGGTTTGGTCGTCAATCATCTGGTCGTCATTCAATATTCCTAAGCATGCATTTGTGTGTTGGCTCATTTTAAAAAAGAAACTCTGGACTCAGGACAGGATTTTACGATGGAATCATACAGTCACGGGCTCGATGAATCAGATGTGTTGCCTTTTATGTTATGCAGATTTAGAAACTCATGACCACTTGTTTTTCGGCTGTTCTTACTCGAAAGTAGTGTGGGGCAAAGTGAGGAGTAAAATTGGCATGGATTCGGTTACTGAAGCATGGGAGGATATTCTTGCTAGGCTCGTTTGCACAGCTAGTTCAAAATCGGTATATGCGGTTGCTAGTAGATTGGTTGTGGCAGTTGCAGCGTATGCTATTTGGAGCGAAAGGAACACGAGATTTTTCAGCAACAGGTTGAGACCACCGGAACAAATTGCCGATGGTATTATCAGCAATGTGCGAGCAAAATTAATCTCCTTCAAGTATAAGCAAAATTCTAATGTTAAGCGATTTTTGGAGGAGTGGAAGATGGATAAAGAAGATTTCTTAAATGAAGAGTGAAGACCAGTTTTTGTTTTCTTGTTGATGTAATTGGTTGTTTTGAGTTGTCTGTGTTGTACTCTTAGTGGTATGCCTCTAAGAGAACTAGGGAGTATTTCAGCTTCCTACTTGTTTTATTTTGGTATTTTATAAAATCACCGGGGTAAACCCTTTACCCAAAAAAGATTCATGGTATCGAGGTTTTATAAAACAAATCTGTTTTGACTTAGTTATTTCAATTTACATTACAAACTGAGGTTTTATAAAACAAATCTGTTTTGACTTAGTTATTTCAATTTACATTACAAACTGAGGTTTTATAAAACAAATCTGTTTTGACTTAGTTATTTCAATTTACATTACAAATATTTTACAAAACTTGGTTTTCAAATTATCAATTTACAAAGGTGTTTAAGTTACATTTTCAAAACATAAAGAGCCATGAATCTGACACTCACATAAAACCTATGTACTCGTCGGCATTTTTATGCTGACGTATTTTCACATGTGTTTCAGATACCATAGTTGATGATGTTTGATGATGATACTTGTGTACGCTCACATAGGAATGGACGAGGCCTTAGTGACTTAATAACAATGAAATTTTATTTGTTCCTGTTTTGTTTCAAATTCCAATGTAATGTAATACATTTAATTCAATAAAACAAAACTGTTTAATCCATGGTTGTGAAACAATGATTCTGTTACAACACTCCCCGACGTTTCCGTCATGTTTTATTGTTTTACGTGGTCGGGGTGTGACAGAAAAGTTGGTATCAGAGCCAATTGTTATAGGGAATTAGGTTATTAGTAATGCTTTGACCTAGACTATAACCTTCCTAGGACCCTAACGCGAGTTTACTTGCGTTTAGTCATAAAATAATACCGTTGCCTATCTTTAGGCAGCAACCACAATAAGAACACAAATTCGAATCTGCTTTGAAAACTAATCATCTGTTCTAGGATGATTTATTATAAGGTTTCGAACCTTCAAAGTTTTCAAATTCTCGTCAAAGTTTAGGGCAACATAATGTGAACACGTGCAAACTGGAAGGGTGGGTGCCTGTACCCTGAGCTTTCTGTCTAAGGCTAGAGTGTTCATACAAATCCGCAGTATCAGACCAGTCACTCTTACCTGGGAACTCTTGGGGTGAGTGTCCACTTATAGGCGAGCATGTCTTCGCGATACATTATGAGGACCTATTTACTTTGATTCAGCCTTTGTGTGTCGTTTGTTTGCTTCGTGGTTCAAACAAATGACCGTCACCCATGATTTTTGGTCGGTAATTGTAACATCCTATTCTTACCCAATGCCATTTCATTCGTTTTCTCTCTTGTTTCCCCTTTTTAGAATGCCTCCACGACGCGAAAATCAGGTACCTATTGAAGAGTTAGCAGCTGTCATTACGCAGCAAATGACTGCTGCAATCCCGAACATCGTTGCTCAATGTAACCAAGCTCTCAACAACAATAATGCCCCCTGCAACTTCAAGATATTCAACTCGGCTAAACCATCAAAGTTTTCTGGGTCTCAAGGAGCGACTGCACTTCTGCAATGGTTCGAGAGTCTAGAGAGCACCTTCAGACATGTTCAATGCCCAAATGAGTGAAAGGTAGAATTCGCATCTAGTGTCTTTGAGAAACGAGCTTTGACATGGCGGAATGATGTGATGAGAGATAGGGGTGCCGATGTGGCACTGGATCAAACATGGGAAGAGCTTCGAGCTCTGATGACGAAGGAATTCTGTCCTCGTCACGAGATCAGGGCCTTGGAAAGGGAATTCGACGATCTTAAGCAAGATAGCGGTGAGCATCGAGCCTTCACGGATCGCTATGAGGAGTTAAGTCTGTTATGCCCGAATATGGTTACGCCTTTGGATAAGGCAATCGAAAAGTACATTGATGGCCTCCCTGACCCAGTACAAGACTTTGTGACTGGTAGTAACCCCACTACGGTTAGGCATGTCACATCCTGCTAGTAGCGGAAGCGTATTGTGTGTGACGTAAGAAAGGTAATCATTGCATCCAAATGAGTAAACACATAAACAACAACGATGCCATAGATATAATGATTTTAACAAAAGATCACAAGTTTTCCAACATAGTTTCAAGTTTACCAACGTTCACAACGTTAACCATGACATAGACTAAGTTATATTACACAACACAAAAGCTAGTTTTTGACATAATTCATAGTGAGGTTTTGTCCCCTATATACCCAAACGAAGTTGGGATATAAAAGACAAACCCTCCAAAAGTGGCCATCGTTGTCATTGACTTTCCCGTTACCCGTAGTGTATCACCGACTCAAGACCTGTTTCCTGAAATACATGTAGTTTTAAAAAGTCAACAAAAGTTGAGCGAGTTCATGCAGTTATTGTTATCATATGAGATCTCATAAATGTTATCTTGTAATCATGGTATGTTCTGATTCATACATGGAGTCTGTTTAAGGATCTATCAGTGGGTAGCGAGCCCCCTGAAAAAATGTACCATAAGTAAGTAACCAAACCGATAACACTTTGTTATCATTTGGGATCACAAAAGCACTCCACGGTTAACAACTAGGAGTGGGGCGTGCCTCAATAGATCTACACCTTTTGCACCTTGGTCACTATGTGATTAATGGTTACTAATGTTATCATCCTACTTATGCACATTGATCATGTTATCTTCTACTCCGTAACTAACATACCAATAGTTTAGCATGTATTTCCTCTCGATGTTTTTGAAAACAAAACATTGAAATCAGTGAAAGGAGAGACATGAACTCACAAGTTTGCATTCCATATTATGATACCGAAGTGAGCGTCCGTACGTGTCAATAACCTACATGTGTACTAATCTCGTTAGACGATAGGTTTTTCGGACCTCGTACAAGTTGTTCATCTTGAATTCTTTATTATGTTCTCGTTTGTCATCTTTGAAACAACTTTGTAATTTAGAGCGTTGATAGTTTACTCACTCGATTGTTATGTATATACATGCATTCTATAAGTATTGAATTATATGTGAACGACTTCGAACCTATGTCATTGGGCTTACCCTACGTTTTATTGTTATTGGGCCTAGCCCTAGTTTTCTTGTTATTGGGCCTAGCCCTAGTTTTTAATGTCATTGGGCCTAGCCCTAGTTTTACTGTCATTGGGCCTTGGCCCATGTACTTTAGTAATTTGGGTCTAGCCCAAATCTAATTTTGGTGAGTCCATTAAATATACTCTTGCATTTTTACCAAAAATTCACCAAGCATGTAACTTAATAAGTTCGTTTTTCACATGAAAAATTCTTGGTAATTTTTATAGTTTTCGACTTTTCGGATTCTTGCTTTTGACCACTTAGATATGTGTTCGTTTTAGTGTCTAAAAATAAGTTATTTTTAGACTCGACATTGTAGTAACTTGTTCACGATGTCGATACGCCCAATTTATCGTCATCAAGTGTTATGTATTTCCATTTCGGCCATTTTATTTAATTGTCCGATTTACTAGCATTTCTTGGACCATGTTCCTGTATGTGTATTTATTTTGATCACCCTATAGGTATCTAATACATACACATATAGCACATAATACATGCACTTGACAAGTTTCCAAAAAAAATATATAATTATTACCAAAAATTATATATACATATATGGTTACATTTTTAACCATTTATTTTGTAAAAGAACAAGTTTTAGTCCATAAAACTTATTGAATATTTAAGACTTAAATATTCTCATTAGGGTTCCCAAAATGATGTTTATGACCACTAATCCCGTTTAACATTGTTAATCACCCCTTTAATCCCCTCTTTAATCGCAATTAGATTTTTAGAAAAATTCGCCATAGTTTCCCCTAAACTATGACGTTTCCCACGTTATAAAAATGCGTTTAAATCATATTCACAATCAATTTTCCAAAGCAAGTTTCAATGTATCAACTTTTTATACTTGATAACATACACTTAAACCCTCATTTCCCTGAACTTAACAAATGTATTTTAACAACTTGATTATGACAAATAATTTTTCATATTTTACTAGACTTTTAAATACATCATTTTTGCCATGTGTTCAAATCAAGTTTCACACTTTAACCCCTTTGATTACAAGACCTTTTTATGATGATATTTTGTAATAATCAAGTCTTTTAACTAGTCTTGTAAAATCAAAGTTTACTAATCTTCCAAGATTAGGTTGTAAACCCTTTTAAACTCTTGTTTCTTTGTGAAATCTAAAAATTATGTAATTAGTTCATGAAAGTGAGGATGAAGATCTTTCAAGATTTAAACATATCCATGTTTAAATCATATATTTATGTCCACCATGCTAAGATAAACATAAATCTTGAGTACTACAAGAATATACTAGTGATATGTGTAATGAGGCTTGGGGAAGGAGCAGCTATGCTAGGGCTCTCATTGAAATATCAGCTGATCATGAGTTGAAAGAGGCTCTAACCATGGCTATTCCTGAATTGGATGGGAACAAATATGTTACTGAGACTATTCGGGTGGAGTATGAATGGGAACCTCCGAGATGTGCCCACTGCTGTGTATTTGGGCAAGATTATGAGGAGTGTCCAAAACGCATGTAACACCTGTGCCTCCACGGCCATCAAACAAATACCAAACCAATGAAATATTATATTTCATACTTGGGATTTGTAAAAATATGTGTATCATTTGCACATATCAATTCTCGTTCAATTTCAAGCTTTAAATCGCTTTCTGGAGGGTTATACGCGCTCTGATGAGTAGATATAACCAGTTTAATCCAACGAACACTCCGGAATAGTGAAATAGGCTTAACATACCTTAAATAACCTTTACATAACTTAGATATAAGTTTTGGAAGGTTTGGTGTGGTGAAATCAAAGTTTAATCGCTTACAGGGACTAAAGTTGACAAACTGCGAAAGTATGCCAATTTGAACTGTAACAGACATTCCGGAACATGACCATAAGTTAAACATACCATAAATATCCTTTACATAGCTTGGAAATAGGCTTTGAGGTGTTCGGTATGCTAAAATAAACTTTTGTGTCATTCAGGGACTAAAAGCGTCAAAAAGTGCACAAGTTTGCATTTTTACGCATAACTTACGTTCTGAATACATCCGGACATCCAAAAATTTATGTAAGCATGACTATATTATATTTTAGTGTTCGCCATAAGAAAAATCCATTCGTCGCGTCATTTGGATCGTTTTTCGCGCTTGTGCGCATTCCGTCGTAATTAAGCGAACATCGCGTTCGTACGGCTAAACGAACCGACATCCGAGATACTTTTGAGCACATTTTAAGTTCCCTATACTTTAACTTCATTTTAGAGCTTTGAAATGGGGTTAACGGGCCTTAAACGTGTCAGAAATGGGCTTATTGCACTGCAGGGACCAAAAGTGTAAATCTGCCAAACTATGGCCTAGCGGTGCGCTACACTTTTAACGTAGCGGTGCGCTAGCCTTGCACAGACCAGATGCAGTGTTTTTAAACAGCCTGTTTGCACATGTTTAATCCACAACCACATGTTCTCCTTTGCCTAGTCAGATGATAAGAACCATTTTGAGCCACCACAACTTCCCGACACTTGTACGGGTGTGATTAAGGCACGTTTTCCATGAAACGATCTTAACGGTGGACCGAAAACTATAAATACCCCATACCCCCCATTGCTAAACTTACAAGAACTTTGATTTGAGAAACTCTAAGTTGAAACTATTGTTTCATACCTGAGATTTTTGAATCGAGGTTAGCATTCGGGGACCCTTCGTAAGTATTCTTTCGTTCTTTTCCTTATTTTATTGCTTTTCGAGTCAGAAAGTCAAACTTTGTTTGACTTTCAGCGTTGACCAGTAATGGTCAATGCGAAGTTCGTTTGAACTTCGCAACGTGAGTGTAATCACGTTGGTTATAGTCCCTTGGGACTATGCCCACTGATTACCACGTTGTCTAGGGTCGTAGGGTAAGCGATCTAATAAATCGCTTATACCTCGAACCCGACCCAGTTTGGTCGATCATTAGGATCCGACCAAATACATTAGGTGACCATAGTGTATAGGGAATAACCTTCTGAGGTTATACCCTATGGTCACATCGTTTAAGTAGTTGTATGATAGGTAGTTTATATGCCTTAGGTAAATTACCAGAATACCCTTTTCATGTATAATTGGTAATTAAGCATATGTAACCTAAACTTTTGTCACATAACTGATTATGTAACATGTTTAGGCATATAACACTTGTCATAGGACTAGTTAGGCGGTCCGAACGCGTTTCACGCGAACGACGCGTTAAAGTAGCATAAGCTACCTAAACGGGTCGTAATGGGTCGTAAACACTTAGGTTAAGTTTCATTTAGTATGTAGGCTTTGTTAAACCAAATGACACGAGTCTCTACACTCGTTTGGTTTACAAACCCTAATGCTACCCGATCTTCCGATTTATGTCCGGTTTATTAATGTAGTTACCTATAGTAGGTGCCGTTTGATTCCGTGATCTCTAGCTTTGCTTGGTGGTTATCCTAGGACTTCTGAGCAATCTCAAGTGAGTACATAGACCCCTCTTTTACTGTTTTCCAAACTGTTTTGGGGTGAAACACATGTGCCTACTTGTTACTTTCGTGCTTTCCTGTTTTCACATCATATACCTGCTATGTTCGTTAGTACATTATAGTACATGATTTCATGACATTTCATGCTAGGTGTGCCCATTATGTGCATTACTTAGTATATTGTTTTACATGACATTTCCTGCTAGGTGTGCCCATTATGTGCATTACTTAGTACATTGTTTTACATGACATTTCACGTTATGTATGTTCATTTGATTACATACTTAGTGCATTGTTTTCACATGCTTACATTTTGGTATGACATTTGGTTTGTTTACATGGGACAATACATTCATTAACATTAGCTACGCCGTTCGTTAGTAGGTAGTGGTACCATAGGAATTGACAACTCCCGTTCCGGACATCCCAGGGAAAGGGGATGAAAGGAATGACCGAATTCGATGATATAAGACAGATAGACCTTTAATTTGTTTAAAGGGTTTATCACCACAGTCGCAAGGGTTGGATGTATGCATTTTCACAATACCGCATAAATGTTCATATTAAATATTTGCATGCATTTACACAAAACATAGCTTTGATTTAAACCAAGTTTTACTTCAATACTTTGTTTTTGTGCATATGGTTTAGTTGAGACATTTCACTTGCCATACATGACATTTTGACATAGACATTTGACATGGATATTTGACATAGACATTTGACATGGATATTTGACATAGACATTTGACATGGATATTTGACCTAGACATTTGACATGGATATTTGACATAGACATTTGACATGGATATTTGACATAGACATTTTGACATGATTTACATTTGACACAAACACTTTTGACATTGGTTATACATACTACATGATTTACATCTTGACATGAACACTTTGACATATTATTTAATACATTTGACAATTGATTTAAACATAGACTTCTTACATTGGTTGGTTTGGTTTGATTAAGTGATTAAGTAACGATGCGTGTGTAATATGATACAAGCATGGTGGATACGCCGCTGGTACTTCCTATATATAAGTGTTTGTATGGTATTACATGTCGTAACGTTATTTGAATCATTTCAGTTTGAGACATAGAACATTTCATACAAATAACATACTTTTCACAAGACATTGATTTATAAACAACTTATCTTATGCAAACATATTTTACTTGGTTATTCATTTAACCTTACATTTATTTATACTTATCATCTGATCTTATCGTTTTTCAAATGATTTAAAAGACAAAGCAAATAACAAGGTTCATGACTAAACATTTTCTCAAACATAAGTCATGAATCTTATTTTCACAAAACCTATGTATCTCACAGGCATTTTTATGCTGACGTACCTATTTTCACATGTGTTTTTCAGGAGCTGTTGCATAAGATGATCAAGATACACATAGACAGACTTGGGCTTTAGTGACAATAAAAGATGCAAGACTAGTTAATTATGTTGTATTTTCCTTGTTTGATTAAGACATTGTAACACTTTTAATCAATAAAACGAAACTTAAATTTCCATGGTTGTGAAACATTAATTCTGTTACAACACTCCCCGATGTTTCCGCCACGTTTTGTATGTTCTACGTGGTCGGGGTGTGACAGAAAAGATGGTATCAGAGCCAATGGTTATAGGGAATTAGGTTATTAGTAATGCTTTGACCTAGTCTATAACCTTCTTAGGACCCTAACGCGAGTTTACTTGCGTTTAGTCATAAAACAATACCGTCACCTATCCTTAGGCGACGACCACAACAAGAACATAAATTTCAAAACCGCTTTGAAAACTAATCATCTGATCTAGGATGATTAATTACTAGGTTTTGAACTCTCTATTATATGGTTTTGAACCCCTTTGAGTTTTCAAAACTTCGTCAAGGTTTTGGGTTTTAAATAATGTGAACACGTGCAAACTGGAAGGGTAAATGCCTGTATTCTGGGTTTTCTGTCTAGGCAAGCACTTCGTATACATCTCATCAGACGCGAGACCAGTTGTGCTTACCTGGGAATTCTTGGGATGAGTGTTCACTTATAGGCGAGCATGTCTTCGCGATACATTATTTTTGACCCATTTACTTTGATCAGTCACCGTCTCATTTGTTTGCCTTAGGTAACAAACAAATGATCGCAATCTTCATGCGTTATCATTCTGTTTTGATTGTCCAATAATCTTTCACCTGTTTCTCCCTACGCCTTTCTTTTTCTTCAAGAATGTCTCTTCATCACGATTACGCCCAGATATCTGAGCAAGCAGCCAAATTCGCTCAGCGAATAGGCGAAGTAGTCCTGAAGACTGTTGAATTAGCTACTGCCATGTATCATCTCCAGGATGAAGCCACTCAAGAGTCACCAAGACAGGCAGGACCTAGTCAGGCGACAACACCATCAGCCAATAAACCAATAGAGGAATCAAAGACCATGGATGAACGATCCCCTAAGAAGTCAAAGAAGCGAAAGGCTTCTCAGAACTTCGCCATGGTCGCTCACAATGGTAAAGCAGTCCCCAACCAACCAGCTCAACCCCCTGCTAGGTGTGTATGGCTTTTCCTATGATACCTACATCAAGGAACTATGTACCTTACAAACTACTCTTGTGATTTCTCTCTTTCAAATGATTGCTCATGATTCCCTCGAAAATTTTAAGTACTCGTTTCACTCTAAGAAACAAAGTACAGAAAATTAAGTGACATTATGAGTAATCGTGCTTTTCGCACATCTGTGCCTTTAAATCCTTGGTTAGATAACTAAGGGTATTTTCAAATCTTATACCCATTACATTTTGATTTTTCAACATACACAGTACCAGTATTTCAAAACAATCTTCATGATCTCAAAACATTTCATATAGTTTGAAAACAATTTTTCTAGATGCATTGTCTATGTTATTTCAAAAACATTGGCCATATTATCAAAACCAACCTTTCAAATTTCAAAATATTTCATATAGTCTGAAGACAATATTAACACAATACATTTTCTGATCAAGTGCATGATTTCGAAAAGCATCATTCATGTCTTTCAAAAACCTTATACATAATTTCAAAATTCATCTCTCATGATTTTAAAACATTTTTGTAAATATATCTATCTAATACACCTACTTTATTTCAAAAGTATTATATATAAGGTTTCAAAAACGGTAAACACATTTTTTCTTAAAAGAACCCCATGCACAGTTTACAAAAATATTTTCCTCATACAGTGATTTAACCTTCAAATTCTGCTTCATATGTCGCCTTGGCATATCTGGCATCTCAACTTCGTAAAGCTTTTTTACTTGATGTTTTGACATAAGCACGTCCAGTGCAAGGTTTCAAAACATCTTCAACTTCTAAAATCCATATGGGATCTTTTTATCTTCATATTGAGACCCTTGTGGATGATCATCATTCAAATCAGAGTCCTTAATTGGATTCCTTTTATACCTAAATTCGAACATTTCGGTTCCTTAAAATCGAAATCGAATTTTTCTTTTAGAAATCTTGCTATCTTTATAGTTAGATTCTTGATAATATTTAAAGTACCAAATGAAATCCACGAGATGGGTTCCTAGTGTGCTTTAAATACATGTACTCTGTTAGCAGAACAAACTTCTAGTTAAACAATTTTGTGGTTATGTGACTATGTGTTTATTCATCTCATGTTTTCTTTTATGCATTTTTGTGTTTTTAATACTCTGGATATTCGTTATCCAAATCCTCGCAGGATCTTTCATATCTTCATATGAGGGATTCGTAGCAGGATATTCAAAAGGTACTACCTTCAATCCTTAATGGGCTTCTATGTAATAGTTAAGACCCTTGGGTTATATAGTACCATTCCATGTTTCATAAGAGACCCTCTTAGTGGTCTAGTCAAAAAGATTGATTCACAATTTGGTTAAAGAATGACATCTAGTGATGTAGCTGGACAGACTCCTTGATAGTCTATTTAGATCATTTATTGATTTAATTAAAAGGACTCTATGGCGGTCTAGTCACACTCATCACAGGATTGTTCATTTGGTTTTCCCCTGCACATTATAAAATGGATTGAGTGAACTATGCAAGGAATTGTCTAATTATGGACGCGTACATAATTATGAAATTTAGTGCACAGAAACCCAGTAAGATTTATTATGTGTAAGAACTGATAGTGACAACAATAACGAAATGAGAACGATGTAATGGAGGTACGGTGGACGCACCAATGACGCTTTATATACTTGTATATAAGTATCCCTCTTACATTGCAATCATGATGTTATTAAAGTTACTAGAAGTTCAGAACCCTAACCAATGTTGTTCGATCTTTTCAACTTCATGCTTTCAAGCTCTCACAAGTTTCCTCTAAATAAATTTCGGGACGAAATTTCCTAAAGTAGGGGAGACTGTAACACCTGTGCCTCCACGGCCATCAAACAAATACCAAACCAATGAAATATTATATTTCATACTTGGGATTTGTAAAAATATGTGTATCATTTGCACATATCAATTCTCGTTCAATTTCAAGCTTTAAATCGCTTTCTGGAGGGTTATACGCGCTCTGATGAGTAGATATAACCAGTTTAATCCAACGAACACTCCGTAATAGTGAAATAGGCTTAACATACCTTAAATAACCTTTACATAACTTAGATATAAGTTTTGGAAGGTTTGGTGTGGTGAAATCAAAGTTTAATCGCTTACAGGGACTAAAGTTGACAAACTGCGAAAGTATGCCAATTTGAACTGTAACAGACATTCCGGAACATGACCATAAGTTAAACATACCATAAATATCCTTTACATAGCTTGGAAATAGGCTTTGAGGTGTTCGGTATGCTAAAATAAACTTTTGTGTCATTCAGGGACTAAAAGCGTCAAAAAGTGCACAAGTTTGCATTTTTACGCATAACTTACGTTCTGAATACATCCGGACATCCAAAAATTTATGTAAGCATGACTATATTATATTTTAGTGTTCGCCATAAGAAAAATCCATTCGTCGCGTCATTTGGATCGTTTTTCGCGCTTGTGCGCATTCCGTCGTAATTAAGCGAACATCGCGTTCGTACGGCTAAACGAACCGACATCCGAGATAATTTTGAGCACATTTTAAGTTCCCTATACTTTAACTTCATTTTAGAGCTTTGAAATGGGGTTAACGGGCCTTAAACGTGTCAGAAATGGGCTTATTGCACTGCAGGGACCAAAAGTGTAAATCTGCCAAACTATGGCCTAGCGGTGCGCTACACTTTTAACGTAGCGGTGCGCTAGCCTTGCACAGACCAGATGCAGTGTTTTTAAACAGCCTGTTTGCACATGTTTAATCCACAACCACATGTTCTCCTTTGCCTAGTCAGATGATAAGAACCATTTTGAGCCACCACAACTTCCCGACACTTGTACGGGTGTGATTAAGGCACGTTTTCCATGAAACGATCTTAACGGTGGACCGAAAACTATAAATACCCCATACCCCCCATTGCTAAACTTACAAGAACTTTGATTTGAGAAACTCTAAGTTGAAACTATTGTTTCATACCTGAGATTTTTGAATCGAGGTTAGCATTCGGGGACCCTTCGTAAGTATTCTTTCGTTCTTTTCCTTATTTTATTGCTTTTCGAGTCAGAAAGTCAAACTTTGTTTGACTTTCAGCGTTGACCAGTAATGGTCAATGCGAAGTTCGTTTGAACTTCGCAACGTGAGTGTAATCACGTTGGTTATAGTCCCTTGGGACTATGCCCACTGATTACCACGTTGTCTAGGGTCGTAGGGTAAGCGATCTAATAAATCGCTTATACCTCGAACCCGACCCAGTTTGGTCGATCATTAGGATCCGACCAAATACATTAGGTGACCATAGTGTATAGGGAATAACCTTCTGAGGTTATACCCTATGGTCACATCGTTTAAGTAGTTGTATGATAGGTAGTTTATATGCCTTAGGTAAATTACCAGAATACCCTTTTCATGTATAATTGGTAATTAAGCATATGTAACCTAAACTTTTGTCACATAACTGATTATGTAACATGTTTAGGCATATAACACTTGTCATAGGACTAGTTAGGCGGTCCGAACGCGTTTCACGCGAACGACGCGTTAAAGTAGCATAAGCTACCTAAACGGGTCGTAATGGGTCGTAAACACTTAGGTTAAGTTTCATTTAGTATGTAGGCTTTGTTAAACCAAATGACACGAGTCTCTACACTCGTTTGGTTTACAAACCCTAATGCTACCCGATCTTCCGATTTATGTCCGGTTTATTAATGTAGTTACCTATAGTAGGTGCCGTTTGATTCCGTGATCTCTAGCTTTGCTTGGTGGTTATCCTAGGACTTCTGAGCAATCTCAAGTGAGTACATAGACCCCTCTTTTACTGTTTTCCAAACTGTTTTGGGGTGAAACACATGTGCCTACTTGTTACTTTCGTGCTTTCCTGTTTTCACATCATATACCTGCTATGTTCGTTAGTACATTATAGTACATGATTTCATGACATTTCATGCTAGGTGTGCCCATTATGTGCATTACTTAGTATATTGTTTTACATGACATTTCCTGCTAGGTGTGCCCATTATGTGCATTACTTAGTACATTGTTTTACATGACATTTCACGCTATGTATGTTCATTTGATTACATACTTAGTGCATTGTTTTCACATGCTTACATTTTGGTATGACATTTGGTTTGTTTACATGGGACAATACATTCATTAACATTAGCTACGCCGTTCGTTAGTAGGTAGTGGTACCATAGGAATTGACAACTCCCGTTCCGGACATCCCAGGGAAAGGGGATGAAAGGAATGACCGAATTCGATGATATAAGACAGATAGACCTTTAATTTGTTTAAAGGGTTTATCACCACAGTCGCAAGGGTTGGATGTATGCATTTTCACAATACCGCATAAATGTTCATATTAAATATTTGCATGCATTTACACAAAACATAGCTTTGATTTAAACCAAGTTTTACTTCAATACTTTGTTTTTGTGCATATGGTTTAGTTGAGACATTTCACTTGCCATACATGACATTTTGACATAGACATTTGACATGGATATTTGACATAGACATTTGACATGGATATTTGACATAGACATTTGACATGGATATTTGACCTAGACATTTGACATGGATATTTGACATAGACATTTGACATGGATATTTGACATAGACATTTTGACATGATTTACATTTGACACAAACACTTTTGACATTGGTTATACATACTACATGATTTACATCTTGACATGAACACTTTGACATATTATTTAATACATTTGACAATTGATTTAAACATAGACTTCTTACATTGGTTGGTTTGGTTTGATTAAGTGATTAAGTAACGATGCGTGTGTAATATGATACAAGCATGGTGGATACGCCGCTGGTACTTCCTATATATAAGTGTTTGTATGGTATTACTTGTCGTAACGTTATTTGAATCATTTCAGTTTGAGACATAGAACATTTCATACAAATAACATACTTTTCACAAGACATTGATTTATAAACAACTTATCTTATGCAAACATATTTTACTTGGTTATTCATTTAACCTTACATTTATTTATACTTATCATCTGATCTTATCGTTTTTCAAATGATTTAAAAGACAAAGCAAATAACAAGGTTCATGACTAAACATTTTCTCAAACATAAGTCATGAATCTTATTTTCACAAAACCTATGTATCTCACAGGCATTTTTATGCTGACGTACCTATTTTCACATGTGTTTTTCAGGAGCTGTTGCATAAGATGATCAAGATACACATAGACAGACTTGGGCTTTAGTGATAATAAAAGATGCAAGACTAGTTAATTATGTTGTATTTTCCTTGTTTGATTAAGACATTGTAACACTTTTAATCAATAAAACGAAACTTAAATTTCCATGGTTGTGAAACATTAATTCTGTTACAACACTCCCCGATGTTTCCGCCACGTTTTGTATGTTCTACGTGGTCGGGGTGTGACAACGCATTCGACCGACAGTGAAACCTCCTACAAATAGTCCGAAAGTAGATGAGGATGGTTATACGGAAGTCAAGACAAAGAAGAATGTAAAGAAGAGCGGTTTTCAAGTTAACAATCAAAAGCCCAAGTTTGAATATAGACTTGTGGATAAAAAGAAAAAGGCAGTGAGTTCTGCCTACATGAGTGCGCGGGGCACTAGTTCGTCCAAGGTTCAAACACATAATTCGTTTAGTGCCCTTGGGTTTGTTGAAGGGAACGGGGGTTCCTTCCAGGGGAGATATAAAGGGAGACGTGAGCCAAATGAGGAGTTTGACGATGACGAGGTAGAGGTTGTATATGATGAAACGAATGATTTTATGACATCGGGTACACATCCTACGTCTTCCAGTACAGGGGCAAGCACCTCTCACATAAAGTTGTCTAATGGATAGGTGGCTTCTATTTCATGCTAAGGGGCTGCCGGTTGGTAGCAATTTCATTTTTGATGATGGCGGTTGATGTCTTTTGTTTGATTTTTTCGTTTGTCTACTAGTTAGTCATTATCATGATTGTAGTAGGCTAGATTGAGGTGGTATTTTGGTTTGTTTGTTTTTTGTTTACATATATGGGGCATGTCCTGTATATGAACTAGTGGGGAATTCATCCTCACTACTTGTACTTATTTGGCGGTTGTCTATAATAGAATCACCGGGGTAACCCTTTACCCAAAAAAAAACTAGTAAAATTCATGTCTTGATGCTTAAAACGCTTCTCGTTTTGTCGACGGCGTGTTTACGACGCTTTTATGCCGCACCGACGAATATTTCCGCGAGTGGTCAAACTACATCCGAAAGATGTATGGAGTGATTCCGAGTCCCAAATTTTACTTAACTAGTTCACTAGACTCTTCTTTTGCTTGTTTCGTGACGAAACCGTCGCCTACTAGTTCGTCGGTTCGCTAACGAACTAATTTAGCGCATAGCGATGAAATACCGGAACTTGTGATTCTGAACATTCCGTTGATATCATCTTATTGTTTTAGTGTGTTTTTCATCAATTAGCCTTATTCCGAAGTCCCGGAAATGCTTTGTTATAGGTTTGGACACGTTAAAAATACTATATTTTAAGCCGAAACGGACATTTTTGCAATTAGGGCGTCATACCAGAAAGTCTTATATCTTTGCAAGATGTGTTTTTGTAATAATGTTTTCTTATGTAAATGGACTCAGTTATGTTATCCGAGTGTCGTTTTTCAGTGTTTCAGTCTGATTTCACGATTTGCTGGCATGAATAGTGCACGCAGCACTTTCTACCAACACTTTTAGGACATTTTTTGCTTGGGTTCGCAATGTGGCGAAAACCAACATATGTTTTAGCATTGTTTTCCTTGTCCTAACTCTGTTATCTAGTTTACGACACCGTTATGTAATCAAATTACGCTAAATGCATGAGATTATCTAAATAAAATAGTGATTAGTTTGTACGAAATTGTCGGTTTATTGCCATTTGTCACATTCTCCCCCTGTTAAAAAGAATTTCGTCCCGAAATTCACGTTGAGTTATCCTTTAAAGGGCTCTTCTCGACCAGGTGGAGGGGTACTTTGTATTGATCTGAACTCCACGTTCCCATGTATTCTCGGGTTTGTGACGTGAGTTCCAGCGGACCTTTACTAGTTTGATACGACTTCTCCTTGTTTTGTGGACTTTCCAGTCGATAACCTCAACAGGTTCTTCGGTAAGCTGGAGTTTGTCGTCTATATGAATTTCATCCGCTGGGATGATAACTGTCTCGCTAGTCGGACTTTTCTTGAAGTTTGATACATGGAATGTGTCATGCACATTATTGAGTTCCTCAGGCAACTTTAACTTGTACGCGACAGTACCAATCTTTTGCAGAATCTCAAATGGCCCAATGTATCTCGGGTTTAGTTTTCTGCATTTCCCGAACCTAGCTACGCCTTTCCAAGGCGAGACTTTTAGTAACACTTTGTCTCCGATCTCGAAGGATAGTCGTTTACGTCTTCGATCCGCGTAGCTCTTTTTGTCTATCACGAGCCGCCTTGATACGGTCTCGTATTTTGTGTATCTTGTCGGTGGTTTCTTGAACAAGTTCAGGGCCAGTGAGTTGTTTGTCTTTGATTTCTGCCCAACACAGTGGTGATCGGCACTTCCGTCCGTATATTGCTTCGAATAGGGCGGCTTTAATGCTTGTGCGATAACTGTTATTATATGATAACTCTACCAGCGGTAAATGAGTATTCCAGTTTCCGCCCATATCCATCACACAGGCACGAAGCATATCTTCTAATGTTTGGATGGTTCGTTCACTTTGGCCATCAGTTTGCGGATGGAATGCTGTGCTTAGATCCAAACGAGATCCAAACGGGGCTTGAAAGGATTGCCAAATCCTTGACACAAAGCGACCATCTCGATCTGAGATTATTGAAATAGGCACTCCATGACGTGCTATTATCTCCTTGAGATAAAGCTCAGCTAACTTCTCTGTACTGTCTTTCTCGCGAATTGGCAAGAAGTGAGCTGACTGGGTTAATCGATCAACGATAACCCAAATCATGTCATGACCTCAAGAGGTCCGTGGGAGTCCTGTAATGAAATCCATTGATATATGTTCCCCTTTCCAAACGGGAATCTAAGGTTGTTGTAATAGTCCAGATGGCTTTTGATACTCAGCCTTGACCTTTGCACAAGTTAGGCATATCCCAACGTAGGTCGCAATATCTCCTTTGAGATTAGGCCACCAGTAATATTCCTTTACATCCTAATACATCTTATCAGATCCGGGGTGTATTGAATATTTTGACTTATGTGCTTCATCCAACACTAAGTCTCGCAATCCGCCAAAGTAAGGAATCCAGATTCTTCCCATGAAGTACCTTGTGCCACCTTTGATGTCACACCCCCAAATTCCCATCTAGGGTATGTCCCCATTAGGTGTGCGACGTTCCAACAACGAGCCACTAATTATATCAAACGCATTCAATATAATGATAAAGAACTTGATTATGAATAAAGTACCGTTAAATTGTTTAGCGGAAGCAAAGTTAAATAGTTTTGAAACCCAAAGTAATGTATCAGAAATCAATAAGGTAAAACTTGTCCAGTAAAACCATGCCCACTCCTGCTACTCCAGACAGCAAGTCCCAATGCATACAGCTAACGACCTACAAGCATGCAAACAAGTGTGTCAGACTACGCTGGTGAGTTCAAAGTTTTGTTACCGAGTTTAGTTACCAGTCACATGTGTAAAACAGTTTGACAAGATGATTTGTTGATTTGATGTTGTTATTACTCGATTACCGAAATGGCTACAAGATGTGATTGTCCAACCCCAATGTCTCTATCAAAACATTGGTCATGCTTTAAGGAAATTAGTTCACGACCGTCCTCCCCGGTACGGTGTGAGGGTGCCAAACCTAATAGCTCTATCAACTAATAACCTCGTTGCCTCCTCGGCAACTGTCGGTAGATGTAAGGGGTCTTACGAGATAGATACTGAGTACAATAACAAACATCCCAATAAACACGCGTTCCTCCCCGGAACGTTACCCGATATCCCTCCCCGGGATGCATGCTTGAGAAAAGCAGTGAACTCACCTTTGGTTTGCTCGGTATGTCTATTTATGTATTCACGTTGATCAATCAAGTCCTAGCATGATTATCAAAGCCAATCAGTTCACATGGACCTAAGCCACATAGTTTCTTACTCACATTACACAAGTAGTGCACATGTATCACTTTTTATCATCCAAGTTACAATAACGAATCATATCATAGCATAGTCCACTAATTCACACAAAATCAAGTACTCATGTCACACATCTATTCATGCACCTGTCGTGACACAAAGTGTGCGACCCGTCATGCCTTATTAACTCGTTCCCTACTAAGGCCCAAGACACATGTATTTTTAGAGGTGTGTTTTAAATCAACTAATGCAACCCAACTAGTAGACCAGGTATATTGTGCGACCCAGTAACCCGAAGCTCAAATCAGCTTTGCATCAAACCGTGTGGCCCAGTATCAGCCCGAATACGTGTGCGGCACATAGTGACACCCTTTATTACTCTCATAATTACCCCCACTAATCTTTGTTCACATCGGTTTCATGAACGAACATTTATGTGTATCCATTCTTCACACACATCAAAGCCATTATCCTAACCTAGCACATGAGTTCTGACCACACAGCAATAATTTTTCATCATGATTAACACACTCAACCCAATCACAAAACACAATTCACACATCCTAATCATCATGTAGATTCTGAAAACGTAAGCCACATTCAAACTAGGTTGAGTGTCATTAATTTTTGTCAATAATTCTCTAACTCAATTCAACTTTTCATCTAATTGCATGACATCAACCGTCAATGACAATTAACATCAAATCATCAAGTTACAATTACAAACAGCAAGTCCCCCACACCCAACCTTAGAGATCATGTAACTTTGATATGGAATTCTATATTGTCGATTAACATTAGTAATCTAATACCCTTATATCAAAACATAGCAAGATCATCGATAATTTGTGCATGACTATATCTACTAACATTTACAAGCAACTCATATGATCATGCTATGAGTCTAACATAACAATCATTCAATATCACATAGAGACACTATTACACAAGTATGAATGTCACATGTAAGATTCACTAACCGAGAGTCTGGCCGAACGATATGCTATCACGAAGGGTTTGCTACCGTTGCCGTACGTCTAGAGGAAACTAGGGTTTGAGTATGTTTGGGTTATCATAATACGTACCTTCATTTGTGTATATAAGAAAATCAGAATTCCTAGCCGGCCCAAAAGTAAAAACTCATTTGGGCTCTACTAAGCCCATACGTATGTCCAAAGCATAAAGGCGTTTGGTAACAAGCCAATCTTAAATCCGATGCCTAAAAGGGTTCAGATTGGGTTTCGAGTGTGTGTGCACACAGGTTCACCTTGGCCGGCTAAATTCAAGGTGTGTGATGCAGCCCATCATGCGCGTACTAATTTACTCGGCCCAAACGTAAATTCATGTATGTTAAGTATACTTGTAATGCAGACGGCCCAAGTTTACTTGGCCCAAGCACATGGAATATCAATCCATTTATATTTAGCAAATTTATAATGTTTATAATAGCGCAAAGCGTTCCGTACAATGAAGAGGGATGGATAACGAGAAGTTTGGATCACAAGATTTAAACGTAACTAACCTTGAAAGTTCGGGTTGTCACATCATCCCCAACTTGAAAGGAATTTCGTCCCGAAATTTGATAACTAAGCACAGAGAAGTGAAATGATACATCAAAATTACTGCGGATTTTCCCCATGTGCCACATCATCCCCAACTTGATTGGGAATTTCGTCCCGAAATTCACTAGTTTCATCAGATTTAGGCTTGTCGTTAGGAAAAAGTTGAGGATACTTGAGCTTCATCTGATCCTCCCGCTCCCACGTGAACTCTGGTCCACGTCTTGAGTTCCAACGAACTCTAACAATCGGAATACGACTATGTTTACGCACCTTGACCTCCCGGTCCATGATCTCTATAGGCTCTCCGACAAACTGCAACTTGTCATCAATCTCCAACTCTTTGAAAGGCACAATTAGTGTTTCATCGACCAAACACTTCTTCAACTGTGAAACGTGGAAGACATCATGAACATTACCCAGCTCAGCAGGTAACTTAAGCTTGTAAGCCACTTTACCGATGCGCTCAAGAATTCTAAATGGCCCAACGTAACGTGGATTAAGTTTGCCATGCTTCCCGAACCGTACAACACCCTTCCACGGCAAAACTTTCAACATAACACGATCACCCACTTCAAATTCTAACGGTTTGCTACGCTTGTCGGCATAGCTTTTCTGACGATCACGAGCTGCCCCCATACGATTCCTGATCTGAACAATCATCTCCGAAGTCTCCAATACAAGCTCAGGACCTGTGATCTGACTGTTCCCCACTTCAGCCCAACAGAGAGGAGAACGACATTTCCTCCCTTACAATGCTTCAAACGGGGCCGCCTTGATACTAGTGTGGTAGCTGTTGTTATACGAGAACTCTATCAACGGCAAGTGTTTCTCCCATCCTTTCCCGAAATCAATGACACATGCCCGCAGCATATCTTCAAGCGTCTGAATGGTGCACTCACTCTGACCATCTGTCTGTGGGTGATAAGCAGTACTCATGTCAAGACGTGAACCAAACGATTTGTGCATAGACTGCCATAACTCAGAAGTAAAACGCGGATCTCGACCTGAAATGGTAGAAGTTGGCACCCCGTGCCTAGAAACCACCTCCTTAAGGTAAACTGCTGCAAGCTGAGAAAACTTATCTGTTTCCTTGATTGCCAGGAAATGTGCTGACTTCGTGAGACGGTCAACAATCACCCAAATAGTATCGTTCCCCGCCTGAGTCCTCGGTAACCCTGTAACAAAATCCATGGCGATCTGCTCCCATTTCCACATAGGTATCTCTGGCTGCTGTAGAAGACCCGAAGGTTTCTGGTACTCTGCTTTGACTCTGCTTGAGCTGCTTTTTCATACCTCGCAAACCCTCAGCTTCAATGTTTTCTTCCTTTAATGCCTCGATCTGAGCGGAACGAATCTGAGCAGGTAAACTAGAGTGAATAGTAAGCTGTAGAGCACGAACGAGCTTCGGTTTCGGTCCCTTGCGACTAAGAGCATCTGCTACAACGTCAGCTTTACCCGGGTGATACTTGATGGCACACTCATAATCATTGAACAACTCTATCCAACGACGCTGCCGCATGTTCAATTCCTTCTTGTCGAAGATATGCTGGAGACTCCTGTGATCGGTGTAAATGGTGCATTTGGTACCGTACAGATAATGCCTCCAAATCTTCAACGCAAAAACCACGGCCCCTATCTCCAAGTCATGTGTCGTATAGTTCTTCTCGTGTACCTTCAACTGTTGAGAAGCATAGGCTATTACCTTGTCGCGTTACATCAACACGCAACCGAGACCCTGAATCGACGCATCACAATAAACTACAAAATCCTCGGTACCCTCTGGTAGAGACAAGATCGGCGTGCTACATAGTTTATGCTTTAGGAGCTGAAAAGCCTCTTCCTGTTTCGCTCCACAAGAATAAACAACTTTCTTCTGTGTCAAGGAGGTAAGTGGTTGAGCGATCTTAGAGAAATCCCGAATAAAACGACGATAATATCCCGCAAGACCAAGAAATTGTCGCACCTCCGAAGGGTTCTTCGGTGCCGCCCAATTTCGTATAGCATCAATCTTTGCGGGATCTACATGTATACCCATCTCGTTAACTATGTGCCCAAGAAAGTGTACTTCTCGAATCCAGAAATCACACTTAGAAAACTTCACGTACAACTGTTCCTTCCTCAGGAGCTCCAAAATAAGACGTAGATGCCGCTCGTGGTCCTCCTTGCTCTTGGAGTAGATCAAGATGTCGTCAATAAAGACAATAACAAAGTCATCGAGATACGGCTTGCACACACGGTTCATGCGATCCATGAAAACCGCTGGTGCGTTAGTCATCCCAAACGGCATAACCAAAAACTCGTAATGCCCATAACGAGTCCTGAAAGCCGTCCTTGGGATATCCTCCTCTCTGACTCGTACCTGATGATAACCCGACCTTAAGTCGATCTTTGAACAGAAACTTGACCCTTGCAGCTGGTCAAACAAGTCGTCGATACGTGGCAAAGGATAACGGTTCTTGACCGTCACCTTGTTGAGTTCGCGATAATCTATACACATCCTGAAGGACCCACCCTTTTTCTTCAGAAACAACATAGGGGCTCCCCAAGGCGAAGAGCTAGGTCGGATAAAACCCCTATCCAACAGCTCTTGGAGCTGATTTGACAACTCCTGTAACTCCCCTGGTGCGAGGCGATAAGGAGCACGGGCAATCGGTGCTGCTCCTGGCTGGAGGTCAATCTAAAATTCCACCTGACGATGTGGAGGTAAACCAGGGAGTTCTTCAGGGAACACATCAGGAAACTCACGAACAACTGGAAGATCCTCGATCTTCCTCTCATCAGACTGTGAATCATTAACAAGGGCTAAAATGGCAGGATAGCCCTTACGCATGTACTTCTGAGCCTTCATTGCTGAAACAATGCTAACCGGGGTTCCACTGCGATGACCCTGAACCGATAAGAATTCTCCACTAGGGAGAGGAACACGCACGATTTTCTCCTTACAGAGAATTTCCGCCTGATGCTTGGATAGGGCTGTTCATAAAGCTCGTGACTCGTAGCTCGGCTCGTAGCTCGCTCGAAAGAAGCTCGAGAAAAACTAGCTAAAAAAACTCAATTTGAGATGACGTGAACCAAATTGGCTCATTTTGTAACCAAGCCCAGCTCGAGTTAAGCTCGGCTCGGCCCATGGCTCGGCTCGTTGGCTCGTTCTTAGGCTCGTTTAACTTCGACGTAAAGCTCAAGCCAAGTTTAACCACCTGAATTAAATTTCGAGCTTGAGCTCGACCCCACCCTGGCTCGACTCGGCTCGACTCGTTTACAGCCCTATGCTTGGACAACCAGTCCATGCCAATAACTACATCGAAGCTTCCAAGAGTAATAGGAAGTAGGTCAATGTCGAATACCTGACCCATGAGATCGAGTTTGCACCCAACAAGAACATGTGAAGCTTCAATTGTCTTACCATTAGCTATCTCTACTATATGTTTGGTTACAAGGGGGGTGTAGGACTCAACCCTAACTGACGACTGAATCCCAAAGATACGTAACTCCAATCGCCACCAGAGTCAAATAAAATAGAAGCAAATATACCGTTCACTGTAAACGTACCAGTAACTACATTGCCGTCATTCCGTGCCTCCCCAACTCCAATAGTAAACCCGCGCCCACGCGCAACATTTCTCCCGTTGTTCCCGTTATTATTCCCAGCGTTGTTATTATTATTACCCGCGTTCTGGTTCAGCTGGGGGCAGTCTTGCTTGATGTGACCCTCAGCTCCACACTACAAACACCCTTTCTTGAATCCCTGATTCTGCTGAGGTTGTTGCCCTTGCTGTCGCTGGTGGTGCTGATTTTGCTGTTGCTGCTTTGGTTGTGGAGCTCTACAGTCTTTGGCCTCATGGCCCACCTTCTCGCATCTACGGCAAGTCCGAACACACTGCCCATAGTGATGATAGCCACACTTGTTGCACTGTGGCTTCTTTCCAACATAAGAGCCCTGATTTTGATTCACTGAAGACGACTGGCTGAAACTACGATGGCTGTCAGTGTCCTGCTTCTTCTATGACTGTACCGAATTGAACGCCTTGTCCACATCGTTCCACTTACGCTTGCTGTCAGTAGCAGGAGTAGTAGCTGTAGTAGCGGCAGTAGTAACAGTAGTAGAAACACGTGGTGGCAGTGAATTGCTCTCCACCTCCTGATCAACTATCTTGTGAGCTAAACGGACAATCTGTGCTAAGTTATTGAGGTTTGCCGCAGTAACCAAACCCTTCACTCGTGGAGGTAATCCCTTGATGAACAACCCAATTCTTCGAGACATCGATCGGGACAAATTCGGGCACATGATAGCCAACTCATGCGACCGCTTCACGTATGCTTCAATCTCAGATCCTACCATCTTCAGATCATAATACTCGTTTTCCAGTTTCTGTATCTCATCGCGTGGACAATACTCCTCCCTGATTAATTCCTTAAAGTCATCCCAAGCAATGGCGTTCGCCGCCTCGATGCCCAACAACTGAACCTGGGCATTCCACCATGTCAGGGCACCATCCTCGAGAGTGCCTGTAGCGTATTTCACGCGGTCCCCCACGGGACAGTTGCACATAGCGAACACTGACTCAGCTTTCTTGAACCACCTCAGTAGCCCCACAGCCCCTTCATTCCCACTGAAGGTCTGTGGCTTACAGTCCATGAATGCCTTGAACGTGCAGGCAGGCGGATTGTTCTGTTGCGCTGGCTGACCAGCTTGATAGGCTGCCAATGCCTCAGCCACGCTCTCATTAATTAGATTAGTTAACTGAGCCTGAGTCATATTGATGTTGCCACGTCCACCGCCGCGGCCTCCACGTCCATCATTTCGTCCACCGCGTCCGTTCATGATTCTTTATAAGGAGAGGGAACGAATTTAAAGGTCGAAAATGGGGTAAAATCAGGTATCACATTGAAATCTACAGACTACCAAGTTCATACACAAATAGGGAAGAATCCCTCTCACACTTGTTAAGCCTCATTGGGAATTGCATGCACCTCGCGTTATTATTATGTGTGCACCCATGATAATAAGGCGGTTTGCATGCTCATCTCAATGCCTCTTAACTTGTGCTCGAAGTTTCTCCCGCATTCAATTAACATAGAAGCAAGTACTACAGGATTATGACTCACAAAATTCGAGGGGTAGCGTTACACTATCAATGTACTATGGTATCTAACATATCGCTTCATGCATGCTATGAATGTGTGATTACTAAACAAGTAATGCATAAAGTAACAGGAGACGAACCTTGCAATCTGGAGCTGAGTGTCATGGTCGAATTCGGATCAGTTCGGTTATAGTCTGGTTTTATGAAAACGTTTTTAAAACCAAGTTCTCTATAACCAGTGGCTCTGATACCAAACTGTCACACCCCCAAATTCCCATCTAGGGTATGTCCCCATTAGGTGTGCGACGTTCCAACAACGAGCCACTAATTATATCAAACGCATTCAATATAATGATAAAGAACTTGATTATGAATAAAGTACCGTTAACAATTTTAAATGAAAACTAAATTGTCCAGCGGAAGCAAAGTTAAACAGTTTTGAAACCCAAAGTAATGTATCAGAAATCAATAAGGTAAAACTTGTCCAGTAAAACCATGCCCACTCCTGCTACTCCAGACAGCAAGTCCCAATGCATACAGCTAACGACCTACAAGCATGCAAACAAGTGTGTCAGACTACGCTGGTGAGTTCAAAGTTTTGTTACCGAGTTTAGTTACCAGTCACATGTGTAAAACAGTTTGACAAGATGATTTGTTGATTTGATGTTGTTATTACTCGATTACCGAAATGGCTACAAGATGTGATTGCCCAACCCCAATGTCTCTATCAAAACATTGGTCATGCTTTAAGGAAATTAGTTCACGACCGTCCTCCCCGGTACGGTGTGAGGGTGCCAAACCTAATAGCGCTATCAACTAATAACCTCATTGCCTCCTCGGCAACTGTCTGTAGATGTAAGGGGTCTTACGAGATAGATACTGAGTACAATAACAAACATCCCAATAAACACGCGTTCCTCCCCGGAACGTTACCCGATATCCCTCCCCGGGATGCATGCTTGAGAAAAGCAGTGAACTCACCTTTGGTTTGCTCGGTATGTCTATTTATGTATTCACGTTGATCAATCAAGTCCTAGCATGATTATCAAAGCCAATCAGTTCACATGGACCTAAGCCACATAGTTTCTTACTCACATTACACAAGTAGTGCACATGTATCACTTTTTATCATCCAAGTTACAATAACGAATCATATCATAGCATAGTCCACTAATTCACACAAAATCAAGTACTCATGTCACACATCTATTCATGCACCTGTCGTGACACAAAGTGTGCGACCCGTCATGCCTTATTAACTCGTTCCCTACTAAGGCCCAAGACACATGTATTTTTAGAGGTGTGTTTTAAATCAACTAATGCAACCCAACTAGTAGACCAGGTATATTGTGCGACCCAGTAACCCGAAGCTCAAATCAGCTTTGCATCAAACCGTGTGGCCCAGTATCAGCCCGAATACGTGTGTGGCACATAGTGACACCCTTTATTACTCTCATAATTACCCCCACTAATCTTTGTTCACATCAGTTTCATGAACGAACATTTATGTGTATCCATTCTTCACACACATCAAAGCCATTATCCTAACCTAGCACATGAGTTCTGACCACACAGCAATAATTTTTCATCATGATTAACACACTCAACCCAATCACAAAACACAATTCACACATCCTAATCATCATGTAGATTCTGAAATCGTAAGCCACATTCAAACTAGGTTGAGTGTCATTAATTTTTGTCAATAATTCTCTAACTCAATTCAACTTTTCATCTAATTGCATGACATCAACCGTCAATGACAATTAACATCAAATCATCAAGTTACAATTACAAACAGCAAGTCCCCCACACCCAACCTTAGAGATCATGTAACTTTGATATGGAATTCTATATTGTCGATTAACATTAGTAATCTAATACCCTTATATCAAAACATAGCAAGATCATCGATAGTTTGTGCATGACTATATCTACTAACAATTACAAGCAACTCATATGATCATGCTATGAGTCTAACATAACAATCATTCAATATCACATAGAGACACTATTATACAAGTATGAATGTCACATGTAAGATTCACTAACCGAGAGTCTGGCCGAACGATATGCTATCACGAAGGGTTTGCTACCGTTGCCGTATGTCTAGAGGAAACTACGGTTTGAGTATGTTTGGGTTATCATAATACGTACCTTCATTTGTGTATATAAGAAAATCAGAATTCCTAGCCGGCCCAAAAGTAAAAACTCATTTGGGCTCTACTAAGCCCATACGTATGTCCAAAGCATAAAGGCGTTTGGTAACAAGCCAATCTTAAATCCGATGCCTAAAAGGGTTCAGATTGGGTTTCGAGTGTGTGTGCACACAGGTTCACCTTGGCCGGCTAAATTCAAGGTGTGTGATGCAGCCCATCATGCGCGTACTAATTTACTCGGCCCAAACGTAAATTCATGTATGTTAAGTATACTTGTAATGCAGACGGCCCAAGTTTACTTGGCCCAAGCACATGGAATATCAATCCATTTATATTTAGCAAATTTATAATGTTTATAATAGCGCAAAGCGTTCCGTACAATGAAGAGGGATGGATAACAAGAAGTTTGGATCACAAGATTTAAACGTAACTAACCTTGAAAGTTCGGGTTGTCACATCATCCCCAACTTGAAAGGAATTCCGTCCCAAAATTTGATAACTAAGCACAGAGAAGTGAAATGATACATCAAAATTACTGCGGATTTTCCCCATGTGCCACATCATCCCCAACTTGATTGGGAATTTCGTCCCGAAATTCACTAGTTTCATCAGATTTAGGCTTGTCGTTAGGAAAAAGTTGAGGATACTTGAGCTTCATCTGATCCTCCCGCTCCCACGTGAACTCTGGTCCACGTCTTGAGTTCCAACGAACTCTAACAATCGGAATACGACTATGTTTACGCACCTTGACCTCCCGGTCCATGATCTCTATAGGCTCTTCGACAAACTGCAACTTGTCATCAATCTCCAACTCTTTGAAAGGCACAATTAGTGTTTCATCGACCAAACACTTCTTCAACTGTGAAACGTGGAAGACATCATGAACAATACCCAGCTCAGCAGGTAACTTAAGCTTGTAAGCCACTTTACCGATGCGCTCAAGAATTCTAAATGGCCCAACGTAACGTGGATTAAGTTTGCCACGCTTCCCAAACCGTACAACACCCTTCCACGGCAAAACTTTCAACATAACACGATCACCCACTTCAAATTCTAACGGTTTGCTACGCTTGTCGGCATAGCTTTTCTGACGATCACGAGCTGCCCCCATACGATTCCTGATCTGAACAATCATCTCCGAAGTCTCCAATACAAGCTCAGGACCTGTGATCTGACTGTTCCCCACTTCAGCCCAACAGAGAGGAGAACGACATTTCCTCCCTTACAATGCTTCAAACGGGGCCGCCTTGATACTAGTGTGGTAGCTGTTGTTATACGAGAACTCTATCAACGGCAAGTGTTTCTCCCATCCTTTCCCGAAATCAATGACACATGCCCGCAGCATATCTTCAAGCGTCTGAATGGTGCACTCACTCTGACCATCTGTCTGTGGGTGATAAGCAGTACTCATGTCAAGACGTGAACCAAACGATTTGTGCATAGACTGCCATAACTCAGAAGTAAAACGCGGATCTCGACCTGAAATGGTAGAAGTTGGCACCCCGTGCCTAGAAACCACCTCCTTAAGGTAAACTGCTGCAAGCTGAGAAAACTTATCTGTTTCCTTGATTGCCAGGAAATGTGCTGACTTCGTGAGACGGTCAACAATCACCCAAATAGTATCGTTCCCCGCCTGAGTCCTCGGTAACCCTGTAACAAAATCCATGGCGATCTGCTCCCATTTCCACATAGGTATCTCTGGCTGCTGTAGAAGACCCGAAGGTTTCTGGTACTCTGCTTTGACTCTGCTTGAGCTGCTTTTTCATACCTCGCAAACCCTCAGCTTCAATGTTTTCTTCCTTTAATGCCTCGATCTGAGCGGAACGAATCTGAGCAGGTAAACTAGAGTGAATAGTAAGCTGTAGAGCACGAACGCGCTTCGGTTTCGGTTCCTTGCGACTAAGAGCATCTGCTACAACGTCAGCTTTACCCGGGTGATATTTGATGGCACACTCATAATCATTGAACAACTCTATCCAACGACGCTGCCGCATGTTCAATTCCTTCTTGTCGAAGATATGCTGGAGACTCCTGTGATCGGTGTAAATGGTGCATTTGGTACCGTACAGATAATGCCTCCAAATCTTCAACGCAAAAACCACGACCCCTATCTCCAAGTCATGTGTCGTATAGTTCTTCTCGTGTACCTTCAACTGTTGAGAAGCATAGGCTATTACCTTGTCGCGTTGCATCAACACGCAACCGAGACCCTGAATCGACGCGTCACAATAAACTACAAAATCCTCGATACCCTCTGGTAGAGACAAGATCGGCGCGCTACATAGTTTATGCTTTAGGAGCTGAAAAGCCTCTTCCTGTTTCGCTCCACAAGAATAAACAACTTTCTTTTGTGTCAAGGAGGTAAGTGGTTGAGCGATCTTAGAGAAATCCCGAATAAAACGACGATAATATCCCGCAAGACCAAGAAATTGTCGCACCTCCGAAGGGTTCTTCGGTGCCGCCCAATTTCGTATAGCATCAATCTTTGCGGGATCTACATGTATACCCATCTCGTTAACTATGTGCCCAAGAAAGTGTACTTCTCGAATCCAGAAATCACACTTAGAAAACTTCGCGTACAACTGTTCCTTCCTCAGGAGCTCCAAAATAAGACGTAGATGCCGCTCGTGGTCCTCCTTGCTCTTGGAGTAGATCAAGATGTCGTCAATAAAGACAATAACAAAGTCATCGAGATACGGCTTGCACACACGGTTCATGAGATCCATGAAAACCGCTGGTGCGTTAGTCATCCCAAACGGCATAACCAAAAACTCGTAATGCCCATAACGAGTCCTGAAAGCCGTCCTTGGGATATCCTCCTCTCTGACTCGTACCTGATGAAAACCCGACCTTAAGTCGATCTTAGAACAGAAACTTGACCCTTGCAGCTGGTCAAACAAGTCGTCGATACGTGGCAAAGGATAACGGTTCTTGACCGTCACCTTGTTGAGTTCGCGATAATCTATACACATCCTGAAGGACCCACCCTTTTTCTTCACAAACAACATAGGGGCTCCCCAAGGCGAAGAGCTAGGTCGGATAAAACCCCTATCCAACAGCTCTTGGAGCTGATTTGACAACTCCTGTAACTCCCCTGGTGCGAGGCGATAAGGAGCACGGGCAATCGGTGCTGCTCCTGGCTGGAGGTCAATCTAAAATTCCACCTGACGATGTGGAGGTAAACCAGGGAGTTCTTCAGGGAACACATCAGGAAACTCACGAACAACTGGAAGATCCTCGATCTTCCTCTCATCAGACTGTGAATCATTAACAAGGGCTAAAATGGCAGGATAGCCCTTACGCATGTACTTCTGAGCCTTCATTGCTGAAACAATGCTAACCGGGGTTCCACTGCGATGACCATGAACCGATAAGAATTCTCCACTAGGGAGAGGAACACGCACGATTTTCTCCTTACAGAGAATTTCCGCCTGATGCTTGGACAACCAGTCCATGCCAATAACTACATCGAAGCTTCCAAGAGTAATAGGAAGTAGGTCAATGTCGAATACCTGACCCATGAGATCGAGTTTGCACCCAACAAGAACATGTGAAGCTTCAATTGTCTTACCATTAGCTATCTCTACTATATGTTTGGTTACAAGGGGGTGTAGGACTCAACCCTAACTGACGACTGAATCCCAAAGATACGTAACTCCAATCGCCACCAGAGTCAAATAAAATAGAAGCAAATATACCGTTCACTGTAAACGTACCAGTAACTACATTGCCGTCATTCCGTGCCTCCCCAAATCCAATAGTAAACCCGCGCCCACGCGCAACATTTCTCCCGTTGTTCCCGTTATTATTCCCAGCGTTGTTATTATTATTACCCGCGTTCTGGTTCAGCTGGGGGCAGTCTCGCTTGATGTGACCCTCAGCTCCACACTGAAAACACCCTTTCTTGAATCCCTGATTCTGCTGAGGTTGTTGCCCTTGCTGTCGCTGGTGGTGCTGATTTTGTTGTTGCTGCTTTGGTTGTGGAGCTCTACAGTCTTTGGCCTCATGGCCCACCTTCTCGCATCTACGGCAAGTCCGAACACACTGCCCATAGTGATGATAGCCACACTTGTTGCACTGTGGCTTCTTTCCAACATAAGAGCCCTGATTTTGATTCACTGAAGACGACTGGCTGAAACTACGATGGCTGTCAGTGTCCTGCTTCTTCTATGACTGTACCGAATTGAACGCCTTGTCCACATCGTTCCACTTACGCTTGCTGTCAGTAGCAGGAGTAGTAGCTGTAGTAGTGGCAGTAGTAACAGTAGTAGAAACACGTGGTGGCAGTGAATTGCTCTCCACCTCCTGATCAACTATCTTGTGAGCTAAACGGACAATCTGTGCTAAGTTATTGAGGTTTGCCGCAGTAACCAAACCCTTCACTCGTGGAGGTAATCCCTTGATGAACAACCCAATTCTTCGAGACATCGATCGGGACAAATTCGGGCACATGATAGCCAACTCATGCGACCGCTTCACGTATGCTTCAATCTCAGATCCTACCATCTTCAGATCATAATACTCGTTTTCCAGTTTCTGTATCTCATCGCGTGGACAATACTCCTCCCTGATTAATTCCTTAAAGTCATCCCAAGCAATGGCGTTCGCCGCCTCGAGGCCCAACAACTGAACCTGGGCATTCCACCATGTCAGGGCACCATCCTCGAGAGTGCCTGTAGCGTATTTCACGCGGTCCCCCACGGGACAGTTGCACATAGCGAACACTGACTCAGCTTTCTTGAACCACCTCAGTAGCCCCACAGCCCCTTCATTCCCACTGAAGGTCTGTGGCTTACAGTCCATGAATGCCTTGAACGTGCAGGCAGGCGGATTGTTCTGTTGCGCTGGCTGACCAGCTTGATAGGCTGCCAATGCCTCAGCCACGCTCTCATTAATTAGATTAGTTAACTGAGCCTGAGTCATATTGATGTTGCCACGTCCACCGCCGCGGCCTCCACGTCCACCATTTCGTCCACCGCGTCCGTTCATGATTCTTTATAAGGAGAGGGAACGAATTTAAAGGTCGAAAATGGGGTAAAATCAGGTATCACATTGAAATCTACAGACTACCAAGTTCATACACAAATAGGGAAGAATCCCTCTCACACTTGTTAAGCCTCATTGGGAATTGCATGCACCTCGCGTTATTATTATGTGTGCACCCATGATAATAAGGCGGTTTGCATGCTCATCTCAATGCCTCTTAACTTGTGCTCGAAGTTTCTCCCGCATTCAATTAACATAGAAGCAAGTACTACAGGATTATGACTCACAAAATTCGAGGGGTAGCGTTACACTATCAATGTACTATGGTATCTAACATATCGCTTCATGCATGCTATGAATGTGTGATTACTAAACAAGTAATGCATAAAGTAACAGGAGACGAACCTTGCAATCTGGAGCTGAGTGTCATGGTCGAATTCGGATCAGTTCGGTTATAGTCTGGTTTTATGAAAACGTTTTTAAAACCAAGTTCTCTATAACCAGTGGCTCTGATACCAAACTGTCACACCCCCAAATTCCCATCTAGGGTATGTCCCCATTAGGTGTGCGACGTTCCAACAACGAGCCACTAATTATATCAAACGCATTCAATATAATGATAAAGAACTTGATTATGAATAAAGTACCGTTAACAATTTTAAATGAAAACTAAATTGTCCAGCGGAAGCAAAGTTAAACAGTTTTGAAACCCAAAGTAATGTATCAGAAATCAATAAGGTAAAACTTGTCCAGTAAAACCATGCCCACTCCTGCTACTCCAGACAGCAAGTCCCAATGCATACAGCTAACGACCTACAAGCATGCAAACAAGTGTGTCAGACTACACTGGTGAGTTCAAAGTTTTGTTACCGAGTTTAGTTACTAGTCACATGTGTAAAACAGTTTGACAAGATGATTTGTTGATTTGATGTTGTTATTACTCGATTACCGAAATGGCTACAAGATGTGATTGCCCAACCCCAATGTCTCTATCAAAACATTGGTCATGCTTTAAGGAAATTAGTTCACGACCGTCCTCCCCGGTACGGTGTGAGGGTGCCAAACCTAATAGCGCTATCAACTAATAACCTCATTGCCTCCTCGGCAACTGTCTGTAGATGTAAGGGGTCTTACGAGATAGATACTGAGTACAATAACAAACATCCCAATAAACACGCGTTCCTCCCCGGAACGTTACCCGATATCCCTCCCCGGGATGCATGCTTGAGAAAAGCAGTGAACTCACCTTTGGTTTGCTCGGTATGTCTATTTATGTATTCACGTTGATCAATCAAGTCCTAGCATGATTATCAAAGCCAATCAGTTCACATGGACCTAAGCCACATAGTTTCTTACTCACATTACACAAGTAGTGCACATGTATCACTTTTTATCATCCAAGTTACAATAACGAATCATATCATAGCATAGTCCACTAATTCACACAAAATCAAGTACTCATGTCACACATCTATTCATGCACCTGTCGTGACACAAAGTGTGCGACCCGTCATGCCTTATTAACTCGTTCCCTACTAAGGCCCAAGACACATGTATTTTTAGAGGTGTGTTTTAAATCAACTAATGCAACCCAACTAGTAGACCAGGTATATTGTGCGACCCAGTAACCCGAAGCTCAAATCAGCTTTGCATCAAACCGTGTGGCCCAGTATCAGCCCGAATACGTGTGTGGCACATAGTGACACCCTTTATTACTCTCATAATTACCCCCACTAATCTTTGTTCACATCAGTTTCATGAACGAACATTTATGTGTATCCATTCTTCACACACATCAAAGCCATTATCCTAACCTAGCACATGAGTTCTGACCACACAGCAATAATTTTTCATCATGATTAACACACTCAACCCAATCACAAAACACAATTCACACATCCTAATCATCATGTAGATTCTGAAATCGTAAGCCACATTCAAACTAGGTTGAGTGTCATTAATTTTTGTCAATAATTCTCTAACTCAATTCAACTTTTCATCTAATTGCATGACATCAACCGTCAATGACAATTAACATCAAATCATCAAGTTACAATTACAAACAGCAAGTCCCCCACACCCAACCTTAGAGATCATGTAACTTTGATATGGAATTCTATATTGTCGATTAACATTAGTAATCTAATACCCTTATATCAAAACATAGCAAGATCATCGATAGTTTGTGCATGACTATATCTACTAACAATTACAAGCAACTCATATGATCATGCTATGAGTCTAACATAACAATCATTCAATATCACATAGAGACACTATTATACAAGTATGAATGTCACATGTAAGATTCACTAACCGAGAGTCTGGCCGAACGATATGCTATCACGAAGGGTTTGCTACCGTTGCCGTACGTCTAGAGGAAACTAGGGTTTGAGTATGTTTGGGTTATCATAATACGTACCTTCATTTGTGTATATAAGAAAATCAGAATTCCTAGCCGGCCCAAAAGTAAAAACTCATTTGGGCTCTACTAAGCCCATACGTATGTCCAAAGCATAAAGGCGTTTGGTAACAAGCCAATCTTAAATCCGATGCCTAAAAGGGTTCAGATTGGGTTTCGAGTGTGTGTGCACACAGGTTCACCTTGGCCGGCTAAATTCAAGGTGTGTGATGCAGCCCATCATGCGCGTACTAATTTACTCGGCCCAAACATAAATTCATGTATGTTAAGTATACTTGTAATGCAGACGGCCCAAGTTTACTTGGCCCAAGCACATGGAATATCAATCCATTTATATTTAGCAAATTTATAATGTTTATAATAGCGCAAAGCGTTCCGTACAATGAAGAGGGATGGATAACGAGAAGTTTGGATCACAAGATTTAAACGTAACTAACCTTGAAAGTTCGGGTTGTCACATCTGATCTCTTCCAGTTGTTTCGCTAATCCTCGCAAGGATTCTGCTTGAATGTTCTCCGGCTTTAGAGCTTCTAGTTGTGCATCGTGCACACGAGTAGTGAAGTTCATCTGAATGGTTAACTCTAAAGCTCGTACTCATAAAGTTTTGACTTGCTCTTCCCGGCTCAAAGCATCCGCCACAACATTTGCTTTGCCCGGATGGTACTTGATTTCATAGTCATAGTCATTCAACAATTCTACCCATCGCCGCTGGCGCATGTTTAATTCTTTTTTATTGAATATATGTTGAAGACTTCTATGATCAGTGAATATGGTACACTTAGTACCATAGAGATAGTGACGCCAAATCTTTAAAGTGAATACCACTGCGCCCAACTCTAGGTCGTGAGGGGTATAATTCTTTTCATGAACTTTCAACTGTCGTGACGCGTACGCGATGACTTTTTCACGTTGCATTAATACACAACCCAAACCTTGGTGCGATGCGTCACAATACACCACAAAGTCATCGGTGCCATCAGGGAGTGATAAGATTGGCGCTTGGCATAGTTTATCTTTGAGCATTGGAATGCCATTTCTTGTTTTTCACCCTAATCGAACTTTTTATCCTTTTGAGTGAGTGAGGCTAGCGGTTGAGAAATTTTAGAAAAATTCTCAATGAATCTTCGATAGTATCCCGCTAAACCTAGAAATTGTCTTACTTCCGTTGGGGTCTTGGAAGCGTTTCAGTTCTTTATGGCTTCTATCTTAGCTGGGTCCACATGTATTCCATTCTCATTCACAACGTGACCGAGAAATTGAACCTCGCGAATCCAAAATTGAAACTCCAGAATAGTTCTCAAGTGTTGTTCATGTTCCGCCTTTGTTCGTGAGTATATTAAAATGTCATCAATGAATACGATCACGAACTTGTCGAGATATGGCTTACATACCCGATTCATCAAATCCATGAATACGGCGGGAGCGTTTGTTAAGTCGAATGGCATAACAAGGAACTCGTAATGCCCCAGCGAGTCCTAAATGCTGTCATAGGAATGCTTTCCTCTTGGATCCTCAGCTGATGGTGTCCGGATCTTAGATCAATTTTGGAATAGAAGTTAGAACCTTGTAACTGATCGAACAAGTCGTCAATCCTTGGTAAAGGATACCGGTTCTTTATGGTTAACTTGTTCAGTTCTCGATAATCTATACACATCCGAAAGGTTCCGTCTTTCTTCTTGACAAATAGCACCGGAGCTCCCCAAGGTGAGAAACTCGGTCTATTGAATCCTTTGTCAAACAATTCCTGAAGCTGAGTAGATAATTCCTGCATCTCCGTGGGTGCGAGTCTATATGAAACTTTTGCCACCGGTGCAGCTCCGGGCACAAGATCGATACTGAATTCGACTTGTCGCTGCGGAGGTAGTCCCGGCAAGTCTTCTGGAAAGACTTCAGGGTATTCCCTTACCACAGGGATGTCCTCCACCTTGCGCTTCTCGGCCTTCTTATCGACCACATGGACAAGAAAGGCGATGCATCCTGTTCTCAGACTCTTCCGAGCCTTCATGCAGTTGTTGGTCAGCAGTCGCGTGTCGTGTTTCTCTCCGTGCACCAAAAGATGTTCTCTCATCAGACAGGGGGAAAAAGAATAATAGTTTTCGCAGCACAACTACTTCTGCTCGGTTGTCGGCCCACCAGCCTATGCCAGAAGTTAAGTCGTAACAACCTAATTGAATGAGTGAAAAGTCGTTACTGAATTTTCGTGCTCCAAGTTCGAGTGTGCATCCTTTGATGTCTTTCCTAACTTGACTAATTTACCAATGGTCAATCCTATTGAATGGGAGGACGTCTTGTTTACTTGACTCGGCCAAGCATACTTTGAATTTTATGGGGATGAAGCTAATTCCGACACCGGTGTTAAACAACACGGATGCAACGGGTCGGTTGATAGGTACGTATCGGTGACCCTTAATGACTTCACATGACTTCGCTAATTACTCATTAGCTAACTTGATAGAGCAAGACATGTTTAACCTAAATGTCTCTAATTCGTGTATATGCTTAGTATCTAAAGACACTAAGTTAAGCCGACGTTGGTATCCAAAGAATTGATACATGATGGTTGTAGAGTAGAGCATACCCCTAGTCCTGCTTACTCACTAGCTTAATTCATCCTTAACCATCCATTCTCGTAGTGACCTCCTTGCCACAGTAAAACCAACTCGTTCATTCTTAAATATAGCTAACTCATTAGTTTCTGTTTTGTGCCAAGTCTCACCACACTGCTACTCTTGTCACTTTTGCAAGTGCCCTCATGATGAAAGTTTTACCTATCTCATTCCGAATTTTGACAAGTTATTAGCATACTTCTTAATGCGAGCATCGATTATGGCAGTAATCGCCTTCGCTTTGCTTGCCACGGGATTTCTCTTTCTCCTAACACCCTCCTTGGGCAGTCTCCCATCCTCACCACATCCTTGGTGAGACTAACTGAGAGAGTTACTTGAAAATAAATCTAGGTAGGGTGACATGATGTGATCATGATTCGGATCTCAAGGCTAAACCCCAAATGTAGAGCTCAGTGCATTTGGATTCGAGTGTTATCCAATATGTAATCAATCCTTGATAGATTGTAAAGGCGTCGGGGTAACTAACAACATTAGCTATAATCATGATCGAGTTCTAGAGCTCGGTTCCCAAACTTGGAATTTTTCCACTAGCGAGCAATACTCTTCTCGCTTAAGATTCTTAAGTTCTTCCCACAATAACCTCTTTGTTGTATTACTCCCTATAGTTTGCACTTGGAGATTCCACCAAGTTAACGCCTCATTCAACATAGGGCTATTCGTTTACCAAAACGTTTACTTAGGAGTACATTTATTAGCAAGGTTAACTGACTTCCTTGTCTTTATCTAGCGGATAGAACGCACCGCACCTTCCGTATCAATGAGGTCTCGCGGCTTATAATCCGGAAAAGCCTTAGGATCAAAATTTAGTGTGATTGCATCTGCAAGTGTGGCATTGCCACTCATTCTCGTCCCATCGGGATTTGAACCACTTGAACTACCGGTACCATCAGTACCATCACTAGTGTCGACTCGACAACCTCATGTTGTTCCATATGACCTCTAGTTCAACTTTAATAGTAGGGCGCTGATTAACTGACCCTCTTCTAGGCGTAGATTTTCTTATCGATGCCACGTTGTTTCCGATACATAGTATCATTGGGTCTAGGCTTTTATTTGGACAGATATAGCCTATCATGCGCCTAAGAATTGAGAATGTGTTTGGTCATGGAAACCTCAAGACAGCATTGCTCCGGTATGTTTGAACAATGATATTCATGAATAAATGCATTTCAAAATGCATAGTACCTCTTGAGTCTATTAGCTATGTGCCTAAATGGAAAAAGAAGTAATTCGTTGAGGAGGAGAAACCAAACGGTCGTCTCCAATTTTTACAACGTGTATCCCATACTTCCTGGATCTCGATCGCCCAAAGTAGGAAAAATCCTTCGCCGCACTAGCCCGTGTGACGAATACGTTGATACTCCTTGAGCTCCACGAGCTCAACAAAATTGTTATAATTTTCATAGATGTCGAATAATACAATGAAAGGGTTGTAGCTTGGCTCATGCCATAGTATCCCTTGGAATAAGACAAATATCAAACGACAGAGTTTAATGTAATCATCTCTGATAACTAAGATAAGGTAAGGTGTCATGGACACCAAAGAACCAGTCCATGTACAAGAATTTCGAGAATGTTGAGGAAAAATCCTCCATGAGTGGCTAACAAGTTTTGTTTGCTTTCGATGACTAGTCTCAGATGACTCGTGTTATAGATCGAATGTTAAGTGCAAACAATACGTGTAGTCTTCCTGTATCGTAGAGTGTTATAGTAACCATTCCGGTTAGTGTTCTACTAGATAGAAATTTGAACAACTTAAGGATTTCGAATGGATAGTGATCGCTAGCTTGACCCGTAGAGCCCACCAGGATTCCCCATGCACTACAAGTTGTTATTACGTGGGCCCCCGTAATAATAAATTGTCTTGCATGGTCACCCTAGCATTCTCTCGTTCAAGCAGACGATCAGTCAAAGAGAGGACATTGTTGTCTATATACCCTCAACATAGGAGGGACCTTCGTGATGGTCCACATGCTAACGCCCATTGTCATTATTCGTGAAAGGGCACAATGTTAGCCGAAATAGAAATAAAAAGAATCCGTAACAATAACAACTGGAGGGGCACCTTTAAGATGAGTACTTCATCTTCCTTGTCTGGACGAGAGTGTCATCAATCACGATTAGTATGAGTCTCAGGGACCTCGTCCCACTAATAGAGTTGTTGTCCAAGGCCGCCACCTCCACCTCGTCATCACTACCGAAGCTAGACATATACCATCCAAGGGGAAGCAACCATCTCCCAAGGGATCAATGCTTTAGGGTCTCGCTTAGGGACCACGTCCGCCATAAGCTTCGTAATAGACGCGAGGTCGTCATTCTCATTGCGTGAGTCAAGTGTAATAATAGAATTCGTAGTCAAAGGTATTTTCGTTCATGGCAAAATATTCCGTACAACATATATATAAATAAATACATTATATATATAATCACTAAATCTCATGCTGTTTTTGTTCTCATGTTTCACATGTAATTTCTAATGTTTCAAGTCTAATCCTTATAGACTAACCATACATTGATCCTTATCCATTACTTATGATTGAGCCCGCGTGATAGATCCTCATGTTATCGTGACACAATGAAAACCTTTTGTCATTTTTTGTCATACTTTTTGAAATCATCTTTGTAATGTTATCAACTTTGTTTTCATGTGAGAGCCCTTGGTGATTGTAGACCAAACTTTATAAAAGTTTGTCCCCGGTTCACTACAATCGGAGCTCTGATACCAATCTGTCACACCCTGCTAGTAGCGGAAGCGTATTGTGTGTGACGTAAGAAAGGTAATCATTGCATCCAAATGAGTAAACATATAAACAACAACGATGCCATAGATATAATGATTTTAACAAAAGATCACAAGTTTTCCAACATAGTTTCAAGTTTACCAACGTTCACAACGTTAACCATGACATAGATTAAGTTATATTACACAACACAAAAGCTAATTTTTGACATAATTCATAGTGAGGTTTTGTCCCCTATATACCCATACGAAGTTGGGATATAAAAGACAAACCCTCCAAAAGTGTCCATCGTTGTCATTGACTTTCTCGTTACCCGTAGTGTATCACCGGCTCAAGGCCTGTTTCCTGAAATACATGTAGTTTTAAAAAGTCAACAAAAGTTGAGCGAGTTCATGCAGTTATTGTTATCATATGAAATCTCATAAATGTTATCTTGTAATCATGGTATGTTCTGATTCATACATGGAGTCTGTTTAAGGACCTATCAGTGGGTAGCGAGCCCCTTGACAAAATGTACCATAAGTAAGTAACCAAACCGAGAACACTTTGTTATCATTTGGGATCATAAAAGCACTCCACGGTTAACAACTAGGAGTGGGGCGTGCCTCAGGCCCAATAGATCTACACCTTTTGCACCTTGGTCACTATGTGATTAATGGTTACTAATGCTATCATCCTACTTATGCACATTGATCATGTTATCTTCTACTCCGTAACTAACATACCAATAGTTTAGCATGTATTTCCCCTCGATGTTTTTGAAAACAAAACATTGAAATCAGTGAAAGGAGGGACATGAACTCACAAGTTTGCGTTCCGTATTATGATACCGAAGTGAGCGTCCGTAAGTGTCAATAACCTACATGTGTACTAATCTCGTTAGACACTAGGTCTTTCGGACCTCGTACAAGTTGTTCATCTTGAATTCTTTATTATGTTCTCGTTTGTCATCTTTGGAACAACTTTGTAATTTAGAGCGTTGATAGTTTACTCGCTCGATTGTTATGTATATACATGCATTCTATACGTATTGAATTATATGTGAACGACTTCGAACCTATGTCATTGGGCTTACCCCACGTTTTATTGTTATTGGGCCTAGCCCTAGTTTTCTTGTTATTGGGCCTAGCCATAGTTTTCTTATTATTGGGCCTAGCTGGCACACCCCGACCACGTAGAACAACAAAATGTGGCGGAAACGTCGGGGAGTGTTGTAACAGAATTAATTGTTTCACAACCATGGAAATTAAAGTTACGTTTTATTTATCAAACAAGAAAGTTACATTGTCTTAAACAAGAAACAAAGAATACATAACATAAATTAACTAGTTCTTGCTTCGTTTTAACTCACTAAGGCACAGGTCCGCCTAAGTGTGTCTCGATCATCCTATGCAAAAGCTCCTGAAAACACATGTGAAATGTTAGTGCACTACGTCTATTGACTTCGTCTTGTATCATGTAATAGGATAGGATAGGTTTATCAGTGCTCGAGGTTCGAGAAACAGAATTTCAGGTTTTAGGAGGTGATTCCGCTCGAAACTACACAAGACCATTTCGAGCGAAATCAGAACTTTCTGATTCTGCTCGAAACCACCCTTGACCATTTGGAGCGAAATCAGGAACACTATATATAGGGCACTTGTGATTTCATTTGGTACACGACTTCAGAATCTGTAACGAAGTGCTGCCAAAGTTTGTCCAGGTTGTAATCAGTGTTATTATCAATCATAGTGACAAATTAAAGAGTTTCTCCTGTAGCATGGCGATTCTGCCCCCTCTTGAAGAATTTTTCTCCAAGACCAGCAACAGTTTCTCTCTCTAGCATGGCGATTCTGCCCCCTCTTGAAACCTTCGATTTTTCTGCTTGATCTTTGTATAACAGTCTGATCATTAAAGTGTTGATTCATCAATACTTCTAATTCGAACTTGTTAGCAAAGGGATTGCATTAAATCTAGGGTTTTCTTTCTGTTCGTTTGTTTTAAATCGCAGCCTGATCTTGTGTAGTCGATTAGGTGGAATAGATCGATTGTTTTGTCGGTCCTTCTGGTTAGGCAGAAACCTAGACTTAACAAGAACTCTATTTGACTGTAGTTGATTCATGGGATAGGGTTTATGCTAAATTAGGGTTTTTTTTCTGTTTTTCGTAGTACTGGTTGGTTGTCGAAATCCCTGTTGCATGGTAGTCTGATTTACGTGATGAGCGAGAGAGGTGATGATTTTGATGCGGATGGATATCCCAGTTTCACAAACATTGGTGCTAACGTGAATGATGATTCGGATGCAACCCCTGGAACAGCTCCTGTACGTGGTATTGGTTTACGAGTAACGAATATTGAGGGAAATCCGATGATGCCGAGAAGGGGATTGTATTCTACATCGGGTAATTCGGTTCTGGATGGATTGTCTAAGATCTCTATACCGGTTGGAGAACCACCGGTTAAGCCAATAACCTTTGCTAATCTCAATCTGAATAAGTTTGGTCAGAAGGGTATGGAGGGGAGTTCGTCAGGTAATGTTTCTCAAATACATGATCTGAATATGGTCATGGATTCTCCTTTTACTGCTGAGGGAGAATCATCAGATCAGTTAAACTCAGCCATTAATATTGGACCGATGGAGTCTACTGAACAAGTCGAAGGAGCTGATGTAGTGATTCCTTTATCTTCGGTCAGGCAGGTTAATGATAGGTATGCTAATACCCTGTATGGATACTTCTTGGGTAAACGGCTTGCGTTTCCTGTGGTTGATTATTTTGCAAAATACAATTGGGTCAAGTACGGGCTTGTGAGACTAATGATGAATGCCAAAGGTTTCTTTTTCTTTAAATTTAAAACGAAGGAGGGGATGGATAAATTACTGGAAGATGGGCCTTGGACGATAAGGAATGTGCCGATTATTTTGAATGAATGGTCTCCAAATGTGACAGTAGAGAAACATTATTCAAGATCTTGTGGGCTCCAAATAAACGGCTTCAACTCATCCGTTCGGTTTTGTCATCTATGCATATTTATTGGGCATCGGTTTTTATCTTGCCGAGACGCATCATTCAAGATCTTGAAGGAAAAATGAGAAGGTTTTTGTGGGCTCAAGGCAATGATATTAAAGGGAAAGCGAAAGTTAAATGGGATCATGTTTGTATGCCTAAATGTGAAGGAGGTTTGGGCATTAGGAGAATTGCTGATATGAACAATGCTCTCATGGTCGCGCATATTTGGAGTCTCATAATGCTTAGAGAGTCGCTATGGGTGAAATGGATGCATTCTTATCGTATTAGGGGGAGAAGTCTTTGGGATGTTCCGATTAGAGGTGAAATGACATGGACGTGGAGAAAATTATTAGCATTAAGGCCTTTGGTTCAGCAACATATTTGGACTAAGATAGGTAATGGTTCGAAAACTCTTGTCTGGTTTGATAGGTGGGATGATATTTGTCCGCTCAATTCGTTTATCACGCCTAGAATGGTAGCAAATGCGGGTTTCTCTCATCAATCGACGGTCGTGCAAGTGTATGTCAATGGGGAATGGAAATGGCCAGCTTCATGGTATTCTAGATTTCCGGTGCTCCAGCTTTTGAACAATATTGTGCTCAACCCGGAGTGTGAAGACAGGATTGTTTGGAGGTCACGTTCGGGTAAAGTGGGAAATTATATTACGTCTGAAGTGTGGGATGATATTCGCCAAGTCCAACCGGATATTCCTTGGGCGAATGTAGTTTGGTTTGCTTAGTCTATTCCTCGCCATTCCTTCTTTATGTGGCTTCTTATTCAAAAGAGATTGAAAACGCAGGATGTGATGAGTAAATGGTATTCCTCGGGCAATGCAAATTTTAACTTACTATGTTGTTCGTTATGTACTCGTGGGCCAGATTCACATGAGCATTTGTTTTTCGAGTGCTCTTATGCGACTCAGGTGTGGAATGGCATTAAACATAGAGCTGGTATGGAGATGGTTGCTAATAGCTGGGTGCAGATTCTCGATCATTTGGTGTTACATGCAACATCTTCGAGTGCTACAAGAGTCATTGGGAAACTGGTTGTAGGAGCAGCGGCGTATTTCGTGTGGCAGGAAAGGAATCATAGACTATTCTCGAGCAGGAAAAGGGAAGCTGATCAGCTTATAGAAATTATTTTGTCCACGGTTCGGTTGAAACTTCATACCATGAGATTCAAGAGGACGACCCAGATCCATGGGATTTTGCAGGAATGGAGTTTACCTCGTGGCTTGGTTCTAGTGGATGATGATTGCGGCTAATGCTAGGGTTGATAGTGTCTAGCGTCTAGTTGTATTGTTGACTTGTTTAGCCTGATGTGCTTGTTTTTTTTAGTTTACTCTAGTGTGGAATGCCATGCTAGAGAACTGAGGATCGTTTATGTTCCTCACTTGGTTGTTTATTGGTCTGATTTATAAAATTTACCGGGGTAACCCTTTACCCAAAAAAAAAAGCTGTTTCCACGTCCGTTTCACTGATTCCGCCTTTGAATCGGATTATAAGCTCTTCTGAACGACTCGGTTGGGTCCAACAACGATCCTACAAGTGGTATCAGAGCTCAGGAAAAAGAGTTTAGCTTGATATCATCAATTTTTTGACTTCTACACCTTCTTTTTCAATCTGAACAAGTTTTAACGGTCAAAATTGGATCAAATTTTCACAGATTGTGTAAAACTACATATTGACAAACCCTAGAAAGTTTCACTACAAATTTTAGTCTAAAAAGTGATAAAAATGGACTAAGAAGTGATTCCGCTCGAACGAACAGATTGTGATTCAGCTTCAAATTATCTGGTTTCGCTCCAAAGGGTTGATTCCACTCCAGGATATTGTTGATTCCGCTCCAAGTTGCAAAAGAAGTGATTCCGCTTGAAGAATTAGATCTGATTCCGCTCGAAGTGTTAAACAACTGATTCCGCTCGAAGTGTTAATCAACTGATTTCGCTTCAACTGGTCAACTTGTGATTTCGCTTGAGTTGTCAAACAAAGTGATTTCGCTTGAGTTTACTATTTCGCTTGAAAAGTGAAATTTCGTGTCGAGATTATTTCAAGTCGATCGAGTGTCAGCTTATTTCAGGATATTTGATATTGTTTGTACTGATTGTGTTTGTTTGATTGTATTTGTCCAGGATCACATCATGGCTGAAGAATTCTACAATATGTTTTTCAACGCGTTCACATCCGAATCGTCCGAAATTACCACTGTTACACCAAAAACCATCACGAAAGCTATCAATGAAAACATCAAGCATGATAACTTCTACGGAACACACTCAAAGCCACCAACCTTGGAGAGCATTGAGGATTATACATGGTGGAAGGAACGGTTTCTTAACTGGGCAAAAGCATATGCGCATGAAAGTTGGTTCTGTTTAGAGTTTGGATATGAAAGACCGAAGGATGATAAAGGTGAAGAGATTCCATTCAAGAAATTACCTAAAGATGACAAAGCAGAATATGCAGCCGAACAGAGGATGATTGCTTTGATTCAGACGGCAATTAGAAATGATATTTTTGCATTGCTTAATCATGACGGGTCGTCAAAATCTGTTTGGAAAGCTTTAAGAGTTAAAGCTGAGGGGGGTAAACAAATTAAAAAGAACAAAATTGCGTTGCTTAAAAAAGAATTCGATCTATTTGATAACATTAAAGGAGGAGAGTCGGTGAGGCAAATGATAGAGAGATTCTGTCATTTAAAAATTGAACTTGAACGTTTCAAAATTAAGAAAACAAGAGAGGAAATTATCGATAAAGTCATTGAAGCGTTACCACGAGCTGATCAGTGGCAAACGTTTGTTTTTATCTTATTAATTGATGCTTTGTATGATGAAATTACTCTTGATGCGTTGTTTGAAAAGATTGAAAGTCATGATCTGGAGCTACAGAAGCAAAGCAAGATGACTGGTTCTTCACATCAACAGAATGTTGGCTTGTACTACAAAGGAAGTGTACCTTCGGAGAAAGGTGTTGGTTCACCAAAGACAGCATTCAGTGGAGAGAAGATGAAAGAACCTCAAACAACCTCATCAAGTTATCATTCTGGATATCATTCATCTTCAAAAGCAAGTACTGATGAAGATGAGGAGATTCTATGCAACATCGCTCTCAAACTGAAGAATTCTCCATCGATGAGCATCAATGCAGCTAAGCAGCAAATGAGTTTTCTTGCATCTGTTCTAGAATCGTATGAAGGTCTTGTAGCTGGTAAAATTGGAAACTCCGAATTGACCAAAGAAGACTACGACCAAATTGATCCGGAAGAAATGGAGCTCATTGACATTCGCTGGTGTTTGGCAAGTTGCATTCGCAGAGCTCAAAGATATATGGAGATTACTGGAAAGCAATCTTTGGGTGGTCCGTCAACGATGCTTGGATTTGACAAATCCAAAGTGACCTGCTTCAGATGCAAGCAAAAGGGTCATTTCAAAAGAGAATGCAGAAATTCTGAAGTTGCTGAAGGAATATTATAAATCAACCAAATCAGTACAAGGGTGTGCCTAATGTGACACACCAACTAGACTTGACAACCCAAGTCTAGGAAAGAAAAACAAAATACACAACCAGTTTGTAACACACAAACACGACACCAAAAAACCCACAAAACAAAACAACCAAGCATTAAGCAACAAAACCCAAACCATAAATCACATCTAGCCGGGGTAAAACCCTTTACCCAAAAAAAAAAGTTGCTGAAGGAAATGAACGTCTTTTCAATGATGATTATTATCGAAAAGCGATCTACAACCGAAGCAAAGAAGAGCCGAAATTGATTGAAGATAAAACCAAATCAAGAGCTTGTTTTGTAATTCAAGATGATGAAGGTTTTGACTGGAGCACAATTTGTCCAGAAGAAGATCGTTTGGAGAATGTTCGAAAAACAGCTCATGGCAATGCTATAACAGAGGAAAGAAAGTTTGTTTTTGTTGCTGAGATTCAAGATGAAAACAAAGACAAAGACACTGCTGTAATTTGTGAAGAGAACAATGAAGAAAAAGATAAAGTTGAGATCAAAGAGAAGACTCGAGAAGAGATTTTGAGTGAGAAAACTTATCGAGAGAGAAACGTTGTTTTAAACAGAATGGATGAAATGCAAGAAGAGAATGAGAGTGCAGTGAGCAACAGAAGATGGGATAAAAAGAGAGAGTGTTACTTCAACAGAGAAGGAGAACCAGTTGTTCCAAAGAAAGACATAATCTTTGATGATGTTCTTCTCATAATTCCTTTGAGAGCCGAATATTATAGAAATGTGATGAAAGATGACACATATGCTAAAAGGCATGAAAAGGAGATCAGATATGCCATGACATCGTGTCTGAGAAAAAGGGATGAAGAGAGAATGAAAAAGAGTGTTGAAGAAATGGTGAACAATCTGAAGAAAACTGCTGAAGAAGTTAAAGCAGAAGTTGTTGAAGTTGAGGTAAATGAAGAGGTTAAAAAAGCTGTTACTGAAGAACAGCAGATTGGAGAAGAGGAGAAGAAAGAAGAAGAAGAAGAAGAAGAAGTAAAGAATGAAAATTTGGAAGCTGGTAATGTTGGTGATGAAGTTGGTGTTGAAGAAAAGCAAGATGATGTTGATCAGAAGCAAACTGAGGCAACTGCATCAAACACCGAAGTGCCAATCACTGAGGTACATTCTGATTCTGAAATCTTAAAAACGATTGATCAGTGCAAGAAATGCATGGAACCGTGCAGAGCTTGTACTGAAAAAGATGAGCAATTCAGAACAAGAGATCTTGAATTCACTAAAATTGAAAACATTTTTAAAGAAAAATGCAAAGAAATGCTAGAAAAAGAAAAAGTTTTGAAAGAAAATGATGAAAAACTTTCAGAAAAATGTAAAAAGTTAGAAACAGAAAATGAAGTTTTGAAAGAAAATGTTTCTAAAATGACAGAAGAATGTTCACAAAAAGAAATTGCTTGTCTAGAAATGAAGAAAGAATATAACTCAATGAAATTAGCATATCATATTACGAAAGAGTCATACGAAAAGGTGAAAGATGAAATGAAATATGCTCAATCAAGAATGAATTATCTTTCTGAAACAACTAAAGAACTTAAACGAATGTATTCAATAAAACAAGATGTTGTTAATTCCTATATTGAGGATGTTGCTAAGCTAAAGCGACAGATTGCTGATCTAGAACAGGATAACAACAAGTTAAAGAGTTATCACGTGTCGTCATATGTGCTTGAACGTATTTTCAATATAAAACCGGGAGATGGTGAGTCTGAGCAAAACAAGAAAGACATTGGCTCAGAGTTTCATCAAGTTCCACCACCGGGAAAATTTGCATTTTATGATGATGAAAAGGTCGAAAAAGCTTTCAACATGGTAGACCAATTGCCAGACAACATTGACATAACCTATTTCAAATCTGATGATTCTCATGATTCAGAGGTGGTAGGTAAAGTTGTTGAAAGTGTGTTGAAAGAAGAGTCGATTGATACAGGTAAATCTGAATCACAGGATGAAGATGAAGGAAATCTTCATGATAGTTATCTGAAAAACACAAAATCCGAGAAAAGTTTGAATGATGATTCAAAAGGATTGGTTTATACCATGATTGGATCGGACAAATTGTTCTTAGATGTTGTATTCCCGATTCAGAATGTGATTTCAGAAAAGGTTGATAAAGTTTTCAAAATGGCTGAGATTGAGAAATCTGAGATTTCAAAGTTTGCTAGTAAAGGTCACAAAACTTTTTATAACAAACCTGGTTTTAAGAAGAAAAACATGAAGGCTGGGTTGGGTTATAAGAAGAAACAAAGTTGGAAAAGAAATGAAACTCCTAATTTTCAGACAAAAATGAGTTTTGTTCAAGGAAAAAGTTTTGAAGAAGAGGAAAAACTCAAATTTAGACAACAATCTAATGAAGAGTTAAGTGCTCAAAAGAAAAAGCAACAACCACAGGTCAAAGATGTGTCCAAGAGAACATGTTTTAAGTGTGATCAGATAGGACATCTTGCACGAAAGTGTTCAAATCTGAAACCTGTGGATGTTGACAAAAAGAAGATTGATGCTGAGAAACAAAAATCTGAGAATGTGAGACAAAGGTCAACCAGATTTGATTCAAAACAAACTTGGAGGTACAACATAAACAAGTTTGCTTCGAATCAAAATTGGAAGTCAAACTCATATAGGTTTGATTCTAGACAGACCTGGAATTCTCATACACCCAGAGTCAGAACAACTCAAAGTTGGAAAACAACTGTTGATATGACAAAACCACAAGAGTTTTGGAAACCAAAAATTGTTGTTCAAAAACAAAGTGTTAAAAAAGATTCACATTTTTACAAACGTGGTACTCCTAAAGGTCAAACATGGAGTGAAAAGAAACAGGTGATTCTTGAAAAAGATGAAAAAGTTGACGTAAAAGTTGAAAAGATTTTTGTGAAAAATGACAAAGAATTTCCAGCATTGAATGAAAATTATTGTGTTGAAATGCCTAAGGTTCAAAAGACCTGGGCTAAATTGTTCAAGTAATCAAGTAGTCTGAATGTGCAGGTGCTCAACAAATCCAAAGATTGTGAGAATGGAAGTTGGAGCAGCCTAGCACAACGAGGAAAAGAGACTGCTGGATCCTGTGTTGGTTGAAACAGGAAGTTTATTTTCATTCTGTATATAAATAAACAATATTTTTAAACCCTAAAAATTGAAAAATTTGAAAAACCAAAAATACGTTTGTTTTTAATTTTTGTTAAAAACAGAAAGTTACAAAAATATGTGTTGATTGAATACGCCGAAACCCTCACTGCTGAACAAACATGATTACTTTCACAAGATTGAAAAACGGTTTTTAAACTGTCGAAAATCAATGGGTTGTAAATCATGGGGGTACTTTATATTAGATTTTCTGCAAATCAAAGCACTTGAAGCAGAAAAAGGATGGCGAGACAAAGCTATCAGCATCGTGTTGTCAAATTTTCTTTAAATGGTTTTGCATTTTAAGGGGAGTATTATTGTTAGAAAATACAAAAACATTAGAAAATTTGAAAAAGCCAAAAACATGATAAAATTCAAAAATTGAATTTTTGTGTAAAAAGAGGAAATGATAGTACATCAGTAGACAGTTACAGTACGCTAAAGAATTGGAAAGTTAAAATGTATTAAATGATCTCACCGTGGATGTGTCGGTAGATTTTTATACATCTAGTAAACTTTTTCGGGATATAAACCTAAATTCAAACTTACTTATTTCGTGGGGAACTAGTACTTGGATATATAGGTAACCCCTGAAATCTCGTTTGAAAGGTCCCTCTTTCTGAGATACTAGGTCTTTATGCTTAGTGATATCTGGGGTATTATTCCGGGACTTTTGCTGAATGGAAGTTCTGACCTAGTCTCCGAATAATACTTTTCGCATTGCTTGAAATACAGCACAGCCCTCAGCAAATTGATGAAACAATAAAATTGATAGTCATTGTTGTTGTAAAAAAGATCCTCTAAAGGGGACACAATCAAAAGTTGAGTCATGATCTCTCTGCTGAACGGTAGTTCTGACCTGAGCTCTCATGATTCTTCATAATTTATAACCCCTTACAGATATCATCTAGGTATACTCACCTGTAAGACTGAATATTGGGATCTGGATACGGGAGTATATTCAAGAGGTGGGACACATGAATGGGTTTAAGTTCTTAAAAAACCTAATTCGTATCCTGAATCAGTTGAACTTTGTGTGAAAATTTAAGTGGACAAGTATATCGACAATCTAAGTGAATTGTTTAATTCTTAATGTGTAAATAAGCTCAACGGTACTTGTGACTTGTCAAAAACTGATATGATCCTCTGACGCATACTCAAACAAAAATATTGTCTGAAAATATGTTTGTACATATTACTTTACTGCTTTATATTTTCAGAAAAATACAAAAAGATTTTTGATTCTGCTTTATTTTCGACAACCGATGTCTAAGATGCTGAGTTTCAAAATCTAAGTAAGCTGATTGTGTTTCTGAAAATAAAACAAGTTCATTAATTTGAAACTTGAAATTTTTTTAAAAAATCAAAAACAGTTTGTGATATCTCTAAGGTCATTAAGTTGGACTTGGATGATTAACTGTGGGGGATTTGGTTGCTTATATTGTTATAGAGTTAGTTTCTGATTCGATTCGCTGAAACTGCCAAATCAATGAAGTTTGTTGATAGGGGGAGTTGATTAGAAAATTTGATTGATAATATGAAAACATTGTATTTATAGATGTTTGAGTGATTGCAGATAGTCCAGATTACGATCCCGAGAGCAGAGTCTAAGGGGGAGTCTGAAGACAAGCTTGAAGCAAGAGGGAGCTTGTAGATGGATAGCTAGGTGTCGATCCCAAAGCATGGAAGCTTGACGAAAGGGGGAGCCTGAAGCTGATGGAAGAAGAGAAGGAAAAATGGATGCTTATAATGTTACAATTTGGATGAGAAGGCAGAATGATCAAGACCGAAGACGTGTCATGCTGAAGACTAGACACTGAAGACTTCGTCAATATCTGAGGGGGAGTCTGTTAGTGCACTACGTCTATTGACTTCGTCTTGTATCATGTAATAGGATAGGATACGTTTATCAGTGCTCGAGGTTCGAGAAACAGAATTTCAGGTTTTAGGAGGTGATTCCGCTCGAAACTGCACAAGACCATTTCGAGCGAAATCAGAACTTTCTAATTCCGCTCGAAACCACCCTTGACCATTTGGAGCGAAATCAGGAACACTATATATAGGGCACTTGTGATTTCATTAGGTACACGACTTTAGAATCTGTAACGAAGTGCTGCCAAAGTTTGTCCAGGTTGTAATCAGTGTTATTATCAATCATAGTGACAAATTAAAGAGTATTAAGCTGTTTCCACGTCCGTTTCACTGATTCCGCCTTTGAATCGGATTATAAGCTCTTCTGAACGACTCGGTTGGGTCCAACAACGATCCTACAGAAAATAGGTATGTCAGCATAAAAATGCCTGTGAGATACATAGGTTTTGTGAAATTAGGATTCATGACTTAAGGTTAAGAAAATGTTTAATAAAATTTAGTCGTGAACCTTGTAAATTGTTTTGTTTTGTAAATCATTTAAAAAGCGATAAGATCAGATGATATGAGTAAATAAAAGAACAATGTAAGGTTAAACGAATAACTATGTAAAATGAATTGTATAAAGTAAACTGTTTTGTAAACCAAAGTCTTGTGAAAAGCATGTTACTTGTATAAAATGTATAATTCCAAAATGAATGATTTAAATAACGCTATGATATGTAATATAATACAAACACTTATATATAGGAAGTACCAGCGGCGTATCCACCATGTTTGTATCATACTACTCACATCTCGTTACTTAAGTCACTTAAACAAACCACCAATGTATAAAGTCTATGTTTAAACCAATTGTCAAAAAGTCCTTGTATAAACCATGTCAAATGTTAAAAGTCCAAATGTAGCCAAGTAATGTGCAACAATCGTTATGTATGGTAAGTAATGTGTTGTTACATAAATCAAATGTAAAAGAATGTACAAAACAAAGTATTTTGAATATATCAAAAAGTTATGTTTTGCAAAGTAAACGCATGTTTTATTGATACAAACATTTATGTGGTAAGTTAACACATACATTCAAGCCTTGAGACAGACGGATAGCCCTAAGTCAAGGTTATCAAAAGAAATGTTTTCGGATTTAGTCATTCATTACATCCAAACAAACCCAGGATGTCAGGAATGGGATTTGTCAAGTCCTATGGTACCATTACTTACTACCGAGCGGCGTAGCTAATGTTAATGAACGTATATAAGTCTCGTTTGTACAAACCAAATGTCATACCGATTGTAAACATGTTAAATGAAAACAATGTGCTAAGTATGCTAAGTTAACATACAAAGCAGAAAAGTCATGTAAATCAATGTGCTAGCATGCTCAGTCAACATACATAGCAGAAATGTAAAGTAAAACAATGTACTAAGTATGCTTAGTAAACATACATAGCAAAACAATGTAATGTAAATCATGTACTATAAATGTACTAACGAACATAGCAAGTATATGATGTGAAAACATGGAAAGCATGAAAGTAACAAGTAGGCACATGTGTTTCACCCCAAAACAGTTTGGAAAACAGTAAAAGAGGGGTCTATGTACTCACTTGAGATTGCTTAGAAGTCCTAGGATAAACACCAAGCAAGGCTAGAAGATCACGGAATCAAACGGCACCTAATATAGGTAACTACATTAATAAACAGACCTAAATCGGAGGATCAGATAGAATGAGGGTTCGTAAACCAAACGAGCATGGGAACTCGTGTAGTATGGTTTAACAAAGCCTACATACTAAAATGAAACCTAACCTAAGTGCTTACGACCCATTACGACCCGTTTAGGTAGTTTATGCTACTTTAACGCGTCGTTTGCGTAAAACGCGTTCGGAATGCCTAACTAGTCCTATGATAAGTAAAATATGCCTTAACATGTTTAATTATGTTACATAATTAGTTACATGACAAAAGTTTGGGTTACATATGCTTAATTACCAATTACGCATGAAAAGGGTATTTTGGTAATTTACCTATGGCATATAAACTACTTATCATACAACTACCTAAACTAGGTGACCATAAGGTATAACCTTGGAAGGTTATTCCCTATGCTACTATGGTCACTAAACATGTTTGGTCGGATCCTAATGATCGACCAAACGGGTCGTGTTCGAAAGTCTAAGCGGGTGTTTAGTCCGCTTGACTTACGACTCTACACAAGCACTAATCTAAAAAGTGACGAGCTAAACACGCTAGAACATGTTTAGTTAAGTTAGAAAACAGGTTTTGATATCAAAACAAACGGTCTTGATATCCTAGAGTAGTTTGGTTACAAAATACGCGTAAATGCGCATTTTGGCCGAAACTACGACTCGTCACTGAGCCTAGATAACGTGGTAAACAGTAGGTATAGTCACTAGGGACTATAACCATCGTGATTACGTTCATGTTATGAAGTTTAAACGAACTTTGCATTGACCATAAACTGGTCAAAGTAGAAAGTCAAACGCAGTTTGACTTTAACGATAAAAACGAACGAAAAGAACGAAAGAATACTTACAGAAGGTCCCCGCAAGCTCTTGATCCGATTTACTCTCAGGTATGAAGCATAAACTTCAACTTAGAGAGCCAAAATCAGATTCAAGTGTGAGTTTGCAAGGAAATGAAGGTGGGTATTTGTAGGAATTCAAGAACCGTTAAGATCGTTCATCGAAAACTGAGCTTTGATCTGGACCTTACATGTGTGCCCATGGTTTTCTAAAACCATGGGAGCCCCTAATAATGGACTAGGTTCATTGAATACCAGCCCATGGTTTTGCAAAACCATGGGTTAAAACCATCAACACTTCAAAATGGACTAGGTTCATTGAATCAGGTCAGAAATTTCAAAAATGGTCCCTGCACTAGTAAAACTTGATTTTTTTTGCACTTTTAAGCCCCGTTAACCCCATTTCAAGGATCTAAAATAAAGTTAAAGTATAGGGAACTCAAAACATGCTCAAAAATATGTCAGATGTCGGTACGTTTGGCCGTACGGTTGCGTTGTTCTGTTAATTACGACGGAAGTCGTAACGGACGCAAAAACGATCCAAATTGCGCGACGAATGGATTTTTCTTATGCCAAACACTAAAATAAAATATTTTAATGCTTACATAAATTTTTTGATGTCCGGATGTATTCAGAATGTATGTTATGCGCGAAAATGCAAACTTGTGCACTTTTGACGCTTTTAGTCCCTGAATGACCCAAAAGTTTATTTTAGCACACCGAACCCCTTAAAGCCTATTTCTAAGCTATGTAAAGGATATTTATGGTATGGTTAATTTATGGTCATGTTCCGGGATGTCTGTTCTAGTACGAATCGTCATACTTTCGCAGTTTGTCGAATTTAGTCCCTGTAGGCGATTAAACTTGTTTTTGCCATACCAAGGCCTTCAAAACTTATTTCTAAGTTATGTAAAGGTTATTTAAGGCATGTTAAGCATATGTTGATGTTCCAGAGTGTTTGTCGCGTTATACTGATTACGTTTACGCACCCGTTTGCGTCTAATTCTCCATAAAGCGATATAGAGTTTGAAATTGAACAAAAGTCAAAACATGAAAAATGTCAAACATAAACAAACAAACATTGGGATCAAATAACTTTGTTTTATTGATAACTGAACTATTTACAATGATTACAGACACAGGTGTCACAGTCTCCCCTACTTGTGGAAATTTCGTCCCAAAATTTATTTAGAGAAAACTCGTGAGAATAGATGCGGATACTTCGCCTTCATTTGATCTTCATGTTCCCAAGTAAACTCAGGTCCACGCTTAGATTCCCAGCGAACTTTGACCAATGGAATGCACTTCCGTTTGAGCCATTTGACTTCACGTTCCATGATTTCCACAGGTTTCTCAACAAAATGCATCGTGTTGTCCACACGAATTTCATCAAGAGGTATGTGGAGGTTCTCATCAGCAAGACACTTCTTGAGATTGGACACGTGAAAGGTTGGATGAACATTTCCAAGTTCAGGAGGTAACTCAAGTCTGTAGGCTACCTTACCGATTCTTTCGAAGATCTTGAATGGTCCAACGTATCTAGGTGCAAGTTTTCCTTTCTTTCCAAATCTGATCACACCTTTCTAAGGTGAGACCTGAAGTAATACTCGATCACCGACTTGAAATTCCAAGGGCTTGCGTCGTTGGTCCGCGTAACTCTTTTGACGGTCTCTAGCTGTCTGAAGGTTATCACGAACTTTCTTAACCTTATCAGTTGTCTCTAAAATGAGGGCAGGTCCAGTAAGCTGAGCCTCACCGATCTCATTCCAGCAGACTGGTGAACGACATTTTCGACCATAGAGAGCTTCGAAAGGAGCCATGTTGATGCTAGAGTGATAACTGTTATTGTAGGAGAATTCAATTAACGGAAGATGTGAATCCCAACTACCACCAAAATCGATCACACAAGCTCTAAGCATATCCTCCAGAGTCTGGATTGTTCTTTCAGATTGACCATCCGTTTGCGGATGATAAGCTGTGCTCAGATTAAGTTGGGTCCCCATAGTAGATTGCATGGTTCTCCAAAAATGAGAAGTGAAGCGAGCATCTCTGTCAGAAATGATGTTCAAAGGAACACCATGTCGAGATACAATTTCATCCACATAGATTTTAGCAAGTTTGTCAGCAGAAAAATCCTCACGAATTGGCAGGAAATGCGCTGACTTAGTAAGGCGATCAACAACTACCCAGATGGCATCATGACCTTTCTTTGTGCGCGGAAGTTTAGTAATGAGATCCATAGTAATGTTTTCCCATTTCCAAACTGGGATCTCTGGTTGCACCAATAAACCAGAAGGACGTTGATGTTCAGCCTTAACCTTAAGACAAGTAAGGCATTTTGATACATATAAGGCAATGTCTTTCTTCATACCAGGCCACCAATACTGAATACGAAGATCCTTATACATCTTATCTGAGCCAGGATGAATAGAATAACGAGACTTATGGGCTTCATCTATAAGCAAGGTGCGAAGATCATCTTGGCTTGGGACCCACAAACGGTCCATGAAGTAATACGATCCATTGTCCTTCAGTTCAAGATCAGGTGTTATGTGATAGGGAAATTCCTTATCCATCAAACCTTGTGAAACACAAGTGTGTTGAGCCTGAGTGATGCGTGCTTGGATATCAGATCGAGCTTGAATATCAGATTGAACACGAACACAATGAAGCTTAGTACGTTCCTTACGACTCAAAGCATCGGCTACGACATTCGCCTTACCAGGATGGTAGCGAATTTCGCAGTCATAGTCGTTTAGAAGCTCTACCCAACGTCGTTGCCTCATGTTGAGTTCTTTCTGATTGAAGATATGCTGAAGACTTTTGTGGTCTGTGAAAACCACACATTTTGTACCGTACAAATAGTGTCTCCATATCTTAAGAGCGAAGACAACTGCACCTAACTCAAGATCATGAGTGGTATAGTTTTTCTCATGTATCTTCAACTGTCTCGATGCATATGCTATGACTTTGTCCTTTGCATGAGAACACAGCCAAGACCCAAGTTTGATGCATCACAATACACAACAAAATCATCATTACCCTCAGGCAATGATAGAATAGGCGCATCACAAAGTTTCTGTTTCAAAGTCAGAAATGCTTCCTCTTGTTTGAATCCCCAATCAAAGGGTTTGTTCTTCTGAGTTAGATCAGTTAGAGGAACTGCAATCTTTGAGAAATTTTCAATTAAGCGGCGATAATAACCCGCCAGACCAAGAAAAGAACGAACTTCAGTAGGAGTAGTAGGCGTATCCCAATCCTTAATCGCACTGATCTTGGAGGGATCTACATGAATACCTTGTTCGTTGACAATATGTCCCAAAAACTGAACCTCTTTAAGCCAAAATTCGCACTTGGTGAATTTGGCAAAAAGTTGCTATTTCTTTTTTTTTTTTGGGTAAAGGGTTACCCCGGTGATTCTATATATTCACAACCAAACAAAACAAGTAGTGTAGAGAGTCTACACTAATTCAATCATGGGACAGGCCCCATGAAAGTAAAACAAAAAACAACCTTAAACATCCACACAAGACAAAAAGACAACTAGACTACAATCTAGACAAAAACGCCATGGAAGCAAAATTAATCAGCCTCCATCATCCTCGACTTGATCCCCTCGAATCTCCCACTCTACACAAAGTCTCCTCACACTTGAAGTGTTCTTTAGTTTAGCTCCCATCAACTTGTATCTGACCGTGTTTACGATAATCTCACTAAGTTTCTCCGGCGGTCTCAGCTGATTTTTAAAAAGTCTAGCATTTCTTTCTTGCCATAAGAAGTACACAGCAGCCGCAACAAGAAGTTTAGCCACATAAATCCTTGCCGATTTGGACCGTACCCGAACCAGCAACCAATCAACTATATCAGTCCATTTCAGGCTAACAGCATCCATGTTCACCTTGTTACGAATGATAAAGTTGCTATTTCTTTAGGAGTTCCAGAGTAAGACGAAGATGTTGCTCATGATCAGCTTGCGTCTTAGAGTATATCAAGATGTCATCAATAAAAACGATGATGAATTTATCTAAATAAGGTTTGCATACCCTATTCATTAAGTCCATGAAAACAGCAGGAGCATTAGTCAAACCGAATGGCATAACTGTGAACTCATAATGCCCATAACGAGTGCGGAATGTTGTCTTGGAAATATCTTCTTCATGCACACGAAGTTGATGATACCCAGAACGCAGATCAATCTTCGAAAAATAAGAAGTGCCCTGCAACTGATCAAAGAGATCATCTATGCGGGGTAGGGGATATCGATTCTTGATGGTAAGCTTGTTAAGCTCACGATAATCGATACACATCCTAAAAGATCCATCCGTCTTCTTGACAAAAAGAACGGGAGCACCCCAAGGTGAAAAGCTAGGACGAATAAAACCTTTGTCAGGGAGCTCTTGAAGCTGCTTAGACAACTCTTGCATCTCAGACGGTGCAAGACGATATGGGGATCTGGCAATGGGATTTGCACCAGGTACGAGATCAATACGGAACTCGACTTGGCGTGCTGGGGGTAAACCAGGTAACTCTTCAGGAAACACTTCAGGATAATCCCGAACAACAGGGATATCTTGAATAGACTTACCTTTGCCCTGATCTGCTGCAACATGTGCCAAAAAGGCCACATAGTTCTTTCGCAGATACTTCCGAGCTTTAAAACAAGACATGAGTTTGAGACTACCAGCAGGTTTCTCACCACGAACCTGTAGGATCTCCCCTGTCGAAAGCGGCACACGAACAATCTTTTCGAAACAAACTACCTCTGCGTGATGCTTGGCTAACCAATCCATACCCACTATAACGTCGAAGCTTCCAAGTTGCATTGGCGTGAGGTCGATTGGAAAAAGATGGTTATTAAGGTTCAACTTGCAGTTGCGAAGAACAGAATCAAGAACAATGGGTTCACCACTAGCAACTTCTACTGTCAAGGGTTTTCCTAGTTTCGTTCTAGACACGCGAAGCAATGGCTCAAAAGATAATGACACAAAACTCTTATCGGCACCTGAATCAAAAAGAACAGATGCAGGCTGATTATTAATAAAGAACGTACCGTTGACCACATTATTGTCTGCTTGAGCCTCTTGTGCATTCATGTTGAAGACTCGACCTCGGGCCGGAGCCTGATTCTGATTTGGATTGGCGTTAGCTAGTCTTGGACACCGGTTTCTGTAGTGGGTCAGATCCCCACAATGGTAGCATGAACCAGGAGGAAAATGAGGTCGTGCAGCTTGACCTTGTTGCTGAGCAACTTGTTGAGCTTGGTTCTGAACTGCCTGATTCTGGTTGACAGGAATGCGGAAAGTAGCGGCAAGATGACCATTTCTTCCGCAGTTAGTGCAATGATGACATTGGAGATGTGGTAGGTGATGGCCGTTACACCTGTTGCACAAAGGTGCGTTGCCAAGATAAGGCCTCTTGGCGGGTGGTTGCGCAGGCTGATTTGGTGCAGCTTGAGCCTGTGCAGTAACGGCATAGTTTTGGGAAGCCTTTCGCTTCCTAGACCCCTTTGAGGAACCAGAATCCTTTCCCTTCTTGTTTTTACCATTCTTGCCATCTTCTTTGACAGCCGCCTGCTTCTTACCTTTGTCACCCTTTTTATGCAGCTTTCCCTTTCGAACCTGCGACTCAGTCAATGTCGCTGCTAACTCGATCGCCTGACGGACTATGGTAGGGTTACTACCAGTAATGATGTCTTGCACTGAGTCAGGTAGGCCATCGATGTACCTTTCGATAGCCTTGTCAAGTGGGGTAACCATGGTCGGGCAAAGCAGACTCAATTCCTCATACCTATCAGTGTAAGCCCGATGCTCACCACTATCTTGCTTCAAATCATCAAATTCCCTTTCCAAAGCTCGCAGCTCATGACGAGGGCAAAACTCCTTCATCATAAGGGCCCTAAGTTCGGCCCAAGTCTGTGCTAAAGCAACCTCAGCACCGCGGTCTCTCATAACCCCGTTCCACCATGTAAGAGCCCTCTTCTAAAACACACTGGAAGCAAACTCGACCTTGCGATTATCAGGACACTGAACGTGATGAAACGTACTCTCAGTGCTCTCGAACCATTGTAGGAGCCCAGTTGCTCCTTCAGTACCACTAAACTTGAGTGGCTTAGCCGAATTGAAGCTCTTGAAATTGCATGGAGCATGATTGTTGTTGTTGGCTTGGTTCGGTTGAGCAATAAGATTTGGGAAAGCAGCAGCCATTTGCTGCGCGATGATTTCTGCCAGTACGGCATTTGCTATCTGATTTTCGCGTCGAGGAGGCATTCTAAAAGAGGAACATGACAGGAAACGAGTGAGATGATTGGATGAAAAGAATAAGATGATACAAAAAATTGACAACAGCAAGGATGGTGGTCATTCGTTCGTTACCACTAGGCAAACAAACGACACATTGTGACTAATCAAAGTAAATGGGTCAAAAAAATAATGTATCGCGAAGACATGCTCGCCTATAAGTGAACACTCACCCCAAGAGTTCCCAGGTAAGAGTGACTGGTCCGATTATGTGGATTTGTACGAACACTCTAGCCTTAGACGGAAAACCCAGGGTACAGGCATTCACCCTTCCAGTTTGCACGTGTTCACACTATTTAGGGCCCAAAACTTTGACGAGATTTTGAAAATTCAAAGGGGTTCAAAACCTTATAACAGAGGGTTCAAAACCTTACAACAGAGGGTTCAAAACCTAGTAATCAATCATCCTATAACAGATGATTAGTTTTCAAAGCGGATTCGGAATTGATGTTCTCGTTGTTGTTATCACCTAAGGATAGGTGAAGTGCATGTTTTAAGATCTAAACACAAGATAACTTGTGTTAGGGTCCTAGAAAGGTTATAGTCTAGGTCAAAGCATTACTAATAACCTAATTCCCTATAACCATTGGCTCTGATACCAACTTTTCTGTCACACCCCGACCACGTAGAACAACAAAACATGGCGGAAACGTCGGGGAGTGTTGTAACAGAATTAATTGTTTCACAGCCATGGAAATTAAAGTTACGTTTTATTTATCAAACAAGAAAGTTACATTGTCTTAAACAAGAAACAAAGAGTACATAACATAAATTAACTAGTTCTTGCTTCGTTTTAAGTCACTAAGGCATAGGGCCGCCTAAGTGTGTCTCGATCATCCTATGCAAAAGCTCCTGAAAACACATGTGAAAATAGGTACGTCAGCATAAAATGCCTGTGAGATACATAGGTTTTGTGAAATTAGGATTCATGACTTAAGGTTAAGAAAATGTTTAATAAAATTTAGTTGTGAACCTTGTAAATTGTTTTGTTTTGTAAATCATTTAAAAAGCGATAAGATCAGATGATATGAGTAAATAAAAGAACAATGTAAGGTTAAACGAATAACCAAGTAAAATGAATTGTATAAAGTAAACTGTTTTGTAAACCAAAGTCTTGTGAAAAGCATGTTACTTGTATAAAATGTATAATTCCAAAATGAATGATTTAAATAACGCTATGATATGTAATATAATACAAACACTTATATATAGGAAGTACCAGTGGCGTATCCACCATGTTTGTATCATACTACTCACATCTCGTTACTTAAGTCACTTAAACAAACCACCAATGTATAAAGTCTATGTTTAAACCAATTGTCAAAAAGTCCTTGTATAAACCATGTCAAATGTTAAAAGTCCAAATGTAGCCAAGTAATGTGCAACAATCGTTATGTATGGTAAGTAATGTGTTGTTACATAAATCAAATGTAAAAGAATGTACAAAACAAAGTATTTTGAATATATCAAAAAGTTATGTTTTGCAAAGTAAATGCATGTTTTATTGATACAAACATTTATGTGGTAAGTTAACGCATACATTCAAGCCTTGAGACAGACGGATAGCCCTAAGTCAAGGTTATCAAAAGAAATGTTTTCGGATTCAGTCATTCCTTACATCCAAACAAACCCAGGATGTCAGGAATGGGATTTGTCAAGTCCTATGGTACCATTACTTACTACCGAGCGGCGTAGCTAATGTTAATGAACGTATATAAGTCCCGTTTGTACAAACCAAATGTCATACCGATTGTAAACATGTTAAATGAAAGCAATGTGCTAAGTATGCTAAGTTAACATACAAAGCCATCGTCATCAATAACCACCTGTTTTGCTTTACCCTTATCAACTTTACTACACGTAGCCTCATCATGACCAAATAAACAGCAAGTAGCACACCGTAATGGTTTCCATTCATACTCCACTTTCACTTGTTCCATAATATATCCCTCCTCATCCATTTTAGGGATAACAAGAGTAATATGATCTTTGAGCTCCTTATCCACACTAACCTCAATCATAGCACGAGCATAACTACTCCTACCCCAAATGTCAGCACACATATCCGCCGTATAAGAATCCAACCTTTTCGGCACCCCCAGCTTAGAAGCGAACAAGCTTAAACCATCATCTGTGTACACCGAAATCGGCACATTATGGAGTTTAACCCAAAGTGGAACAGTTTTGATACCATCTTTTCTCAGGCTAACCTTTTTTTTGGGTAAAGGCTTACCCCGGTGAATTTTATTAAAAAGAATAAAGAATCACGCAAGTGTACCAAAGTAGCACACAAGAGCTAGACTTGGCATACCAAGACTAGCACAACCAAACAAACAGAAACATCACAACCAACCCACAAAAGCACAGACCAACCAAAAAACAAACAACCCGAAGCCAAAACATTGGCAACTAAATAAAAAACTCTACGCAAAGAGACTCTAGCCCGGATCAATGTTCAGGCTAACCTTCGGTGACCATATGTTCAAGAATAACGGAATTTTCCTTATCAACCATGGGCCCCCTTCCAGAACTTTCATGAGACCATCCTTAGATTCAAACTTGAAGAAAAAGAAGCCGTTGATGACGATGGCTTTGTAACGGATAGGAGGCGAGTGGCAAAACAATCTTTTCCTCAAAAAAAGCAAAAGGCTAGGTTTATGTATAAACCAAAGATGAGCAAATTTGGAGCTGGTACTTCTGGAACGAAGAAGGATGATCAAACATCTAGCAGTGGGCCGTCAACGGTGAAAGTGGCAAACTCGTTTCAGGCTTTGGCTGAGGATGGAGATGGAGAGGTATCGAAGGATGATAATGTTAATGTTACTAAGTCGGCAACAATAGGAAGTTGTAAAAAGGATGATGGGGTCATGGAGCAGCTTCAAACTGAAATTTCTGATTATATGAGTGCTGATACGAATGGGAGAACTTCTGGGGGAGCAATCACTCCCGGTTTAGTAGGTGTTAATGGATAGTATGGCGGTCTGGAACATAAGGGGATTGAACCTTCCCCTGAAACAAAGAGAGGTTCGGATGCTTATTTCTGAGAAGCGGCTTAAAGTTTGTACTATTTTGGAATCGCATGTGTCTGTTTCTAATCTTGATAGAGTTTGTAAGAATGTGTTTCGTTCGTGGGATTGGACATCTAATGGTGCTTGTTGTGCTCGTGGTACTAGAATTATTGTCGGCTGGAACAATAATGAGGTGGATCTCATGGTTATCGCTCAAACGGATCAGGTAATACATGTCCAGATTCGTTCTAAGTCTGATGCCAAAATTATTTTCTGTTCTTTCGTCTATGCTGAGAATAAATATCAAGTTCGAAGGGACCTTTGGGAAAATTTAAATAGACATAAGTTGTTTGTGGCTGATAGGCCTTGGGTGGTGCTAGGGGATTTCAACTCTGCATTGTCGCTGGATGATTGCTTGGTTGGGTCGTCTGCTATTTCGGTTGGTATGCGAGAGTTTTATTAGTGTGTTCAGCATAACGAGTTGACGGATATCAAAGGTCATGGTATGCAGTATACTTGGAACCAAAAACCGAAACATGGTGTGGGTATTCTGAAAAAGATTGATAGAGTTATGGGCAATATTCACTTTCTAGATGCTTATCCGGATGTCTTTGTTTTGTACCACCCATTTCGGGTCTCGGATCACACTCCATGTATTGTGAACCTTTTTACGCTAAAACATAATCGGCCCAAACCCTTTAAATTTGCGAACTTCTTGGTTAATAAAGATGGCTTCTTGGATAGTGTGAATGCAGTTTGGTCAAAAACGGTGCAAGGTGTTTCTATGTACTCGGTTGTAAAGAAACTAACTTACTTGAAATCTCCGATGAGACGTCTTCTTTTTAGACAAGGTAACCTTCATGATCGTGTCAATCTGTTAAGGAAAAAGCTGGATGAGATTCATATGGCTATTGATGCTAACCCGTTGGACATTTCTCTTAGAGAATCTGAATCTAAGTGTCTTCAAGAGTTTCAATATGCTTCTTATGATGAAGAATGTTTTATGAAACAGAAATCTAATGCGGAATGGTTGGCAGCTGGTGACTCGAACATGAAGTATTTCCATAATTGTGTCAAAATGAGAAATGCTTGCATGAAGATTCATAGCATTCAAGATGTGAATGGTAATCGATTCCATGGTGATGATGTGTATGGGGCTTTGGTTTCACACTATTCGGAGTTCTTGGGTGTGCAGGATCAGGTGGATTCTTTAGCAAGTGATTTTATTTTTCCTAATGTCCTGGATCCGATTGCTGCCAGTAATATGGTGCGTCCAGTGACTCGTGAAGAGGTTAAAAATGCTATGTTTTCTATAGGGGAGAATAAGGCTCCGGGCCCGGATGGGTATACTTCGGCATTTTTTAAAAATTCTTGGGAGATTGTGGGAGATGAGGTTACAAAAGCGATCCGAGATTTCTTTGAAAATGGTAAAATTCTGCAGCAAATTAGTCATACGATTATAGCTCTAGTCCCGAAAGTGCTAATGCCTAATTCAGTGGTTGATTACCGCCCGATTTCGTGCTGCAATGTGATTTATAAATGCATTAGTAAAATCTTAACGGATAGAATCAAAGGTAGTTTGGATGTGCTAGTTGATATCAACAGTCGGCATTTGTGCCGGGTAGAAAGATCTCTGACAATATTTTACTTACTCAAGAGTTGATGCACAATTATCATCTAAGGATTGGTCCTCCGAGGTGTGCGTTCAAAATTGACATACAAAAGGCATATGACACGGTTAGCTGGTCTTTCCTAGAAAGTATTCTTCGTGCATTCGGGTTCCACCATAAGATGGTGGATTGGATCATGGTTTGTGTCACCACTGTGTCTTATTCGTTGAGCATTAATGGTAACCTTTATGTGTTTTTTAAAGGTAAAAGAGGGTTGCGGCAGGGGGATCCAATATCGCCCTATCTTTTTACATTGGTGATGGAGGTCTTATCGTTATTACTCAAAGATGCAGCCAGCAAAAGTAATGCTTTCAGATACCATCTTCATTGCAAAAAACAAAAGATTATTAATGTCTCTTTTGCGGATGACTTATTTATGTTTGCAAATGGTGATTTAGCATCGGTTAAAGTGTTAAGGGATACGCTTCAGCAATTCACGAAGATCTCGGGTCTTGTCCCTAGTATGCCAAAGAGTACGGTTTATTTTGGTAATGTCCCCCAGCCGATTAAACATGATATTCTTCACATTATGCCATTCAAAGAGGGTGCGCTTCCTGTTCGTTACTTGGGAGTTCCTTTAATATCTTCTAAACTCTCTTACAAGGATTGCAAAATATTGGTTGAAAAAATGGATAAAAAGATTGATAACTGGATGACGAGATCGTTATCTTTTGCGGGTAGGCTGCAATTGGTTAGCTCGGTTCTTTCAGCTATGCACATATATTGGGCTACAGTTTTTCTCTTGCCAGCTAAATTAGTGAGTGATCTTGAAAGACGTATGCGTGCTTTCTTATGGACTGGAAAGTATCAGCAGAATGTCAGACCGAAGGTTGCTTGGAAGGTAGTTTGTCTTCCTAAAAGTGAGGGTGGGTTGGGTGTTCATTGCATTGTGGATGTCAATAAAGCTCTAATTTCGTCTCATATTTGGAGTATGCTGACTAACAGAAAGTCGCTATGGGTTCAATGGGTTCACATCTATAAACTGAAGGGTAGAAGTTTCTGGGAACTTCCTTGCAGGGGTAGTATGACATCGGGATGGAGGAAAATTCTCGCTTTACGTGATTTACTCCGGCCTTATATGTGGAAGTCTATCGGTAATGGCACAAATACAAATGTGTGGAGTGATACTTGATGTAGTGCATGTCCGATCCGTGCTTATGTCAGTCCGAGAACTATTGCTAATGCGGGTTTTAATTTGCAATCTACTGTGGCAGATCTGGTGGATTCTAGCGGTCATTGGAGGTGGCCGGTTGCTTGGTTTGACTTGTTTCCAGTTTTAATTAACATTCAGGCTCCGGCACTTTATGATGCACAAGATTGGTTGGTTTGGATTAATTCTGAGGGAAAAGCATGCCATTTTTCATCGTGGGAGGTATGGAATAATATTCGTCATCGTGAGAATATCGTTGCTTGGTTCAATATGGTTTGGTTTAAACAGTGTATTCCGAGACACTCATTTAACTTGTGGCTGGTCATTAGAAATAAACTTAAAACTCAAGATAGATTGACCATTTGGGAGGCGGGTAGTGCTACGAATCTGAACCTCATGTGTTGCCCTTTGTGTAACCATGGTAGGGACTCGAGGGACCATTTGTTCTTTGAATGCTCATACTCGTTGGAGGTGTGGGATAGCATTAGGGATATGGCTGGTATGGGTGACGTTAATGGCCGATGGATTGACATAATGGAATGGATGAATGAAAACTCTAATATTCAACGACCGGGTAACGTTACTAGCAGACTTGTGGTTTCAGCAGCATCTTATTTTGTATGGCAAGAAAGAAATACTAGGCTTTTCTCTCGGAACCAACGTACAGCGAGGATTTTGGCTCAGGAGATCATCAATATCGTCCGTATGCGTCTCATGACTCTAAAATTCAAGCAGGGTTCTGTGAACAGAAGTTTTCTTGAGAAGTGGAAGATTCCGACCAGTAACTTGGTCATCGACCCTGGCTAGATAGTTGTTAGTGTGTTTTGTATGGGCCGGTTTAGTGGGCTTGGGTTATGTCTGTTTGGTTGCTTTGTTGGCAGTTGTTTTCTGGGGTTTGGTTGTTTGTTGTTTTTGTTCTAGTCTTGGTATGCCAAGTCTAGCGGGTGTGTAACATTTCAGTTGCACTTGTGTGCTTTTTTGTTGGTTATAAAATTTACCGGGGTAACCCCTTTACCCAAAAAAGTTAACATACAAAGCAGAAAAGTCATATAAATCAATGTGCTAGCATGCTCAGTCAACATACATAGCAGAAATGTAAAGTAAAACAATGTACTAAGTATGCTTAGTAAACATACATAGCAAAACAATGTAATGTAAATCATGTACTATAAATGTACTAACGAACATAGCAAGTATATGATGTGAAAACATGGAAAGCATCAAAGTAACAAGTAGGCACATGTGTTTCACCCCAAAACAGTTTGGAAAACAGTAAAAGAGGGGTCTATGTACTCACTTGAGATTGCTTAGAAGTCCTAGGATGACCACCAAGCAAGGCTAGAAGATCACGGAATCAAACAACACCTAATATAGGTAACTACATTAATAAACGGACCTAAATTGGAGGATCAGATAGAATGAGGGTTCGTAAACCAAACGAGCATGGGAACTCGTGTAGTATGGTTTAACAAAGCCTACATACTAAAATGAAACCTAACCTAAGTGCTTACGACCCATTACGACCCGTTTAGGTAGCTTATGCTACTTTAACACGTCGTTTGCGTAAAACGCGTTCGGAATGCCTAACTAGTCCTATGATAAGTAAAATATGCCTTAACATGTTTAATTATGTTACATAATTAGTTACGTGACAAAAGTTTGGGTTACATATGCTTAATTACCAATTACGCATGAAAAGGGTATTTTGGTAATTTACCTATGGCATATAAACTACTTATCATACAACTACCTAAACTAGGTGACCATAAGGTATAACCTTGGAAGGTTATTCCCTATGCTACTATGGTCACTAAACATGTTTGGTCGGATCCTAATGATCGACCAAACGGGTCGTGTTCGAAAGTCTAAGCGGGTGTTTAGTCCGCTTGACTTACGACTCTACACAAGCACTAATCTAAAAAGTGACGAGCTAAACATGCTAGAACATGTTTAGTTAAGTTAGAAAACAGGTTTTGATATCAAAACAAACGGTCTTGATATCCTAGAGTAGTTTGGTTACAAAATACGCGTAAATGCTCATTTTGGCCGAAACTACGACTCGTCACTGAGCCTAGATAACGTGGTAATCAGTAGGTATAGTCACTAGGGACTATAACCATCATGATTACGTTCACATTATGAAGTTTAAACGAACTTTGCATTGACCATAAACTGGTCAAAGTAGAAAGTCAAACGCAGTTTGACTTTAACAATAAAAACGAACGAAAACAACGAAAGAATACTTACAGAAGGTCCCCGCAAGCTCTTGATCTGATTTACTCTCAGGTATGAAGCATAAACTTTAACTTAGAGAGCCAAAATCAGATTCAAGTGTGAGTTTGCAAGGAAATGAAGGTGGGTATTTATAGGAATTCAAGAACCGTTAAGATCGTTCATCGAAAACTGAGCTTTGATCTGGACCTTACATGTGTGCCCATGGTTTTCTAAAACCATGGGAGCCCCTAATAATGGACTAGGTTCATTGAATACCAGCCCATGGTTTTGCAAAACCATGGGTTAAAACCATCAACACCTCAAAATGGACTAGGTTCATTGAATCAGGTCAGAAATTTCAAAAATGGTCCCTGGACTAGTAAAACTTGATTTTTTTGCACTTTTAAGCCCCGTTAACCCCATTTCAAGGCTCTAAAATAATGTTAAAGTATAGGGAACTAAAAACATGCTCAAAAATATGTCGGATGTCGGTACGTTTGGCCGTACGGTTGCGTTGTTCGGTTAATTACGACGGAAGTCGTAACGGACGCAAAAGCGATCCAAATTGCGCGCCGAATGGATTTTTCTTATGCCAAACACTAAAATAAAATATTTTAATGCTTACATAAATTTTTGGATGTCCGGATGTATTCAGAATGTATGTTATGCGCGAAAATGCAAACTTGTGCACTTTTGACGCTTTTAGTCCCTGAATGACCCAAAAGTTTATTTTAGCACACCGAACCCCTTAAAGCCTATTTCTAAGCTATGTAAAGGATATTTATGGTATGTTTAACTTATGGTCTTGTTCCGGGATATCTGTTCTAGTACGAATCGTCATACTTTCGCAGTTTGTCAAATTTAGTCCCTATAGGCGATTAAACTTGTTTTTGCCATACCAAGGCCTTCAAAACTTATTTCTAAGTTATGTAAAGGTTATTTAAGGCATGTTAAGCATATGTTGATGTTCCGGAGTGTTTGTCGCATTATACTGATTACGTTTACGCACCAGTTTGCGTCTAATTCTCCAGAAAGCGATATAGAGTTTGAAATTGAAATTGAACAAAAGTCAAAACATGAAAAATGTCAAACATAAACAAACAAACATTGGGATCAAATAACTTTGTTTTATTGATAACTGAACTGTTTACAATGATTACAGACACAGGTGTCACACTAGCCCTAGTTTTCTTGTTATTGGGCCTAGCCCTAGTTTTTAATGTCATTGGGCCTAGCCCTAGTTTTACTGTCATTGGGCCTTGGCCCATGTACTTTAGTAATTTGGGTCTAGCCCAAATCTAATTTTGGCGAGTCCATTAAATATACTCTTGCATTTTTACCAAAAATTCACCAAGCATGTAACTTAATAAGTTCGTTTTTCACATGAAAAATTCTTGGTAATTTTTATAGTTTCCGATTTTCCAGATTCTTGTTTTTAACCACTTAGATATGTGTTCGTTTTATTGTCTAAAAATAAGTTATTTTTAGACTCGACATTGTAGTAACTTGTTCACGATGTCGATACGACCAATTTATCGTCATCAAGTGTTATGTATTTCCATTTCGGCCATTTTATTTAATTGTCCGATTTACTAGCATTTCTTGGACCATGTAGGAACATGTATGTGTATTTATTTTGATTACCCTATAGGTATCTAATACATACACATATAGCACATAATACATGCACTTGACAAGTTTCCAAAAAAAAATATATAATTTTTACCAAAAATTATATATACATATATGGTTACATTTTTAACCATTTATTTTGTAAAAGAATAAGTTTTAGTCCATAAAACTTATTAAATATTTAAGACTTAAATATTTTCATTAGGGTTCCCAAAATGACGTTTATGACCACTAATCTTGTTTAACATTGTTAATCACCCCTTTAATCCCCTCTTTAATCGCAATTAGATTTTTAGAAAAATTCGCCATAGTTTCCCCTAAACTATGACGTTTCCCACGTTATAAAAACGCGTTTAAATCATATTCACAATCAATTTTCCAAAGCAAGTTTCAATGTATCAACTTTTTATACATGATAACATACACTTAAACCCTCATTTCCATGAACTTAACAAGTGTATTTTAACAACTTGATTATGACAAATAATTTTTCATATTTTACTAGACTTTTAACTACATCATTTTTGCCATGTGTTCAAATCAAGTTTCATACTTTAACCCCTTTGATTACAAGACCTTTTTATGATGATATTTTGTAATAATCAAGTCTTTTAACTAGTCTTGTAAAATCAAAGTTTACTAATCTTCCATGATTAGGTTGTAAACCCTTTTAAACTCTTGTTTCTTTATGAAATCTAAAAATTATGTAATTAGTTCATGAAAGTGAGGATGAAGATCTTTCAAGATTTAAACATATCCATGTTTAAATCATATATTTATGTCCACCATGCTAAGATAAACATAAATCTTGAGTACTACAAGAATATACCCACAAGATCATCATAAACATAAACTTTAACTCACTAATCTCAACAAAAATAACATACTCAACATGAACATATGAACATATTAACACTAGACAACATAAATCAACACATAATATATTCATATTTAGTGTTTATTAGCATTGTGTTTAGGGTTTTTGATTATGTTAAGCTTTTATATCAAGATAATCAACTTGTACTTCCATGAATTACTAGTAATAAGAAACATAAATATGATGCTTAGGAGACTTACAACATTGCACAATCTAAATAAGAAAATAAGAAGAAAGTTAGGCTCCAAAAGTGCTCCTAATGATGCTCCATGTTTACTCCATGTGTGAGTGATCTTGATAGGCTTAGAATATGAGTGAAAATGGTGTTCTAAGGTGATTTAATGGTGGGTTAAAGGGGACTTCTTGGCTGCCGATTTTGGGGGTGTTCAAGGAAGGGATGTTGAGCTACTTTGGTGACATGAAGATGAAAGAAGTGATAGGTTAATTATGTAGAGTGTTATGATGACATAAGTCCACATTTTCAACAAAGACCATACTCAAATCTTCCAACCCAATCAAGCAAGATTAAATGGCCATGGGGCCCACCATTTTCTTCCATAATGCGGGGGGGGGGGGGGTATTTTATCTTTTTTTTTATAAAAAATTGTTAAAAAGTATATATTTTGGTAAATATATAAAGTATGGTGATTAGGGGTAATCTTTCACCATCAAGAGGGTAATTAGGGATTAGGAATCAAAATTAATATTAACTAGTTTACTAAACTAGTAAAATTCATGTCTTGATGCTTAAAACGCTTCTCGTTTTGTCGACGGCGTGTTTACGACGCTTTTATGCCACACCGACGAATATTTCCGCGAGTGGTCAAACTACATCCGAAAGATGTATGGAGTGATTCCGAGTCCCAAATTTTACTTAACTAGTTCACTAGACTCTTTGTTTGCTTGTTTCTTGACGAAATTGTCGCCTACTAGTTCGTCGGTTCGCTAACGAACTAATTTAGCGCATAGCGATGAAATACCGGAAACTTGTGATTCTGAACATTCCGTTGATATCATCTTATTGTTTTAGTGTGTTTTTCATCAATTGACATTATTCCGAAGTCCTGGAAATGCTTTGTTATAGGTTCAGACACGTTAAAAACGCTATATTTTAAGCCGAAGCGGACATTTTTGCAATTAGGGCGTCATACCGGAAAGTCTTATATCTTTGCAAGATGTGTTTTTGTAATAATGTTTTCTTATGTAAATGGACTCAGTTATGTTATCCGTGTGACAACCCTCACTAAACCAGGTATCCGTACGACTTAATTAATAATTAATTACTGCTTAATTACTGTGCTTGTTTGAACTAGCTGATGAACTGCCACTTGATATCTGATACATGTACTTACTTGCATCATACTTTGCTTATCGTCACTACATTATTTACATGCTGAACCCTAGTGACAACCATGATGCACAAAAAGCACAGTAGCACAATTGCGGATAACCTATTGAACATGCTGATAAAGCCAGCATCAGGCAGACACTGCCTCTAAGGCCTGTAAGAGCCTGAGATAATTGCTACACTAATGGTGAGTGTAGGGATACGAGGGTTGTAGAACTGCGTCTCTAGGAATAAGTTACAATGACTGGATGTGCCTAAAACGTACACTAAGTACAAAACTCAGCACTTTACAAAATAATTCAGCTTTTAGCTAACTAATAAAGTGCCAAAACATGAGAAAAATATTACTAGACACTTTCCAAAGTGTCAGAAATAAGTTGTGTCACTAAAGAGAGTAATAACGACACTTTAAAGCTTTGTTAAGCACTTTAACGGATTACTATCCAACCGAACAACCGGACTATACCCGAAACATGAAAATATTGTTATTTTCATTATTTATCTTTTCTGAGCCAGTTAGGGTCCCTGAATACCCTAACACCCGTCATAACATGCTACACGTTAGTAACCGGGTTAATTACTTAACTTAACCTAACTATCTAACTAATGCTTAATGATTAGTTGAATTGGAACCAAACTACCCCCCCCCCCCTTAACCGAAACCGTCCCCAAGGGGACATACCTTGTACTTGATAGATTGCCATAATCTAATCATGTTTAATATCTTGGTTACACATTAACCATTGGGTAAAACACACTTGGTTTGTCTATAAGATGCAAGAGTTACACACATGATCATAATCACTTTCCTAAATCACAAACACACTCTCTCCCTCTCTTGCTCATTCTCGGCCGAACACCCCCTTCCCCACACATCCATTTTCGGCTTCCATCCTCACATCACAAGATCATACAAGTGTCGAGGGTCGTATACAAGGAGTCTTGGTGCACTCGGAGTTCGAAGGACCTCTTTACTTTGCTTTTATCCACCCGATTTTCGTCAAGATCCTTCCCTAGCCTCGAGCTAGAGGTATAATGCTTAAAACACCTTCTTGAACTAATCTAAAGTGGTTAAAAGGATTTTTATCGGTTAAAACTCGGAATCTTGCATTTTGAAGCATTAAAGTTTACTAAAAACACTATAATGGTGGTTAATAGCTGATAAGTTGTGTAAATGTTGTAGTATTTTGGATGCATGATTATTTAGGCCCGATCTATGATGTGGTAGCTCGGATCATCGTTTAACCCGGTTTGGTAAGATCATGGATCTTAACATAAGCTTGTTTTGAATGATACAAGGGTTAAAAGGTGAAACTCTACCACACGCGAATCATGAACTTGTGTAAAAGAGTTTTACTTGTAAGAATTGTGTTTAAAACTAGCAGATCTACGTATCTGCAAGTGGTAATTTCAAAGAACCACGTATCAAAGAAATCATGTATTTTAAAAGATAGATCTTACACTAACAAACATGATTTTTACAAACCACAAGTGTGTAAACACTTGTGAAATGAAAAGATCCGACAAAATAACAGTTTTTGTAAAAGATGACTGGAAGTTGTAAAGACGGATTTTCTCTAAAAACGAGGTTTTTACAAGATCAAATTACCTTATATGAAGATCTACTAAATTTAAGGGGTTTACACCACAGTTTTGGGAAAAACTGCAAGTTCATGTAATTTTTGTCAATTTACACATATGTTGATTAGTTGTTGTGATGAAAGTTGTTCTGATCAAAAAAAGAAAAATTGTTGAGTTGATTTGTTAAAGAAAATGATACGCTTGAAAGCGTGGCCACCTCCAGTTACAGAGGAAACTCTGGCGAAATTTTCCTAAAAACCTAACACTTAGAACTATTTACACTACAAGTGTTAGAATTATTTTTGACATATTTTCGAAACATAAATTTCGCCATGACTTTATTTACTAAATATTCGGAGGTGGGGTTTTCACAAAATTAAACGTGATAAATATATATTTTTCACACACTGTTTATGATTATTTTGTGGAAATGCATAGATATTATTTTTAGAGTAAAATAATATTTACGAACGTTAATGAATCCAAAATAATACGAACGCTTTCACCATAAATATATAAGTTACACCGGTGATTATATTACCACTCGATTGTTAAACGTAACTTACGCACTTACGGAAATATTTATGAACGCACATGTATTGAATCCCCCATCCTTGGGAAGGAGATTAACTACCAAGTATATACAGAATGTAAACACGAAATAGTTGTCTAACTATTTCCCAAAGACTTAAACTATAAAGCTAAGGCACGGCCGTCCGTCTAATAGAAATTAGCACCTGTAGGTCGTCGCACAGCTGCGTGAGCAGGAGATACTTGGTAGAGACGCTTCACTGTGAGTTCATGTCCCCCTTTTCTCTAACTGTTTTCAGTTTTCTTAACTGCGGGGGTGAATTACATGTTACTTTGATTACAAGTACTTTATACATGGTATGATTAACGTAAGGAGGTTTACTACTTAGATCATGTGAGTGGGTAGGCAGAAACACCGAGGGACGTAAGCGGTAGATCTATCTGGGTGTAGCGAGCCCAACTCTAGGTCCAACAGAACGGACCTCTAAGAGGCCCAGCAGAACGGACCTTGAGTGACTTTGTACCCGACGCGAAATCTGCTAGGTTGAGTCTTCCTACATACACTTCACACATACTAATGGCCTTGCAAACCATTGGTGATCTCTTTTCCTTACACTGCTACATACCAGGGAATTTTTATACTTACAAGTGTTTTACATACTCACTTACACATGAACTCGCTCAACATTATTGTTGATTTTTCAACTTACATGTATTTCAGGAAATTAAAGATCTGGCGCGGTATGTTATGTTTTCCCGCTGCATAAGGGTTCCAAGGTCATCCCAGTTTAGGAAATGTGACTCTTTCCTGGACAAGCCACAAATCTTAAACTGCGTTTATTTCATGTTTATGTTTTCAAGACAATGTTTTACATTATGAGGTTGTAAGTCTCTAAGACAATGTTGTGTTACTCTAGTTTTAAAACTTAATCAAATGGATGATCTTGCATGATTTTATTTCATATAGCTTTGTTATGGTTAAGCTATGGTATTAAGAAGTCACACCAAAATTAACCACGCTTCCGCAAAGCCAGGGTGTGACAATCCGAGTGTCGTTTTTCAGTGTTTCGGTCTTATTTCACGGTTTGCTGGCATGAATAGTGTAACCGTGAATAGTGCACGCAGCACTTTCTACCAACACTTTTAGGACATTGTTTGCTTGGGTTCGCAATGTGGCGAAAACCAACATATGTTTTAGCATTGTTTTCCTTGTCCTAACTCTGTTATCTAGTTTACGATACCGTTACGTAATCAAATTACGCTAAATGCATGAGATTATGTAAATAAAATAGTGATTAGTTTGTACGGAATTGCCGGTTTATTGCCATTTGTCACAAGGCAGGCCATTGAGCTATCTGCTACCTTGACTGAATCTCAAATCAGGAAAGGTAAACTTTTCCGAAAAGGTGATAAGAAACCAATCGAGGAATCGAAACCCAAAGATGAACAGACTGAATCCTCCAAGAAGTCAAGGAAGCGAAAAGCTTCCCAGAACTTCGCCGTGGTTGCTCACAAAGATCAAGTTGCCCCCAACCAACCAGCTCAACCCCCTGCTAGGAAGCCATACAACGGAACTGCACCCTTGTGCAACCAATGTAACCTTCATCATCATGATAGTGTGAAGTGCCGCAAATGCCAAATTTGTGGACTTATAGGTCATATAGCAAGAGTTTGCCGAGCTGCAGTTGCACCAAATCAAGCTGACAACAATCCTGCTCAAGCTCGTTTTCCACCAGGTTCTTGCTACAACTGTGGCGAGATGGGTCATTTCCGAAGAAATTGCCCAAAGCTTGCTAATGCAAATCCAGCACAGGGATGAGCATCTGACCGACTAGAAGACAACACCGTTTAGAAATAATCACGTCTTATGTATTATTTTCTTTTGTTGTCAAGGTCCATGAAACAGTTGTTATCATTGTTTATAAATAAATCTTTTATTTACATTGCAATGTATTTATGTGGTTGTATGTATAAACAACATATCCCCTGCAATACCGACAATCAAGGAATCGTATTCCTTGAAAAGCAAACTACCCCCAAAATTTTTCCATTTTATGATCTCTTGCGTTTTCCACGAAATTCCTAAGTACCCGTTTCTTCCAAGGAAACGAAGTACAAGGCGCAAGTTACAACACTGGACAAATACCCAAAGTACCACTATAAATCCTTAATAGGGTACCTAAGGGTATTTCCGTAAATCCTAAAATTGTTGTGTTCCTTAATTCGAATATTACGTTTCTTTGAAAACAAAATCGAATTTTTGGGAGATCATCCTATCTTTTCAGATAGATCCCAGAGGACATTGAAGTCCATCGACTGGTTTCCTGGTGTACCTTGAATATCCATGTTCAATCGATAACAAGTTAATAACAAATTAATAATCAAGTTAAACAACTATGTGATTATGTGCTTATGTGTTCCCTTTTATGTTTTTTTTGTGTGATCCAAATCTTTGTTATCCAAATTCTCGTAGAATCTACCATATCTTCGTATAAGAGATTCATAGTAGGATATCCAAAGGTACTACCTTAAATCCTTAATGGGCTTCTACGTAATAGTAAAGACCATTGGATTAAAATGTACTATTCCATAATTAGACCCCTTGAGTGGTCTAGTTAAACAGATTGATCCAAAAAATCTGGTTAGGAATATCATGTGATGATATAGCTGAAAAGACTCCTTGGTGGTCTAATTAAAGAGATAATTTGTCGATCTATTTAAAAGGACCCTATGATAGTCTAGTCACACTCATCACAGGTTTGATTTTCTTCCCCTTCACATTACAAAACAAACTGTGCGGACTGTGCAAGGAATTACGTAATTATGGATGCATACATAATTATGGAATTCAGTGCATAGAAACCACAGCAAGTTTTGTCATGTGTCTAGAGTTGACTCAGTTCATTTTCGTTTCTGAAGAATACCCATTGAGGAAAATGACTCATTCCATTCATTTTCGTTTCTGAAGAATATCCATCGAGGGAAATGAATATCCCTGATTTTTTCTTTTTCCTTCATTTCCGTTTCTGAAGAATACCCATTGAGGAAAATGACTCATTCCGTTCATTTTCGTTTCTGAAGAATATCCATCGAGGGAAATGAATATTCTTGATTTTTCCTTCATTTCCGTTTCTGAAGAATACCCATTGAGGAAAATGACTCATTCCGTTCATTTTCGTTTTTGAAGAATATCCTTCGAGGGAAATGAATATTCTTGATTTTTCCTTCATTTCCGTTTCTGAAGAATACCCATTGAGGAAAATGACTCATTCCGTTCATTTTCGTTTCTGAAGGATATCCATCGAGGGAAATGAATATTCTTGATTATTCCTTCATTTTCGTTTCTGAAGAAAACCCATTGAGGAAAATGACTCATTCCGTTCATTTTCGTTTCTGAAGAATATCCATTGAGGGAAATGAATATCCTTGATTTTTCCTTCATTTTCATTTTTAAAGATTGTTCGTTGAGAGAAATGACAGGATTATGCCTTGCATAATCTTTAATGGGTTATTCTACGCAAATAGATAAACACCCTAGATTCTATGAAAGGCAATTATTTAACACAGCGTCACAGACAGACTCCTACGAATAAATTTCGTAACGAAATTTCCTAAAGTAGGGGAGACTGTGACACCTGTGCCTCTGTGACCATCAAACAAATACCAAATTTATGAAATATTGTGTTTCACACTTGGGATTTTTAAAAATACGTGTATTGTTTGCACATATCAATTCATGTTCGATTTCAAGCTTTAAATCGCTTTCTGGATGGTTATACGCGCACTGATGCGTAAATATAACCAGTTTAATGCAACAGACACTTTGGAATAGTGAAATAGGCTTAACATACCTTAAATAACCTTTACATAACTTAGAAATAAGTTTTGGAGGGTTTGGTGTGGCGAAATCAAGTTTATTCGCTTACAGGGACTAATTTCGACAAACTGTCAAAGTACGCCGATTCGTACTGTAACGAACATTCCGGAACTTGATCATAAGTTAAATATGCCCTAAATATCCTTTACATAGCTTAGAAATAGGCTTTAAGGTGTTTGGTGCGCAAAAATAAACTTCTTAGTCATTCAGGGACTAAAAGAGTCAAAAAATGCATAAGTTTGCATTTTCACCCGTATCTTACGTTCTGAATACATCCGGACATCCAAAAATTTATGTAATCATTAAAATATTTTATTTTAGTGATTGGCTTGATAAAATTCCATTCGTCGCGTAATTTGGATCGTTTTTCGCGTCCGTTCGTATTTCGTCGTAATTAACCGAACAACGCAACCATACGACCAAACGAACCGACATCCGAGATATTTTTGAGCATGTTTCATGTTCCCTATACTTTAACTTCATTTTTGAGCATTGAAATGGGATTAACGGGGCTTAAACGTGTCAAAAATGCATCAAAAACCATGTTTTACACATTCAGGGACCAAAATTGACAATCTGCCATAGTTATCTTAGGAAGGGACGAAAATGGAAAATCTGATTTTCAGCTTGTTCCAGCTGTTCCCCTCATTTGCACATGGTTTATAACTTACTATGGGCTATTTTTAAGGTGCCCATGGTTTTGCAAAACCATGGGTGCATGTGTACGGTCCAGATTTAAGCTCGGTTTTTTAGGAACGATCCTAACGGTCCTAGAAATCCTATAAATACCCATGCTCCTCATTGTTTCAACTCACACAATCTGATCTATTTGCTCTAAGTTGGTGTGACAACCCTCATAATTCCATGTATCCGTACGATCTATTAATGTTAATTAAAGTACTTGATGACTGTGCTGAATCATTTAACTGCTCTCTGATTACTGTGTTATACTTACATGTACTTGTTAACGTGCTAGTAGTATACAGAAAAATTACTAAATAGTCCGGTATGCCTTCCTGAGTGTTAAAAATTAAAAACGTTGCAAAAATATATATGTAGGACACTTTACGGATTAATAAAGCACTTTAACGGAACAACACCCAACCGAAGAACCGGACTTTACCCGGAACACCAAAATAATGCTAGAAGCATTGTTTTTATTTTTCTAAGCTAGTTAGGGTCCCCGAACACCCTAACACACTATATATTACATAACACACTTAAACCTTTAACTAAACTACTTACCTCCTAACCAAACTAACTAGTTACCATTACATTTCAACTAAACCAACCCCCCCCCCCCCCAACCGGTTAGGAGACAAGAGGGACACCCCTTGATTTCTTTAATTTGTTTATTTGATTATGTTGGATCATCAAGAGAAACAAGGACCACTAGATAATACCATGTTGGGAGATTATAAGAAGGACCTTAAGTCTTGAACTAACATCTCACATCTTCACATCAACAACACAAAAACTCTCTTCCTCCTCCTCTAGTTCGGACGTGAGCCACCACCACCCTCACCATCATCCTCAAGTCTTCATCATTCAATCTACAATTATACAAAGGTGCTACGGGTCATACAACGAAGCTTGGTGCTCTCGGAAGTTGAAGGACCACTCTCATCTTCTTTTATCCACCACTTTTCTACTCTTGAACTTCCCTAGTCTTGAACTAGTGGTAAGAACTTAGATCTTTGCTTCTTACATCTTGTTTAGGTGGTTAAAGATGTGTAGTGATCAAAATGATAAGAAACTCTAAAGAACCTTAAACAAGTCTTGAACATAAACTAGTCTAGTGATGAAGTGATGTTAATATGATGTTGTTATGATTCTTGTTGATTTCCTGATGATTTGCTGGTTAATATTGATGTTTGATGTTGTTGTGATCACTAAACATGTTAACGGAATCAATCGAACATGCGTTAGAAGGTAGGGAACTAAAACAGAAAGCTGGTTGGTGTTTACAGCCAACTTCAGTTGGCTGTAACCAGACCGTAACTTAACGAAAAACTGATTTTCTGAAGTCTAGATTTATTTGTTATGAAATACGGTTCTAATGGCACTAGAATCATAATTTTTGGACTTCGTTTGCTATTTTTAAAGTGTCGTTTTGTAACAGCAGCTAGAGCTGCATTTTTACTGCTGAAAATATGCGTTCTATTTTCTGTCATAACTTGAATTCTGTGTAGAGTTAGATCATGAAATTTGTACTGTAGATGACCACCGATGTATTTGTAATTCTCTCACTGGAATTTCATAAATCAGACTCTCGATGAATTTTAAATAAATTATTACGTGGACTGCAATCAGAAAAAGATAAATCTGATTTCAGTCTGGAAAATGATTTTTATAAAATATTGGTAATGAACTGGACCCCGATATTTTTACACAATAATATTTGGATCGTTTAAGATATTCTGTAAAAATTTGGGAATTTTTTGAATAAGTTAACTATTTTATTAAAATTCCCGAAAACAGCCCAGTTTTGGATATTTAAGTTGAAATGACATAAGTAGTAATTTGCGTGTCTAAATGTCCGGTATGTTATCTGAGAATGATCTAACATGTTATATGTCAATGAAAGTAATATGTGCAATATCGTATGCTTGTTCTTGAGTAGCTATAGGTGGAATGTTTATATGAGCGTGAACTATTAAAGTGAATGCATGTTATGTAGTAGATACGTGTAGGAACTTTGTGCTATATTTGAAACCACTAAATTACTAACTGGTAATCATATTAGGACGTGATTGACCAACCTTGACTGTTAGCTATATTTGAGAATCTAACCGAGCAAACCAAGGTGAGTTCACACTTTCTACGAGGCATGGGATTCCCGGTGGTTTGGGAATGGGTTAAAGAATTAAAACTAAATCTACATATCCCCTTGGGAGGATATGTACGGCCATCCTCCATAGGTAGGGTGCCATTATTAATCCTACGAATTCTCCTTGTGCAGAATACGTATGTTCGTCCTCCTTGGGTAGGACAACAACCTTAAAACTAGCTAGACAAAACTCTATCATGAAGTCCCTCAATTTATATCGACTTAATCGCCGAGGCCAATGGCGAGCGGGTCATTAGTTAATAGCGCTATTAGGTTTAACAAACCTCACACCGTGCCAGTCGGACGGGCGTATACTAATGGACTATGGCAAACTATCAGTGATGATAGACACTGATGTAGGGCACAACTTATTTGCGTAGTAGTCGATATCATACCGTCTAGTAGTTCACACGGGGAAGTCCCCACTAATTATGGATATGGATTGGGTAATAAAAAGGAATTGGTTAAACATACTTTCAACTAAGGGGTAACCCCCACGGCAAATAAGCCAACGAAAGTCAAACCACGTTTTTCAAAAACAACTTAAAACTAAACAACCAAACGTGAACTCACTCAACTTTGTTGTTGACTCGTTGTTACATGCCTTACAGGTCGCTAGATGCTTTTGGAGCTTGCACGAGGAGAAGGTTGTTGTGGAATATGGATTGTTAAGTCCCGTACTAAACTTCTAAACCTTATGAACTTATTAAACCTACGTTTGGACTTTAAACTTATGAACTATGGGACTTATGTTTTGAACTTACATTTTATGCTTCCGCTGTCAACCTAAAATTGGTTTACTTCCTTTTGGTCACCAATCGTATTGCGTTTGGTTTTATTTACTTAATTGTGTTGTTCAATATGATTGGTGGCTCGATCCTGGTCACGTCACGCCTCCAAGCGGTGGTACTCCGCAAGGGTGGATTTTGGGGGTGTGACAGATTGGTATCAGAGCCATTGGTTATAGTGAACTTGGTTTTAAAAAGGGAAAAGCTTTTTGATAAAACCAGACTATAACCTGTACAGTGTTCAACGATCCATAACGACGCTTCGCTCCACGTGCAAGACTCGACACCATAAGTGGTATGATTTATGTTATATTGTCGGTTATATAGTTCTCACCGTGCATTAGATAATGTGATAATTGCTGTTTGAACCTTGTGTGCTTACTCTCTATTGTCGTCCCACACTTACGCACTTGCGCGACACCTTTCTCACTTACGTTGCTTCATTATGAAGATCATGAGCGGACGCGGAGGACGTATCAACCTCACTCAAGCCCAGTTGACGGCTTTGATCAACGAACGAGTCGCTGAGGCACTCGCAGCTAACCCTGCAGGAGGTATAACCTGCCATACCAACTCACCTTAGGACGTTTAGATCCTACCTTCGCAAACCAACCCTCATGCTTAATCTTGTCTTTTATTCTCGCGCAACAGGTCAACATGCTCAACCTCCTGTGTGCACGTTCAAAACCTTCATGAACTGCCGACCTACTACTTTCAGTGGCACTGAAGGAGCTGTAGGCCTCCTCCACTGGTTTAAGAAGCTCGAGTCTATCTTTGAGATGTGCGAATGCCCCGAGGCTCGTAGAGTGAAGTATGCTACTGGTACTCTTGAAGGAATAGCGCTCACGTGGTGGAACGCTCAGGTTCAGATGCTGGGGTTGATTGCTGCTAATGCCACCCCATGGAACGATTTCAAGGAAATGATCAAGGAAGAGTATTGTAGCCGTGATGGCATCCACAAACTAGAGGTGGAGTTTTTCAACCTGAAAATGACGGGGTCTGAGATTGAGGCATACACGAAAAGGTCAAATGAGCTGGCCATCTTGTGCCCTACCATGGTGGACCCTCCCATCAAACGAATTGAGTTGTATCTCAAGGGCCTTGTACCAGAGATTCAAAGTCACGTGACTTCAGCCAACCTGGGTACCATACAACAAATCATCAAGTTGGCCTATCTACTCACTGACCAGGCGGTGGAGCAAAACAGACTGCCCAAATGAATCAGTGCCACAGCTACTTCTGATGCACCTACCGACAACAAGAGAAAATGGGATGGGAACTCCAGTAAGGGTTCTGCTTCGGTTCAGTCTCAGCAGCGAAAGACTGATGACTACCAGAGTCCTGGTCAGCAATCTTCCGGTAATCAAGGACAGGGTGGATACCGAGGAAACCACCCCAAGTGCAACCGGTGCAATAAGCATCACAGCGGGCAGTGCAACAAAGGTCGATGTCAGAGATGTCACAAGCTGGGCCATGAAGCTAGGGATTGCAGGAGCCCGCGTCCTGCAAATCAGAATCGCCAACAACAACAAGCTCCACAGAACCACCATCAGCAGCAACAGCAGGGCAATAAAGGATGCTTTCAGTGTGGCGCTGAAGGTCACTTTAAGAGGAACTGCCCCCAACTGAACCAGAATCAGAACAAAAACAATCCAGGAAACGGGAACAACAATGGAGGCAACAACGGGGGTAACAACAATGGTAATGGAGCAAGGGGTCGTGTGTTCGTGATTGGTCAAGGTGATGCAAGGAACGATCCCAACGTTGTGATGGGTAAGTTTCTTCTGGACGACTTCTTTGTTACTGTTTTATTCGATTCGGGTGCTGATACTAGTTTTGTGTCCTTAAAAGTTAGCCAAATGCTTAAGCGCACTCCGACACTTCTAAACACCAAACACACGATAGAGCTAGCAAATGGTAAAAGTCTTGAAGCCACACACGTAGTTAAAGGTTGTAACCTCGTCTTAGCTGGTCAGACTTTCTCTATCGATCTTATTCCTATCACACTTGGTAGTTTCGACGTCGTTATTGGGATGGATTGGCTATCTCATCATCAAGCGGAGATTGTTTGCAAGGAGAAAATCGTCCGCATTCCTCGTTCGGGTAAGGAACCCCTCGTGATTCATGGCAACAAGAGTGGTGCTGTCGAAGGCATCATCTCTTTCCTTAAGGCCCAGAAGTGTTTGCGAAAGGGCCACACTGCCATTTTAGCACTCGTTACTGACACATCAACGGAAGAGAAGAGAATTGAAGACATCCCTATTGTACGAGACTTTCCCGAGGTATTTCCTGAGGAATTACCTGGTCTTCCGCCTCATCGTCAAGTTGAATTTCAAATCGAGCTAGCTCCTGGAGCAGCGCCCATAGCTCGAGCACCTTATCGTCTAGCTCCATCAGAACTTGAAGAACTGTCCACACAATTACAAGAACTCTTGGAAAAGGGTTTTATACGTCCTAGCTCTTCGCCCTGGGGAGCTCCAGTCTTGTTTGTGAAGAAGAAAGATGGTACTTTCAGAATGTGTATCGACTACCGCGAACACAACAAGGTGACTGTGAAGAATCGTTATCCTCTTCCACGTATTGACGACTTGTTCGACCAGCTGCAAGGGTCAAGCTATTACTCTAAGATTGATTTGAGATCGGGATACCATCAGCTGAGAGTCCGAGAGGAGGACATCTCCAAAACAGCATTCAGAACTCGTTACGGCTATTACGAGTTTCTGGTCATGCCTTTCGGGTTGACAAATGCACCAGCGGTCTTCATGGATCTCATGAACCGAGTGTGCAAGCCTTACCTGGATGAGTTCGTTATTGTGTTCATCGACGATATCCTGATCTATTCTAATAGTCAGTAGGAACACGAGCAGCATCTACGACTTATGCTGGAACTTCTTCGAAAAGAGCAGTTGTATGCCAAGTTTTCGAAATGTGACTTATGGCTTCGCGAAGTCCACTTTCTAGGCCATGTGGTAAACAAGGATGGAATTCATGTGGATCCATCTAAGGTTGAATCGATCAAGAACTGGCCTGCACCCCGTACACCAACAGAAATCCACCAATTCTTGGGTTTGGCAGGATATTACAGAAGATTTATAAAGGATTTCTCAAAGATTGCGCAACCCCTCACTTCACTGACTTAGAAGGGTGTCACCTACGTTGGGGTGATGCACAGGAGTCCGCATTTCAGCACTTGAAGGATAGACTTTGTAGCGCATCTATCCTCTCATTGCCTGAAGGCACAGATGATTTTGTGGTTTATTGCGATGCTTCCATCCAAGGACTTGGCTGCGTATTGATGCAACATGACAAGGTCATTGCCTACGCATCACGCCAACTTAAAGTTCACGAAAGGAACTACACTACGCACGACTTGGAATTGGGAGCAGTTGTTTTCGTACTTAAGATATGGAGACATTACCTGTACGGTACCAAGTGCACCATTTACACCGATCACAGGAGTCTCGAGCATATCTTTAAGCAAAAGGAGTTAAACATGCGACAACGCCGATGGGTTGAGCTCTTGAACGATTACGAATGCGCTATCAAATACCATCCGGGCAAGGCCAATGTTGTGGCCGACGCCCTCAGTCGAAAGGATACCATACCTAAGCGTGTACGTGCTTTACAGCTTACCATCCAATCCAACCTTCCCGCTCAGATTCGCGATGCTCAGGTTGAAGCGTTGAAAGCAGAGAACATCAGGGCTGAATCCTTACGAGGATCGAGGCAGCAGCTAGAACAAAAGGAAGACGGCGCCTACTATGTTAACGGACGCATCTGGATTCCACTTTATGGAGACCTACGCGAGCTTGTGATGGATGAAGCGCACAAGTCTCGTTATTCGGTACATCCTGGTTCGGATAAAATGTACCACGACCTCAAGACTACGTATTAGTGGCCTGGCATGAAAGCCCACATAGCAACCTACGTCAGTAAGTACTTGACTTGTGCGAGAGTCAAGGCTGAATATCAGAAACCATCAGGCCTACTTCAACAACCTGAGATACCTAAATGGAAATGGGAGCAAATTTCCATGGATTTTATTACTGGCCTGCCCAGATCTCAACGCGGAAACGATACCATTTGGGTGATCGTAGATCGACTGACCAAGTCTGCACATTTTCTGGCTATCAAAGAAATGGATAAGTTTTCTACTCTTGCAGACATTTACCTAAAGGAAGTGGTATCAAGGCAAGGAGTGCCAACCTCCATCATTTCTGATCGTGACGCGCGTTTTACTTCGGAACTGTGGCAAGCTATGCACAGGTCTTTTGGCTCACGTTTAGATATGAGCACCGCTTATCACCCACAGACGGATGGGCAATCTGAACGCACCATCCAAACCCTTGAAGACATGCTTAGGGCATGTGTAATCGATTTTGGTAATGGCTGGGAAAAGCACCTCCCGCTAGTGGAGTTTTCGTACAACAACAGCTACCACACCAGCATCTAAGCTGCTCCGTTCGAGGCATTGTACGGACGCAAATGCCGATCGCCTCTCTGTTGGGCAGAAGTTGGTGACAGCCAAATCACTGGCCCAGAACTTGTGGTAGATACCACCGAGAAGATTGCCCAGATACGGAAACGAATGGCGGCAGCTCATGACCGTCAGAAAAGCTATGCTGATAAGGGAAGAAAACCACTCGAGTTCCAGGTTGGGGATCGAGTGCTACTCAAAGTCTCACCTTGGAAAGGTGTAGTTCGATTTGGAAAACGAGGCAAACTCAACCCGCGATACGTTGTGTCACACCCCGACCACGTAGAACATACAAAACGTGGCGGAAACGTCGGGGAGTGTTGTAACAGAATTAATTGTTTCAAATCCATGGCAATTGAAGTTTCGTTTTATTAATCAAACGTGAGAGTTTACATTGTTTTAAACAAGAAACAAAGAGTACATAACATAAATTAACTAGTTCTTGTCTCGTTTTAAGTCACTAAGGCACAGGTCCGCCTAAGTATGTCTTGATAAGTCCTATGCATCATCTCCTGAAAACACATGTGAAAATAGGTACGTCAGCATAAAAATGCCTGTGAGATACATAGGTTTTGTGAAAACAAAATTCATGACTTATGTTTGAGAAAATGTTTAGTCATGAACCATGTAATTTGCTTTGTCTTGTAAATCATTTGAAAAACGATAGGATCAAATGATATGTATAAATAAGAGAATAATGTATGGTTAAATGAATAACCATGTAAAATGGGTTTGTATAAGATAAGTTGTTTATAAAACAATGTCTTGTGAAAAATATGTTATTTGTATAAAATGTTATATGTCTCAAATTGAAATGATTCAAATAACGCTACAATATGTAATACCATACAAACACTTATATATAGGAAGTACCAGCGGCGTATCCACCATGCTTATATCATATTACACACGCATCGTTACTTAAATCACTTACTCAAACCAAACCACCAAGATGTAATGTTTAACAATTGTAGAAATGTTTATGTATAGTCAAATGTCTATTGTCAAATGTAAATCATGTCAACAGATACAACTGGTTCACACGGTTCAATAGTTACAAACGGTTCATATAATCAAAGGGTTACGACGGTTCACATAGTCAAATAGCTACAACGGTTCAAAATGTAGTATAATGTGTTCATATGCTGGATGAGCATATGCAACAGAAATGCAATGTAAAACAATGTACTAAGTATGCACACAATGGACATACATAGCATGAAATGTAATGTAGAACGATGTACTAAGTACGCACACAATGGGCATACATAGCATGTAATGTAAAACGATGTACTAAGTACGCACACAATGGGCATACATAGCATGTAATGTAAAACGATGTACTGAGTACGCACACAATGTACTAACGAACATAGCAGGTATATGATGTGGAAACATGGAAAGCATGAAAGTAACAAGTAGGCACATGTGTTTCACCCCAAAATATTTGGAAAACAGTAAAAGAGGGGTTCTATGTACTCACTTGAGATTGCTCAGAAGTCCTAAGATAACCACCAAGCAATGCTAGAGATCACGGATAACAAACGGCACCTAATATAGGTAACTATGTTAATAAGCCAGACCTAAATCGGAGGATCGGATAGAATGAGGGTTCGTAAACCAAACGAGTATGGAGACTCGTGTAATATGGTTTAACAAAGCCTACATACTAAATGAAACCTAACATAAGTGCTTACGACCCATTACGACCCGTTTAGGTAGCTTATGCTACTTTAACGTGTCGTTCGCGTGAAACGCGTTCGGAACGCCTAACTAGTCCTATGACAAGTAAAATATGCCTTAACATGTCTAATATTGTTACCAAATCAGTTTAGATACCAAAGGTTATGTTACATATGCTTAAAATGAATTTTGGCATCAAAGGGGTATTTTGGTAATTTACCTAAGGCATATAAACTACCTATCATACAACTACTTAAACGAAGCGACCATAAGGTATAACCTCGGAAGGTTATTCCCTATATACTATGGTCACCTAATGCGTTGGTCGGATCCTAATGATCGACCAAATGGGTCGGGTTCGAAGGTATAAGCGATTTATTAGATCGCTTACCCTTACGACCCTAGACAACGTGGTAATCAGTAGGCATAGTCCCAAGGGACTATAACCATCGTGATTACAATCACGTTGCGAAGTTCAAACGAACTTCGCATTGACCATAAACTGGTCAACGCAGAAAGTCAAACAAAGTTTGACTTTCGGACTCGAAAAGCAATAAAAGAACGAAAGAATACTTACGAAGGGTCCCCGAATGCTAATCTAGATCAAAATAACTCAGGTATGAAACAATGGTTCCAACTTAGAGTCTTTTTGATCAGATTCTTGTGGGTTTGAAGCAAATGGGGGTGGGGTATTTATAGTATTTCCCGAACCGTTAAGATCGTTTCTTGAATAACGTGATCGAATCTCGTGCGTACACTTGTTGGAAAGTTGTGGTAACTAAAAATGACCCCTAATGAGCTGAAAGGGCAAGTGTGAGTGTGTGGTTGTGGGTAAAACAGCTGGAATCTACTGAGTAATTGATCTTATCTGATCTAAGACCCTGACGCGGGCCGCGTAAAGATGTACACAAACCTTACGCGGGCCGCATGGCCATCTATTACAGAATTGCAGTTTTGGTCCCTGAACTTGAGAAACATGCATTTTGAGGTGTTTTTGACACGTTTAAGGCCCGTTAACCCCATTTCAAAGCTCTAAAATGAAGTTAAAGTATAGGGAACTTAAAATGTGCTCAAAAATATCTCAGATGTCGGTTCGTTTGGCCGTACGATCGCGATGTTCGCTTAATTACGACGGAATGCGCATAAGCGCGAAAAACGAACCAAATGACGCGACGAATGGATTTTTCTCAAGCCAAACACTAAATAAAATATTTTAGTGCTTACATAAATTTTTGGATGTCCAGATGTATTCAGAACGTAAGTTATGCGCTAAAATGCAAACTTGTGCACTTTTTGACGCTTTTAGTCCCTGAATGACCCAAAAGTTTATTTTAGCACACCGAACACCTCAAAGCCTATTTCTAAGCTATGTAAAGGATATTTATGGTATGTTTAACTTATGGTCATGTTCCGGAATGTCTGTTACAGTTCAAATTGGCATACTTTCGCAGTTTGTCAAGTTTAGTCCCTGTAAGCGAATTAACTTGTTTTTGCCATACCAAAGCCTTCAAAACTTATTTGTAAGTTATGTAAAGGTTATTTAAGGTATGTTAAGCCTATTTCACTATTCCGGAGTGTTCGTTGCATTAAATTGGTTATGTTTACGTATCAGTGCGCGTATAACCTTCCAGAAAGTGATTTAGAGCTTGAAATCGAACAAGAATTGATATGTGCAAAAGCTACACATATTTATACAAGTCCGAAGTATGAAATACAATATTTCATTGGTTTGGTATTTGTTTGATGGTCGCAGTGACACAGGTGTCACAGTCTCCCCTACTTAAGGAAATTTCGTCCCGAAATTTATTCGTAGAAGTCTGTCTGTGACTTTGTGTTAAATAGCCATCAAAGATATGTAAGGCATAATTTTGTTATTTTCCTCAACGGATGTTTTTCAGAAGCGAAAATGAACGAACGGGTCATTTTCTTTAACGGGTTCTTCGGAAATGGAAAATAAAGGATTTTTAACTAAACGGATAAACATTTCCCTCAACGGATATTCTTCAGAAGTGAAAACGAATGGATGATTCATTATTCCTCAACGGGTCCTTCGTCAGAAATGGGAATGAAGGAAAAATCCACGGATATTCATTTCTCTCAATGGATATTCTTCAGAACGAAAATGAACAAACGGGGTCATTTTCCTCAACGGTTATTCTTCAGAATTTGAAATGAAGGAATAATCAATGGATATTCATTTCTCTCAATGGATATTCTTCAGAATGAAAATGAACAAACGGGGTCATTTTCCTCAACGGTTATTCTTCAGAATTTGAAATGAAGGAATAATCAACGGATATTCATTTCCTAAACGGATAATCTTCAGAAACGAAAATGAACTAACGGAGTCATTTTCAACGGTTGCTTCTTCAGGTATGGAAATGAAAGATTTAACAACGGATATTCATTTCTTCAACGGATAATCTTCAGAAACGAAAATGAACTAACAGAGTCATTTTCAACGGTTGCTTCCTCAGGTACGGAAATGAAAGATTTAACAACGGATATTCATTTCCTCAACGGATAATCTTCAGAAACGAAAATGAACTAACGGAGTCATTTTCAACGGTTGCTTCCTCAGAGTTGGAAATGAAAGATAAACGGATATTCATTTCCTCAACGGATAATCTTCAGAAACGAAAATGAACTAACGGCGTCATTTTCAACGGTTGCTTCCTCAGAGTTGGAAATGAAGGATAAACGGATATTCATTTCCTCAACGGATATTCCTCAGAAGTGAAAAATGAATAGCTAGTTCATTTTTCCTCAACGGATACTTCATCAGAATTGGAAATGAATTGGGTTAACTTAGATACATGATAGAACTTGCTGTGATTTCTGTGCACTAAATTCCATAATTATGTATGCATCCATAATTACGTAATTCCTTGCACAGTCCGCACAGTTCGTTTTGTAATGTTGTGGGGAAGGATATCAAACTTCTGATGAGGGTGACTAGACTACCATAGGGTCCTTTTAATTAGATCGACAGAGGATCTTCTTAATTAGGCCACCAAGGAGTCCTTTCATCTATATCATCACATAATATTCCTAACCAGATTTTTGGATCGATCAGTTTAACTAGACCACTAAAGGGGTCTAATTATGAAGTAGTACTTTATAATCCAAGGGACTTAACTACAGCGTAGAAGTCCATTAAGGATTTTTTTAGGTAGTACCTTTGGGTATCCTACTATGAATCTCTTGTACAAGGATGTGTAAGATTCTACGAGGATTTGGATAACATAGTTTGGATCACACAACACATAAAAGGGAACACATAAGCACATAAGAACATAATTGTTTAATTGTTATTATCTTGTTATTGATTGCTATCGACTTGGCGCCTCGTACCTCGTTTCTTTTGGAAGAAACGGGTACTTAGGATTTTCGTGGAAAACGCAAGAGATCATACAATGGAAGAAATTTGGGGGTAGTCTGTTCTTCAAGGAATATGGTTCCTTGATTGTTGGTATTGTAGAGGATATGTTTATACATGCAACCACATAAACATATAAAAATGTAAATGAAAGATTTATTTATAACAATGATAACAACAACTGTTTCATAGATCGTGATAACAAAAGAAAATAATACACAAGGCTCGATTATTTTCTAAACAGCGTTATCTTCTGTCGGTCAGATACTCATCTCTGCGCTGGATTTGCATTAACAAGCTTTGGGCAATTCCTACGAAAATGGCCCATCTCGCCACAGTTGTAACAAGACCCCGGTGGAAAACGAGCTTGAGCAGGATTGTTGCCAGCTTGATTTGGTGCAGCTGCGGTTGGGCAAACCCTCGCTGTATGACCTATAAGTCCGCAAACTTGGCATGTGCGGCACTTCACACCAACATGATGATGTAGGCCACATTGGTTGCACAAGGGTGCAGTTCCATTGTATGGCTTCCTAGCAGGGGGTTGAGCTGGTTGGTTGGGGACGGCTTGATCATTGTGAGTAACCATGGCGAAGTTTTGAGAAGCCTTTCGCTTCTTTGACCTCTTAGGGGATCCAGTCTGTTCATCCATGGTCTTTGATTCCTCGATTGGGTTCGATTCCTCAACCGGTTTCTTGTCACCTTTTCGGAAAAGCTTACGTTTCCAGATCTGAGATTCAGTCAAGGTTGCAGCTAGCTCAATGGTCTGCCTAACTGTAGTAGGGTTGCTACCAGTCACAATGTCTTGTATTGAGTCAGGGAGGCCATCAATGTACTTTTCGATTGCCTTATCCAACGGCGTGACCATGTTTGGGCATAACAGACTTAACTCCTCATAACGGTCCGTGTAGGCTCGATGCTCACCGCTATCTTGCTTCAAACCATCAAACTCTCTTTCCAATGCTCGCAGTTCATGACGAGGACAAAACTCCCTCATCATAAGAGCTCTAAGTTCAGCCCATGTCTGTGCTAGAGCAACTTCTGCACCACGGTCTCTCATAACCCCGTTCCACCATGTAAGAGCCCTCTTCTGAAACACACTCAAAGAAAACTCGACCTTACGATTGTCAGGACACTACACGTGGCGGAAAGTATTCTCAATGCTCTCGAACCATTGAAGAAGCCCAGTCGCTCCCTCAGAACCACTAAACTTGAGTGGTTTAGCCGAGTTGAAACTCTTGAAATTGCATGGACCATTGTTGTTGTTGTTGGCTTGGTTCCATTGAGCAAAGAGGTTTGGTAATTGAGCAGCCATTTGCTGCGCAATGATTTCTGCCAGTTCGGCAGTCGCTATCTGGTTCTCGCGTCGAGGAGGCATTCTAAAAGAGGAAACATGAAAGGGAACGAGTGAGAGTATTAGACGAAAAGAATGAGATGAAACAAATCTGATGAAAGCAAGGATAGTGGTCATTTGTTTGTTACTACAAAGCAACAAACGACCCTGGTGATTAATCAAAGTAAATAGGTAAAAAATAATGTATTGCGAAGACATGCTCGCCTATAAGTGGACACTCATCCCAAGAATTCCCAGGTAAGCACAACTGGTCTCGCGTCTGATGAGATATATACGAAGTGCTTGCCTAGACAGAAAACCCAGAATATAGGCATTCACCCTTCCAGTTTGCATGTGTTCACATTATTTAAAACCCAAAACCTTGACGAGATTTTTGAAAACTCAAAGGGGTTCAAAACCATATAACAGAGGGTTCAAAACCTTACAATAGAGGGTTCAAAACCTAGTAATCAATCATCCTAGAACAGATGATTAGTTTTCAAAGCGGTTTTGAAATTTACGTTCTTGTTGTGGTCGTCGCCTAAGGATAGGTGACGGTATTGTTTTATGACTAAACGCAAGTAAACTCGCGTTATGGTCCTAAGAAGGTTATAGACTAGGTCAAAGCATTACTAATAACCTAATTCCCTATAACCATTGGCTCTGATACCAACTTTTCTGTCACACCCCGACCACGTAGAACATACAAAACGTGGCGGAAACGTCGGGGAGTGTTGTAACAGAATTAATTGTTTCAAATCCATGGCAATTGAAGTTTCGTTTTATTAATCAAACGTGAGAGTTTACATTGTTTTAAACAAGAAACAAAGAGTACATAACATAAATTAACTAGTTCTTGTCTCGTTTTAAGTCACTAAGGCACAGGTCCGCCTAAGTATGTCTTGATAAGTCCTATGCATCATCTCCTGAAAACACATGTGAAAATAGGTACGTCAGCATAAAAATGCCTGTGAGATACATAGGTTTTGTGAAAACAAAATTCATGACTTATGTTTGAGAAAATGTTTAGTCATGAACCATGTAATTTGCTTTGTCTTGTAAATCATTTGAAAAACGATAGGATCAAATGATATGTATAAATAAGAGAATAATGTATGGTTAAATGAATAACCATGTAAAATGGGTTTGTATAAGATAAGTTGTTTATAAAACAATGTCTTGTGAAAAATATGTTATTTGTATAAAATGTTATATGTCTCAAATTGAAATGATTCAAATAACGCTACAATATGTAATACCATACAAACACTTATATATAGGAAGTACCAGCGGCGTATCCACCATGCTTATATCATATTACACACGCATCGTTACTTAAATCACTTACTCAAACCAAACCACCAAGATGTAATGTTTAACAATTGTAGAAATGTTTATGTATAGTCAAATGTCTATTGTCAAATGTAAATCATGTCAACAGATACAACTGGTTCACACGGTTCAATAGTTACAAACGGTTCATATAATCAAAGGGTTACGACGGTTCACATAGTCAAATAGCTACAACGGTTCAAAATGTAGTATAATGTGTTCATATGCTGGATGAGCATATGCAACAGAAATGCAATGTAAAACAATGTACTAAGTATGCACACAATGGACATACATAGCATGAAATGTAATGTAGAACGATGTACTAAGTACGCACACAATGGGCATACATAGCATGTAATGTAAAACGATGTACTAAGTACGCACACAATGGGCATACATAGCATGTAATGTAAAACGATGTACTGAGTACGCACACAATGTACTAACGAACATAGCAGGTATATGATGTGGAAACATGGAAAGCATGAAAGTAACAAGTAGGCACATGTGTTTCACCCCAAAATATTTGGAAAACAGTAAAAGAGGGGTTCTATGTACTCACTTGAGATTGCTCAGAAGTCCTAAGATAACCACCAAGCAATGCTAGAGATCACGGATAACAAACGGCACCTAATATAGGTAACTATGTTAATAAGCCAGACCTAAATCGGAGGATCGGATAGAATGAGGGTTCGTAAACCAAACGAGTATGGAGACTCGTGTAATATGGTTTAACAAAGCCTACATACTAAATGAAACCTAACATAAGTGCTTACGACCCATTACGACCCGTTTAGGTAGCTTATGCTACTTTAACGTGTCGTTCGCGTGAAACGCGTTCGGAACGCCTAACTAGTCCTATGACAAGTAAAATATGCCTTAACATGTCTAATATTGTTACCAAATCAGTTTAGATACCAAAGGTTATGTTACATATGCTTAAAATGAATTTTGGCATCAAAGGGGTATTTTGGTAATTTACCTAAGGCATATAAACTACCTATCATACAACTACTTAAACGAAGCGACCATAAGGTATAACCTCGGAAGGTTATTCCCTATATACTATGGTCACCTAATGCGTTGGTCGGATCCTAATGATCGACCAAATGGGTCGGGTTTGAAGGTATAAGCGATTTATTAGATCGCTTACCCTTACGACCCTAGACAACGTGGTAATCAGTAGGCATAGTCCCAAGGGACTATAACCATCGTGATTACAATCACGTTGCGAAGTTCAAACGAACTTCGCATTGACCATAAACTGGTCAACGCAGAAAGTCAAACAAAGTTTGACTTTCGGACTCGAAAAGCAATAAAAGAACGAAAGAATACTTACGAAGGGTCCCCGAATGCTAATCTAGATCAAAATAACTCAGGTATGAAACAATGGTTCCAACTTAGAGTCTTTTTGATCAGATTCTTGTGGGTTTGAAGCAAATGGGGGTGGGGTATTTATAGTATTTCCCGAACCGTTAAGATCGTTTCTTGAATAACGTGATCGAATCTCGTGCGTACACTTGTTGGAAAGTTGTGGTAACTAAAAATGACCCCTAATGAGCTGAAAGGGCAAGTGTGAGTGTGTGGTTGTGGGTAAAACAGCTGGAATCTACTGAGTAATTGATCTTATCTGATCTGAGACCCTGACGCGGGCCGCGTAAAGATGTACACAAACCTTACGCGGGCCGCATGGCCATCTATTACAGAATTGCAGTTTTGGTCCCTGAACTTGAGAAACATGCATTTTGAGGTGTTTTTGACACGTTTAAGGCCCGTTAACCCCATTTCAAAGCTCTAAAATGAAGTTAAAGTATAGGGAACTTAAAATGTGCTCAAAAATATCTCAGATGTCGGTTCGTTTGGCCGTACGATCGCGATGTTCGCTTAATTACGACGGAATGCGCATAAGCGCGAAAAACGAACCAAATGACGCGACGAATGGATTTTTCTCAAGCCAAACACTAAATAAAATATTTTAGTGCTTACATAAATTTTTGGATGTCCAGATGTATTCAGAACGTAAGTTATGCGCTAAAATGCAAACTTGTGCACTTTTTGACGCTTTTAGTCCCTGAATGACCCAAAAGTTTATTTTAGCACACCGAACACCTCAAAGCCTATTTCTAAGCTATGTAAAGGATATTTATGGTATGTTTAACTTATGGTCATGTTTCGGAATGTCTGTTACAGTTCAAATTGGCATACTTTCGCAGTTTGTCAAGTTTAGTCCCTGTAAGCGAATTAACTTGTTTTTGCCATACCAAAGCCTTCAAAACTTATTTCTAAGTTATGTAAAGGTTATTTAAGGTATGTTAAGCCTATTTCACTATTCCAGAGTGTTCGTTGCATTAAACGGGTTATGTTTACGTATCAGTGCGCGTATAACCTTCCAGAAAGTGATTTAGAGCTTGAAATCGAACAAGAATTGATATGTGCAAAAGATACACATATTTATACAAGTCCAAAGTATGAAATACAATATTTCATTGGTTTGGTATTTGTTTGATGGTCGCAGTGACACAGGTGTCACACGTTGGACCCTTTGAAATCATTGAGAAAATTGGCAAAGTCGCCTACAGGCTGAACCTACCTGAAGAACTCAACGGAGTTCACAACGTATTCCTCGTGTCAAATCTGAAGAAGTGTCTGTCAGATGAGACCCTCATAGTTCCTCTCAAGCAACTCACAATCGACGACCGGCTGCGATTCGTCGAGGAACCAGTAGAGATTACGGATCGAGATGTTAAGATCCTCAAGCGTACCAGGATACCTCTTGTCCGAGTTCGTTGGGATGCCCGTCGTGGCCCAGAGTATACCTGGGAACAAGAAGATCAAATGAAACTCAAGTATCCCCAGCTGTTTAAGAAAAGTGCAACCACTACTGAGGCTGAAGCTACTGCAGAATTTCGGGACGAAATTCCAAACCAACGGGGGGATGATGTGACACCCCAGGAAAACCAGAAAACCAACGCAACATAACTAGCTGTGACACCTGTGTCACTGCGACCATCAAACAAATTCCAAACCAATGAAATATTGTATTTTATACTTGGGATTTGTAAAAATATGTGTAATTAAGCGAACATCGCGTTCGTACGGCCAAACGAACCGACATCCGAGATATTTTTGAACACATTTTAAGTTCCCTATACTTTAACTTCATTTTAGAGCTTTGAAATGGGGTTAACGGGCCTTAAACGTGTCGAAAATGGGCTGAACGCAGGACAGGGACCAAAAGTGTAAATCTGCCAAACTAAGGCCTAGCGCACCGCTAGGCTTTTAATGTAACGGTGCGCTAGCCTGTCTGCAGACCAGATTCAATGTTTTTCACAGCAGGTTGCAGCTGTTTGATTCTCACCCACATGTTTCAAATTATCTAGTCATGAAGATAAGGATCATTTTTAGTCACCATAAGGTTCCGACAAGTGTACGCCTTGGATCATGGCACGTTTTACAAGAAACGATCCTAACGGTTCGGGTATTCCTATAAATACCCAACCCATTCCATAGCTAAAATCACTAGAATCCTGATTTGAGAGCTCTAAGTTGAAACCATTGTTTCATACCTGAGTTCTTGGATCGGGATTAGCATTCGGGGACCCTTCGTGAGTATTCTTTCGTTCTTTTCCTTATTTTATTGCTTTTCGAGTCAGAAAGTCAAACTTTGTTTGACTTTCAGCGTTGACCAGTAATGGTCAATGCGAAGTTCGTTTGAACTTCGCAACGTGAGTGTAATCACGTTGGTTATAGTCCCTTGGGACTATGCCTACTGATTACCACGTTGTCTAGGGTCGTAGGGTAGGCGATCTGATAAATCGCCTATACCTTCGAACCCGACCCAGTTTGGTCGATCATTAGGATCCGACCAAATACATTAGGTGACCATAGTATATAGGGAATAACCTTCCGAGGTTATACCCTATGGTCACATCGTTTGAGTAGTTGTATGATATGTAGTTTATATGCCTTAGGTAAATTACCAGAATACCCTTTTCATGTATAATTGGTAATTAAGCATATGTAACCTAAACTTTTGTCACATAACTGATTATGTAACATATTTAGGCATATAACACTTGTCATAGGACTAGTTAGGCGGTCCGAACGCGCTTCACGCGAACGACGCGTTAAAGTAGCATAAGCTACCTAAACGGGTCGTAATGGGTCGTAAGCTATTAGGTTAGGTTTCATTTAGTATGTAGGCTTTGTTAAACCATATGACACGAGTCTCTATACTCGTTTGGTTTACAAACCCTCATTCTATCAAATCATCCTATTTAGGTCCGGTTTATTAACATAGTTACCTATATTAGGTGCCGTTTGATATTCCGCGATCTCTAACATTGCTTGGTGGTTATCTTAGGACTTCTGAGCAATCTCAAGTGAGTACATAGACCCCTCTTTTACTGTTTTCCAAACTGTTTTGGGGTGAAACACATGTGCCTACTTGTTACATTCATGCTTTCCCGTTTTCACATCATATACCTGCTATGTTCGTTAGTACAATATAGTACATGATTTCATTACATTTTATGCTATGTATGTCCATTGTGTGCATACTTAGTACATTGTTTTACATTACATTTTGTTGCATGTGCTCATCCAGTATATGAACACATTATATTACATTTTGAACCGTTTGTATCTGTGAACCGTTTGTATCTGTGAACCGTTTGTATCTGTGAACCGTTTGTATCTGTAAACCGTTTGTATCTGTGAACCGTTTGTATCTGTGAACCGTTTGTATCTGTGAACCGTTTGTATCTGTGAACCGTTTGTATCTATGAATCGTTTGTATCTGTGAACCGTGTGAACCGTATTTGACCATACATAAACATTTCTACAATTGTTAAACATTACTTTGGTGGTTTGGTTTGATTAAGTGATTAAGTAACGATGCGTGTGTAATATGATACAAGCATGGTGGATACGCCGCTGGTACTTCCTATATATAAGTGTTTGTATGGTATTACATATCGTAGCGTTATTTGAATCATTTCAGTTTGAGACATATAACATTTTATACAAATAACATACTTTTCACAAGACATTGTTTTACAAGCAAATTAACTTATACAAACTCATTTTTATAATGGTTATTCATTTAACCATACCTTATTCTCTTATTTATACATATCATCTGATCTTATCGTTTTTTCAAATGATTTACAAAACAAAGCAAATTACAAGGTTCATGACTAAACATTTTCTCAAACATAAGTCATGAAATCTATTTTCACAAAACCTATGTATCTCACAGGCATTTTTATGCTGACGTACCTATTTTCACATGTGTTTTTCAGGTGCTGTTGCATAAGATGATCAAGATACACATAGGCAGACTTGGGCTTTATTGACAATAAAAGATGCAAGACTAGTTAATTATGTTGTATTTCTTTGTTTGTTAGGACATTGTAACACTTTTAATCAATAAAACGAAACTTCAATTGCCATGGATTTGAAACATTTAATTCTGTTACAACACTCCCCGACGTTTCCGCCACGTTTTGTATGTTCTACGTGGTCGGGGTGTGACAGAAAAGATGGTATCAGAGCCAATGGTTATATGGAATTAGGTTATTAGTAATGCTTTGACCTAGTCTATAACCTTCTTAGGACCCTAACGCGAGTTTACTTGCGTTTAGTCATAAAACAATACCGTCACCTATCCTTAGGCGACGACCACAACAAGAACATAAATTTCAAAACCGCTTTGAAAACCAATCATCTGTTCTAGGATGATTGATTACTAGGTTTTGAACCCTCTGTTATATGGTTTTGAACCCCTTTGAGTTTTTAAAATCTCGTCAAGGTTTTGGGTTTTAAATAATGTGAACACGTGCAAACTGGAAGGGTGAATGCCTGTATTCTGGGTTTTCTGTCTAGGCAAGCACTTCGTATACATCTCATCAGACGCGAGACCAGTTGTGCTTACCTGGGAATTCTTGGGATGAGTGTTCACTTATAGGCGAGCATGTCTTCGCGATACATTATATTGACCCATTTACTTTGATTAGTCACCATCTCATTTGTTTGCCTTTGGTAACAAACAAATGGTCACAATCTTCATGTGTTGTTATTCTCTTTTGACTATCTTTTGCTTGTTTCCTTCTATGTCTTCCATTTTCTTCATTATGCCTCTTCATCGCAACAAGACTCGAGTGTCCGGACCAGGTGCTACAATTGCCCAACAAATAGGCATCGTACTCCAGAAGACCGTTGATTTAGCTATCACCATGACTCATCTCAGGGATGAAGCCGTGCAAGGGAACCGCTCCTTGGAGAAATCAATGCAACCGTCATCATCCAAATCAAATACCCTGTTACAAATGTACCCACGGTGTACGATGGAGACATTTGGTTAACATGTGTTGCTTTGCTGTTCAAAGCAAAGCAGTTACAAACCCTGTTGCTGCTTAACCTTCAAGTTCTGCTTCATATGTCGCCTTGGCATATCTAGCGCCTCAACCTCATAAACTTTCTACCTTGTGTATCGACTTAAGCACGCCTAGTGCAAGGTGTCGGAACACTCTCGTTACACAAACTCCAAAAATCCATGTAGGATCTTTCTATCCTCATAATTAGATCCTTGTGGATAAATATCACTCAAATCGGAGCCCTTAATTGAATTATTCGTATGCCTTAATACGTACATTACGATTCAATAAGGACAAAGCCGAATTCTTATTAAGATCTTTCTATCTTCATAGTTAGATTCTTGCTAATGTTTAAAGTACCAAATGAAATCCATGAAATGGATTCCTAGTGTGCTTTAAATACATGTACATAATTAACAAAACAAAACTTACAAATTAAAGATCTAGATAAACAATTTTGTGGTTATGTGACTATGTGTTTATGCATTTTTGTGTTTTTGTATACTCTAGATATTCGTTATCCAAATCCTCATAGAATCTTTCTTACCTTCATATGAAGGATTCGTAGTAGGATATTCAAAAAGGTACTATCTTAAATCCTTAATGGACTTCCACGTTGTAGTTAAGTCCCTTGGATTATAAAGTACTATTCCAAAGTTTAAGGGCAACATGTGTTGATAAGTTAAATACATCCTACGTCGGTGTAGTTAAATGTTTCTCTTAGGTAGTTGAGTTAAATAGATCCTACGTCGATCTAAAGTTAAATAGATCCTCCGTCGATCTAAAGTTAAATACATCCTACGTCGGTGTAGTTAAATGTTTCTCTTAGATAGTTGAGTTAAAGAGATCCTACGTCGATCTAAAGTTAAATACATCCTACGTCGGTGTAGTTAAATGTTTCTCTTAGGTAGTTGAGTTAAATAGATCCTACGTCGATCTAAAGTTAAATAGATCCTCCGTCGATCTAAAGTTAAATACATCCTACGTCGGTGTAGTTAAATGTTTCTCTTAGATAGTTGAGTTAAAGAGATCCTACGTCGATCTAAAGTTAAATACATCCTACGTCGGTGTAGTTAAATGTTTCTCTTAGATAGTTGAGTTAAAGAGATCCTACGTCGATCTAAAGTTAAATACATCCTACGTCGGTGTAGTTAAATATTCCCCGTAGGTAGTTAGTTAAAGAGATCCTACGTCGATCTAAGTTAAATAGATTGGTTCGACAATCTAGTTAAATATATCATGTGTTTATGTAGTTAAATAGGCCCTCGGGTGGTCTAAATCAAGAGATGTTATGAAACGAACTGTGCGGACTGTGCAAGGAACTACGTAATTATGGAGGCCTACATAATTATGGAATTCAGTGCATAGAAACCACAGGAAGTTTTGTCATGTGTTAAGACCATCAGTGGCAAGAGTAATGATACGGGAGAAGTCTTGGACTTCGACCAATGTCATTTATTCTCACACTACCCAATTCTGATCTCAATCACACACACAGTTTCCTATGATAAGTCTTCATAAGAAACGTTCTTCTGTCCGTAGTTCAAAACTCCATGTTTTGTTACTACAAGGACTTCACTTTGAGGGTTGACATCTTTGCTAAGAATCCTAACATGGCCCAGAGTTTTACTTAAGGGCTCAATGGATTTTTCTGAAGGCAAAACCGTCACAGCTGTCTCCACAAGTTTCCTCTAAAACTAAATTTCGGGACGAAATTTCCTAAAGTAGGGGAGACTGTGACACCTGTGTCACTGCGACCATCAAACAAATTCCAAACCAATGAAATATTGTATTTTATACTTGGGATTTGTAAAAATATGTGTATCGTTTGCACATATCATTTCTTGTTCGATTTCAAGCTTTAAATCGCTTTCTGGAAGGTTATACGCGCACTGATGCATAAATATAACCAGTTTAATGCAACGAACACTCCGGAATAGTGAAATAGGCTTAACATACCTTAAATAACCTTTACATAACTTAGATATAACTTTTGGAAGGTTTGGTGTGGTGAAATCAAAGTTAAATCGCTTACAGGGACTAAAGTTGACAAACTGCGAAAGTATGCCAATTTGAACTGTAACAGACATTCCGGAACATGACCATAAGTTAAACACACCATAAATATCCTTTACATAGCTTAGAAATAGGCTTTGAGGGGTTTGGTGTGCTAAAATAAACTTTTGGGTCATTCAGGGACTAAAAGTGTCAAAAAGTGCACAAGTTTGCATTTTCGCGCATAACTTACATTCTGAATACATCCGGACATCCAAAAATTTATGTAAGCACTAAAATATTTTACTTTAGTGTTCGCCATAAGAAAAATCCATTCGTCGCGTCATTTGGTTCGTTTTTCGCGCTTATGCGCATTCCGTCGTAATTAAGCGAACATCGCGTTCGTACGGCCAAACGAACCGACATCCGAGATATTTTTGAACACATTTTAAGTTCCCTATACTTTAACTTCATTTTAGAGCTTTGAAATGGGGTTAACGGGCCTTAAACGTGTCGAAAATGGGCTGAACGCAGGACAGGGACCAAAAGTGTAAATCTGCCAAACTAAGGCCTAGCGCACCGCTAGGCTTTTAATGTAACGGTGCGCTAGCCTGTCTGCAGACCAGATTCAATGTTTTTCACAGCAGGTTGCAGCTGTTTGATTCTCACCCACATGTTTCAAATTATCTAGTCATGAAGATAAGGATCATTTTTAGTCACCATAAGGTTCCGACAAGTGTACGCCTTGGATCATGGCACGTTTTACAAGAAACGATCCTAACGGTTCGGGTATTCCTATAAATACCCAACCCATTCCATAGCTAAAATCACTAGAATCCTGATTTGAGAGCTCTAAGTTGAAACCATTGTTTCATACCTGAGTTCTTGGATCGGGATTAGCATTCGGGGACCCTTCGTGAGTATTCTTTCGTTCTTTTCCTTATTTTATTGCTTTTCGAGTCAGAAAGTCAAACTTTGTTTGACTTTCAGCGTTGACCAGTAATGGTCAATGCGAAGTTCGTTTGAACTTCGCAACGTGAGTGTAATCACGTTGGTTATAGTCCCTTGGGACTATGCCTACTGATTACCACGTTGTCTAGGGTCGTAGGGTAGGCGATCTGATAAATCGCCTATACCTTCGAACCCGACCCAGTTTGGTCGATCATTAGGATCCGACCAAATACATTAGGTGACCATAGTATATAGGGAATAACCTTCCGAGGTTATACCCTATGGTCACATCGTTTGAGTAGTTGTATGATATGTAGTTTATATGCCTTAGGTAAATTACCAGAATACCCTTTTCATGTATAATTGGTAATTAAGCATATGTAACCTAAACTTTTGTCACATAACTGATTATGTAACATATTTAGGCATATAACACTTGTCATAGGACTAGTTAGGCGGTCCGAACGCGCTTCACGCGAACGACGCGTTAAAGTAGCATAAGCTACCTAAACGGGTCGTAATGGGTCGTAAGCTATTAGGTTAGGTTTCATTTAGTATGTAGGCTTTGTTAAACCATATGACACGAGTCTCTATACTTGTTTGGTTTACAAACCCTCATTCTATCAAATCATCCTATTTAGGTCCGGTTTATTAACATAGTTACCTATATTAGGTGCCGTTTGATATTCCGCGATCTCTAACATTGCTTGGTGGTTATCTTAGGACTTCTGAGCAATCTCAAGTGAGTACATAGACCCCTCTTTTACTGTTTTCCAAACTGTTTTGGGGTGAAACACATGTGCCTACTTGTTACATTCATGCTTTCCCGTTTTCACATCATATACCTGCTATGTTCGTTAGTACAATATAGTACATGATTTCATTACATTTTATGCTATGTATGTCCATTGTGTGCATACTTAGTACATTGTTTTACATTACATTTTGTTGCATGTGCTCATCCAGTATATGAACACATTATATTACATTTTGAACCGTTTGTATCTGTGAACCGTTTGTATCTGTGAACCGTTTGTATCTGTGAACCGTTTGTATCTGTAAACCGTTTGTATCTGTGAACCGTTTGTATCTGTGAACCGTTTGTATCTGTGAACCGTTTGTATCTGTGAACCGTTTGTATCTATGAATCGTTTGTATCTGTGAACCGTGTGAACCGTATTTGACCATACATAAACATTTCTACAATTGTTAAACATTACTTTGGTGGTTTGGTTTGATTAAGTGATTAAGTAACGATGCGTGTGTAATATGATACAAGCATGGTGGATACGCCGCTGGTACTTCCTATATATAAGTGTTTGTATGGTATTACATATCGTAGCGTTATTTGAATCATTTCAGTTTGAGACATATAACATTTTATACAAATAACATACTTTTCACAAGACATTGTTTTACAAGCAAATTAACTTATACAAACTCATTTTTATAATGGTTATTCATTTAACCATACCTTATTCTCTTATTTATACATATCATCTGATCTTATCGTTTTTTCAAATGATTTACAAAACAAAGCAAATTACAAGGTTCATGACTAAACATTTTCTCAAACATAAGTCATGAAATCTATTTTCACAAAACCTATGTATCTCACAGGCATTTTTATGCTGACGTACCTATTTTCACATGTGTTTTTCAGGTGCTGTTGCATAAGATGATCAAGATACACATAGGCAGACTTGGGCTTTAGTGACAATAAAAGATGCAAGACTAGTTAATTATGTTGTATTTCTTTGTTTGTTAGGACATTGTAACACTTTTAATCAATAAAACGAAACTTCAATTGCCATGGATTTGAAACATTTAATTCTGTTACAACACTCCCCGACGTTTCCGCCACGTTTTGTATGTTCTACGTGGTCGGGGTGTGACACTAGCTTCCTTAGTAACCACGAGCTAAATTTCGGGACGAAATTTTCTTAACAGGGGGAGAATGTGACAACCCTCATAATTCCATGTATCCGTACGATCTATTAATGTTAATTAAAGTACTTGATGACTGTGCTGAATCATTTAACTGCTCTCTGATTACTGTGTTATACTTACATGTACTTGTTAACGTGCTAGTAGTATACAGAAAAATTACTAAATAGTCCGGTATGCCTTCCTGAGTGTTAAAAATTAAAAACGTTGCAAAAATATATGTAGGACACTTTACGGATTAATTAAGCACTTTAACGGAACAACACCCAACCGAAGAACCGGACATTACCCGGAACACCAAAATAATGCTAGAAGCATTGTTTTTATTTTTCTAAGCTAGTTAGGGTCCCCGAACACCCTAACACACTATATATTACATAACACACTTAAACCTTTAACTAAACTACTTACCTCCTAACCAAACTAACTAGTTACCATTACATTTCAACTAAACCACCCCCCCCCCCCAACCGGTTAGGAGACAAGAGGGACACCCCTTGATTTCTTTAATTTGTTTATTTGATTATGTTGGATCATCAAGAGACACAGGGACCACTAGATAATACCATGTTGGGAGATTATAAGAAGGACCTTAAGTCTTGAACTAACATCTCACATCTTCACATCAACAACACAAAAACTCTCTTCCTCCTCCTCTAGTTCGGCCGTGAGCCACCACCACCCTCACCATCATCCTCAAGTCTTCATCATTCAATCTACAATTATACAAAGGTGCTACGGGTCATACAACGAAGCTTGGTGCTCTCGGAAGTTGAAGGACCACTCTCATCTTCTTTTATCCACCACTTTTCTACTCTTGAACTTCCCTAGTCTTGAACTAGTGGTAAGATTAGATCTTTGCTTCTTACATCTTGTTTAGGTGGTTAAAGATGTGTAGTGATCAAAATGATAAGAAACTCTAAAGAACCTTAAACAAGTCTTGAACATAAACTAGTCTAGTGATGAAGTGATGTTAATATGATGTTGTTATGATTCTTGTTGATTTCCTGATGATTTGCTGGTTAATATTGATGTTTGATGTTGTTGTGATCACTAAACATGTTAACGGAATCAATCGAACATGCGTTAGAAGGTAGGGAACTAAAACAGAAAGCTGGTTGGTGTTTACAGCCAACTTCAGTTGGCTGTAACCAGACCGTAACTTAACGAAAAACTGATTTTCTGAAGTCTAGATTTATTTATTATGAAATACGGTTCTAATGGCACTAGAATCATAATTTTTGGACTTCGTTTGCTATTTTTAGAGTGTCATTTTGTAACAGCAGCTAGAGCTGCATTTTTACTGCTAAAAATATGCGTTCTGTTTTCTGTCATAACTTGAATTCTGTGTAGAGTTAGATCATGAAATTTGTACTGTAGATGACCACCGATGTATTTGTAATTCTTTCACTGGAATTTCGTAAATCGGACTCTCGATGAATTTTAAATAAATTATTTCGTGGACTGCAGTCAGAAAAAGATAAATCTGATTTCAGTCCGGAAAATGATTTTTATAAAATATTGGTAATGAACTGGACCCCGATATTTTTACACAATAATATTTGGATCGTTTAAGATATTCAGTAAAAATTTGGGAATTTTTGGAATAAGTTAACTATTTTATTAAAATTCCCGAAAACAGCCCAGTTTTGGATATTTAAGTTGAAATGACATAAGTAGTAATTTGCGTGTCTAAATGTCCGGTATGTTATCTGAGAATGATCTAACATGTTATATGTCAATGAAAGTAATATGTGCAATATCGTATGCTTGTTCTTGAGTAGCTATAGGTGGAATGTTTATATGAGCGTGAACTATTAAAGTGAATGCATGTTATGTAGTAGATACTTTGTGATTTGAAACCACTAAATGACTAACTGGTAATCATATTAGGACGTGATTGACCAACCTTGACTGTTAGCTATATTTGAGAATCTAACCGAGCAAACCAAGGTGAGTTCACACTTTCTACGAGGCATGTGATTCCCGGTAGTTTGGGAATGGGTTAAAGAATTAAAACTAAATCTACATATCCCCTTGACAGGATATGTACGGCCATCCTCCATAGGTAGGGTGCCATTATTAATCCTACGAATTCTCCTTGTGCAGAATACGTATGTTCGTCCTCCTTGGGTAGGACAACAACCTTAAAACTAGCTAGACAAAACTCTATCATGAAGTCCCTCAATTTATATCGACTTAATCGCCGAGGCCAATGGCGAGCGGGTCATTAGTTAATAGCGCTATTAGGTTTAACAAACCTCACACCGTGCCAGTCGAACGGGCGTGTACTAATGGACTATGGCAAACTATCAGTGATGATAGACACTGATGTAGGGCACAACTTATTTGCGTAGTAGTCGATATCATACCGTCTAGTAGTTCACATGGGGAAGTCCCCACTAATTATGGATATGGATTGGGTAATAAAAAGGAACTGGTTAAACATACTTTCAACTAAGGGGTAACCCCCACGGCAAATAAGCCAACGAAAGTCAAACCACGTTTTTCAGAAACAACTTAAAACTAAACAACCAAACGTGAACTCACTCAACTTTGTTGTTGACTCGTTGTTACATGCCTTACAGGTCGCTAGATGCTTTTGGAGCTTGCACGAGGAGAAGGTTGTTGTGGAATATGGATTGTTAAGTCCCGTACTAAACTTCTAAACCTTATGAACTTATTAAACCTACGTTTGGACTTTAAACTTATGAACTATGGGACTTATGTTTTGAACTTACATTTTATGCTTCCGCTGTCAACCTAAAATCGGTTTACTTCCTTTTGGTCACCAATCGTCTTGCGTTTGGTTTTATTTACTTAATTGTGTTGTTCAATATGATTGGTGGCTCGATCCTGGTCACATCACGCCTCCAAGCGGTGGTACTCCGCAAGGGTGGATTTTGGGGGTGTGACAGTTGGGGCTTAGCACCTCATACCTGAGCAAGTTGGATCTAGATTTCCATTCTTGGACCTTTTGTAAGTCCTCTTTCGTTCTTTTACGTGTTTTTAGCATGAATGTCAAACTTTGTTTAACTTTCTGCATTGACCAGTTTATGGTCAACATGAAGTTCGTTTGAACTTCATAACGTGAGCGTAATCACAATGGTTTTAGTCTCTTGTGACTATACCTACTGATTACCATGTTATTTAGGCATAGTGGGGAGTCGTAGTTTCGGCCAAAATGCGTATTCTTGCGTATTTTTTAACCAAACTACTTTTAGGTATCAAAACCATTTGTTTTGATACCAAACCTCTTTTCAAACCTCATTAAGCATGTTTTAACATGTTTAGCTCGTCACTTTAGGTTTAGTGCTTATGTAGGGTCGTAAGGTAAGCGGTCTAAACAACCGCTTATACTTTCGAACCCGACCCGTTTGGTCGATCTTTAGGATCCGACCAAACACATTAGGTGACCATAGTTGCATAGGGAATAACCTTCCGAGGTTATACCTTATGGTCACGTCGTTTAAGTAGTTGTATGATAGGTAGTTTATATGCCTTATGTAAATGACCAAAATGCCCTTTTTACGCCAAAATTCATTTTAAGCATATGTAACATAATTTTTGATATCTAAACTGATTTGGCAACAATATTAGACATGTTAAGGCATATTTTACTTATCATAGGACTAGTTAGGCGGTCCGAACGCGTTTTACGTGAACGACACGTTAAAGTGACGTAAGCTACCTTAACGAGTCGTAATGGGTAGTAAGCACTTAGGTTAGGTTTCATTTTAGAATGTAGGCTTTGTTAAACCATATTACATGAGTCCTTACACTCATTTGGTTTACGAAACCTCATTTTATCCGATCCTCCGATTTAGGTCCGTTTATTTACATAGTTATCTATATTAGGTGCCGTTTGATTTCTGTGATCCCTCTAGCTTTGCTTGGTTGTTATTCAAGACTTCTAAGCACCCTCAAGTGAGTACATAGCCCCCTTTTTTTTACTGTTTTTAAACTATTTTGGGATGAAACACATGTGCCTACTTGTTACTTTCATGTTTTCATGCTTTTATATCATATACTTGCTATGTTCATTAGTACACTATTAGTACATGATTCCATTATGTTTTGCTATGTATGTTCACTTAACATGCTAGCACAATTGTTTTACGTTTTGAACCATTTGTAATCGTTGGATGTATGTGAACCATTTGTAATCATTGGATGTATGTGAACCATTTGTAATCATTGGATGTATGTGAACCATTTGTAACCATTTGATGTATGTAAACCATTTGTAATCATTGGATTTATGTGAACCGTTTGTAACCATTTGTCATATGAGAACCATTTGTAACTATCTGAACCGTTGGGTTAGGGAAGTGATTAGGTAACGGGGCGGGTGTAATGTGTTAAAAGCATGGTGGATACGCCGCTGGTACTTCCTATATATATGTGCTTTTAACACATTATATATCGTTGCGTTATCTAGATCACTTGGGTAAACGATCTCACACAATGATGTTTTCTGAATAATATAAACCATACGAGTTTTGTTAACAAGTTTCTACGATATGTTTTACAATTTAATTTCATAAAACAAATGTTTTGGAGTTAAAATTCATGGTATCGAGGTTTTATAAAACAAATCTGTTTTGACTTAGTTATTTCAATTTACATTACAAACATTTTACAAAACTTGGTTTTCAAATTATCAATTTACAAAGGTGTTTAAGTTACATTTTCAAAACATAAACGAGCCATGAATCTGACACTCACATAAAACCTATGTACTCGCCGGCATTTTTATGCTGACGTATTTTCACATGTGTTTCAGGTACCATAGTTGATGATGTTTGATGATGATACTTGTGTATGCTCACATAGGAATGGACGAGGCCTTAGTGACTTAATAACAATGAAAGTTTATTTGTTCCTGTTTTGTTTCAAATTCCAATGTAATGTAATACATTTCATTCAATAAAACAAAACTGTTTAATCCATGGTTGTGAAACAATGATTCTGTTACAACACTCCCCGACGTTTCCGCCACGTTTTATTGTTTTACGTGGTCGGGGTGTGACAGAATCCACCGAATCAAACGCGGTTTAGCATCCTGTTTCTTGAAGAGATATCGAATTGCTGCATGATCTGTATAGACTATTGTTTTAGAAAGAACAAGGTAAGAACGAAATTTATCAAAAGCAAATACCACAGCTAGTAATTCTTTTTCAGTTGTTGTGTAATTTTCTTGTGCATCGTTAAGTGTTTTACTAGCATAATAAATTGGGTGAAAATGCTTTTCTTTTCTTTGTCCCAAGACTGCTCCAACTGCAAAGTCACTTGCATCACACATGATTTCGAAAGGTAATTTCCAATCAGGCGCTATCATGATAGGTGCATTGACTAGCATTTCCTTGAGTGCTAGAAATGCTTGATTGCAATCCTTGTCAAAGATGAAAGGGGCATCTTTTTCAAGTAATTTTGTTAGAGGTCTTGAAATTTTAGAAAAATCTTTGATAAACCGCCTATAGAATCCGGCATGTCCTAAGAAACTTCAGATGGCTCTAACGGAGGATTGGGGTGGTAATCGAGAAATAGCGTCTATCTTTGCTCGATCAACCTCCATTCCTTCGCTTGAGATTTTATGACCGAGTACTATTCCCTCTGTTACCATGAAATGGCATTTTTCCCAATTAAGGGCGAGGTTGGTTTCCTCACATCGGGATAGCATTCGTTCAAGGTTATTGAGGCATTGGTCATATGAATCTCCAAAGATAGAAAAGTCGTCCATGAAGACTTCCATTGTCTTTTCTATCATTCATGGAAGATGGCCACCATGCAACGTTGAAAGGTTGCGGGGGCATTACATAGACCAAAGGGCATGCGTCGATAAGCAAAAGTTCCATAGGGACAAGTGAAAGTTGTCTTTTCTTGGTCTTCGGGTGCTATAGGGATTTGAAAGTAACCTGAAAAACCATCCAAGAAACAATAAAATTTATGACCGGATAATCTTTCTAACATTTGATCAATGAAGGGTAAAGGAAAGTGATCTTTCCTTGTTGCTTCATTTAATCGCCTATAATCTATACATACCCTCCATCCTGTGACGGTTCTCGTTGGTATTAATTCATTCTTTTCGTTAGTTATTACTGTCATACCTCCTTTCTTTGGAACTACTTGGACGGGACTTACCCAAGGACTATCGGAGATAGGATAAATAAGTCCGGCGACAAGTAATTTGATGACTTCGTTTTTAACCACTTCTTGGACATTTGGATTTACTCTACGTTGTGGTTTTATTACCGATTTGTAGTCATCGTTCATTAAAATTTTGTGCGTGCATATGGAAGGACTTATGCCTTTAATATCTACAAGCTTCCAAGCGATCACATTTTTGTGTTTTTTCAAAAGTGTAATTAATTTTTCTTTTTCTACCCTACTTAATTTTGACAAAATAATTACAGGTAATTTGCCATCTTTGCCTAGAAAAGCATATTCCAAACCTTTTGGAAGTTCTTTGAGCTCAAGAGGTGGGTCTTTAGGAGACTCCTTATTTGGTTGCTCATTTCGATCAAGAACTACAAAAGTTTGTTCTACGGCGACCTCTTCTTCAACAAAGTGGTCAATCTTTTCACTTGTATCGGGTGGTTCATCTTCATCTTCAATTAGGGGGTCATTATTACCGAATGGATATTTCATTGAACGCTCAAGATCGACACTCTTTTTAATTGCCCCTAATTGAACATATAGATTGTTGTGCTTCTGGTTTTTCAAAGCTTCGTGGGTTTTTACAAAAGGTCGTCCCAACACTAGAGGAGCGTCATCAAGGATGACAAAGTCGGTTGGGCTTACCATTTGATTTGTTTGAACCAAGACATCCTCAACTACACCGATTGATTTTATTACTTTCTGATTGGATAGAAAAATGGGTATTTGAAGTGGAGAAAAATCACTAATACTTAATTTTTCGAAAAATGTAGTTAGGCATTATGTTAACACAAAGATCTTTATCAATTGTGATATTACTAATAAATGAATTTTGAAAAAAACATGGAACCGGTGTAATGTTAATCTCAAATGGATCTTCTTTTATTAGCGAAGTTTGATCATTAGTTAACTTAACGCTTACCGTTTCGTCAATTTTAGTGTTAGTGTTTAACTCTTTTAAAAACTTAGCATGAGTGGGAACTAAACAATGATTTTCAAAAGAAGGTGACAAGAGATTAATTTCTTCAAAATTAGACTCTTCTTGAATTTTAACGTTGTCGGACTCACCCTTTTCGTTGCTTAACTCATGTGTCGGTTTTTCACTTACTTGTTCTTCCATTTTTACATTTTCAACTATCTCTTCTTTATTACAAGTTAATTCCTCCCTTGCGCGAGACTCCTCTTCCCTTGCGCGGGATTCTTTTATGCATCGCTCGATAGTTTTAATGTGTTCTATTATCTTATCAGCTATGTGGGTGATAGAGTAAGGATCGGGATCCTCAAAGCTTGAATCCGATTGTTCGATCCTTTGTTCCTCATAATACTCATAGGAAGTAGATGGTTCACCCCATTGTCCTTCATTGTAAGTATATGATGGATAAGGGTCGTAATTTTGTTCTTCATAATACTCATATGAGGTGGGTTGTTCACGCCATGGTTCCTCATAATAAGCATATGAAGGTGGTGGCTCATATCTTGGTTCCTCAAAGTATGAGTATGAAGGCCCATACCTTGGTTCTTCAAAATATGAGTATGAGGGAGGAGGTTCATACCTTGGGTCTTCATAGGATGTGTATGAAGTTGATGGCTTGTACCTGGGCTCCTCATAGTAGGTGTATGAAGTGGATGGTTGAAATAAGTCACAATATTGAACCGAGTGCGGGTTACCACAATTAGTGCAATAGTCTTCCCTATAATCCTCCTCCTCATAGGTGTAGTTGTAACCTCCTGAGTATTGATCCATGAGGATCACTCAGCAGACCACAACAAAGTCTCGAGACCAGAAAACAAAAATAAAAACGGAAACAGAGGCTGGACACGGCAATGTGTTCAGTGAGCATGGCCCGTGTTCAGATTCTGTATCTGGGCGTTTTAATTAAAGTTACTGATTTGGTGCAGCACGGGGGCGTGTTCAGTGAGCACGACCCCGTGTTCAGACTCTGTATCTGGGTGTTTTTGTGAAAAATATGCAGCACGGCCCCGTGTTCAGTGAGCACAGCCCTGTGTTCAACCTACTGTAAATGCAAAACTAAACAAAATGCAGAAAAATGCACACGTTTTAAAAAGGTTTTGAAAAACTGATTAGGCCGTCGATTTTAAGCTTTCTTAAAATCCTTGTGTCCCCGGCAATTGTGCCAAAAAACTTGATGCGTGTGAAGTGTCGTATAGTTTTTAATGTATATTTTAAGCCCTTTAACACTTTTTAGCCAAGTTTTAAATTTATAAAACACGATATTTACTTACACTAAACACACATATGGGAAAGTGCACCCATCGTGAGTGTAGTATAGTGTTGGTAAGATACCAAGGTCGTCCAAGGACACAAGAGCTTTTAATACCGGTTTATCCTCAACGTCTAATCAAATTAAAAGTTTAGAAAAAGGTTTTTAAACTAGAAAAATAAAACTAACTAAAATGCTGAAAAATAAAATAAAAATAAAAACAGATAGACAAGATGAATAACTTGGATCCGACTCGTGTTTAGTGTAACCTTTGATTATTTATGCACTTTTGCACTTTTTAAGAGATTATCTTAGTTATTGTAGTAGGCCCCTCTTTTGAAGGTGATGTTACCCTCAACCCAGTAGTTTGAGTCAGCAAGGATACAATCCTAAAGGGTTGGATTATTAAAAGATAATTAATTAAGTTATTAATGCATATTGTGGTAGGCCCCTCTTCTGGAGGTGACGTTACCCTCGGCTAAGTAGTCTGAGTCAGCAGGGATACAGTCCTAAGTAGCCGGGTTAAAGTTTTAATAGTAGTTTACATATGAGGGGGTCAAGGAGTTCGGACCGCCGCCATCCAATACTAATGGGTATTGAAGGAGGTCCTACTAAAGTTGACCCAGGTCATTGCAGGATCTATACACTGAACAAGGGAAGACTCTTACCAAACCGTTCCCTTAACCCCCGACCAGGTAGCCAACATACCTCCATATAGACCGTGGAGATATGAATGGTGAAAATCTTTTATTTTATATAGACAGTAAAATAATGCCAAGACACCACGGACAAACGATAAGGAAGACTCACCTTCAACATAAGAAACTAGTTATTAAAGTCATTAATACATAACCAAATAAAAAGTGCGAAAAGATTAAAAATAAAAGGTATTACACTAGACACTTGTCTTCACCAAGTGATGTAAGAGACTTAGGCAAACATGACCTTTGATTGTCAAGAACTCTTACGATCAATCTTGGATCCCGAGACTACTCACACACTCTATGATGGATGATGGTGGTGGATGTGGGTTGTGATGGTGGTGGTGGGTGGTTGAAGTGTGAGAGAGGTGGTTTGCCAAGTGATCGTTTTCAAATGAGCCAAGCACCCCTATTTATAGCCTGCACAGAAGCCCGGACACGGCCCCGTGTCCATCCATTTTCTCTTTCTTCATTAATTGCAGTTTGTCTGCATTAGTTGACCACGCCCCCGTGTCCGCTGGGCACGACCCCGTGTGCAGAAGCATATCTGTACTATCAAGATTTCCTCAGATTCTGCGAATCTTAGAGTTGACCACGGCCCCGTGTCCGCTGGGCACGCCCCCGTGGTGGGTGATAGAAGATTCTACAGCTTTGTCTTTTCTGCAGACACTTGGGCACGCCCTCATGCTCATTGAGCACGGGGCGTGTTCAGCCTTCTGTTCACTTGTTTTACTTGGGAAGATGCTGTCGAGGGGTCGGGCATTCCACGTTTATTCATTTTCTTGTGTTTATGTTAGATTTAGCTGCCTTTTTGCTTCTTTTGTTCATTTGAGCTCATTTAATCCTGAAAATACAAAAGGAAGACAAAAACACACTTTTTCCAACATTAGTACTAAAAAAGGGTTAGTTTAATGCCACATTTGATGTAATTTATATGTTGCATTTTGCGCACATCAGTACCAACCTTTTCCAAAATCTTGAATGGCCCAATGTATCATGGATTTAACTTTCCACGTTTTCTGAACCTTGCTACACCTTTCCAAGGTGAGACCTTCAACAAAACCTTATCTCCTACCTTGAAATCTAAGGGTTTGCGGGTGGAAGGTCGTGCTTAGATCTAATTGAGATCCAAAGAACTCTTGAAAGGATTGCCAGATCCTCGATACAAATCGTCCATCTCTGTCTGAAATTATCGAGATAGGCACTCCATGACGTGCCACTATCTCCTTGAGGTACAATTCTGCCAACTTTCCCGTGCTATCTTTCTCTCGAATTGGCAGGAAGTGTGCAGACTTTGTTAATCGATCCACTATTACACATATCATAGCGTGCCCTCTAGGAGTCCTGGGTAATTTTGTTATGAAGTCCATCGAAATTTGCTCCCACTTCCATACGGGTATCTCGACTTGTGAGCTTCGTCAAAGATAACCTCTCAAATACCGCCATAGAGCGGAACCCAAATGCGTCCCATGAAGTATAAGGTTCCTTCCTCATTTGGCACCAACTTCTTCTCCATGCCTTGGAGATATTCAGCCTTAAGATTTTCCTTCATAAGGGCTTCTTGTTGTGCGTCATGTATGCGTGAAGTGAGATTCGTCCGAATAGTCATTTCTAAAGCTCGAACCCTTAGGGTCTTAACCCTCTCCTTTCGACTCAATGTGTCTGCTAACACGTTTTCCTTTCCAGGATGATACTTTATCTCACAGTCATAATCATTCAGCAACTCAACCCATCGTCACTGACGCATATTTAGCTCCTTTTGATCAAATATATGCTGCAGACTCTTGTGATCTGTGAAGATAGCACATCGAGTACCATACAAATAATGTCGCCAAATCTTCAAGGCAAATACCACCGCGCCTAGCTCCAGGTCGTGTGTGGTATAATTCTTCTCATGTACTTTCAATTGTCGTGATGCATAAGCGATGAATTTTTGGCGTTGCATGAGCATGCAACCCAACCCCTGACGCGAAGCGTCGCAATATACCACGAAGTCTTCAGTGCCTTCGGGTAGGGATAGTATCGGTGCATCGCATAGCTTGTTTTGAGTAGTTGAAAGGCTTCTTCCTGCTTGTCTCCCCAATCATACTTCTTGTCTTTCTGAGTAAGGGAAGTTAGCGGTTGAGCGATTTTGGAGAAATTCTCGATAAACCTGCGGTAATAGCTCGCTAATCCCAAAAACTGTCGAATTTCAGTCGGTGTTTTGGGAGTTTCCCAATTCTTTATCGCTTTGATCTTCGCTGGATCCACATGGATACCATTCTCATTCACCACATGACCAAGGAACTGTACCTTGCGAATCCAAAATTCGCATTTTGAGAACTTTGCATAGAGCTTCTCTTTCTTCAGTAGTTCCAGAATGGCTCTGAGATATTGCTCGTGCTCTTCCTTTGTTCGTGAATAAATCAGAATATCGTCGATAAATACAATCACAAATTTGTCGTGATATGGCTTGCATACACGATTCATCAAATCCATAAATACGGCTGGCGCGTTAGTCAATTCAAACGACATCACAAGGAACTCCTAGTGTCCGTAACGAGTCCTGAACGCAGTCTTTGGTATGCTCTCCTCTTGAATCCTTAACTGATGATAGCCAGACCGAAGGTCAATCTTGGAGTAATAGCTCGATCCTTGCCATTGGTCGAATAAGTCGTCAATCCTTGGTAACGGATACCGATTCTTGATAGTTAACTTGTTCAACTCCCGGTAGTGGATACACATACGAAAGCTACCATCCTTCTTCTTAACGAACAACACCGGAGCTCCCCAAGGCGAGAAGCTCGGTCTTATAAATCCCTTGTCCAACAACTCCTAGAGTTGCATAGATAACTCTTGCATTTCAGATGGTGCAAGTCGATATGGTGCCTTGGCTACAGGCGCGGCGCCTGGAACCAAGTCAATGTGGAATTCGACTTGTCTATGCGGTGGTAATCCTGGCAAGTCTTCGGGGAAGACCTTATGATAATTCCTCACCATTGGGATGTCTTCAGCTTAGATTCCTCAACCTTCTTATCCACTACGTGTGCTAGGAAAGCAACGCATCCTTTCCGTAAACATTTCTGCGCTTTCATACAATTGATAATCTGTAAGGGCGTATCGTGCCTTTCTCCATGAATCACGATCGTCTCATTCGCCAACGAAATGAGAATGGTCTTCTCATGGCAAACTATTTCCGCACGGTTGTTCGACAACCAATCCATCCCGACCATGACATCAAAGCTTCCCAAATCCACCGGTAGAAGATCAATAGAAAATTCGCGCTCTCCAAGCTCCAAAGTACAACCCTTCATCACCTCACTTGCCTCTACTAACTTTCCATTAGCCAGTTCTATCGAATATGGGATGTCTAGCTTACTTGTAACTAAGCCAAGTGTATTCTTAAAGTCTATAGATACAAAACTAAAGTCGGCTCCAGTATCAAACAAAACAGATGTATAGCGTTGGTTAATAGGGAACGTACCAGTAACCACATTTGGATCCTAGCGTGCTTCCCTGGCTCCAATGGTAAACACTCTTCCTCGGGCCTGATTGTTTTTAGGGCAATCCTACTTGAAGGGCCCCAAGTCACCGCAGCCAAAACAGCCTTGGTCGCGTCCGTTTCCATTACCGCCCTGGTTGTTGTTGTTTCCTCCACGATTTCCATTTCCCGCTTGATTTCCGTTTCCATTTCTGTTCCCATTTCCTCCCTGATTGTTATTCTCTCCCTGGTTTCTGTTTCCATACTGACCTCCATTCCCACCACGATTACCATTACCACCCTGATTTCCATTTCCGCGTCTTGCGCCATACCAGCACGTATCCTTTGAATGTCCAATCTTCCCACAATTTTCGCACTTATGGGTCCTGCACATACCGGTATGATGGTATTGTCACCTATCACACTTGGGTAGAAAACCCGCATACCCTTTTCCCCTATTCTCAATGTTTGTTGCGCCATTCTGAACCTTAGCTAGCTTATTGGTCTCCCTACGTTTGTTGGTGTTGTTGTTTGCTCGAGTGCTCTTTTTGAAATTTGTGAACTTCCTCTTGTTATCTCCTGAGGACTCCACATGACTCTCCTTCTTTTTCGTCTCAGAGATAGAAAACTTTCCCAAACGAACCGCCTCCTCAGTAAGTGCCACACTTAGATCAATAGCCTCAGCAATAGTCACAGGCTTGGACGCAGTGACCATACTTAAGATCTGAGGTGCCAATCCCCAGATAAACCGCTCGATCCTTTTGAATTCTGGCTCAACAAGGTATGGAACAACCCTTGACAAATCATGGAAACGATGGATATACTCTGCTATTTTCGGACCATCCATCTTCAGGTTCTAGAATTTTGTCTCTAGTTTCTGGATTTCAGCTCGTGAGTAGTACTTCTTGCGCATTAGCTCCTTAAGCTCATCCCAAGTTAGCGCGTATGCAGCAGTTTCGCCTAGTGTTTGAACTTGGAGATTCCACCATTAAAGTGCTCCATCCAAAAATAATCCAGAAATATAAGTAACCCTCTATTCAGGAGCACACTTGCTCATCCTCAGCACGGAGTTGGTTTTCTCTACCCAGCGAACAAAAGTGACAACACCTCCAGTGCCATCAAAGTTAAGAGGCTTTCAATCCTGAAATTGCTTGTAAGTGCAGCCTGTAACACAAGCAACAAAATTCACATGTGAGCATTGACAAAGCACAATTGTAAATATCCAAAAGATTCATAATGTGTCTTGGGTGACTTAACATTACCAGTTGGGGGGTTATTTCCAGAAGTACCACCGCTATGCTCTAAGCGGATGGCCTCGTGCTGAGCAATAGCTGGTGAGATGCGTTCTTGCAGTTCGGCTTCGGTCCTTGGCAGTGTGTTGTTGGTATTGATATTTCGTCGGGGTGGCATATTTCTTCTAGTAAGAAGATCAGGTATGTTAGGCCTTATTCATTAAGTAATTGTCTAGGAGGTGTACATAGATATATATAATATAAATAATTGTCACAACAAACAACTACACAATAACATAATCTTTTTTTTTTTTTGGTAAAGGGTTACCCCGGTGATTCTATATATTCACAAAAATAAAACAAGTAGTAAGGTAACATCCTTACTAGTTCAGACATGGGACATACCCCCATGAAAGTAAAAACCAACTAAACCACAAAACTGTAAAACCAAACGACTACTAGACACACTATCTAGAACAAAAGACTCCTTAACTTATCCGAACTCAACCATTTTCCATGAGTAGATCAGCTCCATGAATATCCCACTTCTCCAGTAATGCCCGAACTCGCGCAGTGTTCTTGAACTTGAGCCCCATTAGCTTATATCTAACACTTTCTATAACAAGCTGACAAAGAACATCCGGAGGTCTTGCATGGTTCCTAAATAATCGGTTATTTCTCTCCTGCCATATGGTATAAGCTAGCGCTGCAATCAACAACCGAGCCACCATATTTGATGCTGATTTTGACCGAGAACGAGTACCTAGCCATTCGAAAACATCGCTCCACTTTGAACCGACACTCTTCATACCAGCCTTTGCACGAATCATTTCCCAAACTAGCGTGGATAGTTTGCACTCAAAAAATAAGTGGTCATGAGAATCAATATTTTCATGACACAACAGGCAACACATCATGTTCATGTTGTTACATCGAGTATGATTCCAAAGCACAATTTTGTCTTGAGTAAGTAACTTACGTCGCACAATAAGCCACATCAGAAAAGCATGACGAGGAATACAATGAGAGAACCAAATGAAAGCAGCCCAACCCACCTCCGGCTCCCTTGCTCGAACAGAATTCCAAACCACACTAGAAGAGTAAACGGCCTCACTATCTCCATCTTTCCAAAGAAGACGATCTCATGCATTTAAATTCCGTTGCATGTTATCAAGCTGAATAAGAACTGGGAATATATCCCTCCAAGCTAACGGCCAAATCCAAGAACCATTAGGAGAGACATCCGCAACTGTAGCACTTAGAGAAAAACCTTCTCGGGTAATAACTCTTGGAGAGAAAAAATTGCATAACGGACCAATGCTGCTCCATGTATCAAACCAAGCTGAGGTACTACTACCATCACCAATCATAGACCAAACATGTTGACGAATCAAAGGGCGAAGTTGAGCCATCTTTTTCCAGCTCCAACAACAAGTAGCCGGAATCTTATGGTCCCAAAAATTCCGACCTTTTAACCGATAAGAGTGAATCCAAGCAACCCATAACGAATGACGATTACTTAGAATACTTCAAATATGCGAAACCATAAGAGCTTTATTAAAATCAGCTATACGTCGAATCCCCAAGCCCCCTTCAGTTTTCGGCACACACACAGATTTCCATGAAACTTTCGCCCTACCACGCTTAGAAGAAGATTGAGCCCAAAGAAAATTCCGCATTTTAGTTTCCAACTCCTTAACTACTCTAGCTGGTAATATAAAAACCGATGACCAGTAGACATGCATCGATGAAAGAACCGAAATAATAAGTTGAAGTCTACCTGCAAAAGACAACATTTTATTCTTCCAATTATCAATCCGGCATTCAAGCCGCTCCACAAGAATGCTACAATCTTTGTATAAAAGCCTCGAAGAAATAAGTGGGACCCCCAAGTATCTGACTGGCAACGTACCCTCACCAAAGGGCAAAATATTCAAAATCTCTCCTTTGACATGATTTGGAACATTACAGAAAAACCCTGTACTCTTCTGAATACTAGGGACTAATCCTGACATTTGAGTGAACTTTGTGAGGGAGAGCATAACACACTTAGCCGAAGCCACATCCCCCCTCGCGAAAAGGAACAAATCATCCGCGAAACACAGGTTAACAATTTTCTGCTTCTCACATTTATTATGGAACCGAAAAGAAGTATCAATTCTTGTCACTTGATTCAGAATGCACGTCAAGACTTCCATCACTAGGGTAAAAAGATAAGGGGATAGTGGGTCACCCTGCCTTAGACCCCTTTTACCTTTGAAGTAACCATGAACATTCCTATTAACACACACCGAATAAGATGCTGTAGACACACATAACATTATCCAGTGAACCATAATGCTATTAAACCCAAACCCAAGTAAAACCGTTTAAGAAAACTCCACTCCACCGTATCATAAGCCTTTTGAATATCAACCTTAAAAGCACATCTTGGAGGCCCAAAATCACGATGATAATTACGCATTAATTCCTGTGTAAGAAGAATATTATCGGAGATTTTCCGACCCGGAACAAAAGCTGACTGATTAATGCTAACAATCTCATTCAAATAGCCCTTCAAACGATCCGCCAACACCTTACTAATACATTTAAATATAACATTACAGCACGAAATAGGACGATAATCAGTAATGTAGGTAGGAGATGACACCTTTGGAACCAAAGCGACTAACGTGTGGTTAAGTTGCTGAAGTAGATTCCCCGTGTTAAAGAAATCCATAATAGCATTCGAAACATCACTCCCCACTATTTGCCAAGTACTCCTGAAGAAAGCAGATGTATAACCATCCGGCCCCGGAGCCTTATCATTCCCAATCGAAAACATAGCGGCCTTAATTTCCTCCAACGTAACCGGCCTAACCATGTGATTAGCACTCTCCAGATTCAACTTATTACAAAAAAGATCAGGAGAAGGATCCAAAGTAACTTGACCTTCACATCCTAGAAAATGCTCATAATGACTAACAAAAGCTTCCGCCACCTTATCACCCTCAAACAGGTTTCCACTAGAATCAGAAATAGCCTCAATCCGATTAATGTGATTTCTACACTTAAGCGATGTGTGAAAATAAGCCGTATTAGCATCACCAGCCCGAAGCCATTCAACTTTGGACTTCTGCTTAAGAAATCTTTCCTCATCAAGCGACGCCTCCTGAAAATCACGAAGAATATCTGCTTCTTTAGTACGCAAAGATTCATTCATCGGATCCCTATCAATGTCACGCTGGATAGCCTCCAGATTTCCTCTTAAATTCACAACCTTTTCATGAAGATTCCCTTGTTTAAATAAGAGAACTCGAAGATGGGACTTCATTAGAGAAAGTTTCTTAACCAGGCGAAACTGGTGAACCCCATCAACATTTACATTCCACTTAGAGCTTACAAGATCCAGAAAACCAGGCTTATGCACTAAGAAATTTGCGAACTTAAATGGTTTCGGTTTAGTCTTTTCAGCCGATAACATCTTCAACACACACAAGCAATGATCCAAAATACCATAAGGAGAAAACACATCAACCGACTGAGGAAACGAACCAGCAAAATCAGCATTACCCAAGATTCTATCAATCTTTTTCAGTAAACCGACACCCCTCTTGGGTTTTTGGGACCAAGTGTAGTGAAAACCTGTTCGTTTGATATCAAACACTTCAATATCCTCAACACATTCTTTAAATTCACGCATACCTGGGGAAATAGAAGAACAACCAAGAGATCTATCTTCAAGATTAAGAGCACAGTTAAAATCTCCCAAAATAATCCAAGGCTTGTCATGAACTAGGCCCTTATGCACACGAAGATTATGCCAAAGAGCCCTACGATCAACATAATAATTTGCAGCATAGACAAACGAGCAAAAAACCATTCTCTTGTTAGTTTTACACAAAACCTGGGCATGTAAAACTTGATCCGTTTGAGCAATAACCATAACATCCACCTCCGTAGGATCCCACCCTAAAATTATACGAGCACCTTTCTTACAACAACCCCCATTTGACGTCCAATCCCATCTCCTAAACACCACGTTACAAACTTTACGAAGATTGTCCATATCCACATGAGACTCTAAGATTGCACACAAACTTAGCTTATTATTCTTAACCACATGACGAACCTCATTCTGTTTTAGCGGCCGGTTCAAGCCCCTAATATTCCAAACAGCGAAACTAATCATTTAATTACCTTGGACGAAGGAGTGCTTGCCCCTTTTTTTATTAACATCATGAGCTGAATCTTCCTTAAGAAATTCGTTAGTTTCATTGAATCCATCCATCACCTCCTCATCATCAGAGCTCTCGAAACCATCCCCCATGTCTCGACCAGATTTACTCGACTCCCCAACATCATCCCTTAAAGCATCAAAAGGATTATTAGATACAAACGTAGGCGGTTTATCAACCTTCTTTGTACCTCCATCCGATTTATTTCCAATAGGTCTATATTCAAACTTTTGTTTCTGTTTATTAACTGGAAAACCCGATCTCTTTGCTACCTTTTTATCCTCCACTGTTGTAAAGCCATCATCATCAACCATGTTCTTCCTCGGTCCACGATTTTTATGTACCTCCTTATGTTTGTTGCCGGAATTACCCATGTTCCCATGTTTCAAATTAGTCCTAATTTGTTTCGGACAACCTTTATCAGAATGACCAAAGACACAACAGTGACTACATCGATATGGACTCCACTCATATTCAACATACAACTTTTGTTTAACGAAACCATCTCCATCCAGATCTGGAACAGCAATAACTAACTCCTCTTTAAAATCATTTTCAGCAGAAATCTCAATAAGAGCACGAGCATAGCTACTCCTCCCCCAAGCATCCACACACATATTCGTAGTATACGAATCTAACATTTTCGGTTCACCTATCGCCGTAGCTATAAGACTTAACCCATCTTCCGTGTAAGCAGCAATGGGAACATCATGGATCTTAACCCATAATTGTAACTGTTTAACTTCCGTTTTCTCAAGCTTTGTAGAAGCTGACCAGACATTTAAAAATAACGGTTGTGACCGAATAATCCACGGGCCAGCTTTTAAAGCACTCATCATTCCTGATTGATCCGCAAATTTGAAAAAGAAAAAGCCATTCGCGTTCATCATTGATTTATGTAATCCAAACTTTTTCCAATTATTACGAACGAAATACTCTACAACCGGGTATGCAACTCGAACACCCAAGAAGTATCCATATAGCGTATTAGCAAGCTTCTCCTGAACAGCCCTAACCGAATCCCGGGGAAGAACTACATCACATCCATCTTGTTTCTCAACACTAGGAAGATTTCGAAAGTTTACCTTTTTAGAGTTATTATTCAGAACTGACTCAGCATAGGACAAAGGTTTCGAAGGTCTCCCATCATTCTGATTACCATTCATCACATCACCTCCTGCATTCACATTCTCTACTGCCGTAGTTACCGGTTGCACAGCCTCTGACGGAACTGGAACCGTAACTTTCAGCAGCTCATCAATCACATTAATGCTTTTTCCCTCCACCTTTTCATTTACGACCGTTCCTCTACGTGGAATAAAAGTTTTACCATCAATATCCAAAACCCTATCCGCAAGACTCTTGAAAGATAGAGTAGGGTTTTGACGGCAATCATGCTGAGGATTCCCAGGTTTATAAAGACCATCCATGCTAAGAAAACGACTCTCTATAATCACGAAAATCAGAAAATCAGACAACCATGCACAAACAAACCAGCGAGACGAGAAGTGGGAAGGGGGGTTCTCTGGGCGATTTTGGCGATCTTGTCCTTCTTGTGAAACCCTAACAGATTCTTGTTCAACCTATTCTCGATTGATCTTGGTTATCATCTTAGGGTTTTCCAATTGATCTTTAGACGATAATCAGGTGAAATCAGATTGGTTTTTCTTTTTTAGGGTTTCGTTTTTCAGTTGTTCTCCGATTGTCGAAGTGTTGTGCGGCTGTTAATTTGATTTCGGAATCACACACTCAGCGGCAATCTATTTTCTGATTAGGGTTTGGGTGTTTCATCAGATTAGGGTGTTACATCAGATTCTGATTGTTTTGGGGTTACGTCAGATTAGGGTGTCGGCAGAATCAATCTTTAGGGTTGGCGGATTACGGTTTGTTGTCGGCACTTTGTCTGGTTTGCGAACTAGGGTTTGGCGGCTGATTACTCACCTGATTACGGACTCATTGATTCTGATTGTTGGCGAATTATTTTGGTGGTTGCGGATACTAGGGTTTTCAGGCGGTTTCTATCTTGAACGAAATTCTGGCTGCTAGGTTTCAGTTTAATGGATGAACGCATGAAACCTGGTGGAAGGCCACCACTATCTTTTAAGGAAATTGCGGACCGAATTCTTGATGTGGATGGGAACAATATACAGCCAAAACGTGGCATCAACATCATTGATGAATTCACTAAGGTCACTACTTCGGTTCAGTTGGATAAACCGTTCTCACCAACAACGGGTGTTCATGGAATGAATTTGTTGACTCCATTGGCTGGTAACTCGAACTTAAGATCATCTGGGGCTGCGGATCCTTTATCTTTTGCTAGCGTTGTGAATACCGCAAAGGAGAAGGTAAAGGTTAATTTTCAGATGATGGAATCTAGCGAGTCGGTTGATGGTGCTGATGTTGTTATTCCATTGTCTTCGGTCAAGAAAGTCTCTGACAGGTATGCTAACACGTTGTATGGATATTTTCTGGGCAAACGGCTGGCTTTTCCTGTGGTGGATTATTTTGCAAAGAATAACTGGGTCAAATATGGTCTCTCGAGACTAATGATGAATGCAAACGGTTTCTTTTTCTTTAAATTCAAAACAAAGGAAGGGATGGATAAATTGGTGGAGGATGGACCTTGGATGATTAGAAATGTTCCAATAATCTTGAAGGAGTGGTCGGCCTCTGTCAAGTTGGAAAAAGAAGATATAAAGGCTATCCCAGTTTGGGTTAAGATGCATGAAGTGCCGTTAGCAGCATATACTGAGGATGGTCTTAGCTTGCTCGCTTCTAAGATAGGGGTGCCTAAGATGCTAGATTCGTACACTGCTACAATGTGTGCTGAGTCATGGGGAAGAAGCAGTTATGCTAGAGCTCTCATTGAAATTCAAGCCGGGGCTGAGATAAAGAGGAGTGTTACAGTTGCAATCCCATCTTTGGAGGGTAATGGTCACTCAATGGTGGAGGTTAAAATCGAATATGATTGGGAGCCTTTAAGGTGCTCATCTTGTTGCGTGTTTGGTCATGAGGATAACTCGTGTCCAAAGAGCCCTCAGGTCGTTTCGGGTGGGGATTCTGGAAAGAAAATTGATGATTTTCAGGTTGTGGGTGCAAAGAAGAAGAAATCTACTAACCAAGGGATTCACATGAAAAATCAGAAGCCTAGGGTAGTGTACAGACCAGTTGTAAACCCTAAACCAATTTCGTCCTTGAAGAAGCCGATGAACAATCAGGTATTAACGTCAAACCCCTTTGATGCACTTAAGGATGATGATGGTGGGCAGGGAGGTAGTACTGTGGTTCGTAGAGAGAAGAAGGAGAAACAGTCGAGTGACAGGCAGGATTCGGATGAAGAGGAGGTCGAGGAGGTCTACAATGAAACTAATGAATTTATGACATCGGGTACTCATCCTTGTTATTCGAAAGTAGGGGCAAGCACCTCTTCCACAAAATTCTCAAATGGATAGGCTATCTTTGGTTCGTTTGAAGGGTTTGCCGGTTTGTGGCAGCTTTATCTTTGATGATGGCGGTTGAGGATTTTGTTTTTCTTTGTTTGCATTGTTTTGTCTACTAGATCTCTTTCATGATGTATAGTAGACTAGGTTATGGGGTGTCATAGTTACTTTGTTTTTTGCTTTGTCATACATATATGGGGCATGTCCTATATATGAACTAGTGTGGAACACATCCTCACTACTTGTACTTATTTGCGGTTGAATTTTAATAGAATCACCGGGGTAACCCTTTACCCAAAAAAAAAAACAAACCAGCGAGACCAGAAACAAACAACAAAGAACGAAAGAAAACCCTAAACTAGCTAACCCTAACCCATGTATATTTCGAAATCAGATAGAGGAATTAGTAAGTCGAGATATGACAAACCCACACCTCTATACAATCAGATCAATACAAGAACTAGGGCGGCGAATGAAAGCAAACAAAAGCAGAACCCTAAACTTAACTCTATCCCTTTGCTAACTAGTTCGAATTAGATGTATTGATAAACAATAATCTAATGATCAGACTGTTATACAAAGATCAAGAAGAAAAATCGAAGGCTGCATGTAGAAGAAAAATCGCCATGCTAGAGAGAGAATTAGGGTTTTATAAATATTCCACCACAAGATACATTGTAAACCAATAATCTAATAATCATCACATGAACATGTAAACCAACAATGAATTTAATAAGAACACTACCATTGAGCTTTTCAAAAATATTCCACCACAAGATACATTGTTTTTTATTAGTAGCATATCAAAAGGGACACGAGGTCACACTACCCCGGTCAAACAAGTCTGTCATATACAAAAGTAACAATCAAAAAGTGGTCTTCGTGTCTTCATAGATCTTGAGCTCAATTGTGGCATTCTCATCAAAATGTGGTATCTGCATAAAACCAAAAATCTAGGATGCTGATGGCGGTGGGGGAAGAGGGAAAAAGATCACGCTACGAATGTGAGCGAGCACCTCCTCAAGCTCGTGAACACGATGGACGAGATAGCTGATCTGCTGCTCCGCTGTGAGGAAATGGGCATCGAAGCCCTCAATAGATGTAGGTGCAGCAGATGGAGGAACAAAAGGAATCAATGATGATGGTGGGGGAACAGATGATGGATATGGTGGTAATGGAGTCAACACGAGCTCAAGGACTCTACGGCTGAGTATCTCTAACTGCAGCTGTAGGGATAGAAGTAAATCATCACGGGTATAGCTGACGTGGTGCGAGGAGTGATACGGATCTGAAATCGGCATCGTGTAAGGAGGGAACCATCTAAATGGCTCGTCAAGTGGATCTGATGCAAACGGTGTGAACTGTGGAATGGGTGGAAAGTCAGCCGATGTAAACGGGTCAAAACTCGGTGGCTGGCCAGAAGTACCCTCCCCTGGGCGGGGAGCTGGAATCTCGTGTCGAAAAACAACGGGAAGGTCGGTACGATGCTCATCAGACACAAAAGGAAGGGGAACATCAATAGTGGGTGGGGGTTGTGGAACGAGTGGTGCCACAGGAGGTAAGCCAAAAGGAACTGGAATAGGATCGGGGGCATGATCTGGGGCAGGTGGGGGTGTGGGTGCACAGACTGGGGATGATGGAGCGGCGGACATAGCATCCTCGTCGTCCAAATCGGTGGCATAAAGTCGGAGTCCCACAGCCTACAGGGCCGAAGAAGTTACAGACTCGAAGGAGTCTGCAACAGAGTGTATACTGGAATCGGAGGAGATGTCGATAACTGTGACAACTGTCAAAATTCCAGGTATCCGTATAACCATTAAACAATTATTAGTGCTTAATGACTGTGCTGAATTACAATTAATGACTTGCATTGCTTTCTGATTATTGCCATATACGCACATGTGCATCATATATTGCAAATGACATATCATTATTGCATGCAAACTTTGTTGATTCAAATGATGCACGAAACACAGTTAGCACAGTTATCAGATAAATCAGAAATATGCTGACGGAGTTCAGTACTTAGACAGACATTGTATTGAGACATAGAATGAGCCAGAAACCAAGTGTTACACTAGTATAGTGTGTAGGAAAGTAAGGTTCACAAAACTGCATTCCTAGAGATAGTTTAAGTGCCGGAAAGTGCCTAAAACTCACATAAACTGTAGAATTCTGCAGAAATCAGCAAAATTCAGCATTTAAACACTCTAACATCATGCAGAAATGTGGTTAAATGATCCAGAATGCTTTCCTAAGTGTCGGGAATTAAAACTGTCATAAAAAGTAACATAAAGCACACTAAACTGCATAGTTTAGCACCTTAACGAACCGGTAACCAACCGAACAACCGGACACTACCCGAACCACCAAATTTTCACTAGAAGCATTGTTTTAACATTACCAAGCTAGTTATGGTCCCCGAACATCATAACACACCATATAACAACTAGTAACAAAATCATCTAACTAAACACTTGATTTTTAACCTTATGATCTAACTAATGGTTATCACCTAAGCCTAGACCCCCCCCCCCCCACCTAGTTCACGGCCAACATCATGGCCCCACTAAAGATTTTATGTGCATTTTATATTCGATCATGTTTGTTCTTTTTAAAACACATTAACCATTAGATTACAAGGTGTTGTTGGATTATAAGTTAAACTCTAGAATCATAGCTTCTCATTATCATCACACAACACCAACAAACTTTTTCTTCTTCCTTTCCCCTTGGTCTCGGCCGAACACCCATCACCATACAACCACCATCTTCATTCAAGTTCCATCCATTCTACATATATACAAGGGTGCTAGAAGGTGTATAAGGAAGCTTGGAGCCTTTGGAAGCTAAAGGACCTTTCTCTTGTGCTTTTATCCACTCCATTTCTGATGGGATTTTAACATGTTTATCAAAGTAATTTCATCCAAATGAAATAAAAACGCAGCGGAATATAAGTTTAAAACATGTTACTTTACAAGATATAAAACCATTTTTATGCAAAATCCCAAAACCCGGATCCATATATGAAGATGCATACTATCATATACAACCATAGGATGTTTAGAAAACTACCTTCCATGGAGTAATGGATGTGAAGAAGATGATGATTCTTGAAATGGTTGTCTTCAAGAGTAGAAAACCTCAAGCTTGTATACCCCAAGCTTCCAACAAACACCTCATGTTAGCTAGGATTTCTACACTTATGAACTCACTAGAAAACCCTCTTGGAAACCATCTCATGGCCGAAAATATGAGGGCCTTTTGTTGAGTTCTTGCACTTGAAATGTGAACTTGAAACACACCAATGGATCAACCATACATGACCCGATTGTTAGAGAGTTTTACACTTGATTTCTCAACTTGAAAAACTCTCTTGGAAGAGCATGAAGAGGCCGAAAATTGGCAGCTCATTTCAGCCATATTTCTCTAGTGTTCTTCAAGTTCTCTTTATTATTTTGTCATACAAAATATATAAAACCAAGTGAGAGAAAGTAGCCACCCACATTGACCAATAGAAGAGCATCTTACACATGCATTTGCATGCATTTTGATAGGCCAAGGAACTTAGGGAAGACCACCCAATGAGATCTCATCTAGCACATGCAAAAGCAATAAATCTCATTGGACCAAAACAATTTTGGGAAGAGCATATGGGGTGGGCGGCCTAGCTTTATTTTTATAAAAAAAAATTCAAATCTTTTATAAAATATAAGTCTTTGTTTATTTTATAACCTTTTATAAAATATAACATCATATGTTATAAGACTTATGCTATTTTTATTATGTTATTTAACCCATTAAATAACAAAATAAATATTCTCTCAAAATAAATTATCCATATAATTTATTAGTTTGTCAAGTGCAATTATTTAGAAAACCAATTTCTAAATATTCTAAGTGTTGATATTTATTTATTTGATCATATCATAAATAAATATTGTAAGTGTTTGTCTAGCTTGTTATTGGGTATGACTCGACTTGGATCATAACGTACTAGCCACATCAATTTAATATGTGTCTTGGGCATACAGAGTCCAACAATCTCCCACTTGCACAAGATACATAGAAGATTGATGCAAGTAGTAAATAACGCCTAACTACGGTTTACTACCCCCAATACGTATGACTATATGTGCCATTCAATAACATCATCCCCTTCAAGTCCCTTACTTGAAAATGATTTAGGTGAATCTATCATTTATCCTTTTGTTGCAGATGTCATGTCAAATCCAGAGACACAGTGTGATCACTCTCTGTTGATTTAACTTTTGCAGGCCTTAGACATCTTACTCTCAACGAATAAGAGGAACAAATCCCATCTTGACTACATACGTCTCTCACAATCACCTTGTACCACACCTGAGCTTAGCCTTATGTACTGTCATATTACTGACAGCGAAGAAATAAGTCAAGGCATAATATTTGGTGAATATCAAGACCCAATATGTATCTCAGGTCTGAGGATACTATGATATTCTCCTTTACTCAAATTTACTTATGATCAATCACAAATGATTCCATGCAGTAATATTTGAGAGCGAGTCAGTCCAATATTTATATCCCACAAATATCTATGAACCTTGGCAGCAACACCTTGCTCTATATTCATACTTCACGAATATCTACCAATCCGAGTTCATAATAGTCTTACATTCATATTTGTTCCCACAAGTATGATCGACTACGGACATTTAGAATAAGTAACTTATTCACGGATTTAAACATGCTAAAATGGAACATAACTCAAAATACCATAAAGAGTTATAATAACAATTGTTCCAATATCCAAATATAAAATAGATCAAATCCAATCACTAGAATATCGAAGTCCTAAGGCACAAGTATGACCTTTTCATGCTTTGCCCGTTCAAGGAGCTTCGTGAGTGGATCCGCAATATTTTGATCAGTGTGAACTCTGCGAATACATATCTTTCTCTTTTTCAACTTCATCCCTTATGTAGTTGAAAGTCCGCTCAATGTGCCTAGTCTTTCGATGTACACGAGGTTCCTTGATTTAAGCAATCACACCATCGTTATCACAAAGATCTCTAGGAGTCCTGAATGGTAGGGACTACCCCTAGATCGGCAATAATTCAAGTGGCAGATCCATATGAATTATCTCAATCAATGAAGCGGCGATGTATTCTGATTCTGTAGTGGACAATGCTACCCTGTTTGTGATCGAGAACCATCTTGATCAGTTTGGAAACTCGTATCCATGTAACCCTTTACAACGAATTCCGAAACTCGCATCCTTGTAACCCTTTTACAACGAGTTCTTTTTAACCAGATCCATATATTAGAAACATATCCTTAGTCCTTCTAAGGTATTTCAATATATACAACAGTCACCAAATGACTGTTTCTTGCTGGTTTCTTTTTGTTATGCTTAAAGCGCATAACTTGTCCAGTCTAGTGCATATCATTACGTACATAATGAATCCTATAGCTGACGCATATGGGATTCCTTTGATTCTTTCTTGCTCATCCTTTGAGCTTGGACATTGAAACGCATTCAATATTGTCCTCTCTTTGAATAGGTACCATAACTTTTCATAGAGTTCTTCATCTTGAACCTTTTCAAGACTTTGTCAATGTATGCACTTTTGTTTAAACCTATCAAGCGCCTTGATCTATCCCTATAGATCTTTATTCCCAAAATATAGGCGACTTCACCAAGATCCTTAATGGAAAAACAACTTTCAAGCCAGGCTTTTACACCCTCCAAGGTTGGAATGTTATTTCCAAATAGTAGAATGTCATCGACATATAATATTTAAGAAAGTAATAATGCTCCCACTAGCCTTTTTATTCACACAAGCTTTATCAACGTTTTTGATGAATCCATATTCCCTAATCTCTTCATCAAAACGGTGATTCCAACTTTTAGATGCTTGTTTCAATCCATAGATTGATATCTTTAACTTGCATACTTTGTTAGGATGTTATTGGATCGACAAAACCTTCAGGCTTAACTATATAGACATCTTCCTCAAGATATCTATTAAGGAAAGTCGTTTTTGAGATCCATTTGCCAAATCTCATAATCATATTGTGCAAGTATGGCAAATGTTATCCTAGTTGACTTTAGCATCGCCACGGGCGAGAAGGTCTCATCATAATCAACCCTTTGAGTTTGAGTGAAACCTTTTGCTACAAGTCTCGCTTTACAAGTATCCAAGTTACCATGCATATCGGTTTCCTTCATGAAAACCCACTTACTTCCAACCATTTTTGGAGTTAAGAGGTTGCATAACCAATTCCTATACTTGGTTGTTATACATGGACTGCATCTTTACGTTCATGGCTTCAAGTCATTTGTCACAATCGAATTTTGACATTGCATCATGGTATGTGGTTGGTTCACCCGAATCTACCACGTAGCATCCATCCATGAAAGATCCATATCTTTTAGGTGGATTAGTAATTCTACCAGATCTGTGAACGTATTGTGTGTGTTGATCAACCACTTGATCATTTTTCAACAACCTCTTATTGAATGCTAGTATCAACCAAATGTGTATCGGCTTGTGGTTCTCGATCCTTATCAAGTTCCACTGTTCTACTAATTCCTTCCACAAGGAACTTAGCTTCCAAGAACTCAGCCTTTTGAGCAACAAATTCCTTTTGCTCTGTTGGATCGTAGAAATAATATCCTATATCATCTTTAGGATATTTTACGAAGATACACTTAGTGGATCGTACTTCCAATTTGTTTGGGGTGTATTGCTTCATATAAGCTTCACAACCCATACTTTTAAATATGATAATGATGGAACCTTTCCATGTCATATTTCAAAAGACGTCGTATCCACTTTCTTGGTTGGGGCCATATGGGCCACGGAGAGCAAAGCGTAACCCCAAAGTGATAGAGATAATGTGCTCCTAGCCATCATAGATCGAACCATATCTAATAGAGTTCGATTCCTCCTCTATCAAAACGAAGAACTTTAAAAGAGTTGATTTTGTACTTCACTTTTTGAAGATTCTGAACGTTTCAAAACTTCTTTTATGTGTCAAGTACACATAACCATAACTACTATAGTTGTCGGTTAAAGTAATGAAGTATCTTTCACCATTCCTAGTCATTGGCTTAAAAGGATCTCATACATTCGAATGTATGATACCTAAGAAATCTATTGTCCTTTCCCACTAAAGGGTTTCTTAGTCATTTTACCTTGTAAACAAGATTCACATGTATCAAATGAACCAATTTCATTTGTTTCCAAAAGATCATTCTTTCGAAGTATTTACATGCGACATCTGTTTATATAACCAAGGCGATAATGCCAAAGATAAGTCTCACTCAAATCCATTTTGAGTTTGTTGGTGATTGCTTGGTACATTTAACTATCAAATGATGTATTATTTATGAACCAATTCATAACTACCATTTGAAGGCATAGTAAAACATGTCATTCATCGAAATATAAATGTCATTGTTTACAAACTTTAAATCAAAACATATTGTCTCAAAAGGGAAACTTAAATAATGTTCCTAGTCAAACTAGGAGCATTCAAGACATTTTAAAACAATTTCCAAACCATTTGGAAGTTTCAAAACATAGTCTCCTTTCTTGTAATGTTTATTTCTTTTGAACCTTTTGCGAAGAATTGCAAACATGGGTTCCACATCCGGTATCTAATACCCATGTGTTAGAAGAGATAACATTAAGGTCAATATGTATTATTAAGATTGTACCTGAGGTTTGCCTAGCATCCCTCTTGTTTTTCAACTCTTTGAGATAGATTGGACAATTCCTATTTAAATGCCCTATCTCACCACACTTAAAGCATGGATCGTTCGTGGCAACCTTTGCCTTCTTCTCTTTTGGTTTCGGTGGTTTCGCTTTAGTCTTTCTAATTATTTCCCTTTGAATTACCCGTTTCCATTTGCAACATTTGCTTTGGTGTCTGGGTGATGCCCTTTCTTGTTGCCACCCTCATTGATCGTTAGTATGGATAAAACCCTTTTATCCATATTGAGCCTTTCGAGGTGATCATGTGGCTTTTCATCTTAAAACATAAGATGAGTCCGATTGGGTTTCCTCCATTCGACATGCATGAAGCGTTCGAACAGTTTCGAAGCGTTTTACCCTTAGGAACATTTCCTATAATTGGGTAATCATGTCGTGTGCTCATGATGTTCAAAACCTTTTGAATCTCGGGAATCATAATGAGGCAAGAGGCTTGCGAAGTATCCTCGATATACTTAATCCAATCGTTATAGGCATCCTTATCTTCCATAAGATATTTATCGGGATTAGGATCGTTTTCTAGTGATAGGTTACGGACGGTTTGGGTAATATTGTTAGCGGCCATCTACAAAAATTAACAAGGTTCAATTTTAGTATTTTCGATATTATTTATATTTTAATCATTAATACCCTTTTGTGTCTCATAGACAATTAATAATTAAAATCTAGAATCCAACGTTACATTTAAATATTGGTTAGGTGACCTTTATCCCTCTATTTAAATTAACAAGGTAGTCAACGTTTGACAATTGCAACTCTTTGCAACTTCTAGCCATATGGGATCGGTTAAACATCTTTATGTTTAGTTGGCATGTTTAATCCCATCAACACCTTTTGTTCGCCATGCTTCGGTGACCCTAAGTTCATGGTTTCCAAATCAAGTCGTCCAACTTACACACACGTGTGAGTTTATACACATAAGTGGTTAGGTGACCTTTATCCCACAAACATGGTAAACCCACCTCGAACATACAAGTTTCCTCAAATGTGGTTAGGTGACCTTTATCCCACAAAGAGTTCCCAAGTAATTTGAGTGTTGTATAAAAGGATGGTGTTTGACTTGTTTTATAAAAGGGATTTTGAGTTTTCAAAATTCTAGTTTAGAAAACTTTATGTACCATATATTTGCATGCATTCAAATCCTTGGTACTTTTGTGAAAACAAATTTTCATGGTTCTTTTAATAAAACCCATTTTATTATAAAATCATTAATTTTTAATAAAACCTTTATTAATCATTTTAATGATTTTGTCAAGAACCATTTTTACGCTTGTTGTTGATTATTAGTTTGTTAAGCATGCATATCCAAATATCATCTAAACAACATAAATAAACAACCACACAAGCACAACATATATAACAATAGGTGCATAACCATAGCCAACTATTTTGACCACACTTGTTAGCCGAAACAAGTGTGCCAAAAGGTCCTTCCTAAAGGGTGAATGTTGACACAAATAATGTGTCGTTGAACTCCCACTTGATCCCGCATCCAAATGCTTCAAGTCTTGCTTTTGTGTTGTGATTTCTCCACTTTCTTGGAGCTTCCAAAATGTACTTTAATTCAGCTCCAAACTCCTTTGGGCTCCGAAAATGTGTTTTGGTTTTCGGGCTAAAATCCCGTTAAGAACTATGAAGTCCTTTATGCCCGAAAAATGGCAAAAACCAAAACCACATTTTTGTGTGCATCTTCTTTTACAAAATATATCCTAATACATTTTTCTAGTAAAATAAAATGCACCTAATCTATTTATTTTACATGCCAAATGAAAAATAAATAAATTACATATCTTTACAAATGGAAGACAAAATAATAATTATTACAACCTTTGAAATAATTAATATAAATCACAAACACAAACATTCAACACAAGGTCATGGCTAGGTCATATGCACCAAAATATATATCCACATATATATTTATTTTAATTTCAAGAAGCATAAAAAAAATGGTTCCCTTTTAATAACCATTTTCGGCTATGTCCAAAAAACCGAAAAGGTTAGTTTTGTCCAAACAAACAAATCATCCATATGAAATAATTTTTCAAGATTCATTTATGCATGTAAGAATATAATCTTGAAAAACAAAGGGATAACCATACTTAAAATTTCGGCCATAGGGTTTTCACCAAAACCGAAACCCGAAAATTTTAAGTCTATTGAAGCATGCACTCATATAAGCGGCTCTGATACCATTGATGGGATTTTAACATGTTTATCAAAGTAATTTCATCCAAATGAAATAAAAACGCAGCGGAATATAAGTTTAAAACATGTTACTTTACAAGATATAAAACCATTTTTATGCAAAATCCCAAAACCCGGATCCATATATGAAGATGCATACTATCATATACAACCATAGGATGTTTAGAAAACTACCTTCCATGGAGTAATGGATGTGAAGAAGATGATGATTCTTGAAATGGTTGTCTTCAAGAGTAGAAAACCTCAAGCTTGTATACCCCAAGCTTCCAACAAACACCTCATGTTAGCTAGGATTTCTACACTTATGAACTCACTAGAAAACCCTCTTGGAAACCATCTCATGGCCGAAAATATGAGGGCCTTTTGTTGAGTTCTTGCACTTGAAATGTGAACTTGAAACACACCAATGGATCAACCATACATGACCCGATTGTTAGAGAGTTTTACACTTGATTTCTCAACTTGAAAAACTCTCTTGGAAGAGCATGAAGAGGCCGAAAATTGGCAGCTCATTTCAGCCATATTTCTCTAGTGTTCTTCAAGTTCTCTTTATTATTTTGTCATACAAAATATATAAAACCAAGTGAGAGAAAGTAGCCACCCACATTGACCAATAGAAGAGCATCTTACACATGCATTTGCATGCATTTTGATAGGCCAAGGAACTTAGGGAAGACCACCCAATGAGATCTCATCTAGCACATGCAAAAGCAATAAATCTCATTGGACCAAAACAATTTTGGGAAGAGCATATGGGGTGGGCGGCCTAGCTTTATTTTTATAAAAAAAATTCAAATCTTTTATAAAATATAAGTCTTTGTTTATTTTATAACCTTTTATAAAATATAACATCATATGTTATAAGACTTATGCTATTTTTATTATGTTATTTAACCCATTAAATAACAAAATAAATATTCTCTCAAAATAAATTATCCATATAATTTATTAGTTTGTCAAGTGCAATTATTTAGAAAACCAATTTCTAAATATTCTAAGTGTTGATATTTATTTATTTGATCATATCATAAATAAATATTGTAAGTGTTTGTCTAGCTTGTTATTGGGTATGACTCGACTTGGATCATAACGTACTAGCCACATCAATTTAATATGTGTCTTGGGCATACAGAGTCCAACAATTTCATCTAGTGATCATCCCTAGCCTTGAGCTAGTAGTAAGAACACTCTACACTTCATTTTACATCTTATTTTGGTGGTTAAAAGAAGCTACAAGTTGTTAAACTTAAAGAACACTAAGAATCTTTGGGACAACTCTCAAAATTTCATGTATCCGTACGATTAATTAAATGTTAATTAAAGTGCTTGATGACTGTGCTAAATCATTTAACTACTTTCTGATTTCTGTGTTATACTTACATGTGCTTGTTAACATACTAGTCATGTGCAGAAAAATTTACTAAATGGTCCTAAATGTTTTCCTATGTGTTAGGAATAAATTGCGTTACAAAAATATATATAATAGACACTTTACGGAATAATTAAACACTTTAATGGAACAGTATCCGACCGAACAACCGGACATCACCCGGGACACCAAATATTTGTCAAACACATTGTGTTATTATTTCTTGGCTAGTTATGGTCCCCGTATACCATAACACCCCCTAAATATCAACATACTAATATAAGGAAGTATTATACTTGGATTCTAACTAGTTCTTACCTACTAGTTGCAAAATGTTACACCAAGCCCCCCCCCCCCCAATAACCAAAAATCGGTCACCTAGGACCCACAAATCTCCAACAAATATCCTTACCATACTCTTGTGATTTTATTTCATTATTTTATTAGATAAGTTGCTTGTTGTGATCATCAAAATATATGAACCATCTTTATAAAGCATGGCATCAAGATTACAACATCACTTCAAAGAAACTCACACCATACCTCACTCTCTCCTCTCTCTCTCGGCCACACCCATAACCGCCACCATCACCACCCTTTCACCACCATCTTCATCCACCCTTGAGCTTCATACAAGACTAGGAGGTGACTCTAAGGAGCTTGCAACTTGTGGAGCTTCAAGGAGCTTGGTTCTTGCTTGTTCATCATCATTTCTTATTATCTTCTTCACTAGATTTTTCCCTAGCTTTAAGCTAGTAGTAAGTCTCTATTTAACCCTAGTTCATGTCTATTTTGTGTAGTTAAAAAGATGTAGTATGTTAAATCTACAAGAACACTAAAAGGGTTTAAACAAGAAGATGAACATAAAAGTTACATGAAGATTTACATGATGAAATGTTGTAGTGAGATGTTGTAGTGAACATGTTGTTGATTACTTGATGATTTACTTGCTAATATTGATGTTAAAGGTCGTTGTTGATCACTAAACATGTTAACGGAATCAATCGAACACACTTTAGAATGTTAAAAGCTGAAACAGGATGGTTGTTTAGTGATTACAGCCAACTTTAGTTGGCTGTAACCGGACCTTAATAAAGCAGAAAATGTATTTTCTGAAGTCTAGATTTATGTATTATGAAATACGGTTCTAATGGCACTGGAATTATAATTTTTGGACTTCGTTTACTATTTTTAAAGACCCTTTTTGTAACAACAACTAAAGCTGAGTTTTTGCTGCAGTAAATGGGTGATATGTTTTTAGTCAGAACTGGAAATCTATGTTGAATCAACTCATGAAATTTGTACAGTAGATGAAAACTTATGTATTTGTAATTATCCCACTAGAATTTCGTAAATCGAACTTACGAAGAATTTTTAATAAATTATTCCGTGGACTGCAATCAGAAAAAGATGAATCTGATTGCAGTCCGGAAAATGAATTTTTATAAAATATTGGTGATGAATTGGATCCCGATATTTTTACACAATAATTTTTGGATTGTTTAAGACCTTCTGTAAAAAGTTGGGAATTTTTGAAACAAGTTAACTATTTTATTAAAATCCCCGAAAACAGCCCAGTTTTGAATAAGTAATGATTTGCGTGTCTAAATGTCGGGTAGGTTATCCGAGAATGATATAACATGTTATATGTCTATAAAAGTGTTATGTGCAATGTCGTATGTTTTTTTATGAGTGGGGAATAGATGGGAAGTTTATATGGGCAAGAACCGTTAAAGTGATGCATGTTATCTGATAGATACGTGTAGGAACTTTGTGCTCTATTTGAAAACCACTAAATGACTAACTCGTAATCATAATAGGACGTGATTGACCGACCTTGACTGTTAGCTATTTTTGAGAGTCAAACCGAGCAACCGAGGTGAGTTCACACACTTTCTAAGGCATGGGATTCCCGGTGGTTGGGAATGGGTTAAAGAAATTAAAACGGGATCTACATATCCTCCTTGGGTAGGATATGTACGGCCATCCTCCATAGGTAGGATGCCAATAATAAATTCTGTGTATTCTCCTTGGGTAGAATACGTACGTTCGTCCTCCTTGGGTAGGACAACACACTTAAAACTTACTAGACAAAACTCTATCATTAAGTCCCTCATTATATATCGACTTAATCGCCGAGGCCGATGGCGAGCGGGTCATTAGTTAATAGCGCTATTAGGTTTAACAAACCTCACACCGTGTCGTCCGAACGGGCGTGTACTAATGGACTATGGCAAACTGTTAATGATGATAGAACATTGAGGTAGGGCACAACTATCGTTCGTAGTAGTCGATATCATACCATCTAGTGGTTCATACGGGGAAGCTCCCCACTGATTATGGATATGGTTTGGGTAATAAAAAGGAACTGGTTAAACATACTTTCAACCAGGGGGTAACCCCCACGGCGGCAATAAGCCAACGAAAGTCAAACCACGTTTTCAGAAACAACTTAAAACTAAACAACCAACCGTGAACTCACTCAACTTTGTTGTTGACTCGTTGTTACATGCCTTACAGGTCGTTAAATGCATATGGAGCTTGCACGAGGAGGAGGTCGTTGTGGGATACGGACTGTTATGTTCCGTGCTTAATTATTAAATCCTTATGAACTTATTAAACTTACGCTATGGACTTTAAACTTATGAACTATGAACTTATGTTTTGGACTCACGTTTTATGCTTCCGCTGTTAACTTAAAATCGGTTACTCTCTTTTGGTCACCAATTGTATTGTGGTTGGTTTTATTTACTTAATTATGTTGTTCAATATGATTGGTGGCTCGATCCTGGTCATGTCACGCCTCCAAGCGGTGATACTCCGCATGGTGGATTTTGGGGGTGTGACATATTGGTATCAGAGCCATTGGTTATAGTGAACTTGGTTTTAAAAAAAGGGGAAAAGCTTTTTTGTAAAACTAGACTATAACCTGTACAGTGCTCAACGATCCACAACGACGCTTCGCTCCACGTGCAAGACTCAACACCATAGGTGAAATGGTTCATGCTTACATTGCCTGTCTATTAGTTTACATGACACATTGCATGCTTAGTTAATATAACAACTGATAATTGAAACCCTGTGTGTTTACTCTCTTCTGTCATCCCACACTTACGCACTTTCACCACACGTTCCTCACTTATGATCGCTTCATTGTGAAGATCATGAGCCGACGCGGAGGACGTATCAACCTCACTCAAGCCCAGTTAACGGCTCTAATCAACGAACGAGTGGCTGAGGCACTCGCAGCAATTCCAGCAGGAGGTATAACCTGCCATTTTGACCTATCTTAGGATGTTTAGATCCTACTCTCGCGAACCAACTCTTGTGCTTAACCTTGTATTTTATTCTCGCGCAATAGGTCAACATGCTCAACCCCCCGTATGTACATTCAAAACGTTCATGGATTGCCGACCTAGTACTTTCAGCGGCACAGAAGGAGCTGTAGGTCTTCTTCACTGGTTCGAGAAGCTTGAATCTGTCTTCGAAATGTGTGAATGCCCAGGGGATCGTAGGGTGAAATATGCTACTGGAACGCTTGAAGGTGCTGCGTTAACCTGGTGGAAAGCACAGGTTCAACTACTAGGGCTGGCAGTTGCTAATGCCACCCCATGGAACGGTTTCAAGGAACTGATCAAAGAAGAATACTGTAGTCGTGACGACATCCACAAGCTAGAGGTGGAATTTTTCAACCTGAAGATGACGGGGTCTGAGATTGAGGCGTATACGAAGAGGTCAAACGAGCTGGCCATCTTGTGTCCTACTATGGTAGACCCTCCCATCAAACGTATTGAGCTGTACCTCAAGGGTCTTGTACCAGAGATTCAGAGTCACGTGACTTCAGCTAACCTGGGTACCATTCAGCAAATCATTAAGTTGGCTCATCGTCTCACTGACCAGGCGGTGGAGCAAAACAGGCTGCCCAAACGTATCAGTTCCACAGCTACTCCTGATGCACCTAGCGACAACAAGCGAAAATGGGATGGGAATTCCAGTAAGGGTTCTACTTCAGTTCAGTCTCAGCAGCGAAAGACTGATGACTACCAGAGTCCTGGTCAGCAATCTTCTGGTAATCAAGGACAGGGTGGTTACCGAGGGAACCACCCCAAATGCAACCGGTGCCACAAGCATCATAGCGGGCAGTGCAACAAGGGTCGTTGCCTGAGGTGTAACAAGTTTGGTCATGAAGCAAAGGATTACAGGAGCGCACGACTAGCAAATCAGAATCGCCAACAACAACAACAAGCTCCACAGAACCACCAGCAGCAACAACAGCAGGACAATAAAGGATGCTTTCAGTGTGGCCCTGAAGGCCACTTTAAGAGGAACTGTCCTCAGCTGAATCAGAATCAGAACAACAACAACCAAGGAAACGGGAACAACAATGGAGGCAACAACGGGGGTAACAATAATGGCAATGGTGCCAGGGGACGTGTTTTCGTGCTGGGTCAGGGTGATGCAAGGAACGATCCCAACGTTATGATGGGTAAGTTTCTTATGGATGACTTCTTTGTTACTGTTTTATTTGATTCGGGTGCCGATACTAGTTATGTGTCCTTAAAAGTTAGTCAAATGCTTAAGCGCACTCCAACACTTTTAAACACCAAACACACGGTAGAGCTAGCAAACGGTAAAAGTCTTGAGGCCACACACATAGTTAAGGGTTGTAACCTCGTCTTAGCTGGTCAGACCTTCTCTATCGATCTTATTCCTATCGTTCTAGGTAGTTTTGACGTTGTTATTGGGATGGATTGGTTATCTCGTCAGCAAGCGGAAATTCTTTGCAACGAGAAGATTGTTCGCATCCCTCGTTCTAGTAAAGAACCCCTCGTGATTCATGGCGACAAGAGTGGTGCTGTCGTAGGCATTATCTCTTTCCTTAAGGCCCAGAAGTGTTTAGGAAAGGGCCACACTGCCATTCTAGCACTCGTTACTGACGCATCACCGGAAGAGAAGAGAATTGAAGACATTCCTATTGTGCGCGATTTCTCTGAGGTATTTCCTGAGGAATTACCTGGTCTTCCGCCTCATCGACAAGTCGAGTTTCAGATCGAGCTAACCCCTGGAGCAGTGCCCATAGCTCGAGCACCTTATCGTCTAGCTCCATCGGAACTTGAAGAACTGTCTACGCAACTACAAGAACTCTTGGAAAAGGGTTTCATACGTCCTAGCTCTTCGCCCTGGGGAGCTCCAGTCTTGTTTGTGAAAAAGAAAGACGGTACTTTCAGAATGTGTATTGACTATCGCGAACTCAACAAGGTGACCGTGAAGACTCGTTATCCTCTTCCACGTATTGATGACCTATTCGACCAGTTGCAAGGGTCGAGCTATTACTCCAAGATTTATTTGAGATCGGGATACCATCAGCTGAGAGTCCGAGATGAGGACGTCTCCAAAACAGCATTCAGAACTCGTTACGGCCATTACGAGTTTCTGGTTATGCCCTTCGGATTGACGAATGCGCCAGCAGTCTTCATGGATCTCATGAACCGAGTATGCAAACCTTACCTGGATAAGTTCGTTATTGTTTTCATCGACGACATCCTGATCTATTCTAAGAGTCAGGAGGAACACGAGCAGCATCTACGACTTATGCTGGAACTTCTTCGAGCAGAGCAACTGTATGCTAAATTTTTGAAATGTGACTTCTGGCTTCGCGAAGTCCACTTTCTAGGCCACGTGGTAAACAAGGACGGGATTCATGTTGATCCATCCAAGGTAGACTCGATCAAGAACTGGCATGCACCCCGTACACCAACAGAAATCCGCCAATTCTTAGGTTTGGCAGGATACTACAGAAGATTCATCAAGGATTTCTCAAAGATTGCGCAACCTCTCACTTCACTGACACAGAAGGGTGTCAGCTACCATTGGGGTGATGCACAGGAATCTGCTTTTTAGCACTTGAAAGATAGACTTTGTAGCGCGCCTATCCTCTCATTGTCTGAAGGCACAGATGACTTTGTGGTTTATTGCGACGCTTCCATCCAAGGACTTGGTTGCGTGTTGATGCAACGTGACAAGGTCATTGCCTACGCATCGCGCCAACTTAAAGTTCACGAAAGGAACTACAGTACGCACGACCTGGAATTGGGAGCAGTTGTTTTCGTACTGAAGATATGGAGACATTACTTGTACGGTACCAAGTGCACCATTTACACCGATCACAGGAGTCTCGAGCATATCTTCAAGCAAAAGGAATTAAACATGCGACAACGCCGATGGGTCGAACTCTTGAATGATTACGAATGTGCGATCAAGTACCATCCGGGCAAAGCCAATGTGGTGGCCGACGCCCTCAGCCGAAAGGATACTATACCTAAGCGTGTACGTGCGTTACAGCTTACCATCCAATCTAGTCTTCTTTCTTAAATTCGTGATGCTCAGGTCGAAGCATTAAAAACAGAAAACATCAGGGCTGAGTCCTTGCGAGGATCGAGACAGCGGCTAGAACAAAAGGAAGACGGCGCTTACTATTTAACAGGGCGCATCTGGGTTCCACTTTATGGAAACTTACGCGAGCTTGTGATGGACGAAGCACACAAGTCTCGTTATTCGGTACATCCAGGTTCGGATAAGATGTACCACGACTTAAAGACTACATACTGGCGGCCTGGTATGAAAGCCCACATAGCAACCTACGTCAGCAAATGCTTGACTTGTGCTAGAGTCAAGACTAAATATCAGAAGCCATCAGGCCTACTTCAACAACCAGAGATACCTAAATGGAAATGGGAGCAAATTTCCATGGATTTCGTTACTGGCCTGCCCAGATCTCAACGCGGAAACGATACAATTTGGGTAATCGTGGATCGACTGACCAAGTCTGCACATTTTCTGGTTATCAAGGAAACATATAAGTTTTCTACTCTAGCAGACATTTACCTAAAGGAAGTAGTATCAAGGCATGGAGTGCCAACCTCCATCATTTCTGATCGTGACTCACGTTTTACATCTGAACTGTGGCAAGCTATGCACAAGTCCTTTGGCTCTCGTTTAGACATGAGCATGGCATATCATCCACAGACGGATGGGCAATCCGAATGCACCATCCAAACCCTTGAAGACATGCTTAGGGCATGTGTAATCGATTTTGGTAATGGCTGGGAAAAGCATCTCCCGCTAGTGGAGTTTTCGTATAACAACAGCTACCACACCAGCATCCAGGCCGCTCTGTTTGAGGCATTGTATGGACGTAAATGCTGATCACCTCTTTGTTGGGCAGAGGTTGGCGACAGTCAAATCACTGGCCCAGAACTTGTGGTAGACACGACCGAAAGGATTGCTCAGATACGACAACGAATGGCGGCAGCTCGTGACCGTCAGAAAAGCTATGCTGATAAGCGAAGAAAGCCACTCGAGTTCCAGGTTGGGGATCGAGTGCTACTCAAAGTCTCACCTTGGAAAGGTGTAGTCCGTTTTGGCAAACGAGGCAAACTCAATCCGCGCTATGTCGGAACATTCGAAATCATTGAGAAAATTGGCAAAGTCGCCTATAAGTTGAATCTACCTGAAGAACTCAGCGGAGTTCACAATGTTTTCCATGTGTCGAATCTGAAGAAGTGTCTGTCAGATGAGACCCTCATAGTTCCTTTAAAGGAGCTCACAATCGACGACAGCTGCGATTCGTCAAGGAACCAGTAGAAATTACGGATCGAGATGTTAAGGTTCTCAAGTGTACCAGGATACCTCTTGTTCGAGTTCATTGGGATTCCCGTCGTGGCCTAGAGTATACCTGGGAACGAGAAGACCAAATGAAACTCAAGTATCCCCAGCTGTCTAAGAAAAGTGCAACCACTACTGAGATTGAAGCTACTGCAGAATTTCGGGACGAAATTCCAAACCAACGGGGGGATGATGTGACACCCCAGGAAAACCAGGAAAGCAATGCAACATAACTAGCTTCCTCAGTAACCACGAGCTAAATTTCGGGACGAAATTTTCTTAACAGGGGGAGAATGTGACAACTCTCAAAATTTCATGTATCCGTACGATTAATTAAATGTTAATTAAAGTGCTTGATGACTGTGCTAAATCATTTAACTGCTTTCTGATTTCTGTGTTATACTTATATGTGCTTGCTAACATACTAGTCATGTGCAGAAAAATTTACTAAATGGTCCTAAATGTTTTCCTATGTGTTAGGAATAAATTGCGTTACAAAAATATATATAATAGACACTTTACGGAATAATTAAACACTTTAACGGAACAGTATCCGACCGAACAATCGGAGATTACCCGGGACACCAAATATTTGTCAAACACATTGTGTTATTATTTCTTGGCTAGTTATGGTCCCCGTGTACCATAACACCCCCTAAATATCAACATACTAATATAAGGCAGTATTATACTTGGATTCTAACTAGTTCTTACCTACTAGTTGCAAAATGTTACACCAAGCCCCCCCCCCCCCCCCCCATAACCAAAAATCGGTCACCAAGGACCCACAAATATCCTTACCATAATCTTGTGATTTTATTTCATTATTTTATTAGATAAGTTGCTTGTTGTGATCATCAAAATATATGAACCATCTTTATAAAGCATGGCATCAAGATTACAACATCACTTCAAAGAAACTTACACCATACCTCACTCTCTCCTCTCTCTCTCGGCCACACCCATAACCGCCACCATCACCACCCTTTCACCGCCATCTTCATCCACCCTTGAGCTTCATACAAGACTAGGAGGTGACTCTAAGGTTCTTGCAACTTGTGGAGCTTCAAGGAGCTTTGTTCTTGCTTGTTCATCATCATTTCTTATCATCTTCTTCACAAGATTTTTCCCTAGCTTTAAGCTAGTAGTAAGTCTCTATTTAACCCTTGTTCATGTCTATTTTGTGTAGTTAAAAAGATGTAGTATGTTAAATCTACAAGAACACTAAAAGGGTTTAAACAAGAAGATGAACATAAAAGTTACATGAAGATTTACATGATGAAATGTTGTAGTGAGATGTTGTATTTTTTTTGGGTAAAGGGTTACCCCGGTGATTCTAACATGGGACATACCCCCATGATAGTAAACAAGCCAAAAAAACAGCAAACAAAAAACATCCAGATAAAACAATCAAGAACAACTAGACTATAATCTAGAAATTAAGATTCTCAAATAGGAATAAACTATTAGCCTCCATCATCAAGCATAGCGTCTCCATGAATATCCCACACTTCTAGAAATCGTCTGACTCTATCCGTGTTCTTAAACTTCACTCCCATAAGCTTGTATCGAATCATTTGTAGTGAGATGTTGTAGTGAACATGTTGTTGATTACTTGATGATTTACTTGCTAATATTGATGTTAAAGGTCGTTGTTGATCACTAAACATGTTAACGGAATCAATCGAACACACTTTAGAATGTTAAAAGCTGAAACAGGATGGCTGTTTAGTGATTACAGCCAACTTTAGTTGGCTGTAACCGGACCTTAATAAAGCAGAAAATGTATTTATAGAAGTCTAGATTTATGTATTATGAAATACGGTTCTAATGGTACTAGAATCATAATTTTTGGACTTCGTTTACTATTTTTAAAGACCCTTTTTGTAACAGCAACTAAAGCTGAGTTTTTGCTGCAGTAAATGGGTGATATGTTTTTAGTCATAACTGGAAATCTATGTTGAATCAACTCATGAAATTTGTACAGTAGATGACAACTGATGTATTTGTAATTATCCCACTGAAATTTCGTAAATCGAATTTACGAAGAATTTTTATAAATTATTCCGTGGACTGCAATCAGAAAAAGATGAATCTGATTGCAGTCCAGAAAATGAATTTTTATAAAATATTGGTGATGAATTGGATCCCGAGATTTTTACACAATAATATTTGGATTGTTTAAGACCTTCTGTAAAAAGTTGGGAATTTTTGAAACAAGTTAACTATTTTATTAAAATCCCCGAAAACAGCCCAGTTTTGAATATAAAAGTTGAAACAACATAAGTAGTGATTTGCGTGTCTAAATCTCGGGTAGGTTATCCGAGAATGATATAACATGTTATATGTCTATAAAAGTGTTATGTGCAATGTCGTATGTTTGTTTATGAGTGGGGAATAGATGGGAAGTTTATATGGGCATGAACCGTTAAAGTGATGCATGTTATGTGATAGATACGTGTAGGAACTTTGTGCTCTATTTGAAAACCACTAAATGACTAACTGGTAATCATAATAGGACGTGATTGACCGACCTTGACTGTTAGCTATTTTTGAGAGTCAAACCGAGCAACCAAGGTGAGTTCACACACTTTCTAAGGCATGGGATTCCCGATGGTTGGGAATGGGTTAAAGAAATTAAAACGGGATCTACATATCCTCCTTGGGTAGTATATGTACGACTATCCTCCATAGGTAGGATGCCAATAATAAATTCTGCGTATTCTCCTTGGGTAGAATACGTACGTTCGTCCTCCTTGGGTAGGACAACACCCTTAAAACTTACTAGACAAAACTCTATCATTAAGTCCCTCATTATATATCGACTTAATCACCGAGGCCGATGGCGAGCGGGTCATTAGTTAATAGCGCTATTAGGTTTAACAAACCTCACACCGTGTCGTCCGAACGGGTGTGTACTAATGGACTATGGCAAACTGTCAATGATGATAGAACATTGACGTAGGGCACAACTATCGTTCGTAGTAGTCGATATCATACCGTCTAGTGGTTCATATGGGGAAGCTCCCCACTGATTATGGATATGGTTTGGGTGATAAAAAGGAACTGGTTAAACATACTTTCAACCAGTGGGTAACCCCCACAGAAATAAGCCAACGAAAGTCAAACCACGTTTTCAGAAACAACTTAAAACTAAACAACCAACCGTGAACTCACTCAACTTTGTTGTTGACTCGTTGTTACATGCCTTACAGGTCGTTAAATGCATATGGAGCTTGCACGAGGAGGAGGTCGTTGTGGGATACGGACTGTTATGTTCCGTGCTTAATAATTAAATCCTTATGAACTTATTAAACTTACGCTATGGACTTTAAACTTATGAACTATGAACTTATGTTTTGGACTCACGTTTTATGCTTCCGCTGCTAACTTAAAATCGGTTACTCTCTTTTGGTCACCAATTGTATTGTGGTTGGTTTTATTTACTTAATTATGTTGTTCAATATGATTGGTGGCTCGATCCTGGTCATGTCACGCCTCCAAGCGGTGATACTCCGCATGGTGGATTTTGGGGGTGTGACAATGTGACAACTCGAGTTTCCAAGATTCTATCTTCGCATTTAGTGCACGTTAAAAAAAATTTTTATTTTGTTGTTTGTTAATACGACTCGTTGTTTCACAACGCTTACTTTTGTAATACGTTGTAACGTATTTCGACTGATTTGTTATACTTGGAAATCCATAATAATTATTATATGTGGTTGTATGTTAATAAGGTGTTATTATTTGAACATGTGTTATATAAGGTTGGAACTTACTGAGAACAATTATTCATGAAATCACCCAAGTGGTGAAAACACTTTAGGTGTTTTCGTCCCACTGATGACCACGAAATTAGACATGGGCTTGGCCCATGGCCCAGTATTTAGATATTTTAGATATAATCATTCTTATAACCAAACTTCTCAGAGAAGTCTCACATTTTCCAAACCACATCTTATCACTTTGTTCTCTCTCTCTACATCTGATAACCCAACAAAGAGTTCCTCATTTGAAGCAAAACCTCTGTCTAATACTTGGTTAGTGATTTCATGATTAAGTTGTTTCCTTGATTGCATATTGTATGATTTTGGATGTTTAATCATGATGTTTGTATACATTTATGTGTGTGATTATGTGATTTGATCATGGTATGCTTGATAGATAATCATTGGCTATGAACCTTCTGTATATTTGATGTTTTGATCAATAGTGGGTATTTGTTATTGAATGATAAACTGATTAAACTGGGGATTCTGGTATCATACGATGTTGGCAATCATATATTACATATCAATGATTTATTTAAACGGCTTGTAGATGATTAAACATGTTTCTGTAATGAAATAGCTACTGGGTTTTAAGTTACAGTGAGTTTGTTGAGGATGATGATGTTTCACGAAAACACCCCACCATTTTTAAAGTGGACGAAATCACTTCAAGTGATTTCGGCCCAAGTGTGTTTGGCCCACATGTGTTTTCGGCCCAGTAAGGGTGTTTTCGGCCCACATGTTTGTTTTCGGCACTATTTGGATTTCGGCTCATAAGGGGGATTTCGGCCATGTGTGGGATTTCGGACAAAAGGGTTTTCGGCCATAAGGGGGATTTCGGCCTAATGTGTTTTCGGCCCATATATGTGATTTCGGCCCAAGTTGGATTTCGATCCATAAGTGATTTCGCCACTTTTGGTTTGTCTGGCAACAAGCTACTGTTAATAAGTAATGTTATTAATTATGTTATTTAGCTTAAACTAATCACTTGAATAACTCAGTCAGTTATTTAACTTTGTTAAATATGTATTTTGAGAACCTCATTGTTTGAGTAACTCTGTTAGATGACAATTCTGTTAAGTTGTTAACTGGGTTAACTAACTTACTCTGTTTGTTTATTATTTCAAATGATGTGGATTAATTCTATTATTTCCTGAAATCTGTTAACTTTATTCACTCAGTTAAATTGCTAGATTTGCGAGATGCCAACTCTGTTACATGTATAGATGCAATTATCTGTTATGTGTTGCACGATATGAACTGTCAAACACTCTGTGATATATTCGTGACACTAGTTCAATGTGAAACTTTACGAACGTGAACTGACTGAACATACGTGCACTATAGGACTTGACTGTTAAATTGAGAGCACTTAACTTAGCATACCGAGCAAACAAGGTGAGTTCACACTTCTACCAAGGCATGGGATTCCCAGGGCTTGGGAATGGGATTTAAGGAATAAGGTTGAATAGATTCATGCGGACATTGTTACTAGACTACCATACCATCGTCCTCGGTTGTGCAGGACCCATACGTAAAACCTACGTATACTTATGCTATTCGCTATCCTCGGTTGTGAAGGATACTCACGTAAAACCTACGTGAACCTATATTTACTACTGCCTCGGTTGTGTCAGGCACTTACGTAAAACCTACGTAAACCCACGCGTACCCCTATCCTCGGTTGGGAAGGATACTTACGTAAAACCTACGTAACACTAGTACGTATTACTGTTCTCGGTTGTGAAGAACACATATGGTTACAAATAGTCTAGTGGTTATACAACACGGGAAGCCCCCACCAATAGAACTTACTACCGGCCCAGTAGAGCCACATGTTACAAACAAACTTACTATTACGCATTACTTTCTGTGAACTCGCTCAACTAGTTGTTGACTCTCTGTTACATGCCTTGCAGGACCATAGGTACTATTGGAGCTTGCACGGGAGGCACAGTCGTTGTGGACATGGATCGTGAACGTGTTGTTAAACTTAAATGACATTTTGTACTTAAACTTATGTTGGGTTTTACATTAATGCTTCCGCTACACACTTGTTTATATTTGGTTTTGGAAACACTGATCGTATTGATGAATGACTTTCACTATATACTTATGTTCAATATGATTGGTGGCTTGATCCTGGTCATGTCACGCCTCCCAGCGGTAGTACTCCGCGAGTGGATTTTGGGGGTGTGACAGATTGGTATCAGAGCCATTGGTTATAGAGAACTCGGTTTTAATAAGGGGAAAACGTTTTTATTAAAACCAGACTATAACCAGAACAGTGCTCAACGATCCACAACGACGCTTCGCTCCACGTGCAAGGCTCAGCATCATAGGTACTACTATTCATGTTACCTTACCTACTTGTTAGAATTACATAGAACTTTGCTCGTGGTATGCTTAGATTACAGAACCTACTATTCGTTACTGCTTGAGAATACTTGTGTGCTCACTCTCTTCGCACTATTCGCGAACCTCTCATCCACATGTTCTCCTTGATGTTAAGATCATGAGTGGACACGTTAACCTAACTCAAGCCCAGTTGGCGGCTTCGATCACCGAACAAGTTACTGCAGCACTCACAGCTGCCCAGGCAGGAGGTGTAACCTGCCATCACCACTTACTCTAGGATCTTTAGATCCTACTCTCGTAACTCAACACTTGTGCTTAATTTTGGTTACTCTTACGCACACGACAAGTCAACACGCTTAGCCACCTGTATGCACATACAAGACTTTTATGGACTGTCGTCCTACTACTTTCAGCGGCACGGAAGGAGCTGTTGGACTCCTCCATTAGTTCGAGGAACTCGAATCGGTCTTCGATTGTGCGAATGACCTGAGGCTCGTAAGTTGAAATAGGCCACTGATACTCTCGAAGGCACCGCGCTAACTTGATGGAACGCGCAAGTTCAGATGCTAATGCTGGCGGCTGCTAATGCCACCCCATGGAATGATATTAAGAAACTGATCAAACGTGAATACTATAGTCGTGATGACATTCACAAGCTGGAAGTGGAATTCTTTAACCTGAAGATGACGGGATCAGAGATAGAAGCGTACACGAAACGATCCAACGGACTGGCAGTGTTATGTCCATCTATGGTGGATCCTCCCATCAAACGCATTGAGCTGTACCTCAAGGGATTAGTATCAGGGATTCAAATTCATGTGACTACTCCTAACCTTATTACTATTCAAGATGTTACTCGTCTTCCTCATCGTCTCATAGACCAGGCAGTGGAACAGAACAAGCTGTCTCAATATGTCAGCGCTACTACTACCATTACTACTTCAACTACTTTTGCTATCCTCAGTGACAACGAATGAAAGTGGGATGGAACCTCTGGCAAGGGTTCGACTACGATTCTGTCCCAGGCACAGCAGTGAAAGATCGATGACAACCAAAGTCCTGGTCAGCAACCTTTTAGCAGTCAATGGCAGGGTGGATACAGGTGAAACCACCCTAAGTGCAAACGCTGTAACTTGCACCACAACGGGCAGTGCAACCGAAACCATTGTCAATGATGCAACAAGCTTGGTCATGGAGCCAAAGATGGTAGAAACTCACGTCCTGCAAACCAGAACCAACAACAACAGCCACAAGATCTATAGAATCAGCAGCAACAGCAGGGTAACAAGGATGTTATCAGGTGGTGCTGAAGGTCATTTCAAAAGACACTGCCCACAGTGGAACCAGAACCAGAATCAGAACCACAACCAAGGAAACAGGAACAATAATGGAGGCAACAATGGGGGTAATAACGACAGCAATGGTGCCAGGGGTCGAGTGTTCGTGATTAGTCAGAGTGATATTAGGAATGACCCCAGCATGGTGATGGTTTCGACATCGATATTGGTACGGGTGGGCTACCTCAGCATCGAGCAGAGATTTTCTTTGAAAAGAAAAGATCATCCGCATTCCTCGTACTGGTTGAGAACCTTTGGTAGCTCATAGTAACAAGCTCCTGGACCAGCACCCATAGCTAGAGCGCCTTATCGCTTAGCTCCAACTGAACAGGAAGAACTGTCTAAGCAATTGCAAGAACTTTTGGAAAAAGGGTTTCATACGTCCTAACTCTTCGCCCTGGGGAGCTCCAGTATTATTTGTAAAGAAGAAAGACGGTACCTTTCGTATGTGCATAGACTACCGCGAACTGAACAGGGTGACGGTGAAGAATCGTTATCCACTTCCACGCATCGACAACTTATTCGACCAGTTGCAAGGGTCGAGCTATTACTCAAAGATTGACCTGAGGTCAGGTTACCATCAACTGAGAGTCCGGGATGAGGACGTCTCCAAAACAGCATTCAGAACTCGCTACGGCCATTACGAGTTTTTGGTCATGCCATTCGGGCTAACGAACGCGCCTGCGGTTTTCATGGATCTTATGAACAGGGTGTGCAAACCTTATCTTGACAAGTTTGTTATTGTTTTCATTGACGACATCCTGATTTATTCAAAGAATCGGGAGGAACACGAACAGCATTTACGACTTATTCTGGAACTCCTTCGAACGGAACAGCTGTACGCTAAGTTTTCAAAATGCGACTTCTGGCTTCGTGAAGTCCACTTTCTAGGCCACGTGGTAAACAAGGATGGGATTCATGTTGATCCATCCAAGATAGATTCGATCAAGAACTGGCCTGCACCTAGCACACCGACAGAAATACGCCAATTCTTAGGTTTGGCGGGTTATTACAGACGGTTCATCAAAGACTTCTCAAAGATTGCACAGCCGCTTACATTACTGACACAGAAAGGTATTGCTTACCGTTGGAGTGATACACAGGAAACAGCGTTTCAGCACTTAAAGGATAGACTCTGTAGCGCACCTATCCTCTCATTGCCTGAAGGCACGGATGATTTTGTAGTCTACTGCGATGCATCTATTCAAGGTCTTGGATGTGTGTTGATGCAACGGGATAAAGTTATTGCTTATGCTTCACGCCAACTTAAGATTCACGAACGGAATTACACTACGCACGATTTAGAGCTTGGAGCTGTTGTCTTTGCACTCAAGATATGGAGACATTATCTGTATGGCACCAAGTGCACCATCTACACCGATCACAGGAGTCTTGAGCATATCTTCAAGCAGAAAGACTTGAACATGCGACAACGTCGATGGGTCGAGTTACTGAACGATTACGAATGTGCTATAAAGTACCATCCGGGCAAGGCCAATGTGGTGGCCGATGCCCTTAGTCGAAAGGATACTACACCTAGGCGTGTACGAGCGTTGCAACTTACTATTCAGTCTAGTCTTCCTTCACAGATACGAGATGCTCAGGTAGAAGCATTGAAACCGGAAAACGTCAGGGCTGAAGCTCTACGCGGCTCAAGGCAAAGGTTAGAACAAAGGGCAGACGGCGCCTACTATGTAACAGGACGCATCTGGGTCCCACTCTATGGCAACCTACGCGAACTTGTAATGGATGAAGCTCATAAGTCTCGCTACTCAGTGCATCCTGGTTCAGATAAGATGTACTACGACCTCAGAACTACATATTGGTGGCCTAGCATGAAGGCCCACATAGCAACTTACGTTAGCAAGTGTTTGACTTGTGCGAGAGTCAAAGCGGAATATCAGAAACCATCAGGCCCACTCCAGCAACCTGAGATACCACAATGGAAATAGGAGCAAATTTCCATGGATTTTGTTACTGGCTTACCTAGATCTCAGCGCGGAAATGATACTATTTGGGTGATCGTGGATCGACTCACAAAGTCTGCTCACTTCTTGGCTATCAAGGAAACGGATAAGTTCTCCACTCTAGCAGACGTATACCTTAAGGGAGTTGTCTCGAGGCACGGGGTGCCCACATCTATTATCTCCGATCGTGATGCACGTTTTACTTCAGAACTGTGGCAAGCAATGCACAAATCTTTTGGCTCTCGATTAGACATGAGCACAGCTTATCATCCTCAGACAGATGGGCAATCTGAGCGTACTATTCAAACTCTAGAAGACATGCTTCGGGCGTGCGTAATTGACTTTGGCAAGGGCTGGGAAAAGCATCTGCCACTTGTGGAATTTTCATACAACAACAGTTACCACACCAGCATTAAAGCTGCTCCATTTGAGGCATTGTACGGGCGTAAATGCCGATCACCTCTTTGTTGGGCAGAGGTGGGTGACAGTCAGATCACAGGTCCAGAAATGGTAGTTGATACTACTGAAAAGATTGCTCAAATACGACAACGCATGGCGGCAGCACGTGACCGTCAGAAAGTATACGCTGATAAAGACAGGAAAATACTCGAATTCCAAGTTGGGGATCGAGCACTACTCAAAGTTTCACCCTGGAAGGGTGTTGTTCGTTTTGGCAAACGAGGCAAACTCAATCCACGATACGTTGGACCAATTGATGTCATAGGAAAGATAGGCAAAGTGGCCTACAGACTGAACTTACCAGCTGAACTCAGTGCAGTTCACAACGTTTTTTCACGTGTCAAATCTGAAGGAGTTTCAGTCAGATGAGACCCACATAGTTCCTCTGAAGGAGCTCACTATCGACGAACAATTGCATTTCGTCGAGGAACCAGTTGAAATCACGGACCGAGATGTTAAGGTCCTCAAGAACACCAGAATACCACTTGTTCGAGTTCGTTGGAACTCCCGTCGTGGCCCAGAGTTCACCTGGGAACGCGAAGACCAAATGGAACTCAAATATCCCCAGTTGTTCGAAAACAATGCAACTACTACTGAGGCTGAAGCTACTACAGAAGTTCGGGATGAAATCCCAACTCAACAGGGGGATGATGCGATACCCCAGGAAAACCAGTAAACGATAGCTTACCTAGCTTCCTCAGTAACCGCATGCTAAATTTCGGGACGAAATTTCTTTCAAGTTGGGGATAATGTGACAACTCGAGTTTCCAAGATTCTATCTTCGCATTTAGTGCACGTTAAATTTTTTTTTTTATTTTGTTGTTTGTTAATACGACTCGTTGTTTCACAACGCTTACTTTTGTAATACGTTGTAACGTATTTCGACTGATTTGTTATACTTGGAAATCCATAATAATTATTATATGTGGTTGTATGTTAATAAGGTGTTATTATTTGAACATGTGTTATATAAGGTTGGAACTTACTGAGAACAATTATTCATGAAATCACCCAAGTGGTGAAAACACTTTAGGTGTTTTCGTCCCACTGATGACCACGAAATCAGACATGGGCTTGGCCCATGGCCCAGTATTTAGATATTTTAGATATAATCATTCTTATAACCAAACTTCTCAGAGAAGTCTCACATTTTCCAAACCACATCTTATCACTTTGTTCTCTCTCTCTACATCTGATAACCCAACAAAGAGTTCCTCATTTGAAGCAAAACCTCTGTCTAATACTTGGTTAGTGATTTCATGATTAAGTTGTTTCCTTGATTGCATATTGTATGATTTTGGATGTTTAATCATGATGTTTGTATACATTTATGTGTGTGATTATGTGATTTGAACATGGTATGCTTGATAGATAATCATTGGCTATGAACCTTCTGTATATTTGATGTTTTGATCAATAGTGGGTATTTGTTATTGAATGATAAACTGATTAAACTGGGGATTCTGGTATCATACGATGTTGGCAATCATATATTACATATCAATGATTTATTTAAACGGCTTGTAGATGATTAAACATGTTTCTGTAATGAAATAGCTACTGGGTTTTAAGTTACAGTGAGTTTGTTGAGGATGATGATGTTTCACGAAAACACCCCACCATTTTTAAAGTGGACGAAATCACTTCAAGTGATTTCGGCCCAAGGGTGTTTGGCCCACATGTGTTTTCGGCCCAGTAAGGGTGTTTTCGGCCCACATGTTTGTTTTCGGCACTATTTGGATTTCGGCTCATAAGGGGGATTTCGGCCATGTGTGGGATTTCGGACAAAAGGGTTTTCGGCCATAAGGGGGATTTCGGCCTAATGTGTTTTCGGCCCAAGTTGGATTTCGATCCATAAGTGATTTCGCCACTTTTGGTTTGTCTGGCAACAAGCTACTGTTAATAAGTAATGTTATTAATTATGTTATTTAGCTTAAACTATGTTGGACTCTGTATGCCCAAGACACATATTAAATTGATGTGGCTAGTATGTTATGATCCAAGTCGAGTCATACCCAATAACAAGCTAGACAAACACTTACAATATTTATTTATGATATGATCAAATAAATAAATATCAACACTTAGAATATTTAGAAATTGGTTTTCTAAATAATTGCACTTGACAAACTAATAAATTATATGGATAATTTATTTTGAGAGAATATTTATTTTGTTATTTAATGGGTTAAATAACATAATAAAAATAGCATAAGTCTTATAACATATAATGTTGTATTTTATAAAAGGTTATAAAATAAACAAAGACTTATATTTTATAAAAGATTTGAATTTTTTTTTTTATAAAAATAAAGCTAGGCCGCCCACCCCATATGTTCTTCGCAAAATTGTTTTGGTCCAATGAGATTTATTGCTTTTGCATGTGCTAGATGAGATCTCATTGGGTGGTCTTCCCTAAGTTCCTTGGCCTATCAAAATGCATGCAAATGCATGTGTAAGATGATCTCTTACTGGTCAATGTGGGTGGCTACTTTCTCTCACTTGGTTTTATATATTTTTATGGCAAAATAACTAAAGAGAACTTGATGAACATGGCTGAAAATGGCTGCCAATTTTCGTCCTCATGATGCTCATCCAAGAGAGTTTTTCAAGTTGAGAAATCAAGTGTAAAACTCTCTAACAATCGGGTCATGTATGGTTGATCCATTGGTGTGTTTCAAGTTCACATTTCAAGTGCAAGAACTCAACAAAAGGCCCTCATATTTTCGGCCATGAGATGGTTTCCAAGAGGGTTTTCTAGTGAGTTCATAAGTGTAGAAATCCTAGCTAACATGAGGTGTTTGTTGGAAGCTTGGGGTATACAAGCTTGAGGTTTTCTACTCTTGAAGACAACCATTTCAAGAATCATCATCTTCTTCACATCCATTACTCCATGGAAGGTAGTTTTCTAAACATCCTATGGTTGTATATGATAGTATGCATCTTCATATATGGATCCGGGTTTTGGGATTTTGCATATAAATGGGTTTATATCTTTTAAAAGTAATATGTTTTAAACTTATTTTCCGCTGCGTTTTTATTTCATATGGATGAAATTACTTTGATAAACATGTTAAAATCCCAACAATGGCATCTAGAGCCGCTTATATGAGTGCATGCTTCAATAGACTTAAAATTTTCAGGTTTCGGGTTTGGTGAAAACCCTATGGCCGAAATTTTAAGTATGGTTATCCCTTTGTTTTTCAAGATTATAATCTTACATGCATAAATGAATCTTGAAAAATTATTTCATATGGATGATTTGTTTGTTTGGACAAAACTAACCTTTTCGGTTTTTTGGACATAGCCGAAAATGGTTATTAAAAGGGAACCATTTTTTTTTTATGCTTCTTGAAATTAATATAAATATATATGTGGATATATATTTTGGTGCATATGACCAAGCCATGACCTTGTGTTGAATGTTTGTGTTTGTGATTTATATTAATTATTTCAAAGGTTGTAATAATTATTAATTTGTCTTCCATTTGTAAAGTTATGTAATTTATTTATTTTCATTTGGTATGTAAAATAAATAGATTAGGTGCATTTTATTTTACTAGAAAAATGTATTAGGATATATTTTGTAAAAGAAGATGCACACAAAAATGCGGTTTTGGGTTTTGCCAATTTCGGGCATAAAGGACTTCATAGTTCTTAACGGAATTTTAGCCCGAAAACCAAAACACATTTTCGGAGCCCAAAGGAGTTTGGAGCTGAATATAAAATACTTTTGGAAGCTCAAAGAAAGTAGAATAATCACAACATAAGAAGGATACTTGAAGCATTTGGATGCGGGATCAAGTGGGAGTTCAACGACACATTATTTGTGTCAACATTCACCCTTTAGGAAGGACCTTTTGGCACACTTGTTTCGGCTAACAAGTGTGGTCAAAATAGTTGGCTATGGTTATGCACCTAATGATATATGTGTTGTGCTTGTGTGGTTGCTTATTTATGTTGTTTAGACGATATTTGGATATGCAAGCTTAACAAACTAATAATCAACAACAAGCTTAAAATTGGTTCTTTACAAGATCATTAAAATGTTTAATAATGGTTTTATTAAAAATTAATGATTTTATAATAAAATGGGTTTTATTGAAAGAACCATGAAAATTTGTTTTCACTAAAGTACCAAGGATTTGAATGCATGCAAATATATGGTACATAAAGTTTTCTAAACTAGAATTTTGAAAACTCAAAATCCCTTTTATAAAACAAGTCAAACACCATCCTTTTATACAACACTCAAATTACTTGGGAACTCTTTGTGGGATAAAGGTCACCTAACCACATTTGAGGAAACTTGTATGTTCGAGGTGGGTTTACCATGTTTGTGGGATAAAGGTCACCTAACCACTTATGTGTATAAACTCACACGTGTGTGTAAGTTGGACGACTTGATTTGGAAACCATGAACTTAGGGTCACCGAAGCATGGGGAACAAACGGTGTTGATGGGATTAAACATGCCAACTAAACATAAAGATGTTTAACCGATCCCATATGGCTAGAAGTTGCAAAGAGTTGCAATTGTCAAACGTTGACTACCTTGTTAATTTAAATAGAGGGATAAAGGTCACCTAACCAATATTTAAATGTAACGTTGGATTCTAGATTTTAATTATTAATTGTCTATGAGACACAAAAGGGTATTAATGATTAAAATATAAATAATATCGAAAATACTAAAATTGAACCTTGTTAAATTTTGTAGATGGCCGCTAACAATATTACCCAAACCGTCCGTAACCTATCACTAGAAAACGATCCTAATCCCGATGAACATCTTATGGAAGATAAGGATGCCTATAACGATTGGATTAAGTATATCGAGAATACTATGGAAACCTCTTGCATCATGTTAGGAATTAGGATTCCCGAGATTCAAAAGGTTTTGAACATCATAAGCACACGACATGATTACCCAATTATAGGAAATGTTCCTAAGGGTAGAACGCTTCGAAACGGTTCGAGCACTTCATGTATGTCGAATGGAGGAAACCCAATCGGACTCATCTTATGTCTTTAAGATGAAAAGCCACATTGATCACCTCGAAAGGCTCAATATGGATAAAAGGGTTTTATCCATACTAACGATCAATGAGGGTGGCAACTAGAAAGGGCATCACCCCGACACCAAAGCAAATGTTGCAAATGGAAACGGGTAATTCAAAGGGAAATAATTAGAAAGACTAAAGCGAAACCACCGAAACCAAAAGAGAAGAAGGCAAAGGTTGCCATGAACGATCCATGCTTTGAGTGTGGTGAGATAGGGCATTTAAATAGGAATTGTCCTACCTATCTCAAAGAGTTGAAAAACAAGAGGGATGCTAGGCAAACCTAAGGTACAATCTTAATGATACATATTGACCTTAATGTTATTTCCTCTAACACATGGGTATTAGATACCGGATGTGGAACTCATGTTTGCAATTCGTTGCAAAAGGTTCAAAAGAAATAAACATTACAAGAAAGGAAACTATGTTTTGAAACTTCCAAATGGTTTGGAAATTGTTTTAAAATGTTTTGAATGCTCCTAGTTTGACTAGGAACATTATTCAAGTCTCCCTTATAAGACAATATGGTTTTGATTTAAAGTTTGTAAACAATGACATTTATATTTCGATGAATGACATGTTTTACTTTAAAACTATGCCTTCAAATGGTAGTTATGAATTGGTTCATAATAATACATCATTTGATAGTTCAATGTACCAAGCAATCACCAACAAACTCAAAATGGATTTGAGTGAGACTTACCTTTGGCATTATCGCCTTGGTCATATAAACAGATGTCGCATGTAAACACTTCGAAAGAATGGTCTTTTGGAAACAAATGAAATTGGTTCATTTGATACATGTGAATCTTGTTTACAAGGTAAAATGACTAAGAAACCCTTTAGTGGGAAAGGGCAATAGATTTCTTAGGTATCATACATTCGAATGTATGTGATCCTTTTAAGCCAATGACTAGGAATGGTGAAAGATACTTCATTACTTTAACCGACAACTATAGTAGTTATGGTTATGTGTACTTGACACAAAGAAGAAGTTTTGAAACGTTCAGAATCTTCAAAAGGTGAAGTACAAAATCAACTCTTTTAAAGTTCTTCGTTTTGATAGAGGAGGAATCGAACTCTATTAGATATGGTTCGATCTATGATGGCTAGGAGCGTATTATCTCTATCACTTTGGGGTTACGCTTTGCTCTCCGTGGCCCATATAGCCCCAACCAAGAAAGTGGATACGACGTCTTTTGAAATATGACATGGAAAGGTTCCATCATTATCATATTTAAAAGTATGGGTTGTGAAGCTTATGTGAAGCAATACACCCCAAATAAAAGTACGATCCACTAAGTGTATCTTCGTAGAATATCCTAAAGATGATATAGGGTATTATTTCTACGATCCAACAGAGCAAAAGGTATTTGTTGCTCAAAAGGCTGAGTTCTTGGAAGCTAAGTTCCTTGTGGAAGGAATTAGTAGAACAGTGGAACTTGATAAGGATCAAGAACCACAAACCGATACACGTTTGGTTGATACTAGCATTCAACAAGAGGTTGTTGAAAAATGATCAAGTGATTGATCAACACACACAATACGTTCGCAAATCTGGTAGAATTAGTAATCCACCTAAAAGATATGGATCTTTCATGGATGGATGCTACGTGGTAGATTCGGGTGAACTAACCACATACCATGATGCAATGTCAAAATTCGATTGTGACAAATGGATTGAAGCCATGAACGTAAAGATGCAGTCCATGTATAACAACCAAGTATGGGAATTGGTTATGCCACCACTTAACTCCAAAGTAGTTGGAAGTAAGTGGGTTTTCATGAAGAAAACATATATACATGGAAACTTGGATACTTGTACAACGAAACTCTTAGCAAAAGGTTTTACTCAAACTCAAAGGGTTGATTATGATGAGACCTTCTCGCCTATGGCGATGCTAAAGTCAATTAGGATATTATTTGCCATACCTGCATAATATGATTATGAGATTTGTAAAATGGATCTCAAAAACGACTTTCCTTAATAGATATCTTGAGGAAGATGTCTATATAGTTAAGCCTGAAGGTTTTGTCGATCCAAAAACATCCTAACAAAGTATGCAAGTTAAAGATATCAATCTATGGATTGAAACAAGCATCTAGAAGTTGGAATCACCGTTTTGATGAAGAGATTAGGGAATATGGATTCATCAAAAACATTGATAAAGCTTGTGTGAATAAGAAGGCTAGTGGGAGCATTATTACTTTTTTGTATTATATATCGATGACATTCTACTATTTGGAAATGACATTCCAACCATGGAGGGTGTAAAAGCCTGGCTTGGAAGTTGTTCTTCCATTAAGGATCTTGGTGAAGTCGCCTATATTTTGGGAATAAAGATCTATAGGGATAGATCAAGGCGCTTGATAGGTTTAAACAAAAGTGCATACATTGACAAAGTCTTGAAAAGGTTCAAGATGAAGAACTCTATGAAAAGTTATGGTACCTATTCAAAGAGAGGACAATATTGAATGCGTTTCAATGTCCAAGCTCAAAGGATGAGCAAGAAAGAATCAAAGGAATCCCATATGCGTCAGCTATAGGATTCATAATGTACGTAATGATATGCACTAGACTGGACAAGTTATGCGCTTTAAGCATAACAAGAAGAAACCAGCAAGAAACGGTCATTTGGTGACTGTTGTATATATTGAAATACCTTAGAAGGACTAAGGATATGTTTCTAATATATGGATCTGGTTAAAAAGAACTCGTTGTAAAAGGGTTACAAGGATGCGAATTTCGGAATTCGTTGTAAAGGGTTACATGGATACGAGTTTCCAAACTGATCAAGATGGTTCTCGATCACAAACAGGGTAGCATTGTCCACTACAGAATCAGAATACATCGCCGCTTCATTGATTGAGATAATTCATATGGATCTGCCACTTGAATTATTGCCGATCTAGGGGTAGTCCCTACCATTCAGGACTCCTAGAGATCTTTGTGATAACGATGGTGTGATTGCTTAAATCAAGGAACCTCGTGTACATCGAAAGACTAGGCACATTGAGCGGACTTTCAACTACATAAGGGATGAAGTTGAAAAAGAGAAAGATATGTATTCGCAAAGTTCACACTGATCAAAATATTGCGGATCCACTCACGAAGCTCCTTGAACGGGCAAAGCATGAAAAGGTCATACTTGTGCCTTAGGACTTCGATATTCTAGTGATTGGATTTGATCTATTTTATATTTGGATATTGGAACAATTGTTATTATAACTCTTTATGGTATTTTGAGTTATGTTCCATTTTTAGCATGTTTAAATCCGTGAATAAGTTACTTATTCTAAATGTCCGTAGTCGATCATACTTGTGGGAACAAATATGAATGTAAGACTATTATGAACTCGGATTGGTAGATATTCGTGAAGTATGAATATAGAGCAAGGCGTTGCTGCCAAGGTTCATAGATATTTGTGGGATACAAATATTGGACTGACTCGCTCTCAAATATTACTGCATGGAATCATTTGTGATTGATCATAAGTAAATTTGAGTAAAGGAGAATATCATAGTATCCTCAGACCTGAGATACATATTGGGTCTTGATATTCACCAAATATTATGCCTTGACTTATTTCTTCGCTGTCAGTAATATGACAGTACATAAGGCTAAGCTCAGGTATGGTACAAGGTGATTGTGAGAGACGTATGTAGTCAAGATGGGATTTGTTCCTCTTATTCGTTGAGAGTAAGATGTCTAAGGCCTGCTAAAGTTAAATCAACAGAGAGTGATCACTCTGTGTCTCTGGATTTGACATGACATCTGAAACGAAAGGATAAATGATAGATTCACCTAAATCATTTTCAAGTAAGGGACTTGAAGAGGATGATGTTATTGAATGGCACATATAGTCATACGTATTAGGGGTAGTAAACCGTAGTTAGGCGTTATTTACTACTTGCATCAATCTTCTATGTATCTTGTGCAAGTGGGAGATTGTTGGACTCTGTATGCCCAAGACACATATTAAATTGATGTGGCTAGTATGTTATGATCCAAGTCGAGTCATACCCAATAACAAGCTAGACAAACACTTACAATATTTATTTATGATATGATCAAATAAATAAATATCAACACTTAGAATATTTAGAAATTGGTTTTCTAAATAATTGCACTTGACAAACTAATAAATTATATGGATAATTTATTTTGAGAGAATATTTATTTTGTTATTTAATGGGTTAAATAACATAATAAAAATAGCATAAGTCTTATAACATATAATGTTATATTTTATAAAAGGTTATAAAATAAACAAAGACTTATATTTTATAAAAGATTTGAATTTTTTTTTTTATAAAAATAAAGCTAGGCCGCCCACCCCATATGTTCTTCGCAAAATTGTTTTGGTCCAATGAGATTTATTGCTTTTGCATGTGCTAGATGAGATCTCATTGGGTGGTCTTCCCTAAGTTCCTTGGCCTATCAAAATGCATGCAAATGCATGTGTAAGATGATCTCTTATTGGTCAATGTGGGTGGCTACTTTCTCTCACTTGGTTTTATATATTTTTATGGCAAAATAACTAAAGAGAACTTGATGAACATGGCTGAAAATGGCTGCCAATTTTCGTCCTCATGATGCTCATCCAAGAGAGTTTTTCAAGTTGAGAAATCAAGTGTAAAACTCTCTAACAATCGGGTCATGTATGGTTGATCCATTGGTGTGTTTCAAGTTCACATTTCAAGTGCAAGAACTCAACAAAAGGCCCTCATATTTTCGGCCATGAGATGGTTTCCAAGAGGGTTTTCTAGTGAGTTCATAAGTGTAGAAATCCTAGCTAACATGAGGTGTTTGTTGGAAGCTTGGGGTATACAAGCTTGAGGTTTTCTACTCTTGAAGACAACCATTTCAAGAATCATCATCTTCTTCACATCCATTACTCCATGGAAGGTAGTTTTCTAAACATCCTATGGTTGTATATGATAGTATGCATCTTCATATATGGATCCGGGTTTTGGGATTTTGCATATAAATGGGTTTATATCTTTTAAAAGTAATATGTTTTAAACTTATTTTCCGCTGCGTTTTTATTTCATATGGATGAAATTACTTTGATAAACATGTTAAAATCCCAACAAACTAATCACTTGAATAACTCAGTCAGTTATTTAACTTTGTTAAATATGTATTTTGAGAACCTCATTGTTTGAGTAACTCTGTTAGATGACAATTCTGTTAAGTTGTTAACTGGGTTAACTAACTTACTCTGTTTGTTTATTATTTCAAATGATGTGGATTAATTCTATTATTTCCTGAAATCTGTTAACTTTATTCACTCAGTTAAATTGCTAGATTTGCGAGATGCCAACTCTGTTACATGTATAGATGCAATTATCTGTTATGTGTTGCACGATATGAACTGTCAAACACTCTGTGATATATTCGTGACACTAGTTCAATGTGAAACTTTACGAACGTGAACTGACTGAACATACGTGCACTATAGGACTTGACTGTTAAATTGAGAGCACTTAACTTAGCATACCGAGCAAACAAGGTGAGTTCACACTTCTACCAAGGCATGGGATTCCCAGGGCTTGGGAATGGGATTTAAGGAATAAGGTTGAATAGATTCATGCGGACATTGTTACTAGACTACCATACCATCGTCCTCGGTTGTGCAGGACCCATACGTAAAACCTACGTATACTTATGCTATTCGCTATCCTCGGTTGTGAAGGATACTCACGTAAAACCTACGTGAACCTATATTTTTTTTTTTTGGGTAAAGGGTTACCCCGGTGATTTTATAATATAACCAAACGAAACAAGTAGGAAGGCAGAGTTACCCCCTAGTTCTCTTCGCGACATACCGCAAAAGAGTAAAACAAGAAAACAGCCAAAAAACCAGTCACTCTAGACATTACAATACTAATAACATAAATCTTCAGTCTTCATCCAAAAGATCTTCATTAGTAAGCTTCCAGTCCTCCAAAAATCATTTGACATTTGCTTTCCTCTTATACTTGAAAGATATTAACTTTGTTCTGACAGTGTTTATCACAATATCAACAATCTGCTCAGGGGGCCGCAACCTGTTACTAAAGAATCTTGTGTTTCTTTCACTCCAAATAGTATACGCCATAGCCCCCACCAGAAGTTTACTAGCAACCGCAAGAGCCGCTCTGGATTTCGCTCTCGGAATCAGCCAATTGGATATATCTTCCCACGTCTCTCGGACCGACTGCATTCCCACTTTGTTCCGAACACTAAGCCAAACAGATTTCGAATAAGCACACTGAAAAAATAAATGCTCATGAGTTTCTTGATCCGCAAAGCAAAGCAAGCAACACATCTGGTTCATTGAACCCGTAACCTTCTGGTGCCATTTCAGAATGCGATCTTGGGTCCACAGTTTCCTCTTAAAAATAAGCCAACATATGAAAGCATGTTTAGGAATGTTAAAAGACGACCACACAACATTCGACCAATCAACAGTATCATTTCGGATACGAATAGCATTCCACGCTTCCTTGGACGAGAAAGGAACTAGGTTACCATCCGAATTCAGCCACAAAACTCTATCCTTTGCACTTGTCAAATTCAGCGGATTAAGCTGAAACAGATTCGGGTAAACCCTTCTCCAATCATCCGGCCACCTCCAACCACCATTTTGAACTACATCCGCAACTTTTGACTTGATGGATAGACCATATCTAGCCATTTGTCTAGGAGTAACAATATTAGCAAGAGGACACTCCACACTCCATTTATCAAACCATAGAAAGGTAGACTGTCCATTACCGATTTTTGACCAAAAGAAATCACGAAATATATGTCGATATCTCAATAATTTCTTCCAACCCCACGGGGAGTTTACTTGCACCGGAATATCCCAAACACTACGGCCCCGAAGTCTATAAATCCCAACCCAGGTCGTCCATAAAGAATTCCTCCCCGATAAGATACTATAAATATGATAAGCCATAAGGGATTTGTTTACCTCCGCAATACGTCTGATTCCCAAACCCCCCTCCACTTTTGGAAGGCATACCTCCTTCCAAGCCACTTTAGCTCTCCCCTTAGAGTCTGTGCCATACCCCCAAAGAAACCTTTTCATTTTGCTCTCCATATCCTTTATAATACTAGTTGGTAAAATAAAAACTGAAGCCCAATACACATGGATAGAAGAAAGCACCGAAAGGACTAATTGAAGCCTACCAGCAAACGATAGAAACCTGTTCTTCCAATCTGCAATGCGTTTGTTCATACGTTCCACTAACACCCTTCAATCTTTGATCAACAGTCTCGATGCCAGCAAAGGAACCCCCAAGTATTTCATGGGTAACTTTCCTTCTTCAAACGGAACCAACTCAGCAATCCTAGATTTGACGGAGCTAGAAACATTACAAAAGAAAATGGAGCTTTTGGAACTACTGGGGACGAGACCGGAAACCCCCTCAAAGTTCTTCAAGGACTGCATGATCATCTTAACTGAACCGACATCTCCCCTAGCAAATAATAATAAGTCATCCGCAAAGCATAAGTTTATTATCATTTGTTTCTCACACTTGTTATGAAATCTAAACGAGGAGTCCAAATCAGCTGCTTTTGCAAGCATCAACGTTAGCACTTCCATCACCATAGTAAATAAGTACGGAGACATTGGATCACCCTGACGTAGCCCCCTCTTTCCTTTAAAGTATCCATGGACATTCCCATTTATACTTAAAGAAAAGGAAGTAGTTGTGACACATTCCATAACCCAGGAAATAAAAATAGGCCGAAAACCAAAACCATGAAGAACATCCCTAAGAAATCCCCAATCCACCGTATCATACGCTTTTTGAATATCTACTTTCATGGCACATCGAGGAGGACCATTTGAACGATGATAATTATGCATGAGCTCCTGCGTAAGCATTATATTATCAGATATCCTTCTCCCCGGAACAAACGCCGATTGGTTGTTGCTAATCAAATCTTTCAACCCTTCAAGAATCCGAGTCGTTAAAATCTTACTTATCGCCTTATAGACAACATTGCAACATGAGATAGGCCTGTAATCCGTAACAACTTCGGGAGTATTCACCTTAGGAATGAGAGCCAAAAAGGTATGGTTAATCTCTTGAAGCATTCTACCCGACTCAAAAAAATCAATCACAGCATCAGTAACCTCACTACCAACAATAGGCCACGCCTTTTTAAAGAACCCAGACGTAAAACCATCCGGTCCTGGCGCCTTATTCTCACTAACTGAAAAAATAGCAGATTTTACCTCCTCTTGTGTCACTGGCCGACACATATTGTTTGCCACTAGAGGATTTAGAGAGTTCACAAACACTTCTCGGTTCACTTTACCAGCCATAGTCCTATTTTTACCAAGAAAACCTTGAAAGTAATTAACCAGAGCTGATGAAACCTGATCACCTTCATACAGCACCCCTTCCGTGTCTTTGATAACATTAATTTTATTTACATGGTTTCGGCACTTCAAGACATTATGAAAAAAAGCTGAGTTCGAATCTCCTGCTTCTAACCATTTTTGTTTCGCCTTTTGTTTCAAAAATCTTTCCTCATCCAACGAAGCTTCCGTATACTTCTTAATGCTCACACTTTCAGCTTCCTTAAGAACCGAGTTGAAAGGATCAGAATCCAAGGCTTTCTGCAGATTATCCAGCTCATCTTTAAGTTCAAGCACCTTCTTATGAATGTTTCCTTGTTTGCGCAAAAGCACTCTTAATGGATGTTTTAACCCCTTGAGTTTCTTGACAAGACGAAACATCGGCACTCCCAACACTTGTAAATTCCAGCCATTTCTAACAACATCCATAAATTCATTTTTATGTGTCAAGAAATTTGCAAATTTAAACGGTTTTGGTCTCACCCGAGCAGCCTTTTGCATTTTCAATAAACCTGGGCAATGATCAGATACACCATTCGGAAGAAAAACCGCGTAAGCATCTATAAATGTATCCACAAAACTGATATTTGCCATAATTCTGTCCAACTTCTTTCGAATCCCAATGCTGTTTTTCGGACGTTGATTCCACGTAAAATGCATCCCATGAGCTCTAACATCAAAAACCTTGATCACATTCACACAATCATTAAAGTCCCTCATAGCAGCCGTGTGAGTAGAAGATCCAAAACATTTGTCATTTAAGTTCAATGCAACATTAAAATCGCCCATAATTATCCATGGCCTCGATTGCACCACTCCTTTATGCATCATTAAAGAATGCCAAAGCTTCTTTCTCTCTTGATCACTATTACTCGCATACACCATCGATACATTAGTCATAGTATTATCCTTTTTAAACTGGACTTGGATGTGCATAACTTGGTCAGTAGTGTCACACCCCGACCGCGTAAAACAACAAATCGCGGCGGAAACATCGGGGCGTGTTGCAACAGAATTAATGTTTCATAACCATGGATATCAAAAGTGTTTCGTTTTATTAAACATTGAGTAATTACATCGTCTGGAAATCTAAATACACTATTTAAACATAGTCTATCATTGTTATTGAGTCACTAAGGCCTTGTCCAGTCCTATGTGAGCATGCATCTTATCAATCGATATCATCCAACAATACCTGAAACATACGTGAAAACGAGGTCAACAAAGAAATGCTGGCGAGTACATAGGTTTTGTGAAAATAAGATTCATGACTTCTGTTTAAGAAAATGTTTAGTCATGAACCTTGTAATTTGCTTTGTCTTTGTAAATCATTTGAAAATAATAATAAGTTCGGATGATAAGTATAAATAAGAAAATAATGCATGATTAAATGAATAACCATGTAAATGAGTTTGCATAAGATAAGTTGTTTATAAATCAATGTCTTGTGAAAAGTATGTTATTTGTATAAAATGTTCTATGTCTCAAACTGAAATGATTCAAATAACGCTATGATATGTAATACCATACAAACACTTATATATAGGAAGTACCAGCGGCGTATCCACCATGTTTGTATCATATTACACACGCATCGTTACTTAATCACTTAACCAAACCAAACCAAACAATATAAAATGTCTATGTTTAAATATCCATGTCAAATGTCTATGTCAAAATGTCTATGTCAAATATCCATGTCAAATGTCTATGTCAAATATCCATGTATGGCAAGTGAAATGTCTCAACTAAACCATATGCACAAAAACAAAGTATTGAAGTAAAACTTGGTTTAAATCAAAGTTATGTTTTGTGGAAAATACATGATCAAATGTCAATCATGTACAAATGTTTACCCAATCGTTAACCCATTTTGTAAAATCGTTCTAGTCGTTCTTGTTTTAATTGTGAAACTACTTTATGGTCGATTCTCTAATAACATTCAAACCTTCTTGACGCGTTCCTCGCTCCATCTCGCTCTCGCTCTCGTTCTTAACAAACCCTTACCAAAGGATAAGTTAATAATTACAGATTCAGTCGCTACCCACAACCCCCACACATAACAATGGGTGCAGTAAATAACGGGATTTGTCAGATCCTATGGTACCATAACCTAATACTGGTCGGCTTGATCATTGCTAATGAATGTCATCGGTCATGTAAACTACAACCAACAAGTTTGTTCACTTTTTGAAATTGTTATTAGTTTTTGAAATCATTGTATTCGTTCTTGAAATCATTGTTAGCGTTCTTGAAATAATTGTTATTGTTCTTGAAACCACATTGTAATTGTTCTTGAAACTATTGTAATTGTTATTGAAATCATTGATAAAACATTTAGCACATATGAGTCACCCCAAAACAGTTGAAAACAGTAAAAGAGGGGAATAATGTACTCGCCTGGGAGTGCTTAGGAGTCTTGAACAACTACCAAGTAAGCTAGAGGAGTCCCGGAAATCAAACGGTACCTAACATAGGTAACTACATAATTAACCCGGACCTAAATCGGAAGACTGGGTAGCAGGAGGGTTTGTAAACCAAATGAGTGTAGGAACTCATATGATATGGTTTAACAAAGCCTACATACTAAATGAAACTTAACCTAAGTATCATCGACCCATCGCGACCCATTAAGGTAACTTATGCTACTTTAACGCGTCGTGCGCGTGAAACGCGTTCGGACCGTCTAACTAGCCCTATGACAAGTGTTATATGCCTAAACATGTTACATAATCAGTTATGTGACAAAAGTTTAGGTTACATATGCTTAATTACCAATTATACATGAAAAGGGTATTCTGGTAATTTACCTAAGGCATATAAACTACTTATCATACAACTACTTAAACGATGTGACCATAGGGTATAACCTCGGAAGGTTATGCCCTATACTAGGGTCACCTAATGTATTTGGTCGGATCCTAATGATCGACCAAACTGGGTCGGGTTCGAAGGTATAAGCGATTTATCAGATCGCTTACCCTACGACCCTAGACAACGTGGTAATCAGTAGGCATAGTCCCAAGGGACTATAACCAACGTGATTACAATCACGTTGCGAAGTTCAAACGAACTTCGCATTGACCATTACTGGTCAACGCTGAAAGTCAAACAAAGTTTGACTTTCTGACTCGAAAAGCAGTAAAATAAGGAAAAGAACGAAAGAATACTTACGAAGGGTCCCCGAATGCTAACCTCGATTCAAAAATCTCAGGTATGAAACAATAGTTTCAACTTAGAGTTTCTCAAATCAAAGTTCTAGTGATTTTAGCAATGGGGGTGGATGGGTATTTATAGGAATACCCGAACCGTTAAGATCGTTTCATGGAAAACGTGCCTTAATCCCATCCGTACATGTGTTGAAATGTCATGGTGTTTAGGTGTTTAAATTCCATCCATACATGTGTTGAAATGTCATGGTGTTTAGGTGTTTAAATTCCATCCATACATGTGTTGAAATGTCATGGTGTTTAGGTGTTTAAATTCCATCCATACATGTGTTGAAATGTCATGGTGTTTAGGTGTTTAAATTCCATCCATACATGTGTTGAAATGTCATGGTGTTTAGGTGTTTAAATTCCATCCATACATGTGTTGAAATGTCATGGTGCCTAAATTCCATCCTTATCCGCTGACTAAGCAAGTTAGAATGTGTGGTTGAGAATTAAACAACGGCTAATACATCGAATCTGGTCCTGAATGCGAAAAACGATCCAAATGACGTGACGAATGGATTTTTCTTATGGCGAACACTAAAATAAAATATTTTAGTGCTAACATAATTTTTTGGATGTCCGGATGTATTCAGAACGTAAGTTATGCGCGAAAATGCAAACTTGTGCACTTTTTGACACTTTTAGTCCCTGAATGACCCAAAAGTTTATTTTAGCACACCGAACCCCTCAAAGCCTATTTCTAAGCTATGTAAAGGATATTTATGGTATGTTTAACTTATGGTCATGTTCCGAAAGGTCTGTTAGAGTTCAAATTGGCATACTTTCGCAGTTTGTCAAATTTAGTCCCTGTAAGCGATTAAACTTTGATTTCACCACACCAAACCTTCCAAAACTTATATCTAAGTTATGTAAAGGTTATTTAAGGTATGTTAAGCCTATGTCACTATTCCGGAGTGTTTGTTGCATTAAACTGGTTATATTTACGCATCAGTGCGCGTATAACCTTTCAGAAAGCGATTTAGAGTTTGAAATCGAACAAAAATTGATATGTGCAAATGATACACATATTTTTACAAATCCCAAGTATGAAATACAATATTTCATTGGTTTGGTATTTGTTTGATGGCCGTGGAGGCACAGGTGTTACAGTCTCCCCTACTTTAGGAAATTTCGTCCCGAAATTTATTTAGAGGAAACTTGTGAGAGCTTGAAAACATGAAATTGAAAAGATCGAACAACATTGGTTAGGGTTCTGAACTTCTAGTAACCTTTAATAACATCATGATTACAATGTAAGAGGGATACTTATATACAAGTATATGAAGCGTCATTGGTGCGTCCACCGTACCTCCATTACATCTTTCTCATTTCGTTATTGTTGTCACTATCGGCTCTTACACATAATAAATCTTACTGGGTTTCTGTGCACTAAATTTCATAATTATGTACGCGTCCATAATCAGACAATTCCTTGCACAGTTCACACAGTCTATTTTATAGTGTGTAGGGGAAAACCAAATGAACAATCCTGTGATGAGTGTGACTAGACCGCCATAGAGTCCTTTTAATTAAATCAACAATTGATCTAATAGACTATCAAGGAGTCTGTCCAGCTACATCACTAGATGTCGTTCTTTAACCAAATTGTGAATCAATCTTTTTGATTAGACCACTAAAGGGTCTCTTATGAATCATGGAATAGTACTATATATAATCCAAGGGTCTTAACTATTACATAGAAGCCCATTTAGGATTTAAGGTAGTACCTTTTTGAATATCCTACTACGAATCCCTCATATGAAGATATGAAAGATTCTGCGAGGATTTGGATAACGAATATCCAGAGTATTAAAAACACAAAAATGCATAAAAGAAAACATAAGATGAATAAACACATAGTCACATAACAAAAAAATGTTTAACTAGAAGTTTGTTCTGCTAACAGAGTACATGTATTTAAAGCACACTAGGAATCCATCTTGTGGATTTCATTTGGTACTTTAAACATTATCAAGAATCTAACTATAAAGATAGAAAGATTTTAAAAAGAAAATTCGATTTCGATTTTAAGGAACCGAAATGTTCGAATTAAGGTACAAAAGGAATCCAATTAAGGACTCTGATTTGTATGACAATTATCCACAAGGATCTAATTGTGAAAATAAAAAGATCCCATATGGATTTAAAAGTTGAAGATGTTTTGAAACCTTGCACTGGATGTGCTTAGGTCAAAACATGAGGTAAAATGCTTATGAAGTTGAGATGCTTGATATGTCAAGGCGACATATGAAGCAGAATTTGAAGGTTAAGTCAATGTATGAGGAAAAATATTTTTGAAAACTATGCATGGGGTTCCTTTAAGAAAAAATGTGTTTAACGTTTTTGAAACCTTATATATAATACTTTTGAAATCATAAAGTAGGTGTATTAGATAGATATATTTACAAAAATGTTTTAAAATCATGCGAGATGATTTTTTGAAATTATGTATAAGGTTTTTGAAAGACATGAATGATGCTTTTCGAAATCACACACTTGATAAGAAAATGTATTGTGTTAATATTGTCTTCAGACTATATGAAATATTTTGAAATTAGAAAGGTTGGTTTTGATAACATGGCCAATGTTTTTGAAATAACATAGACAATGTATCTAGTAAAATTGTTTTCAAACTATATGAAATGTTTTGAGATCATGAAGATTGTTTTGAAATACTTGTACTGTGTATGTTGAAAAATCAAAACGTAATGGGTATGAGATTTGATAATACCCTTAGTTATCTAACCAAGGATTTAAAGGCACAGATGTGCGAAAAGCACGATTACTCATAATGTCACTTAATTTACTGTACTTTGTTTCTTAGAGTGAAACGAGTACTTAAAATTTTCGAGGGAATCATGAGCAATCATTTGAAAGAGAGTAATCACAAGAGTAGTTTGTAAGGTACATAGTTCCTTGATGTAGGTATCATAGGAAAAGCCATACACACCTAGCAGGGGGTTGAGCTGGTTGGTTGGGGACTGCTTTACCATTGTGAGCGACCATGGCGAAGTTCTGAGAAGCCTTTCGCTTCTTTGACTTCTTAGGGAATCGTTCATCCATGGTCTTTGATTCCTCGATTGGTTTCTTGTCTGGTGGTGCTATCACCTGACTAGGTCCTGCCTGTCTTGGTGACTCTTGAGTGGCTTCATCCTGGAGATGATACATGGCAGTAGCTAATTCAACAGTCTTCAGGACTACTTCGCCTATTCGATGAGCGAATTTTGGCTGCTTGCTCAGATATCTGGGCGTCATCGTGATGAAGAGACATTCTTGAAGAAAAAGAAAGGCATAGGGAGAAATAGGTGAAAGATTATTGGACAATCAAAACAGAATGATAACGCATGAAAATTGCGATCATTTGTTTGTTACCTAAGGCAAACAAATGAGACGGTGACTAATCAAAGTAAATGGGTCAAAAATAATGTATCGCGAAGACATGCTCGCCTATAAGTGAACACTCATCCCAAGAATTCCCAGGTAAGCACAACTGGTCTCCCGTCTGATGAGATGTATACGAAGTGCTTGCCTAGCCAGAAAACCCAGAATACAGGCATTCACCCTTCCAGTTTGCACGTGTTCACATTATTTAAAACCCAAAACCTTGACGAAGTTTTGAAAACTCAAAGGGGTTCAAAACCCTATAACAGAGAGTTCAAAACCTTACAATAGAGGGTTCAAAACCTAGTAATCAATCATCCTAGAACAGATGATTAGTTTTCAAAGCGGTTTTGAAATTTATGTTCTTGTTGTGGTCGTCGCCTAAGGATAGGTGACGGTATTGTTTTATGACTAAACGCAAGTAAACTCGCGTTAGGGTCCTAAGAAGGTTATAGACTAGGTCAAAGCATTACTAATAACCTAATTCCCTATAACCATTGGCTCTGATACCATCTTTCTGTCACACCCCGACCGCGTAAAACAACAAATCGCGGCGGAAACATCGGGGCGTGTTGCAACAGAATTAATGTTTCATAACCATGGATATCAAAAGTGTTTCGTTTTATTAAACATTGAGTAATTACATCGTCTGGAAATCTAAATACACTATTTAAACATAGTCTATCATTGTTATTGAGTCACTAAGGCCTTGTCCAGTCCTATGTGAGCATGCATCTTATCAATCGATATCATCCAACAATACCTGAAACATATGTGAAAACGAGGTCAACAAAGAAATGCTGGCGAGTACATAGGTTTTGTGAAAATAAGATTCATGACTTCTGTTTAAGAAAATGTTTAGTCATGAACCTTGTAATTTGCTTTGTCTTTGTAAATCATTTGAAAATAATAATAAGTTCGGATGATAAGTATAAATAAGAAAATAATGCATGATTAAATGAATAACCATGTAAATGAGTTTGCATAAGATAAGTTGTTTATAAATCAATGTCTTGTGAAAAGTATGTTATTTGTATAAAATGTTCTATGTCTCAAACTGAAATGATTCAAATAACGCTATGATATGTAATACCATACAAACACTTATATATAGGAAGTACCAGCGGCGTATCCACCATGTTTGTATCATATTACACACGCATCGTTACTTAATCACTTAACCAAACCAAACCAAACAATATAAAATGTCTATGTTTAAATATCCATGTCAAATGTCTATGTCAAAATGTCTATGTCAAATATCCATGTCAAATGTCTATGTCAAATATCCATGTATGGCAAGTGAAATGTCTCAACTAAACCATATGCACAAAAACAAAGTATTGAAGTAAAACTTGGTTTAAATCAAAGTTATGTTTTGTGGAAAATACATGATCAAATGTCAATCATGTACAAATGTTTACCCAATCGTTAACCCATTTTGTAAAATCGTTCTAGTCGTTCTTGTTTTAATTGTGAAACTACTTTATGGTCGATTCTCTAATAACATTCAAACCTTCTTGACGCGTTCCTCGCTCCTTCTCGCTCTCGCTCTCGTTCTTAACAAACCCTTACCAAAGGATAAGTTAATAATTACAGATTCAGTCGCTACCCACAACCCCCACACATAACAATGGGTGCAGTAAATAACGGGATTTGTCAGATCCTATGGTACCATAACCTAATACTGGTCGGCTTGATCATTGCTAATGAATGTCATCGGTCATGTAAACTACAACCAACAAGTTTGTTCACTTTTTGAAATTGTTATTAGTTTTTGAAATCATTGTATTTGTTCTTGAAATCATTGTTAGCGTTCTTGAAATAATTGTTATTGTTCTTGAAACCACATTGTAATTGTTCTTGAAACTATTGTAATTGTTATTGAAATCATTGATAAAACATTTAGCACATATGAGTCACCCCAAAACAGTTGAAAACAGTAAAAGAGGGGAATAATGTACTCGCCTGGGAGTGCTTAGGAGTCTTGAACAACTACCAAGTAAGCTAGAGGAGTCCCGGAAATCAAACGGTACCTAACATAGGTAACTACATAATTAACCCGGACCTAAATCGGAAGACTGGGTAGCAGGAGGGTTTGTAAACCAAATGAGTGTAGGAACTCATATGATATGGTTTAACAAAGCCTACATACTAAATGAAACTTAACCTAAGTATTATCGACCCATCGCGACCCATTAAGGTAACTTATGCTACTTTAACGCGTCGTGCGCGTGAAACGCGTTCGGACCGTCTAACTAGCCCTATGACAAGTGTTATATGCCTAAACATGTTACATAATCAGTTATGTGACAAAAGTTTAGGTTACATATGCTTAATTACCAATTATACATGAAAAGGGTATTCTGGTAATTTACCTAAGGCATATAAACTACTTATCATACAACTACTTAAACGATGTGACCATAGGGTATAACCTCGGAAGGTTATGCCCTATACTAGGGTCACCTAATGTATTTGGTCGGATCCTAATGATCGACCAAACTGGGTCGGGTTCGAAGGTATAAGCGATTTATCAGATCGCTTACCCTACGACCCTAGACAACGTGGTAATCAGTAGGCATAGTCCCAAGGGACTATAACCAACGTGATTACAATCACGTTGCGAAGTTCAAACGAACTTCGCATTGACCATTACTGGTCAACGCTGAAAGTCAAACAAAGTTTGACTTTCTGACTCGAAAAGCAGTAAAATAAGGAAAAGAACGAAAGAATACTTACGAAGGGTCCCCGAATGCTAACCTCGATTCAAAAATCTCAGGTATGAAACAATAGTTTCAACTTAGAGTTTCTCAAATCAAAGTTCTAGTGATTTTAGCAATGGGGGTGGATGGGTATTTATAGGAATACCCGAACCGTTAAGATCGTTTCATGGAAAACGTGCCTTAATCCCATCCGTACATGTGTTGAAATGTCATGGTGTTTAGGTGTTTAAATTCCATCCATACATGTGTTGAAATGTCATGGTGTTTAGGTGTTTAAATTCCATCCATACATGTGTTGAAATGTCATGGTGTTTAGGTGTTTAAATTCCATCCATACATGTGTTGAAATGTCATGGTGTTTAGGTGTTTAAATTCCATCCATACATGTGTTGAAATGTCATGGTGCCTAAATTCCATCCTTATCCGCTGACTAAGCAAGTTAGAATGTGTGGTTGAGAATTAAACAACGGCTAATACATCGAATCTGGTCCTGAATGCGAAAAACGATCCAAATGACGTGACGAATGGATTTTTCTTATGGCGAACACTAAAATAAAATATTTTAGTGCTAACATAATTTTTTGGATGTCCGGATGTATTCAGAACGTAAGTTATGCGCGAAAATGCAAACTTGTGCACTTTTTGACACTTTTAGTCCCTGAATGACCCAAAAGTTTATTTTAGCACACCGAACCCCTCAAAGCCTATTTCTAAGCTATGTAAAGGATATTTATGGTATGTTTAACTTATGGTCATGTTCCGAAAGGTCTGTTAGAGTTCAAATTGGCATACTTTCGCAGTTTGTCAAATTTAGTCCCTGTAAGCGATTAAACTTTGATTTCACCACACCAAACCTTCCAAAACTTATATCTAAGTTATGTAAAGGTTATTTAAGGTATGTTAAGCCTATGTCACTATTCCGGAGTGTTTGTTGCATTAAACTGGTTATATTTACGCATCAGTGCGCGTATAACCTTTGAGAAAGCGATTTAGAGTTTGAAATCGAACAAAAATTGATATGTGCAAATGATACACATATTTTTACAAATCCCAAGTATGAAATACAATATTTCATTGGTTTGGTATTTGTTTGATGGCCGTGGAGGCACAGGTGTTACAAGTAGCTTGCACCACCATTACGTCAACATCAGCCTTGTTCCAACCCAGAATGATTCTAGTGCCTTTCTGGCATAAATTCCCATTAGACGTCCAATCCCAACTCCTAAACACACTCTTGCAAACATTATCAAGATTTGTCAGCTTAACATGAGACTCAAGAATTGCCAAAACCTGCAGCCCATTATCTTTAACAAACTTCCGAACCTCCTTTTGTTTGAGGGGATGGTTCAAACCCCTGATATTCCAAGCTGCAATACTATCCATTGACAACCTCCTGAGCAGGTGTGCTTGCACCTGTAGTATTAGACATACCAGATTTGGTTCCGTCCATAAATTCATATCCACCTATTTCATCATTTAGCCTTACTTCATCAGCATCCACTTCCCCATCATCACCCATATCATTAAGAGCCTCAAAAGCATTTCTGGTTCGAATACCTGGTTCTTCAGAATGATTCGGTTTTGACGACTCCACCTTTTCAGGCTGTTTGTTCACCTTTTCGGTTTGTATCTTTGGCTTGTATATAAATCTCTGTTTATCTCTAACATTAAACTGATTTCTTGAATTCCTTTTCCGGTTATTGCCACTTTTAAACCCTTGTTCATCAACCTTCACTTTATCATTACCCTTCGGATTAGATTTGACCTGAACAATCGCTGGACATTCATCATTTCCGTGCCCAAAAACATTACAGTTGTTGCATCTAGGAGGTTTCCACTCATATTCCACTTTAATATTGCTCTTTAGATACCCACCATCTTCAACATTCGGAATAGCCACACTCACATTCTCTTTGATTTCCTTCTCTGCATCAATCTCTATTATAGCTCTAGCATACCCGCTCCTGCCCCATGAATCCATGCACATCTTTGTAGACTCATTATCGAGAACCTTAGGTGTTCCTATCTTCGAAGCAATCAAACTGAGCCCATCCTCTGTATACGCAGCTAACGGAACATCATGCATTTTTACCCAAACATGAATCTTTTTCAGTTCTTCCTTCTTTAGCTCCGTATTCGGCGTCCATTGTTTAAGGAAAAGTGGTATGTTCCTTATAAGCCAAGGACCATCTTGCAACACCTTATCCATACCATCTTTTGAGTTAAACTTGAAGAAGAAGAAATCCTTACCATTCATCATACATTTCTGCAACCCATACTTCTCCCATCTATGACTAACAAAGTAATCAACTACCGGAAACGCCAGCCTTTTCCCCAGAAAATAACCAAATAAAACATTCTTATATCTGTCTTGTACCTGCTTAACCGAAGCAATCGGAATAGTCACATCAGCATCAACATCCTCAGCAGCTTTGGTATTTTCCATAAATCTGAAGTTAACCTTCTGAGATGGAATAACTTTTGTTAATTTCTCAGCATATGACTGCCCTATTACGGTGTTTCCTCTATCCAAGTTCGACTTACTAGGATCTTTCGTTTCCAGATTAACATGCACTGAAGTGCTCTTATCAGCATCTTCTCCTACATTACGATCCCTATCATCCAAGGTAACCGGCACACTCACCTTTTCCAGCTCATCTATAACATTAATCATCCTGGGTTCATTAAGTGTGACACCACGTCTGGGTACCCTCGTATTACCATCAATATTAATTGACTTAGTATCATATCCCTTGCCAAACATCAACGTTTTCTCCAACGCTTCCTGCGAACTCGTCGGTTTAGCATTGCTCGACCTCAGAAAAATATCACCATGCATCTTTTCAGAAAAAGATTGAAACCCTAGATCCTCCAAACCCTTATCCGAAGAAGATGTGAACGGTGGTTTGTAACGACCATGGTGCACATCCCCCTCCGATTTCTTACGTTCATCCATGCTAAGGAAAATCAACTCTCTCCAAAAACTAAAAAGCAATCAACCATGCACAAACCTGAACACTCACGCGAACAAACCCAACACCCCAATAACCAACGAACAAGAACATAGAACTGAAACCCTAATCCTTCAAACCCTAGTGTCAATCTATTACCCTTAATCGATTATACCAGAGTATCAATCTAGCTAAATTAATCTCAGTTAACCGCGACCAATAACAACCAGTATAATAAATCAGGGTTTCGAGTGATGAACTAGAGCAGCGATTGTAAAAGAAAGACAGAAAAAACCCTAATTTTAGATCGATCCCAAATGCTAACAAGTTCGTTATAGAAATATGACGAATCAAATCTCTAATCACAGACTGTTATGCATCAGATCACGAAGAAAAACAAGGATTCCATGAAAAACCAAAATCGCCAGAAGGAGAGAGAGGACAAAAAAACGGAGGTGTGGTAAGTTGAAATTAACTCACTTATGTTTTGTTGATGATTTGTTTATTTTTTGTACGTGAACCTATATTTACTACTGCCTCGGTTGTGTCAGGCACTTACGTAAAACCTACGTAAACCCACGCGTACCCCTATCCTCGGTTGGGAAGGATACTTACGTAAAACCTACGTAACACTAGTACGTATTACTGTTCTCGGTTGTGAAGAACACATATGGTTACAAATAGTCTAGTGGTTATACAACACGGGAAGCCCCCACCAATAGAACTTACTACCGGCCCAGTAGAGCCACATGTTACAAACAAACTTACTATTACGCATTACTTTCTGTGAACTCGCTCAACTAGTTGTTGACTCTCTGTTACATGCCTTGCAGGACCATAGGTACTATTGGAGCTTGCACGGGAGGCACAGTCGTTGTGGACATGGATCGTGAACGTGTTGTTAAACTTAAATGACATTTTGTACTTAAACTTATGTTGGGTTTTACATTAATGCTTCCGCTACACACTTGTTTATATTTGGTTTTGGAAACACTGATCGTATTGATGAATGACTTTCACTATATACTTATGTTCAATATGATTGGTGGCTTGATCCTGGTCATGTCACGCCTCCCAGCGGTAGTACTCCGCGAGTGGATTTTGGGGGTGTGACAGACAATCTTGAACTTGAAACTTGAACATAAGACTAAATACATAAGAAATCATGATGTTTATGTGTTGTTATGATTGTTGAATGTTGTTTGCTCATGTTTTTGATGTTGATCATCATATGATCTTGCTAGATAGTGATTAAAGACATAATCTAGCAAGTTGTTTTTCTTGAAAAGTGATGAACAAAGTGAATGTAAAGTCTTGTAAATCTATGATTTCAAGAATGATTTTTCAAGAAATCGAGTTAAAAATACAAAGTTTACTTAACCTTGGTTCTTAAAGGAAACAGCCACATTTTTAGTGGTTAATAAAGTGTAGAATCATGTATTTAACAAGAAAAATCCAAGGAGAAATATTTTTAGAAAATTTAATTACAAGTTGTGAAGATCTAATTTCTTCAAAAATGGAGTTTTTAAATAAACAACCACACTTTAAAGGGTAACTAAGCTTACCAAACACACTAGTAAGTTACTACGAATTTTTGTAAATTTTCAAGTTCATGAAGTAGTAATTTATGCATGATTTTGGCAAATTGGTAAGTGTAGATTGATTTGTTGTTGATTGTGTTGTTTTATGAAAGAAAATGATCTGCCTTGAAGGCATGGAAACCTCCATTTTTAGGGGAAACTATGGCAAAATTTTTCTAAAAATTAAACACTTAAAAAATATTTTTAAACAAATATTTACAAGTATATTTTAAACCATAAATTTTCACATAAAGTTTGCCATAATTTTTGTTACAAAAATTATAAATATTGGAGGTTGGTTTTTATAAATAAAAGTGACTAAATATGTATTTAGGAAATATATATTTAGAAGACCATGTGTGTGGTTATTTGTATATTATGTGTATTAGTTATATTATTTTAGGACTTGAAATAATATAACTCATCAAAATACTAAAAATTATAATCCAAAATATTACCAAAATTTCACGAGAATGGATATATAAATTATACCCACAATATTGGAGTAACCGAACAAAGGAATATAACTCACAAAAATATTCCGGTAATTTTATTTTTTTTGGGTAAAGGGTTACCCCGGTGATTTTTTATAAACAACCAAAAAAGAGCATGTAGTGTGAATGATCAACACACTAGATCATAGATGGGGCATACCCCAAGCTATGGAAACAAAGAAGCAAACAAGCTAAACTAGCAAACACATCAACAAACGACTCTCTAACTTATCAACTAGCCCGAAAAACCAACACAAAACTACGTGATTCTATTACATGCTCTAGCATTTCTATCTATAAAAACATCCCCATGCACGTCCCATTTCTCTAACAGCATTCTCACTTGGCTTGTATCCTTGAACTTCAACCCCATCAGCTTGTATCTAACATTGGAAATGATCTCCTTAGCTAAACTATCAGGTGGCCGAGTACAGTTACGAAACAACCTGTTATTTCGTTCACGCCATATGCTATAAGCTGTAGCTGCAATAATAAGCCGATCAATAACACTCCCCGCTTTCCTCCAAGACCGCCGAACTAGTACCCAGTTTACTATCTCTTCCAGATTAGGATGAACAGTATCTATATCAGAGTAGGTAACAACTTGATTCCACACTTCAGCCGAATACTTACACGAGAAGAACAAGTGGTCGTGTGAATCTATATTGCCATAGCATAGAAGGCAACACATCATATTCATTTTATTACTTCTAGCCGCACCCCAATCTCTGATTTTATCTTGCGTTTGGAGCTTCTTTCTTAATATTAACTACATCAGGAAAGAATGCTTCGGGATACATTGTGAGAACCAGACAAGATTCATCCAGCTAATTTCCATCTCATTTGTTCTAAGGGATTGCCAAACAATAGATGTAGAAAATTCATTAAGCTTATCATTCAGTTTCCAATAAAACTTGTCTTCCATATGATCTACCAACACTGGATGGTGAATATTATTTAAAACTGGAAAGAGATCATACCAAGCTGAGGGCCACGTCCACCCTTCCTCATTCGAAATATCTTTAACCTTCGTAGTTGTCACACCCCGACCGCGTAAAACAACAAAGCGCGGTGGAAAACATCGGGCCGTGTTGCAACAGAATTATCGTTTCATAACCATGGATACAAAAGTGTTTCATTTTATTGGATATTAAACATTAACATTGTCTTAACATAGAACAAACAAGTTACATATCGACTAATATTGTTATTATGTCACTAAGGCCTCGTCCAGATCCTATGTGACCCATGCATCCTAGTAATCATCATCAAGCATCAATCCCTGAAACATATGTGAAAACAAAGTCAGCAAAGAAATGTTGGCGAGTACATAGGTTTTATAGGAGTGTCGGATTCATGGCTATTTTAAATGTTGCAATACTTTATTAAAAACCTTGTTTTGAAAAGAGTATTATATTGCAACTAAATTAACCAACTCAAATCAAGATGGTTATGGTTTAGAAATCCTCGTAGCCATGATTCTTAACCCAAAAACATTTGTTTTAGTAAGGCAAATTGTAAAACATCTCGTAATAACTTGTAAATAAAACTCTTATATTGTTTCGAAAACACCGTTGTGTGACATCGTTTCACTATCGTTTACCCAAGTGAACTAAATAACGCCACGACATGTAATATGTTGAAAACACTTATATATAATAAGAAGTACCAGCGGCGTATCTACCATGTGTTCACTACATTACACCCGTCTCGTTATCTAAACACTAACCAAAATCAACCGTTTACCCCAAATCGTTAAACATCGTTTCCAAATCGTTTACTCGTTTAAATCGTTTAATCGTTCAAATCGTTCAATCGTTCAAATCGTTCTTGTTTTAATTGTGAAACTTATATATGGTCGTCTCGCTAATAACATTCAAACCTTTTTTTTTGGGTAAAGGGTTACCCCGGTGATTCTATTATAAACAATCCCAAATAAGTACAAGTAGTGAGGATGAGTTCCCCACTAGTTCATATACAGGACAGGCCCCATATATGTAAGCAAAAATGTCAAATAACCAAAAAAACCACATCAACCTAGCCTACTACAATCATGAAAATGACTAACTAGTAGACAAGACAAAACTAATAAACAAAATCATCATCCGCCATCATCAAAAATGAAGTTGCCCCCTAGAATCAACCCCCTAGCCCGATCCAAAAAAACTCTATCCATTGGAGAACCTTGTATGAGAGGTGCTTGCCCCTACCCTAGCAGACGTGGAATGCGTGCCCGATGTCATAAACTCGTTGCTTTCATCATAAACCATCTCTACCTCATCCTCATCAGACTCCTCATTTGGACCACGTCCCCCTTTGATGTTTCCCTGTATGGAATCTCCACTCCCCCCAACAACTTCAAGAGCTCTAAACGGGTTATGAGTTTGAATCTTAGACGAATTAGTACCCTGCTCATTTACATAGGGAGAACTCCCTATCTTTTTCTTTCTATCCACAGGTCGATATTCGAACTTGGGTTTCAGGTTATTAACTTGAAAACCACTCTTCTTTGCACTCTTTTTCGACCTAACTTCAGTGTAACCATCCTCATCTACTTTCGGCTTGTGTGTAGGAGGTTGCGACGTCGAACCGATGCATTTAGGACATCCCTCAGAGTCATGTCCAAACACATTACAGTGGGCACATCTTGGAGGAATCCATTCATATTCCACTCGAATATTCTCAGTAACATACTTGCCTTCATCCAACTCGGGAATAGCCATGGTTAGAACCTCTTTAAAGTCATGTTCAGCAGATATTTCAATGAGAGCCCTAGCATAGCTGCTCCTTCCCCAAGCCTCGTTACACATATCAATTGTATACGAATCCAACCGCAAAGGTGAACCAATTTTAGATGCCAGCATGCTTAACCCATCATCAATATAGGCCACTATAGGAACCTCATGCAATTTAACCCAAACCGCAACCTTTTTAATATCTTCTTTTTTAAGAGTACTTGTAGGGGACCAAGTGTTGAGAAAAAGTGGTTTATTACGAATCAGCCACGGTCCCCCTTCAAGCACGTTATTCATACCCTTTATGTCTTCAAACTTGAAGAAGAAAAACCCATTCGAGTTCATCATAGTTTTCTGAAGACCATGTTTCTTCCAATTTGTTCTCACAAAGTATTCAACAACCGGATAAGCAATTCTATCCCCCAGGAAGTAACCATAAAGAGTATTCGCTAACCTGTTATTAACCTGACGAACAGATTCGATTGGTAGGACAACATCCACTCCATCCAATGAGACATCCGACTTTAATGATCGAAAATTAATATTAGGGACTTGATCAGCCGACTCATTAGCATTCCTAGCTGAATTATCAACATTCTGATTTTGATTTTGAGTTTTCGAACCAAAATCCACCTTAACACCACCCTGATCAGCTTGTTTGTTTGACACAACGTTAGCGTACGATTGATGTTGAGAATTAGCTCGGGAGCTAGGAATAACATCATTCAATGGAAGCACAAAAGCTACTTTTCGTTTATCAAAAACCTTAGCATATTGCTGATTAGGAGAATCAGAACGACCATGAACGTGTTCAACATCATTCAATGGTAGCATAAAGGTTACCTTTTTATTCAGTTCAGAAACCCTAGCCGCCATAATGGATGTTTGTCTTGGCTCAAATAGTTTCCCGTCGATATTCCTGATCTTCCTCGAAAGAACGTCTGATTTATCTGCATTCTGATCATCCATAACAACAGCCACAGCTAACAATGCCGACACCCTAGAGCAAAACAGAAAACAAAGAGGAAGTAGCGCCGATGAATTTTTTTGGGTAAAGGGTTACCCCGGTGATTTTTATAACAACCAATAAAAACAAGTAGGAAGGCTAGCAAATGCCTCCTAGTTCTCTTTACGGCATACCGCTAAAGAGTAAACAAGAAAACAACCATACAAAACAACCAAATCTAGAACAAAACACAAACTAGATACATGGTCTTCAATCTTCAAGAAGGTCTTCCTTGTTCAGCTTCCACTCTTCCAAAAAACGCTTAACATTAGCTGTTGGCTTATACTTGAAGGCTATTAATTTCGTTCTCACCATGTTTAGAATAATCTCAACAATCTTCTCCGGAGGCCTCAACTTGTTACTAAAAAATCTCGAGTTCCTTTCATTCCAAATGGTATAAGCCGCCGCTGCAACAAGCAATCTACTACCCACCGCATAAATAGCTTTGGACTTTGCTCTCTGAACTAGCCCACTCGTAATCTCATCCCACGATTCCTGGACCGAGTTCATGTCAACTTTGTTCCGCACACTATGCCATACTGATCTCGAATAATTGCATTGAAAAAATAGATGGTCATGTGTCTGTATATCCGCATAACACAATAAGCAACACATTTGGTTCATAGAACCCGTAACTCTATGCTGCCATTGAAGCATACGGTCTTGAGTCCAGAGTTTCCTCCTGAAGATAAGCCAACATAAAAAAGCATGTTTTGGAATATTAAAAGACGACCAAACCACGTTTGACCATTCCACCGGCTCTCTTCGATTACGAATAGATTCCCACACCTCCCTAGTCGAGAAAGGAAGTAATTTACCCTCCGAGCTCATCCACAATACTTTATCTTTAGTATACGACAGGGTCAAAGGCTGAAGCTGAAACAAGGACGGGTATACCGTCCTCCATTCTTCTGGCCAAGCCCACTCTCCATTGTGAATCGCATCAACAACTTTTGATTTAATAGAATATCCGTATCTGGCCATTTGACGATGTGTAACGACATTTGCAAGCGGACATTTAGCACTCCATTTGTCAAACCAAAGAAAAGCATTCTGACCATTTCCAATTTTACACCACAAAAAATCCCGAAAAATATGTCTGCATTTCATTAGTCTCTTCCAACCCCAAGGTGAGTTAGCTTGCACCGGGACATCCCATAAACTGCGGCCACGCAGCCTATAGTTTCGAACCCAGTTAGTCCATAAAGACTCTCTACCCGCTAGAAGACTATAAATATGATACGCCATCAACGACTTGTTGACATCTGAAATACGGCGTATCCCCAACCCACCCTCGAGTTTTGGGAGGCAAACCTCTTTCCACGCTACTTTAGCTCTTCCTTTTGATAGGTTACCATGCCCCTAAAGGAACCATTTCATTTTGCATTCTAACTCCTTTATTATACTAACCGGAAGTATGAACACTGACGCCCAATAAACTGATGGGATTTTAACATGTTTATCAAAGCAATTTCATCCATATGAAATAAAAACGCAGCGGAATATAAGTTTAAAACATGTTACTTTTATAAGATATAAAACCATTTTTATGCAAAATCCCAAAACCCGGATCCATATATGAAGATGCATACTATCATATACAACCATAGGATGTTTAGAAAACTACCTTCCATGGAGTAATGGATGTGAAGAAGATGATGATTCTTGAAATGGTTGTCTTCAAGAGTAGAAAACCTCAAGCTTGTATACCCCAAGCTTCCAACAAACACCTCATGTTAGCTAGGATTTCTACACTTATGAACTCACTAGAAAACCCTCTTGGAAACCATCTCATGGCCGAAAATATGAGGGCCTTTTGTTGAGTTCTTGCACTTGAAATGTGAACTTGAAACACACCAATGGATCAACCATACATGACCCGATTGTTAGAGAGTTTTACACTTGATTTCTCAACTTGAAAAACTCTCTTGGATGAGCATCATGAGGACGAAAATTGGCAGCCATTTTCAGCCATGTTCATCAAGTTCTCTTTAGTTATTTTGCCATAAAATATATAAAACCAAGTGAGAGAAAGTAGCCACCCACATTGACCAATAAGAGATCATCTTACACATGCATTTGCATGCATTTTGATAGGCCAAGGAACTTAGGGAAGACCACCCAATGAGATCTCATCTAGCACATGCAAAAGCAATAAATCTCATTGGACCAAAACAATTTTGGGAAGAACATATGGGGTGGGCGGCCTAGCTTTATTTTTATAAAAAAAAAATTCAAATCTTTTATAAAATATAAGTCTTTGTTTATTTTATAACCTTTTATAAAATATAACATCATATGTTATAAGACTTATGCTATTTTTATTATGTTATTTAACCCATTAAATAACAAAATAAATATTCTCTCAAAATAAATTATCCATATAATTTATTAGTTTGTCAAGTGCAATTATTTAGAAAACCAATTTCTAAATATTCTAAGTGTTGATATTTATTTATTTGATCATATCATAAATAAATATTGTAAGTGTTTGTCTAGCTTGTTATTGGGTATGACTCGACTTGGATCATAACGTACTAGCCACATCAATTTAATATGTGTCTTGGGCATACAGAGTCCAACAATCTCCCACTTGCACAAGATACATAGAAGATTGATGCAAGTAGTAAATAACGCCTAACTACGGTTTACTACCCCCAATACGTATGACTATATGTGCCATTCAATAACATCATCCCCTTCAAGTCCCTTACTTGAAAATGATTTAGGTGAATCTATCATTTATCCTTTCGTTTCAGATGTCATGTCAAATCCAGAGACACAGAGTGATCACTCTCTGTTGATTTAACTTTAGCAGGCCTTAGACATCTTACTCTCAATGAATAAGAGGAACAAATCCCATCTTGACTACATACGTCTCTCACAATCACCTTGTACCATACCTGAGCTTAGCCTTATGTACTGTCATATTACTGACAGCGAAGAAATAAGTCAAGGCATAATATTTGGTGAATATCAAGACCCAATATGTATCTCAGGTCTGAGGATACTATGATATTCTCCTTTACTCAAATTTACTTATGATCAATCACAAATGATTCCATGCAGTAATATTTGAGAGCGAGTCAGTCCAATATTTGTATCCCACAAATATCTATGAACCTTGGCAGCAACGCCTTGCTCTATATTCATACTTCACGAATATCTACCAATCCGAGTTCATAATAGTCTTACATTCATATTTGTTCCCACAAGTATGATCGACTACGGACATTTAGAATAAGTAACTTATTCACGGATTTAAACATGCTAAAATGGAACATAACTCAAAATACCATAAAGAGTTATAATAACAATTGTTCCAATATCCAAATATAAAATAGATCAAATCCAATCACTAGAATATCGAAGTCCTAAGGCACAAGTATGACCTTTTCATGCTTTGCCCGTTCAAGGAACTTCGTGAGTGGATCCGCAATATTTTGATCAGTGTGAACTTTGCGAATACATATCTTTCTCTTTTTCAACTTCATCCCTTATGTAGTTGAAAGTCCGCTCAATGTGCCTAGTCTTTCGATGTACACGAGGTTCCTTGATTTAAGCAATCACACCATCGTTATCACAAAGATCTCTAGGAGTCCTGAATGGTAGGGACTACCCCTAGATCGGCAATAATTCAAGTGGCAGATCCATATGAATTATCTCAATCAATGAAGCGGCGATGTATTCTGATTCTGTAGTGGACAATGCTACCCTGTTTGTGATCGAGAACCATCTTGATCAGTTTGGAAACTCGTATCCATGTAACCCTTTACAACGAATTCCGAAACTCGCATCCTTGTAACCCTTTTACAACGAGTTCTTTTTAACCAGATCCATATATTAGAAACATATCCTTAGTCCTTCTAAGGTATTTCAATATATACAACAGTCACCAAATGACCGTTTCTTGCTGGTTTCTTCTTGTTATGCTTAAAGCGCATAACTTGTCCAGTCTAGTGCATATCATTACGTACATAATGAATCCTATAGCTGACGCATATGGGATTCCTTTGATTCTTTCTTGCTCATCCTTTGAGCTTGGACATTGAAACGCATTCAATATTGTCCTCTCTTTGAATAGGTACCATAACTTTTCATAGAGTTCTTCATCTTGAACCTTTTCAAGACTTTGTCAATGTATGCACTTTTGTTTAAACCTATCAAGCGCCTTGATCTATCCCTATAGATCTTTATTCCCAAAATATAGGCGACTTCACCAAGATCCTTAATGGAAAAACAACTTTCAAGCCAGGCTTTTACACCCTCCAAGGTTGGAATGTTATTTCCAAATAGTAGAATGTCATCGACATATAATATTTAAGAAAGTAATAATGCTCCCACTAGCCTTTTTATTCACACAAGCTTTATCAACGTTTTTGATGAATCCATATTCCCTAATCTCTTCATCAAAACGGTGATTCCAACTTTTAGATGCTTGTTTCAATCCATAGATTGATATCTTTAACTTGCATACTTTGTTAGGATGTTATTGGATCGACAAAACCTTCAGGCTTAACTATATAGACATCTTCCTCAAGATATCTATTAAGGAAAGTCGTTTTTGAGATCCATTTGCCAAATCTCATAATCATATTGTGCAAGTATGGCAAATGTTATCTAGTTGACTTTAGCATCGCCACGGGCGAGAAGGTCTCATCATAATCAACCCTTTGAGTTTGAGTGAAACCTTTTGCTACAAGTCTCGCTTTACAAGTATCCAAGTTACCATGCATATCGGTTTCCTTCATGAAAACCCACTTACTTCCAACCATTTTGGAGTTAAGAGGTTGCATAACCAATTCCTATACTTGGTTGTTATACATGGACTGCATCTTTACGTTCATGGCTTCAAGTCATTTGTCACAATCGAATTTTGACATTGCATCATGGTATGTGGTTGGTTCACCCGAATCTACCACGTAGCATCCATCCATGAAAGATCCATATCTTTTAGGTGGATTACTAATTCTACCAGATCTGTGAACGTATTGTGTGTGTTGATCAACCACTTGATCATTTTTCAACAACCTCTTATTGAATGCTAGTATCAACCAAATGTGTATCGGCTTGTGGTTCTCGATCCTTATCAAGTTCCACTGTTCTACTAATTCCTTCCACAAGGAACTTAGCTTCCAAGAACTCAGCCTTTTGAGCAACAAATTCCTTTTGCTCTGTTGGATCGTAGAAATAATATCCTATATCATCTTTAGGATATTCTACGAAGATACACTTAGTGGATCGTACTTCCAATTTGTTTGGGGTGTATTGCTTCACATAAGCTTCACAACCCATACTTTTAAATATGATAATGATGGAACCTTTCCATGTCATATTTCAAAAGACGTCGTATCCACTTTCTTGGTTGGGGCCATATGGGCCACGGAGAGCAAAGCGTAACCCCAAAGTGATAGAGATAATGTGCTCCTAGCCATCATAGATCGAACCATATCTAATAGAGTTCGATTCCTCCTCTATCAAAACGAAGAACTTTAAAAGAGTTGATTTTGTACTTCACTTTTTGAAGATTCTGAACGTTTCAAAACTTCTTTTATGTGTCAAGTACACATAACCATAACTACTATAGTTGTCGGTTAAAGTAATGAAGTATCTTTCACCATTCCTAGTCATTGGCTTAAAAGGATCACATACATTCGAATGTATGATACCTAAGAAATCTATTGTCCTTTCCCACTAAAGGGTTTCTTAGTCATTTTACCTTGTAAACAAGATTCACATGTATCAAATGAACCAATTTCATTTGTTTCCAAAAGATCATTCTTTCGAAGTATTTACATGCGACATCTGTTTATATAACCAAGGCGATAATGCCAAAGATAAGTCTCACTCAAATCCATTTTGAGTTTGTTGGTGATTGCTTGGTACATTTAACTATCAAATGATGTATTATTTATGAACCAATTCATAACTACCATTTGAAGGCATAGTAAAACATGTCATTCATCGAAATATAAATGTCATTGTTTACAAACTTTAAATCAAAACATATTGTCTCAAAAGGGAAACTTAAATAATGTTCCTAGTCAAACTAGGAGCATTCAAGACATTTTAAAACAATTTCCAAACCATTTGGAAGTTTCAAAACATAGTCTCCTTTCTTGTAATGTTTATTTCTTTTGAACCTTTTGCGAAGAATTGCAAACATGGGTTCCACATCCGGTATCTAATACCCATGTGTTAGAAGAGATAACATTAAGGTCAATATGTATTATTAAGATTGTACCTGAGGTTTGCCTAGCATCCCTCTTGTTTTTCAACTCTTTGAGATAGATTGGACAATTCCTATTTAAATGCCCTATCTCACCACACTTAAAGCATGGATCGTTCGTGGCAACCTTTGCCTTCTTCTCTTTTGGTTTCGGTGGTTTCGCTTTAGTCTTTCTAATTATTTCCCTTTGAATTACCCGTTTCCATTTGCAACATTTGCTTTGGTGTCTGGGTGATGCCCTTTCTTGTTGCCACCCTCATTGATCGTTAGTATGGATAAAACCCTTTTATCCATATTGAGCTTTTCGAGGTGATCATGTGGCTTTTCATCTTAAAACATAAGATGAGTCCGATTGGGTTTCCTCCATTCGACATGCATGAAGCGTTCGAACAGTTTCGAAGCGTTTTACCCTTAGGAACATTTCCTATAATTGGGTAATCATGTCGTGTGCTCATGATGTTCAAAACCTTTTGAATCTCGGGAATCATAATGAGGCAAGAGGCTTACGAAGTATCCTCGATATACTTAATCCAATCGTTATAGGCATCCTTATCTTCCATAAGATATTTATCGGGATTAGGATCGTTTTCTAGTGATAGGTTACGGACGGTTTGGGTAATATTGTTAGCGGCCATCTACAAAATTTTAACAAGGTTCAATTTTAGTATTTTCGATATTATTTATATTTTAATCATTAATACCCTTTTGTGTCTCATAGACAATTAATAATTAAAATCTAGAATCCAACGTTACATTTAAATATTGGTTAGGTGACCTTTATCCCTCTATTTAAATTAACAAGGTAGTCAACGTTTGACAATTGCAACTCTTTGCAACTTCTAGCCATATGGGATCGGTTAAACATCTTTATGTTTAGTTGGCATGTTTAATCCCATCAACACCGTTTGTTCCCCATGCTTCGGTGACCCTAAGTTCATGGTTTCCAAATCAAGTCGTCCAACTTACACACACGTGTGAGTTTATACACATAAGTGGTTAGGTGACCTTTATCCCACAAACATGGTAAACCCACCTCAAACATACAAGTTTCCTCAAATGTGGTTAGGTGACCTTTATCCCACAAAGAGTTCCCAAGTAATTTGAGTGTTGTATAAAAGGATGGTGTTTGACTTGTTTTATAAAAGGGATTTTGAGTTTTCAAAATTCTAGTTTAGAAAACTTTATGTACCATATATTTGCATGCATTCAAATCCTTGGTACTTTAGTGAAAACAAATTTTCATGGTTCTTTTAATAAAACCCATTTTATTATAAAATCATTAATTTTTAATAAAACCATTATTAAACATTTTAATGATCTTGTAAAGAACCAATTTTAAGCTTGTTGTTGATTATTAGTTTGTTAAGCTTGCATATCCAAATATCGTCTAAACAACATAAATAAGCAACCACACAAGCACAACACATATATCATTAGGTGCATAACCATAGCCAACTATTTTGACCACACTTGTTAGCCGAAACAAGTGTGCCAAAAGGTCCTTCCTAAAGGGTGAATGTTGACACAAATAATGTGTCGTTGAACTCCCACTTGATCCCGCATCCAAATGCTTCAAGTATCCTTCTTGTGTTGTGATTATTCCACTTTCTTTGAGCTTCCAAAAGTATTTTATATTCAGCTCCAAACTCCTTTGGGCTCCGAAAATGTGTTTTGGTTTTCGGGCTAAAATCCCGTTAAGAACTATGAAGTCCTTTATGCCCGAAATTGGCAAAACCCAAAACCGCATTTTTGTGTGCATCTTCTTTTACAAAATATATCCTAATACATTTTTCTAGTAAAATAAAATGCACCTAATCTATTTATTTTACATACCAAATGAAAATAAATAAATTACATAACTTTACAAATGGAAGACAAATTAATAATTATTACAACCTTTGAAATAATTAATATAAATCACAAACACAAACATTCAACACAAGGTCATGGCTTGGTCATATGCACCAAAATATATATCCACATATATATTTATATTAATTTCAAGAAGCATAAAAAAATGGTTCCCTTTTAATAACCATTTTCGGCTATGTCCAAAAAACCGAAAAGGTTAGTTTTGTCCAAACAAACAAATCATCCATATGAAATAATTTTTCAAGATTCATTTATGCATGTAAGATTATAATCTTGAAAAACAAAGGGATAACCATACTTAAAATTTCGGCCATAGGGTTTTCACCAAACCCGAAACCCGAAAATTTTAAGTCTATTGAAGCATGCACTCATATAAGCGGCTCTAGATGCCATTGATGGGATTTTAACATGTTTATCAAAGCAATTTCATCCATATGAAATAAAAACGCAGCGGAATATAAGTTTAAAACATGTTACTTTTATAAGATATAAAACCATTTTTATGCAAAATCCCAAAACCCGGATCCATATATGAAGATGCATACTATCATATACAACCATAGGATGTTTAGAAAACTACCTTCCATGGAGTAATGGATGTGAAGAAGATGATGATTCTTGAAATGGTTGTCTTCAAGAGTAGAAAACCTCAAGCTTGTATACCCCAAGCTTCCAACAAACACCTCATGTTAGCTAGGATTTCTACACTTATGAACTCACTAGAAAACCCTCTTGGAAACCATCTCATGGCCGAAAATATGAGGGCCTTTTGTTGAGTTCTTGCACTTGAAATGTGAACTTGAAACACACCAATGGATCAACCATACATGACCCGATTGTTAGAGAGTTTTACACTTGATTTCTCAACTTGAAAAACTCTCTTGGATGAGCATCATGAGGACGAAAATTGGCAGCCATTTTCAGCCATGTTCATCAAGTTCTCTTTAGTTATTTTGCCATAAAATATATAAAACCAAGTGAGAGAAAGTAGCCACCCACATTGACCAATAAGAGATCATCTTACACATGCATTTGCATGCATTTTGATAGGCCAAGGAACTTAGGGAAGACCACCCAATGAGATCTCATCTAGCACATGCAAAAGCAATAAATCTCATTGGACCAAAACAATTTTGGGAAGAACATATGGGGTGGGCGGCCTAGCTTTATTTTTATAAAAAAAAATTCAAATCTTTTATAAAATATAAGTCTTTGTTTATTTTATAACCTTTTATAAAATATAACATCATATGTTATAAGACTTATGCTATTTTTATTATGTTATTTAACCCATTAAATAACAAAATAAATATTCTCTCAAAATAAATTATCCATATAATTTATTAGTTTGTCAAGTGCAATTATTTAGAAAACCAATTTCTAAATATTCTAAGTGTTGATATTTATTTATTTGATCATATCATAAATAAATATTGTAAGTGTTTGTCTAGCTTGTTATTGGGTATGACTCGACTTGGATCATAACGTACTAGCCACATCAATTTAATATGTGTCTTGGGCATACAGAGTCCAACATAAACATGAATAGACGAAAGCACCGATATCACAAGTTGAAGCCTACCAGCAAACGAGAGAAACCTGTTTTTCCAATCAGCGATCCGTTTACTCATACGCTCCACCAAAACCTTGCAATCTTTGACTAAAAGCCTCGATGCCAGCAAAGGAACTCCAAGATACTTGATTGGGAGTTTCCCCTCCTCAAAAGGAACAAGATGAGCAATTCTGGCCTTAACCGAGCTAGAAACATTACAATAAAATATTGTACTCTTTGCATTACTAGGAATCAGACCTGATACTTCCTGGAACTCCTTTAAGGATCGCACAATAACCTTAACCGAACCAACATCACCCCTAGAGAAAAGGAAGAGGTCATCAGCAAAACATAAGTTAATGATCATTTGCTTCTCACATTTTTTATGAAATCTAAATGATGCATCCATCTCAGCCGATTTTGAAAGAATCAACGATAATACCTCCATCACCATAGTAAAAAGATAAGGAGACATTGGATCTCCTTGACGTAATCCACGTTTACCTTTAAAATAACCATGTATATTCCCATTTATGCTTAAAGAAAACGAAGAAGTCGTGACGCATTCCATAATCCATGAGATAAAAGTAGGCCGAAAACCAAACCCATGAAGAATATCCCGAAGAAACCTCCAATCAACTGTATCGTAGGCTTTTTGAATATCGACTTTCATCGCACATCTAGGAGGGCCAGTTGAACGATGATAATTATGCATAAGATCCTGAGTTAGGAGAATATTATCAGAGATTCTCCTACCCGGAACAAAAGCCGACTGATTGATGCTTATAATATCTTTTAACCCTTCAAGAATCCGGCTTGTAATTATCTTACTTATAGTCTTATAGACTACATTGCAACACGATATAGGCCTGTAATCCGTAACCACTTCAGGAGTAGTAACTTTGGGGATAAGAGCAAGAAACGTGTGGTTAACCTCTTGAAGCATTCTACCTGTGACAAAGAAATCAATTACCGCCGCTGAAACGTCACTACCAACCGTTGACCAAGCTTTTTAAAAAAAATCAGAAGTAAAACCATCCGGCCCCGGCGCCTTGTTTTCACTAATTGAGAAGATAGCATTCTTGACATCATCTGGAGTTACTGTCCGACACATAGAACTAGCCACAAGGGGATTTAGTTTCGTAGAGAAGACCTCATGGTTGACCCTACTCACCATACCACCATTCGTTCCAAGAAACCCACGAAAGTGATTAACCAATGCCGTAGAAACCTCCGCTCCTTCATACATTTTCCTCGAGGTGTCTTTAATCACATTTATTTTATTCACATGATTCCTACACTTCACCATATTGTGGAAAACCGTAGTATTCGAGTCACCTGCCTCTAGCCATTTCTGCTTTGCTTTCTGTTTCAAGAACCTCTCTTCATCTAACGTTGCTTCCAGATATTTCTTAAGACAAACACCCTCGGCTTCCTTAATTCCTGTATTGAACGGATCATCATCCAACGAACTCTGAAGATTCTCTAGCTCAGCTTTCAAGTCTTTCACGTTCTTATGGAGATTTCCTTGTTTTCGCAATAACAGTCTCAAAGGATGTTTTAAACCCTTCAGCTTCTTGACTACACGAAACATCGGAACCCCCCTCACTTCCACGGCCCACCCACTATTCACCACCTCCATAAAATCTTTCTTATGTGTCAAGAAATTAGGGAACTTAAATGGTTTTGGTTTATTTGGAGAGACCATACGGATTTTTACCACACCCGGACAATGATCGGAAATCCCATTTGGAAGAAACACTCCATAAGCATCCACAAATGAATCCACAAAATTAACATTTACCATTATTTTGTCTAACTTCTTTCGGATCCCGACACCATTCTTTGGACGTTGATTCCAAGTAAAATGCATACCATGAGCTCTAATATCAAAAACTTCAAGAACATTTACACAATCATTGAACTCTTTCATTGCAGCCGTAAGAGTAGAAGAACCGAAACATTTATCTTCTAAATTCAGCACCACATTGAAGTCCCCCATGATTATCCACGGGTTCGAACGAACCACTCCCTTATGCATCCTTAGAGAATCCCAAAGCTTCCTTCTATCTTGGTCGCTATTGCTCGCATACACGAACGAAACATTGGTCATAGATTTATCTTTTTTAAAGATAACTTGAACATGCATAAGTTGATCAGTAGCATGCAACACCATTACATCAACATTATCCCCATTCCAGCCTATCACAATTCGAGTACCTTTATTACACCATTACATCAACTTGATCAGTAGCGCCGATGAATTGCCGAAACCCTAAATTGAATATGTATTGCCGCTGAATATGGATTGCCGAACCCTAAGTAGCAGCCGCACACCCCTTCGACAATCAGAAAACAAAGAAAAACGAAACCCTAAATACAAAATCCTAATCTGATTTCAACTGATTATCTTCTAAGGATCGATTGGAAAATCCTAAGATGATAACCAAGATCAATCGAGAATAGGAGGAGCAAGAATCTGTTAGGGTTTCACGAGAATGCCAAGGTCGCCAAAATCGCCCAGAGAACCTTCATCCCTCCGCAGCTGCAAAGGTTTTTTGTATTATGTAAGGTTTCAAAAACATTAAACACATAACATTCAAACCTTTGTGATTCGTTCATCGTTCAACTCGTTCTTGCATTAACAAACCTCCAAAGGGTAAGTTAACAATCATCAGATTCAGTCGTTACCCACAACACCCACACATAACCATGGGTATAGTGAAATAACGGGATTTGTCAGATCCTATGGTACCATAACCTAATACTGGTCGGCTTGATCAATGCTAATGAATGTCATTCGTTATGTAACTACAACCAACAAGTTCGTTCACATTATCAAAATCGTTATTAGTTTAGTATAAATCGTTCTATTCGTTTTTGAAATCATCGTTTAAACCTTGAAAACATTTTGTACATATGAATCACCCCAAAACATTTGAAAACAGTAAAATAGGGGAACTATGTACTCACATGTAGTGCAAGGTATCTTCAATCAATAGTACTTCAAAAAACTCGAGTAAACCAGAGAAATCAAGTAGCACCTAGTAATCAAATCACTAGTCAAACAATAGACGCCTAAATCGGAAGATCGGACAGAATGAGGTTTTGTAAACCAAATGAGTGTTGGAACTCATGTGATATGGTTTAACAAAGCCTACATCCTAAATGAAACCTAACCTAAGTGCTTTTGACCCATCGCGACCCATTAAGGTAGCTTACGCTACTTTAACGCGTCGTGCGCGCAAAGCGCGTTCGAGACGTCTAACTAGTCCTATGACAAGTATTATATGCCTATACATGTCTAATCATGTTGTATAATCAGTTATGTGACAAAAGTTTAGGTTACATATGCTAAATTACCAATTATACATGAAAAGGGTATTCTGGTAATTTACCTAAGGCATATAAACTACTTATCATACAACTACCTAAACTAGGTGACCATAAGGTATAACCTCGGAAGGTTATTCCCTATACTACTATGGTCACTAACCATGTTTGGTCGGATCCTAATGATCGACCAAACGGGTCGTGTTCGGAAGTCTAAGCAGGTGTTTAGTCCGCTTGACTTACGACTCTACACAAGCACTAAACTAAAAAGTGACGAGCTAAACATGCTAAAACATGTTTAGTTAAGTTAGAAAACAGGTTATGATATCAAAACAAACGGTTTTGATATCCTAGAGTAGTTTGGTTACAAAATACGCGTAAATGCGTATTTTGGCCGAAACTACGACTCGTCACTAAGCCTGGATAACGTGGTAATCAGTAGGAATAGCCACTAGGGACTATAACCATCGTGATAACGCTCACGTTATGAAATTCAAACGAACTTCGCGTTGACCATAAACTGGTCAATGCAGAAAGTCAAACATAGTTTGACTTTCGGACTCGAAAAGCGATAAAAACGCATAAAAGAACGAAGGAACACTTACAAAGGGTCCCCGCAAGCTAATATCGATCCAAATATCTCAGGTATGAAGCAAGGGCTTCAACTTAGAGCACTTTAGATCAGATTTTGTGAGGAAGAATAGAAATTAAGGTGGGTATTTATAGGAAATTGTCACACCCCGACCACGTAGAACATACAAAACGTGGCGGAAACATCGGGGAGTGTTGTAACAGAATTAATGTTTCACAACCATGGAAATTAAAGTTTCGTTTTATTGATTATAAGTGTTACAATGTCTTAACAAACAAAGAAATACAACATAATTAACTAGTCATCCATCTTTTATTGTCACTAAAGCCCAAGTCTGCCTATGTGTATCTTGATCATCTTATGCAACAGCTCCTGAAAACACATGTGAAAATAGGTACGTCAGCATAAAAATGCCTGTGAGATACATAGGTTTTGTGAAAATAGGTTTCATGACTTATGTTTGAGAAAATGTTTAGTCATGAACCTTGTAATTTGCTTTGTTTTGTAAATCATTTGAAAAACAATAAGTTCAGATGATACGTATAAATAAGAGAATAATGCATGGTTAAATGACTAACCATGTAAAATGAGTTTGTATAAGTTAAGTTGTTTGTAAAACAATGTATTGTGAAAAGTATGTTATTTGTATAAAATGTCCTATGTCTCAAACTGAAATGATTCAAATAACGTTACGACATGTAATACTATACAAACACTTATATATAGGAAGTACCAGCGGCGTATCCACCATGCTTGTATCATATTACACACGCATCGTTACTTAATCACTTAATCAAACCAAACCAACCAATGTAAGAAGTCTATGTTTAAATCAATTGTCAAAAGTATTAAATAATATGTCAAAGTGTTCATGTCAAGATGTAAATCATGTAGTATGTATAACCAATGTCAAAAGTGTTTGTGTCAAATGTAAATCATGTCAAAATGTCTATGTCAAATATCCATGTCAAATGTCTATGTCAAATATCCATGTCAAATGTCTAGGTCAAATATCCATGTCAAATGTCTATGTCAAATATCCATGTCAAATGTCTATGTCAAATATCCATGTCAAATGTTTATGTCAAAATGTCATGTATGGCAAGTGAAATGTCTCAACTAAACCATATGCACCAAAACAAAGTATTGAAGTAAAACTTGGTTTAAATCAAAGCTATGTTTTGTGTAAATGCATGCAAATATTTAATATGAACATTTATGCGGTATTGTGAAAATGCATACATCCAAGCCTTGCGACTGTGGTGATAAACCCTTTAAACAAATTAAAGGTCTATCTGTCTTATATCATCGAATTCGGTCATTCCTTTCATCCCATTTCCCTGGGATGTCCGGAACGGGAGTTGTCAATTCCTATGGTACCACTACCTACTAACGAACGGCGTAGCTAATGTTAATGAATGTATTGTCCCATGTAAACAAACCAAATGTCATACCAAAATGTAAGCATGTGAAAACAATGCACTAAGTATGTAATCAAATGAACATACATAGCGTGAAATGTCATGTAAAACGATGTACTAAGTAATGCACATAATGGGCACACCTAGCAGGAAATGTCATGTAAAACAATATACTAAGTAATGCACATAATGGGCACACCTAGCATGAAATGTCATGAAATCATGTACTATAATGTACTAACGAACATAGCAGGTATATGATGTGAAAACAGGAAAGCACGAAAGTAACAAGTAGGCACATGTGTTTCACCCCAAAACAGTTTGGAAAACAGTAAAAGAGGGGTCTATGTACTCACTTGAGATTGCTCAGAAGTCCTAGGATAACCACCAAGCAAAGCTAGAGATCACGGAATCAAACGGCACCTACTATAGGTAACTACATTAATAAACCGGACCTAAATCGGAAGATCGGGTAGCATTAGGGTTTGTAAACCAAACGAGTGTAGAGACTCGTGTCATTTGGTTTAACAAAGCCTACATACTAATTGAAACCTAACATAAGTGTTTTCGACCCATTACGACCCGTTTAGGTAGCTTATGTTACTTTAACGCGTCGTTCGCGTGAAACGCGTTCGGACCGCCTAACTAGTCCTATGACAAGTATTATATGCCTAAACATGTTACATAATCAGTTATGTGACAAAAGTTTAGGTTACATATGCTTAATTACCAATTATACATGAAAAGGGTATTCTGGTAATTACCTAAGGCATATAAACTACCTATCATACTACTTAAACGATGTGACCATAAGGTATAACCTCGGAAGGTTATTCCCTATATACTATGGTCACCTAATGTATTTGGTCGGATCCTAATGATCGACCAAACTGGGTCGGGTTCGAGGTATAAGCGATTTATCAGATCGCTTACCCTACGACCCTAGACAACGGGGTAATCAGTAGGCATAGTCCCAAGGGACTATTACCAACGTGATTACACTCACGTTGCGAAGTTCAAACGAACTTCACATTGACCATTACTGGTCAACGCTGAAAGTCAAACAAAGTTTGACTTTCTGACTCGAAAAGCAATAAAATAAGGAAAAGAACGAAAGAATACTTACGAAGGGTCCCCGAATGCTAATCTCGATCCAAGAACTCAGGTATGAAACAATGGTTTCAACTTAGAGCTCTCAAATCAAGATTCTAGTGAGAAATGAAGTTGGGGATGGATGGGTATTTATAGTAAATGGTCCACCGTTAGGATCGTTTGTCGAATATCGTGCCTTAATCGTATCCGTACAAGTGTCGGAAAGTTATGGTGCCTAAAAATGGTTCTTATCAGCTGACAAGGCAATTTGGGAACATGTGGTTGTGGATTAAACATGTGCAAACAGGCTGTTTTAAAAACACTGAACCTGGTCTGTCCCAGGCTAGCGCACCGTTACGTTAAAAGTGTAGCGGTGCGCTAGGCCTTAGTTTGGCAGATTTACACTTTTGGTCCCTGTCATGCATTCAGCCCATTTTCGACACGTTTAAGGCCCGTTAACCCCATTTCAAAGCTCTAAAATGAAGTTAAAGTGTAGGGAACTTAAAATGTGCTCAAAAATATCTCTGATGTCGGTTCGTTTAGCCGTACGAACGCGATGTTCGCTTAATTACGACGGAATGCGCACAAGCGCGAAAAACGATCCAAATGACGCGACGAATGGATTTTTCTTATGGCGAACACTAAAATATAATATAGTCATGCTTATATAAATTTTTGGATGTCCGGATGTATTCAGAACGTAAGTTATGCGCGAAAATGCAAACTTGTGCACTTTTTGACACTTTTAGTCCCTGAATGATCCAAAAGTTTATTTTAGCACACCGAACCCCTCAAAGCCTATTTCTAAGCTATGTAAAGGATATTTAAGGTGTGTTTAACTTATGGTCATGTTCCGGAATGTCTGTTCCAGTACGAATCATCATACTTTCGCAGTTTGTCAAGTTTAGTCCCTGTAAGCGAATTAACTTGTTTTTGCCATACCAAAGCCTTCAAAACTTATTTCTAAGTTATGTAAAGGTTATTTAAGGTATGTTAAGCCAATGTCACTATTCCGGAGTGTTTTTGCATTTAAACTGGTTATATTTACGCATCGGTGCGCGTATAACCTTCCAGAAAGTGATTTAGAGTTTGGAATTGAACAAAAATTGATATGTGCAAATGATACACATATTTTTTACAAATCCCAAGTATGAAATACAATATTTCATTGCTACAGTATTTGTTTGATGGTCGTGGAGGCACAGGTGTTACAGTCTCCCCTACTTTAGGAAATTTCGTCCCGAAATTTATTTAGAGGAAACTTGTGAGAGCTTTGAAAACATGAAGTTGAAAAGATCGAACAACATTGGTTAGGGTTCTGAACTTCTAGTAAATTTAATAACATCATGCTTGCAATGTAAGAGGGATACTTATATACAAGTATATGAAGCGTCATTGGTGCGTCCACCGTACCTCCATTACATCGTTCTCATTTTGTTATTGTTGTCACTATCGGTTCTTACACATAATAAACCTTACTGGTTTTCTGTGCACTAAATTTCATAATTATGTACGCGTCCATAATCAGACAATTCCTTGCACAGTTCACACAGTCTATTTTATAATGTGTAGGGGAAAACCAAATGAACAAACCGGTGATGAGCGTGACTAGACCACCATAGGGTCCTTTTGACTAAATCATTAAATGATCTAAATAGACTATCAAGGAGTCTGTCCAGCCACATCACTAGATGTCGTTCTTTAACCAATTTGTGAATCAATCTTTTTTATTAGACCACTAAAGGGTCTCTTATGAATCATGGAGTAGTACTATATAATCCAAGGGTTTTAACTATTACATAGAAGCCCATTCAGGATTAAAGGTAGTACCTTTTTGAATATCCTACTACGAATCCCTCATATCAAGATATGAAAGATTCTACGAGGATTTGGATAATGAATACCCAGAGTATACCAAAAACACAAAAATGCATAAATGAAAACACCAAATATGTAAACACATAATCACATAACCACAAAATTGTTTGTTAACTTGTCTTGTTAATTGCGTACATGCATTTAAAGCACACTAGGAATCCGTTCCGTGGATTTCATTTGGTACTTTAAACGTTATCAAGAATCCAACTATAAAGATAGAAAGATTTTTAAAAGAAAAATTCGATTTCGATTATAAGGAACCAAAATGTTCGAATTTAGGTACAAAAGGAATCCAATTAAGGACTCTGATTTGTATGACAATTATCCACAAGGATCTAATTGTGAAAAAAAAAAAAAAAAAAAAAGATCCCATATGGATTTAAAAGTTGAAGATGTTTTGAAACCTTGCACTGGATGTGCTTAGGTCAAAACATGATGTAAAATGCTTATGAAGTTGAGATGCTTGATATGTCAAGGCGACATATGAAGCAGAATTTGAAGGTTAAGTCAATGTATGAGGAAAAATATTTCTGAAAACTATGCATGGGGTTCCTTTAAGAAAAAAAATGTGTTTAACGTTTTTGAAACCTTATATATAATACTTTTGAAATCATAAAGTAGGTGTATTAGATAGATATATTTACAAAAATGTTTTAAAATCATGCGAGATGAATTTTGAAATTATGTATAAGGTTTTTGAAAGACATGAATGATGCTTTTCGAAATCATGCACTTGATAAGAAAATGTATTGTGTTAATATTGTCTTCAGACTATATGAAATATTTTGAAATTAGAAAGGTTGGTTTTGATAACATGGCCAATGTTTTTGAAATAACATAGACAATGTATCTAGAAAAATTATTTTCAAACTATATGAAATGTTTTGAGATCATGAAGATTGTTTTGAAATACCTGTACTGTGTATGTTGAAAAATCAAAACGTAATGGGTATGACATTTGATAATACCCTTAGTTATCTAACCAAGGATTTAAAGGCACAGATGTGCAGAAGCATGATCACTCATAATGCCACTTTATTTTCTGTACTTTGTTTCTTAGAATGAAACGAGTACTTAAAATGTTCGAGGGAATCATGAGCGATCATTTGAAAGAGAGAATCACAAGAGTAGTTTATAAGGAACATAGTTCCTTGATGTAAGTATCATAGGAAAAGTCATACACACATAGCAGGGGGTTGAGCTGGTTGGTTGGGGACTGCTTTACCATCGTGAGCGACCATGGCGAAGTTCTGAGAAGCCTTTCGCTTCTTTGACTTCTTAGGGGATCGTTCATCCATGGTCTTTGATTCCTTGATTGGTTTATTGGCTGATGGTGTTGTCGCCTGACTAGGTCCTGCCTGTCTTGGTGACTCTTGAGTGGCTTCATCCTGGAGATGATACATGGCAGTAGCTAATTCAACAGTCTTCAGGACTACTTCGCCTATTCGCTGAGCGAATTTTGGCTGCTTGCTCAGATATCTGGGCGTCATCGTGATGAAGAGACATTCTTGAAGAAAAAGAAAGGCATAGGGAGAAACAGGTGAAAGATTATTGGATAATCAATACAGAATGGTAACGAATGAAAATTGTGATCATTTGTTTGTTACCTAAGGCAAACAAATGAGATGGTGACAAATCAAAGTAAATGGGTCAAAAATAATGTATCGCGAAGACATGCTCGCCTATAAGTGAACACTCGTTCCAAGAATTCCCAGGTAAGCACAACTGGTCTCGCGTCTGATGAGATGTATACGAAGTGCTTGCCTAGACAGAAACCCCAGAATACAGGCATTCACCCTTCCAGTTTGCACGTGTTCACATTATTTAAAACCCAAAACCTTGACGAGATTTTGAAAACTCAAAGGGGTTCAAAACCATATAATAGAGAGTTCAAAACCTTACAATAGAGGGTTCAAAACCTAGTAATCAATCATCCTAGAACAGATGATTAGTTTTCAAAGCGGTTTTGAAATTTATGTTCTTGTTGTGGTCGTCGCCTAAGGATAGGCGACGGTATTGTTTTATGACTAAACGCAAGTAAACTCGCGTTAGGGTCCAAAGAAGGTTATAGACTAGGTCAAAGCATTACTAATAACCTAATTCCCTATAACCATAGGCTCTGATACCATCTTTTCTGTCACACCCCGACCACGTAGAACATACAAAACGTGACGGAAACATCGGGGAGTGTTGTAACAGAATTAATGTTTCACAACCATGGAAATTAAAGTTTCGTTTTATTGATTATAAGTGTTACAATGTCTTAACAAACAAAGAAATACAACATAATTAACTAGTCATCCATCTTTTATTGTCACTAAAGCCCAAGTCTGCCTATGTGTATCTTGATCATCTTATGCAACAGCTCCTGAAAACACATGTGAAAATAGGTACGTCAGCATAAAAATGCCTGTGAGATACATAGGTTTTGTGAAAATAGGTTTCATGACTTATGTTTGAGAAAATGTTTAGTCATGAACCTTGTAATTTGCTTTGTTTTGTAAATCATTTGAAAAACAATAAGTTCAGATGATACGTATAAATAAGAGAATAATGCATGGTTAAATGAGTAACCATGTAAAATGAGTTTGTATAAGTTAAGTTGTTTGTAAAACAATGTATTGTGAAAAGTATGTTATTTGTATAAAATGTCCTATGTCTCAAACTGAAATGATTCAAATAACGTTACGACATGTAATACTATACAAACACTTATATATAGGAAGTACCAGCGGCGTATCCACCATGCTTGTATCATATTACACACGCATCGTTACTTAATCACTTAATCAAACCAAACCAACCAATGTAAGAAGTCTATGTTTAAATCAATTGTCAAAAGTATTAAATAATATGTCAAAGTGTTCATGTCAAGATGTAAATCATGTAGTATGTATAACCAATGTCAAAAGTGTTTGTGTCAAATGTAAATCATGTCAAAATGTCTATGTCAAATATCCATGTCAAATGTCTATGTCAAATATCCATGTCAAATGTCTAGGTCAAATATCCATGTCAAATGTCTATGTCAAATATCCATGTCAAATGTCTATGTCAAATATCCATGTCAAATGTCTATGTCAAAATGTCATGTATGGCAAGTGAAATGTCTCAACTAAACCATATGCACCAAAACAAAGTATTGAAGTAAAACTTGGTTTAAATCAAAACTATGTTTTGTGTAAATGCATGCAAATATTTAATATGAACATTTATGCGGTATTGTGAAAATGCATACATCCAAGCCTTGCGACTGTGGTGATAAACCCTTTAAACAAATTAAAGGTCTATCTGTCTTATATCATCGAATTCGGTCATTCCTTTCATCCCCTTTCCCTGGGATGTCCGGAACGGGAGTTGTCAATTCCTATGGTACCACTACCTACTAACGAACGGCGTAGCTAATGTTAATGAATGTATTGTCCCATGTAAACAAACCAAATGTCATACCAAAATGTAAGCATGTGAAAACAATGCACTAAGTATGTAATCAAATGAACATACATAGCGTGAAATGTCATGTAAAACGATGTACTAAGTAATGCACATAATGGGCACACCTAGCAGGAAATGTCATGTAAAACAATATACTAAGTAATGCACATAATGGGCACACCTAGCATGAAATGTCATGAAATCATGTACTATAATGTACTAACGAACATAGCAGGTATATGATGTGAAAACAGGAAAGCACGAAAGTAACAAGTAGGCACATGTGTTTCACCCCAAAACAGTTTGGAAAACAGTAAAAGAGGGGTCTATGTACTCACTTGAGATTGCTCAGAAGTCCTAGGATAACCACCAAGCAAAGCTAGAGATCACGGAATCAAACGGCACCTACTATAGGTAACTACATTAATAAACCGGACCTAAATCGGAAGATCGGGTAGCATTAGGGTTTGTAAACCAAACGAGTGTAGAGACTCGTGTCATTTGGTTTAACAAAGCCTACATACTAATTGAAACCTAACATAAGTGTTTTCGACCCATTACGACCCGTTTAGGTAGCTTATGTTACTTTAACGCGTCGTTCGCGTGAAACGCGTTCGGACCGCCTAACTAGTCCTATGACAAGTATTATATGCCTAAACATGTTACATAATCAGTTATGTGACAAAAGTTTAGGTTACATATGCTTAATTACCAATTATACATGAAAAGGGTATTCTGGTAATTACCTAAGGCATATAAACTACCTGTCATACTACTTAAACGATGTGACCATAAGGTATAACCTCGGAAGGTTATTCCCTATATACTATGGTCACCTAATGTATTTGGTCGGATCCTAATGATCGACCAAACTGGGTCGGGTTCGAGGTATAAGCGATTTATCAGATCGCTTACCCTACGACCCTAGACAACGGGGTAATCAGTAGGCATAGTCCCAAGGGACTATTACCAACGTGATTACACTCACGTTGCGAAGTTCAAACGAACTTCACATTGACCATTACTGGTCAACGCTGAAAGTCAAACAAAGTTTGACTTTCTGACTCGAAAAACAATAAAATAAGGAAAAGAACGAAAGAATACTTACGAAGGGTCCCCGAATGCTAATCTCGATCCAAGAACTCAGGTATGAAACAATGGTTTCAACTTAGAGCTCTCAAATCAAGATTCTAGTGAGAAATGAAGTTTGGGATGGATGGGTATTTATAGTAAATGGTCCACCGTTAGGATCGTTTGTCGAATATCGTGCCTTAATCGTATCCGTACAAGTGTCGGAAAGTTATGGTGCCTAAAAATGGTTCTTATCAGCTGACAAGGCAATTTGGGAACATGTGGTTGTGGATTAAACATGTGCAAACAAGCTGTTTTAAAAACACTGAACCTGGTCTGTCCCAGGCTAGCGCACCGTTACGTTAAAAATGTAGCGGTGCACTAGGCCTTAGTTTGGCAGATTTACACTTTTGGTCCCTGTCATGCATTCAGCCCATTTTCGACACGTTTAAGGCCCGTTAACCCCATTTCAAAGCTCTAAAATGAAGTTAAAGTATAGGGAACTTAAAATGTGCTCAAAAATATCTCTGATGTCGGTTCGTTTAGCCGTACAAACGCGATGTTCGCTTAATTACGACGGAATGCGCACAAGCGCGAAAAACGATCCAAATGACGCGACGAATGGATTTTTCTTATGGCGAACACTAAAATATAATATAGTCATGCTTATATAAATTTTTGGATGTCCGGATGTATTCAGAACGTAAGTTATGCGCGAAAATGCAAACTTGTGCACTTTTTGACACTTTTAGTCCCTGAATGATCCAAAAGTTTATTTTAGCACACCGAATGTCACACCCCCAAAATCCACACGCGGAATACTACCGCTGGGAGGCGTGACATGACCAGGATCAAGCCACCAATCATATTGAACATAAGTATATAGTGAAAGTCATTCATCAATACGATCAGTGTTTCCAAAACCAAATATAAACAAGTGTGTAGCGGAAGCATTAATTTAAAACCCAACATAAGTTTAAGTACAAAATGTCATTTAAGTTTAACAACACGTTCACGATCCATGTCCACAACGACTGTGCCTCCCGTGCAAGCTCCAATAGTACCTATGGTCCTGCAAGGCATGTAACAGAGAGTCAACAACTAGTTGAGCGAGTTCACAGAAAGTAATGCGTAATAGTAAGTTTGTTTGTAACATGTGGCTCTACAGGGCCGGTAGTAAGTTCTATTGGTGGGGGCTTCCCGTGTTGTATAACCACTAGACTATTTGTAACCATATGTGTTCTTCACAACCGAGAACAGTAATACGTACTAGTGTTACGTAGGTTTTACGTAAGTATCCTTCCCAACCGAGGATAGGGGTACGCGTGGGTTTACGTAGGTTTTACGTAAGTGCCTGACACAACCGAGGCAGTAGTAAATATAGGTTCACGTAGGTTTTACGTGAGTATCCTTCACAACCGAGGATAGCGAATAGCATAAGTATACGTAGGTTTTACGTATGGGTCCTGCACAACCGAGGACGATGGTATGGTAGTCTAGTAATAATGTCCGCATGAATCTATTCAACCTTATTCCTTAAATCCCATTCCCAAGCCCTGGGAATCCCATGCCTTGGTAGAAGTGTGAACTCACCTTGTTTGCTCGGTATGCTAAGTTAAGTGCTCACAATAAATCAGTCAAGTCCTATAGTGCACGTATGTTCCGTCAGTTTACGTTCGTAATATTTCACATGTAACTATTTTCACAGTAATATAACATAGCGCGCTTGGCAAATAATCGCACATCACATAACAGTTAACCACAGTTTCTTATAGCATATTATCCAATAACATACTTGATACAGTTATTGACTTGGCATAGTTAATGAGCCATAACATAGTTGAATAAGAACTAACAGAGTTAACATACAGTCAAGTTTAATAACTTACTGTGTAACTTAACTAAATAGGGTTAACTACTTAACAAGGTTAACAAACCATAAAAGTTAACAACTCACTAGATTAACAGAGTTAAGTAAACTAACTGGGTTATATAAGTGGTTAGTTTATTTGAATAACATATTCAATGATTTTAATAAAGACAGTTAACAAGTGGCCGAAATCAATCAAGTGCCGAAAACCCCTAAGCCGAAATCACCTTATGTCCGAAATCCCCTATATGTCGAAAACACACATGGGCCGAAAACCAACTAGGGCCGAAATCCACTTATATTGCCGAAAACCTTTAAGAGCCGAAAACACATAAGTTGGTCGAAATCAAGGTTGGGCCGAAATCCCCTTTTGGGCTGAACTGTTTGGGCCGAAATCACTATATGTGATTTCGTCCAGTTTATAAGGTGGGGGGGGGGTGTTTTCGTGAACATCATCATCTTCTCCAAACTCACTGGTTAAAAACCCAGCAACTAAATCTCACAGTTTCATGATTAACCATTTACAAGTCATATCATAATTCATTGATATGAAACAAATACTCTACCAAAACTTTGTGAGATCAAGAACATAATAAATCAGTTTATCAATCATAACATATAACCTCTGTTGTTCAAAAATATCAAATATACAGAAGGTTCAAAGATGAAAATTTATCTAGCAAGCACAATAGGATAAATCACATATTCACATATATACATACATCATGATTTAACATCCAATAATCATACGATTTGCAACAAGAACAACTTGAATCATGAAATCACTAACCAAGGATTTAACAGAGATTTTTGCTTGAAATGTGGAACTCTTTTGTGGGTTTTTCAGATGTAGAGAGAGAGACAACAAAGTGATAAGATGTGGTTTGGAAAATGTGAGACTTCTCTGAGAAGTTTGGTTTATAAGAATGATTATATCTAAAATATCTTAATACTGGGCCATGGGCCAAGCCCATTTGTGTGATTTCGTTGACTATGGCTGGATGAAAACACTTAAGTGTTTTCACCACTTGGTGATTTCATGATACTTATTCACAGTAGAAGTTCCATCTTTCTTTAACATGTTAATTAGTATAAAGCCTTATAAACATACACTCACATGTTAACAAATACTATGGATTTCCAAGTACAAATATCAGTCGAAATACGATACAACGTATTACAAAAGTAAGCGTTGTGAAACAACGAGTCGTATTAACAAACAACTAAATAAAATAAAAAAAAAAAATTAACGTGCACTAAATGCGAAGATAGAATCTTGGAAACTCGAGTTGTCACATTATCCCCAACTTGAAAGAAATTTCGTCCCGAAATTTAGCATGCGGTTACTGAGGAAGCTAGGTAAGTTATCGTTTACTGGTTTTCCTGGGGTGTCACCTCATCCCCCTGTTGAGTTGGGATTTCATCCCGAACTTCTGTAGTAGCTTCAGCCTCAGTAGTAGTTGCATTGTTTTCGAACAACTAGGGATATTTGAGTTCCATTTGGTCTTCGCGTTCCCAGGTGAACTCTGGGCCACGACGGGAGTTCCAACGAACTCGAACAAGAGGTATTCTGGTGTTCTTGAGGACCTTAACATCCCGGTCCGTGATTTCAACTGGTTCCTCGACGAAATGCAACCGTTCGTCGATAGTGAGCTCCTTCAAAGGAACTATGTGGGTCTCATCTGACAGACACTTCTTCAGATTCGACACGTGAAAGACGTTGTGGACTGCACTGAGTTCAGCTGGTAAGTTCAGTCTGTAGGCCACTTTGCCTATCTTCTCTATGACTTCAAATGGTCCAACGTATCGTGGATTGAGTTTGCCTCGTTTGCCAAAACGAACAACACCCTTCCAGGGTGAAACTTTGAGTAGTGCTCGATCCCCAACCTGGAGCTCGGGCAGTTTCCTGTCTTTATCGGCGTATGCTTTCTGACGGTCACGAGCTGCCGCCATGCGTTGTCGTATTTGAGCAATATTTTCAGTAGTATCAACTACCATTTCTGGACCTGTGATCTGACTGTCACCCACCTCTGCCCAACAAAGAGGTGATCGGCATTTACGCCCGTACAATGCCTCAAATGGAGCAGCTTTAATGCTGGTGTGGTAACTGTTGTTGTATGAAAATTCCACAAGTGGCAAATGTTTTTCCCAGCCTTTGCCAAAGTCAATTACGCACGCCCGAAGCATGTCTTCTAGAGTTTGAATAGTGCGCTCAGACTGCCCATCTGTCTGAGGATGATAAGCTGTGCTCATGTCTAGACGAGAGCCAAAAGATTTGTGCATTTCTTGCCACAGTTCTGAAGTAAAACGTGCATCACGATCAGAGATAATAGATGTGGGCACCCCGTGCCTCGAGACAACTTCCTTAAGGTATACGTCTGCTAGAGTGGAGAACTTATCCGTTTCCTTGATAGCCAAGAAGTGAGCAGATTTCGTGAGTCGATCCACGATCACCCAAATAGTATCATTCCCACGCTGAGATCTAGGTAGGCCAGTAACAAAATCCATGGAAATTTGCTCCCATTTCCATTGTGGTATCTCAGGTTGCTGGAGTGGGCCTGATGGTTTCTGATATTCCGCTTTGACTCTCGCACAAGTCAAACACTTGCTAACGTAAGTTGCTATGTGGGCTTTCATGCTAGGCCACCAGTATGTAGTTCTGAGGTCGTAGTACATCTTATCTGAACCAGGATGTACTGCGTAGCGAGACTTATGAGCTTCATCCATTACAAGCTTGCGTAGGTTGCCATAGAGTGGGACCCAGATGCGTCCTGTTACATAGTAGGCACCGTCTGCCCTTTGTTCTAACCTTTGCCTTGAGCCGCGTAGAGCTTCAGCCCTGACGTTTTCCGGTTTCAATGCTTCTACCTGAGCATCTCGTATCTGTGAAGGAAGACTAGACTGAATAGTGAGTTGCAACGCTCGTACACGCCTAGGTATAGTATCCTTTCGACTGAGGGCGTCGGCCACCACATTGGCTTTGCCCGGATGATACTTTATAGCACATTCGTAATCGTTCAGTAACTCGACCCATCGACGTTGTCGCATGTTCAAGTCTTTCTGCTTGAAGATATGCTCAAGACTTCTGTGATCGGTGTAGATGGTGCACTTGGTTCCATACAGATAATGTCTCCATATCTTGAGTGCAAAGACAACAGCTCCAAGCTCTAAATCGTGCGTAGTGTAATTCCGTTCGTGAATCTTAAGTTGGCGTGAAGCATAAGCAATAATTTTATCCCGTTGCATCAACACACATCCAAGACCTTGGAGGGATGCGTCGCAGTAGACTACAAAATCATCCGTGCCTTCAGGCAATGAGAGGATAGGTGCGCTACAGAGTCTATCCTTTAAGTGCTGAAACGCTGTATCCTGTGTATCACTCCAATGGTAAGCAATACCTTTCTGTGTCAGTAATGTAAGCGGCTGTGCAATCTTTGAGAAGTCTTTGATGAACCGTCTGTAATAACCCGCCAAACCTAAGAATTGGCGTATTTCTGTCGGTGTGCTAGGTGCAGGCCAGTTCTTGATCGAATCTATCTTGGATGGATCAACATGAATCCCATCCTTGTTTACCACGTGGCCTAGAAAGTGGACTTCACGAAGCCAGAAGTCGCATTTTGAAAACTTAGCGTACAGTTGTTCCGTTCGAAGGAGTTCCAGAATAAGTCGTAAATGCTGCTCATGTTCCTCCCGATTCTTCGAATAGATCAGGATGTCGTCAATGAAAACAATAACAAACTTGTCAAGATAGGGTTTACACACCCTGTTCATAAGATCCATGAAAACCGCAGGCGCGTTCGTTAGCCCGAATGGCATGACCAAAAACTCGTAATGACCGTAGCGAGTTCTGAATGCTGTTTTGGAGACGTCCTCATCCCGGACTCTCAGTTGATGGTAACCTGACCTCAGGTCAATCTTTGAGTAATAGCTCGACCCTTGCAACTGGTCGAATAAGTCGTCGATGCGTGGAAGTGGATAACGATTCTTCACCGTCACCCTGTTCAGTTCGCGGTAATCTATGCACATACGAAAAGTACCGTCTTTCTTCTTTACAAATAGTACTGGAGCTCCCCATGGCGATGAGCTAGGACGTATGAAACCCTTTTCTAAGAGTTCTTGCAATTGCTTAGACAGTTCTTCCAGTTCAGTTGGAGCTAAGCGGTAAGGCGCTCGAGCTATGGGTGCTGGTCCAGGAGCTTGTTACTATGAGCTACCAAAGGTTCTCCACCAGTACGAGGAATGCGGATGATCTTTTCTTTTCAAAGAATCTCTGCTCGATGCTGAGGTAGCCCATCCGTACCAATATCGATGTCGAAACCATCACCATGCTGGGGTCATTCCTAATATCACCCTGACTAATCACGAACACTTGACCCCTGGCACCATTGATGTCGTTATTACCCCCATTGTTGCCTCCATTATTGTTCCTGTTTCCTTGGTTGTGGTTCTGATTTTGGTTCCACTGTGGGCAGTGTCTTTTGAAGTAACCTTCAGCACCACCTGATAACATCCTTGTTACCCTGCTGTTGGTTCTGCTGCGTTTGCTGCTGCTGTTGATTCTGAGTTACAGGCCGTGGGCTCCTACAATCCTTGGCCTCATGGCCCATCCTGAGGCACCTCTGACAACGACCCTTGTTGCACTGGCCACTGTGATGCCTGTTACAGTTGTTACACCTTGGGAGGTTCCCTCGATAACCACCCTGCCCGTGACTGCCCGAAGATTGCTGACTAGGGCTCTGATAGTTGTCAGTCTTTCGCTGCTGAACTTGAGACTGTACTAAAGCTGAACCTTTGCTGGAATCCCCTTCCCATTTTCTCTTGTTATTACTGGGGGTAGCAGGAGTAGTTGCTGAAACAGTAGCAGTAGTAGTAGCACTGATACGTTTAGGCAGCTTGTTCTGTTCCACTGCCTGATCGGTGAGGCGATGAGCTAGCTTGACGATCTGTTGAATAGTGCCAAGATTCGCTGAGGTTACGTGGCTTTGAATCTCCGGCACCAGACCATTGAGATACAGTTCAATACGCTTAATGGGAGGGTCCACCATAGTAGGACACAGAATAGCCAACTCATTCGATCTTCTGGTGTACGCTTCAATTTCTGACCCTGTCATCTTCAGGTTAAAGAATTCCACTTCCAGCTTGTGAATGTCATCACGACTATAGTATTCACGTTTGATCAGTTTCTTAATATCATTCCATGGGGTGGCATTAGCAGCCGCCAGCCCCAGCCTTTGAACTTGCGCGCTCCACCAAGTTAGCGCGGTGCATTCGAGAGTATCAGTGGCATATTTCACCTTACGAGCCTCAGGTCATTCGCACAATCGAAGACCGATTCGAGTTCCTCGAACTAATGGAGGAGTCCAACAGCTCCTTCCGTGTCGCTGAAAGTAGTAGGACGACAGTCCATAAAAGTCTTGTATGTGCATACAGGTGGCTAAGCGTGTTGACTTGTCGTGTGCGTAAGAGTAACCAAAATTAAGCACAAGTGTTGAGTTACGAGAGTAGGATCTAAAGATCCTAGAGTAAGTGGTGATGGCAGGTTACACCTCCTGCCTGGACAGCTGCGAGTGCTGCAGTAACTTGTTCGGTGATCGAAGCCGCCAACTGGGCTTGAGTTAGGTTAACGCGTCCACCCATGATCTTGACATCAAGGAGAACATGTGGATGAGAGGTTCGCGAATAGTGCGAAGAGAGTGAGCATACAAGTATTCTCAAGCAGTAACAAATAGTAGGTTCTGTAATCTAAGCATACCACGAGCAAAGTTCTATGTAATTCTAACAAGTAGGTAAGGTAACATGAATAGTAGTACCTATGATGCTGAGCCTTGCACGTGGAGCGAGGCGTCGTTGTGGATCGTTGAGCACTGTTCTGGTTATAGTCTGGTTTTAATAAAAACGTTTTCCCCTTATTAAAACCGAGTTCTCTATAACCAATGGCTCTGATACCAATCTGTCACACCCCCAAAATCCACACGCGGAATACTACCGCTGGGAGGCGTGACATGACCAGGATCAAGCCACCAATCATATTGAACATAAGTATATAGTGAAAGTCATTCATCAATACGATCAGTGTTTCCAAAACCAAATATAAACAAGTGTGTAGCGGAAGCATTAATGTAAAACCCAACATAAGTTTAAGTACAAAATGTCATTTAAGTTTAACAACACGTTCACGATCCATGTCCACAACGACTGTGCCTCCCGTGCAAGCTCCAATAGTACCTATGGTCCTGCAAGGCATGTAACAGAGAGTCAACAACTAGTTGAGCGAGTTCACAGAAAGTAATGCGTAATAGTAAGTTTGTTTGTAACATGTGGCTCTACAGGGCCGGTAGTAAGTTCTATTGGTGGGGGCTTCCCGTGTTGTATAACCACTAGACTATTTGTAACCATATGTGTTCTTCACAACTGAGAACAGTAATACGTACTAGTGTTACGTAGGTTTTACGTAAGTATCCTTCCCAACCGAGGATAGGGGTACGCGTGGGTTTACGTAGGTTTTACGTAAGTGCCTGACACAACCGAGGCAGTAGTAAATATAGGTTCACGTAGGTTTTACGTGAGTATCCTTCACAACCGAGGATAGCGAATAGCATAAGTATACGTAGGTTTTACGTATGGGTCCTGCACAACCGAGGACGATGGTATGGTAGTCTAGTAATAATGTCCGCATGAATCTATTCAACCTTATTCCTTAAATCCCATTCCCAAGCCCTGGGAATCCCATGCCTTGGTAGAAGTGTGAACTCACCTTGTTTGCTCGGTATGCTAAGTTAAGTGCTCACAATAAATCAGTCAAGTCCTATAGTGCACGTATGTTCCGTCAGTTTACGTTCGTAATATTTCACATGTAACTATTTTCACAGTAATATAACATAGCGCGCTTGGCAAATAATCGCACATCACATAACAGTTAACCACAGTTTCTTATAGCATATTATCCAATAACATACTTGATACAGTTATTGACTTGGCATAGTTAATGAGCCATAACATAGTTGAATAAGAACTAACAGAGTTAACATACAGTCAAGTTTAATAACTTACTGTGTAACTTAACTAAATAGGGTTAACTACTTAACAAGGTTAACAAACCATAAAAGTTAACAACTCACTAGATTAACAGAGTTAAGTAAACTAACTGGGTTATATAAGTGGTTAGTTTATTTGAATAACATATTCAATGATTTTAATAAAGACAGTTAACAAGTGGCCGAAATCAATCAAGTGCCGAAAACCCCTAAGCCGAAATCACCTTATGTCCGAAATCCCCTATATGTCGAAAACACACATGGGCCGAAAACCAACTAGGGCCGAAATCCACTTATATTGCCGAAAACCTTTAAGAGCCGAAAACACATAAGTTGGTCGAAATCAAGGTTGGGCCGAAATCCCCTTTTGGGCTGAACTGTTTGGGCCGAAATCACTATATGTGATTTCGTCCAGTTTATAAGGTGGGGGGGGGGGGGGTGTTTTCGTGAACATCATCATCTTCTCCAAACTCACTGGTTAAAAACCCAGCAACTAAATCTCACAGTTTCATGATTAACCATTTACAAGTCATATCATAATTCATTGATATGAAACAAATACTCTACCAAAACTTTGTGAGATCAAGAACATAATAAATCAGTTTATCAATCATAACATATAACCTCTGTTGTTCAAAAATATCAAATATACAGAAGGTTCAAAGATGAAAATTTATCTAGCAAGCACAATAGGATAAATCACATATTCACATATATACATACATCATGATTTAACATCCAATAATCATACGATTTGCAACAAGAACAACTTGAATCATGAAATCACTAACCAAGGATTTAACAGAGATTTTTGCTTGAAATGTGGAACTCTTTTGTGGGTTTTTCAGATGTAGAGAGAGAGACAACAAAGTGATAAGATGTGGTTTGGAAAATGTGAGACTTCTCTGAGAAGTTTGGTTTATAAGAATGATTATATCTAAAATATCTTAATACTGGGCCATGGGCCAAGCCCATTTGTGTGATTTCGTTGACTATGGCTGGATGAAAACACTTAAGTGTTTTCACCACTTGGTGATTTCATGATACTTATTCACAGTAGAAGTTCCATCTTTCTTTAACATGTTAATTAGTATAAAGCCTTATAAACATACACTCACATGTTAACAAATACTATGGATTTCCAAGTACAAATATCAGTCGAAATACGATACAACGTATTACAAAAGTAAGCGTTGTGAAACAACGAGTCGTATTAACAAACAACTAAATAAAATAAAAAAAATAAATTAACGTGCACTAAATGCGAAGATAGAATCTTGGAAACTCGAGTTGTCACACCGAACCCCTCAAAGCCTATTTCTAAGCTATGTAAAGGATATTTAAGGTGTGTTTAACTTATGGTCATGTTCCGGAATGTCTGTTCCAGTACGAATCATCATACTTTCGCAGTTTGTCAAGTTTAGTCCCTGTAAGCGAATTAACTTGTTTTTGCCATACCAAAGCCTTCAAAACTTATTTCTAAGTTATGTAAAGGTTATTTAAGGTATGTTAAGCCAATGTCACTATTCCGGAGTGTTTTTGCATTTAAACTGGTTATATTTACGCATCGGTGCGCGTATAACCTTCCAGAAAGTGATTTAGAGTTTGGAATTGAACAAAAATTGATATGTGCAAATGATACACATATTTTTTACGAATCCCATGTATGAAATACAATATTTCATTGCTACAGTATTTGTTTGATGGTCGTGGAGGCACAGGTGTTACACTATAACGATCCAAATTGCGCGACGAATGGATTTTTGACATGCCAAACACTAAAGCATAATATTTTAATGCTTACATAAATTTTTGGATGTCCGGGTGTATTCAGAACGTAAGATATGCGTGAAAATGCAAACTTGTGCACTTTTTGACGCTTTTAGTCCCTGAATGAGCATAAAGTTTATTTTAGCACACCAAACCCCTCAAAGCCTATTTCTAAGATATGTAAAGGTTATTTAGGGTATGTTTAACTTATGATCAAGTTCCGGAATGTTCGTTATAGTTCAAATCAGAATAGTTTCGCAGTTTGACACAAATAGTCCCTGCGATCGAACAAAGTTTATTTCGACACACCAAACCATTCAAAACTTATTTCTAAGTTATGTGGAGGTTATTTAAGGTATGTTAAGCCTATGTCACTATTTCAGAGTGTTTGTCACGTTATACTGACTGCGTTTACGCACCAATTTGCGTATAACCTTCCAGAACGCGATTTAAAGCTTGTAATTGGAATCGAATCAAATTGTAAAATCACTAAACATAATTACAGATATAATAACACCAAAACACATATAATAACACCAAAGCACATTGTTTTATTAATAATCATCATTGTTTTACATCGTAAATCGATTACAAAACACAGTTGTCACAGTCTCCCCTACTTCAGGAAATTTCGTCCCGAAATTTTAATTAGAGGAAGCTTGTGAAAACAAATGCGGATATTTCGTCTTCATCTGGTCCTCACGTTCCCAAGTAAACTCTGGGCCACGTTTGGATTCCCATCGAACTTTAACCAAATGAATCTGTTTGTTCTTCAACTGTTTGTATGTACGTTCCACTATATCCACCGGTTTCTCGACAAAGTGCATTGTTTCATCAATTCGAATCTCGTCGAGAGGAATGTGTAGATCAGCGTCAGCTAAACACTTTCGTAGATTGGACACGTGAAAAGTCGGGTGAATATTTCCAAGCTCTGGAGGTAGCTCTAGTCGATAGGCAACCTTTCCAATTCTTTCCACAATCTTAAATGGTCCCACATATCGAGGTGCAAGTTTTCCTTTCTTTCCAAATCTCACGACTCCCTTCCAAGGTGAAACCCCAGTAGGACACGATCTCTGATTTGAAATTCTAAGGGCTTGCGTCCCAAATCCGCATATCTCTTTTGACGGTTTCGAGCTGTCACAAGATTATCGCGGATTTTCTTGATTTTGTCAGTTGTTTCCAGAACGAGCTCAGGTCCAGTAAGCTGAGCTTCACCGGTCTCGTTGCAACAGACAGGTGAACGACATTTTCGACCGTAGAGAGCTTCGAATGGTGCCATATTAATGCTAGTATGATAACTATTGTTGTAAGAGAACTCGATCAAACACATAATTCGTTGAGAGGCGCACTAGTTCATCCAAGGTTCAAACACATAATTCGTTTAGTGCTCTTGGGTTCGTTGAGGGGAAGGAGGTTTCCTCCCAGGGGAGATATAAAGGGGGAAGTGAGCTAAATGAGGAGTCTGATGATGACGAGGCAGAGGTTGTATATGATGAATCAAATGAGTTTTTATCATCGGGTACTCATCCTACGGCTTCTAGTACAGGGGCAAGCACCACTCTCATAAAGTCCAATGGATAGGCGGCTTCTGTTTCATGCTAAGGGGCTGCCGGTTGGTAGCAATTTCATTTTTGATGATGGTGGTTGACGTCGTTGTTTTGTTTTTAGTTTGTCTACTAGTTAGTCATATCATGATGTAGTAGGCTAGTTTGAATTGGTATATTGGTTGTTTGTTTGATTTGTTTACATATATGGGGCATGTCCTGTATATGAACTAGTGGGGAACTCATCCTCACTACTTGTACTTATTTGGCGGTTGTCTTTAATAGAATCACCGGGGTAACCCTTTACCCAAAAAAAAAAAAAGAGAACTCGATCAACGGCAGATGAGAGTCCCAATTATCACCAAAGTCTATCACGCATGCTCTAAGCATATCCTCCAAAGTTTGAATCGTTCTCTCAGATTGGCCATCTGTTTGGGGATGATAAGCAGTGCTTAGATTCAGTTGGGTTCCCAAAGCAGATTGCATGGCCTTCCAGAAATGAGATGAAAATCGAGCATCACGATCAGAGATGATATCCAAGGGCACACCATGTCGTGTCACAATCTCATCAACATAAATCTTTGCAAGTTTATCAGCAGATAGATCCTCGCGAATCGGAATGAAATGAGCTGATTTCGTTAAACGATCAACTACAACCCAAATAGCATCGTGACCTTTAGACGTACGCGGTAACTTAGTAATGAGATCCATGGCAATGTTTTCCCATTTCCAAACCGGTATCTCTGGTTGTACAAGCAAACCAGAAGGTCGTTGATGTTCTGCCTTGACTTTGAGACAAGTTAGGCATTTCGACACATACAAGGCAACATCTTTCTTCATACCAGTCCACCAGATCTTAGTACGAAGATCCTTGTACATTTTATCAGCACCAGGATGGATAGAATATCGGGAATTATGAGATTCGTCCAATACTAAAGTGCGAAGATCGTCTTGTTTCGGAATCCACAATCGATCCTTAAAATAGAGCAAACCATCATTTTTCGCTTCGAGCATGAGCTCAAGTTGCCGTGGTAATTCCGTAACCATCAAATTTTGTGAAACACAAAATTGTTGAGCTTGAAGGACACGAGATTGAAGATCAGATAAAGTTCAAACAGAATGAACCTTGACTCGTTCTTTTCTACTAAGCGCATCAGCTACGACATTCGCCTTACCAGGATGGTAGCGAATCTCGCAATCATAGTCGTTAAAGAGTTCAACCCAACGTCGTTGCCTCATATTCAGCTCTTTCTGATTAAGAATATGCTGGAGACTTTCGTGGTCTGTGAAAACCACACACTTTGTTCCATAGAGGTAGTGTCTCCAGATTTTAAGCGCGAAAACCACAGCTCCTAACTCAAGATCATGAGTCGTGTAGTTCTTCTCGTGAACTTTCAGCTGTCTAGATGCATATGCAATAACCTTACCTCGTTTCATAAGAACGCAACCAAGGCCTAAGTTGGACGCATCGCAATAGACAACGAAATTATCGCTTCCCTCGGGCAGAGATAGAACAGGAGCATTACATAACCTCTGCTTCAGCGTTTGGAACGCTTCTTCTTGCTTGGGTCCCCACTCAAAAGGCTTATTCTTCTGAGTCAAAGCAGTGAGTGGAACCGCAATCTTCGAGAAATTTGAAATGAAACGACGATAATAACCAGCAAGACCAAGGAAAGATCGAATCTCTGTAGGCGTCGTCGGTGTACTCCAGTCCTTAATAGCAGCAATCTTGGATGGATCCACATGAATACCCTGCTCATTGACTATATGACCCAAGAATTGAACTTCTTTAAGCCAGAATTCACACTTGGAGAATTTAGCAAAAAGTTGTTCCTTCTTCAGGAGTTCCAATGTTAAGCGAAGGTGTTGTTCGTGCTCCGCTCGAGACTTTGAATAAATCAAGATGTCATCAATAAAAACAATGACGAATTGATCCAAATAAGGCTTGCAGACCCTATTCATTAAGTCCATAAAGATAGCTGGAGCATTCGTCAAACCAAAAGGCATGACAGTAAACTCGTAATGCCCATATCTTGTGCGGAAAGCAGTTTTGGGAATATCTTCTTCGAGAACACGAAGTTGATGATACCCAGAACGCAAATCGATCTTGGAAAAGCATGAAGCACCCTGCAGCTGGTCGAAGAGGTCATCAATTCGAGGTAGGGGATATCGATTCTTGATGGTGAGCTTATTAAGCTCACGATAATCGATACACATTCGAAAAGATCCGTCTTTCTTTTTCACGAAGAGGACAGGAGCTCCCCAAGGTGAAAAGCTCGGTCGGATGAATCCTTTATCAAATAACTCTTGAAGCTGCTTCGATAACTCTTGCATCTCCAACGGTGCAAGACTATAAGGTGCTTTTGCAATCGGGTTGGCATTGGGCACAAGGTCAATATGAAACTCGACTTGATGAACTGGAGGCAAACCAGGCAGTTCATCAGGAAACACCTCCGGATAATCCCGAACAATCGGAATATCCTGAATACTTTTGCTCTTGTCTTTCTCCTCGGTGACATGTGCCAGAAAAGCAACATATCCTTTTTGCAAATAACTTTGGGCCTTTGTACACGACATAAGCTTCAATCCACCCGAAGGTTTCTCGCCACGAACCTCCAGCACATCGCCAGAAAGCAAAGGAATACGAACAATTTTATCGAAACAAACCACCTCAGCGTGGTGTTTGGTTAACCAATCCATTCCAACGATAATATCGAAGCTCCCAAGTTGCATTGGTGTGAGGTCAATAGGAAAAAGATGGTTATCAAGATTTAACTGACAATCACGAATAACAGAATCGAGAACAAGAGGTTTACCAGTGGCAACTTCAACAGATAAGGGTTTCCTCAGTTTAGTTCTAGGTATCGCAAGCAAAGGCTCAAATGACAAAGAAACAAAACTTTTATCGGTACCAGAATCAAAAAGAATAGATGCAGGTTGATTGTTAACAAGAAACGTACCATTGAAAACCTCGTTGTCAGCCCTCGCTTCGATTGCATTCAAATTGTACGCTCGCCCACGAGCGGGATTCACATTAACGTTGACGTTCGCATTCGGGTTCGCGTTTGCATTCACCAGTCTCGGACAGTTGTTGCGAAAATGACCATACTCTCCGCAATTAAAACATGAACCCGGTGGGAATCTCGCAGCATTCCCCTGACCCGGAGCTGGAACCTGAGCAAACTGATTCTGTCCAAAACGACAAACATTGGCCAAATGCCCAAGTCTACCACACGTCGTGCATTGCCTGCTAGCTTGTTGTGCAACGTGATGACCGTTGCAACGAGCACAATGAGGTGCGGTACCAGCATACGCTTTCTTTGCAGGTGGTTGAGCTGGTGGGTTCTGCGGGTTCTGAGCAGTCTGTGCTGTAACAGCAAAATTCTGGGCACCCTTTCGCTTCCTCGACTTCTTCGATGACTCACCTTCCTTACCCTTACCCTTTTTCTTGTCCTTCTCTGAATTAGTCGTCTTCTTTTTATCACCCTTGCGGGTGAGTTTACCCTTCCTGACTTGAGTCTCAGTCAGGGTAGCAGACAACTCGATTGCTTGGCGAAGGGTAGGAGGATTAACACCGGTCACAATCTCCAGAATAGAATCGGGTAGACCATCGATATACCTCTTGATTGCTTTCTCCAGAGGGGTAACCATGGTGGGACACAATAGACTAAGTTCCTCGAAACGATTCGTGTAAGCACGGTGTTCAGCCCCATCTTGCTTTAAATCGTCAAACTCTCGCTCCAAAGCCCGAACTTCGTGACAGGGACAAAACTCCTTCATCATGAGAGCCCGAAGCTCTTCCCATGTTTGTGCCAACGCCACTTCGGCACCCCTATCGCGCATAATGCCATTCCACCAGGTAAGCGCTCGCTTCTCAAACACGCTCGAAGCAAATTCAACCTTACGCGCATTCGGACACTGCACATGTCTGAATGTGCTCTCAATACTCTCAAACCACTGTAGGAGCGCAGTTGCTCCTTGCGACCTAGAAAACTTAAGCGGCTTCGCAGAATTGAAGTTCTTGAAATTACACGGCGCATTATTGTTGTTGTTATTATTGTTGTTGTTGTATATCTCGTGGACTTGGGTCACAACGCCGGGAAGCACAGCAGCCACTTGCTGAGAGACCAGGGCTGCGATTTCTTCAATAGTAAAAGATCGAGGATCGCGTCGAGGAGGCATTGTCTAACAAGGAAACAGGAGAATCGAGTGAGGTTGAAATTTAGGAAAAACAAAAGAGGTATCGACGAAACCTAAGAGAGGCGATCATTCGTTTGTTACCACGAACAAACAAAGGACACGTAGTGACTAATCAAAGTAAATAGGTCAAAATAATGTATCGCGAAGACATGCTCGCCTATAAGTGAACACTCACCCCAAGAGTTCCCAGGTAAGAGTGACTGGTCCGATTATGTGGATTTGTACGAACACTCTAGCCTTAGACAGAAAACCCAGGGTACAGGCATTCACTCTTCCAGTTTGCACGTGTTCACATTATTTAGACCCAAACTTTGACGAGATTATGAAAACTTAAAGGGTTCAAAACCTTGTAATCAATCATCCTAGAACAGATTATTAGTTTTCAAAGCGGATTCGAACTTGTGTTCTCATTGTGGTTATCACCTAAGGGTAGGTGACGATTTTGTTTTAAAAATCTAAACGCAAATAAACTTGCGTTGGGGTCCTAGAAGTTATAGTCTAGATCAAAGAATTACTAATAACCTAATTCCCTATAACCATTGGCTCTGATACCAACTCTTCTGTCACACCCCGACCGCGTAAAACAACAAAGCGCGACGGAAAACGTCGGGGCGTGTTGCAACAGAATTATCGTTTCATAACCATGGATACAAAAGTGTTTCATTTTATTGAATATTAAACATTAACATTGTCTTAACATAGAACAAACAAGTTGCATATCGACTAATATTGTTATTATGTCACTAAGGCCTCGTCCAGATCCTATGTGACTCATGCATCCTAGTAATCATCATCAAGCATCAATCCCTGAAACATATGTGAAAACAAAGTCAGCAAAGAAATGCTGGCGAGTACATAGGTTTTATAGGAGTGTCGGATTCATGGCTATTTTAAATGTTGCAATACTTTATTAAAAACCTTGTTTTGAAAAGAGTATTATATTGCAACTAAATTAACCAACTCAAATCAAGATGGTTATGGTTTAGAAATCCTCGTAGCCATGATTCTTAACCCAAAAACATTTGTTTTAGTAAGGCAAATTGTAAAACATCTCGTAATAACTTGTAAATAAAACTCGTATATTGTTTCTAAAACACCGTTGTGTGACATCGTTTCACTATCGTTTACCCAAGTGGACTAAATAACGCCACGACATGTAATATGTTGAAAACACTTATATATAAGAAGTACCAGCGGCGTATCTACCATGTGTTCACTACATTACACCATCTCGTTATCTAAACACTAACCAAAATCAATCGTTTACCCCAAATCGTTAAACATCGTTTCCAAATCGTTTACTCGTTTAAATCGTTTAATCGTTCAAATCGTTCAATCGTTCAAATCGTTCAATCGTTCAAATCATTCTTGTTTTAATTGTGAAACTTATATATGGTCGTCTCGCTAATAACATTCAAACCTTTTTTTTTTTGGGTAAAGGGTTACCCCGGTGATTCTATTATAAACAATCCCAAATAAGTACAAGTAGTGAGGATGAGTTCCCCACTAGTTCATATACAGGACAGGCCCCATATATGTAAGCAAAAATGTCAAATAACCAAAAAAAACCACATCAACCTAGCCTACTACAATCATGAAAATGACTAACTAGTAGACAAGACAAAACTAATAAACAAAATCATCATCCGCCATCATCAAAAATGAAGTTG